>JAINEB010000010.1:5206071-6493214 GCA_022840565.1 Eubasilissa regina
GAGCCTCTCGTAATTAAATTTATTTCTCGTCGTACTTACCATTGTAAATCATCCCGCAATAAACGCCAACTTTTGTATGTACTGTTTTATTTAAATACCTTGCTCTAGACACAGCACAAATATTCACACGCACATTAACAAATACTGCAACATGCATTAACACGCGTGAGACTAGAATAAATATAGGGCTTCAGTCTCACTATGTATAAAATTTTCTGAACCATTTCGCATAACATCAAACATCGATCGCTCCATCAGAGTGACTCGACAACTCAGATCACACAACTAAGATCCTCACGAGTCAATAATAGTTGACGACGACAGCCTCTATATGTTTCTTGTTTTACTGAAATAATGTTTTTTTCTTCTACTGCACTGTATTTGGTTGGCAGCGACGACGTGTTACATTTTCGCTATTGCGACACTGCGGCATGCTATTGTTGCCATGTAGTGTAGTGAAAAATGACAATTTAGCGGTGAATGTGTACGATAAATATGGAAGCTTTTGGTCATAAAATAATTCTGGGTAAGCGCCACTCACTGCCATTAGCCAAAAAAGACGCTTGGCCATCACGACTCCAAAAAAATACAATGACCTTGAATGTGTTATATTTTTCATATTATCCCATATGGCAAAGGAATGGTTAAAAAAATGTGTCATCGGGGATGGGACATTTTGTCAAATACATTATTTGCACGACGTTATGGAAATTGAACAAATAGAATCGAGGAATCCAGGTAGTCGCAACCGCGAGGAGGTTAAGTGGGTGTAGCACTTAGGTAAGCAAAAATCCATCTGATTTCCCTCCCCCTCTCTAACGTCACCCTTAGGAGCGATCCGCCAGCCCCACCCCATTCTGTAATGACTTCGCGAGCACGTGGAAAAATGGCAAATGGAAGAAGTGTTCAATTTTTTTCTACAGGGTGTCTTCATATTCGGTCGCCAAGATATCGATAAGATGTTTTCGACAAGGTATTTAAGAATGATACAAATTCTTGTCAATAATAAAAAAAATATAAATTTGTGGAAACTGTTGAATTCTATCGCCCCCACCCTTATGATTACCAACCGGTGATGCTGAATAAACCCTGCAAATACCGGTACGTGAAATTAAATTTCTATCAGTCGTAAGGTCTCCCAGTACCGACGCGATGCAGTAATACTAATGCGGCCAGTAACCGTCTGAAAAACTGTTTCTCAAACTCCATTCTTTAAATCGCCTACGAAACTATTCACGCGCATTAAACTCATTGTACGGGCTAACTTCTCAATATTTTTTCAATTATGCCTAACAATGAACGAAATGTCAACAGTAAGTAGTTTATTGTTTTCATAACCTGCTCTGGCAACATTCACAATAGACACTACACATCTCGCAACTATCAAAAGGACACAAGAGTGGTGGATAAATATTGGGGCATCATCTTACCATTGCAAACATAAACTACAAAAAATTTCTGACACCTTTATATACACATACCTACACAAACATCAATCCATAATTCTGATCCCGTTATTATCCCATAAATCCTTATTTGAATATACGAGGGCAAGTCAAAAATTATCTACATTTTTCAATCTACAATCTATTTATACAAAATTTATGGAAGCCAAGCTCGTCGTGAATAATTTGATAGGCAGAACCATGACTGATGTTTAAAGAAGACGCTACCTCACCGACGGTAATTCGCCTATTCGCTAGAACCATCTCTCTAGGTTGCTGAATCTTATCGTCCGCGGTGGAGGTTGACAAAAATCTCGCTCCCTCTCCGTGCGTCACATTCGTCCGGCACTGTAAAGCATTGTCCCTATTATTGAGTACAAGCATTAATGCTGAAAGAATCTCAGGACAGGAAAGAATAGCCACTCAAAACCAATACGGATTCTGCTGGCATCTTCAAAATGTGGACTGTATATTTTTCACTCAGTATTTCGTCAAGGTTCCGACACGAAGTATAAAACGTATAAGTCTCGAGACTGTATAACAGTTTTAACTGTTGTAAATGATTAACACGTTTAAAGGACTGGGGGTGAAGACACAGTGCATTAATTTTATTCAATAATTTATATATTTATACACAAATAAATATATGTTCCAAATACCTATATTGTGATAAAAGTCTACGATAAATTTCAGCCCTTTTCACCCCTCGGATCACTGCTCGTTGTTTCTCCTATGCAGATATGCTTATAATGTCGGAAGGCAAATGAAGCGATCGGGATCAAATGTCGTACCAACACTAAGCACGCATGCGCAGAAGGTAGTATGACAACTTTGAAGGTGTATTGTGGTGAAAGTGTAGATGATTTTTGATTCGCCCTTTATTTAATATTTATTTTAATACTCAAGGTCACGTATCATTAATCTTTATTTTATACGAAATTTAATGTTAGGTATCTCTTCTCTATACAATTCTTTATCATTTTATTCGTCTTAACCAAATTATTCATGGTTACTCTTTAGGACCATCTCCTCTCCCTCTAGCTCCCCCCTCTGAGGCCGCTCCTTAGGATACGAATGTATTTTATCATGCGTTTCAAATTTAACTCATTTGTATTCCAGATCTCTTAATAAAATACAATTTTCGTACTCTGAACCTCTACATCTCTCTCCCCTTGCTTGAAATAAATTTTGTGCAAATGATTCTAAAATTTAAGTTTATTTAATTATTGTGTATACTTATGGTGCACCATGTAGTGTCCAGTGGAAAATTTTCATGTTTAATATTAAATGAATAAATAAAACTACAATGTTATTCCCATATTTTATTTAGACAAAATTGTGTTTAACGACGCTAATTTACCGTTGCAAAACCCTCTTGCAATCTTACTCTTAAATTTGCGAGCTCGCGAGAGTTCAATGGCAGCAACTTCACGGCGGATATTTTCTTGTAGGGCCTGAATTGTTCAAGGATTGTTGCTGTAAACTCTCGAGTTAAGGTATCCTCACAAAAAAAATTCGCGTGGTGTAAGGTTCGGTGACTGAGGTGCCCGTGGTGTGTCTCAGCACTTGCTGATTAACCGTTTGAATGCCACGCGTCGCAAAAGCGCTGCGATCGTTTGTATCGAAAATTACTTAGCATTAAAACGGTTAATTTATTGGGAAAATCATGCCGTGTGTGGAGTGGCCCCGTCTTGCTGAAATTGTGTTCTGTTATTAAACTCGGGAAACAGCTGCAGTTGCCAGAGAAGTTTGGTTAACCATTGACCCTCCTTGTCTACAGTTTCGAACCTAACAACAGATATGTTTCGTGGCTCATCGCTTACTCGTCGAATATTAAAGTGAGTACAAAAAGCGCGACGCACGCGAACCAATGAGTCACCGCACTTTAAATATTATTCAACCGCGAACGCGCGGTGTGCTCTCAACTAGCGACTCATTGCGACCGGCAAATCCGCAAATCATGCGCGTCGAAAAATACCCTTTACACTTACCTCACCTTGATGGTATACTAGCAATTACAATTTAATCTTGAAATTTATCCGCTGAACGCCCTATACAAACTTTGCATATAACGGCTAAAAAAACACCTGCACGCTCTACTTGCAACCGAATTTCCAACTTATACCGTACCTAAAAACACGTATTCGCATATTTATGCCACGTAAGTAAATAGTCCGCCACATAAGTTAATAGCATGGAAGCCTTGGATCTGTCTGTATAAAGACGCTGTGATTATTTATTAGTTTTCTGGAATAAATCTAGTGTCATATTTACAAGAAAAAAATTCTAAGTTTGTCTTCCGACGGACGATTTTGCTAAATTACAAAATTTTATTTTTATCTAAGTCACAAAATTACATTGAATTTGTGAATAAATAAGTTTGACTAAGTTTTCAAGAAGGCTAAAGAAATTTAAAAATAAATATGAAAAGCCTTAAATATCGTGACCTTTATTAACTCAAAGCTTTTGCAGATGTGGAAGATTGTCTACCTGAAAAATGTTAATTATCGATCGTGTTATTAATTATATTGCCTAGTTTAATATTAATTTTTGGGTTTGACTAAATGATAATATTTTATTAAGGAAAACACATTCTTATTGTGAAGTTGTAATTATTCAGAACATAGGTCTGTGATATTTTAAATATTAAATCAATGTATTAATTATAAATATATACGTATAAAATCAATTTTGTCGAAAAATATTGAAAAATATTATCCCGGTGACGCAAAAACAATATTTTTCGACAAAATTGATTTTATATGCATATATTTATAATTAATACATTAATTTAGTATTTAAAATATCACAGACCTATGTTCTGAATAATTACAACTTCACAATAAGAATGTGTTTTCCTTAATAATATATGTTGTATCAACGTGTCCAAAATTTAATAAAAATGAATTGATAATTCTGGCGTCTGCAGTCGGTTTACTCAGAGGTATTTGAGATTTTGTAAAAATAATGTAGATGGCTTTCAACGACAGGTGTATTAATTTGAAAAATGTAACATATAGGTTCGAAAATTTGTCAAGAAAAATACTGGCGTTATAGCACAATGGTAGTGCACTTCCCCGGATTGGAAATAAAGATCCAGGTTCGTATCCCGGTGACGCAAAAACAATATTTTTCGACAAAATTGATTTATATGTATATATTAATAATAATAATTAATACATTAATTTAGTATTTGATAATATTTTAATTTTAATTTTAAATTTCTATGACTTTCGCGTATTCGCATTTCAAATCATTTCTTATTTCAAAGGAATAGAAATATTTCATTTTAAAAAACGATATCAGTTTTAATTTATTTGGATTCAAAATGGCAACTCGTGTGCATTTAATATTAAGAAAAGTTTGTTTGCTAAAAAGCCTACTGACTTCTTGTTCCAAAAAGATTTCCTGATATTTTCAGGAAATAAATCAAGCCTCTCTCTAATTTCGCACTTTTCTCGCCGGGATTAGCCTACTTTTTCTGGCACAATATTGCCTATTAGGTTGTCTACAAGAAGCAAGAAACATCTGCCTAATACATATAAAATATGAGAAAGAATAAAACATGTTAATTGATATCGGTTTTTTTTTTGCTACTTTAGTGATCATTGTCAGAATCCCGATAACCAGGGTTGCTTATGGCTGTAAGTAAATGATAACTTTTGTTTGCGTGTTTTTATACTTCGATAGATAAGCCTGGTAAATTTAAATATATGCATTCTATTTGTGTAAATTTAACGGCATACAAAAGCGAAACTGCTACTGGTGAGAGACAGTTTCGGAGTCGGACGGATATATTTTACGGCGAGGACATAAAAATATTTTGTCTGTTATTTTTCAGTTTTTGGTTGTGATAAAGTTTCGGATTCAAGCCAGCAGAGTTTAAAAGCTACAGGACTGCAGGGAGAGCGATCATTGGCGACTATCAGCACAGTTTCACAAGGTTGGTGTATTTTAGATCTGCATAGATTGAATGAATGTGTTCAACATAACCAATAGAAAACCCAGAATTAGCTATTGAAGGATAGGTACATATGGCAACAACCTTATTTTAACACATCCTCTGCATATGAGTATTCAAAATATTCGTTTAATGCTATCTTTTTTCTAGCTAATCTTTTATTAAATATTTCCAAATAATTTGAGATACAAATAAATGTTATCGGACGAGATTCAAATAAGTTACTGATAAAAATGTGAATAAACGCTCAAAAACTGATCTACAACTGTTGCTTTTATGGGATTGAATCTCACCGCTTACGCCGAAATATACATTGTTAACATTTTTAGCATATTTTTTACGACGGGTAGACAAATAATACCAGGTATGCGTTCATGTATTTTTTTGACTTATTTTCGTCTGGCGGCCCTTAGATAATGCCAGTAATATAACTTTTGAGGAGTGTCGCACCTACCTGTAAGTTTTATGACACTACCTGGTCGGGTTCCGACACAGTTTACAAACGGGTAGGTCGTAGGGCAATTGTTATTGATATTTTTGCTAATTTTATAATGCTAATAACAAATAATTTACTGATCGTAATTCACAGAACACAATCAATATATCTATTTTGAGTATAAGTTGTCTATTGTTATACTTTTTTTTTTAATTATGTCAATTACATTTGCTTCTACTTATGATATTGTTGAATGCTTTTCGTATAAAAAGGGTGTAATTTTTATAATATATTTATTTCATTTCTATAAATATTTTGTGTAAATTATTTTCATCCGGTTTACGCGTAAAATTACTAATACATAAAAAATAAATAATATTTTTTAATTGTTTATAACCTCTGTTATTACACCAGCAGGTAGTGCAATCACCAACCGATAACAAGATCACATGCTCAGTGGATGTTTGTATTTTGGCTGTGAAGGACGTCTGTTGATACGTGAGAATACGTACATTATTCGTAATATTTTTGAATTTTTAACATTACGACGCATCATGCCATTTCATTAAATCATATTTAAAATGAAATATATATAAAAAATCTCCCACAAAACAGTTGAAAAACTGAAAACGTGAGGTGGGTCTACAACGACCCATCACCGTCGGACGTGTTTTATTTTAATCCACCAGGTTAATAGTAATAGTGTTATTAACATTTTTTAGTTATTATTTTTATAAAAATAATTTTAATTGACAAATATTTAGGATTATCTGTTTTACATATAAACAATGTCGGTCTTAAATTGAATAATTTAAAACACATGTTTTAAGTTAGTTTATTTGATATCCTGATGGAAAAGGTTGATGTATTAAATTTATCTCATATAAATGGTAAAAAACAATGTTTAGTTTAAAAATAATTTATATTTAAATAAATAAAAACCGCAATGTATTTTTTTTAAATATAAATAAACAGTCTTAAAAATGAAAATAGTAAATAACTGTTCAATTGTATTTTTTTTTAATAGAGATGCGTATTTTCAAACTAAGATAAACGCTTGTAATATGAAAATAGGACGTATTTGCTGGTATCCAACCACTAGATCACTAGACCAACGTCTTAACCACTGCACCAACAAGCTACTCCAATAGAGGAATATAAAACTCACCAAATGCTTACTGAGACAAACTCTGTAAATTATGAATCGGTTATGGGCAGATATGAGTTTTGAAGGCCACAACACATCAACTACTGTAGCAGCATTTTGTTTTGGCTAATGAAGAAAAAATACAAGAATTGTCAGTGTTGCAAAATAAAGCTTTGAGAAAAATAAATAAATAAATATACTTGGATCATTGCATACTGCAAAATCTGAATATGATGACCTTTAAGCAGGAGATATATTTGAATATAATATTTATCCTCAATAAGAAAATATCAGCGAAATTTACACGAAAAATTGATGCAAATCAACATGAGCACGAGCATCGCACAAGAAGGAGGAATAGACTGAGACTGCCATTCAGGAAAAAGGCCAAATCTCAGAAATCGATCATGTATAGTGCGATGAAGATTTTTAATGAAATGCCAGAAAACATAAGAAAGGAGGAAAAATTAAATAGATTTGAAAATGAAACTGACTAAACATGTAAAATATAAGTTTTAGTAAAATAAAATACTTTTATCTTGTTTATGCACCATGTTAAGAATTAAATAAATAAATAGAATGGTATATTAAACACAATTTCTTAGTGAGCATCCCTGAAACAACACCATATATCATCCAAAATGGCCAATTTTCTGTCTGTCTATCAAATTTGTAAAAACAGATATATAGTGTTGTTGCAGAGGGGGATCTTACAAGATAGTCTTGTCTTATAGGACCAATGAGGGTGGACCCGCTGCTTACCCAGGACCATTTATAAGCAAAAGCTCCTATATGGTCCTTCTCATTCGTCGCCTGGTTGGCATTTTTATAATGTTAACAGGCAGCTGTGGAATTCCGTCTGTCCTTTAAGTAAGCCGTACAGCTGTCATCACTAACACCCTCATTGTCCCTGACCTTTTAATTTATTCAGAAAAGTACACAAAGGAATCATGGGACCACTTGGGTTAACTAATAATGTCAAGTTTTTCGCGGATATTCTACATGTACTGCCTACTCGTATTAGCAGAGAGCAATCGGCTAACATCAATTGTTCCAGATATTTAGTACCGCCAGTGCATATTTTATTTCCATAAAGCCTGTTGTAACAGTTGAAATTACGCGCGCAGACCTAATGCGACATCTACCGACGCGAGCAGTTGCGGCCGGTAGAGCGGGGTCGCATGCAGGAGGGGGGACTTCGTTACGAGCGCCGAGAGAGAAAGGTTGTGTCAGTAGCGTACGTGCTTCCGCCAACCTTCCTTACAACAATCCACCGAGTTCAGTGGATTGTTGTAAGGATCGAGCAATGGCGCAAAGGATGACGGAATTTTATTAAATATGGAAGAACAAGAGGTATTTGGGCCTTGTTCTGTCCGTGGGCATACCGGAAGGAAGGACTCTTCGCCTAGTGGTTCAGTCACGGCAGGAACAAGAGGAATTTGGGCCTTGTTCTGCCGGTGAATGTAAATACAAGGACTCTCAAGAGGCTGCGAGCAAATGCGGAAGCGGGACGAGCACCGTCCGCGCTATGATGACAGGATAGGATGACGAGACGATGCTGTGGCCCGGCCAAGAAATGTTAGGAATCCCTCTGCGTGTAATGAAAGACAATTCTACCCTGTTGTGTAAATAAAGTGCAATTAATGTGATGATAGTGTTATTATTGTCTGAGACCTCCCCCACACATCTGAGATAGGTATTCTGACACCAACCCAAAGGTACCCACAGACTGAGCTTAGCTGGTGGCGTTGTGCACCGGATTCCATCGGCGGATGAAGGTCACGGCGTTACACTGTTTTTAAATGTTAAAAATATAATTTTTTATCACCATTAAAAAAGGAAAGGTAAAACACACTATACCATAACGCAACCACTTAACGGAGACAATAACCCAATCAGATATATTTTACTTTTCTCATATTCTTTCAATCGATCAATTACCGCTGCTTCACAATCACGACAAATGTTTCCGTATTATCATTCCAGTACTGATTCAAAATAAAAAGGTTCTATCTGATACTGATACAGTTTTGAAATAATGAGCTCAAAAGTGTTGATTGAATTTCAATATATATTTATGTATATTTTGTTTTGAGCATACAAATATGATCAGTTCTAAGGTCATAACTTACTTTCAGTATTATCAATGATCCCTGTGAGAGGAGGGAAATTAAAAATAAAAAGGGTAAATTAACAATAAACCAGATAATGGAGGATGGTTCTGTTAGAAGCCTCAACAATCGGCGAGCTTGTATGAGAATATGTATGAATGTGGATGAGGCGAGAATTGTGTGTCAGGACAGAAGAACGTGGCGCTCTATTCTCTCTGTCTACCCCCACGGGGAAACAGCGTGATGGTAAGTAAGTAAGTATGTAAGTATGTAACAATAATGATCTTTCAGCTCTTGCTATTTCCTTTAATATTAGTTAAATAGAGTTGGTGTGTATGGAAGAAATAAAGAATAATGTATTTGGAACCCTTTTCACCCAATAACTCAAATTAGCCCAAAATGTTAGTTAGAACCTTTTTATTCTAAGAGTGACAGAATATTTTCAGAGTTTTGACAGTTAAACAAAATTTAATTTAATTAAAAGTAGTTGCCGGGGATTTAAGCAGTGCTTGGTTATGCGAGACTTATTCATACATATTATTGTATTTGTGTATTAAACGATGTTTTGATTCTTCAGATTATATACCACTACTCGTGAAGAAATGACGATAATAATAAAATTAAAATAAATAATTATAATAATGACTTGGCAAGCGACAATTTGTAGAATAAATATTTGTAAAATTTAATATTTATATCATAAAGGAATCCGTAAAATATTTGTTGCGTATTTAATTAGTGCCGTCCCAAATCCGCGATGAGCTGGTACAATATTTACAAAATATTTCAAAATTTTAATACTCGTAAATAAATGTGACATTTTTACGATTTAAAACATTGTTATTTTTTTTTTTTGACAGGATCAGCAAAAATGAATTTTTAATCCTGGTAAGGTTTAATAATTTTTCCAACGTCCCAGGGGATTTGCGGAAGTCCGCACTCCATGTAAAGGATACAAGGGTGCCGTATTGTGTTGCAAATAGCAACACCCCATTTCACACAAATCACTCCGGAAATGTGGCGGCAAATGTGTTTGCTCCTAGTTTTAATCCTGCTTTATGCGGGACACGGATTGACCCACAATAACACCCTTTTTCGTGCCAGCATAGAATGCTTTTTAACCTCTTTGAAATGCCAGCTTTAATTCTTTACGAATTGTGCAAAAATTGAGCTTTTTATTCACGTGTTTACTTACCCTTGCGAAATCTTTGTGAAAGTATACCGCCTCCATAATCATCATCATCGCTGACGGACTCTGAATGCACCTTGCATGCGCAATAACATGCGCCCGCAGCCGTTCGGGAGGCGGCCGGCTCCTGCGCGCTATTCCTTTCGTTGCTGTCATTATGTCAAGATCTCTAGCAAAACTCTCCTCTGTGAATACTTTTCATTGTACATTTCTGAACTATAACTTTTCTCAATCAACAATGTACTTATGTCAATCATAAATAGTTTATATTCTTCGACTTGCTTCGATATATACACAATACATTCCGCTATCACTATTATACGAATGTGTGAGCGATGGGTGGTTTTATTAATTACACTACAGTAAATTCCCTCACTCACTTTAATCTTTAATCCACACAAATACTCTAATTTAACCACATACTTTTCATACCCCCCAAACCTTTAAATGTGATAAGTAAGAGGCGCTTTTTTTAAAAGTAAGTACCGTTTCCTTCATCTGTTGACTCACCATACGTTAGATACGTTCAAATAGTATGGCTATCTCGTAGTTAGTGGTTGAAATGTTCAAGACAATAGATCAGCCCGCCGATTATGAGATATGGTCGTATATGCTCGTTAGATAGCATTGGATTATATGCGGTTAATTAATTATTAAACAGACCCTCAAGCGTGCGAACTTCCACATTATCTACACCTGCTTAAAACTAGTCATAGTTTACTGGGCCGCCATTACAAGTTTTAATTCATTAATCAGGTATTTCCAAAAATTTGTTTTGCTACTAAACTAAGTTTAATAGTAAACAGAAGGCGAAAACTACGCCGTGCAGTCATAAATGCTATCAAAGAACGCCGGGTCTCGTTATACCCAATTCTCCACTCTGGTCTGTCTCCGCTTACGAATCGGTTTGCGTTCTGGCTGCCGCATAAAAGTTACTCAAGATGCCGCCAGAGGGGGACTGATACCCACGCCACATAAAATATAGAAATAGTAACTTAACTAACTAGTAATCGTAGTAATAATGGTTTAATTTACAAGAGATAATAATTTTATTTTCATACATTATGATACCCAACATAACATACCCTATATTAAAGCATTCAACAACTAAATACGGCATGGGAAGTATGGAAGTCTTGGGCATTAAGTGATTACTTTACACAATGTAACGTTCACCTATTTGCCAATGCTACCACACCTATCAATTTTTTTGAAGTTGTATATATTAAGATTAAAATTATTTATTACCAACTATGCTGTCGCCATCTATGGTTTTTTTTTTGAAAATTTGATATTCATTCTCATGTAACAGTACTTATAGATGTCACTGAGACTATTTTTTTGATTTTTTGAAGTATGGAGCCATATCCTTTATATGTATATATGAAATTCATTCAAATTATTAACAAATATACTAGAGTACGTCTGAAAAGGCAGTATTTTTCACACAAATCAGCTGTCAGCTGTCAAATTAGCTGTCGTTGAAAAAAGTGTTGCCAATTCAAAAAATAAACCTAAAAAACAGACTCATTAAATGTTCTAAAACGTGAAGCGTTGGTTGATGAACTCATCTGGAAGGCAGCTGCGAGAGAAGAAAGGCGCTAGAGCCGCTTCCCTGGGTGGCTGTAGACGCGTTTTATTGTTGTACATTTTTTGTTTCATACCGGCGTTATTTTAAGATTGATGAGAGCTGTATTTTGCACCTAGGTATTTGCAAGGTGCGTTCAGGATGTCGAGGCAATAGACCTCCACGAGAATTCAACTGTTAGTTATCCAGGGTGTTTCGTAGTAGAATCATCAGAACGAAGGGACATAAAAAAACAATGTATAAATAAAAATAAAATGAAAATTTTAATACCGTTACATATTGATATCAAATATTGACAGATACTAAATTTATTTCATAAAATAACATATTATATCATTAGAAAAGTAAATATTATTCGACATTACATTTTATTTGAAAACTTCAGGCTAAAGATATTGTCATTTCAAGTGTCGGAAATATTTCCGCAAAATTTTTGAATGTGTTGGTAAATAGATTTAATTTATGGAATTCGGAATTGAAAATAAAATTCCGAAATCAAATAAATCCCTGACATTATAATTCGCAAATCAAAGAAATAAAAGCTGGCGGGATATTAACGTCAGATTTCAAATTGATTCGGGTTGCTTTTTTTCGAAATTATACTTTGTAATTTAATTTTTAAGGTTTTAATATTTAAAATAATCGAAAAAGAGAGGGTGAAGCAATAAGGTACTTTTCGAAAGCATTGTCGATTCATAATTTAAGGGTTCTCTTCGTATTTTTATTGTGTTTTGTTTTGCCTTAGAAAATAATGTTTTTTTTTTAAATTTTAACTATTCTTAATTTAAACATAATTTTGTATTAAAATAGATAAAAGCAAAAAAGTTGCGAGATCATATAATTTTTTTTTTAATGATGCGGAGGTCATCACCGCCCAGCGAAGCCGAACGCATCTAGCAGGTACCACCGGTGCGCGATACGAACGCTACAATCAACCATACAAACATGCAGTACCGATGTTATGCAGCAATACCATCGCGGCCAAGAAAGGTGTCTCATGAGCGCCACTCTTCCTATCGCTATCTTCTCATCAAGAGCTCCAGGAATCGCCTCCGAAAACTCTTCGTGTAGTAACTGCATTATACGAGTTAAATTCTACATATTTGTAAACTGTATCTAACATAATCAAGTTTTAATTGTAAGTAATCTGCTACACCCGTATACATAACATTCACATACATACATTTCAAATGAACACGAAAGTGGCGGATGAGTATTGGGAGATTGACAACTTTCACATCAATCACATCACATCATAGAAAACATAACAATAAATATCCTTCTAATACGTCATCCCATAAATAATGTTGTATTTTATACCTAAAATACACTCTACTTCATTTTCTACGATGCTCTTTAATATTTTAAGTAGACTTCAAAGGGTTCTCTTCTAAAATTCACTTGTTCGTGACAAAAAATACTCCTCCTACAATAGTACTTCTGACCTCGTCTACAGAATTCATATTTGCGCGAGACTGCGGAGTAAATTATCATCAGATAGAGCTTTATCTGTTGAATATGGTGTGTGTGGCATCGTTTCCAAAAAAAGTTCATTCCTGATACGTAAGAGTAAAAAATAGCATACATTCACTCTCTGTACGCGATTACTCTGAAATTGTGAAGAATCCATTAACCCGATTTGCTGACTTTTTCGATGGTGTCGATAAATTATTGAGTGACTAAATCCAAGATTCTATTCTAGTTACAATGGGTTTTTTTCCACCACGGTTTGCACAACGTCCTCGTCGAGCTTTACAGATTTTTCAGAAAGACGCTCGTGTTTTAGGCTGTAGTTTCCGACTCGTAATTTTTGGAACCACCCTTGACACTGGCTTACGATTATTGTCCAATCCCCATATACGGTATTAATATATCTCACACTTTCTGTTGCGTTGGTGCTTTTATTGAATTCATTTAGCAAAATATGTCGATTATGCTCTTATGTCACTTCTATTATAGCTTTGTAAAATAAACTTTTAAAGTCGAACTGTATAAAGAATAAGTTATTAGGAGAACACATTCTTATTGTGAAGTTGTAATTATTCAGAACATTGGTCTGTGATATTTTAAATATGAATTAAATATATTAATTAGAAAGATATACATATAAAATCAATTTTATCGAAAAATATTGTTGTTGCGCCACCGGGATTCACTGTAGCATAGTTGGATAATGCACTTTTTCTGGTTTGGAAAGAGATCCAAGTTCGAATTCCAGTAGCGCAACAACAATATTTTTACTTTTAAAATTAGCAATATTAATATTGTGGTTAAAATTTATATTTTTTATTTATTATCTTTATTTTATTAACCACTTAATTGAGTTTAAATACATCTACCGGTTTCGAAAAATACTATTTTCTTCTTCAGGATGTCAATACTAACTAAAAACATATATTATTATTTCTTTACTAGAATCTCTTTTTAAAAAAACAACAATTATTTAAAAAATTAATTTAGTACCTAACTCAAATTGGTACTTAATACAAATTTAGTCGAATAATTTTTAGGAAAAAATTTTAGAATGGGACTCGTAGTTAAATTTAGTTGGTTGTTTATAATTTTTTTATTAGTTTTACATGCTTTATTCCAAATTATTTAATAACAATATTTTTCGATAAAATTGATTTTATATGTATATCTTTCTAATTAATATATTTAATTCATATTTAAGAATAAGTTACTATCTGGTTTTAGAAGTAGTAATTTTACCTGATGCAGATAGTTTATCCCATCCCCCTCCGACTTTTAGTTTATGTAATTGAAAATACCGCATTGTTTATGGGATGTCTCAATACATCAACATCAGAGAGTTTGGTCATATGGTAGAAGATAATGGTAAAATAAATATATGAGGCAAGTGTTGATGGTACTAGAAATAGAGGTTGTCCGCTGAAGTCTTGGAAAGACTAGAAAAATCAATTACCGACGGTTGTTTGAAAAGATCATGAAGTTAGAGTTGTATCAGGACAGAAGAGTGTGCCGCTCTATTCTCCTAGGTAAAAACCCGGAAAAACTCCTGCGGGGAAACGGCGTGATAGTAAGTTAGCTAGTTAGTTAGTCTCACATTCATCTATTAACCTGCACCCATTATTTCGACTATCCATAATTATACAATAAATAATTTTGCTGTAGTGTCAATACGTACCTACTACCCCATAAGGAGTTTATCATTTATTGTTAAATAATGTAAAGAGAAATATATATTATATTTAGTTGATGACTTTAAAAGCTGTCAATCTTTTATAATGTTTAATACTAGTGTTCGATCTTTACACTGTATTGATCGCCGATTGCCATCTCGCACGCATCCGATCGCGTAGATCTAATTCTTGTCTATTACCTATCCACTCTCCTCCTCCCCCATATAACCAGAATACGACAGTTTCTATGGTATATTATGAAATTAATTTTGTACCTTCTAACTGTCAAGTAAGCGTTTACCGTTGGATGCGTTTATTGCTGCCAAGTTAATCCTGCCGCGAGAACGACTTAAATTATCGTCCCGCTGTATGGAGCTGATAATTTATTGTATATGTTTCGGTTCCTCGCTACCGTACGTGCCAAAACCTGTACACTGCGCGATTGCGCAAGGTGTTCTTTGACACTTTTGCGCTATCACCGACAGTTTATGTACAAGTGTACTTCATGATGAATAGCGTTGAACCCTAGAGCCAGAATACCTGTGGATCCAGTGGAAGATACCGGAAGGAGCGTTTTACAGATGGGTCATATTTTCTGGTTTTGAGTAGTTACCTATTCTTGTCCATTTCACGAATTCCTTACACCCTTCTTACATCCCTTATTTCTCCACCTTCTCGTGTAAAAAAACTAGTATTATTGAAAATAAAGAATTTGCATTTTTTAAACATTTTTTAAATATATATTGTAAATTACATACTATAATTATATATAAGTGGTCCATTGGATTTTACGACGACATGTATATAACACTATTGCGCAACGCTAGCTAGCTTAAGACTAATCCTATTACTCCAGATTGTTAGAATTCATTAGCCGCACAGTGGCAAAACATAGGCTACGTAAAGCCATATGAAAATCCTAACGTATACAACCGGCCACAGCCAGTTGTTTAGGTAGTTTAGTTGTCTAAATTTACACTAAAAAAAAATTAAAGTACTTAAATGGTACCCATACTTACAGGTTTAAATATAAACTTACATAATAAAATAGGTACATGCTCGTACATGTATCATACAATTATTTTTAATATTTGCAAAATTTAATTTTTAGTTTATTATTTTTGTTTATATAACACTTGATGACTAATTTTTAAACATCAACCGGTGTCGATAAATAACATTTTAAAAATAAATAAATCGTGTATAATTAACCAAAATATTACGAATAACCTACTAAATTTAACAACAAATCCTATTCTAAAAAATTTTGCAACATCTCGTCAATTTCCACATCTTTCATTTAAGTTAAGTACTAAATTTATTGAACAAATTATAGATATCTCATAAAGACGAAGCTATTTATATTATATTAAATGGGAAAATATGGAAGTATGGGTAATTACAGGGCTTACGATCTGTCTTCGGCTGGTTTAAATATTTTAATGTGTCCAAGAACACAAAATTACTGAATTTTCACCTACAAAGGCACTACTATTAAGAAAATGATATATAATTCATAGAAACGAAGGTATTTTTTATTATATTTAATAGAAATATATGAAAATATGGATAATTACAGGGCTTACGACTTGTCATCGGCTGACTTAAGTGATCACTTTATATAAATATAACATTCCCCATTCCCACTCATTAATCAACCTCCATATCTATCAAATTCTTGAGAGTTGTATATATGTTACCATGTAGAAACACTTCCATTATTAAACTGTCTGAAATTTGATATTAATTTCGCTGAAATAAACAGCATAGATGTCACTAATGAGAATCTTATTTTTATTACAAAATATGGAAGCTACATTCTTTATCTGTACATATGTCAAATGATTTACACCTTATACTAGAATACACCTGAAAAGTCAATTTTCAATTTTTGTATATTTCTTATTTAGACTAGTAATTAATTAAATTAACTGATTAATTAATTAAGTAAAATAAATATATTTTTTAAATAATTTCAATAACATTATATTAACGTGTCATATACATATTTTTTTATTAGAACACATTCTTATTGTGAAGTTGTAATTATTCAGAACACAGGTCTGTGATATTTTAAATATGAATTAAATGTATTAATTTAAAAGATATACATATAAAATCAATTTTATCGAAAAATATTATTATTGCGCCACCGGGATTCGAACCTGGATCTACAGGTTTGAAAATTTGTCGCTAAAAATATTATCGCTGTAGCGTAGTTGTATAAAGCGCCTTCCTCGCTTAGGAAAGAGATCCAGGTTCGAAACGATTTTACATGTAAATCTTTCTAATTCATATTTACATATTTTTTGTTAGTTCATTTTACATCCTGAAGAAGAAAATTCTGTTTTTCGAAACCGGTTGATGCTTAAAGTTAAATAATCTATACAATAATTAAATTATTTTCTTTTAGTACTACGAAATGACAATATAAATTTTATTACACCGCCGACGTTTTGTAATTCGTTTGAATGAATTATTTTTCATACAAATCTATTCCCAAATACGGTACGTTAACATTTCGCCAAAATAAAACTAATACTAAGTAATAATAGAATCGGATATTATTTTGAAAACTTTAACGTCTATAACGATATTAATATTTTTAAATTATTTAAATTGGTTGTAAAGTACATAAAAATAACGTATTTTGTTTAACTTTCCGTGCCAAAACTCGTATGGGGAACAATTGAATTTCCCCAAACTGATATGTTATTATTTGACAGTTTTTCAATGAAAAATTAACGGACGCCTTACAAGTAGTTTTTCTATACATCGCACCGAAGGCGAGCTAAATATCACAAAGCCAAACAAGCGTTGTGACGTCCGCAGCGGCGTTTCGTCGGGCGCTCTTTTCCACGCGTCACTTCCTCACCGGGATATATCTAGTTGCTCAGTTTATTCACAGGAGCATTTTTATATTAATGTATATTAAATAATCTGTGATACAAGCTATTTTTCTCACGCATAATATTCTTACTTCTTAGAATACTGACATATTTGGACACTAATAATAATAATAAATAATAATAATGTATTTATTCGCCAACCTGATTCGCCATAAAGTTAATACATATTAAGTTATACATTAAAGGTTATGAAATAAATATGATGTGTAAAAGAAAACCAAGGAAAATATTAATAAACACAAAAAAAAATAATTAAAAAGTTAATAAAAAGTTCACACATACATACACACAAAATATAATAATTACATATATAACTACTTCAGTCACAGCCATTGTTGTATATGTAGCTATTTTGTAAGCGCTGCCATTCTCTGGTCAGGGAACCAGCTTTCCATGAGAGCGCCGCTTGCACCAGAGAGTTGGTGCTGAGCTCCAGCCGCCGCTTTACGCCAGCAACTCGATGTCTTAGAAGCGGAACGAATCCATGTATACGGCCTTTGGTAAATTTTGTAGATGCGCTACAATAACGCGCTTATCCGAACAGTATTCTGTATGAGTTGTTGTACTGAATTCGGAGACGGTTATACGTCACTTGCTTGTATTTCGACCAGAGCTCGCAGGTATACATGCTAATGATGGTTTGAAATTATTTAGGTAAACTTTCATTCAATCTTAGCATAACCTATTTCGGTAAATTGACACGATTTGAACCCTTTTTTTTTTTTGATTGAACATTGAAGCATTTTGACGATCTCTAAATGCACCTCGCATTTACCGGTGCGTAAAACCAGAGCTCTCGACAGCCGCAAAAACACGCCCGGTACCAACGTCGCAATAAACATGTGATAATAATTGTATGCGATCAGTATTACATGATAATTGTTGGTTCCTGAGCGACACTCATCTCGCTGTCGCTTTTTTTTTTGTACGAAATTGTATATCTTTAATTTGTAACTGGGTTCAATAATAATTTTTGTCAATCGTAAGTACATAATATCTCTTCTTCAACCTGCTCTGGCCACGTACACCGGTGGTACTGGTGATTATTGGGGCACCCATTACTCACCCCGCAATTATTTTTCCGTTTTATCTGCCAAACCCATGCATGTACATTAATTTGCAATGCTTTCACTTTAATCTGATAATTTAATGAAATGTTACAGAAATCTATGAAGTTTTCATATTACCCCAGATGGGTACCAATTTATCTAAAATTATTATATTTCCTCCTATAGAATAAAGCATGGGTAAAAGAAAATAGAAAAGATTCAATTACTAGGTGCCATGGACGATATTATATACAT
Source organism: Eubasilissa regina (assembly GCA_022840565.1). Classification (NCBI taxonomy): domain Eukaryota; kingdom Metazoa; phylum Arthropoda; class Insecta; order Trichoptera; family Phryganeidae; genus Eubasilissa; species Eubasilissa regina. The sequence continues at coordinate 5,225,305 of JAINEB010000010.1, forward strand.
AAATGGCTTCCCGTAGTATTGATAGATAAAAAGAGTCCTTTGGGATGAAAAACGGAAGAAAAGACCTTCGAAAATGGGTCACAGGGTCCCTTTTCTTGTATTGCTTTGTGCGTGGAAAAAATGATCGAGATGTTTTCAATACACCAGGCTTCGTGTCGTCGTCGGCCGCTTAGAGTGAACACTCAACGGTGGTCTATTCAAGATTTTCACGTCAATTTAAAATTGAATCTAATATTTCTGTGAAATATACCTTAAAAATGGATCTACGTAAATATAATTCTCGTAAGTCATTTTTTTAATAATAACGTGCGAGGTCTTATGATCTGAAACAATGATCGATCCCCAATCACTTGTATCGCTGATCTCTAGATTAGCATCCTACAACGACCCCTCAGAATAACACGGTTCCATCTGACACTGATACTGTCTTGAGATAATGAGCTCAAAAGTGTTGATTGAATTTCAATATATATTCACGTATATTTAGTTTTGAGTATGCAAATATGATCAGTTTTAAGGTCTTAACTTATTTTAAGCATTATTAATGACTACTGTGAGATGAGGGAAATTGAAAATAACAAAAAACATTGTAAATTAGCAATAATGATCCAAAAATTGAAATAAATCCGTGCCAAAAACTCATGCAGTTGGATCCATAAATAGAGTCGGTGTGTATGGAAGCAATAAAGAATAATGCATTTGGAACCCTTTTCACGCAATAAGTCAAATTAACCCAAAATATTAGTTGGAATCTTGTTATTCTAAGTCGACTAGACTAAGCAAGCATCTAATATATATTTGTTAAATTTAGGTTGAGTATAATGCTAGAAAGGAAGTTTCTCAGTTATCCCGCGTCTGAGTCCCAATGTTTATCGGTGAAGTTTCACTGTAAAATGATAGTGAAACACGTATTTTCAGGTTGGTAGTTCAGCGGTAAGCTAAATCACTAATCTTTACTTTGTATAATAAGGGTGTTTAAAACCTAATGCTTGGTTTCTGATAATTCTGTGAAGTATTCATAATAATTTAATATATTTTTTACAAATACTAGTATATATTTTAGCACAATTAGGTAATTCTGAAAGTTAATAAAACAAGGGTGATATAGAGGGTGTAACAAATCTAATCTACAATATTTTATGGATTAATACCTGACTAAAAACAAGTCGAAAATGATCAAGGAATGTGTGCCTAACCTCAACCAAGTCACATATATAAGTATTTAAATATAATTAGAATATTTTATTGATTTAAAATTATACATTGAATACAAAAAATTTAAAGTTATCGAATTTTCTGGCTTGAAGCACAAATATTGATTAATAATGGATAGATTATGTAAATATTTACTTCGAAGAACGTAGACTTAAAGCTTTACATAATTATTTAGAAAATTTAAAAAAATAATATTTTCCATAACTGCAGAAAATGTACATTTTCCTTGAAACTTTTTGACTCGTAATTTAATTAGGTGTCCACTCCTAAAATATTGTGAAATAGGTCTGTTACACCCTGTATATATATCCAACTAATATCAGTTACTGTCAGTAGATTCTTTCCCTGAGATATGACAACCAGATGTTCAGCTGGTTAGTTAGTGGCACAGAAGATATTAGTGGGTTATAAAATATAGACATCTAGTACAATGTTACTAGTAAAACACTCACAATTTTATTACACGTTTGACAACATTATTTTTTTTTTAATGCGTACACATTTAAGTTGGAAAATTACAATTTTAGAACATAGTTCTGTGGAATTTTGAATACAAATTAAATTAATTATCTAGAAAGATGTAAAGAAAAAAATCTATTTATAAAAATAATATTCAGTTGCTACCGGGATACGTATTATTTTATTAATTTAATTTCTATTAGATTAAATTAAATTTATAATAATTAAGGAAAACACATTTTTATTGTGAAGTTGCAATTTTTCAGGACATAGGTTTGTGATATTTCAAATACAAACTGAATGTTTTAATTAAATAGATATACATATAAAATCAATTTATTGAAAATGCAACATACAGGTTCGAAAATGTGTCGTCAACTTACCGTATCGGTGTAGCATAATCGATTAATGCATTTCACTGGATAGGAAAAGATCCAGGTTTGAATCCAGGTAGCAACAACAATATTTTTTTGATCAATTGATTTTAAATGTATATCTTACTAATTAATACATTTCATTTGTATTATTTATATACCAATCGTATACTTATATAATGTTATCAAACGTAATTATTTAGACAATAATAGTGTTAGCGCCATTTAAATGTACTACGCACGCGAATCTCATTGGACTACAGAAATATGTCCTGTCCCTCTTTCTTTTCCTATCCTAGTCCCTAGGCACAAAGGAGAAAGAAGAAATAAGCAATCTGTTGTTACTACCGACCGAGCCATTCCGCTTTCGAAACTGAACACGGTACGCTGCCGTCGCTGTGAATCCGCTTACAACCGCTAACATTAATTACCGCTAATATATAATATCTTACTACCGCTAACATATTTTAAAATAATTACTTTTCTAACGCGAGTGTCATCAATTACGAGACAATTCTGCGTCGCTTGTGAATTGGTGGACCAGGGAGAAACGAACCAGCTTCAAGAGATCGGAGACCCACAAGTAAGTGCCATCCTATCTTTTATCTCCCGATAACCCGCCAACTTTCCAAATAGATTAATAATATTATTAATCTATTATTAATCTAGTATTAATCTATTATTGTCTATATATATTAACATATTTCAAAATAACGAATATCAAATAAAAATAATTAAACGAACATTCGCAGATATAAACTTAATCGTAGGACTAACTTCATGAAAAGATCTCTCAGTTTACATTTTTTTTAAGAATATAAAATAAATCTAAGGTATTATAGATAGTAGGGACATGGTACTAAACCACTTCATGAACACCAAAGTCAAGTCAATATTTTGGTTTTCATATCATTTCCACGTACTAAGTCCTCGTCAGCAGTTTCAGGAGCTGGGGGTCTTTTGTACGCGAGATGGTGTGAATTTTTTATCGTAAATTCATGTACGGATTTACTGAATTTTCACATATTTGCCTAATATTTTCATGTTACTGAAAAATATAATTATAAATTTTGTTTCTATTTATAAGTTAAACGCAGTATAATCAACTACTAAATTTAGTACGTAGTTAAATATACGAGTCGTTTACATCCAAACTCCTCTAAAAACAAAAATGAAAATAATGTATATTTGAATGCAGTTTTACAAGGAAAAAATTATATTTCTGATTAGTTCAAATAATCAAATGATATTAAAGTAAGAGAAGAAACAAAAACAAGTTTTGAATCAAAGCCCTCTATAATTGAGTACTTAACCAAAAGTCCAAACGGCTCAAAAATGAAGCACACCATTAGTTTTTAGTCATATTTCACTGGCTTGTACCAAATAATGTGAGGCGTCTGCTATCGGATTACTCAAAGGTATTTGAGATTCTGTAAAAATAAGGTAGATGGCTCTTTTAAATAATGGAACGATTAAATGTATTAATATCAAAAAGGTAACATATTGGTTCGAAAATTTGTCGCTGTACCATAGTTGGATAGTGCAACTTCCCCGGTTAGGAAAGATATCTAGGGTCGAATCTCGGTGGCGGAATAACAATATTTTTTGTTAAAACTGATTGTTTATGTATTTGTTTCTAATTAATATATTTAATTAATATTTAAAATATCACAGACCTATGTTTTGAATAATTACAACTTCACAATAAGAATGTGTTCTCCTAACTATTATTTAACATTACTTAAAAATAAATTATTACAATTTTATAATTAATATATTACAAATCGCACCTCATTTTATTTAAAAGTGAAAATAATGCGTGATCTGCTATTATTAGACATATCTTAAAATAATGCGCCCTTGGCGCCATATTTGATTTTAGTTCCTCAATGTTTTGGATCTTTTTTTCAGTTAGAACTAAGATCAAAGTATTTCGGATAGTAAATATTTAATAAAATATATCAATTTTCTGATAGAATTGATTTTTTTATATTATTTTGGATAAATTAGTTAGTACAATTTGATTAGGTTAGGTTATTTAGTTTAATTTTACAATGCTACACATGTCGGTGTGTATTTTCTTTGATAAATGTTACAATATTATTATTACATTAGCTGTTTATAACAGCTGATTGCTAGGCCCTGCGAGCAGCTATTGTGGCCGCTTCGCAGCCGATAGTAGCCGCTACGCGGCCATTGATGACAGCTACGCGGTCAGGATCTTAATAGAGTCTATATTTCAATGATAAAGATATACCCAAAACAAATCACACGTAAATATAATAATTAATTATTCCATATTTGTAAGTTAGCTGTCAAAACGAATAAAAATGATATTTGTGGATAGACAATTTATATGGTGAGCAAAATTTCTCCCTTACCATAGACAAAAGAAAAGATGATATCAGTACACGATTTTGCTAAAATATGTTTTTTTTCTTACTCGTAATAAAAACAATGTACACTTCATTTCAAATTAAATACATAATTACGCACTGTTATAAAATATATAGGAGATATTAAAAACACGTTCATTTTTACAGACCTGGCCGTTTAATCAAGCACTATACAGCCATGATAACAATAACAAAGTCATAAAAATAGACGGGGTAACATTATATTATTATGGATTGTGGTTTTTCATTATACTCTAAAGCGAAATAGTTTTTATTATTTTTGATTTAAGGGTCATTTTTGCTCAATTTGAAGTAGAATACCATAGATTATTAGAAACTACGCCTTTTTCAGAAAACTTAAAAGATCATAAATAAAGTCGAAACTTTAAAGAGTAATTTTTTTTAATATTTGCGACTGGATCATTTTTATTAATTTTTTTTAAATCAGGGCGCTAAATTCAATAGTTTTTTTTTTTTTTGTAAAAATCCGAATTAAGACGATATTCTTGTTGCATACCATATTTTCTAATTATAAGGGTTGTGGTTATAGGCTATTATTGACTTGTGAGTATCTTAATTGTGTGATCGTATCATAAGGTTTTGTGGATGGTGAGACTGAAGTCCCTAACTCTCTTCTAGCTTCACGCGTGTTGGTGCATATCGCAGCGTATCTGTACGTACGTGTGTGTATGTGTTTAAACAAACGAGAACTTACAAAAGTTGCCATTTGTTGCGGAACGATTTACAATGGAAGATACAACGAAGGCTTGCTTGAGATGTTGACGGTATAATTGACGGTATGTATATTGGTCAGTTCGTTTCAGCCCTACATGGCTATCAGGTGAGTCTCTACACAGCCACATCTGTTGGGCGCTTGCAGGATCACCATAAAGTCATAAAACCATAAAGTCTCAGCACTTACACACTTTGAGAATAATAAAAAATTCTGGAATCCAAGGCTCCGTATTGTAATGCAACACTTGCGATTTCGCCAAGAATCGTATTCATTATGCAACACTGCACACGGGTTGTGCCAAAAATTTATATATCTTCGGGATAATAGATTTATCGGCCAGCGAATCGCTGACATATTTATTGTTACATCACGTCATATTTTGGCGTCTTGCCGCCCCTACGCGGTCGAGATTTATTCGGAGCGTTTGATTATCTCACTGCTGTGTTTGTTTGACCTAAATTATTATCAAGTATTTATACGAAAACGCCTTTTATATATTTTTTACAAGTCTTCCGCTAACCGTAAAATATCACCAATATCGCAAAATTTATGTTTACACTTGTTCTTGTACTTCAAAGAAAACATTTTCGCCTTACTGTATATTTTTTTATCATCGCATTTCATATTTTAACCATTCCTTCCTACCCCAGACGAGACCACCCCTGCAATAACACTGTATATTAGTTTTGAGCATATCTGAGTTGTGAATGCGACAAAGTTGTGTGTCTTTTTGACCATCCAATGGTATATTAACCTTTTCGTCACTAAGCGGCCAGAACTTTCGTGTGGTCCGAAGCGGGGTTAGAAACACCCCAAATCATATTCATATAAACGATAATAAAAATTTCGTCACTATTTCCGTGAAGAATACAAAAATAAGAATGAAATCGTTTGCATAATTAGTAAGTTATCGAGTTTAAAGTGATCTATGGGGAATGTGAATACCCCGTTTTGTGAAGGCAAGGTTAATCAACCATATCAAGTAAATAAAAATCAAAATATCACCGAGTACATAGGTTTTGTTATTTTTCAGTGATCATCGTCCACGTCAGTACCTCGTGGATGTCAAGTAGAAAAGGTAACAGGCACTTCTATTATGACGGCCTCAAGATCTGCAGAATACCGAAAAAAGGGGAAGAGCATAGTCAAAAGATCGCGATCCTTAGTCATGAGAGACTTTCGTTATTATGACATTTCAATTTAGTTGGTAGAAATTGTATGGTTTGAATAGAACGTTAGATTAAAAATGAAAATAACGAATAATTCAGTAGACCTAATGATAAAAAAGATGTACAAAGTTTATTTGTGAAAATTAAAATAATTCAGTAAACAATTACTGTAATGCTCAGTGGCCGTAGCTTTCAGAACTAAGCAATTAAAGATTCTACAGGTGTACGACAGGTGCTCATGTAATTATTATATAATTGTTTATAATATATGTAGTTATATTGTATAATATATTATATATTGCGTTTATTGGACTATGACTATGACTTATTGGATGTTTTAGATGTACTGACTACAGTAAATAGTAAAAAAAAATATTCGCCTATATAGCGAAAATGTCTAACGTGTTTTGAATATCTCTAGCTTGAGATTAATAGTATATAAATTTATATACAATTTGAAATGAAGTGTACATTAAAAACATGTTTTAGCAAAGTGTTACGACCCGAAGTTGTACGACACGAGTGGCAAATATATTGACATCTGTCATATTTTATTATGTATGCTATCTTTAATAAGAGAGATATCTTACTTATCATAGAAAATGTCAGAACGACGATTTTTGGTTATGTTAGCGACCTAAAATTTATCAAAATCTGCTGAGAAAATCATTCATCTGATTCCGTATTTACTTAAATGCATATTATACTCAAAAAATAGTATTAAGGAAAACACATTCTTATTGTGAAGTTGTAATTATTCGGAACAAAAGTCTGTGATATTTTAAATACTAAATTAATGTATTAATTGTAAAAATATACATATAAAATCAATTTTTTCGAAAAATATTGTTTTTGCGTCACCGGGATTCGACCTGGATCTCTATTTCCAATCCGGGGAAGTACACTACCAATTGTGTTTCTACCAGTATTTTTCATGACAAATTTTCGAATCTATATGTTACATTTTTTCAAATTAATATACATGTCGTTCCATTATTTGAAAGCCATCTACATTATTTTTACAGAATCACAAATACCTTTGAGTAAAACGACTGCAGTCGCCAGAACTATAAATTCATTTTTATTAAATTTTGGACACATTGATACAAATAATCAATGACAGATGTATTAATTTGAAAAAATGTAACATATAGGTTCGAAAATTTGTCATGAAAAATACTGAATACATTACTGAATATAGAATATTCAGTATTCAACTTTTTTGTTTGTATCCAGTGAACGTTGTTGAATGGTAGCTTACATTATAGACACCTTTTTTTTATATAACTTCATGAAGATGCATTTAATGATGACTACCTATACCATAATATTTAGAACTGAATGTTAAAGACCAATACCGTTTCTACTACATACAGATTTCTTAATTCAAAAGTTGTAGTACACTAGTGATAAATAATGTTCGCCTATTTTTAGAAATGAATTTATCCCCGTTTAAACTGGACATATAAAAATATAGGTTTTACAAAGTAAGCCGACAGGAACAGATGACCCAATTTCCTGAAAGTTTTGCCCGAATTAAAAGGAATATTTTCTTGGAGCGGTATTTTCAAATCTGTAATGTTGAGAGAGTGCAAAATATTCCGCCTGACATGAACCCCGCGGATAAGGATCTCAATAGCTTGAATTTCGGGACATTAGTGGCAAAGGCCACATCTCTGCTGTTTAATAATAATAATTCTAGTACAGCAATTTGAATTTCCCCTCTAATATGAAATTACTCCTTAGAAAACATACCCTTACGATAACCGAGAACCACATCTCGGTCGTTTTATACCATCCTTGCAAAATGAAACAGCATATTTTTGGTTTTGATCGAGGGACTTTATATTACAGTGTGTAATGATGATATGCAGGGAAATAATTATCTTATACTTAGCTCATAATTAGTATATTGGACGTAAGTGATATTGTTGCAACTATTTTTGTACAGATTAAGGATCCAAAAATCTCTGTAGAAATAAATTATTCAGAAGTTAATACTTAGATCGATTCATAAATATATATTTTTTTATTGAGACATTTATTTTACTTTCATAAAATAACAATAATTATATCAATGTATTATGTATTCACCACTATTACATATGTAGCGCCTAATTCGTGTATATAACTTCCAAAAAATTTATAGATGTGGAGGTTGATTGTGGGTGGAATGGTAAACGTTATTTTGTGTAAAGTGATCACTTAAGCCAGCCAAAGACAGGTCGTAAGCCCTGTAATTACCTATAGTTCCCTATATTAATACCTTCATTTCTATGAGATATCTGTAATGTGTTTAATAACAATGCCTTTGGAGGTAAAAATCAAGTAATTGTGTATTCTTGGACACATTCACATATTGCTAATTGTATATTGACTGACGATTACGATCTCCATGAACTTCCGCCCTCTTGACAATGCTTCTTCAATCTTCTTGGAATGCTACAGATCTTAGGGTTGTCGCCAGAGAAGTGCATGTTACCTTTTCAATTTGATCGGTCAAACGTGGCCCACAATTCGGTGTGTGTGTTGGTATGTCGTTGAGTATGTATTGGTCTCTGTGCAAAATAATTACAGGCAGGTGTTCTTACAAACATTTAGACATACTCAAATATTGTTAATAGAATTTATATCTTTTTTTATTTATTATATTTGTTTTATTAATCATTTAATTGAGTTTAAATACATCTACCGGTTTCGAATAATACTATTTTCTTATTCAGGATGTCGTAACTAACTAAAAACATATATTATTGTTTCTTTACCAGAATCTAATTAAAAAAAAACCACAATTATTTAAAAAATAAATTTAGTACCTAACTCAAATTGTTACTAAATACAAATTTAGTCTAATAATTTTAATTGTTTTTTTAAAATTATATTCTGGTAAAGAAACAATAATATATGTTTTAAGTTAGTTATGACACCCTGAAGAAGAAAATGGTATTTTTTAAAAACCGGTAGATGTATTTAAAATCAATTTAGTGGTTAATAAAACAAAGATAATAAATAAAAAATACGAATTTTAACCACAAAGTTAGTATTGCTAATTTTAAAAGTGGAATTTATATCGCTTTCTCGTTTGACTAACAAATGGATTGTTGTTACAAAAATCTTTTATAATTTCATTGATTATCCGTCACTAATGCATTAGTGTTAATTAATGTTGTTAATTAATAGTAGAATGACTGTGTTGTGAAATGAAACGTAATTAAAAATCATGCTACTGTGTGACCTATGCCTTTCTTTCTAATTATTACGAATGTGTATGTTGAACGTGAACGTAATGTGAATTAGACGAAAAAAAGGGGGATGACGCACAACCCTCTTTTCCTGAGGCGTGACGGTATGCAATAGCATGTGTGTGTGTGATATTAGAAATTACCTGCCTTTCCGGAATCGGAAGATAAGTTTTTTTGCCCTTGACGTGTGGGCGGGGGTAGGTGAAAATTTCACTCCCCACTCACAGTGGGCGCGATTTATCGTCGTCTGACCTCCCTTACACCGGGTCGTACATCCGAAAAGGGTTCCCGGGAATTGATTCCTGGCACCGCGGGAATCCCGGGAAATTGAAAACTAAATTGCATCATCTGATGAACATTCATTGGACGATGATGGTAGCAATCTGGAAAAGGCTCTCAAAGGGGTAGTTTTTATCATTTTTACACCTTTGAAATCGGAGCCCCCGTAACACGCCGGGTTGGGGCTGTTCAGTTTTATTGGGTACAGTTACTGAAAATATTGTCGATTAGTTAATATTAGAGTACCGGCGAGCAGTCTATGGATGCAATCGCTTATGTAAGCGGGTAGTGAATGCGATCCCTTAAAATATAAATGAATAAATTTTTCATCAACACAAATATTATGTATAGAATAAATACATTTTAACTGACTGATAATGATTTTTAAAGAGATCCGTGAAGATTATGTAAAGTTGTTTCACGTTGGATTTATTCGAGAGAACTGGTTACAAAATATTAACCGTCATCTTAAATGGGCATATTTCCTGACTACGTGCTATTTACTCGTGTATTTTATATAATAATTAATACAAATTAAGTATATGAATTAAAAATATATGCATATAAAATCAATTTCATCGAAAAATGTTGTTGTTTATACCGGAATTCAAACCTGGGTCTCTCCCTATCCAGGAAAATTACATTAACCGATTATGCTACACCAACACACTAAGTTGATGACAAATTTTCTAACCTACATGTCGCACTTTCAATTAATTGATTATATATACTTTTCATATTGACACATCTATCGTTCCATTATTTGAAAGCCATCTTTTTTATATTTACGGAATCTCAAAAACTTTTGAGTAAAATCCAATAGGATACGCCAAATTAATTAATAATACATTTTTATTAAATTTTGGAAATATTAATACAGCTCATATATTTTTAGGAACACATTATTATTGCGAAGTTGCAATTTTTCAGAACATAGGTTTGTGATATGATTATTTGTGACAAATTAAATGATATTTTCTTTTTAAATATCACAGACCTATGTTCTCAATAATAACAACTTAATATAATAAATATAATTTGTGTTAAAAATATGACACAGAACTTTATTTTGAAATTGCCATTTCACAACAAAAATGCAAATTAAATGAATATTTGTAGCATAATTCATAATTATTACAACACCCGGGTCAAATCTGACCCACTATCGCAAAGTATGTGTTATTCGAAAACTGAAAATAAATTATCTAGGGAAAAACTATTTTTATTATGATTACTTTTATTCATCCAAAATACATATAAGAATTATAAAGATTTCAACAACTATGAAACAAAATTAAAAGTAATTTTATTTGGCATCCTGCACATCATGTAAATTCATCTTATCCGTATAATTATGTCCGTTAATTTCTCAACATAAAACATATTATATGTATTGATAAATGTTCGTGTCGCATGACTACATAAACCAAACAATATCTGCTATCAATTATATCCTAACCACCCAGAGATTTAAAAAAAATATTTTTTTTATTCACTTTCATGTGATAAAATTGACAGTAGATTTTGTTTGTTTTATGGTATTATGCAACAAGGACAGTAATCCACATACAAGTATGGTGATCCTGCACGCTCCACACTGACATGGCCGTATTGCCACAATTTACCATTATGCATCACATACAATTATTTGCAAGCATCTACCGACTACTTCTTCGCAGGCGTCCCAACACCAGCATCACGACTCGACAGCATTACCAGTGAGCCACTCCAGAGTTCAAACCTTGTATTTAAATTGTATTAATTTATCACCTCGATAAACGAAATCTTGTAACTCTTTTATTTATATACTCAGCTCTAATTACAACAGACAATACACTGCGATACACAACTCGTGAGACAAGGAGTTAGGAGCTTCTATCTCACTGCAGCTTAACCTTCTGATATAATCTCGAGACAAACATATATTTGATTAACTTCAACACACACACACACATACACCTTAACTTCTACACAAGAATACAAATATAAAGATTTTATAATGATTTTTTATTGATTTTTTAAAAAAATAATAAATGTTATAAAAAATATTACAAATCCGTCATTGATGGTTTACTTCTAGTTTTAATAGGTCATAAAACAATAAGTATTTTCTTAGCTTGCAAGTAAACTAAACCATTTGAAAAATGTTATTCTAGATTTTATTTCTTTTTTCAGATGTTTGAGGGTTTTTGGAACTCTTATCATCCTTTCTTCATCATAAGATCAGATCGAACTATGAGACATAAAATATATATGTTATTTTGAACATGCCTAGTAATAATTTTGTATAAATACAATAATTATTTTATATTTTTTATATTCTACAACTTTTCTAAAAGACAAGGGCAGAAAAGAGGTGTATATATTAATAAATGGTTATTAATATATAAACCTCTTTCATAAATTAATATATAATAATATAGTGGTGTTGAACAAATAATGTGTTGATTTTTGAATACAAATTTAAACCTAGTACGATTTTCAATAATAATATTTTTTTTTTCTTTTAACATTAGAATAATAGAATTTCTTTTAAATATATCACAAAATGTTGGTACTTTGAATTCTTCAAAAAGTAATTTTGACGAATAATCTTTTGGTCTTTTTAATGTAACTTTTATGATAAGCTTTTGTAAATTTTTTACTATAATCTTTTAGGAATATCCCAGGAATATTTGTGGGGATCTACTTGGTCTTTGTAAGTTACAAAGGGCATCATCCCCATACTAGCACTCCATATAAGTTAAGGAATTAGGTAAAACGGCCTGAAAAACAAAACACACCCTTAATGCTAAGTTTTAAACGACTGAATTGTTATTACTCTAAGGGTAGGAACACGTGTCTGATCCTTTTTATGTCATTAAAGGATGTTTGGGCAGTATTACTATTTAAATGACTTAATCGTTATTTATTTAGAATATATATTCAGGAAGCCTTTACGCTAGCCTGGAAAAACAGTAAATAGGTGAAGACCTACTCTGGTAGTTCTGGGTAGTGTATAAATATCCAATATATAAATAGAATTTTGGGGATCAGTAGATTCTATATTTACATATTTTGCATGTATTAGTTAAGAGTGTTATTAAATTTATTAAGGAGAACACACTCGTGTTTTGAAGTTGTAGTTATTCAAAATATAGGTATGTGATGTCTTTAATACTACTCGTAATTAAAATTATTAATTAGAAAAAAAATATATATTTAAAATCAATTTTATTCAAAAATATTGTTGTTGCTTCCAGGATTCGAACCTGGATCTCTTCCAATCTGGAGAACGTGCATAAAAATCCAGTAATTGTGTATTCCTGGATATATTCAAATATTACTAAAATAATATAGTGGTCAAAATAAAAAAAATATTGATTTTTCAGGCGTACGTGTTAAAAAAATTTAACAAAAAAATCAGATTCTCAATGAGTTGACATATATTCTGTTTCAAGGAAAAATTAATTATCAAATTTACTTTATAGATGGCAATGGTGTGATGGTACTCGAAGGGAGGCCACGTACTAACATATATACAACTTTAAAAAATGTGATAAATATGGAGATTGAAGGTTGAGAATTGTTGAACGTTATATATATAAAGTGATCACTTAAGCCAGGTGAAAACAGGTCTTAAGCCCTAAAATTACTCCATATTTATATATATTTTCTATTAAATAAAATACGAATAGCTTCATCTCTATGAGATATCTGATATTTATTCATGTCTTATTATATTATGTATTGACTTTTAAACCATATAAAATAACCATATAAACCATATAACATAAAATAAACACTATTGTTACATAGTGAGATTCAATTAACGCTACCCCAATCCCGTACACTAAGAAGACATCTATCAATATCAATAGTAAATACATTATATTTTTTTATTAGAAGAAAACATTATTATTGTGAAGTTGCGATTATTCACATAGAACATAGATCTGTGATATTTTAAATACTAATTAAATGTATTAATTATAAAGATATACACATAAAATCAAATATCACAGAACTATATTCTGAATAATTACAACTTCACAATAAGAATGTGTTCTCCTAATAATATGTAAGTTTTATCGATGTGTCCAAAATTTCAAAAAAATAAATTTGTTAATTCTATGTGTTGTTCGACTATTAGTTTACTCAAAGGTATTTGAGATTCCGTAAAAACAAAGTAAATAGCTTTCGAAAATTTTTCGTCAAAGGTACTGTCACTGTAGCATAGTTGGATAATGCACCTTCCCCGGTTTCTAAAGAGATCTAGGTTCAAATCCCTGTAATGCAACAGCAATATTTTTCAATACAGTTGATTTTATATATATATATTTCTAATTAATACATTTAATTCACATTATATTTACTTAATTTCCAATAATAATGTGTACAATCAAATCCACAGTTTAATTAATACTTAACCATTAAGAAAATTGTTGCAATACTTACTGGCTTAGTCTATAGGGTAGTTGGATCGGTTGCGGTGGTTAATAACCTCACTAAAGTATCAATCCCGGGGGATAGGAACCCCGCACACTCGGATTATGAACTTTATCCCTACTCACTCTACCATATGTCCCACATGAGGACTAAATATCTTATCAGACATTCGGGTTTCGGGACAAAGATTAAAATCATTTGAATTTACTATCCATTTTGACAGGCACAGTAATGAAGTAGATGTGTGTTGACTAAATTACTATTTTGGACGCAAATCGATACCGATATCCACTACTATTTATTTGGCCTACACGACTCACATGCGTGTATCTCGTATTTCAGCCCTGAGCAACGGTATTTATTTTAATGGTATACTGTGTTGTTATCAAGGGTATGCACTCAATACAGTAAAAAAGGCGTGCATAACTATAATTTCTGCTCAATAAACCTAAAGGTTTGTTTTTAGAATTGGCAATACTCTTTCCAGTTACAGCCAATTTAACAGCTGACAGCTGATTTGTGCGTAGTTTGGTTTGCCATTTCACAACGCATAAGCTTACGCCAGAATAACGCTTGCAAATTGTGAAAATTTAGTATGAAAATCGTGATTCAGTTTGCGACTGATTAAATATGTAGGTCCACGCGCAAATAATTCAAAGTTTTCATATTAATATGTTAACTAGAACCATCTAGTTTGCGGAAGAAATTACAATTAACAAATAAAGCTGCGCATGTATTTTTTCGCAAAAGTTGCCCCAAATGTATATGAACTAAACGCAACACTACACCTCTATTATACGTCTTCGCTTGAACAGACGTGCTGCAAAACATTGAATGTGTGTATCTAAAGCAGATTTGAATGTATGCGTTTCAATACAATTTAAAATGTTATTTTTTATATTATAAAATATTTTAAGTCCTTCACTTAACAAGTTGAAGAATTTTTAAAAAATAGTAGTAATATTATTGATTTTTTAGAAATATTTTTGTAGAAAACAATCACTCTGTGGTTTGACATATTATATCAAATAAAATAACAATAATTTTGTATGAAACCACGAAATTTATTGTACGTCGACCGGTTTCGCTTATCTCAAGCTTCTTTAGGACTGATTATAAATACAAGAAGAGTGCACTTATGTATGCATAAAGAGGGAAATTACAAGTGAAAGAGTGAGACAGAATACATATATAGTTGAATAGAACATCAAGAGGATAGAATATTAATTATATGCAAAATAGAGACAGGTCGTAAACCCTGTAATTACCCCATATCTCTATATATTTTCCATTAAATGTAATAAAAATATTTAGAAGTTGAAAGCTTACTTAAACGTAAATTTAAAATATGAATTAAATATATTAATTAGAAATATATACATATAAAATCAATTTTATCAAAAAATATTGTTGTTGCGCCACCGGGATTCGAACTCGGATCCTTTTTCTAACCGGACAAGGTGCATTATCCAACTATGCTACAGCGATAATATTTTTAGCGACAAATTTTCTAACCTATATGTTAACTTTATGATATTAATACATTTAATCGTTTCATTATTTGAAAGAGCCATCGATCTTATTTTAACAGAATCTCAAATACCTTTGAGTAATCTGATAGCATACGCCAGAATTTCTTTTAATTAAATTTTGGACACATTGATACAACTTATATTATTAAGGAGAACACATTCTTATTGTGAAGTTATAATTATTCAGAACATTGGTCTGTGATATTTTAAATCCATTTGTGATTTATGGATATCCCGGTGGCGCAACAACAATATTTTTTCGATATAATTGATTTTATATGCATATCTTTCTATTTAATATATTTAATTCATATTTAAAATATCGCAGACCTATGTTCTAAATAATTACAACTTCACAATAAGAATGTGTTCTCCTTAATAAACATTAATTAATATATATTATATATACCACCACGCATCTTCCTACCATTCTGGTAACACTTCTAGGTATTATTCAGCCTAAAGTTGTGCTCAGAATAATTAGCCACTTTAACGCATAATATGACAGAAGAATTGGAAGAATCATTTTCAATTCGATACTGCAGATAATGCTTGCGGTGTTTGGATTTGTTGCAAGATTGAAGCATTCGTACGTCGTCGATTATTGTTAGGGATATATATCTATGTGTGTATAAACATATTCATTTTTGAACGAAAATAATGCACTGTGCATTACCCCTTTCTATCCCTTCCCGACCTCGTCGCCGACCCAATTGATTGGTGAACTTAAACCAGTACAGTTATACGTGTACGGAACAGTTTAAATACTGTGTTGGAACCTTTGACCAAACAGTGAGTAAAATACACAGTCCACATCTTTGGAGATGTCAGTATTGTGGTGAGTACCAATTTATTTTCCGTTTTGAGATTCTTGCGGCATCTTTGTTTTGTACGCAGCAATTATTAAATGAAATAATTATTAAACAAATAATAATGTAAATTAAATTAATCAATTAGATAAATAGGTTTTTTTTTCTTTACATATTTCTAATTGATTAATTTAATTCTTATTAATACTACCACAGAGCAACGTTTCAATGTTGCAACTGCGCAATGAGAATGTGTTCTCATTAAAAATTATATTTTTGATTTTCTAAATTATTAACTGATTAAAATTTTATTTTGAAACATCAGAGAACTAACTCGAGATGGAAAAGTTTTCTGTAGACGACCCAAGTTCATCTCGGTTGTGTGATGGGGCTCCGTCTTGTTGAAACCATATTTCATCCGCGTTAAGCTTTTCAATCTTGGGTACCAAAAAGCTTTCAAGCATGGAGCAAATTGACCTATTCCATTCACCAGATTCAGCTTCAGGGGCCAGCTACAGTATTTCAAAAAAAATAATCGATTTTTTTTAATCATATTTAAATAATATTCAACTTCTTCTTCAAATATCATTCACTAATGGATGTTTGCTAACATATTGGCCTTTAGAACTTTATTTACAGATGCCTGTAAGCGAGATTCAATATATGATACTCCTCTGCAACAACACTGTATATATTTTTTACAAATGATGATAGACAGACGAAGCATCGGCCATATTGGACGATATATTACGTTATATGTGCTAAAATCACTTTAAAATTATGTATAATTTTATTAATTTAAGGCTGTTTAATAGACTATTCGACACCCAAAAAGATATATAACTTTGTGGCATTCATAATTCAGATCTGCTAAAAAACGATATATAGTGTTGTTATAGGGGTGACTCGTATAGCGAAAGCTTACATACCAACAGATGGCATTACAGGGTGAATATTATATTCCAGGCCGAGGTTGTTTAAGAATAGCTATGAAATGAAACACGTTTTTTTAAATAATTTTTTATTTATCGATTATATTGTTTATTAAAATTATGTATGGAATATAACATGCGTCAAATGGTCGACCTCTGTCAGTGGCAAAAATGCGTGCTCTTTTAACCATATTTTTCGTAATATTCTCACATACTTGGGGTATTATTTCAGCAAATTCATTTCAAATATTATCCTGTAGCATCGAAATTGTTATTGCTTTATTGGTATAGATCTTTGCTTTCAAGTACTCCCATAATAAATGGTCGGGAGCCGTCAAATCAGGTGATCGAGGAAGCCAGTTACTATCACCACATTTTGACATTACGCGGTCACGATCGATATGTTTTATTGACTTCAATATGATGTTTAAGCGTTAGATGCTACATTAAAAATTGTAATCAACTACTCCTTACGACTACCAAATATAAACTGACAAATGTCTGCCAAACCGAAATAGGCCAGGAACATAATATTCACCCTGTATTATCATGTCGGGGTCACCAAAAATATGGTCGGTGTTTAACCTTTACCGTACCATGATATAAAATATCCGAACGCAGCCATGCTGTCAACTCATGTTACGTAAATAACAGTTGGAAAAAATGTTTTTATTAACTTAAATGACTTTAATGGCACGAATTTATTCTAAATATTGAACATTCAATTTTGAAAAAAATATTAATAACATAATTTAGAGCATTCATTAAATCTTGCACTGTGTCCTTCCTTCTTATCTCTCTTCATTTAATTTGTGAGAAAAAGACAATTATATTTGTATGTTTGTTGTTCTTTTCACTGTGCGATTCCCTTTTCATAATTGGTTTTTCACTAGTTATTCCTAAGCGCTAATATTTTCTTTAAGATTATCTAAAATATTAATTTTATGTTGCATGTATTTACCGAAATATTACAGGTTTAATTATAATGGTAGACTTGTGTTACTGCATGGTTTGGGAAGGGTTAAATGTGATCAAATACAAGAAAGACGGAATTACCACTATGGTTGTGATTAGGCACATCTTGAACATTTTTGACTTGTAATTTAGTCAAGTATCCACCCATAAAATATTGTAGAATAGGTCTATCTATTACACCCTGTATATTTAAAAAATACACATGTATGCCTGTCTTTACGTAGATTTTAATCCATACATAATAATAAATGATATATTACATTGTCTACAATATAAAGTTTCTCCAAAATAAATATACTTAGAGAATATATAATAATGCGAACACAAAGGTACGTCCCGTTCCGCACACACAATATTTTCAATTTTATGTACAACAAAGTAAGTTTTGTATCGGAAATTGATGAAGATATTTTGGTTAACGAGGTATTTTAAATTATCTTACGCAAAGTTAAAATTTCTCATAATTACTTCAAGAATTTGATGTTTCATTTTCGGTCATAACTTTACGTGTTGTAATCTAGAAATGATGGTACCTATGTATCTAATTTATTTTTAGGAAGTTTAATTATTGGAAGGCGAAAAGTTAAGGTCAATGGTAAAATAAAGGAATAAAAAACTCACAGTGGCACATTATTATTTTATTTGAACGTGTGCAAATTTTACAGGATATGATAAAACATAAATTGAAACCACAAGTTTGGATTCTTTTGATTTTTCGCAACTTTATATAATTTTTAATATTTGAATATTATGTCCCAAACCGATTTTAATTGACCGCCATTTTGGTTTGGCAAACATTTGTCAGTTCATATTTAGTGATCATAGAGAGTAGTTAATTACAATTTATTTTGAAGTATTTAACATCTCAAAAACGGGTTGAAGTCAATAAATCATATTAATGGTGATCGCTATCGTTACATGTTGGAAAAATTTTTGTTAGCCGAATTGGTTCGATTGGACGTGTAATACATGTAGTTTCAGCAAGACGGTTCCACCTCATACATAGCCCGAGCTATGTAGAAATTTAGCGAAAAAAATTTCCCTGCTATATAATATCAAAAATTGGTGCTATCGACTGGTTTCCTCGATCATCTGATTTGAGGGCTTGCAACTATTTATTATAGAGGTTCTTGAAAGGAAAGGGTTGCATTAATAAACTAACAACTATTCCGATGCTACAGGACAATATTTGAAATAAAATTGCTGAAATAACAGGTGTGCGAGAATGTTAAGAAAAATATGGTTAAAAGAGCACGCATTTGGACCGCTGCCAGAGGTAGCCACTTAGTCAATCAATGTCGTATTTTATACATAATTGTAATAAACTATATAATTGATAAATGGAAACTAAATTACCAAAATGTATTTAATTTCCTTGTTAACTAAAAACAACTACGAGTTGGAACATAACATTTTGTAGAATACAATATATTTAAAAAAAAATCTACACATAAAATATGTATCAAATATATTATACGCATAATAAAAACTGTGCTAGTTTTTCAATATTCACAATATTTTAACTAACTGATACTGATTATAGATAGATCTGTAAAGGTATATATTAATATTTTAGAAAGTTCTCCGACAATAAAAACTTGGTATGTTGTATCACGCTTGATTTATTCCAGAGGTCATAGAATATTTACCAGCGTTTTACGAGTACATAGGTAGAATTTCTGCCTTCGTGTTATTTACTAGAGTGTATGGCGGACGTGTTATTAAAGGTGTTTTTTTTAGAGGTTTGTTTTTCGAATTGGTAACATTTTTTGGAGTGACAGCCTATTTAACAGCTGACAACTTATTTGTGGTCAGTTTGGTTTACCATTTTACCATGAATAGACACGCTGGAACAACGCTTGCAAATTTATTTCGCATATTACTGTGCGCTACGTCGTTCTACATAATCGTCTATCCGAGCAAATAATTAAAAAAATCATGCATTTTTTTCATACTACGCATACTCTACTTGATAATATACATTTTCAGAGACGTCGTACAGTGCGCACCGAAAAAGCTGTTGTTTATTAAAAAATGATGCCGGCCAGAACGTTACAGTCAATAAAGAGCGCTGTAGATCCATGATGACTGACTTTTTAGTTCCCCAATTGAATGGTATTAATGTGGAAGAACTGTAGTTTCAACAGACGGTGCAACATGCCACACAGCATATGCCATAATCAATTTATTTAAGGAAACATTTGATGAGTGCATCATTTCGCTTAAAGAACCTGTGAATTGACCTTCAAGATCATGTGATTTAGCACCTTTGGATTATTTTCTGTAATGGTGTGTGAAGTGGTTAGTCTACGCTGATAAACCAGAGACGACAGACAATTTGGAAGCCAACATTTGTCGCGTTATTTCCGATATAAAGTGGTCGAAAATTGGACTTCCAGATCGAGTTTTATTCGAGCCTATATGCGCGAAATCTTATTTAAATACTTATGGCTTAATATTATTTTTCTAATAATATCAATACCATGGGCATAACTAGGATCTGTACGTGTTTTATTTAATTTTAAAGATACATACTTCTAAAAAAACACTCATTATAATGTAACATCCATGTGTTCTTACATACGAAAAACGTTTTTTTTTTTCATACAAAAGAAGTGGGAATTAGTCACGTGTTGGCGTACAGGTGTTCTTTTTCGCTGTTTAATGTGGATTTACATTTTTATTCTCGGTTATCGACGTTCAGAAATAAAACATACGAAATAAAATACTTTAGATACGCAGTAAGGAGGGTCGAGAAAGTAAAAAGTTTAGATTCTGAACAATAAAAAAAATGTTCCTATTTTGTTAATTTCATTATTTTATTTATTATCCTTGCATACGTTGATTTTACTATACACGTTTTGGTGCTTTTTTTCGCAATATTTAATTTTTTTCTAGATGCTTTTAACTATTACATGTTTTATAAAACACGAATATAAAATAACAAACAAAATATTTTGTAATGTTGGTTACTGGATTGGAGTTAATATAAATATATGTCAGATACCGTAAAATGAATTAGTATTTTCAAATTTGAGTTTGATATTACTGTCAGAATCAAAGTTTTATTTGAATAGTTTGTTTAACCTAACGATAACACTCCGTTTAGCAGGTTACTCTATTTAAGATAATGCGTTTGACGGCTATAATATTTTCTATTAAAGCTATATTGGGTAATATTATTGTAAATATAAATTAAATATATTATTAGAAAGATATACATATAAAATCAATTTTATCGAAAAATATTTTTGTTAAACCATCGGAATTCGAACCTAGATCTCTTTCCTAACAGGGGAACGTGCATTATCTAACTGTCCTACAGCGACAATATTTTTAGCGACAAATTTTCGAACCTACATGTTACCTTTTTTGATATTAATACATTTAATCGTTCCATTATTTGAATGAGCCATCTACCTTATTTTTACAGAATCTCAAATACCTTTGAGTAATCTGTTAGTAGACGCCAGAATTATCAATTCATTTTTATTAAATTTAGGACACGTTGATACAACTTTACTTTTAGGAGAACACATTCTTATTGTGAAGTTGTAATTATTCAGAACATAGGTCTGTGATATTTTAATCCCGATGGCGCAACAACAATACTTTTCTATAAAATTGATATTACATGTATATCTTTCTAATTAATATATTTAAATCATGTTTAAAATATCACAGACCGTCTGACCGACTTCATAATAAGAATGTGTTCGTCTAATAATATTATTGTAAGCTTGATATTATTATTTCTTGAGGTAAAAAGGTAACGGTGGAGATCTCAAAAGTCGCTTGCAGTAGCTGATCCACGATACCGGCAACAAGGAAGCTTGAAGGGTGATCGAGTGTCCTGTATAAGACGATCATAGCAATAATGATGATATCATGCATTGCAAGATTCCTTGAAGTTTTATTTTTCATAAAAGTAAGTAGACTTTTGTGTGAACCCAACGATGTTGAACTATATGACAAATAGTTAACCGATATGGACCCGCAAAACCGGTAACAACAAATATTGAAAAGAGTTGGGAATGAAGTTGTTTCTTAATAATATATAATATAAATAAAAATATTTTAATTAATTACAAATTTAAATATTGCACGGTGAAAGAATATAATATTTACGATATCTGTAAAATTATAAAATTCCCCATGACTATCAGACTAGAAGTAAAAGTAATGAACATGTTATCTTAAAAATGTCCAAATTAGGAATAGGACAGAGACACGCATCATATATTGAATGTTAATTAAATTATTTATTTTTTATTTATTATCTTTGTTTGAATTATTAATTCAGTGGTTAATAAAACAAAGATAATAAATAAAAAACATGAATTTTAACCACAAAGTTAATATTGCTAATTTTAAAAGTATTAATTAAATTATCAGCAAATATAAATGTTTACAAAAAAGAAGTCATAAAATGGATTAAAGGTCTTCAAAATTATTGAACTATGTATTTGACATCTTTACCTATGTATAATCTGATCAATTTCCCATCATCTTTATATATTGTTAATTTTTATATTGTACTATTATAGATGTATGTATATACATATTTTTTTCATTTATTGTAAATAAATTCTTACATCTACATTATATTGATCTTGTATTATATAAATGTTGAAAGCCACCCCCTTATGATTATTCAAGATATTTCTTATTTAGGGGTGCATAACTTTACAATTGTTTTTTTTTAATGTCGAATGTATAAATAAACTTAAACTTAAATACAAACAAACTCAAGTCCATGCTTAAGCCCTCAGGATGATGCCTACGCGTTACACTCCACCAATTTTCACCCCAACGGTTGTCATACCTGAAACAAACTTCAGATAGAACCGATGATGTGACACGATATCTCGCATTGGAGCGACTGGCGATCTATTTTTGTTTCGCGGGCCGTATAATTAGAACGTACGAATGCACGTTACTACTTGATTTTACAGTATCCTAGTATCTAATCAAGTAATTTAAAGTTCTACGCAATTAAAAAATAATGTGTAAAATTCATATTTGCATTCAAATAATATTTATTACAATATTAGGTATGTCTTAATCTGTTTTAGTCTATATTAGTTTTATATTTTTTATTTATTATCTTAGTTTTATTAACCACAATGGAGTTTAAAAAACATCTACCGGTTTCGGAAAACACTTTTCCTTCTTCAGGATGTCATAACTAACTAAAAATATAGTATTGTTTCTTCACCAGAATCTATTTTTAAAATTTTTTTAAAAAACAATTATTTAAAAAAAAATTTAAAAAATTTTAAAAAAATTTAAAAAAATAAACAAAACCAGTAGATGTTTTTCAAACTCAATTGTGGTTAATAAAACTAAGATAATAAATAAAAAATATGAATCTTAACCACCAAGTTAATATTGCTAATTTTAAAAGTATATTAGTTTTACTAATAAAAGCATTCCTAAGTACACGTATATTTTTTTCGAAGCTACCTGTGTATTTGGTATTAATTCTACTAAGAATCAATCTATTCTATTTTAAATATGAATTAATTATATTAATTAGAAAGATACACATATATAAACTCAATTTTATCGAAAAATATTGTTGTTGCGCCACTTGGATCTATTTCCAAATCGGGGAAGGTGCATCATCCAACTACGCTACAGCGACGATATTTTTAGTGACAAATTTTCGAACCTATATGTTACCTTTTTGATATTAATACATTTAATCGTTCCATTATTTGAAAAAAACCATTTACCTTATTTTTACGGAATTTCAAATACATTTGAGTAATCTGTTAGCAGACGCCAGAATTATTAATTTATTTTTATCAATTTTTTGGACAAATTGATACAACTTTATTATTAGGAGAATACATTCTTATTATGAAGTTGTAATTATTCAGAACATAGGTGACACATAGATTCGAAAATTTGTCGCCAAAAATATCGTCGCTGTAGCATAGTTGGATAATGCACCTTCCCCGGTTTTGAAAGAGAATCAAGTTCGAATCTCGGTGACGCAAAAACGCAAAAAATGTGTTCTCCTAATAATAAAGTTGTATCAATGTGTCCAAAAACTTAATAAAAATGAATCGATAATTATTTTTGAGATTCACTATAATATAAAGTCGATTGCTTTTAAAAATGGAATAATAGAATTATTAATTATCGGAAAGATTACAGAATATAAATTCAAAATTTGTCTAATATGTATTCGATTGCTATAGCGAAAATGATAAAACGCGCTTCCCCTCATAGGAATAATTGATAAATAGATTTTTTCTGTATTTCTCTCGAGTTAATTAATTTAATTTGTTACTATTTATAAAAAAAAGGATAACTTCTATTACAATCTTATTTCAACAGATGTCGTTAAATGGTGGATAATAACCCAGTATTATGATATATTACGGCATCCAGCTACCGCGCATTACAGAACAATTATCTATATAAACTAAAGGCCCAGTGATTAATGTGCAGCATTTATTTGATAAATTCCACAACTCAACAGGCTTTAATATTCCGATGTCGTCGAGCCTTAATCATCGATTTTCTGCGCTTCCAAAACTGTAACAAAATGTTTTTATACTTTCGTTTTAATTATACGTTTTTATTTTATTGCCTAACGTATTTATTTATTTTCTGTAGAAGAATATTGGTAAAACATAGTGTTCCTTTAGCTCGACAGGTTGTTTTGGAATTCGGGGAGAGGAAGTATTCCCATGTGATTATTTGTCTTGGATCACTACTTCATATATCACTGTAATTTTATTGTAATGTGAACATCAAACTCATCAGATTTTGTGTACTGTGGCAGTTTATATATTGGATGAACTTCCGGAAAATCAACCAAGTGAGTCAAGCTGTCTTTTGGTTCTGTAAGTCCATCTTGGTCCGCTATCGAAGGTCTGCCGATTCCCTATTTTTATTCTAACCTACCCATCCTTTTCGATTCCATCATCCACCACTAGTGATCGGCGACTTGCATCAAAATTTTAAAAAATCATTTAATATACGTTATATATTAAATTATTAATGAAACCGAGGTGTACTTTACAAATGTAGAGTATTTTAACATGAATAATAATGGAATATTAGGTGTATTAATTATAAAAAATTGTTATAAAATATGTTCAAAATTTGATATACAAAATTAGTTAACGCGTTTCTCCGAATAGAAAACGATCCAAGTTTGAATCTCAGTAGTAACTAAATATTTTTTCGATATATAATTCATTTCTTTTGACACGTTTTGATTGTAGTTGACACTTATAAATATTCGTAAAAATATAACATTTTTTCCCGCTGATGAGAGCCTAGTTTTATTCTCAGGTACTGCAAGGTGGGTTCAGGTCCGTCGGCAAGGTTGCTAATTGTGGAGAGAAAGACCTCCGCAAGTGTTTTATTTTATTGTGTACAAACACATGTACAAAATATGTTAAAAGTAATAATTATATATATTTTTAATGGATATACGAACATTTTTTCAGGCATAAGAATTGTGACATATTTTTAAAAGATTAAGTTGATTTCAATTTTGTCTCTTAATAAAACTACATGTGCATATTCATGTATATCTGTAATAGATAAATACTAGTGTGTAATATTACTCTGATAATGTTAAGAGATGATATTGGGAATGACTGATCTTCATACAGCCCTAGAATGGATTATATTTTCTCCAATCAGCGCGAGTACCGATTTGTTTGTTTCCTTGCAATCATCCCATCCTTAGCATCAAAAAGCAATCGAAAGGAGAGTGAGCGAAGATGGTTTTCCAATTTCCAGTTGATTATCCTTAATGGCCTTGCAAATTGATTCCTGATTATTTTCGGGGCTGGTCATTCCGAAACTCCCTCCCTTATTGACAAGTACAAAGATTTGGATTGTTGGACTTTATTGTATAACAAGAACATTATTTTTGGAGGCTTTTTTCTATTATTCACAGGACAAAGGGATGAAGGTACGGGAAATGAGGCGCTTAGAGTCCTCATAAAATTGGAGCAAAATCACTTTCAAAAGGTTTTAAAGACCCTCATTATCTTCTGTTGAGGGTTGACTGGAGTATTTGACTACTTTTCAGGTTCTTTTAGAACATGTGGGACTAATGTAATGTATTGAATTATTGCGGTTTTTAGTACATATCTTAGTTAATTTTTTTACCCACTGACAAGTACACCGCATGAATAATATAAGTTTACCTAAGAAGTTGAGATATATTTAAGGATTAATGTTTAGTGTAGATTTTTGAGGGTCATAATAGGAATCCTATATTTCCAGTGTCATCAAAAATTAGCCTTGTGCAAATATGTGGAGAAAAAAAAATTAGGGTTTCTTAGTTAGTCATGTAATAGTAGGTACAAACTGATATGTACAAGGTGGATATTATGTTCCAGGCCGATATTATTTTTAAATTACTTGAAAACTAAACACCAATTTTGAATTTAATTTTCATTTATCAATTATGTGATTTATTACAATTATGAAATAAGTTTTGTTGCGGGGTCAGCAATATTACTTTAAAAATTCTATTTTAAATTGTAATTAGCTAATTTCTATAACTACAAAATATGAACTGATAAATATTTTTTTAAATTAAAATAACGGTCAAACAAAATCGCCCTGGAACATAATATTCACCCAGATTAAAAAAAAGGAGCGATGTGAGTCGGCGTGGTTGATCGGGACTCTTGTCGGGTCGATCGACAAAGCAAGACTGAGCGAGAGTTCGGCTCTCGGGTTCAGATGTTATCTATTTCGTCAGTCAGCTGGTAGAGGCAATTATGGCGGTGTTTACAAATGAGACACCTATTTTTCCGTTGGATGCGACCATCATTTCAATGCTTCTCAAAAAATCTTGAAATATTATATTTAAATTTATATTTAAATACTTCACACCCCTATATTGTGTGAAAGTAAACGAGAATATGTATTATCGTTTGGCGTAAGAATAACTCAACCACAATGGTCCATCAAAAGAACCTCCGAGAGTTTACGTAATGTTGTCATTTCTGATGCTGATCGTTGTGTACAGATTTATTTCTATGGCTTAACCTTATCCAACCCCATACACAGACTTAGCCCTTTTAGATCAATATGAAAATAGGAATCTCCGCTAAGGGTAGGTACTTGTGTAGAACCATTACACATAGTTGCAGCACTCTATTGAATTGAAAATCTCGCAAAGGATTATATTACAACATGATATTGTCGATACGGAAACCTTTTAAGGATATTGAAATTTTGTCACGATGCTCACAATACATTAAAAAACTGAATGACTTAAAATATATTTTTGTTGCAAGTCTTAGCTGACCTAATACAGGGTGAATATAATGTTCCAGGCCGATTTTGCCAGTGATTCTGCGTGGATATAAAGATCGTCGGTGTATTGATTGAGGATTTTCAGTGCTTCAATAATGGCTGTTTTGTTTATCAACAAAACCCGCCAAGTCGAAATGAGTTTCGTCGCTAATGGTGTTGTTTTTACTAAAATTTGGATTTATGTTTGTTTTAATATTTTAATAACTTCAACACATCATTAAATTATTAGATTCTATAATAAATTGTAATTAACTACCCTCAGTGATTAATAAATATGAACTGACAAATATTTTCCAAACGAAAATGGCAGCTTAACAAAATCGGCTTGGGACATAATATTCACATGTACTTTAAAAGTTATTGAAGTCTTGTAGTGAATATTGATGAGACTATGGGGTAGCAAGAAATTACCGACCCCCGGGCAATGATGTATTGTTTATTTATTATGTTGAATATGTACTCGTTTGCAGTAGTGAAATTTCTTCCCCGGATTAAAAGGGGTCTGGGTTCGAATCCCGGTAGCAATTAAATATTTTTTCGAAAGATTGATTTTTTTATACACATCTTTCTAGTTGATTAATTTAATCCTTATTACATACATGTTGTATTTCTCCATCTATTATCTATAACTTGTTGGACGTCATGGATAAATGGATACGACTTGCCAATAAAAAAAAAAAAATAATTTTAAAAATGATTTAAAATCAACACTAATACATATAAAGAGAAATATCATAAAGAAAAACAAGAATTATATTGTATTAAATAAACAAATATATGGTAACACCGAATTTTTAATGAATGCCATACCATAAAGTTGCCGAAGGAATTAATTTTATTAAATGGTGTCTAAATGATACTTAATTAAATCTAATTTGAAGGTGAGAAGTAGAATTTAAATAATAATTGTTTTGTATTTTGCCGTAAGTAATAATGATGGAACCATCAAAATTTCTTCCTTGTTCGTAATTATGATTTTCGAATTTCAATATTTTCCCGAAACTCCGAACAAGAGTTTTTACTTAATTCCGCAACGAGTACAACAATACTTTATTGGAACAATAGAAATTTTAATAGGAACATTTTTCAGTCAGCGTCTACCACCTGATGGAAACTTGGAAACTTTTATAAAGATGCTTTGGAAAATCTGTTTGTGTTCAAAGAATATTCCTATAAGCTCTTTTGTTTAAATTCTTTCTTTTCTCATCACTTACTTTTGCTGTCACAGGGGAATTTATACATTTTATGATCAACTTCTAAATGTGCTCTGCTTGGGTATTGTATATAAACTTACTGATTAAGTTTTTAGTTCTTCTTCCTCTTTTTCTTTAGCGCTCTCGCGGGACTGAAAAGTCCGTGACCGCAACCACTCGTAATCCAATTTACTGGGCACACGCCTGTATCTTGCAAGTCCAATAAGTTTATGGGGTAAACGAGCTGTGGTTGTGTAGGCATGTCGGCAAGATGTGCGTCTAAACGTTGTGATGTATTATGTATGTGAGTGTGACCAGAGCAGAACCAGAGTGTGGTTATTGTGGTCATGTTGTAACGTCGGTACCGGGTGTATTTTTGCGACTAAGCTTTACCCATACCATGGTAAAAATAACTTACGCAGCCATGCTGTCAACTCGTGTTACAACGAGAAATTTGCGTTTTTTAACCACTTTAAATAGGAAAAAAATGCTTTAACTGACTTTAAAATAGTTAATGTCATATAATAAGAAATGCTAAATATAATATGTACAACACATTAATTTTATATAGCATTGAATTAAAAAAATTGTTCTTCGCTTTACATAATTTGTTTTTCACTAGTCATTTCTAACTGCAAATGATTTTTTTATGACTAGGTAAAATGTAAATTTTACTTTGTGCATATTTATAGAAATACAATTTAATTGGCTCGGAAAAACTACGTTACTGGGCGACTAGGGAAGGGTTAAATGTAAAGTAGGTTTAGGGGTTGTCGGTACTAATAAAGACTGTGAAGGCGATATACATCTACAAGTTTAATTTAAAAAATGTATAGTTTTTATATTGAATTTTTATTACACACACAAAATTTTTGAGTTAATATTAATACTAGTTTCAAATACTTTATCGCTATTACCGATGTTTCCATGAAATGATAAAGCTACCCCCACCCTTACAGCTCCCAATAGCCAATTGTATTTAATTTTGTTCAATTTACATCTGTAGATGGGAAAGACTGCTCTTCCCAAAACTAGAAACTTTAAAATGGTGTTATTAATTATTAAGGACGTTCCCAAAGAGCAGTCGTACTCAATCTTCAAGAACATTCCCCGGTATGTAAACTACTATGAATAACTATGAATAGAATAAAAAACAGTTGAGGTACAGTGTACTTTTGCGCTTCCGCTCACACGCGCAGAAGTTCAAAAATCTTTTTATAACAAAACGAATACAGCTTGTTTTAGTTATTTTTACAGGAAGATATTTGTTAAATTTTCAATTAATGATTCTCAGTTTTCCAAAACAATCGTAAGAAAATTACTATTGCTATTCAATTAAACGTGCGCTACGACATCGATCAGGGTATGGTTCGTATGTTAAATTTCGTCCAGTTAACAGCTGAAAATCCCACAAGACTATGATCACATTACTCAGAAAACTCAACGGAGAGAGTTGTATCATTAAGGGAAATATTAGGGTGGCACACGATCGTGTGCAGGTCGATCCTTAACACGATAGGCAGACAGCTACTAACAACAATCTCCTGAACTGATCCAAGAAAGCCATTATCCGTTCGAGAGTGAGCCCATTAGGAAGAACACTTACAGTAAATTTTGCGGCCGCTCGGAATAGTTGAGCTCTAGACTTCTCGAACCCTTACGTTAAATTCTTCAAGATAGGTGTTCTCCTTCTTCCAGGACCTCTTCAGCCAATAACATTACGTTCAATTGTCTAATGTGCTATTTTAAAAATTGTTTTGTTTCGACAAATTTTACTTGGAAGGCTTCAAAAATATATTTTAAAATAAAATCACGGGGAAAATTCCGGGTTCAAGTACTGTATATGTTTTAGATAGATAGATTGATTTATTCTGCGCGTGTTTCAAGACGGAGAATAGGTTGACCCAAAATAAAGTGGTAAGGCAATATAAATAAAGACGTATCTATTCTTGGCATCAGCAATCTGAAATATTGAAAAAATGTTGGCAATAATTTTCTTATTAAACCGTGTTATAAACGTGCCAAATTTATATTAAAATACATGAGATAAAAATAAAATTCAATTATTTTTTGTAGCAGTTGTAATTTTTTTAGAATAACAACTGTTGATTTTAATACAAATAAAATGTATTTTCGTGCCCAAAATCAGAAATCAGAAATCAATTAAGTTAATTATTTTAAGCTACATTGAATTAGTAACGTACGCCGATAGGATCCAAATGAATGAATTTAAATTGCGCGATCTCAGAGTCGCACGTCCCACGGAAAGGATTACAACAACTCGGTTTGTAAATCGAAATGTAGGGAAAAAAGTAGAAAACCTTGGTACAGGATGAGGTCGATGAGCGGCTAGGGATTCTAATCGAAAGACCAGTGATCTCGGGAATCGGGATTAGGAAGCATTACTCGCCTCACCTTGTATTTGACGCCTCCTCTATCTTTGCAGTCGCCGCTAAGATCACACAATGGCATGCGGATGAGCAGATCTCCGCTTCAAATTGAAGACGGCGATATCACAATTTCATCCACGGTACAAACAAATAACGAAAAATACGTGATCAAAACACACTAGGACTGTGGGATTATGATTGATGCACGTGAGATCATAATTACGGAATTAGAAGAAATAGCTCATAGGATCCTCCAGAACGATTACCTATTTAGAAATTAAAATAAATTACGGGATTTATTAGGGTATGGGTATCCCGTCCTGTTGATAGTTTTTGGGATAGACGATGCCAGTAAGATCGGATAAGGAGACCTAACGGAACATTTCACTGGTTCTTCTTAGCTCTCTCTTGTGTACTGGACAGCATGTATTTCTGTCGGATTGTGACAGAATTTTCCGACATCAACACATTAATGTGCTTATTACCCTCCCTTTTTTGGGGTGCATGTCTTCTATAGCTTCTCTATGGCTGCATATTGATATATATTGTACAGGTATGGCTTTGATGACCAAATGTTACAATCGTGTCATATAATAAAAGAAAGGAAAAAAGTTAAGTACGAAGGAAAGTCACAAAGTTTTAGTAACTATTGCCCTGAATTCGTAACTTAATTCGTAATTAGTAACTATTGTCCTGAATTCACTTTTAGCGCGCCTTTTCGAATCAGCCGCAATCATTGTTATTGACACATTTCCCCGTCCATATTCCCATCCGTAGATTTTCTCATGCTCATCTTGTCAGTGTGAATTGTGACCTTGACGTCAGCAGGTATCAACTTGATCGATATTTGTTCGATCTCCACATCGCGATAGCATTCGGGTTGTGAAATTTTTAGCTCCACTGCCCTAGCACTTTATTATGTGATATTTTGTTTTGATCACGTATTGTTTGTTATTTGTGTGCCGTTAGTGAACTTGTGATATCGCCGTATTCGATTGGGATTGAAGATCGGCTCATCCGCGTGCCATTGTGTGATCTCGGCGGCGACTGCAAAGATTACGGAGCCGTCATATCAAGGATAAGGCGAGCAGTCCTTCCGAATCCTGGTTCCCGAGATCATTGATCCTTCGACTAGAATCCTTGTCACCTCAACGACCTCATCTTGTATCAAAGTTACCTTATTTCCCTCCCATACCTTGCGGTGATTCCGATTTACGACCAAAATTGTCGTAGTTCATTCCGCGGGACATTTAAATCCTATCGATCTGGATTAAGAATTCGAATACAACTGTTCTATGTTAAAAGTTATTTAATTCAACCGTAACAATTCCCGTAAAATGAAACAGAACGCTTAGAATACATCAGTCAGATTCGTTTTGTAATTAGTGTCACGCACATAATTGGATAATGTAATACGAAATTATAATTCCAGAAAGAATGTAAAATTATTCATTCTCGCATTTAATATGAAATGTTACATAAACCCCAGACAGATCTTCGGTGTTATACTTCGCCGGTTTCATACACAGTTTACCTGTCAGAAACTTTGCGACGGAACATTTCCCAGATGCCTGACATTTTTTGGACGAGCCGGTATCAGCTTAAACTCGGGGAAATCGCATTTCGGCTCATGAGCATTCTCGGTAAACTTTATTCCCGCGGGAACTGAGATGTGTGGGAGAAGTTTTTATCTCGGCAAATTTTTCAGAACGAAGGCGACGCCGGGATGAAAAATATACAGCAGTCTTTTGTTTTATGCTTTCGAATGAATCAAGCGAATGAAACAAAAGTTTGAATGTGAAAAGAAAACGTGTTCATTATTCTCCGCGCCGCGCGTCTCACCCGGCGGGAGTATATTTACTTTATTAATGGATACTTAAAAAACGGCGTCTCTTTTAAAAGATTGTCAATTTATCAACGTTTAGTGCTTAAAATCGTAAATTGTTACCACCGATAAAAGTGTAGGCAGGTAAGCAGTTACTGCGCGGGATACTGGATCTAATAAATTTTGTTTTTTCTTCAAACCGTTGAAATTATATAGATTTTTAGAGATTATGTGGTTGAAATGAGCCAATTTCGTAGTTTGAAAAATTATGGAACTGATATTATCATTTATAAATAATAAGTAAAAATATGGTTGGACTGTGCCCCTCTCACTAGTGAAAATATGTGTTGAGACGGGCATACTTTACAAGCAATTGTACTAATAAATTAGTATTACAAGTATAAAAACAATTACAAAGTGGACATATAAATAAATTATTGTGAAGAAATTTGTGACAACAATTATCATATACTCAGCGGTGGTGGGTTAGATTTGACCCGGTTGTTTGTAAAAAATATGAATTACGCTACAATTATTAGTTTAAAGCTGTTTTATTTTAATAAATATTTTCAAATAATTTGAGATACAAATAAATGTTATCTGCATATGTTATATGTTATGTTGCATTGAATCTCAGCGGTTACGCCGAAACATATATTGTCAACATTTTGAGCGGGTAGACAATGGATACCAAGTATGCGTTCATGTACTTGTTACAATGCCAGTAATATGATTATTTGAGGGCCGTTACGCCTATCTGTAAGTTTAATTACACTACCTGCTCGGGTTCCGACGAGAAAATCACGTGCTCAGTGGATGTTTGAATTTTGGCTGTGTGGGGCGTCTATTGATGCGTGAGAATATGTGCATTATTCATAATATTTTATTAATTTTTAAGCAGAAACATTTCGACACATCATGCCATTTCATTAACTCATATTTAAATTAAATGTCTATAAACAATCTTCCATAAAACGGTTGAAAAACCGAAAATCTGAGGTGGGTCTAAAACGACCCACCACTGCCGGATGTGTTTTGTTTTGACCCACCGGGCAGTAAGTGTTAAAGATTTTAATCAATTTATTTGAGTGAGTGCATCAATACTAGCTCTACCCATATTACGAATCTAAGTATTTATTTTCAGTTTCATGCTATTGGAATAATTTAATTGTGTGAAATCTTTCAGCATCTTATTAAATAGTTTAGACCCAAAATATTAGTAGTTATGTGTATTTTTCCGTGTGATAATTATATTTTAAGTTGTTTTAAAATGTGTATGTTTGTGTTTATGCATGAGGTTAAGAATAGTATTAGCATTCATTTGTCTTATATCAAAAACATCGAATTTACTGAAAATTTCGTCAGTGCTCGTTGTAATGGTGGTTTTGAGGATTAATTGCAGAATTTGTTGCTCCACCTCAAGCAATTATACCATCTTCTATAACTGATTGTCAAATAGTACGCTATTTAGAGAAGTTTTATATTAAGGAAATTTATAATATTTCTAAAATAGTACACGTATTTTTATATTTTATTTGTTATGAGTTGTACATGATGACTCCAGTATTATAAATCTATAGGAATATGATTGTTGTTTGGTACTACTGTGAAAATAACGATGAAGTTTGCTAACTATGACGGAATGGGATGTGTGTGCTGAGGAGAACGTCAGCAAGTATAGATGTGAAGATATCAAAGTCAAGTTCCAATAAGATGTTCCTGTGTAATAAATATAAGTTAAATACATACAATAAACAATGAATATATTCTTATTTTTCATTTATTATCTTTGTTTTATTAACCACTGAATTGAGTTTAAATACATCTACCGGTTTCGAAAAATACCATTTTCTTCTTCAGGATGTCATAACTAACTAAAAATATATATCATTGTTTCTTCACCAGAATCTATTTTTTTAAATAATTAAATAATAAATAATAATAAATAATTTATAAAACAATTATTTAAAAAATAAATTTAGTACCTAACTCAAATTGTTGCTTAATACAAATTTAGTCCAATAATTTTTAGGAAAAAAATTTAGAATGGGACTCGTAGTTAAATTTAGTTGGTTGTTTATAATTTCTTGATTAGTTTTACATGCTTTATTTATCTCCAACGATTCCAAATTATTTAATCTGTGACCAACACCGTTCATATG
Organism: Eubasilissa regina; assembly: GCA_022840565.1. Taxonomy (NCBI): domain Eukaryota; kingdom Metazoa; phylum Arthropoda; class Insecta; order Trichoptera; family Phryganeidae; genus Eubasilissa; species Eubasilissa regina. The sequence goes on from JAINEB010000010.1 coordinate 5,260,727, forward strand.
CAAAATTGAGAATCCCAATTTTTTATCAAAACCATAACTATTTTCTATCAAATGATTAGAAAATTCTGAAAACCCACTATTGTTCAAACATCTCAAATGCTTCCTCACTCTTATATTAAATTTTCTACCCATTTTACCAATATAAAATGCAGCACAATCCTTGCAACTAAGTTTATAGACGCCAGAATTGTTAAATTTATCATCTTTGTCTTTAGAATTTAGGAGTAAATTTCCTATACTATTATTTGTATAAAATGACGGTTTAATGTTTCGTGGTAGGTATTTAGATATTTGTTTCGAAAAGTTATTTATGTATAAAATCCTACGCCAATTATCATTATTATCATTATATTTTATCTGTGATTTGTATAAAAATTGATTATTATATTCTTTTAATTTATTTTTTAAAATATTGTTTATCGAACCTGTTTAAATTATTGTTGTAAAGTTGTCGATAAAGAAGTGTAGAGTAAAACTAGCGGTCGTTGAATGCTGATGTATTAACGGCGCGCTTTGCTTACCACTCTACAGGTGACGATATATTACGACAGCATAGTTGGATAACGCACCTTCCCCGGTTAGGAAAGAGATCCAGGTTCGAATCCCGGTGGCGCAACAACAATATTTTTCGATAAAATTGATTTTATGTGTACATCTTCATAATTAATATATTTAATTCGTATTTATAATAGTTTAATTTAAATGCATTTTATACTTAAATGAATGTCTGTAAAACATAACAAAAAAAAAAACATTATTTGAAAATTTCAATATCCGGTTAACTCAATTACGGTAGGGTTTCGAGCTGAATGATTTATTTCTTCATTAGTATTTGAGATCGTATTCGTCCTGTCATTGTGACATAAGGCCGGTTTCGTATCCGGTCCACCGCCTCCGGGGTTGGCTCGTGGACTTCCAAGACGCCTCCCGGGAAAGGGTAGATGTGACTCCGCATTTACACGAGGGTAGCTCCATTAATCCCCATTTATGCATCGGGCGTGCACATCGTCTGTGGCAGCTTCAAATGAGATTCGCATTGCTCCATAGCTTTCTAGGGAAATTAAAACCATGTTGCTCTATCGTCCACAATGTTCATTATTTTTGACTTAATATATTATTATGCTTTCATTTATTTTGCATTACAATTTGTTCAAATTTTTACTGTAACATCTCATTTTATACACAGAGTGAATATTATGTTCAAGACCGATTTTGTTTAGCCGCCATTTTGGTTTCACAAATGTTTGTTAATTTGCATTTAGTAGTCGTAAAAAGTAGTTAATTACAATTTAATATAAACTATCTAACATCTCAAGAATGTTTTGAAGTCATTAAAACATTTTATCTAAATAATAAAAGCTGTTAATGCTGTTTAAAATTATTTTAATTCTATTAAGTTTTTGGTGTTTGACCTGTTGCCTCATGCATACATTTGATTCGCTATTTACCTAATTATAAATTTGCATATATCCTTCCTTTTTTTATCTGTTCCTATCCCTAAGCATAAGGAAGAAAGAAGATGTCGCAGTGATTAAAAATCTATCAACTGCAGCAAGTGCTGTGCGTTTCGAACTTTCCACCGTTGCTACACTACTGTCACTTCACTCCGCTATTGCTTATTAATAATCTTACCTTAATTTCGCTTATACTCAATTATCCTTTTTTCGCAAGTGTTACTATATACGCCGCGACGTTTGTTTCTTATGGTGAAGAAGAATCTATGAATGCACCAGCATCCAGCTGACGAAAAGTAAGTGCTTTCTTTTCTTCCTTACATTTTTACCAAAAGCAATGCTTAATGATGATCGCTATCCTCGCATCTTAAAAAACTTCTTGGTATCCAAATTGGGTCGATTGGTCCTGCAACACATGTGGTTTCAACAGGACGATGCCAACTCACACACAGCCCAAGCTACGCATGAAATTTTTCCAGTCGCATAATGTTAAAAAGTGGTGATATTGACTAGCCTCCTCGATTACCTGATTTGACGGCTCCCAACTAGTTTATGTGGAGATACTTGAAAGAGAAGGTCTATGCCAAGAAGCCAACAACAATTTCGGTGCTGCAGGACGTCATTCGAAATGAAATTCATGAAATAACACGCGAAGTATTTTATTAGTAACTATATAATACTATGTAAAAATCTGTTTGGACTGTGCCCGTCTCACTAGAAAAATTCTGTGTCGAGACGGGCATAGTTTAGAAGCAATTGTTCAATTTATTAGAATTACATGTAGATATAATTACATTTATTACTATATAAAAGGTATATATGAAGAAAAATTTTAAAATGGACTTAATTTTTGGATCACTTTTTTAGCAATAGTTTGGGTGAGTGCATCAATACTGACTCTACCCATATTACGAATCCATGTTTTAATAAATATTTGCATGTTTGTTCTTGGGAAAATTCAATTGATTTAAGTCTTTTAGCATTCTATTAAATAGTTTAGGTCCAAAATATTTGTAGTTCTTTTGACCAAATGTGTTGTATGTGCTCTTGGGGTTTGTAGGTTATTTGTATTTTTGTCCGTGTGGAAATTATGTTTTGGGTTGTTTTAAAATGTGTATGTTTGTATTTATATATGTATTTGAGAGTAGTATTAGCGTATATTTGTCTAATATCAAAGACATCGAATTTAATAAAAATTTCGTCAGTGCTCGTTGTGATTGGGGATTAGAGGATAACTCTTTATATAATTTTTTGAGCTGCTATTATTGGATTAATTGCAGACATAGTCGCTCTACTCCAAGCAATTACACCATACGTATGCGAAAAAATATTTAAAAGTGCCGCTGCCAGAGGCGGCCACTTATCTAATATCATATTTTATGCGTAATTGTAATAAACCAAGTATTGGTAAATATATATTAAATTGAAAAATTCTGTTTCATTTTCTAGTTACTTAAAAACTACATCAGCCTGGAATATAAGATTCACCCTGTGTATTGTATTTAATTGTCAATGCACAATTAATTAATACCCAGCGTAGTATCATAAACTACTTCATATGATGAAAAATTTTAAAAGTTTTAATGTAGTTCATTTATTTTAACCTATATTGTGTCATTAAACAGTTAATTCCCTGTATAATATAAAATAATATAATAATAACAAAATCCCGGGACTCGTAAATACTGTGAGCTGGTATCCCGGGATTCACCTTCCCGGCAATAAATTCCCTTAACGCCAAGTTTGTATCATTTCCTATCTAAGTTTATGTGACGTGTACTTAGACACTATGTTTCACTCGGATGACCGCTAGCAGTGTGTGAACCCCGATCTTTGGTGTCCCAACCACCTAACCACACGAGCTAAACTAAGCCTTAGTATTCTCCAGTGAATATCTACGTTTTATCAATTGAGTCCTTTTACACCGGATTCTATAATCTCTCGAATGTCCGAAGCGGGTACTTTCAATGAGATTATTTTAATTAAAGATGGATTTAATAAGACTTAATTCCCGACTTCATCGGTAATTAATAAATTAAAATGATCTAGTATATGTTGTCACCTTCAGCTTAGACTGACCGAGCAACCTTTCCACGACATGAATAAAATGCCTGGTCCCAAGCTTCACGTCACTAACTAGTTCCAATCGGCACTTACAAATTACTATTTTTTACTGGGTGAAGTTCACCGTCTGTAAGCGAGGTTGGATGGTATAATGATTGTTTCGAATTCGTAAAACACACTTTAGATTCAGCCGTAACCGTTGTTATTGACATAATTCCGGATCCAAATTCCCATTCATATATTTCTTCATGATCATCTTGTCAATGTGAATTGTGAACTTGACCGGTATTTGTTCGATCTCGAAATCGCGATAATATTTACGGTGTGGGCTTATCAGCTCCAGTACACCAGCATTGTTATTGTTTTTGATCATGTATTGTTTTTGTCGTGGGTGAAATTGTAATATTGTCGTCTTTAATTGGAAATGGAAATCGGCTCATCAGCATGCGTGTGATCTCGGCGACGACTGCAGGGGTGACAGAGCCATTATATAAAAGGTAAGGAGAGTAGTCCTTCTGAATCCCGGTTCCCGAGATCACTGGTCGTTCGACTAGAATTACTATCCCCTCATCAACCTCATCTTGTACCAAAGTCTCCCTATTTTCCCTTCCCTACCCTGCGATGATTCTGATTTACAACCGGAATTGTCATATTTCATTCCGCGGGACGTGCGACTCGGAGTTTTGTGCAATTCGTTCCTTTAAATTCTATCGATCTGGGTTTAAAATCCAATGATGTACAATTTTGTTCACTTAACAACTATAATTGTATATCCTTGTTCTAATTTTCCATGTTTCACTACACTTTATGATTCTTCAAACACATTTTCTTCCGTTATAATCATGCAGATCTCGGCCTTAAAGATCCGAGGTGACGGTGGCTAGCGTGGATCAGCTCCCGAAACCAGCTTCTATTTTTGTGTTTATATTCTAGGAATTTTATTTTGAATTGTGAAATGTAAAAACTTTTATGAAAGTATTATCGTATGTAGATCCTAGATTTAGCACTGTTTCAGTAAATCTCTATGATTACATCATATTATATAATTGCCCTTCGCCTTCGCTATTGGATCTCAACATATAATTCGTATTTGGATATGTATCTATATATTCGCCAAAGTAGCGAATACATCGAACGTGTTTTTAATATCTAGTTTAAAATAACTTAAATGTTTTCTTTTTTATATATTCAATAACAGTAAGTGAATATAAATTCAATTTAAAATTAAGTGTACATTATCATTATTATGAGTTAGATAAAATATATTAAAGTGAAATCGTAAGAATTTTTAAGACTGGCAAGTATATTCATAAAGTGTGTCATCTCACATCGCATTTGACAGTGTAATGTTTATATATGTCTAATAATTATAAAAGGGTCCCAATTTTCATTTATTGTGCGCTACAACATAGTTTATTGGCGTAATATAACAGCAATATTTTTTTTTCTTGGCACATTTAACCCGTACGATGTTGTACATTTTTTTTAAGGGTGCAGTTAATATTATATAAACATATAATTATATAAACAACACAAACTACTTTATACCGGAAGGTTTTGGTCGGCGTGTCATTCCTCCTGTCGCACTCCAGCAACAATATCACTTTGCGGAGTTCCGCTACTTAATTTCATTGTTTTTTTAATAGCATTCTATTAATTAGACCTCCTCTTTCAGGGATGCATGATTTCTATAGCTTCTCTCTGGCTGCCTTCTGAATTTAATATAATAACAAATCTCACGTCAAATTGTATAGGTATGACTCTGGTATGATGATACCGGAGCCACCCTATGATAGTATTAAGATTATAATAAGTGAATGTAATAAAAAATTAAATAATGTAATATTGACGAATCGAAACGAGAGTAAACAACTCTCAAAACGATTCGCGATAAGGTGTAACAATTTTTTTTAAATATATAATGTGACCTTTTTGAATAATCCTTGTGAATTACTCCAAGTAACATTTTACTTATAACTTATGCAATTCTTTGTAGCTTTGCATCGTTCCTATTTTTAAAATCAAACTAAATTCTTACATATACCTCGATCACAATGAGTCATCATTACTCCTTGCATAAGCTGTCAAACTACTACACACATATATTGTACATACTATCGAAAGGCCCTTCTAAAGTTAATTTTCCTTTCAACAATGCTTCCAATACAACTTTCAAGATATTTTAATATATATTTCAGTTTCAATTCTCATTAATTCCATTCCCTCACATTCTTCCTCGCATTCGCGTGCCTATATTGTATGAAATGAATTCGAGCATAGCAAGACCAAAGACTCGACAAAATATTAAATATAGCGTGACTTTAATGACATATGAATCCTTACAATATTACATATATGTACATTACAAAAAGTGTGCCATTTTTATAACGAGAAGCCTCCAAAATGTCAAGAGGCTGCCGTAAACGTATATACACCAGCTTTGGAATATTGTGATCTTTATAGTGTTATGTTAAAAAAGATATCCCCCGACAGCCCTTTTTTGCAAGGGTTGGGACGGGGTGGGTGAAAGATCATACTCTCCGAGCGAATACATTGTATATAATATTTCCGAGTATTCGTAGATCATAAGCGTTAAATTTAACGTCGCCGTATGAATGCAGAGTGTTTCGAGCGTTCACGAATCACGTAAACAAGAATCGGTACGGGATTACGGAAAAGGTTTATTTCGTAACGTTTTCACGGCATAACAACGTTAACATTTAATGATTTTTGAAAACTGTTTGCAAAATAGGTCAGACTTGAACACACGACACGCGTATTCTGTCTAGAATTTTCTAATGTATTAACCTTTACCATACCATGGTATAAAATAACCGAACGCAGCCATGCTGTCAACTCGTGTTACCGTAAATAACAGTTGGAAAAAATGTTTTTATTAGCTTAATGGCTTTTATGACACGAATTTACTCTAAATATTAGGCATTCAATTTTGAAAAAATGATCAATAACATAATTTAAAACATTCATTAAGTCCTATACAATGTGTCCTTCCTTTCTATCTCTCTTCATTTAATTAGTGAGAAAGATACAATTATATTTGTATGTTTGTTGTTCTTTTCTATTTGAAAATAGTGTGTGATCGCTATCTTTCATATCACAAATTGTATTTTTACCAAAGTATTAATTTTACAACGGATTGAATGGAAAAAATAATTATTTTTGTACAAGTCGGTTTTCATAATTGGTTTTTCACTAGTCATTCCTAAGCGCTAATATTTTCTTTAGGATTATCTAAAATATGAATTTTATGTTGCATGCATTTACCGAAATATTACAGGTTTAATTATGAGGGTAGACCTGTGTTACTGCATGGTTTGGGAAGGGTTAAACTATGCAATAAGCTTTACATTTTATCAGGTGTCGGAAAGAATGAAATAAAGTTTAATGATTTGACTTTGAAATTTAATAATATGATTGCACTCCATCGATATTGGTTTTGGATCTGTACATATCAGTGTACTTTATTATTCTTTAAAAATCTGCTAGATTAGCAAATAATGAATATTAATATTCATTTACAATCTTTCCGCGTTGTGCAATAGATATCATCCATCAAAAAGTTTTGTAAATAATTCTTAGATATAATTACTAGATAATTTTTGCATTGCAGTTCAAAATGGTTTTACACAAAATAACATATCCATTAGAGATTTTAAGTTAATTTTTTTACCTGTTAATATTATTTCGTTTCTATAAACTTAATACATCCATAGTGTTTATAGTTTTAACAATATTTTGAGGATAATCATATTAATTTAAGATAACTGTTATTTACGCGTATTATAGATTACATAATACATATATTTCGAGATCAGAACGAATACAAAATAGGTTTATTCGATATCTTAATGTTAGATCTAATCTATCGTTCAACTTTTGTTTAGATGCAGCAAACTTCCACAATGTGAAAACCCTAGAACATTGAATAACACGTGCTGACCAAATACTTCTCTTCAAACTACAGCACGGCTATATTGACTCTCCCAGCCAATTAGAATTAATATCTCTCCACATACTATCTAGATCAACCCGGTTATCCGCATTCTTCCACATTCCTAAAAGTAGATTATCTTACATACAAAATTCATTCATTCACATAATGAGAAATTTACAGAAGTTGACTTTTTCAACATTAGCCTTACTGCTATTAAAGGGTTATTTTTATGAACCACCACAATCTCAATTTTGACGGATCATTCTACCTATATATAAATACATGTTGCTCTCCCTTTACCACAACAATAATTGCAACCTCCTCACCCTTTCTCCCTCTTTTTCTCTTTTTAATTATCTTATGTACATACTTATTTTCCGATGAAATTTATTTTATATATATATACATATCTATACATTTAATTAGTATTTGAAAAGTTATATGTCCAGACTTGAGAAAACGAGAAAATATGGAAAGACCGCGGTAATTCTTAAACAGTAAAGGTCTCTTGTGCATTCTATATTGACCTTAAAAGCAATAGACAAAATACAGATTGATGCTTTTTAGATGCGGTGCTGGAGTTACAAATTACGCATACCATGGACTATTCTGCAGGAATTAAACGTCAAGGACAAAATTCTAACCATTTGTCTGAATAAATCAATTTTTTGGACGTCTAGCAAGAAGGAAAGATGCTTGCTGTGGTGGACCACGTCGAAGAACGAAGAGGAATAGGAAGATCCCTCACCTGTTAGACTAGACCTACTGGAAAAGGTAACACGCACTTCTCTGGTGACAGCCCTAAGGGTTGCAGGGTGCCAAAAAAAACTGGAGGAGCATAGTGAAGAGGGTGAGAGTTCATGGAGGTTACGATCCTCAGTCATGAGGGATTGACGTGGATGATGACAATTTATTATACAGGAGAAAGTAAGAGGTAACAGAGATATAGGCAGAAAAAGATTATCTTGGCTGCGTAAACTCAAACGCAATTTGGTCGCCAACCTTCGAGAGAAGGTGGCACATAAATATTGTTTTATGTGCGCCATGATCCCAAATGTGTGAGCGCGCACACCCGCAAATCTTAGTGTAAGACCTGAGTGCACGCTTGACTGGAGCATTCTGCGGGGCGGGGCGTGCAACGTGCATAGCAGTCTTACGTTTATGAATGCGAGTGTCCTGAGTAACGGCTAATCAAAGAGTGGCGAAAACTTACATATTTGTGTTCAGCGTCGCGTGCGCGTGTAAGTTATAACCAGTTTGTGTTTGAACAGCATTTTGTGTCAACGTTCGAGATATCCTTCGAACAAATACTAGATAAATTCAGTTACATCTTGAAATACGGATATCTTGTATATTTGTAAAATTAGAATTCATTTAATCACATTTAATAACAGATCAAATTTAAACAATGCATTTTATATTATATCGTTAGCCATAATCACACTTAAAATATGACCATCTCTCCTGAATGCTGTATATTGAATGAGGATAGGTAATCAACGCTCAAATGTCATACGCTCCGAACGTTTTTTCACTCAAGCCTTGCAGTAAGAAGAAACATTCTTTGCAGGTTTCGAAATAAAAATTGTGTATGATTTATGACCGTGATAAGTTAACCGGAGAATAGAAGAGATTAAAAAAGCTGGAACTTCGGGAAAAGTATACCGCCCTAGGTATCCCGAGTAAGAAGAAAGCAAAAAAGGCAGAAGAGAAGATGACATGTATAAAGTTCTCATACACAAACTAACGGGATCGAGATCGAGGGAAAGATCAAGATGTAGATGGAAAGGTAACGTCAAGATAGACTTGCAAGAGGTAAGTGGGATTATGAAAGTGATGGCGAGGGATGTATGGCGCTCTGTTGTGATTCGGTCATGGACTTCCAAGTCCAATGGGGTAGTTGAAGAGGAAAAAAAATAATAATTCAACATGAACGAAAACTATCAAATAAATACTATCGGACTATATGAGCATTGTTTTTCAAAGTGTAGTGATCTTTGAATATTTTTATAAAATTACTAGTGATAAAAAAAAAATTTACCACGCACTAATAAACTGAATTCTAAATTTATTTTGTATTTATTCATTCAAAACATTTTTCACTTCAGTAACAGTACTAAAACGTTCTAATTTTCGTAATATACATATACAGGGTGCAGCATAAAGAACTCCCAAATTATGAAGAGGCATACCTATGCATAAAAATACATATTTTTATAATTTTGTTGTAATTTTTGTTAAATTCAAAAAATGCAGTTAGTAATAGTTTACGAATATTTTAAATATAGATGTTATATTTTAGTCAATTATTTAACTATATTTTAATTTGTCCAAGAATACTCAATTACTGGATTTTCACCTACAAAGGTACTACTATTAAGCAAATGATAGTTATGTTATAGAGACGAAGCTATATATGGAAGTATGGGTAATTACAGGGCTTATGTCCTGTCTTCGGCTGACTTAAGCGATTAATTTATATAAATATAACGTTTACCATTCTCACCCATTAATCAATCTCCATATCTATCAAATTTTTGAATGATATATATATGTTAATATGTGGAAACACTTCGAGTAGCCCTGCACTATCGGCGTTTATGGACTAAATTTAATAATAAACCCTGAAACAACACATTAGATAATTATAGTTACCCATACTTCCATTAAATATAATAAAAATTAACTTCGTCTCTATGAGAGAACTATTATTTAATTTTAAATACTAAATTAATGTATTAATTATAAATATATACATATAAAATCAATTTTGTCGAAAAATATTGTTTTAGCGTCACCGGGATACGAACCTGGATCTTCATTTCCAATCCGGGGAAGTGCACTACCTTTGTGCTATAACGCCAGTATTTTTCTTGACAAATTTTCGAAACTATATGTTACATTTTTCAAATTAATACACCTGTCGTTCCATTATTTGAAAGCCATCTACATTATTTTTACAGAATCTCAAATACCTTTGAGTAAACCGATTTGCAGACGCCAGAATTATCAATTCATTTTTATTGAATTTTGGACACGTTGATACAACATATATTATTAAGGAAAACACATTCTTATTGTGAAGTTGTAATTATTCAGAATATAGGTCTGTGATATTTTAAATACTAAATTAATGTATTAATTATAAATATATACATATAAAATCAATTTTGTCGAAAAATATTGTTTTAGCGTCACCAGGATCCCGGTGACCAAAAACAATATTTTTCGACAAAATTGATTTTATATGTATATATTTATAATTAATACATTAATTTAGTATTTAAAATATCACAGACCTATGTTCTGAATAATTACAACTTCACAATAAGAATGTGTTTTCCTTAATATTATTTAATTACTAAATATAGTGTAACTATACAATCCCGTACACTAATGAAAGGTTAAAGATAATCACAAACAATATAATCATCGACTGTAAGATAAGAGTATTTTTTACTTATATAGTGAAGGTAGTGAGTTTCTTTTGATGAGAGGTAGGACATTCACCCCCGCGCACCGCATTTGAGGACATAAGTCTCCTCAACGAAGCCCACTGCGGGCAGACGTGAGTGCTCGTTGACATACGAGAAAGCTGGCCTGGAGTTCTCTGAACCAGTGCACCGCGGCACGTTAGTGCAAAAATGACACAATCATGACAAAAACAGTCGGACAACATCACATATTGTAAAATATTTAGACAAAATATTGACTGAAGTTAGAAAAGATACGAAAGTATGAGATCATCAAAAGTTTTCTAAAATATTTTGATATTTCAGAAGACCAGCTTAGTTAGTTCTATTTACATAGTACGGGCGTTTAGCTTAGTTTGAAAATAGGAAAAATATTAATGTCACATATATTCACACAATATTTGATAACATCTACATGTATGTGTTATGTACAGAAAAAAACTGTACATACTTCTCCGTTTTTGTATTCGTTCAAACCAAATTTTTTTTCTTATTTTTTTTTTTTTTCCCTGGATCTAATATTATATTAAGGGCGTTATGATTTTTGAATATACACTATATTAAAACAAGCTGGCTGATATATTTACCAGTTCAATTTTTCAGAATAGTTTTATCGAAATCTGATAAAAACTACGTCTCATATTACTAAATTTTATGCTTTTGATGAGATTCTTTTGAAAAGTTAGTAAAACTTAGCTAAAATAAAATATTTTAAATTAAATTTGTAAAAATTAAAAGTGTGAATTTTCGGAAACCAATTCATAATAGGATTTCATTGAAAAATATTTTTTCTCAATGAAATTCTACATCTTAATTATAAGAGTTAAGCGTATATTTACATACCGATCCCTCCCGTCAGGTACTTTCATTAAAAGAGTCTCGCGTAAAAACAACCCTTAAAAACTCGGCACCGTGTCCCAGCCTTTTCACTCGGTAGAAATACAAGTAGTGATTATTTTTTACACGCAAACGAGCTCTTAACGTAGAGTTTAAATGACTCATTTTAGTGTCGTCTTCATATGATGATAATTAATGTATCAATTAATGCTGTTTTATGGTTTCGATATCTGTATGAAATATAATATTTTTTAATATATTATGGAAAACTTTAATACATTCTATATTTGATTCGCTGACTTTCAATACTCGCTATCATTGTATCGAGAAAATCAAACTATACTGCCACACTTCAATGAGAAGCAATAATACTTTTTTAGATAATGTAATAATTACTTTCATCTAAACTAAATTTATTATGTATTTACGTTCATTTTTGTATTAAAGTGAACCCAAATATGTATTTCAGTATAATAAAAAAAACTCTCATTATACAGGGTTTTGTTTACCCGAACACTATACTTAATGTTGCTAGCTAACATACATATATATAACATATAAAATATACATTGTTAAATAAAAAAATTAAATCCAAATCCAATGACATATATGACTCAACTATGCTAGAAAAGTGTTATAGCGGATTTTGAAATTTAGCGCCACATTTCATGTATTCCCCACCGACCTCACTAGATTTATATTGTTCCGTATTAGAATAGCGTTTGTAATATCTTCCGCGAATAATTTTATTATCACATGACCGCTTCCAAATTTCTACCCCTTTACCCATCCTAATATTCGTCATCGGTGTGAAATGTGACATTGACGTCGCCGGAAGTCGATTCGATCAATATTGTGTTTGATCGCGACATCGCGATACCATTCGCGGTGTGGACCAGTTCAACTCCAAGCGATGCTTTGTGTGTGCTGTAGATACACATTAACATCGCCGTCTTCAGTCGGGAACAGAGATCGTGCGTGCACCGTTTTGTGATTTCGGCAGCGACGGCAGGGATTGCGGAGGCGTCAAGATAAGGCGATCGCTGGACCTTCGAGTAAATTCCCTTCCCCTCACCGACCACTCCCTGTACCACGTTTCCCTATTCCTCCCACACCTTGCGGTGTTTCCGATTTACAACCGGAGTTGTCGTAATCCATTCCGCGATAAATTTGACTCGAAGATTGCACAATTCATATGTATTATGGGCAACTCAGCACACAGACGGTGAAGGTACATTCTTGAAGAGGTCAGAACCCATAGCTGGATGTGGAGCCAAGGATGATGATGATTACTTACATCACATCGTCTCATCTGCACTATTGTACCGTGGACCACATTTTTATCATAGCCAATATTTAGGGCAACATTTCAGTGACCCAAAACGTTGGCTACGACAATAAAGAGTACAGTGTATGATAATTTTATTATCTTATTTGTTTGGTATAATAAAAAGATTTGTATAATATTTTTCAACGCCTATTATTTTTATCAATTTGCATTATTTTTTCAAGATAATTTAAGAGAAAATAAAAGTATACTGTCATGTTTTTTAGTGTTTTACGTGAGAGGTGAACTACTATAACAGTAATATAATCAAATAACACATCTATTAGAAATAAATTCCCCTTTCAGATTAAAAAAAAACCTCCGATAGTTATTCAACCTTGACCTGGCTATTTTGCTAGACTTTTTTCTGTGTTAAAGTAGCCAGTAATGAAGTCTTACTGATTGAATGGTCACCAGCAAGTCATTTTAATATTTTTCATTATTTTTTCAGTATCTTCGTGTTCAGATATTTTTAATTTTTAATCAGACTAAACCTGATTACATTTGATCGCCGTTGTTTTATATTTAACCTAGATGGGTTATTTTCACTACTAGATCCGAGAGGTGCAGTCCCTCTCAACATTAGATGATAACTAAACTAAATACAGTATTGTATTGTAGTATATTCCGGCAATGGGTCGGGGCTTGAAAAGAGGGGGGAGGTTTCGGCCGTTAACGAGAATATGGACAGTAAAGGCGAAGTGTTAAGGAATGTTATGTTGTTAATTACTGATTTCTTCGAATCTAAATTCTTTTGTTTTTCAACGGTTTCCAATTTTTTCATTATTTATCCTTCATAAGGTACCGAATAGAGAAGTTTTAGAAATATTGATTTGTTTACTAAAGAGAATTCGCCCTCAAGTACGGTCTAACATTTGTGTTCGTATATTGGTATTCACATTGGCTTGCTGTGTAGAAAGATGTAGGTACTCATGACAGGAGCGTAAGCACGATTGAATCTATAAGTAAGCACTTATTTTAATTTACACAATTAAGCTTTGTACTACACACGCGTTGGGTTATTGTTGCGTGCGTGAGAGGTGCAGTTCCAGTCTCATCAGGTGACAATTAAACTTAATATAGAATTTTAGTATATTCAGATAATGGGGCGGGGCTCGGAAAAGGGGGAGGTTTCAGCCGTTAATGAAAATATGGACAGTACAGGTAAAGTATTACGGAATTTTATGTTGTTAATTAGTTTTTTTCCGAATTTAAATTCTTCTGAACTTTAATAGTTTTCAAATTTTGCATTATTAATGCTTCATAAGGTACCGAATGGAGAAGTTTTTGTATATGACTATCGAAATAATAATTTGTTTACTAAAGAGAATTCTGATTTGGTAATTTCAAAATGTCACTATTCAAATTTCATTTATTTCTGTTGACTGAATTATTGTAACATAATGCAGAACGGTATATATCATATACATATATCTCCAGCATTCACGTCTCAGCCGGATGTGCATCGGAGGGATGCGCTTCGCAGAATATCTTCAATACTTCGAAATGCGCAATGTATTCTTGGAAATTGAAAAATCTCACATAAAACCATGTTGTATAGACAGGTTCGAGTGGCCGTGCAGATGCGCTGCATTTCATTTATTGAAATGCTCGAAACCTTTCAGCCATGAAATCACTACGTCATTTTTCAGTGGCTATTTTGAGATTGCAATACTGAAATATGCAGTCTATGAATGCATAAGTGAATTTGAAACTTGTGAAAATTCAAATATGTTCAAGCGAGTGTCATTTTAGCGCTACTTTATAACCGGAAATTCATGCATCTATCTAATAATACATTTCCTACGAAGATTTAGTCATCTTTATTTAGATAGTTTGTGTTGCGTACAAGCATAGATGCCGAAAGAAAACAGGTCTTCTGGCACCTCCAAGGTGGACTGTAAATTTATCACTATCTTCGTTCAGGGGTCCTAGTCCTTTACAATGCACTGTATTAGACGCGACGTCTCAATTTAATACTATTCTTCGATTCACACATAACTACACTGCTTCAAGGTCGCCGTTTGACTAGTGCGGCACCGTGCCGGGTAAGGAGAGGGAGGGGAGGTGGAAGGCAAAGTACACTATTTTCGTTCAAGAATAAATATATGTTCCAAACAGTTTGAAAACAAACTGAATGGTGTTGTTCGATCTTTATAACTATCCAACGGTTGTCGGTCTCGGTGTGCTCGTAACATAAACACGACATATAGAGTAGCTTCTGTCTATTACCTACCAATTATCACTCCTCCCCTTATACTAGAACATGATCTTTTTCTGTGTTCCCTATGATTTTTTTAATTAGTTGAATTTGAAACATTAAACTGACAGATATCGTTTACTGGTGGGAATGATAAATTTATGGATAGCGTTCTGTGTGTGTTTTTTTACTAACCATGTACATCTTGCTATTGTGCATCGTGATTGTTGTTTGACACTTCGCGCTATCACCAAAGTATATGAATCTTATGTCCGAGAATACTTCGTGCGCAACAGCGGAGTACGTGTTCGGCAGCCAGAAGACCATTGCAGATACTGAAATAAGCATTTCACACGTGGGTTGTGTTTTCTGGTTTTGGGAGGCACATAGTATTAGTTCGTTCAAGCATAAAAAAAATTAAAGGTCACATCTTTGCTTATGTTTCACAAAATCTATCTTACACGTATTCAAACAGACTTTTTTCAATGATGTCGCTTGCGCCGCGCGGTGTTCTTAATCTCATCTTCGCTTGAACTTCGCTTGAACTGACGTGCAGCAAAACGTTTTCAACAACACATTTGAATAGGACTGAAATATTAACATTACATTAAATTATAAACATCATATTGTATCGTACATACTCTACTGAATAATTTTAATTATTTCTGTCGAACAAAATAAATAATTCACCCACTGTTGGCTTGATGCCAAAGTAGTATAATTTTTTTTAAATACATAAAATACATACAAACGTCATTATTAAAGTAGATAGAGAGCAGATATGATTGAAATCTAATGGAGCAAGATCAAGATAGTAGGCTGGATGTGGAATAATCTACTGAGTTCATTAATAGCTGCATTTGTAATGTTGGCAGTATATTGATGCCGTGTTCTTGGTTGTTTGTCGTGAATGCCTCAAAATAACGGAGCTGTTGGTAGTAAAAGTGACAGTTGTATTTTTTCATAGTGGTAATTTAATTTATGCCTTAACTCTTCGGTTAAACTCAAACAAAAAAATACGTCAGAAATTATTTATTTCTTTTCTCGATATTCCATTTTCTTTAAGCAACAATTAACTAACACAAGCCATCTGTAGATGGAAAAGTTCATGACGTCTTTAATAAAACTAATGTATGTCAATAAATTTTAACTATTATTAGTAATTAATAAATCAAAACAATTAGTAAATCAAAAACGCTACAAAACTATGCATCGACCCAATAGAATGGTATTAACCATTGTCCTCAAAATTTAAAAAATGTTTAATGGAAATCCGATAATATGTTATATGTTATCGAATAAGTGGACCAGACGATCAACATTATTAAACAGTATTAGGCAGATTTAAAAAAAATATATTGCATGGTGCGTCAGAAAACATTGTTCGCAACTACGGTATTATAATTTTCGGCCTAATTTTTAACTTAGCAAATACATTTTTGGCGAACAAGTTATTTTAGATTTCTAATTGCATTATTTAGTTACAGATCTCAAATTAACTTAAACGAAGCTAAATCATTTTATAATCAGTTTTTTTTTTTCTATCTTGAAGGAAATCTATTGATTTTCAACCAAATTAGGCGGCTGGAGTGGGACTTTTCGTTTGAAAAACTCACAAGGTCGTGATATTTGGTTTTACATAAAATGTTGAAAATTCTACAGGAAAATTGGTAAAGCTATCTAACATATTCATATTCTGTACAATAGTGCTGCCTTATGAGTTAAGATTTATTTATAAACCTAAAAATATATTGCTATGAAGACACATTATCTTGGAAATACATAATTTATGATATTTTTTTTCAGAAAAAGCAGTTCATCGTAAAAATATTATTAAAAAAAATTCAATCACTAAACTATAGCCAGATAAAAACTACTTATGAGGAAAATATGTAATGTATAATGTGATGTTTGTGTTGGTATTGTCAAATTGTGGATTGGACTAGAAGGATATTAATGCCCCATTCTACCTATTATACCCATCCGCTCACATGTTCGATTGAATTATAACGCGGAGTGTGCGTGTACGTGTAAAAGCGTGTGGCCAGAGCAGGATGGACAATGAAAGACTACTTACAATAGATCGATGTATATTAATGCCTTAAAAACAGTTACGGGTACAAGTATAAGCAGTAAAAGTTCTACAACGTGAAGCATAGTGTACTCATCTGGAAGGCTTGCGCGAGAAAAGTGACGCGCTGCGGTGCGTTGCATATTTAATTTTCTATTGCGTTTTATTTGATGGATAGTTGTAAAGTTAAAAATTGTATTGATAATACATTTTTCATATTGTATCTTAAGTGGAAATAATCGAACTGTGTAATCTTTTTAATTTTATTAAAATCATATTTTATTTATTAAGTTACAAATTTTTTAGAACATAGTTTCACAAAAATTAAATCAAATTTTTATATGTTTTCTATCGGTATTCGAACCAGGACCTCGGAATCGAATTTTGAACACAAATTTTGTAATATTTCCAATTGACATCTACGTCTATTTTTACATTTTTAAAATCAATCAACTTTGTATTGCCATATAGCTTATTGTTATGTATTATCATAATTTAGCGGTATTTTTGTCAAATTTTCTTTATTTTTAACAATTTCATTGTAATTTTCATCATAAAATCAAAATATTAACTTTTTATTAAAAACTCGATAATCTCTTTTACAAATAAAACGCGAATTATGGATACAAAATCATATTCAATTATTATAAAATATTACTTATTATTTATGTCTGGGGTAAATGTTAAACCCCACGTGGTAATAAAGGGGTTAATAAATAAAAAAACGGTGAATTTAAAGTACAATACCAACATCACCAACTGAAAAAAACCAATCTTCTAAATATGAATATTTTTCATCTTTCATCGATGAACTGTAGGGAGGAGACGTGAATAGTAAGTGCGCAATTGACGGTAATCTGCTTCAGGACAGACGAGAGGCTATTCATAATTATTGGAAGGCAATTTAAGTAATTCAAGTTCAAAAAGCGGCATTGCTAAAGCTTTTCAAAAACCCCGAGAAGCCTGCCCAAAAAAATTGTAGTATTTTTATCGAATATTTTTAATTAATGTTTATTTATGTACACCAGTTATAGACTGTAAAGGGTGTCCGGCGAAAAATTTTCAAGTTTAATATTAAATTTAAAAAAAAACAACAATCTTATTCTCATATTTTATTTATACAAAATGGAGACTAAAGATTCGGATTTTACGTTTTATAAATAATATCGACTAAATGCTGTCCATTTCTCTCAAGACACTCTTGTAATCGGACTCTTAAATTTGCGAACACGCAAGAGCAAAGCGTCGGTTCAATGGCAGCAACTTCACGGCGGATATTTTCTTGTAGGGCGATTGATGCTGTTTACTCTCGACTTAAGATATCCCCACAAAAAAGTCGCACGGTGTAAGGTCCGGTGGCAAAGGTGCCCAGGGTATGTCTCTGTACTTGCTGATTAATTTATTGGCAAAAATTCCCCCCTGCTTATCCAATAAAACTCTAGCTGTAAGTGGAGTGGCCCCGTCTTGCTGAAATTGTGTTCTGTTGTTGAACCCGAGAAACAGCTGCAGTTGCGGTACCAAAAACTTGTCGATCATTTTGCAATACACGTCAGCAGTGTCTCTCGCTGGTTAAAAAAATATGGGCCAATTATCTCTCGGGCAGAAATTGCACACCACACTGTCGTTTTTGGACAATGCAAACGTTTTTAATAGTGCTCTATTGGATTGTTGGTTTACCAGTATCTCATGTTCTGTTTACTAACATACCCATCAATATGAAAATGTAAATCGTTACAGCATTGTTCTCGCTAAGGTTTCACGTAAATAGTAGTCATTTTCGTTGAGAAACTGCACGATTTACAGTTTGTTTACGTAAAACTGTAGTTTTTTTTTTCAAATAACGTGCACTGTTGATTTTATAATTCTAACACAGGACACAATCTTCTGTATCGATTTACGCAGATTGCGCATAATTTCACGTCGAACTTGAGGCACATTTAAGCTAATAAAAACATTTTTTCCAACTGCTACTTACGGTAACACGAGTTGACAGTAAGACATAATAAGAAAAAAACTTTGTTTAAAACCACTATTTCTTAATACTTAAACACGTTTCGATACCTATGGTATCGTCATCAGGAAACAATGTATATTAAAACTAAAAATACAAGCATAGATAAAAAGAAAACTATAAAGTGATGGGCAACTAATCAGTAACTACTGTGAAAACTAATTTAAAAAGTGACTATGTATTTGCCAAAAGGATTTGGTTGTTTTTAATATTTAATTTGCTAAATTCTTTATGCAAATAGTCAGTCTTAGAGTTGGTATAACTGCAGTCGTGTGTGAAAATTTAATCCAGATTATTACAGTGTAAACATGTCCGCTCCACTAGCAGTTTGCATTAAAGAGTAATAACGAGCAGTGAGGAGTGTGAAAGGGACTGACATTCATCGTAGACTTTTATCACAATAAAGGGACAGTGCTTTATCACGTAAAAGTGATTTTTTTTTTGGATCGAGAAGTTTAAAATGGCCGGACGAGTGTGACGCACGAAGTGGAAGCAGCAGATACATCAAACCTCAAATTGAGATGGTTCTAGCGAATATGCGAGTTACCATCGGTGAGGTAGCGTCTCCTTTGAATGTCAGTCATAGTTCTGCCCATCAAATCATCCACAATGAGCTTGGCTTCAGTAAAGATATTTTTAACTTGCCTCGTATATTGTCTCCAATGAAAATACAATATAGAAATTATGAGCTATTGTATGACGTCCTTATAAAAGAAAAGTTACTTACTAATTTACAAAATACTCTGATGGTGAACTAACTGCTACAGCATTTAGTTATCGTATTGCAGAAATTCCGGATATCGAAAATCCTTTTCCACCCTCAGTCGGTTTACATTTTCTGACCGATCCATTGACAGATTTAGAAATTTTTCTACGGCCGCGAGGAACCATATTTATAGGCCATCTAATTACGAGAATGTCGGGGGCGCCGTCAGGGAAGAGGGTGGATTCTCCCTTAAATTCACATCCTGGTAAAATTTCATCTTTCTATCTCCCCCTGTGAATTGTGAATATAAACGAACGAATACAGAATTTCACCTTCATTTGAATAAAAATACAAATTTATACATGGAATACATGCAACGAACTTTTGCGATTTATTTTTCAAATATAGAATTTTGTGGAAATGTAACTAAACTGCTTGTCTCCTGGGACGAAAATTTATCATCTGACTCATTTTTCACGAAGATCCCATGGCTTGACCAAACTTGTAAGACATTTTTTTATCTCAAAAATTATTTATTCCCTGTTTTCTTAAAAAATACATAAATGTATATTTATTTATTAATTATGAAAATAAAAAAGTATATATTTTTAAAATTGTATTTGAAAACGAAAGAACATTACGACACATTTTTTAGTTAGTTTTTTCATCCTATATATCATATATATTTCCGAAATCGGCTGAACATAAATAACTCACAATGGCTTATAAAACAAATATAACTCTTATTTATTAAAAATGTAGTAAAAATATGGAATATATTATTGGTTATATTACATTTTTATTATTTGATATTACATCATTGACTCATCGAGCATCGTGTAATAAAATATAATTTACTATATTATATTATAGTAAAATATAGCTCTACAAAGATTACAACAACAGTATTATACTTGTACATATTTCGATGTTCTTATATGTGTCAATTTTATTTTAAATGTACTGATAGTAGTATAAGTACATAATAAAAAAAAAAATTAATTATGCGATCATAATTATTTTAATTATATCCAGTATCATAATTAAAATTGTATTCTAACACTAATTTTATATATGTAGCACCTAATTCCAAAACCTCCTCAAACGGATTTTGGATAATTTGAGTTAAATATGCGATTTTGTAGATTTTATCCTCAGCTACATGCATAACACAATATTTTTCGCAAAAAACCACTTAAATCACATTGCTAATGCATGTTCAAAATCAGGGTTAATTCCAAAATATCCCAAAGCAGTTGCTATTTTCCTTGAAATGAAATCTGCCAATAACAACGTTTTTTGATGATCGCGTGATCTAAAATTGATCCAGTATGGTTACCAGAACAATATATATATAGACAATAAAATTTACATTACAGAATTGTCTATTTAAAAAATTCTGATGTAAAAACAAACATTTTGTACATTTTCTTTCAAAATATACGTTTTTATCCATAACTAAAACATATGTCGTTCTGGGAGGTTTTGTTTTGTAATTAGGCGTTACATAATAAAACACAATTAGAGTAATAAAATCGAGCAATATGTAAAAATGCCCTTATTATTAGAGACTTTTGAAATCAAGTCATTTGAAAAATATTTTCAAAATATATTTAAATACATGTTTTTATTCTATTACCGTCATCGGTGAAAGAATATCTTTCACTATTGTAACATTGCAGTAATATTATTGAAATGAGGTATTTTATCAGGGTGACACAAAGCATCTTCTATTCAGCTAGTGCATAATGTATCCGTGTATACGACCTAAACAAGGACACCGCGATGTTGGTTTACAAACTTGTTTTACTCTGTGCACTCCTGTATGCCATCGAAACGTGGATACCGTATCGAAGACATGACAAATGATAGTGTGCTTGAAGAAGCCAAAATAACGAGCTTTGAAGTCACTATCATTCAGTAAAAACTTCTATAGGGTGTTCATATGTTGATTTCACGTATTATGATTACGTGTTTCAGGTAGATAATAAAGAGTTTATGTACTCTTAGCTATTAGTGATGATTAAATCGTTATTTTAAACATTATTGTGACTGTAATTGTGTTCGATGGTAATGAATTATTCGTTATCTTTCGAGTTTTGGGTAGTGTTCCGATTTCGGAAACACCCTCTTGGTACGTCTTTTCAAATTGGTCGCGACCCATGTTATGGATACACTTCAGCATCCAAATTCCCATCCGTATATTTCAGTGTAAACTGTGATCTTCAGCAGATGTCAACTTGACCGATATTTGTTCGATCTCGATACACGATAGCATTTGCGGTGTGGACCTTTCAGCTCCTGTATTTTTTGATATTGTGTTTTGATCACGTATTGTTTGTTATTTGTGTGCCGTAGGTGAACTTGTGACATCTCCGTTTTCAATTGGGATCGGAGATCGGAGATTCATGTGATCTCGGCGCCTTGCATTATTTTCGTTCAATAATTAATATTTTAAATAAAAATTTAATGTTAATGTACCTTCCCCGGATTCGAAGAGATCCAGGTTCGAATCCCGGTAGCAACAACAATATTTTTCGATAAAATTGATTTTATATGTACATCTTTCTAATTAATACATTTAATTTGTATTTAAAATATCACAGACCCATGTTCTGAATAATAACAACTTCACAATAAGAATATGTTCACCTTAATAAAATAATAAATATACACCAAATAAATATATAGTATTCACATAAAAAAATATTTTTGAAACCCCCAGTAAAATTATTTTTACTGAAAGAATTTTACTAAACCTTAAAGAGGGGCACAAACCCATTTGCTTAAGCCAATAGAGAATTATTGATGTCCAAAATTTCGCGGTCATCTGAGATCTTAGAGATGACTGGGGGGATGGGGTTATTCAAAGTGGGCCTATTTGAGGGATACAAAGCACGGTGAATCCAGAGGGACTTATTGTTTAGTGTTCTCTGAGACCTATTAGAAGACAAAGTACGGTCGTCTCACGGCCTCTTTTGTACCTAGCGCAACCAGAAATAATGTATATCTCGTATTTCGGTCGAATAAGCCGGCAGACGCGAGAGGAAGGCCAGAAAATTTAATATTTCCAGAAGACATACAAATTGATAAAATAAGATAAATAAGATCTCCTTTGTTATGTGTTTATATCCTGTAAGATTAAAAACATTATTAAAAAAAAAAGAAATAGCTGGGGGTTGCCGATCGCCGCTGCAACTCGGTATAAAATTTTAGATTAAACTACTCAGAGACTGTAATATAAACAAGTTGTTAGGAAACATATTAAATATTTAATTTGATTAAAAATTGTATTAATATTTTTTAAATTAAATAAGTATGCAAGAATTCCTTTATTCCGGTAGGTACGGTTGGAATAAATATGCAATACGGTTTGAACTGTCTAAAATTATTTTGTGCAGGTTTTAGTGATGAGCCCAAAATCACGAACCGTGTGTCAATCACTGATATATTTGAGTCACACTCACTATCAGTGATTGAATATCTGAGAATATCGTGACTCGTGATTCTTTTTTTTTTGTTAATAATTCTACTGATTTTCTGATGCCCCTGTTTAAATCATTATCACTTGAATCAACGTCATCTATTGGAATCTGTATTCATTGGTAATGTTTATGCTCGCTTGTTGGTAACTTTGTAGGTATGTGCACATACATGTGCAGTCATTTTCTACTAATTATTTACGCTAGAATATGTTTTTAACGCAAACGAAGTTTCAATAATATAAATACGCCCAGAGTTATGTTTTATTTATTTATTTGGTGCATTGTGATATCAGAATCTGTGACTGTGAGTCACAGTTTTCAATCACTTATGTTATCGAATACCAATCACAATCACACCAGTGATTCAAGAGTAGCATTTTTTCTCATCACTAGCAGGTTTGTAAATTTATGTGTTTATTATATTTTACTTACTTACTTATTTACTTACCATTACGCCGTTTCCCCGTGGGGGTAGGCAGAGAGGATAGAGCGCCACACTCTTCTGTCCTGACACACAATTCTTGCCTCATCCACATTCATACATCTTGTCATACAAGCTCGCCGATTGTTATTCAGATTACCGCTAGTATTAGTATAATATTTAGGTAGAATGTAAAAATATTTTAAGACATAGTGGAATTAAATGTTAAACAAGTACATAATATACTTTTTAATGGTTGACAAATTAGAAGCAATGGAAATAAAATGTTAAGTTACAAATTGACAATTAAGGAGAGTAGACATTAATTTACTTTTCCCTTACGGATAAAAAAGCGCCTTCCTATGTTGTAAACTCAGTGTATATGTAGACTTTTGTTTTATTTAGTCGAATAAATATGAATATTTTATATAAAATAATTAATACATTAATTTAGTATTTAAAATATCACAGACCTATGTTCTAAATAATTATAACTTCACAATAATAATGTGTTTTCCTTAATAATATAAAATAATAGTTGATATGTATATAAGTGAATACATAGAGATCAAATATTGTGTAAAAGTGCTAAAAATAATAAAAAACATAGATCATCTCGACCGACATCATAAAGACGCATAAAATATACGTCTAACTCTGCCAGCACACGCTATGCCACTAAAGTGACGTTCTGCATCCAGCACTGCACCATTCGCACATCTCCGCACGTACACATACACGTATTGTATTGACGAATTCCCGTAAGATTCTTCGAGAACACATTTTTTATTGTTGCGTACGGTAAATACTTATATATTGTAATTATGTTATCCAATACATACATATATTACGGGGGAATACTTAAACTCTGAACTCTGTATTTAGTATATTTACAGAGATATTAACACTTACTGCTCGGTGCGTCAAAACAAAACACGTCCGGCGGTGGTGGGTCATTTTAGACCCACCACCGGAGATTTTTTATAGATATTTCACTTTAAATATAGTTTAATGAAATGAAAAGATGTGCCGTAATGTTCCTGCTATAAAATAAAAGCTAAAAACTAAAAATATTATGAACAATGTACATATCGTACAGACGCCCTACACAGCCAAAATACAAATATCCATCGATTGCGTGATTTTCTCATCGGTTGGCGATTGCACTACCTGCTGGTGTGTAACAGTGGTTATAAACAACTAAAATGTATCATTTATTTTTTACATATTAATATTTTTTATACGTAAACCGGATGAAAATAATTTAAACATCTCGTCAGATAATATTTATTTGTATTTAAAATTAATTGGAAATATTTAATAAAACATAAGTTAGAAAGAAAACTGCATTAAACGAATATTTGTAGCGCAATTCATATTTTCAGATCAGATCTGACCCACCACCGCAGAGGATGTGATAACATAATTAGAAGTAATATCAACTTAGTTTACATCATCGGAGAGGAAAGGTTAAAAATAAAAAGAAGGCCATTCGTTCCAAGATCAACGATGTTTAACCATATGATGCGCGATAGTGCTCGGCGTTCATCGTTTTGAATGATATTATAGGTATAGCCGTCAAATATGCTACATAAGAAATGTTTGTTTGTTGTATCTGCATGTAATCCCAGTTATTCACGTTGATAACAATAATGAATAAATTAGTGATGATTTATGGAGCAAGAACATAAATTCTGAATTTTGTAGACTTTTTGAAATTGTAGGTGTTCGGGCACAAAGTCATGAGAAGAATCTTTGGCGAAGATAATATTTGACATCATTACCATAACTTAAAAATCACAACTTCAAAATTT
This sequence comes from Eubasilissa regina, assembly GCA_022840565.1. Lineage (NCBI taxonomy): Eukaryota > Metazoa > Arthropoda > Insecta > Trichoptera > Phryganeidae > Eubasilissa > Eubasilissa regina. The sequence goes on from JAINEB010000010.1 coordinate 5,286,545, forward strand.
GTACGTGACTTCGCTTCTGCGACGATCCTGATGTCGGCAAATTTATTAAAATTCAATTTCGATGGGCCAGGCATCTGGCGCGGATAAAGGGGTCTTCGCTAAGTATGCATATAATATTTCATAAACCGGAGACGGACTTTCGTAGACAACAAATCCGTTGGCCAGATGGGATCCTAGGAGGTACCTACACGCTCTTGAAGTCGATGACTGGCAAAGGCGTAGAAAAGAAAAGGATGAAGGAATCTCATTTAGAAGGGTAAGACCTTACTTGCAGAGCTGTAGTGGCATGATTATGAATATTTTTTAAACTTGTACTATTATATGATAAGGTTGTTCGATTTTTATAACTAGATTATATGAATCGCCGATCGTTGTCTCGTGCATATGTGAACGCGATATATAGATTACTCCCTTCCCTATACCAAGAGCACAACCTTTTTCTAGGGGGTTATCTATGATTTCGGACCACCGATTAAACGTTTACCATTGAAGTGTGTTAGAATGTCGCCAAAAAATTTTCCTGCCATGTGAGAACGATGAATTAGATTGTGAATTATCGTTCTGCAATGTGGGGTTGATGGTGCACAATTTATTTTTCTATTGTGCTTTATGTCACACTTCGCGCTATCAACGAAGTGTGAGTTCTAGAGCAATTCGTGCGAAACAACGAGGTATATTTTCTGAAGCCAGAAGACCTGTAGTTCTGGTGGAAGAAACAATCCAGGTACCTAATGGAGCAACTCAGGTGGTTCGTATTTCAGACAGGTGTTTGGTTGGAGCTTAAGCCCCTTTGCTCTGCATTTTTGTTCCTCTCCCTAATTCTTTCTATTCATCTATTTCCACGGTTATCTATTTCCGCACGTAATTTATCTGATAACGTTACGTAATTTCCATTTCCGATTGTTTATAAATCTGGAATCTTCTTTCTATTCTTAGTTCGAAGTAGATCACGATTATTTTATAATACGTAAATAAAATTCAACTCTAGAGAAAACGATCTCACTCAATTATTGTCTATCTAACGCCAAAAAGAATTATGTCAGGGGACTTGACAAAAAGGGACTATTCAAGAGTCTGAGTTGATTCAAGAATTCCGTTGGGATTCAACATTTGCGTAATCCAACCCCTCACATTTGATAGGGTTATTATTTAGTGTTCTCCTTACCCTTATCTATGAAAGGACAGAGAAGGAACGTGACGAAACAGTGACCCTTTGTATTGAAGGGTGAACAAATAATATGTCCATGATATTTTGCCATACGAGCTATTTGTGAAATTGGTTTACGTATCACAAACTCACGTAAATTTTCAAAAAGGCCAATTTTTTTGAAAACATCGACATTATTTTCTGTTTTAATATATGAACACTTTACAGATTTACATATTAATGTACTTCTTGTTCTTACTATGTTCCCTCTTCAAATTAGTATTATTTGTAGCGCCTAATTCCAAAACCACCTTAAATGAATTTCAAATATTTTAAGTTAAACATGCAGTTTTGCATATTTTTTTGTCAATTACGTACATAACACATTGATTCTCGTAAATGCCCTTTAATTTCATTGATATTGCATTCTCAAAATCAGGGTTAGTTCCAAAATATTCCAAAGCAGTTGATAAATATTAAATGTATTAAATATAAAGAAATACATTTAAAATCAATTTTATTGAAAAATATTATTTACAAATAATGGAACAATTTGAACGATTGGAACGAAATTTGAAAAAGGTAGCATGTAGGTTAGAAAATTTGCATAATTGGATAATGCACCTTCCTCGCCATACGAGATTCATGTATGATATAAAAGTCACAATATTTCAATTAATTACAAAATTTAATTCTGCATATTTAAACATTTTAGATTTTCTATGAAGGAATATTATCAAGCACTCTATATTAAAATAATCCTAAAGTCTACTTGTATCCCGTCAAGTAGATTTATTGTATGAATATTTCATTTGTATGTACTTTTTATTACTTTACGTTCATTTAACACAAAGCGATTATTCATTATTCACATTGTAGGCAACATTTTATTCACGTGATCATATACTGCCATTTAATAAAATATGAATAATCGCTTATATAACAAAAAGCGAGAGCCTACCGAAAGCTAACTTTTGTACAATATACTACTCACCTACGTATTATACAAACGCTGATTTATGACAAATATAACGAACCCACATTTTAAATATGAGCAGAAAGCCGTTAAAGGCCATACCATAGAGATCAAACCTTATAATATATTTATTATTAAGGAGAACACATTATTATTGTGAAGTTGTAATCATTTATTTTCAAATATTTTAAAAATGAATTAAATATATTAATTAGAAAGATATACATATAAAATCAATTTTATCGAATAATATTGTTGTTGCGCCACCGGGATTCGAATTTGGATTTCTTTCCTAACCAAGGAAGGTGCATTATCCAACTATACTATATTTTCAAATAATGGAACGGTTAAATTTATTAATATCAAAAAGGTAACATGCAGGTTCGAAAATTTGTCGCTAAAAATGTTGTCGCTGTAGCATAGTTGGATAATGCGCCTTCCTCGATTCAGGTTCGAATTCCGGTGGCGCAACAATAATATTTTTCAATAAAATTGATTTTATATGTATATCTTTCTAATTAATACATTTAATTCATGTTTAGATTATACTATACTAACACATTGCATTGACGATAAACTTTCAAACTTATATGTTACTCTTTTTAACCGTTTGAATGCTACGCGTCGCAAAAGCGCTGCGATCGTTTGTATCGGAAATTGCTTAGCACTTAAACGGTTAAATTGATATATCTATACAGGCATCTCTTATCGGATTAATCAAAGTTATTTGAGATTCCGTAAAAATAAAGCAGATGGTTTTCAAATAATGGATTAAATATCGATCAAGTTGATATCTGCTGGCGCCAAGGTCACATTTCACACTGAAAAGTAAAGCATTGGGAAATATATAGAAGGGAATTTGGACGCAAAAGTGTGTCAATAACAGTGGTCGCATGTGAATCGAAAAGACACGCCAAAAGTGTGTATTTACGAATTCGGAACAATAATAATCTAATTAATTACGTCTAAAGAAGTAACTTTATCAAAGCACAGCCTACCCATTCGAGTTAACTAGAGAGTATTATTCCAACAATAGTGCACTACGGTTAGTTTGCAGGTATCATGTACATGAAGTCTCTGGTAATATTAAATACCTACTAACATGTATGTGTGATAGAATGATAAAGAATTAACAAATTAGGAGAAAATGTAGATCTAATTAAAGCGTAATAGAAATAATTAAGAAAGGATCGCTGAGATGGTTATTGCACGAGGAACGTATGAGAGAAGCGAGGATGATAAATAAAATATACAAGACGATTGTTGAAGCCAATATGAAAGTATTCATAAAAAAACTGACACAATCAAATTTTAAACGAAAAAATCATTAGACCGGATGGTGAATCCTAGAGCTAGCAAAAAAAATCATATGGTTAAACTTCGTTGACCTTGGAACCTATGCACTTCTTTTTATTTTTAACCTTTCCTCTCCGATGATGTAAACTAAGTTGACATTACTTCTAATTATGTTATCACATCCTATACGGTAGTGGGTCCGATCTGATCCGGGTGTTTGTAAAAATATAAATTACGCTATAAATATTCATTTAATGCAGTTTTTCTTCTAGCTAATATTTTATTCAATATTTTCAAATAATTTGAGATACAAATAAATATTATCGGACGGGATTCAAATGAGTTATTGATAAAAATGTGAAAAAACGCTCAAAAACTGACCTAAGATAGTCGTTTTTATGGAATTGAATCTCAGCGCTTACGCCAAAACATATATTGTCAACATTTTGAGCATATTTTTAACGGCAGATAGATAAATAACACCAAATATGCGTCCATGTATTGTGAGCCAGTCCAATTATTGTACAGATTTATATTGTTAATGTTTTGACTTATTTTCGTCTGACGACCCCTAGACAATGCCACCGCCAGATATGTATTGTTTTGACTCACTGAGCAGTAAGTGTTAATATACGTAAATATTATACATTATCAATATTATTATATATTATAAATAAATAAAGCGAAGATTCAAACATACCTATTCCATTTAAGATTCATAATGTAAGAATTGTTCACTGTCTTCTTAATTAGACTGAAGTCCATACTAAAGGAAATATTTATCAATACAAATATGAAACCATTATTTTCAATCTAAACCAATAATATAAAAAATGTAGGTTATGAAATAATTCTCATAAGATGAAAAATAGCATAACTAAAATATAATCGCTGTCCCATGATTGAAACGCAATACAGAAAATTAATGTAAAGAAAGTATGTTAATTTTTGTGATCATTTCCATGAATATTTGGTCATTTTCCTTTCTGCTAACACCCAATAACCAGCTCCTGAGATGGTATTCGAGCTTACCCATCGAGAATTATTTCGTACTATTCGGCAAAAAGTTGTAGACTTTGGGGGTCAGAAACAAATGAGAGGATTGATCAAAACTCCTTATTATTTTAGACTTCAAGGTGACCCTGTATGTTTGCTCAAGCGTATGTGTGGAAAACGATACGTCTACGATAGAATAAAGGTTATATAAAATTTTAAATACTAAATTAATGTATTAATTATAAATATATACATCGCAAAAACAATATTTTTCGACAAAATTGATTTTATATGTATATATTTATAATTAATACATTAATTTAGTATTTAAAATATCACAGACCTATGTTCTGAATAATTACAACTTCACAATAAGAATGTGTTTTCCTTAATAAATTATATAAAATTGTTTGTAGCATAAGTGATAGAATTTACCTCTCAAAACTTGGGTCGTGATAAATTGAGTGTAGTACAGTGATTGGGTAATTATTTACATTAAAACCAAAACTCATAGAAAAACAGTTTTGTCAATTTCATAAATGTTCTTGTAAACACTTGTAAAAACATTATTAATTAATTAAAGAACATAACAAAGATATTGGAAGTGGAAGGGTTACAAAGTATAGTACGAAAACACTCTTATTTTATCGCGTACATCTAACTAGCCTTGCCAGCGGCCTTAAGTTATCTAAGTTATCGGTAGGTAGTGGTGCAATGCACAAAGTTAAGGGTTGGCATGTGCAGCTCCTAACTTAGATGAGTTATAACTTACTACCCCCGCAATTGGCTAAGTTGAAGAGCGAAGCGTACGTTGAATGGATGTGTCAGAGCCCATTATATTAATGACTTAATCCTGGAAGGGTGGAAACATCCTCGTGATTTTATGACGTCAGAGATAATTTAAAAAACAGACCAGTTTATCAACATTCAAAGTTTATGTTGTGTTGTTTAATTTATATTATATATTTTCTAGCAGATGAAAGCAGTAAAAATTCACAACAAAAAATCGAAAATAATCAGTTATTTTGGTAAATTTTGCCCTGGGTCAGTTTTTGTAAAAGCCTACTTTAAGTGTAATATAATTTTATATTTTATCAAAGTTAACTTAGACCACTCAAAAAATTAAATTTGTGTCTATAGTGCAGTACGAGATAAACTATATATATATATATATATATATATATATATATATATATATTTATGTATAAGGATTTAGCGTTATATTTGGTTGGAGTAAATGTTGTTGATATTGAATGAATGGATAATGTATAATGTAGAAGTGTGCATAAAATTTGAAAAAAGCACATCATTAAGGTTTAAAAATAATTTTAAAATCCCTAAATGTAACACCAAACACCATCAGAAAAATTTTATATACTTAAGGATGAAAAAATTCAATAACCTCCCTAGATAAATTAAAGAAATAAAAAAAAGAAAGAAATTAAATGAACTCTCCAGAAGCACATAATTAGAAAATAAATAATATTATAGAACACTTCAGAAGCACATAAATAGACAATAAATAATTATAGACCACAAATGTGTTATTTTCTCTATATAAAATTATTATAGTGTAACTCCCTCTTCAAGCACAAGAGCTTATCTCTTTTTTGGAGAGGTAAGCGAAAAAAAACGCGTAACTTTAATAATGTAAAATACTTAATTCGGTTATAAAATATTGTAAAAATGTCAAATAAATATATATATATATATATGTTATAACAAAAGGACTATGAATGTTATAGCGAAGTGATTAATGTGAGGGTAGGTACTACATGCCCCAATATTCATCCAGCATTCTCGTGTCTATAAAATAATACCAAGGTGAACAGTTCCTCAACAACTAGTTTAACGTTAATTTGTTTTATTCACTACAGTCTAACATGCTCCATAGCGAAACGTTAACAACTTTCAACTCTACAGTCTAGAGAGCTCAAATATCATAATATTAACTGACCTTTTCATAGACAATACACACTCCACAGAAAATAAGTCGTGCTTTGGTATAGGGGGGTTAGTTTAGGGTGAATATTATGTTCCAGGCCGATTTTGTTTGGCCGCCATTTTGGTTTGAAAAACATTTGTCAGTTCAATCATAGAAAGTAGTTGTTTATCATTTATATTAAAATATATAATACTTCAACAACGTATTGAAGTCATTAAAACATTTTATCTAAATAATAATGCCAATGATGTAACCATTCATTGTGATCGCTATAGTCACACGTTTTAGAACTTATTAGTAGTCAAAGTGAGTCAATTAATTAGATCTGCAAAACGTGTGGTTTCAAAAAGACGGTGCCACTTCACACACAGTTTGAGCTACACTTGAAAATTGCGAGAATATTTTTCCGGCCGTATAATGTCAAAAAGTGGTAATATCGACTGGCCTCCACGACAATTTCCTGTGGGAGTACTTAAAAGTAAAGGTGTACCGCAATAAGCCAATAACAATTTCAATGCTACAGGATAATATTCGAAATTAAATTGAAGAAATAACACGCGAAGTGCGCGAAAATGTTATGAAAAATATGGTTGAAAAAGAACGCATTTGTGTCGCTGTCAGAGGCCGCCAATTGGCCATTAAAATATTTTATACATAATTGTAATAAATTATATAATAAATAAATAGAAATAAAATTTTAAAACTATGTTTAATTTTCTAGTTATTTAAAAATAACATCGGCCTGGAACATAATATTCACCCTGTACTAGAGTCAGCGACCATGAAAAAAAACCATGCTTGATAAAATTTGACATCAAATTAGTATACATATGCATTTAAAACGTGTAATTAATTATTGCTATTTAATAATTTCAGATATCGGTTATAGATAAGCCTTCCAAAATGCTCTTAACCCTTATTATTTCAAAATAATTGGGAATCCGTCGTTTTACGACCGAGATGATGTTTATTGTATAACGAAAGGACACTACCCCCTACGTGGAATTCTCTCTTCATATTTTTTATTTTCTTACAATTTATTCTCATCTTTATTGCCTCACTGTTGCTGTCATTAGGACGGACACTAAAAAATGCCAGAAAGAATTACTTCCCTCACCCAAAATGCCTCTCCATTGCCTCGTGATTCAGATGTTTATTGTCAAAATCATAAAAAAATGGTTTCACTTAATTTTGTAAACATAAATCATGATCTTTATTTGCGTTATCGCGTTTCTTCAATTTTTCTAATGATGTGAACTTAGTACCGTGTCGACTCTTCAATACCTAAACTTCAACAATTAAACTTATTCATACATAATAAAAAAACATTTTAATTTAAAAAAAATAGCTTATATTCAGTGTTGCCGTAATTACCTTCGATACCTAGTCCTGGGTTTTCTATCGGTATTGTTGAATATATTAATTCAATCCATGTAAATAAAAGATACTAACCTTTGCAAAACTGAGCTGTTAGACGCCGATGGTCGCTCTTAAACGCAGCCAACGAAACATTATACAATCGATAACCGAAAAATAATACACAATTTTTTTTATATCACCGCCGTGAAATATATCAGTCCGATTCCGAATCTGTCTCTCACCAGTAGCAGATTTTATTCGGTGTTTTAAATTTACAAAAATGGAACGTACATCGAAGTATAAAATGCGTAAACATACCGATATGTCTTTTCTCTATAACCAGTAAAAATATTAATGTTTTACTTGTCTACCAACATAAAAGTTCCCAAAATTACCAAATCACACAAAATGTCCACAAGACGGCGAAAATAAGTACAAAAACTACATTTGAGCAGAGACATTACTCCACTCAATTATATAATTAACTGCCTATGGAAATAAAAGATACAAAAAATGGAGCAATATTTAACAAAATTAATTATAAAATTACTTTTTTTTTTTAAAAAGTCTCTCGTATTGTAATTTTAAATTCTGTCATTCTCTTTATGTATATATAAGTGCACTCTTTTTGTATTTATTCTTAGTTTTAAATATGTCCTAACAAGCTTAAGCTCTAAGCAAAACCGGTTGGTGTTTAGTAAAATTCGTGGTTTTATACAAAGTGATATACCTATATTTTTTTTTTATTCACCTGTAGAGTCAACAATCCCAATCATAACAGTAGATAGTGATTCTTCATTTGGCATTATGTTCTTACTGGTTGTTGAGCTGAGTAAGAAAACCCTTCTATTCAAAAAGACAAATCTCTCTACAGTAGATAGTGTGGGGATAACATTTTGCTGATGTAGAAACTATTTTCTCGAGACGAGAAAACAGAAACATTATTTGAAAATCATCCCTTACTTGTTTTAAACTAGGTTACGCGATGTTCCGTACTGGTCAACTTGCGTGAAAGTTAAGATTCGTCCATCATATAGTTTCTTGTACGAACGATAGTTTTGTATAAGAAGTTTACTACATGGACCTTACAATATATTTCTTGGAAATATACACGAAGTGAAATATGATTGCAAACTTTGAAAATATTTGTATTTCATTTTATGAAACGGTCTATCGGCCGTTCCTTAAATATGTGTAATTTCAAATTTGTTAATAAAAATTAAATGCTATTCAGATATTTAGATTATTACAGAGGACACATTCATATTGTGAAGTTGGTATTATTTAGAACATAGGTATGTGATATTTTAAATACTAATTAAATGTATTAATTTAAAACATATACACATAAAATTAATTTTATTGAAAAATATTGTTGTTGCTACCGGAATTCGAAACTGGATCTCTTCCAATCCGAAGAATACACCTTCCGCGTTTTGGAAAAAGATCCAGGTTCGAATCCAGCGACCAACAACAATATTTTTCGATAGAATTGATTTTATATGTATATCTTTATAATTAATACATTTACTTATATATTATTAAAGAAAACAAGCGAATTATTAATACTTAATTTTCTTAGTAAATTAGTATAAACTGCTTTCTTACTTACTTATCATACGCTATTTCCCCTCGGGGGTAGGCATAGAGGATAGAGCGCCGTACTCTTCTGTCCTGACACACAATTCACGCCTCCTTCATATTCATACATCTTCTCATACAAGTTCGCCGACTGTTGAGGCTTCTAACAGAACTATCCTCCATTAACTGGTTTACCTGGTCGTGCCAAGTCTTCCACGGACGTCCTCTATTCCTGGTGCCATCAACACTGTATTATATTGGTTAGTTTAAGTGCGATTGTAATTTTGAAAAATTCTATCAATAGGTGAATATGTTATATATTTAAAAACATGTAAGATTTTTTCTTCTTTTTCTTATTTTCCTATCAAAACGCTTTTTATAGTTTTATTATGTGTATTGAAGATTTTTTTTTTCTGCACTGCACTGCAACAGAGTACTGCGTCTCTGATACGTCTGCTGCCGGGGGGCAGCCGTGCGAGCAGGCTAGTATATTATTAAAGAGAACAAGCGAATTATTCAGAACATGGGTTCGAAAATATGTTGGTGTAACATAATCGGTTAATACATGTTCCCCTGATAGGAAGAAATCCAGGTTCGTATTCCGGTAGCAACAATAATATTTTTAATACAATTAATTTTATATGTATATCTTTCTATTCAATTAGTATTTAAAATATCACAGACCTATGTTCTGAATAATACCGTGTACCATGTGCTCAGAGATTAGCGATGTCAGTCGATTGCTAACTGTTGGTGATCAATAAAAATGTACGTCTTAATGAAAAATATCGAATTTTTGTTTGTATTTTTGCCCAATTTTCGCAAGACAGTTTTTCTGATTACCGCCTCTTTTAGGATTCAAAATATCCGATTTCCCTTGCGGCCATCCTCTCTTTACTCTCTCTGTTGGCATGTCTTGTTAAATTTATTTCTATGACAAACTCTCTCGACGATTCCGTCAAAACCAAGGCAAAACGTTGGAAATATCCCACAAAGGGAGGATTTAAAAAAGAAACACAATAATTAATTACACAAAAGATCTCATTATTTTCATATGTCGCATTTAGAAAAAAAAACAAATTTTATTATTAGTTGTATATGATATTGTACTATTGTATATATGTTACGTATATTGTATGTATTGTTGGTAGTTATATATATGTTATAATGTGGAAATTTGAGTACAACTACACTATCGCCATCTACGGACTAAATTTGATCACTTAAGCCAGCCGAACACAGGTCGTAAGCCCACACTTCTATAGCTTTCCATTAAATATAATAAAAAATAGCCTCATCTCTATGAGATATTTATAATTTGTTTAATAACAGTACCTTTGTAGGTGAAAATTTAGTAATTGTGTGTTCTTGGACATATTCAAATATTGCTCCAACTTTAAGAGGTCAGATGAGGATTCAATCGCATTTAATTTGATTTATTATATTATTTAGCATTACAGGGAAACGCAAATTATATGTATTTATTATTACATACGTGTATGCATAATGAATTTGACAGCTACTATGTAAAGGGGTTAGAGTATCACACCACACACCGCACCCAAAGACTCGGGTTTCCCACACACTCTGAGCCAGGTACATAAGTGCTCGTTAACAAACGAGGAGCTGTCCGAGCTTTCTGAACCAGGTGGCAACGACACTTAAGTGCAAAACAGTACGGAGGATGAGGAAAACAGGTGGTCATCTCCACAGCTGTTCAACGATAAGTGATGTTACGTAACCCCGGGGACATCGGAAGAGTTTGAAATACACCCTGTTGCTACATGCAAATTTCGCTAACTTGAGTCACGATGTGAAACATTAAATGAGGATAGCTTCACAAAACGCACTTAGTCGAGTAAGATAAAATGAACAGTATCATATTATACAAATGTAGCACCAATATTACCAAAATTAAAACGATTAAACTCTTTTCAATGATGTGCCGCGTCCCTTTCGCACTCACGAAAGTGTGAAAGTCTCCGATACTGCGACCGGCGTCGTACCTTTCGCACTCACAGGCACAGGTAAGAAATATTTCACAACGCTGCAACTGCGTAAGCGACGTGAATTTTTTAAACGAAATTAGTCTTTCTGCTTACTTACCATCACGCCGAATCCCCGCCAGGGTTCAATTCTCGCCTCAGCTTTAGATTATTTAAATACTAAATTAATGTATTATTTATAAATATATAAATATAAAATCAATTTTGTCGAAAAATATTGTTTTTGAATTACTGGGATATATATATATATATATATATATATATAGTAAGTAAAGAATGAAAAAATAAGGAAATAATCTAAATTATTAAGGAGAACACATTCTTATTGTGAAGTTGTAATTATTCAGAACATAGGTCTATGATATTTTAAATACTAAATGAATGTATTAATTATAAATATATACATTTAAAATCAATTTTGTCGATAAATATTGTTTATATATATATATATTAAACAATATTTATCGACAAAATAGATTTTATATGTATATATTCATAATTAATACATTAATTTAGTATTTAAAATATCATAGACCTATGTTCTGAATAATTACAACTTTACAATAAGAATGTGTTCTCCTTAATAATTAAGATTATTTCTTCATTCTTTACTTACTTACCATCTCGTCGTTTCCCCGCGGGGGCAGGCAGAGAGGATAGAGCGCCACACTCTCCTGTCCTGACACACAATTCTCTCATTCATTTTTTACTCTGTCATAAATATATTTGCCACATATACGTCAAAGTAATCTCATTTTCATTGCACTCAGTCTACTTTCGTCTTCCAGGACTCCATTGTGCACCGCTAGTGTTGCCTCGGTTGAAAATTCCCGTTAGATATAATTCCATTCAAAGCGCCGTTCACTTTATTTCCTGCAGTCACCCTCCTTTCGATATCATTCTCAGTCTTTCCATTTCTGTCAAACATACGATTGATCGATTGATGGATTGATTGCCACATCGATTGTCCCAGCCAATCGGAGTTAATATCTCTCCATGTGCCATCTAGATCAACCCGGCAATCCGCACTCTTCCACATTCCCAGAAGTAGAACATCTTACATACGAAATTCATTCATTCACCGGTCGTGCAAATACCATAGTGAGAAATTTACAGAAATTGACTTGTTCAACATTAGCCTTACTAAGCTCAAAGGGTTCTTCTTATGAACCACCACAATCTAAACTTTGGCCATTCACTATACCTATAAAACCTCATGTTGCTCTCCCTTTACCGCAACGTTAGTTGCAACCTCACCACCCTTCTCCTTCTTTTATCTAAACATACTTTGTATCCTAATATTTTTTGTGGATTTTCTTTATTAGTATTGCATGTTAAATAATTATTGTTTATTACAATATGTTTTCACTGCCAAAATCCCTTAATAAAAAATAAAATAAATTAAAAAATAAATAAAAATACTTCCCAAATACACAAACTCATCTACTTGTTCCGAGTATTTAGCACGGTCTCTCGGTTTCCTTCTTCTCGAATGCCATCACTTTCGACTTGTTAACATTTATAATGAGGTCGCTTTCCTTGCATACATCGTACATTATACACAAATTGAAGTCTTTCTCTAACACATTACACGGTGTATTTTTGAATATTCGTTTTCCTTTCATACGTGCGACAGTGGAATTTACTGCACTTAAAGAAGTTGGCTACAGCTGTTTGTGATCTAATTAATTATTATGCGATTGCTCCACGAACTGCGCATATATAATCGTCTACACGTCCTTGAAACAAATATTCTCCGTCTTGTATTGAAATTGTCGCCGAGAAGAATATTGTTTTCAATAAATTTGTGTATTAGTTTAATGAGACAAGAGATGGCGTTTTTTTGACGTTGTTTGGAATGAACAATATTTTTTATTTATTACTGATATTTTTATGAGATTTACCGAACAAAATTTCTCAGTATTATTAAGTTAAAATAAAACCGTGTACATTGTACATATTTCATTTTCATTATCTAAAATACGAAGAATATCTTCTTACAATAATACTTAATTATAATTTTAATTATAATTAAAAAGAGAGTAGGCACTCTTTTATAATAATAAAATAATTCTACTCTTAAATCCTGTTTCATTTTCTATTTTTCATAAATTTAATCCTTCATTTTTTATTAATATTATTTAAAACAGTTATTGTATGGTTCAAATTTTCTTAGGTATTAACTGTCGTTCTTTATATATTTTTCTATCAATTGTTCGTTAATATTTACTACAGAATTTATACAAAATATAACAGTTAGTATTACGAAGAAGAATAAATAAAAATACAAAATTCATTGATCCATCAAAACAACCATCTAATCAAAATATTTATAATACAAATGAAATGTATAAATTAGAAAGATATACATATAAAATCAATTCATCGAAAAAATATTTTTGTTGCTGCCTGGATTCGAACCTGGATCATTTTCTATCTGGGAAAATGCGTTAACCGAATAATGCAACGACAGATGTTTCAATTTATAAGTGCAAGATATAATTTCGAAAATTTGTCATCAACTTACTATATTACTATAACAAAATTTAATGCATTTCCATGTATAGGAAAATATCCAGGTTCGAATCCCGGTACCAACAAAAATAATTTTTCGATAAAATTTTTTTTAATTTATACATTTATTTTGATTAAAAATTCACAATAAGGATGTGTCCTCCTCAAAAAAAAAAAAATTTGGATTACATTGACAAAAAACCATTCGTGGCAAGACAGAAAGTAATCACACATTAATTTCACAGTGAAAACAATATCACACATACGAATAATATAATGGTGTCTCTTTCTCACTAATTAAATAAAGAACGATAAAAAGGAACGTTTTATTATACTATGCAACCTCCTTTACAGAACTTGATGAATGCTTCGAATTGTAATATTACTTTTTAATATTTAATGCTCAATACTTAAAGTAATTTTATGGCATTAACCGTTTTTTTCACATTTTAAAGACTAATGAAAGTCTAATTTCTTATGGTAATACGAGTTGACAATATGGCTGCGTACGAATATTTTATATCACGGTATGGCAAAGGTTAAAAAATTATCGCGTTTGATCGTCATGGAGCGATGACTGTTTCTCAACTGTACAGCAGATCACTGGAGGTGGGTTCTAAAGATCTTCAACCAAAAGTACATTTTTAAACATTGAATAATTTCCTACCTCAACATGAAGATGGCAGCACTCGTCAACAACATGTTTGCACATACTTTGATACGTACTCACCAAAATTTCTGCCATTTAGGACGTACAGTTGTTGTTTGACAATCGTTTGAGTGAGTCGACGTGAGTGTTTTTGTGAAAATGGAAAAAATTGAGTGTTTGTTTTTGAAAGGCATTACGCCTACGCAAATTAAAGACAAGTTGGATGCTGTGTACGGGGACTCTGCACCATCATTTACCACATTTCTCATATTTCAGTGGTTACCTAGACGAAAATCTACAAATTGAACTGCTTGACCATTCTCTTTACTCACCAGATCTAGCCCCAAGCGATTTTTTTTTGTTAAGCTAAAAGTTGCGCTCGGAGGATTACAGAGATTTTCATCAAATGATGAGGTTATCACCTTCGTTAATAACTATTTTGCAGATAAAGATTCAAAATATTATTTGGACAGGCTAAAGGGATGCGATCATCGCTGAAAGAAAAGTATAGACTTACAAGGAGACTATATAGAAAAATAAAATAAAAATTGAAGAAAAAATATCTCGTTTCTTTGTTAGATCGGAAACTTTTCAGAGAGCTCTCGTAGATACTAAAATAGAAAAGAATACGCATTTTATAATCGACGTAATGCGGTACATAATGTTTAATTTTCACAGTAGTTTTTTGGTAAAAACATATTTTTTAATATACCACCGCATTTTAAATGATATTTTCAAATTTTTACCCGGCTTTATGTTCTACTTTATTATTCCAAGTTCATTTTAAGACCGATTGCGTAAATAGTAGTAATTATTTACTATAGTAACTTTTTATCTTCCTAAAAATCCTTTGGGGGTTGTTAATACATCAAATTAACTAATATCAAACCATAGATGGAGATGTCTCTAGGTGTGACAAATAACACTTACAGCCCGGTCAAAACAAAACACGTCCGGCAGTCGTGGGTCATTTTAGACCCACCTCAAGTTTTCGGTTATTCAATCGTTTTGTGGGAGATTTTTTATAAATATTTCACTTCAAATATGATTTAATGAGATGGCATGATGTGCCGTAATGTTTTTACTAAAAAATAAAAGTTAAAAATTAAAAAAATATTACGAATAATGTACATATTCTCACGCATCAACAGACGCCCTGTACAGCCAAAATACAATCATCCACTGACCATGTGATCTTCTCGTCGGAACCCGAGTAGGTAGTGTCATAAAACTTACAGGTAGGCGCAATGCCTCTCAAATAATTATATAACTGGCATTATCTAAGGGCCGCCAGACAAAAATAAGTCAAAACAAATACATGGACGCATACCTGGTATCCTTTGTCTACCTGGTTAAAATGTTGACAATATATGTTTCGGCGTAAGTGCTGAGATTCATTCAAACTGTCTTAGCTCAACATTTATTTGTATCTCAAATTATTTGAAAATATTTAATAAAAGATTAGCTAGAAGGAAAACAGCATTAAACAAATATTCGTAGCGTAATTCACATTTTTACAAATACCTGGGTCAAATCTGACCCAGGTTTTTGTATTATGTGTTATAATGTTTATTAAGCAACGAAATCATCATCAGATGAACTCTCATCACTAAAACAACGAGACATTTAATAATTAATTATCATTCAATGTTTCAATATGTCAGATGACTTTTGGAACAGCTGTGAAAAGTCCGCCATATTTAACTATTGATTCTCGTTGTTGTTGATATCGTATATCGCAAAGTAATATGGTTTACTATGGGATGAAACGATCATACAAGCGGCCTTTAAAAAATTTCTAAAAATATGTTTGATATTTTGAAGGCGAGAAGCCAATGGGCAATGAAGAAAAGTGCTGGCCTTTCGTGGATGAGAACTGTATTAGAAAAAAGTATTAGGAATGTCTGTATTAAAAAGTGGGTGCAAAACAGCTGATGAAGCCGTATGGGAAAAGTATATTCTAGCAAGCCGTGGAAATTTGGTCAAGGTTTCTTGCGGTTTATAATAAGAAAATAAGACCAACTACCTAGGACCAACTCAGCAAATAATACAATTTCTTAATTCGCAATGCAATCGAAAATTCTCATCGAAGATAGGTGTTAAAAATACAAATAGTCCTCCAGTCGGTTGAACTGATGACGTACAAATTATTGCATCAAGTAGTTAAATATAGAAGCCAGAAAATACAAAAGAGTTAAGACGTTAAGAGAGACCTTTAACAATAATAATAATAATAATAATAATGGATAATTTTTATAGTGCCATTTTCGTAAAAAAGAGGCGCTACACTAAAACTAACTTACCATTACACCGTTCCCCACGCGGGGGTAGGCAGAGAGGATTGAGCACCACACTTTTCTTTCCTGATACACAGTCCTCGCCTCATCTTCTAACAGGAACATTCTCCGGTATCTGGTTTACCTGGTCATGCGGACCCGCGAACGTCGTCTATATCTGGTACCATCAATACTTGCGTCATATTTATTCCTTACCATTCTCTCCTCATTCATGTGTTCCGTGTGACCAAAGCATCTTAGTGATCCTTTCTTAATTTTATTCACTATACAAGATTAGCTTTACATTCATTCCTTATTTCTTCATTCTTTACTCTGTCATAAATGGATCTGCCACACATATGCCTAAGTGATCTCATTTCCACTGCATTCAGTCTACTTTCGTTTATCTTCTGCCAGCTCCAGACTTCTCTTCCATACATCAGTGTCGGTACCAGGACTCCATTGTGTTTAGTTCTACACTATTTTTATATTTATAAATGTCATTTAAATTTATAAAAGGTGCTTTTAAATCTAATTTTAATAATGTCTCTGATGCACTGTTTTTTGTGACGGAGGGAAAATAGTCCGGGTCCGTTCCAGGCCTCCCACCGCAAATGTCCGTTAAGTAAACTTAGACTTCTGGCAACAGCAGTTCGGTTTTACAACCCTTTCTGCGACCGAAGTACAGGCTGGCCTGAGAGTTTGGCGTCTACCATTCAAGTTGTTTTGGATGCAGAACTCTTGAAGATACAGAGGTGCTATATCATGTGCAAGTTGATTATACATCAATTTTTCTAAAATATTTACAAAATTGCTTTATAGCAAAATATTATATAAATGCATAATAAGAAAAAACACTTTGTTTAAATCACTATTTATTGATAAATCAGATAAATAGTGAGTTAAATAAACAATTTTTTCTTATTATTTACAATTTTAATTCAACTCGTTCACGCAAAAGGGATGTTATGTGAGAGAATTTAGAAACTCCATATAATATTAAAATAGTCCACACATGATAACACAAAAACCTAAATACCTGTTAATTATTATTATTAGGTACACAATTAATACTGGATTCCTTCGCTTTCGTATTCTTTCTCAGGTACTTTTTTTCAATTTTTATGATATTTTAACTGACTGATAATGATTTACAAAGAAACACGTGAGGTTTATGTATAAATAAAAACTCCGTCAATAAAACTCAAGTTGCTTCACGTTAGATTTATTCCAGAGAATTGATTACAATTTTTTTATCAGCATTTTATATAGGCAGAATTCCGGCCTACGTGCTATTTACAAGTATATGGTGGATATGACATATACAGGCTCTTATATTATGGTTAAAAAAAATCAGATCGAACGTATGTTCGTGGTCATGACCTCAGCCCTTACACAAGCGAGTTAGTAGCCTGTGCGTGTGTGTGTGTTTCATCAATCTAGAACATGCGTCATGATTAACTGAATTATTTAAATTGAATGGTAACCGCATTATTTATACTCATTGAAAATTAACATGTAATTATCTTTACAAATTTCAGGTAGATATCGTCTTATATATTTTTCATATTCAAGTGTTGCATCATTTCCTTATTTTTTTTTGTTATTAATCATTTTTATTTTTCCTTCTTTTCTTCTTTCTTCAATTATTATAATTTTTTTTTTTTGCTAAACCAATTGTGCATTATATGATTATTGATTAACGATGTAAAATGTTTGCTTCAACGTGGGCAAAACCCAGTGAGGCAGATATTAAAATACTAAGTGTTCACACAATATATGACATGAAATAAATAAATAAAAGGACACGTGTTTTTACATTCGAAATTACGCGGAAATTAGTCGCATGTATGGCTTGCAGGTGTTTTTTTTTTACCGTTAAGTGCGGCACACGGGAAACGTCGTACATGGAGCTGTATGTATTTGTTTGTAAGTAGATGGATTCTTATTTATCCACGTTCGTAACAGTAGGTTTATCCATGAATGTTGACTAGAGATAATGAGAAATTAATTTAGCCATTTGACAGAGTTTGAGTAGATAAATGATTAAGTCGAGAATATCCGTGAAAGTAATGGAATAACTGAACAATCGTCAAAGCGAGGTCGAGAAGAGAGTAACGTGACGGTGTAACGTGTAATTTGACCTAAATTCTTCTGATCTTACTCTTGAATTAATCTTTAATTTAGTCCTTCAGTCAAACGACATGTCGCGTCGTCTTAATCCCCCCTTCCAAAACTGGGCGGAAGCACCACTTGCTGAAATGAAGATGAAAGCCTAATTTTATCCTCGAAAGCCTCCGAGTAAACGCTGCGTAATAACTTTGTAAGTTCGTCTTAAGGCTTTCAAGGAATTGCCGAGGATTCAGGTTTATAAACGGGCATGTAGCAAAATTATTAATAAAAGATTTGAAACAATTTAATATCATAGATACATTTTTTTTTATATATAAGAGATATATACTAAAATTGTAGTATTTACGCATATACATGTTACATTAGTATTTAATCCCTCAAGTTGTAATTTTGACAACTGGCCACATTCACACAGGAAGAGAGATATTTATTTACAACCTATCCCGGAATCGTTATTTAATTACATTCAGTCATTATTAATATTATGATCATATTACCATCATAGGTTGGCTCCAGTATCATCGTACCAGAGCCATACTTGTACAATTTGACGTGTGACTCGATATCACATTAAATTCAAAAGGCAGCCAGAAAGACGCTATAGAAATCATTCACCCGCAAAAGGGGAGGATAGACGTCACATTTATGTGTTGCAGTCGCAGAACTCGGTCACAGTCCGGCAGAAATGCATCCTGTCCAGGTCGCAAGAGGTGCGAGGGAGAGCCAGTAAAATGCTCCGTTATGTCTCTCTAGCCACTGCTCAGGAAGAGAGATAAGTAAGTCGGTCGGTACTGCCGTGCGCAGCGGCGCGGGGCATCGCGTCACTTGAGTGCGTGCAGAGATGCAGAATGCATTGTGCGGCCACTGAGCGCAGGTAAATCGTACACGATCAATGGAAGGATAAACATAATATCTTTGGGATGCTAATGCATGTCTGTATAATATGGTAGTATCTAATTGTATTGTACTCTCTTCCTAAGCAGAAATATAATCCTTTCCTGGCTACGGGGTAGAGGCACCCGGTAAATCTGGAAATTGGCGTCACTGGGCAGCCGAGATGTGCGATGATATTGTGTTACCATTTGGAGAATGGAGCGATGGGATGTTCTCTATCAATCGGTAATCGGGAACATCTGGAGTGACCCTGCATTTTGGAGGTTCGGAACTAGTTATGAGTCAATGAGTTAGTTACCGCGCACTGAACTTTGAGGCTATGTGATCATTATTATTTACTGGTCAGTGTCAAAGGAAATGACTGACTATCACCATGAAGGTTGGATTCACTTTGTAATCAAGATTTAGATGCTTTGAGAATTGCATTGAATGGTGAAAGAAAGGTCGTCGGCCGAAGGTAAGTGCCTAAGACTCTATTTCCAGCCGTAACCACATATCTCATGCAACCACTGTCTATCCGGTGGCGGCGCCCTGGCGTCCTATCTGCAGGAGCCAGACCACATTCGTAACAACATACATATTCACACGGTGATTAAAAAAACAATAAATATAATTATAATATACAGAACTGTACGATTTTAATTGATTGATAATAATTATAGAGAGATGCGTGAAAGAGATGTATTAAGATTTTAGGACGTACTCTGTCAACAAAAATTCGGTAGGTTGTTCCAAGTTAGATTTATTCCTTAAATTATTCAGGCAGATCCAAAACTTACTTAATGTTTATTTATGTGGCGGACGTGACATAAATAGCCCATTATACTATACCTAAGAACACACGTTCTTAGGTACGGCATGACGTGGAAATTCGGTCGCGAGTAGGTGTGCAGGTATTATTTTTTAGCCTATAAATGCGGCACATAGGAAAGTCTGTATATGGTGCATCATGTATTAGTTAGTTTGTAAGTAAATGCACAATGTATATGATTTCTCAGATATTCACGTTTCTCAATAATTATTGTTACCATTTTACCCATTTCCCCTATGTCGAGGGATTTGTGTCTTGCTAGTGTCCAAGTGTGAAGAGATTTGCTAGAAGCCTTTCGTGTTAAAAGTGTGTTGTTTCGCTTTCATGTTGTCTTACTTTCTGTTTGAGAATATGTTTTTGAATTAACAGAATTTTACTAGTGGCCTTCCGTTTGAGTTCATTTTTACATGATTTTTGCGGGAGAAAATGTAGGTTTTTTGCTACCGACACAACAGCGTGTATTGATACCGGTTTTTTGTATAAGAAGGCCTTTTTCGCGATATCCTTGTGTGACAGCTGGGCCTAATGTTTAATTAATTCTGGTGTCTCTTAGCGTGATTTACACAAAAATATTTGAGATCTGACATATAATGTTGATTGCTTTTAAAAGTGAAACTAAATATTTTTTTGATAAATAGATTTTTTTCTGTGTATCTTTCGAGTTGATTAATATAAATTGTATTTAAATACTACAGAGCTATGTTCTTAAAATGTAACCTCACAACAAAAGTATTTTATCTTTTAAAATAAAAAAATAATGAAATGCTTTACTATGTATTATAGGAAATAAATCAAATAGAAGAAACTATTTATACATTCGTATATGTATTTACATTAATAAAATTACATTTCATTTATCAAATTAGAATTTACAGGTAAGTGATGATCTGTCTTATTGAGTAATGCGATCCTGTTATCCATAGAAAACCCAGAATCAGAATTGGCTATCGAAGAAAATAACTCGCACACATACAAACAATATTATAATTTTAACAATGTTTGAATATGTTTATAAACATTCAATTATATATATATAACACAGCTTCTATATTTCTAAAAATAAGATTCTCATTAGTGACGTTATTTCAAAGAGATGAATATGAAAATTTCAGACCATAGATGGCGACAGTGAAGTTGTAGTTAATACTCGAATATGGTTATATATATACAACTTCCAAAAATTTGATAGATTGATTCGGTAGAATGGTGAACGTTACTTTGTGTAAAGTGATCACTTAAGCCAGCCGAAGTCCTGTAATAACTATACTTCCATCCATAATATAATATAAATAGCTTCGTATCTATGATATCTATAATTTTTGTAATATAATAATCAGCTTTGTATTAGGCTGATACGTAATTATAATATAGTAACATAAATTATATTATATTGTAACATCATCAAAAACGAAAACAATCTGAAAACATATTTTGCACAATTATCATTTGGGGGCGTGATCGTAAGTCACCGTGATCGTGGACAAATCGACGTTGAAGTTCTCAGCCAGCATTCTAGTGGTGTAACTTTCGTCCTCTTCCACGGGCGTCAGTAGGGCCTGATCACCTTAACCTTTAAGCGCTCGCGCTAGATAGATTGACACACCCGCTCGCGTGGGCGGTCAGTTGACCGCCCAAGATTTTTTTATCTTTCTCATGAGGTTTTCCTTTTTTAAAGTGCATATTTCAAAATAATATGGACATAGAATCTCTAGCACAATTTTGATCAACATTATTTATTTATCAATAAAATATTATTACCTAGGTAAAAAAACAAACAAAAAAAAGTCAAATACCCAAATGGAACACAAAAATAGCTATTAAATTTTCAGTAAATTAATTTTTTTAACACTATATATAGTGAATATATTAATATTAGAATTCATAAAAGAATAATCATTATTGTTACTTTTGACATAGCAAAAAAATGTTTTGAAGGAAAAAGTAGAAAAGCAGGTAGAAAAAAACAACAATAGTAAAAGGAAAAAACTTATATTACACGACTTTTACATAAACACTGGAGTACTGTGAAAAAGTCTATAAAATAGAGAAATAATAGAGGAAAGACAAAAACAATACTCACATTCTGAAGTTGACGAGTAGAAAAAAATCTGGTAAGCGCTCGCAAGGCGGTGAACTGACCGTCGATCCTGACCTCACCTAGTTTGAAGCTGTAATGAGTGGCAGAGAGAGTTGAGTGAACTGTGAGTAGAATCTAACGTAGGAGAGTGCGACTAGCGAATATGTGCCCTTCCCACCGCCCTTTAAGCTTTGTGGAGCGAGTTTTACGAAAAAATTCAGAAAGGCGGTCACTTGACCGCCCACGCGAGCGCATGAAGGTCAATCCGAAGATCGACCCTTTTCTGACATGTCGTCTCAGCTGATGTCACCAGCTTCGAAGCGAATAAACCACTCTCGGCTTGCACTTTCATCGCCAAATTTATGAAAAGATTATTGAGACCGCTAAATGATTCAGCAGTTTTCCACCCTTTCTCCAAGTGGTACAGCATAATATGGCTAATATGTGAAAGGTTTTGTAATTTCTTAACCTTATTAAATAATTGTATTAAGAAAAATATCAAATTTAATACTTCCCGGTGGAAAAAATGTTCGCTTTGAAATCGTGCAATAAAAGTTTAAATACTAATTAAATGTATTAATTAGAAAGATATACATATAATATCAATTTTATCGAAAAATATTGTTGTTGCGCTACTGGGATTCGAACCTGGATCTCTGTCCAAACCTATGTTCTGAATAATTATAACCTCACGATAAGAAAGTGTTCTCCTTAATAATATATAAGTTGTATCAATGTGTTCAAAATGTAATACAAATTAATTGTTAATTCTGGCGTCTAAGGTATTTGATGGCTTTCAAATAATGGAACGATAGATGTATTAATTTTAAAAGTGTAACATGTACGTTCTAAAATTTGTCATCAATAGTACTGTCGCCGTAACATAGTTAGATAAAGCATCTTCCCCGGATTGAAAGTATTATATATCTAGGTTCGAATCCCGGTAGCGCAACAACAATATTTTTCGATAAAATTGATTTTATGGTACATGTATATCTTTCTAATTAATACATTTAATTAGCAGTTAAAATATCACAGATCTATTTTCTGAATAATTTCTACTTCACAATAAAAATGTGTCCCCCTTAATAACACAAATTAAAATAATTTGTTAAATACAAAGTTTGATATTTGAATTTAAGACAGTTGTATTTGCCATTACGGTGCGACAACTCTTAAATATAATTGTTCATGCACGCTTGGCGATTCTTCAAACGAAATTCATACACTTTCTAACATTTGACAAAGTCCCTATTCTCGTCTCACGCAAAAGTTTAAAATAAATTATGCAACGCTTTGTTACACATAGGGGGGTTCAAAAAAGTTTAATTGAATTTGGTACCCCGATGAAAAACTTTTGACTAAATTTTCCCGAGCGGGACCCTCGCGCAGTTGAAATAAATCTGACTATAACCCTAATGTCCTAATTTTTCTTTACTTCATCTCCAACCCTTGCACTGGTAGTTCTTAGCAAGCTCCGCGGACGTGGCGGGCTTTCAACAAAGCGAAATTGTTAAAAATGTACGTTATTAGTCCCCTGTGATATATTTTTTTAAATAAAAGGTTCTATTTAAAAATAAGTAGCTGGCTGTTGAGGGTTGGCTATTTTAAAATTTGTTTACGCCACGTTTAACAGGAGAAAAGGTCAATGTACAAAAATGTATGATGTTTTAATATAGGACTATTGAGGGGATGAATATTTCCCAACCTCTAAAAGTGAAAGGTTCCATCTATCCTATTTGTTTATCATACACAAATAACATTTATAATTTTTTTAAATAAAATCAATTATGTGTGCAATATGTTTGTGTACGACATTTTATATACATATACTTGATTCTATTACAAACTAAAATTACATATTTTTTATACATATATGTACCTCTACAAAAAAAAGACTAGCTCTTGTGCTTGGAGAGGGAATTAGTACATAAGCTTAGTACGTTTATTAATTAATAAAATCTGTTAACACATCCTATGTGGTGGAAGGTCAGATCTGACCAGGGTGTTCGTAAAAATATTAATTACGCTACAAATATTCGTTTAATGCTGTTATCCTTCTAGCTAATTTTTTATAAAATATTTACAAATAATTTGAGATACAAATAAATGTTATCGGATGAGATTCAAATGAGTTATTGATAATAACGTGAAAAACCTGACCTAAGACAGTAGCTTTTACGGAATTGAATTTCAGCGCTTACGCCGAAACATATATTGTCAACATTGTGAACATAGTTTTACGGCGGGTAGAAAAAATATACGAGATATGCGTCCATGTATTTGTTTTGACTTATTTTCGACTGGCGACCTCTGGACAATGCCAGTAATATAACTATTTGAGGGGCGTTGCACCCACCTGTAAGTCTTATGACACTACCTGGACGGGTTTTCAATTTTGTTGTTGCAGTATAGAAGCGGGTCGGCCATGGGGTAATTGTTATTTATATTTTTGATAATTATATTCTGACAATAACAAACACTTTACTGACCGGAATTCACAGAACACAATCAATATTATATATATTTTGATTATAAGTTGTCTATTGCTATACTTATTTTTTAAAATTATGTCAATTACATTTGCTTCTGCTTACAATATTGTTGATTACGTTTCGTATAGAAAGGACGTAATTTTTATAATTTATTTATTTCACTTATGTAAATATTTTGTTTAAATTATTTTCATCCAGTTTACGTTAAAAAATACTAATATATAAAAAATAAATAATACGTTTTAATTATTTATAACCACTGTTGCACACCGGCAGGTAGTGCAATTTCCAACTGACGAGAAGATCACATGCTCAGTGGATGTTTGAATTTTGGCTGTGTAGGGCGTCTATTGATGCGTGAGAATACGTACATTATTCGTAATATTTTTTAAAAACATTTAGAAACATTACGGCATTATGGCATTTCATTAAATTGTATTTAAAATGAAATATCTAAAAAAATTTAAAAAATCTATTCAAAAACAAAATTGGATAATTAATTTTGCGCCATCCTGTATAAAAAAAAGTATCAACTTCGTGACAACTAATAATATTCATATTTAAAATAAAATATTTATTAAAGTAATTCTTGGTATTAATTAACCCGTGACTTTTTCATGTTACAGCTTAACATAGTGTATAAAAAATATACTTTGGAGATCCGAAAACTTGACAACTTTCTGTCCGTACTTCTTTTGAACCCCTCAGCGAGCTGTGGAAGTTTGACGTGTCTGAATTATTACGTTCTGTAAATGCGCAGCACCCCTACCCTACAGGTACACAAAAAATGTGAAATTCATCCCTATCCCTGTTGTGGGCGAATTTCAGAAATAAAACAAACATCTTGTGGAACTTGTAAATGTCAACTCCATAAAACTTCTTCAAATAACCTTTTTTGCGGAAATAATTTCAACACAGAAACCATTCCGGCATGTGAAATGAATTCAGAATCACATTGGGGCAAGTCGATTATGATTTATGAATTTTAATGAAGCAAGTAACTTTATTTAAGAATGGACCGCGTCCACGAATGTGATTTATTTCTACTCGAGACAATCTCTGAGATATGGATTATGCTTCCTTGAGATTATTGAGACAACTCTCAGATTTCATAGTTCCCCGTATACAAATCATATCTCAGAGATTCGCCTACATCAAAAATTTAGTTACAATTTAACGCATTGTGGATTACTATTATCTTCACTCTCGTCATTTCAAGACAGCGCAATGAAGCTGAACGTACCCAGCAAAGCGGTACTTGAAATGCAACTCAAACAGATGTAGGGTACTGACGTCAAGTAACAAACGCTGCCAGCACCGCTCTTCTTACCGATGTCACCCGAGTAACAGCTCTAGAAGCCACCTCTAATCTTACTAACGTCCAGTATTTTACAGTTTAACTTTAACAAAATCAGAGTTATCTTAAGTAATTTATATTTTTATAATCAGCTACATGTCCACACATTCATAACTACGTACATCCTCATATATTTTATAACACATACAATCCATTATACATTCTGCGATACAAAAGAACACGAGGGTTTTTGGGTGAATGCCCTAATACATTTTGTTAAGTGATTCATCTTATTTGTTTAAGGTACTTTTCATCACGCACCTTATATTGTGACTCAGTACCGTACCGAGTCTTTAATTTGAATTTAATTTAACTCAAAATATTATATCACTTGAAATAAAACGCCCTTCCTCGAATTACGAAAATGGTTAGTTTATCAAATACGTTAAATGTATGAATATCAAAACTATTTTAATAAAGACTAGATTAATTTTTAGCCGACAAAAAAAAAAATCACCTCAAAATGTATTTAGTGTTATAATTAATGTTAATTAGTTATAATTAAGTTGAAAAGCCATTTCTTCTTTGCGGCAGATTTAGATCTTTATATTACTGAATTCGTTGTTCGTCGTCGAAAAATGAGGTTTCACAGAACCACCCCTAGAGTTGCCCCAACCGCCAATTTGTTACATAACATCATTTTAAACTTTTAATTGGTAATTTTCTTTTCTTTAGCAAAACCAAGATTGTTTTAATGTCAGGGCGAAATTTTCAGCAAGTCTGAACCGATCGAGCACGGATGTGTAGATCAATTTATTTGTTTTTATAATAATATCTAATATATTTCTCGAATAAGGTAACATAGGAGTTTCTTTTCAAAATTCATGTCAAAAAACATCTGGTGATTTTCGTCATTTTATTTGATAAATACTCTTAGAATATCCATGACTTGCACAAAATAAAAAATATTTTAAGTCCAATTATAGATATATCATAGAGACAATTTTTTTATATGTATTATATGGGAAGTATGGAAGTATATATATTACAGGGATTACGACCTGTCTTCGGCTGGCTTAAGTGATCACTTTATACAATGCAATATTTACCAATTCTACCTACAATCACCCTCTACATCTATAAATTTTTTGAAAGTTATGTATATGTTACCACGTAGAAACATTTCAAGTATTTAATTACAACTTCGCTGTGGGTATCTATAGTTTGAAATTTGATATTTATTCCTTTGAAACAGCATATACGTCACTAATGAGAATCTTATTTATTAGAAATATGAAAGCTATATTCTTTATTTGTATATATGACGAATGATTGGCATATTATACGAGAATATACCTGAAAAATAAATTATTATTTTTATATATTTCTTATTTAGATCAGTATATTATATTAACAATATTTGAAGCCAACCGATACTTTCTACATAATACAATAGCTTCGTATCTATGAGATATCTATAATTTGCCTTAATAACAATGCCTCTGGAGGTAAAAATCCAGTAATTGTGTGTTCTTAGAAATACTCAAATATTGTTATAGAATATTTTAATGAAAATGCAATGATTAAAGAAAGAAATCTTATCAAATATTCATTTTAAACAAGATAATGTTGATTTATTTTCAAAATGCAAAACAAAATAATCAGTTGTATGATTTTTATCATTTTATTTTTAAAGACCCTTAAAACACCCATGGATTGGATAAAGAAAGAATATTTTATTTTATATTATTTACCATAAACAAGATACTATAGGGTTTTTTTTTAAAATGCAAAATAAAGGAATTCTTCAGGTAATTTTCTTAATTTCATTAGTTAAAGACATCCATGGGTTTGACAAAACAATATACGTATTTTTTAAAGAGGACACATATTTTTTGTATAGTATAGCATTTTATAAACACAGTTCTGTTTTTTTTTAATATAAACAAAGGAATCAACTAGAAATATAACAAATAATATATATTATTAGCAATTTCTTCGTTAGATATATCTGCTTTTATTCTAGTTGTTTCAATAATATGTTTTTAATTAATATTTTAATAGGTTACCAAAAGAAAATCGCCAAATACTATATTTTACAAGCGAGATTTAGCTAATGTATTTTAAAAACGAGACAGTCTAGTTGTTCAATATGTATGACAGATCCACGGATCGCAGTGCGCGTATATACATACTCCACTTTATTTATTGTAACTATCTGTCGTCGTCTCTATACCCTACATCTCAGAGGATGACCTTTCTTTGTGTATTATCTATGACTTTGAACTGTGAACAAGTATCGTCCCACTGGTCTGTTTTTGTACAATTACTATAGCTATAGTATGTATTCGGTTCCTCGCGTGTGCGTGCCGAAACCGCTATTATATATCAGTGATTTGAAAAAGTTTCCTAAAGTTCAGGAGTGACTATAGTGGAGAAAATATAGGTAAGTCGTGTTCTTCCTAAATGGTCCTTGAGTCTTTATTATCCTAAAATTATACTAAATCACCCTTTCTACATCCTATTTATCCATCCCTTATATAAATACTAGGTTTGATTTCAAAAAGCAAAACAAAAATGGTCTTAGATTTTCACTCACTGTCATTCAGAATCTTCTGTGTACAGTTTTTTTGCGCTAAAACATGGTATGATGTTTATTATTTTATTTGTTAAAGGCTCTTAGAATATTCACTGATAGAACAAAACAGTGAATGTGTTTATAAAAAGGCAATAGGTAGACACAGAAATTGCAGGCGGACTGTACCAAAAAAAGTGACCTGTGCGTACTAGAATTATCCATTTTGAAATGCTGCCAAAATAATAAATCGATCACATTGGACGTTCACTGACAACAATTGAAAATATATTTATATACTGAAAAAAAATAGCGAATACGAAAAATATAGAAAATTTTAAAAAATCATTGTAATACAAATATAATACTAGAATTGTTTTGTATAATAGGGAAGATAATTAACCCCATAATAGTTAAAACATAAGTTTTAGTTAAAATTATCTAAAACTTATATAAAGTAGCTATTTATATTTCGGTATACATTTTAAACAATTTTACAAGAGAGGCAAAACAAATTTAAAAACGCTTCAAAAATTCATAACTTTTAATTAATTTCTTGAAAGTTTACAATCTCCATATACTTTGATAAATTATATTTTTTTATGGAATTCTTTATATAAAATATATTATGTCTTTTATGCTCTTCATAGACTAATAATTTGAATGGATTGTAATAGGATAATGTGTCATACTTTATTACATTTTAATTTTTATGGATGCGAATTTGAACGTGAAAAATGCTGTTTCGCGAACTGAATATGCAATCTCCAGCTTGCGCGTCCCGCGGAAGGGATTACAATAATTACGGTTGTAAATCGACATCTTCACAAAGTGGGAGGTGATACAGGGATAGGTCGGTGAGGAGATAGAAGTTTAAAAGAAGAAGCGATATGGGGGAACCGGCATTCAAAAGGACTGCTCGCCTTACTGCAGTGACCCACAAGCTTGGATACTAGGATATCCAACTAGCGTCCAAGACTTGGGCAATCAGGATGTTAACGGTGGGGTTTTTGTGGAAGACAAGAACACATTATTATCACAATAGACTTCTGCAACCATTTATTTATGATATAGTTCATCTACGTATAAACTGAATAATAGTTGTTACACTTATAGATACAAAATAGTAGTGGTGGCGAGTTCTGATTTGTTCCGTATATATATGGAAAGATAGTATAGTAATAAATATTCAATTAATTAAGAAAATAACTAACATTTACTATATTAATTAATGATATGGTTGGGTTCCATGGTTGGTATAAGATTTCTACAAGGAAGTTAATATTTACTTTAAGTTAAATAATGATAAATAACAACTAACATGTACTCTGGTTTGTAGATGAGTGAGTTGACGATATGACATAGTAAGACCTTTACATTACCATGAGTATGATGTCTCTGAAATCCCTGCCATACAATGATGGTACACGGATGATCAATTCCACTCCCGATTGAAGACGGCGATGTTAATATTCATCTACGACACACACAAACAATAACACTGCGCTCAGAAATCACACATCACACTAAACACTACTGGTGCACTGGAGTTTAACGGTCCACAACGTGAATAATTCGCGGTGCCCAGATCAACCTAACAATATTACCTAAATTTTACCTATAACTTTTAACTTTTTATCATCGTCCGTGGTAAAAATCATGTATCTGTTGTTCGAATGTCGAGTTTACTATTGTCAAAGTTAATTTCACCTAATAATGAAGCAAGACAAATAATCATCTAATACCTGAGAATGTCGTCAAATTTTATTTATTTTAAATATGTAACAATGGCAAAATAGAAAGTTTTATGCTTTATCTATGGATTTATTCACCTAAAAATTACAAAAAATTTTCACTCCATGTGCTAACGTAAATTCAACAGCAAAATCATCATCGTTTAAACTTTTATCACTAAAATAACATGATATTGATTGATTTACTATCGTATATCGCAACTTTCAAAGTATCAATGTGACAGATGACTTTTGAAATAGCCGTGAAGGGTTCACCATTTTTAAACTAAAGATTTACCGTTTTTAAAAAACAAACTGTTGAAAGTTGACCTTTGAGAGCGTCAGACTAAACTAATAATGAATATGACCAATATAAAACTAATAAGAACACACAATTACTGGATTTTTACCTACAAAGGCTCTGTTATTAAATAAATATCAGATATCTCGTAGAGAAAAAGCTATTTTTTATTATATTGAATGGAGAAAACTAACATATATACAACTTCCAAAAATTTGATAAATGTGAAGTTTGAGGGGTGAGAATTGGTGAACGTTATATATACATATATAGAATGATTACTTAAGCTAAACGAAGACAGGTCTTAAACCCAATAATTACCCCATACTTTCATATGTTTTCCATTAAATATAATAAAAAATAGCTTTGAATCTATGAGATATCTGATATTTGTTTAAACTGTTATACGTTACATATGTGCTGATTTCGCTATTGTGCATACCGAACTATGTTTTATTTTTGCTACTGTGTGGTGCGGATAGTTCTTCGTGCGCATCATTGAAGTGCGTGTTACTGAAGTCAAAAGACCTGTGGCAACAGCGAAATAACTTCCTTCCTTGTGTCTGGTTCGCCTTAAGTATTTTCTTGTCCTTTACTTATCCCTTACGCAATCAATTTGGGTTCATTGGGTAGATATTGCGTGTAATAATTTCAAATACTGCCCATCTTTAAATAAACTTCACCCTCTTTATTCCCATTTAGTTATATGTAATATTTTATGCGAATAAATACACCACTCTACAAATTCAGTATCCTACGAAGTCATCCAAAAAAATAATCAACCGGATTGATAAATTAATTTTGGTATTAACTCATATACTACCGTTTCCCCATATCCATTATCATATATCGCATACATACTAAAGACATTTTGAGTTATTATTTCCAAACATGTTAAGTATCATACATCATATATCATTTATCCTGTTTTGAGAGGCTCGATAGGGATGAGGAATAGTAAGGAAAGACTTGTATAATTTATGTAACTTTCTACAAAAATTAATCTGGAATATTTAGATCTATTATTATGATTTGGTACTAATCATACCACCATATACAACGATTCTCAATATAATAAAACATATCTCGTATTTCAATACATAATTGTATTATAAAAAATAATTTTTCCGTTTTAACAACCGGTCCCCGCACAAACCGATGATATCCCAAAGGGGGATCAATGATGTAAATCATGGTGACTGCATATTTTATTCAGTACCCGTAAACGTCCAACTTACGTTTTGATCATATTTAGAATTTCATACGTTAGAAAATTTAAATGTTTTTTTCCTCACTCTCTTACTCACCTACGTAACAAATAAAATTAAGCGAAACCAATGAAATTTTGAAATATCGAAAATGTATGTAATAATATTTGTTTTGAGGCGGGTGTAGAGCGGCTTCTAGTGCCACGCAGCAGAGACGCAGGAGCCACGCCACACACCGACGTAGCGAGTCGCGGACGAGCCTGAAGGAGCCGCCGATGGAGGCGGTTTGCGTAGCTTAGTGAAGCGGCCAACAGATGCGGGTTCCTGGACGGTGAGAACTAAAGATCACATGTTACACTCTCGTGGCTGACCGTAATCGGCTGCAACTACTAATGAGTCTATAGTTATATCGTGATATCTCACATACTGAAAAAACGGTAGGGTTATTATTATGACCACTTCCCTGCTAGCTTAACCTAAAAATTCCTTCAGAATATTGTGGTCTAAAAATTATTTAATGTATCCAAACCACCTGAAAATTATAACTACACATAGACCATAATTCCCTTTCCGTCAACAACACACGTAACAAACACACACGCAATATTTATACGTAACTAAAATATTTTTTATGCATTCACTCAATTATGTATAAAAATTTTGGTTACTAAGTTAATCATAGTTAATTTACGTATTTTTGTGTACATCCGTAAATTTCTAAAGAATTTCAGGACAGTAAGGAGTTTGGTACTCACCATAATTCGGATTCTGCTGGTGTTGCGTAAAAGCATAGATGCCGGAAGAAACAGGATATTCAGAAGGAGGTTTGCACTCACCACAATCCAGTTCTTCAGACACCTCCAAGGTGGACTGTAAATTTATCACTATCTTCGTCTAGGGTCTTTTAGAATACACTGTATTAGACGCGACGTCTCAATTTAATACTTTCTTCGATTCACGCATAACCACACTGCTTCAAGGTCTGTTTGACTGATGCATCGGCGAGCCGGGTGAGGAGAGGAAGGGGAGGTGGAAGGCACAGTACATTATTTTCGTTCAAGAACAAATAAATAATTATATGTCCCAAACAGCTGGCATCTCCAAAGATGTGGGTTGTATACTATTCAAACTCACTATTTCGTTAAATGTTCCACACGCGTATAACCGTATTGGTTCTAGGTCGCCAATCGACTGGTGGAAAAGACGGAAAGGAGGGAGGGAAGGCACAGTGCATTATTTTCCTTTCGTAATTAATATTTATAAACCAAATAAATATATGTCTCAAACACGTATCATGAATGAAAAGTAATAAATTCATACCTTAATTTCTTTCCAGTGAACTTTACATATGGGATATTATAAACAAATCATATGAATAATTTAAATAGTTTTAAAATTATATCAGCCATTCATCACCTTCATGGCGATTTTACATTCAGTCCCTGTTTTATTTTCATTTCCAACTCCATCATTCACAGCCTGCTCTCACATTATTCTCACAAATCGAATTTCCATCGCGTTCAGTCTGCTTTCAGACACGATTATTCAAATTATTGATATAGTCTAAAACGATTTAGAATAAAATCGTAGAGGAAAAACAATCACGCCGGGGCAGCCAAGCTAACAGAATATTTTATATTTGACAATCAAAGCAAAAAGAACGAAATAAATGTAAGACATCTAGAAAAAAATTTATGGCATTTTTCTCTTTCGTTTATGGAAATATAAATATCCTCTTAATGCAGATTTATGCTGGTTCTAAGCCCGGTACTGCCTGAGCGCAACCCTTATCCTGAGGGAGGAGGAAATATATAATAAGAAATCCCACCCATGGCCCTGGTAGAAAACAAATGCTGGCTGCCCGCGAAAAGGTCATTTTTATATACCCATACTGCTAAATGTATTCAATTTTCAAGGGCTGAATTCTATACATGCGATATTAAGTTGTACAGGGTTTTTTTTATGGACTCATCTCGTGGTAATAAACTACTAAAATTTAGCATATTTTTTGAAATAATTTATGATATCAATACTTTGGAAGACATGTATTGTACATATATTTGGTGGCCTTGTATTGTGGTTCCGTATTCATTTATGTTGTTATGAGATTGGTGGATTGTGAATTGCATCTAATGCCGACACTAAGTATCGCCGCCAAAGTAAGATCATAAAAAAATATTTACTAGCAATATTTGAATTACCGGATTTTTATCTATAAAGGCACTGTTAAACAAATATCGGATATCTCATAGAAACAAAGCGATTTTTTATTATATTTAATGGAAAATATATGGAATATATATATATATATATATATATATATATATATATAATAATGTTACAAATTCTTGGCAGAAGAAGAATGTAACGTTAGTACCTAATTTAACTAGTAAATACCCTGGTTAAATAATTTCGCGCTCGGTTCGAATCAGTGAGTAGTAATTTTGAGGTTGGCCACTAGCCGATCAGCGCTAGTAGGTACATTCATATGTTTCTACTACGTTGGCCGCAAGCAGCCTTTTGGCTGCTGCCGCCATTCTGTTGAATTTGTATTAGAAGATACGTAGAGGATGGTGCCCTATTCAAGATCCAGGTGCAGAGCCAACGCCAGGGAGTAGCACGGACGTTGCGCCATGGAGAAAACAGAACGGAAATGATTTAATTCCCCTTATTCTTCTTGACTTCTTTTATGTTTCCTTCTTTATTATCCTTCCTTCTTTTATCATTCGTCTTTCCATCACCTCTTACAAACTACATATCATAGTGTACCTAGGAGAGGAAGATTCTTGCGTGTACCGCCGGTTGAAGGAGTGTCCTGACCAATTGCCAATCACTCGGAAGCGGTGGTGGATGCTGCTTCCAGGAGACCAAAATGCAAGAATGTAGGAAGAAGAATCGCCAAAATGGTCAAAACACTTTTTATTTATTGGTATTATTGTCGTCGCCGCTATTATACAACTCCATAACTAATTTTAATTTTATTTATTTAAAAAATAATTATTCTAGTAACTTTTTTTTTGTTTGATTCTCTCAATAAATTTTAACGTAAAATGTATTAATAAAGTTTTTATTATGAAATATCACCTTTCATAATTTTGCTGTTTAGTAAAGTTTATTTTCCCAGAAGATGATTAAGGTGGATCTTGACATTATGGTGAGTACTTACATTACATTGCTGGTCGGTGGAGGATAGTCCGCCAGAACACACTTCACAATATATATATATAAAGTGATCACTTAAGCCAGCCGATAGTTTGAAAAATATTTACGCTATATAATAAATATTTTTGAAGTCACGCGTTTACAAGGAAACGTATTATCGTACCGAAACCTCATCCATGAAGAAACCAAGCACAAATAAACGCGATCTAACCAATTCCACATAGATTTGTCAAATTTTCAATAGTTACTCTTTAGAAGTCTGTGCAAAACTAAAATCGGAATTACTTTCTAACGTGAAACTTTGTAAAGGTCACAACCGTAACCTTCACTAACCTTTGGTTTAATTTATTAATCTGAGAAACTTAGATTAAACTACCATTCAACTGTAAGTGATCTCTTTGCTTTAATGAACCCTTTGGCACCTGTAACAGATTTCAGCTGGAATGAACGAACTTAATCTAACACGAAAAATTTATTAAGTAAAAAATAAACGCATTTCTCATAAGATATTCTAGTCTTAAATTAATACACGCGAGCCTTTACGTGCTTTCAAGAAAGCCAAGATCAAACGATTGACAAACTGGTCTCTTTCAGAGCTTTCAACGCCATTTCAAAAACTACCATTAACATCACAAAAAACATTTTCTCCACCAAAGCTTCCATCACAAATCGAAGATAATAAAATACATCAATCGTTCGGGTGGTATTTTTTGAAAAAAAGAAAGCCTACTATTCCCCCGGGAGGCCTGCAAATAAAACTTCCCGAAAATATATATGAAATACAATGTATTATTTCGCCACTATATCAAATCCAATGATTTGAAGGGGTCAAAAGTTTTCGAGTTCTTGCGGAGCGTAGTTTACAGTTTACAATCAGGAAAAGTAAAGAATTTGTGGTGGTTAAATATATTTTTTTTATATTAAAAAAATTTTGTTTACCGCAAAAGGCTTCTTATCTTATTGAAATGACTAAGTATAGTAGAATAAAATAGATAATTTATTGAAAATGACTTGATCAACAGCTTTTTAAGTTTAGGCTAGACTGAGATAGGGATGTTCTTTACTAAAGTGCTTCTTTTAGAGGTACAGAATTTTAAAGTGCTTCTTTTAGAGGTACAGAATTTTAAAGTGCTTCTTTTAGAGGTACGGAATTTTAAAGTGCTTCTTTTAGAGGTACAGAATTTTAAAGTGCTTCTTTTAGAGGTACAGAATTTTAAAATGAAATAAAACACATGGAAATCATGCTAATGGCCATGGTATTGGCTTTAATGGAAAAAAATGTATGTGTCATTAGTATTTGAATATAATTTAACGCACATTAGCGCCGCAGTTGGCTCGAATAAAGCGCAATCTGGAAATTCAATTTTCGACCACTTTTTGAAGCACCTGGGGACTTTTATCAGCAATAACGCGACGAATGTTAGCTTACAAGTCGTCTATCGTCTATTGTCTCTAGTTTATCGGCGTAGACTAGCGACTTCACATATCCCCACAGAAAATAAGTAAAAAGTGTTAGTTAAATTACACAATCTTGGGGGCCAATTCATAGGTCCATTGCGCGAAATTATGCGCACATCAAATGTTTCCTTCACTAAATTGATTGTGGCGCGCGATGTGTGGCATGTTGCGTCGTCTTGTTAAAAGTTGGGTCTTCCACATTAATTGCATTCAATTGGGGAACTAAAAAGTCAGTTATCATGAATCTATTGCTGTGCACGATGGTGAATGGACTCTTTTGGATCCTCCTCAGTACTACACTCCACTGCAGCATCAGATTCTTCGACGTCAATTATCAATTGGAGCATGCGTGGTGTGAAAACGATCCATGGTTATTCGAATTACTTGCTCCGATTGACGATTAACCGTAAAATGTAGTAATATGATTAAAATACAAAAAGCCATAATGAGAATAGTTCTCAATAAATCCTTTCAGCATAATTCAGAGCCGCTACTCCAAAAACCCAAGGTGCTAAATATCAGGCAATTATTCGTAAAGACTGCTTAAAGACATACATGAAAACAGAATTCTGCGCCTTATCATACATTTCTAAGTGTACTCGGGGAAAAACTCAAAGAAAACTAGCTGTCCCGTTAATGAAAACCTCATTTGCTCGAAGACATGCATGTGTTTTATAATAAGGTATCACAAGAGATGGCAATCGTATCCTCAATTATGTGTGCTTGTAAAGGAATGGCTTTTCAAAATTGGAAGAAGTCAGCTAGAAGAGTCCTTAAACGATCAAAACTACTCATTTTATTTAATTCTTTTTTATTCTTACATCCTACCTAGTACTTATCATGTTTTGTTTGCTCCCTGCTTGTTTTTTTTTTCTTTTACTTACATTAAAATTTTACTTATTA
The DNA here is from genome assembly GCA_022840565.1 of Eubasilissa regina. Lineage (NCBI taxonomy): Eukaryota > Metazoa > Arthropoda > Insecta > Trichoptera > Phryganeidae > Eubasilissa > Eubasilissa regina. Next base: position 5,324,337 of record JAINEB010000010.1, read on the forward strand.
TCTCTACTAGTCTCCTTTTGATTTTTCTGTTTTTTTTTACTATTTAATTTAATTTTCTACCTCACTTCCAACTTATTTTCTAGCTTATGGAACCTTATGGCTACCGAACTCAGAAAAAGTACTCTATGTGCCTAGCGAGGAAGGAAGCGGCCAACAGGCTTGCATGTATTACAATATTAGTACTAAAGATTAAGGATATATGTATTGATGCAAGCTACAAAAAGAATATTGTTATAAAAAATAAAGGCCGATTTATCGGCACTGAAAATGAATGATTACTCTTAAATAAATAAAATTCAGCTGGAAGAGTTTCTAAAACGATCAAAGCTACTCATTTTATCTAATTCTTTTTGTCCTTATATCCTACCTCGTACTTATCATGTTTTGTTTGCTCCCTGTTTGTTTTTTTTATTTTACTTCTTACATATCTTTATTCTGTATCAACAAAAAATATTTTATTCAATTTACTTATTATGTTTACTTGTCTCCTTTTGATTTTTGATTATTCTGTTTTTTACTCTTTCATTTAATTTGTTACCTCACTTTCAACTTATATTCTAGCTTACGGAACCTTATAGCTACCTATCTTAAAACAAGTACTCTATAATGTACCTATCGAGGTACGAAGCGGCCTTGCATGTAAATTAAACGTATTATAATATTTTTACTAAGGATTTTCATGTTGATGCTAGAAGAAAAGGAATTTTGCTATTAAAATAAAAAGAGTGTGCTATCAGTACACATATTGGCTGTACAGGCACAATTCTCACAAAAAAAAAATGTTTAGCGTACTTATGTGAATAACAGACATCATAGTCGGGAATAGGAGGGATGTTAACACATACTCTGCGGTGGTGGGTCAGATTTGACCCGGGTGTTTGTAAAAATATGAATTACGCTACAAATATTCGAGTAATGCTGTTTTCATTCTAGCTAATCTTTTATTAAATATTTTAAAATAATTTGAGGTACAAATAAATGTTATCAGATGAGTTATTTATAAAAATGTGAAAAAACGTTCAAAAACTCCGACTCTTAACGCTTACACCGAAACATATATTGCCAATATTTTGAACGGCTAGACAAAGGATACCAGGTATGCGTCCATGTATTTGTTTTTACTTATTTTCGTCTGGCGGCCCCTAGATAAAATATAATTATTTGACGGGCATTCTACCTCAATGCTACCTGTAAGTTTTATGACACTACCTGCTCGGGTTCCGACGAGAAGATTACATACTTAGTAGATGTTTGTGTTTGGCGTCTGTTGATGCGTGAGAATATGCACATTATTCGTAATATTTCTTAATTTTTAATGATGATGAAAGCTGCACTTCAGAAGGGTTTAAATATGAGATACCGTTGTTCCAAGATCAATTGTTACTCTCGTAGAAGGCATATTGCATACTAAGAATTAATGTTCCCTCTAATTTTGGATCGCAGTGAGCACATAAAAAATCTTTTGTTCATTTTACGGATTTTTGTGTGCTGTGGGAGAAAATAAGAGAAATATTACATTAAGCATACTATGAGGGCTTGGTTTTACTACATTTTTAATGAAGATTTATTAAGACGAATAAATAAATCAAGAGAACTAACAACAAGTGCCAAAAGAGCTACATACTTATGAAACATAATGACCACTCATTATGCAGGGGAAGATAGACGGCAGCAGAAGTGTAGATGTTTACGCGCCTTGTTACTTCGATTGTTTCCTGATTTATAATAATGTACATTTGTGTGTGAGTATTGCCGCCTTTTTTTGGAAAGCTAATAAGACGATAACTAACGGGCGCCATTCAATTACATTCCGTGCTTCGACCAGTTGTGCTTATTGCTAATCCTAGACCTGGGAACCAGCTATATAAGGCATTTACGTAAACAGTATGTATAAAAAGATTATTAAACTTCAAAAGAAGGCGACACAAAAATATGAAGTCTTGTTAGAAATTGTGTGCTATGACGCTCAATCATGCGCGCACACCCTCACACCTTAAAGGGAAAATTGCGGGAAATATGTAAATATTCATGCATATTGTATATTCTGACTGCACTGAATTTTTTACAATTTAATTTAAAGATAAAAGTGCAAATTATGAATTTAAGATCAGTGGCGTTATCGTGAGACGCCGCTGCGGTGGACGTCGGTAGCTAAAGTGAGCAGCTTGACCCGCACGGGAAACTAGCTGACACGTGTCCACTGTACCGCACAGCCAGTATATTTAGAATTGAGCAGACAGTAAGTTAAGGGTAATATTTTGACGACCGTATTTAACTGTGCTTGGCTGCATATGTCTGATGAGATTGGAAGCAATCTTCTAGAAAAAGAAGCTGCAGTAGTCAGTTTGAGAATAAACTGCGAGAAATAAAGAACAAGTGGGTAGATAATAAGAATTTTGTATTCTCGACTTTCAACGTTTTCATGTTCCGATAATTCCAGGGAATCGAGACTTCGAGTTTTTTAAAAAGTAAAAATAATATATATTTGAATATATATTCATATGTGTGTTGTACAGTTGCTGTTGTGGATATTATCTGTGTAAAAATATATTCAAAAAAACTACTTCAATAAACAAATAAAAACTGTTTTATTACATATTTATTAATTCAAAATGTACTTGTTTTTAAATTGAAATTAAGTTTTTGTATATATTGAATACAAAAATACATTCATCCACAGACCAGTAAATGAATAGACATGAAATAAAGTGTATATATATATAGAAGAGGGGTTTGGAACACTAGTTATGGAAATATAAATCCATGACATATTTATGCAACACTATAAGTATTTACTCTTCGAAAATTGCATTTTTGTGCAAACGACGTATTTTTTACATGAATGCATATTATATTGTCAGCGTTGAAATTTTCGTTCCAATCGAGTCATATATTTAAAAAAAGTCGCGGAGCTATTTGATTGCTCATGCCTATATATTTGGAAGTCTGTGCATTCATTTTTAAAAATAACAAGAAAAACAATTTAAAAAATAAAATAAATAAAGTTAACGTCAAAAAAAGAACAATTAATAAAGAAAACTATCTGAAGACAATATAGTATGTATTTGACTGAAGTCCGCTGATAAAGTTTTTCAAATAATTTCATCCCACACAAATTGTACTTAAAAAATGACATTAATTTATCCTTAGAATAAAAGATCACATTTAACAATGAAACATAATCCGCTTACCGGAAAAACCATTATATAATATAGATTTTTATATAATATGAAAACTTTTTTTTTTTTTTAAATATAGGTACTTACAAATGCACCGCTCGTCGCTGGGTCACTACTTACTGTATATCAATAGTTACTAGAATTAACTCAACCTATTGAAAATGAATAATATCAAGAAATATTAAGTATTTCGAGTCTCGAGTTCAATGAAACGTAATGAAAACAAGTTTAAAAACAAGATTGATCAAAGCTTACCAATTTATGTATTCATTAATATGCAACAACATTATCTCTGTTAACACTATTCTCAGACTAAGCGTGGGTCTTAATTAACCCAAATGTCTATGAAAGGAAGGTATCCCGAATTTTTTTTAGCGCTATATGGAAAAAAGAGTATCAAGGGAAACCATGAACTGCAATTAAAAACATGACCAGAAGTCATGACTAAGAATGCCTCTTTCAATGTACCTACCCACAAATAGTACATCATCAACTACGAGTTAGTTCTTATTTATTCACCACTTCATGTTTTTGTTTTTATCTAGGCATGTATTTTTTAACCTTTACCATGCCGTGATATAAAATACTCGTACATAGTCATGCTGTCAACTCGTGTTACCGTAAGAAATTAGAGTTATATTAGCCTTTAAAATGTGAAAAAATGGTTATTGCCATAATTTTACTTTAAGTATTTAGCATTAAATATAAAAAAATATGTGTATTATAATTCGGAGTATTCCTCGAGTTATATATAGGAGGTTGCATTGTGTAATACAACCTTTTTTTTATCAATCCTCACACCATTATATTCGTATTTTTGTTATTGTTTTCACTGTGAAATTAATGTATGATTTCTTTCTATCTTGCCACAAAATGTATTTTTGTCAACGTATTAATTTTACAAAGAAATGAAATAAAAATAATTATTTTTACAAAATTCGCCTTACATAATTAATTTTTCACTAATCATTTCTAAGTGTAAATATTTTACTTTAAATTAACTAAAAAATGAAGTATATATTGCGTATATTTATCGAAATATTACAGATTTAATTAGAGCTGTAGACCTGTGTTACTGCATGGTTTGGGAAGGGTTAATTTCAGTATACATTGTTTCCTGATGAAGGTACCATCGAAACATGTAGAATGATCAATAAATCGTGGTTTAAGCAAAGTTTTTTGTCTAATTATTAATATGAAATGAGGTCACAAAGTAATTTTGTAAATATTAAAGAAATGATTTATATAGTTTAGAGACTACGGAACCTGAACCGTGGGGTTTATAAATTAAGGCTAATTTAAATAGTTCAGTGAGCTTAAAATATTACAATATTTGTCAATGCAGAGTGCCGTCGAAACTACCCCCTTCTAGCGCTTAATCTCGTATAATCATAATCAATATCATGCCACGACGTACTTACTAAGCAGAGGGCATTGTGCGGTATCAAAGCTGCATGTTTCCAATATGTCTGCAAAGCCATGAGGATTATTGGAAAATTAATGTGCAAAATTTGTAGAACAATCCTTTGTGAGCTTCAAATCGGGTTAGAATCCCGTGAACCCTTTTCAAAATCCAAAACGACCCGTCGAAGAGGTCAAAGGCTCGGGGGCGATTTTCAAAAGCCCTTTTTATACTAAGAAAATCCGTGAATGAAATTTTATCGTGAAATAAATAATAATACAAGTTTGCTCGAAAGAAAAATCATATTTAATACTTGAAGATATATTGGATGTATTTAATATCCAATAAAAATATTAATTGGTCTTTAAAAACAGATGTATTTAGATTTAATAATAAAATATATTTTACATTATAGTGGCCCAAGACCATATACGATATTTTCAACTGGAGATAATTTCTGAAACAGGGATATTTTGGAGACAACTTTTGGCATTCATAGTCCTTCGTCTACGCACCAAATTTTAAAACTACACCACTGTACGTATATATATCCAAACACAACACAAAATCAAAACAATCCACTGATCATTGATATTCCATTCGTCAGTTAGGTTAACTTGTATCTTCCCTGCAGATATTAAAGCGGAATAAATGTTTGTAATTTACAGCCATCTGTTTGTTAAAATTTACAGAATAAATATTTATGGATTTCTATGGTATTTCTATGGGCATTTGTTTGCACGTGATGAATATCGCTATTAAATTGAATGTCGTTTACATGAGATTGAGTTTCTCCAAATGCCAGTTGATCTACGAGTTTGTTTTAAGTTTAATATTTCAATACGTACATGGTAGGTACTGAAATTTATTATACCTAAATCTCTAAGATTTATCTCGTCCTGTCTATTATGAGGAAAGGCTGTATTATATAAAACAGTTATTAAATTTTGTTTGAAGCAATTGCTCTCAAACTTTATGTGAGATGTCCACCGTATAGTTCGGACCTTGCTCTAAGCGATGTTCATATTTTTCCTAAGCCTTAAAAGTTTCTAGGTGAGAAACGCTTTAGAGATGATGACAAATTGCAGCTTATAGTTAATAATTGCTTAAATGAACTAGGAGTGGACAACTTCAACCGCGTATCATATATATATATATATATATATATATATATATATATATATATATAGGAGATGACTTTGTGAAGAAATAAATTATAGGAGAATGTTATCCTAAAAATAAAGTTGTATCAATGTGTCCAAAAATTTAATAAAAATGAATTGATAATTCTGGCGTTTGCTATCAGATAAGGTATTTGAGATTCCGATAAAAAAAATAGATGGTTCTTTCAAATATTGGAACAATTAAATGTATTAGTTACAAAAGGGTAACATGTAGGTTCGATAATTTATCGTTAAGAATATCGTCACTGTAGTAAAGTTGGATAATGCACCTTCCTCGGTTTGGAAATCCCGGTGGCGCAACATCAATATTTTTAGGTAAAATTGATTTTATATGTATATCTTTCTAATTAATATATTTAATTCATATTTAAAATAAATTATATATATATATATATATATATATATATATATATATATATATATATATATATAGGTAAGAAGGATTCCTGGTTCCTGATTCCTAGTAAGAAGGATTCCGGGTGGCAACAAAAATGTATTTTTGATAAATTGATTTTATCTTTATATGTTTTTAATTGATAAATTTAATTTTTAATATAGATAAAGTAAGGTAATGTGCATTTAAAAGTTATATGTTTTAATGGGTTTTTGAAGCAGAAAGGATGAATTAACCTCGTATGTACATACACACTAGTTTTACGTACATATACGAGTACCTGTTCTAGGTTAAATCGCGTTTTTTGTAGATGGTCTTCTTTATGAAATAAAACACGTAATTAAATAATAGGATATTTAATTTTAAACCACTTTATTTGTATACATATACAAATATCAACTAGTTGTCGGTTGCACACAACTTTTTTCATTACAAAATACTATAATAAACAATCTTATATATATATATATATATATTATCTTGTTCTTCTGTATATAGTTTTCTAGGCTAATCATAGGAGTTGAAGACTTCTCACAGATAGTGATCTGACAGTAGATGAAACTTAACATAACACAACACCTGTTTTCGATACGGTAGTGCAAGCCCGTACCTAATAAACGACAGACACTGCTTTCGACACGGTACTGTAAGCCGGTACTTAACCACAACACTAACAGTCATACATCACATCAGCTCGGGTGATGGACCCTGCAATGGAATCCGAAAGGTCAGATATACACGGTAAATTAGCTCAGAAAACTATACACGGAAGATTGTGAACGGCCGTGAAAACCTTAGAACATTTTTATTCTATCTTGTCATAAATACTATATTGTATACATACTATCTTATCCTGAAGAAGATTGATTCCAACCGAAACTAGTTGATATATGTAATGTATTAATAATAACATGATTTACAACTGTCCTATAATTTAATTAAAATTTAAATAAAAGTATTCAATATCTTAAAAATTATAAATTTATATTTATTAGACTTTATTGACATATATGTTTTTGTTGTAACAGAAGTGAATATATCATATAATAACATGATAAATATAAGATACAATTTTATTAGGTGGAATAGACTCCACTTTTGATATATACAGTATTGTCCTGGCTGCTTTACTAGACTTCAGTCTGTGTTAAAGTAGCCAGTTGTTTTCGTGCTTAATAAAACAGATATAGATGGATGTGGAGTAAAAAAGAAAATGTTTTTAGATTTTTTTAAGTTCATCGTCACCCTGTTATAATCATTACGATTCTAGATTTTTATTATTTAATTTAAAAATGTTAACTTTTAAAGTGCCACTAACATCATATTAAAAAAAAAATAATAATAATGTTAATCTTTTGTGTTTCGTCATTAAAGAGTTTAATTAAACTCCGTTCAATATTGTATGCTTTATAAAGAAGGGACTTGAATTGCAAAAAAAAAATCTTTTTCCAACAAGAGAATTCTCGTTAACGTAAATGCGAAGGTCCTTGCTTTAAATGGGGATGTATTTTAGCATTACCTTCCCCAAAGGGATGGAAAAACTATGCGAGTAGGGTGACCAAACCACAATATTACGTATTTAAAAAAACATCTAACCTTATTTGTTTTCTCTTATTTTACATTTCTAAATAATCATTAGTATTGGCAATATATTACATTTATTTCATTATTAAGGAGAACAACGTATTAATTAGAAAGATATTCATATAAAATCAATTTTATCGAAAAATATTGTTGCCGCGCCGGGATTAGAACCTGGATCTCTTTCAATCCGGAGAATATGCATTAACCGATTATGTTATAGCAACACAGTGGAATGATGACAAATCTTCGAACTTATATATTACAATTTTTTTCAAATTAATACATTGAAATCTGTCTTCTATATTTTTACGGAATCTCAAACACCTTTGAGTAATCCGATAGGAGACGCCAGAAATATTGGTTTATTTTTATAAAATTTTGAACACATTGATACAACTTATATTTTAAAAAAGAGAATATATTCTTATTGTGAAGTTGTAATTATTCAGAACATAGGTCTGTGATATTTTTAATACTAATTAAATGTATTCATTAGAAAGATATACATATAAAAGTAATTTTATCTAAAGATATTGTTGTTGCTGCCGGGATTCGCACCTGGATTTTTTCCAATCTATGGAACGTGCATAACTGATAACTGATGATGATACAATTGACACAACCACTTTCGATCCATGGAATTGTGTTTCTTCTTTTCGGGGCCTGGTCCCCGTGTGTAGAAGTCGCTCGTGTCTCTAGTCGAGACCGGCAAGGCTGGTGGCAGATTTAAATCTGCGCCTCCATAAAGTAAAATAATTTATTAACAATAATCAACGGGGTGAAGGGTTTTTTCTGTCCTTAATCATAATTCTAACCAATTGATAAGAACTTCACTATAATGGCACATAAGAGGTATCTTCTGTAAATTAAGTCTGGTTGATTATGGTATTTCACCTTTTTACTTTATGAATTATTAAATCCCCCCTCTCATTTACATTTACAGATCATTAAAATCTGGTAACGAAGACGTTTAAATTTCTCTGAACAGATTTCATCTGAGCACTTTTAAAGTCGCTAAGAGAAAGTCATTAATCATTCGTTTATCCCAATATTGTTCTATTCGGTACCAAGATGCTCCAACCACCTGATTCAAAGATATCCAGCAAGATGAATTTTTTTCTAAACATCGTTTAAATATTACAACAAAAGCTTTTTAAATGAATTAACATGAGTTGTAAAGGTAAAATGAGAAGTGTACGTTTTTGAAAATTTAAGTCGATTTTACAAATAATGAAGATTTAATAATTTTTTAAATTTTACTTTGACGAAATTTTTTGACGTAAATCACCAGTATTTAGATTATACTAGTAGATAGGCAATCGGTTACGCGTCCATTTGTGATGCTTGCTCTCAATAGAATGTTGTTATTTCAATGATTGAACTTTCCTTAAAACAAATCACACTTAAATAGAATGTCGATGTAATTAAAATTATTCCATATTTGTAAGTTAGCTGTCAAAATGTATGATGATAATCGTGGATAATTTATATGGTATGGAAGAAATCTTACAGAAGAAATGATGACAGATGTCAATATACGATTTGTGTACACTTCATTTCAAAATTAATATAGATTTACGTACTGTTATTGAATATATAAAAGAGCAAACATTTTAATAATATTAACCTAGAGATATTAAAAATACGTTCGTTTTTGCCATCCTTTCATTTCATTTAATCAAGCACTATATAGCCATAATGACACTACTGAAGCCGTCACATTCAGAAAGTCCGTAACATTATTATGGATTATAAAATTACCTTTTGTTTAAACCCTGTATATACATTCAATTACGCTTTCAATATAAACACTTCTAAAAAATCTATATGACTTCTAAAAAAAAATTATGCGAGCATAGCAAGATCTCAGCCCTAATATCAGTGAGTGAGTGGCCCAGTTGTGTGTATGTGTGTGTGTATTTCACCAACCTTGAACGTATGTCATTAATTAAATACTCTGACATTTGAACCTGTATTATCTTTATATACATCTCTATACATTTTATATTATGTATTTTTAAGTTCAAATATTGCATCATTTACTTCTTTCTATTAGTTTTAAATTTTTATTTCCCTTCTTTTCTTCATTCTTATAAATATTAAATTAAATTTTGATTATTGATTAACAATGATAAATGTTAGCCCAGTGAGGCAGATAATATACACTCAACATATGAAATAAATAAAGTATTATTATTTTGGAAGATATGTCATAACAAATGTGATGTCCTTGAGATATGATGTCATAACAAATATGATGGTGTCAGCGCGCCAGCACCGCCGGTGCGAGATGTACGTGGGTGTGTGCACGCACGCGGGGAACGACCTGTTTCCGCTATCGTTTGACTCCGAAACTAGTTGTATACTTTGTATCGTAAAACTGTATTATTCTTGTAATAAAGATTAAAATTGTCACATAAGAGTTTTTCATGGATCAATATAATCTTCTACGAGGTATACAACTTGAGAAGTACTTCTTACGAGAGTACGTAACAACACACGCAGATAACTGACGTTTTATAATGTGGTGTCCGTGAGTTGTATGTCAAAAATATGTGTGTTTGTACCGAGGCCACGGGCTGTGAAGTACGAGAGATGTGTGTATGTGTGTATTAGAAAACCTTTATAAGTGAACGCGCGGAGTGGATGCGTCTTCTTCTGCTCAGTGGCGGTTTAGTTCAGATCATATATTGTATTACTATGAGTCTGATATTGTATATTATCAGAATAAATCGTTATAATTGTAACATAGGAAGGAGTTTCTATCATCGATTTATAGTACTATACTACTTGCTTTAGCCGGTCAATATATATGATAGCTAAGTACATTATTATAAAGCGGTAGTCGATACATTATAGATAATAAGCTTCTTCTTTAATGGTCTTGGAAGTTTCGCAGTCACAGCGGCCCACCGCACAACATAACATCGCCTCCTTGGTCCAGTCTGCCGAACACCCGCCTGCCTCTTGTGACACTATTCGCCTTTATTATCAGGACTTTGTGCATATTACGAAACTCGTCTGCTCTCGTTACATGTCCCGCCCACTGCAGCCTAAACACCATTTCCGAAGTTTCAGGTCCTTTAATCTCCTCCATTCTTTGAGAACAATATTTGGCTTGCTTATTACATTATATTTTATTAAGTATAAATAAATACCTTTCATCTATAATTTTTGTATTTGAAGTCCGTAGAACTTTTTTGTTTAATAGGTTTAATCTCCATTTGTATTGTTATCAACTTTTTATAAAAGTTTAACGAACAATTTTAAAAGCTCTTTATATTCTCTCGTAATTAACTTTTCTAACTAATTTATTTTTAAATGAATTAATATATACATTTTACTGTAACATGCATGGAAATAAATATATTAACTGGTAACCAATAATTTTGTAGTACCTCAGAAAAAAATTGCATACGTATTGATAAGCTGATTCAGGCATTAATGAAAATCAAAGACTCTCAAATATACAGAACTAACGCTAATTCCTTGTTTCAATATTTTAAATTTGATATCATTAACATGATCACTTTGGTACCACTTACGCAATCAAATAGTTCCGAAACATTTTTTAAAAATATGATTCGATTGGAGCGAAAATTTAAACGTTGACAATATAATATGCATTAATGTAAAAATACGTATTGTTCACACAAAGATTTAATTTTCGAAGAGTAATTATTTTTGAATACATAGAATGCTTCTTATATAACAACTAATGTTCCGAACCCTTCTCCTATATGTACACTTAATTACATTTCTATTCATTAACTGTTTTGTGGATAAAATATAACGTTTAATTATTTTAGTACTTCGCATGTTTCTACTATGCACGAAATAAACTTAAAGAACAGACTCTATAATTTTCCAGAGGCGCATTCTTTAATTTTTTGGACATCTTATGACAAAGGAAAATAGCTTGGAAAAGCTTACTGTGGTGTGGTGGAAAAGGAAGTGGAAGATTCCCAACCCGTTGGATGGACCAAGTGAAAAAGGCAACAGATTATGGTGACAGCCCTTAGATTTGCATGGTGGAGGAGCATAGTCAAGGAGGACCTACAGTAAGACGGCGAGAATTCGTGGAGATCGCGACTTTGCATGTATTTGATACATTTTGATTGGTATTTCGTATTTGCAAAACACACTTTAGCTCGTTTGTAATATCAGACGCTAAAATTATTGTTTTTACATGCCCACGTCCAACTTTCTTACCTATGACCTATCCCAATGCTTGCCTACTAGTGTGAAATGTGACCTTGATACCAACAGACAAAAACTTGAATGATATTGTGTTCGATCTCGATATCGCGATAACATTCGCGGTGTAGACCCTTTCAACTCCAGTGCACTATCACTGTGTTGTGTGTGATCTTGTATTTTGTGAATACTTATTTTTTTATTGTTTGTGTGTACCGTGGATGCAAACTGACATCTCTGTCTTTAGTTGGAAGCGAATATCGGCTCATCCACGTACCATTATTGTGTGATTTCTACTACGGGGATTTGCGGAGGCATCATATTCAAGAGAAGGCGAGCAGTCCTTTCAAATCACGGTTCCTGAAATCACAGGTCCTTCTACTGGCGACGATCGACCGACAACCGGATTGTCGTAATCTATTATACGGGGCGTGTGCCCTGAAGATTTCACAATTCAATTAGCATATTTTTTTTATAAATACATCTATTTTGTTAAATAGAATACAATATATTCTGACATTACAAATTAGGGTCACGTTCAAAATTGCCTCGTAACATGTTTTATTGCCAAGCACCTCTAAATCTCAAAAAATTTCCCTTACGTTGGTAAGGCAATACGTTTTCAAGGTTATAAAAATGGTCAACATCTATGGTTATTTTTCAAATCATCAAGTAGAGCTGTCAGATTTATGCGGTTCAATTACCGCGACCAGAATTACTAATATCGTTTTCTTCGCCTACGGTTATTTTCACCAGGTTATATTTTTTGATGTGATTTGTTCTTCCACAATTCCGCTAACGAATCCAATTGGGTCGGCCTGGATCCTGAGGATCATCTACCATGGATCATCTTATTGTCACAAGCCTGCATCGCAGGACGTTGAACTCGCGCCCATCCCGACAAAATGAGGATTTGTTAATGTGGACTGAATCTTTATTTTATTCATGCTCATGTTTAGAAGCCATTTTTACAACGAAGAAAATATTTTTATTTATCACCTCCAGGTATTATTTATAATTTTTTTCTAGTTTAGGATGATGACAGAATGTGACAATATGTACATTAAATCACTTCCACTTACGGACGTTCCCAAAGAGCAGTAGTACTCAATCTTCAAGAAGATTCCCCCGTATGTAAACTACTATGAATAGAATAAAAAACAGTTAAGGTGCAGTGTACGTTTTCGCTTCCGCTCACATGCGCAGAAGATCAAAAATCTCTCACTATTCAAATTATAAAAGGAAACGTCAAAACAATTCAAAAGTAGCTCACTTTTAACATCTTTTATAACAAAACGAATACCACTCGTTTTAATTATTTTTACAGGAAGATATTTGTAAAATTTTCAATTAATGATTCACAGTTTTTCAAAACAATCGTAAGAAAATTACTATTGCTATTCAATTAAACGTGCGCTACAACATCGATCGGGGTATGGTTCGTATGTTAAATATGCAAATTTTAATAGTCAATATTTACAAATTTACTACCGCAAGGACTATTGAAAAAAAATTGTACATATAAAAGACAATCATAAGTATGTGTATTCAAAGTTTCAAAAGGACTGTAAGAAAAGTGATTTTTTTGGGAACGTCCTTAAAAAAATATATCAACATCATCAAATATATTTGAAATACTAATACAGCTGTGGATAAACTATTTCTTAGTTCCGATACTTTACGTTAAAGGGGTCAATTTACCGATGCATATAATTTAATTGGGGTTTCTCAGATTTTTGGTTTATCTTACTATGCCAGGTTTTTAACAAACGCTCTATGTTCCTCTTTCCTTCAACACTCATCTCATATATTTTCTATATATTAGGTGTACCATAAAAGAATGTCGTTTTTTTTGTTATCGCCTTTGAGTGGTCAGTTGTGCTTCGGCAGTCGAACTTTTACAACGTGTTCTGTGTTGTTTATCTGACTACGTACACCTGGAGTGTACTACGACTTTTAAACAAAAAAATTTACAACCCTATATACAATGGAGAGCTTTGTACCGAATGAGGAATTTATTCGAAATATTATGCTTTACCATTTCATGAAGAAAGAAAGTGCACGATAATGCACGACCGCAAACCTCAAAAATTACGAAAGAAAAAATTAAAGCCCTAGGTTGGACAACTGTACGTCACCCACCATATTCACCGGATCTTGCTCCATCGGATTACCATTTGTTCCGGTCAATGCAACACTTTTTAAACGGAAAAGAAAACAAAAATTATGAGGATGTCACAAAAGGCATATCTGAGCTGATTATTTTACATCGAAACAAGCTGAATTTTACGAACATGGTATTAAAAAATTGACTGAGAGGTGGAAGAAGCTTATATTAAACGATGGCAATTGTATTTTGAACTAAGTTTTAATAAATAAATACATTAAATGCACCAAATTGTTTTATTAAAAAAATGACACTCTTTTCTGGTACACCTATTATTTGCACTTGACAAATAATCAGTCAAGCAAAGGGTGTGCTAAAAATTAGGGTATGTATTTTATACTAGTACTAGTAACTAGTAACAGTATATATCACAATACAGTAACAGCACTGAGTAATTTATTTAAATATTGCATATCGAATTTTATATATATAAAATTCATCAACTGATTAATACAGATGTTAAATACCTATTTTTTATAAATTGCAAATTTAAATTATAAAATGTAATTTCTCATTTCGCATATCGAAGTTCGTTTGTCGCTCTCGGTAGATTTCACACATTGTGAAGGTGCATCCTCACATGGGCGCGCCACCCTTTCCCGGAACCGTTGTAAAAGTTTGCAATTTTTTCAACACAACTGCTTAATTAACGCGAATTCTACAGTCAATAAAAAGCAATAGCTAACGTGAGGAGAAGAATTGAAATACTCGGAACTCACGCCGTTTCCCCGTGGGGGTAGGCAGAGATGATAGAGCGCCACACTCTTCTGTCCTGACACACAATTCTCGCCTCATTCACATTCATACATCTCTCATACAAGTTGCCGATTGTTGAGGCTTCTAACAGAACCATCCTCCATTATCTGATTTACTTAGTCATGCCAAGTCTTCCGCGGACGTAATCTATTTCTGGTGCCATCAACACTTGCGTCATATATGTTTCTTACCATTCTCTTCTCATTCATCCGTTCCATATGACCAAACCACCTAAGTAATCCTTTCTTAATCTTACTCACTATACTAACATCAGCTTTACATTCTTTCCTTATTTCTTCATTCTATTATGATCTCATTTCCACTGCATTCAGTCTACTTTCGTTCATTTTCTGCCAGCTCCAGGCTTCACTTCCATACATCAGTGTCGGTACCAGGATTCCAATGTGCACCGCTAGTCTTGCCTCGGTTGACAAATTCCCGTTAAATATAATTCCATTCAAAGCGCCGTTCACTTTATTCCCTGCAGTCATCCTCTTTTCGATATCATTCTCAGCCTTTGCGTTTCTATCAAACATACTTCCCAAATACACAAACTCACCTACTTGTTCCAAACATTCATTACCTCCAAGTATTTAGCACTATGTTTTGCTTCCCTCCTTCTCGAATACCATCACTTTCGACTTGTTAACATTCAAATTCGTTCAAGATTATCAGATATAACACTTAATGCAAAGGTATTTAAAAAAAATATGTTTTTCATACGTTTTAAAAAATAGATGCTTCTTAAATCATTATTGCTTCAGATCCTTCGTCACCTAGAACGATACATTCGTTGCCATTAGGAATATAATTGTTATTGTAAATATGTTAGAATTTTTTAAATTAATTATTGAATGTAATTTAATAAGTTTATATACGAGCACACAAAACATTATTTTTATATGAACACGCAATTTATTTAAAGTACAAAGCTATTTTTTTAAATTATATTTAAGGGAAAATATATATGGAAGTATGGGTTGATTACAAAGCTTACGACCTGCCTTCGGCTGGCTTAAGTGTACACTTTATATATATATATATATATATATATATATATATATATATATATATACACCAATTCTCACCCCTTAACCTCCATATTTATCAAATTTTTGAAAGTTGTATACATGTTAGTATGTGGACTCGCTTCGAGTTACACTACACCATCGCCATCTATGGACCAAATTTGATAATTCATTTTTTCCTTTTTTAAACAGCATATATGTCATCACTATGATAATCCGATATTTTTGTTAAGATTTTTGTATTTTGTATATTTGAACTAAATATAATTAAAAATAAAAGGTTTGCATATGTACAAATAAATAAATAATTTGCTGAATTTGCACTTGTTTCATTATTGAGATATTATAGAGAAAATACATAGAAAAGGAATTGGGCCCGTTCTCGGTCTCGGACCCAACGAGTCCAAAAAGCTCGAGTACCCTATTTAAGATTACACTAGCTATATCTGTAAAGCGCCCGCTATTGGCCGCGACGAGGCCACCAACATGCAAAAGCTTTCTGCCAGTATAATTTTATATATTAATATTGTGGAATAGATTCGTACCGAAGAAATGATAAAACGACTTAAAGCATTTAAGATGTGGATCCTCAGAAGGAAAATAAGCTGGATGAATAAGATGATCGAGTCACTAATGGAAGGAGGACACGATGGCTGAAGAACTTGAGACAATGGTTCGGCCAGACTTTTGACGATCTTTTCAAGGATGCAGTAAACAAAATAATAATGGCCAATGTATCTTTCGAGAATATATTTTCAGTTTTATTTGATCAACGATTTATCGATTTATCATAGTTTTAACTATATTTACTGTATTGGTTGATAAATTTAACATAATGTCAATATTTATAATGAGTTAGCCATTTCGATTGGTATTTGAATTATTCATCACGTAATTAAATATCTTCTTAAATGAACATTCAATACTCCGAATGTAAACACGAGGCATAATCTGATTTATTTCTAGAATAAATATTGTAGCTATCCTTACCTCCGATACTTTAGCCCTCACTGAAGTGACTCCCTTATTAGATATTATTATTATGAAGGTTGTTTGCCTTCGCGATTCCACAAATTTCCACTGTTTTGTTATACTATTTCACTTCGGAAATAATTTTGCTTTATTCTTAATTAATTTTTGCTTTCAAACTTTCTGATAAGAATGACATTCAAATGTTGAAATTAACTTAATGTTTCAAATTCGTAAACACACTTTTGGTGCGTCTTTTCGAATTAGACGTATTTTCGAATTAGACGTCTTTTCGATTTAGACGTCTTTTCGAATTAGACGTCTTTTCGATTTAGACGTCTTTTCGACCACTATTGACGCATTCCGAATCCAAAATACCATCCATACATTTTCTCATGCTCGTTTAAGTGTGCAATGTGACTTTGACGCCAACAGACGTCAACTTGACCAATATTTGTTCGATCTCTACACCGCGACAGCATTCGCGGTGTGGACCATTCAGCTATAGTGCAAAGGCACTGTATTTTTTGTGATTTGTGTGTACAGTGATATTGTCTGTTTGTTCCGTGGGTGAACTTGTGACATCACCGTATTCAATTGGGGGCAGAGATTTATTTTGTGATCTAGGGGGCGACTGCAGGGATGAGATTACGGAGGCGTCATATACAAAGAAAGGCGAGCAGTACTTCCGAATCTGGTTTCCGAGATTATTGGTTCTACCCTTCTTTTCTCTGCGGTGATTCCGATTTACTACCTGAATTGTCGTGATTCATTCCAGTTTGCACAATTCACTTAATATTCCAAATATTAAAAAATGTTATCCCTTATTTGTGTCTCATAAGAGTAATATGCGAGTATAGCATGTTTGAAATACTTCTAGTTAGAACACATGATCATTGGAAATATTACTAAAATGTTTGATTTGAGAACGACCTGCTTTGGCCATACACACCCACACAAACATACACACACTCTTCGATCGTATTCAAAAGAACTCGCAAGCGTTGGATGTAATTTATGAGACGCTCTGATTCATAATATTCAATTCTAACCGCATTCTCTCACTAATACCCATTCTTTAGTCTCGATCATATAACCTTTTTTTTTTTATTTAATGATTTCACAATTCTATCTAATACGCCTAGCTTTACAAGTACAAGCTTAACTTTAAACGTATTTGTACGCTTCGGTTGTACGATCGCCTTGATTTCTGAATATAGCTATTTTCTTCCAAAAGCCCTTCACGGTTTTCCAGAAGCGTGAATATAAATTGTGGTAAATAAATAGGTTAGTAAGCAAAGAATCAAAATATTCGGGATATATGAAAACCCGATATCCCCCGAATATTAAATTATTAAATACTAAACCTCAATACCTTTGGCGCAATCCTTTCGGGCTAAGCTTCGACTAAAGACGGAAGCATTCAGCCCGCAGCTTACCGAATGTTTATTTTTGCATGAATTTTCATAAAATAACGAAAAAGGGTATTCGCTATCAAAACGGCGTTACCTTTGTCCCCGAGCTGACCCTTTTTCATCCCTTACGACGGCGAATAAAGTGAGTCTCTAAAAAAATAATAATCTTTCGTAAAATCCATTTGTTTGTGATTCTATTTTGTGTTTTAACATTATGATTCAGTTGACACAATTATTGTATACTTCTGTTACGCCCCGTCAGAAAGAGACACAAAGGTGACAACCAAATAGACATGAACTCGTTTCAATATTTTCATTTTGATACCACTTAGGCAATCAAATAGTTCCGCGACTTTTTTTAAAATATATGACTATTGAAACGAAAATTTAAACGCTGACATTATAATATGCATTTATGTAAAAACACCTCTTGTTTACACGAAGTTTTCATTTTTGAAAAGTAAATACTTTTACTGTTGCATAAGTGTGTAATAAACTATCGAATTTATGTTTCCACAAATAATGTGTGTAGAATGCTCTTCGTTCTTAAACTAATGTTCAGAACCCTACTCCTATATGTACTAATAAACTGTTACGTGACTGTGATTGTGTCGATTAATGATAACTGAGATTTAATGATGATTGGTAACTATGTTTTAACTGTTGGAGGCTTACTTTCTACTGTACCAGTCATTGCTCGAAGAATTACGTTAATCAGTTATCAATCATCGTTAAAATCGAACTTAATTACAGTCACAATAACGGTTTAAATAACTATATTACCATCACTAATATCTACACATTATTTCATGTGTATTCATTTGCTCGCCTGTAGATTAAGGGCATAAAAACTCAAAACTCATCCATTTCCGTATTGGTCTAATGATGCCATTCAATTTCATATTTGATATTTTAAACATAGAATATGTATATTTAATAAAATGTGTCTTTATAACTGTCTTAGAAAATTGTTATATTTTTTTATATTCTTTCACTTTTAGCTTCACATTTACCGGTATTTAAATTAAAAATATTTTGAAAACGCTGAGTATTGATCCCGGCACCTCTCACGTACTAATCAAGACCTCTTGCTATCCCCTCGGATCTTGTGTCAATCATTTTTCTTTATCCATATTTAAATATGGTGTCAAATTGTCATATAAGTGTATTAATGCTGACTTTATGCATTATCATATAATGTATTGAATTATATTTTTGTTATACGATAGCAAAAAACTCGGCTTCGTTTCGCAGAAAACTGTACTGTTGCATAGTAATGACCGTCATTTTAATCAATTCATATACCTTATAAAGTACATCTAATCATACAGTAGCAACAATTTTTAATGATACAAAATAACATAAAAACTATAAAATATGAAAGAATGATAAAATAATTATTCGAAAACAAAACCGATGCTATTTATCAAGTCCAAGTCGTTTTCATTTTTTGCGTCTCAAAATATAATTTTAATTATTACCAATACCATTTTTTTTTACAATTTTTAGTACCTTGGTACGAAGCTATGAATCTAATAATAAGATAAAACACATTTTTTTGGAAGCAAATCATTCTTTCGACGTTAAAAAGGGTTTAAAAATTACAATATACATACAAATACAAATAAAATTTTAAACTTTATAGATAAGAAACAGTGTTATTAGCAAATTAAATATTACAAGTAATCAAATTTTTATGTTTTATTTATTATCTTAATTTAATTAACCACTAATTGAGTTTAAAAAACATCTACCGGTTTCGGAAAATACCTTTTCCTTCATCAGGATGTCATAAATAACTAAAAATATAGCATTGGGTTTTCAGAATTTGCTAATCATTTGATAGAAAATAGTCATGGTTTTGATAAAAAAATTGGGATTGTCAATTTTGCATATAAACGGTGTAGGTCACAAATTAAATAATTTGGAATTGTTGGAGATAAATAAAGCATGTAAAAGTAATCAATAAATTCTAAACAGCCAACGAATTTTAACTACGAGCCCTATTCTAAATTTTTTTCCTAAAAATTATTCGACTAAATTTGTATTGAGCAGCAATTCGAGTTAGGTACTAAATTTTTTTTTTTAAATAATTGTTGTTTTTTTTTTAAATTTTAAAATAGATTCTGATCAAGAAACAATGCTATATTTTTAAATAGTTATGACATCCTGAAGAATGAAAAGGTATTTTCGGAAACCGGTAGATGTTTTTTAAACTCAATTAGTGGTTAATAAAACTAAGATAATAAATAAAAAATATGAATTTTAACCACAAAGTTAATATTGCTAATTTTAAAAGTAATCAAATTTATTTTGCAAATATACACTTTTTAAATTTGTTTTCATAGTAGTTCCTACTTAGCTACCCATCATTTATACTTTTATAGTTTTGTTTTTAGTATACCTACATTGTTTCCTGAAGAAGATACCAAAGGTATCGAAACATGTTGATTTATCAATAAATAGTTGTTTAAGCAAAGTGTTTTATCTTATTATTTATAAAATATGTGTAATTATGCTAATATTGAAGAAGTAATTATATTCATCTATAGTGCAACCAATAACAACGTTTTAATGAAAAATGATTACCACGAACCGTTTCATAGTAATAATTATAATAAAAAACAAATATATATAAATAACAATATTTTATAATAAGAAAAAAAATCAATACGATAGTGTAATTAAATTTCCAAACATATTACAGTTTGCCTCATAGATACTCTGTACCAGGGTTAATATTTTAGGATGACTACCATCTCAGATAAATAATTAAGATAGTAATGTATAACATTATTTTTTTTTAATAATTTAACATCTACTAGATTTATTTTTAAAATAATGAAATCTTTGGCATATGTATTAACTTGAAAGTACTTGATTCTAAAGAATTTCTACTAGTCTAGACATTTAAACTGTTTACTTTAACACATACTTCAGTCTAGCAAAGTAGCCAGAACAACGCTGTACATGTTAGAGGTTGAGTCTACTCCATCCCACACTATAAACTACGAGTATTTAATTGCAATATAATTGTGACTTATGTTTTTCATATTATATTATAATATATTCACCTCTGTTATAACATAAATATATATGTCAATAAAGTATAAATAAATATACATATACTGTAAAATCTAATAATAGAAAATAAGCTAAATTAAAGCTGTATTATAATTGAAATAAAATATTCTATCCTCTGCGTTGTGGTCAAAGGAATGCAAATATATTTTAATATGTTTAATATACGATATTTCGTTCATTCAAATTAATTATTTGTCATTTATGTTTGATATTATGCGCACTTAGGTAGTTCGAAATATTTAATATCACATATTTACATAGAAAGAAAAATGTATTTTTAAGCATATTTGTATATGAATAATTAATTAATTACAACATAATCAGATCGTGTTATATTTATTATTTCATAGTTAACAAATATATTACGTAAATATCATAATCACGTTTTCCTTATTGTCGTTCAGTTGAAAAAAATACATTCAACATTATATAGCAAACATCCTGTCCACTTTGATAAGAAAGTGGTTAAAATGATGGATCTGCTCTCGGGGGAAATCGATCATTTTTGCTATTAAAATCGATGACACTGGCAATATTTGCACAAAATACGTAATACTTAAAATCGCGTTATATATCGATGAAACCAATTAAAAGTAATTCAAAATTAAAGTAAATAAGTAAATAAAAATATTACAGTATTTCAATAAGATGAAACGTAATTCTTTCCCTGTCGTTTATGTTATAATAACTATATAATAATATTGAAATAAATATTCTCATGTAATATTTTATTGGATGCTTGTGAATATAAAATATGATACAATCTTGTACCAAATATCGTTAGTAAACAGGAATGACGACTGTCAAAATAAAACATTCACAAAGTTAAAAAAAAACTTTATCTAAAATATATCAAAATATCAAGAAAATCAAATAATTATAATGCACATTTTAAATATTACTTACCATTAATTTGTTTTAAACATCTTGCACGAAAATCCCAAAACTTAATGTTATTTTTTTAGTTTTATATTCATCACATTACGTATTGTACTAAAAACACTTAAATATTTTTATTAAATTTATTTTATAAAATATTTGGCAACACGAAGAAAACTAACCTCAATATTATTTAGTGGTGTCCTTAACCTCGGATCATCACTTGTCAGATAAATTAATAATCTCGAACCACTTATTTAATATTCATTGTTTTTCACTAATATATAAAATATTTTGAAATATCTCGTGTGTAAATATCCGTCAGTGTCTTTTCGCATTTATTTTCACAGATGTGTGTTACCAGCAATTTGCGACAATTACGTCAAAACACGCGACCGCGACCGCCCACCGAAACCGACGACCGCCTCCCACGAAGGCTCGCGGCATACTGAAATTTTCAGTCACCATCTCGCCGTAAACACCCCCACGAGGCCATCTCGATCCGATTTTCCGGAGAGCTCGCGGGCCGGTCCGCACTTTGTACGGAACTGTCGGAACTCGACGGGAAAACTCCGGTGTTTTGGCTCGAGATGGCCGCGCAGAAGCCGGCAAATCGATATAGAGTGGGAGAGGGACGGGTGCGCGGCACGCAAGAGACGCAGCATCCCAGCAGGGGTGGAAATGGACCGAATTTGATATATTTAATAAGAAACGAAAATTCAGTAACAGTAATATAAATATTTTATAAATAACGGATGTTTTTCATGTTTCGCGATTATGAGCCGTATCTACTTTAAAATGTGATGAAATAACTATGAAATCATACTAGAAGATAAGCAAGCTTCGCGGACAATAGTGATTGCTGTACGACCAAGGTCTCTATTTATGGTCTAGGGTCTCTTTGTTTAAGGTCTCCAAAATCTAAATTTCAATGCGGAAATATCATATTAGATTAATTTAACAATAATGCATTGTGCATCCTTATTATATTACCTTGAATGAAATATAAATTCAACGGAAGACATGGTCGCGCAGCGGTCACTGCGGACTGCGTATTGGTCACTATCGGCTGTTGCCGATTGCTTCATGCTTCATGTTTCTTTTGCACTATCGCTGATTGCTTTTCCGTTAGTGCATTCTGTATTGATCTCCCTGAAATTGTACAAACGGTACATTTGCGTACCAACTTTGAAATATATATATATATATATACACTTAAAGACATTCTTTAAAAAAAAAAACATTCATATGTCACATTTGACAGTGTTACAGGACAGGACGCTTTTCTTATACATGTCAAGATGACAAATGCTCAATGTATGTTTTTCACTAATATATGTTTTTTATTACTCGTGATAAAGACAATGAACCCTTAATTTTTAATTGAATATATATTTACGAACTGTTATTGAATATATATTTAAATAAAACATTTAAATAATTTTTACCTAGATATATTGAAAACATTCAAATTTTAGAATTTTTTCTTCCTAGCAAATGACACTACGTCCAAATCCAATACATCCAGAAAGTCACAGGTAAAAGATAGGGAGCATAATATTATTATGGATGATAATTTAATTTTAACTAATCTCGGAATTAAGAGTTAACATCAGTCGTAATAGAAAAAAAAATCGGTATCATTTTCTCTTTTAACACCCCTAAAAAAATTACTCAAAACACACATGTACATTTGAAAATATAAGTAATAGATTTTAAATAAGACTATTATTATATCTGAAGCCACTCGGCAGTCGATGCCATTCTCTGTCCAGGAAGTCAGCCTTCGATGAGAGCGCCGCTTTCACTAGAGAGTTGATGTTTAGTGCTGTGCTCCAGCCGCAGCCTTACGCCATGCACACGGCCATCAGCAAACATTGTTGACGTACTACAATAACGGGCCAATCCGAATAGCATTCTAAGTGTATATTGGGTAGTTTTCTGAATATTTCTATACCTCTTTACGGATCTTAACTAAATTTTACAAAATATAGATATTATTCTATCTCACGCTGGTATCCTTTAGCTCATTACGATATAAATCTATGTTACATTGAATACCATCCAAATTTTTCTCATTTTCACTCTAGGACCCTGATGAAAGTATAGTATATTCTAATAATCCGAGACAGACCAATGATGACTATTTTAAGGTAAATATATAATAATTAGTTATATGCTAAAACAACTAAAACTAATGACTACTAAGCAGAAAGTTATACAAAATTGTTATAATATTATTATGCAAAATTAAAAATCGACTATTACCATCATACATTATTAAAAATATCATTTTAAAGTCCACACTTACTCTACGAAATGTCGGTGGGATTTTAGACTTCCACAAACAAATCTGGCAGGAACACTAGATACTTTATATTATAGAGGCTTCAAATTATTCAATGTATTGCCAGTAAATGTCTTGTTAATTTTGTAGGTTAAGTGCAAAATGCGTAGTATCTAACTTTAATAATTCATATTTATTTTCTTTTGTATTTATAATCTATTTAATGTCAAGTAATATATGATGTAATTTATTTTTTTCTTATGTTTTATAGAGTGTTGTGTACTAATGTAAGAAAATTTTTACAACTAAATAAAAAATATATGTGATGAGCCAGCATGCACCTCACAGGCATGGTCGTGTACTGACATCAATGAACGTAAACCTTTGTAAGTGCTCTTTCATTTATATACCTTGCTCTAAACAAAACATAAATACATACACACGCACCATATACACCCCAAACATACACTAACATGCGTGAGTCTAAATTAAAACCTTCTGATATAATTTTAGTCTCTAACGACAACCCCTACACTGGTGACCCCAACATGATTACGCGATACATAAATCATTATTCTTAATACAATATATGGGAAAATTGTAAAATAAATATAACATAATAAATTCTGTTACGAAAACAATTCTATGAGAATTTAAACCAAATATATTCTCCTTCTCCTAGATTATTTTTATCACCCTTAAAAATTGTAAACTAGTTCACGAAACACATTTACATACAGAAGCAAACAATTTTAAATTATCGTCATAAAAATGGAGACACGATAATAACGCCGCTCGTTTCCGTTTCCACCCCCAGATTCACGGTTGGCGGGCACCAAGAGACATCTGTCCACGCTGACTCCAAACACCGCCGCCATGTTGGCGCGTGCGTGAAGCCTCCCCCCCTCGTCCCGGCCCGGTCCCCGCCTACCCCGAGAGCCTCCGAGGCCCATACATTATGCACAGTGTCGGGCTGAGACGACGCGTGACGGAAGCACTTCCGACACGTATCCGCTCCAACCACGTGATCTGACCACATGACCTCGCTCTGTGTGTGTGGGTGGGTTGTTGTGCATGCCATCATATCATCAACACGCATTTATCTTGCTGCCGACCCTCAGATGCTTCTTTCTTATTACGTCCTGCTTCTCTGTGACTATGTGTATGTTTCTCGAATATTTTATATTTTTTAATTGCACTAAATATTATAAAATTTTAATACAAAACAAAAGTATCAATAAAAAAAATATACCTACAGATAGAATCAATTAATATAAAAAATATTTTTGTTGCCACTCGAACTCGAACCACGAACCCTTCATATCCGGGGAAGTACGCTGACTTATTACACCACGTCAACATTATAAGTAACGACAAAATTTGATACATCTATTATTCTATTATTTGAAAGTAATGTACTTTATGTGTACGGAAAATCTCAAATACAGATGTAAGAGATAAGTTTGAAAAATTTTCGTTAGTTTATAATCTACTTACTTACCATCACGCCGTTTCCCCGTGAGGGTAGGCAGAGAGGATAGAGCGCCACACTCTTCTGTCCTGACACACGATTCTCGCCTCATCCACATTCATACGTCTTCTCATACAAGCTCGCCGATTGTTGAGGCTTTTAACAGAACCATCCTCCATTATCTGGTTTACCTGGTCGTGCCAAGTCTTCCGCAGACGTCCTCTATTTCTGGTGCCATCAACACTTGCATCATATATCTTTCTTACCATTCTCTCCTCATTCATCCGTTCCATATGACCGAACCACCTATAATCTATATAATCTATTTATGAAAAATTACAATTACGGCCCGTTATATTGCCGATTGACCGCTTTAACAATTATGCCATAGTAATCTTAGCAATAGCTGTCTAATTTTGATCAATTTAATTTAATTAAATTTTTGTTTCTTACATTCGTGCATATTATACATTATAAACAATTCTTAAATTATATAAAAAAGGTGAACAATCTTCATAATGTAGGTGATGTTCACTGACTTCTTAACTAGACCGAAGTCTGTACTAAAGGAGACAGGTACATTCGTTGTCTGCCATATAAATATGAAATAATTTTTTATTTTATTTTTATGTAAATCAAAAATACCCACGATTGTGACACAATGCAAAAGTGTTCATGTAGTCATTTCCATGAATCTTTGCTCAGATTATTTTCTGCCAACACCCAATAACCATGATGATGGTGTTTGTAATTGTCTATCGAGAATTGTTTCATACTGCTCGGAAAAATCCTATAGGCTTTGGGGGCCAGAAAAACATAAAAGGACTCACCAAAGCTTGTTTTCATTTTAGGCTTCACGGTGATCCTGTTCTTTTTTACTCTCGTAACATGAGATTGATATTAATGAAGATCTTTGTTGTAATGAAAATAAAGTATCAACCTTTTTACATGGAGTTGTCGAATATAAAGAAGCTGACATTCCTCAAACAGTGAGTTAGAGGGAAACCCATATAGTTTTTTGTAGACGATTCTGAGAATGGATTTTTGTGTGATTAATATACCTTATATTTTTAGTGAGGCATCTCTAATATATATATTTTAAAAAGAGATTCATATAAGAATACATATCACAAAGATATTATCCTATGAAAATAGAACTGACTTGCTTAAATGACTTTGACTTAATTAAAATAACAAAATATTATTAAAATAAATATTTTGTTATTTTAATTATTACCTAACCTTTGCCATACCATGATATAAAATATTCGAACAAAGCCATGCTGTTAACTCGTGTTACCGTAAATAATAGTTAGAAAAAATGTTTTTATTAACTTGAATGGCTTTAATGGCACGAATTTACTCTAAATATTGAGCATTTAAATTTGAAAAAAATGATGAATAATATTATTTAGATATATATGTGTCAACACTATACAGTGTGTCCTTCCTTCTTATCTCTCTACATTTAATTAATGAGAAAGAGATAATTATATTTGTATGTTTGTTGTTCTTTTCAGTTTGATAATAGTGTGTGATCTCTGTCTTTCATATCACAAACGGTATTTTTACCAACGTATTAATTTTACAACGGAGTGAATGTAAACAATTATTATTTTTCTACAATTCCCTTTTCATAATTAGTTTTTCACTAGTCATTCCTAAGCAATTATATTTTCTTTAGGATTATTTATATAATATTTTATAATATGAATTTTATGTTGCATGTATTTACCGAAATATTACAGGTTTGATTATGATGGTAGTCCTGTATTACTGCATGGTTTGGGAAAGGTTAATATAATCATTTTAAATTACATGTAGACAATTACTTCACTGTAAAGGTAGACTAAAAGATCGTTTAATATCAATTAATTTATTATCATTAGGTATAATTTACAACTGATCTAAATATAGTATGGTGCCGATCTATTCCGGTAGAGTGGCGAAGCCTGGAAGAGTAGGAGGGGTTTTTTGGATCGTTATTAATAATATGGATTTGTAGGAACGGAGATATCTCTAGAAACAAAATAGTTCAACGTGTGTGTAGTATTAGGAAATTTTAAATAAATACGTTCAGTCTTAAATGCATCGACTGAGAGACTTGGCAGATGCAACACTGTACAAAAATGTACATTACATTAATATTGAAAAGGAATTCGGTGATAAAAATAAATAACAGTTGACAAACTGCTGTAAACTCGATTCTGAACATCCAATATTCTTTGTCCATATAAATTACAGTACTTCAAAACAACACGCTGTTCATTTATAACATGTCTTGTTCAGTACTTGTAAGATAAATACCGCGTTCGTGTTGAGCTACGTTGTCCCTCTATATTTTATCTGCTGTCAATATAAAAATTAAAAATAAAATGTCTGTGTAGCCGGTTCTAGTTGTATTTCAGAACATAGAGTTCTATGGTATTTTTAATACAAATAAAATTAATCATGTAGAAAGATACAAGGGTATTTGTAATTCACCGCAATATAAAGTTGATTGCCTTTAAAAATGGAATAATGATGTTGTACGTTCGTTGTAATGTATTCATATATCGTCGGTCGCTGTGCTCGCGCATGTGAAAATGTATCGTTTCTGTCCATTATCTACAGATTAGCCCCTCCCAGAAACGAACAGAAACCAGAACACGATCTTTTTCTGTGGTGTACTCTTCATGGTTATTAAGTTGAAATTGTACTATCAAACTGAAAGTAGCGTTTACCATATTGAGTGCGTTGACTGCTGCACAATTCGTTCTGCCGTGTGGGAACAAATTGTTGGCTTGTGTTAATTATGTGTGTGTAATCGGTTTCTCGCTACCGTGCGAACCAATTTAGTGCTATATATCTTGCTATTGTGTATGATGTATGTTCAAGTGTACTTCGTGCGGACCATCCGAGTACGTGTCGTGAAGTCAAAAGACCTATAAATCCAATCTAAGAAAATCTAGATACCGAAAGGCGCATTTCACAGGTGGGTTGTGTTTTCTGGTCCTGAGTAATTCTAGTATTCCTGTCTCTCTCCTGAATTTCTTCCACCCTTCCTGCATCCCTTGTTTCCCCCCCTCATTCAGACAGACGTATCAATTGGAAAAATTACGGAATACGAGTTCAAAATTTGTCGAAAACGTTTTCGATTGCTAAATGAAAAATGGAAAAAACCCCGGATAAGAAAAGTTCTAGATTCATATCATTGTAACAACGTAATAATTTTTCGATGAATAGTTTTTTTCTAGTCGATTAATTAAATTTATATTAGTTCATTAGTAATCAATCTACGGACTAACTTATCGTCACGGTAGGTTATTCTTCAATCGTGGTTTATCTGGTCACGCCATGTCTTTCTCGGATGCCCTCTGTCCCTGTTGCCTTTAACAATCGTCTCATATTTTTTTATTACATAGGGGATATACATATCACACAGTCGAACCTAGAATTCAATTCCAATTCACCAGTTCCATACATCTGGCTAGTAACACGTGCCATTGTCAAAGCTTTACTTTAAAAGTTACAGTATTACAGTACTTGTAAATGTGTAATATTAGCCCCCTACCTAGAACCTAGAATAAATAACAGTTCCCTACATTACTCGCGTAAACCTTAAATTTGAATTTAAATTGAATTATTATGTACAGAATAAACACTGTATTTCCTCGAGTCGTATTCTTTTTCAGATGCTGGTTTTTTTAAATATTCTGGATATTATAACTGACTAACACATCCTTTGCGGTGGTGGGTCAGATCTGACCCGGGTGTTTGTAAAAATATGAATTACGCTACAAATATTCGTTTAATGCTGTTTTCCTTCAAGCTAATCTTTTATTAAATATTTACTAATAATTTTAAATACAAATAAATGTTTTCTGATAAGATTCAAATGAGTTACTGATAAAAAACGCTCAAAAACTGGCCAAGACAGTCACTTTTACGGGATTGAATCTTAGCGCTTACGCCGAAACATATATTGTCAACATTTTGAGCATTTTTTTACGGCAATTAGACAAGGGATACCAGGTACGCGTCCATTTATTGTTAACCAGTCCAATTATTGTATAGATTTATATTGTTATTTGTTTTTACTTATTTTTGTCAGGCGACCCCTAGATAATGCCAGTAATATAACTATTTGGCGTTGCGCCTACCTGTAAGTTTTATGACCCTACCCTCGGGTTTTCAATATTGTTATTGTTAATTATCAGTGGATGTTTTTATTTTGACTATACGTACATTATTCGTAATATTTTTTTAATTTTTAATATTATTTTTTTAGCAGAAACATTACGGAATATTACGCCATTTCATTAAATCATATTTAAAATGAAATATCTATAAAAAATCTCTCACAAAACGGTTGAAAAACCGAAAACTTAAACTGAGTCTAAAATGACGCACCACCGGACATGCTTTGTTTTGACCCACCAGGTAGTAAGTGTTAATAATGATTTATAGAGACATATGGGATGGTTATGTATTACGATTTCAAGATATGCCTAGTGACATCAAGATGTCAATAAAAACTCAAGTTGTTCCACGTTGGATTTATTCGAGGGAACTGGTTACAAAATATTTACCGGCGTCTTATACAGGTCGATTTCCTGCCGACGTGCTATTTACTGTACGTGCATGGCGAACGGGACATAATAATACCGTTATATCTTACATAAGGACACTTGCTTTTGTACATGAATAACGCGGGAATTAGTCACAAATATGGCTTGCATAATGTTATTTTTTTCCATTAAATACGGCACACAGGAAATTTTGTACGTGGGGCATCGTATAATTGTTTGTTATCTACGCTTGTAATAATAATATTTTATGTACATAAAATTATATTCATATAATTACATAATATATAATTTTACAGGTTTCCTGATCATGGACGAAAAATGTTCAATAATATTTTCCGAAAGTCGTGTCTTCTTACCTTCTGCAATATGTAGCATTTCTATCTAACCTATCTACTTAAAATAAAATAAAAAAACAAGATTAAAACCTAAGCCAAATATTTAAATAGATTCGTCATTATCGAGTCAGATACTTTAAATTAATTTTATATTTCTTTTGAAAGAAATGTCGGAAAGTAAGAACCCATCAATAAATTAGAATTCATTATGTCCTCATTGTGAAGGGTCTTCAATTCAAATCGATTAAAAAACGTTGCTTTTACTTACTGGAAAAGGGTTTGTTAACAGGGAAATTTAAATGTTTCAAGTAACTAAATGATAAATGATTGTTTTCTCTCCCTTAAAATACGGAAAATAGACCCTTCGAATTCACAAATCGTCTGGAATTCACTTCTAAATGTTTTTTTGTGTTGAAAATTTAAAGAATTTTTAGTATTTCAATTTTCCTTTTCACGTTTTTTAAACCGCTAATTAAAAATACTATAGAACGAATGCTGACAAAAAACATTAATACTAAACGAATAAAATACCCAGTGTGTACCACGTGTCAATAAATTTTAAAAATATATTATTTTTTACGAGATTTTGAATGATTAAAATATCTAGGTGCTGCTGTTCTGTTCTATTCCACATATATACAATTTTGACAAAACATGTTTTATTGGAGTCTCTCAGAACGATAGAAAGAGCAGGTATGAAAAATGCGTTAGAAAAAATATGTTATAACGTTACGAATGTTATACGTACCTAATTGAAAAAACGAACACCCTGGTTAAATAATTTCATGCTCGGTTCGCATCGCCTTGTACTAATTTCGAGGTTTGCCGCTAGGATCGCGACCATCGTTTCAAGTGTCGGACCAGCGCCAACAGGTACGTGGTTCACTTCTATTCGCGCTTCGAGCTGGGAGTGCTATTCGATTGCTGAACTCGTATCGTACGATGGAGCCCAATAAAAGGATCCAGGAGCAGAGCCAACGCTCGGGAGGGGCATATGGGCGTCGCGCCAGGGAGAATATTTAAAGGGTAAAATCCTTATAATTAAATAATCTTACAATGCACTCATTTCTAGCATGAATCTTAAATGTATCGTTCGAATCCTAATTGTATCGTAAAAATTTATATTGTTGCAGAAAATGATATAATTTCCCTTCTTTTATTTGCTTATTTTCTTTTTTATTTGCTTCTTCTCTTTACTTTTTGACTTTTTGACTTCTTCACTACTTCACATTACGTCTTCATTACTTATCACGGTCCACCTGGAAGAAAAAGATTCGTGTATGGACCGCCGGTTGAAGGAGTGTTCTGACCAACCACCAGGCACTCAGAAAAAGCGGTGGACGCTGCTCCCAGGACACCAAAATGGAAGGGATGCAAGAAGATGTTAATGATTTTTTACGGCAGAAGCAAGAGGAATAGCCCAAGGTCGACGCAATTTTAAATGTACTAGTATTATTATCGTCTCCGCCTAATATGTAGCCCAGAAATTTAATTATATTTTTATTTTTTCAAAAAAATTAATTATTCTCGTAGTTTTCTGTTCTTTTAAACTTTGAATAAATTTTAACGTATAATTTGGTGACTTTGTTTTATTATGAAATATCACCTTTCATGTTTTACAATTTTTTTAGTAAAGTATATTTTCTCAGAAGATGGTCAAGGTGGATCTCGATATTATGGTAAGTAGGTAGCTTCTGATTCACGTACACACAAACTCATGCTCTCCCCTGTTGCTAGTCTACGGAGGATAGTCCGCCAAAACACGCCTCACAAAGGCGCTTCCAAGTTGGGGTGAGCTACGCCTCACAATATATACACTTACTTACTTACTTACTATCACGCCGTTTCTCCGCGGAGGTGGGCAGAGAGTATAGAACGCCACACTCTTCTGTCCTGACACACAATTCTCACCTCATCCGCAATCATACATCTTCTCATACAAACCCGCCGATTGTTGAGGCTTCTAACAGAACTGAACTCCATTAACTAGTTTACCAGTTCGTGCCAAGTCTTCCGCGGACGTCCTCTATTTCTGGTGCCATCAACAGTTGCATCATATATATATTTCTTATCATTCTATCTTCATTCATTTGTTCCGTATGACCAAACCACCTAAGTGATCCTTTCTTAATCTTACACACTATACAAACATCAGCTTTATATTTTTTTCTTATTTTTTCATTCTTTACTCTTTCATAAATAGATTTGCCACATATACACCTAAGTGATCTCATTTCTACTACATTCAGTATATTTTCGTTCCTTTTCTGCCAGCACCAGGCCTCATTTCCACACATCTGTGTCGGTACTAGGATTCCATTGTGCACCGCTAGTCTTGCCTCGGTTGACAAATTTCCGTTAGATATAATTCCATTCAAAGCACCGCCTTATTTTCTGCAGTCACCCTTCTTTCGATATCATTCTCAACCTTTCCATTTCTATCAAACATACTTCCCAAATATACAAACTCATCTACTTGTTCCAAACATTCATTACCTCCAAGTATTTATCACGGTGTCTTGCTTTCCTCCTTCTCAAATACCATCACTTTCGACTTGTTAACATTCATCATGAGGTCGCTTTCCTTGCATACATCGTACATTCTACTCACCAGACTCTGTAGTTCTTGTTCATTATTCGCCATTAGTACTGCATCATCGATGTACAATATACAATGTTGTATATATTATACATATCTTGTTATGGGTTGCAGTTTAGTTAGGTAGTATGTTTACAGACATTAACGATATGATAACGCCTCTGCTACAACACTGTACAACGTTTTCGGGCAGATCTAATGCGTATGTATTGTATATTTTCTTTGACATCGGATAATATTTTAAACCACCATATAAAATAACTAATAATATTATTACACACAATTTTCTACAATAGCATATCATCCAAGATCACCGACGATACTGCTCTTGAAGCAAAATAAATGAAGAACGCTTCATTGATCATGCACTATCAATATAGATCACCGATTTAATTTAACTAACAAATTTGTTGAGATTATACATACGGTGTTTACGCGCCTTGTTACTTCGATTGGCACCATTGGGTTTCTTGGTTTATAATAATCTATACGTATGTGAGTGAGTATTGCCGCCTTTTTTTTGGAAAGCTAAGAAGACGGTAATCGACAGGCGTCATTATTTTTACATCCCGTGCTTCGACCAGTCCAGCGGTTCAAATAAACCACTAGTGCGCGCTTCGGTCGGTCAAAATCTAAATAAGACAACCCAGCTAAAAGAACAACAACATCGGATCAGAAAAACTATAAAAATTAAAAAAGTTACTGCAGTTCATATATCATATGTGTTTACTGTTAATCGGAAACCTGTGAATGAGCTATCGAAGGCATTTACATAAACAAATAGTGAGGTAGATATCTTAGTCGCAGTTGCTTACATTGCTTTAAATTGTTCATATATTTGTTAATATTTTCCATTACTGAACATTTTTTTTAAAATGAAACACATAAATATTTTATTAATAATTTAAAGTATCGAATTTTACAATTTGTAATTTCGGTATCATGAGAAAATTTCAATTTCGCAAAAATGTTTTGGCCAATAAAAAATTTATGTCACATTACCTGTACCGTTAAACGTCACACACCATATATATCTATAGATACTCTATGGGAGTGTTTCGTTATGATAATAGCGATCAGTGCTTTCCAACATACAGATACTATTGAAAAAAGAAAAAAAATGCAACTATTTTTCGTTTTCTTTTTCTTCTTCATCTTCTTCTTCTTCTACAGTACTACATCCAAGGTGGGATTTTGTCTCCTTCTCAAGTACTTTTGACTGATTTCTGAGTTTAATAATTTTTTTCTAGTTCCCAAATGCTCCCACCCTGCTCCAGTCCTCTTTCATACAGTCAGTACGCTTCCTTGGCCTGCATCTAAGTCGTTTCTACTTGGTATCTTTGTTATTCTGTCATCCGTCATTTTAACAAAGAGCAGCTTATAGCAATGTTTGGAACCTAGAGAATTTTACAATTGTTTCTTGCTTAATTTTCTTTTTGCGCTCAAAAACTACTAATTTGTTTTCTTCAATTTGGGTTAGATACTACATTTCACCACGTATATTATATATATTGTTACGTTTCTATCTGGCTCTTGTGAATAGAATGCCAGCGCAATACGCCACCAGCTTGGCTCAGTCTGTGGGTGTCTGTGTGTAAGTTCTTAGAGTGGCTGTCTCGCTGAGATAGAATTGATCTCAAATAATAAAAACACTTGCTTTACGCATTAATCACACTGTAATTATATTAAAAATGAAAAATCCGACATTTTAAACACGTAGAGAGTTTCAGATCTTCTATAACTAATAGGTCTTTCAAACAAAGTTCGCCACTTCTGAGTGACAGGGAGACTTTATGGGGTTTGCGATTTTACTGATACTTTACTAATATGAAGGGTTGTGGTGGCGGCCGTCTTCAATCCGACACGCGCCCGGACTAATATTTCATCACGCCTCTGATTGACATAAAAATCACGCCATCTTATATGGGGCCAATATTGAAGACCTCGACTCGTTCACATGGGTGCCAGCCGGTAATTTTCATACGAGTCTCGGCAGGTGATACTTCGTTGATGCAGGTAAATCAGTATCCAGATATCTTCCAAATTTACCGTGTCTTAAGATGCCTTGTTGCGATAATTATTCTCAATTTTTACGAAAATTCCGGCGCTCGCACCACACACGCTGCCAGCCCGCGCGGAAGTCCCCCCTTGCCTTTGTCCAGTCTTCTCCTAGAAATAAACAGTGTCCACTCGGATAGTTAGAGCAGATTGCTGTCGGTTTCGCCGCTCTAATTAATAATGTCATAACATATATATATATATAAATATATACGATTTTTACGTATACGATATAATATAATATTTATATACTTTTAAAATTAGCAATATTAACTTGGTGGTTAAGATTCATATTTTTTATTTATTATCTTTGTTTTATTTATATTATATTATTTTATTTATTGTTATATTTTTAGTTAGTTATGACATCCTGAAGAAGGAAAAGTGTTTTCCGAAACCGGTAGATATTTTTTAAACTCAATTGTGGTTAATAAAACAAAGATAATAAATAAAAAATATAATATTTACACTTCCCCTTCAAAGGGAGAATGTATGATGAGCGATTCCCAAATAAATAAAAAATAAAAATTTACAAATCTGTTTTGAGAGTAATGCTAACCACTGAGATGAAAGAATAAACAACTTCTTTATACTGTGGAGACGAGCGTGTATTGTCGGTTGGTAGACGGCACCAGATTGGATAGTATCCGGATTGAAGCCATCTGAGAACAATCAAGGTAGCATAATGGATTAAGTTCACGAAGCGTGTCTCCGCTGGTCGTGTACAACAATAAGAAGAAGGTTTGAAGAGGTCTGAAGGCTCGTAATTGTCAAATAGATACCGAAGAAAGCCAAAAAATATCTTCTTTTTTTTTTACAAATTTACATTATTATAGATCGTGCCAAGACGTTATGGCTTGTCGGCACGTTTCTTAATCAATTCTTATATTTTCGTACATCATAATAGTATTCTAGTTAATTATTCCAGCTATCATTTTTATAGTTGGCCGTGGCGAGTACATCAACATTGTTTGGGGTAATTATCACTAGAGTGATCATCTGAATTTAATAATTTTTGGTTGCGGGATATTTAAATGATATCCATTAAGTTATTTAATATATTGACAAATTTGTAAGGAATAATTTTTTAATTTTTCCACAGTGTTTTTTTCACAATATTTCATAATTATTTAATCTATATTTTTACTTTTTTTCCCCAATACTTCCTATATTTCTCTAATATTGGACAAAATTTTCAATTCTAAATGATTTAGGTAATGCGAAGTTAAAGAAGAGGTATATAGTAACATAAAAAGTATTTTTTAAAACTTTTTTATTCCTAGGTTTTAATTGGATCAATCTCTTCATTTTTAATACAATATTATTTTGTTATTTAATTTACAGTGTAGATCTTCATGATATTTTTACGTAAATGTCAAAATCATCTACATAATTTAATATCATTCTAATTTGGAGATATATAACTCTATTGTTACCTTAAAAATTGTTATTAAAAATGTATTTTATGTATGTACTCAATAATCTTAATATTTATATCTACAAAAAAAACTTTAGACGAAATATAGCAAAACGCATTTTTTATGTACGTAACTTATATTGGATTTCGCTTTGAAAACGATATGCCAGAAAACACCTTTTATGTGTGTAAGATTTATCCTTTGAATTCACAATTCAATTGAGGTTCCCCGATATAACAACTACTGTAGTGAAATTCTAAACCCTAAATACATCGCCTACTGAAACAAGAAATCTCAACAAAATTTCAGATGTAAAAAAATATTTTAATTAAAAAAAAAATTAACTTACAACAGGCCCCATGAGGCCCAATTTACGCAGCGAAGCACTGCACAAAAAAATACACAGATAAATTTTGACCTCACTGGGAATCGAACGCGGAACCCTTGGTATAAGAAGACACCTTGCCCACTGGACCACAATGGTATTACAATGAATTTAAAAGCGGAATTGATTAAATTTCCGGCGTCTCAAAGCGAATATTACTCAAAGGTATTTGAGATTTTCACAATAAAAGGTGAAAAGAATTACAGCATGTAAGTTCGAAAAATTTTCGTCAACTTACTCTGTCGGTGTAGTGTAATCGGTTAACGCATTTTCTCAGATAGGAAAATTTTTCCTGTATATCTTTTTAATTAATACATTTAATTTGTGTGTTATAGATACAAACGAGAATTCCCCATGGCTGTTCAACTTGTATATGGATAATAAAGTGAAAGAACTGGAATGTATGAATGTAGGAGCAAAAGTGGGCGATTTGATTGTATGCTGATTATTATACGCCGATTATGCAGTACTAATGGCGAATAATGAACTAGAATTACAGTCTAGTGAGTAGAATGTACGATGTATCCAAGAATGCGACCTTATTATGAATGTCAACAAGTCGAAAGAGATGGTATTCGAGGAGGAAAACAAGACAACGTGCAAAATACTTCTAGGTATTAAATGTTTGGATTGCGTAGTTGAGTTTGTGTATTTAGGAAGTTTATTTGATATAAACGGAATACAGAAAGATATCGAAAAGACGGTGACTGCAAGTAACAAAATGAACGGCGCATCGAATGGAATTAAAGCTAATAGAAACATGTCAACCAAGGCAAGACTATCGGTACACAATGAAGTCCTGGTGCCGAAACTTATATATGGAAGTGAGGCCTGGAGCTGGGAGAAGAGGAACGAAAGTAGACTGAATGCGATGGAAATGAGATCGCTCAGGCGTATATGCGACAGATCCATTTAAGACAGAGTAAAGAATGAATACATTAAGAAATAATGTAAAGCTGATTTTAATATAGTGAGTAAGATTAAGAAAGGATCACTTCGGTAGGTTGGTCATATGGAATGGATGAATGAGGGGAGAATGATTAAAAAAGTATATGACGCAAGTGTTGATGGCTCCAGAAGTAAAGGACGACCGCAGAAAACTTGGCACTTCCAGGTAAACTAGATACTGAAAGATTGACCTGTTAGAAGCCTGAATAATTATCGGCGAGATGTATGAGAAGGTGTATGAATGAGGCGATTATTGTATGTCAGAACATAAAAAAAACGGCATGATAGTGAGTTAGTTAGTTTGTATCAATAATATTCATAAATTTAAAAGAAACCAGCTGATTATTATTTTTATTTAGTGGCACACATAAATGATAAAATAAAAATCTTTCAGAATATATATTTAAACAAATTGTAATTTAAACGTTTCAAGCATTATTTCTTCTGGACCGAATAATTTTCAAAGTTACTTTAAAATGCATCCACTCCAATCTGTAGTGCATTAGGAGGGTACATTAAAATGCAGCGCATATTAAATTTCACCAGTCAAAATTTAACGTATCTGAAAAGCCCCAACCACGGGTGTAGTTCGGAGCAATATATAAAATTCGCATAAACGCTGTCCATATTAATACATTATCACTTTTAGTCAAATTGAATGTTTTAATACATTAGCGAGCGCCGGTTTCAAACTGCAGTTTCTGGTTTATTTAATCCCGTTATTGCCGGATTCATCTCAATACTGGTACCGGATGTTCAAATTGGCATGAATTTCGTTTATTTATTACGATGACTACTGAAAACTGAAACACGAATTTAGTCCGATACATTCCAACAATTATTTAATAAAAATTGTCTTAACATCGCGTTAACTATAGATTTATTGTATACAATATAATATCGAGGCGTCTGAGAGAACTGACCGTAACGCAGTAGGTCGGGATCAGAAGTTAGAATTAGATCCGTACGCGATGGTATCGAAACCATACCAGAGAGTTTAAAATAAATTAAAACTTTTGGGAAATAGATCCCGTAATGGACTGTATCTCTATTGGTAATTATTTGCTTGACGAAAAGACTCTGGTCTTACCTCGATCTTAATATCAATCTCATGAGTTGGAAACCATTTTGCACCTTCATCAACTCGCACTGAAGGAATAAGGTTTCACTGCGCTTCGGAGAGGGTCAGATACTATTGAATTCGATTTCCTGGTCCGGATAACGTTAAAGCACGGCGATAATCTTTATCAGCGGAACCACGCGTGTCGACCTTTTGACACTCGAATTGGATCTCCTCGCAGTCGTGCCCAGGTAAAAGGCCAGCCAGACAGAGACCGGTGTACATCGTGACGGAAGTGTTGAAACGAAGGATATTACAGGTAACATTCGACTTGGGTCAACAAAAGCAAAAACAATTTTTTTGCCTGCGCTCGATAACATCAATATTCAGGTCCTGGTTTTTTATTGGTAATGTACAGAGTATGCAATTCCAGATTATTTCACTAATATATATATATATGGTTAAATTGTTATATATATATATATATATATATAATATTACTTGTGTATTTCCAATAAAGTTATAATTCCACAAGCATAAATATTTAAGGTTTATTAACTTATACCTGCTGAACAATTTAATTATGATTTTCTAATGAGCAATCTTAATTTAACTAACTTGTCGTGTAGAAGTACTTTAAGTGATTTATTATTTTTATTTAAAAAAGTAAATGGCATACTGGACGCCCCTAATTTATCTGAACTGATTGTATACCATGTTCCTGCGCGGAGTATCAGGTCGTCGGTGATGTTCCATGTAAAGTCATTATATAATATTTTTTAAAGGAATGATTTTGGTCTTGTAGATATATTTCAATATTCAATGTCTAAATGTAAGAGTGAGTCAGCCATTCTGTGACAAACCTAAATTTTGTGTCTTGAACCTTTATTTTTATAGTTTTTTTTGCTTATTTTAAATTTTTATTTTTCTACTCAATTTATATATATATATTCCATGAAACTTCTATGGCTGCTAATGTGTTTTTTCTATTTTAAATAAATAAATAAATTTCACTAACTCAGTCAGTTAAAATGCATCACACAATTGATTTATTATTTCACTACTCAGTATCATTGAAACTGTATTTATTCATAAACGGATGATCCGGTACACGTACGTATTGATGCCATCTGACGTCGGAACATTTTAACTGTGTCGCTCTACAACTGTGTTTTGAAAGTTATTATTATGATTATATTATTGTTTATGATAGCGGTAGATTCAGAAGTTTTATTTTAAACATATCGTTAAATTGTATTGTTTATATATTTTGATAACTAGATGAAAAAGTAACTCGGATTCAATACTTTTTTCATATAAACGTACTTTAAGCGAAAACAAAAAAATGAAAATTGACGTTTTATAACTGTCAAATTGACAGAAGTAGCATATAACTTCACTAGTTAAATTATATTTTCACTTGTAGAAATATTTTTCTTTCGGTGAAAATTCATACGGATATGATTTCACTGAAACTCCAAATTGTAAGATTCTGTAGGTCTGAAAGACTGCAATGAACTGGCAATGTTGAAAGAATGCCAGATAACAGGACCACAAAGATCATAATCGTGTGGATATCCCAATGAAAGCAATTTAAAGGCATTGGGTTGACTGTATAGAAAAGGACTGGGGCAGGATGAGAGAGTTTGGGAATTAGACAAGAATGGCTATCGATAAGATTTGGTGAAAGACACTTTTAGAAGAGGTAGAACAATCTTTTCAATTGATTAATTTAATTTGTAATACATATTAAATGAATTAATTAGAAAGATATACATATAAAATCATTTATATCGAAAAACATTGTTGAACATGCATTGACCGATTATGTTATAGCACCACAGTTCATTAACGACAAATTTCAAACCTATATGTTACACTTTTCAAATAAATATATCTCTCGTTCCATTATTTGAAAGCCATCTCTTTTATTTTTACGGAATCTCAAATACAGCCAAAATGAACAACTAATTTGTATAAATTTTTGGGCAAATTGATACAACTTATATAATATTAAGGAGAACACATTCATATTGTGAAGTTGTATAATATAAGTCTGTGATTTTTTTTAAATTGTATGTGTATATCATTATAATTAATACATTTAATTTATATTAACAACATCACAGACTTATGTTCTGTATAATTACAACTTCATAATAAGAATGTGTAATCCTTACTAATTTAATTTGTATTAATAAAAATACTAAAAATATGTTTCCTTTAAAAAAATATATACGTATATATCTTTACTAGTATTGTAATAAACATCGACTGCTACATGTATATACTTCTGTGTAAATAAATATCATTATTGGAAAATGGTTTAATTTTCCGTTTTAAATACCTGCCTTGTTTACAGAACGAAGCTGTTTTATGCGTTATTTCTAATAGTTCCATTAAAGCGAACACTTTTAACGATAGACTGCACTTTTAAACTGAACTTCTGTTAATTATTACCGGCCCAGAGAGCGGTGTTAATCAATGCGGACGCTAGTTCGCTCCTCTAAAACTGGTAATGGTCCGAAAACAGAAATACGTGGGAACTTTGCGATGATTTTCATTGCAAATGAAGGCTTTGTATACATTTTTATTCAACTTTGCACGTACGTGCTCACGTGCACTCTGTTTTCAAGTGGACCGCGTCCAAATATTATATTTTCTCCTTAATAGATACTGAGACAGATTGTACAATATTTTTCTTATTTATCTGTTTCCATGTGTAGCTACACACATAATTAAAAATTCTGGGAAATAAATATAAATTTAATAATTAAATTAACATTAATGAAATCATTATTTTGCAATTAGTGCCATCTGTGTACCAGTAGAGACTTTAATTGCATAGTTCTGAAAATTCACCGCTGTATTCATGGCGCACTTTTTTTATTCGCCAGTTCTGTTTTTAAGCTAGTGAATTACTCAAGTCATATAAATGGCTATTTACTGAATTGAAAATTCCTTTCGGTTGATCCGTTTTGTATGGAGTCGTTACCTATGCTGTACTCTAAAATTATAAATAAATACATTATGGGGTGATATAAACGACGGATTTAT
The DNA here is from genome assembly GCA_022840565.1 of Eubasilissa regina. NCBI lineage: Eukaryota > Metazoa > Arthropoda > Insecta > Trichoptera > Phryganeidae > Eubasilissa > Eubasilissa regina. Next base: position 5,366,764 of record JAINEB010000010.1, read on the forward strand.
GTTATCTAAAGACGTTGGTTTAACTAAAGTATATATATATATATATATATATATATATATATATATATATATAATACAATATATATATATATATATATATATACTTTATAAATATATATTATAATTTATGACTTTACACTACGATAATGCTACAAATTTATGATTTGTTATTAGTAATCGATAGCAAAGTTTCTCAAATATCCTCACGAACATAAACAAATACAGAAATCGGAACCATAATTACAAAATAAGGTAAACAAAATTATCCATGAGAGAGCACAATAGTACCCTACACCATCACTAGCGCCATTTGTGGTGATATCCATACGTACTAGAGTGAAGTGGGGCGCTGATTTCTGAGACTAACGCACACTATTTACAAGTTTTTAAATACTGACATTAAATTTAACTCTATAGTTTAAAACGCATTACATTCTACACGCATAAACTGAGTTTGAGAATTTGAATAACTGAGCGATACTGGATGATACGAGGACTTTTATTACTTTGTATTTGTTTATAAGATAGCTAATAATCCTTGACAAATATCAACAGATGTCGGTAGATTACAAATAATTGTGGTACAATTTTTGCCGCTGCTCGCATAAGTGGCGGACGAAACACGTCGACTCATATTTGAGTCATCCGCGCTGTGGGCATTGTAAGTTGCGACTCACGTATGAGTCACCCGCGGGAAATGGGTTAAACTCAAGTAGACTTATAACATTGTTTCATTTATATCCATCCATATAATGAAATTGTTTTCCATAATTCTTTTCCGGTGAACTTTATACATAACACACATACTTATGTTACATTTGATAGTACATATATGTTATAAATATGATTTTTTTTTTTTTAATGGATCATGTCGCCATATGAGATTAAGTATTCTCATAACGAATAGTTCAACGTTCAGCATAAAACGATATACAAAACATTTTCCACATGTTCTGCGCGAATTAGCATGACACATCTAGTGCACACATACCTATACCGACTCTCAGAGATTATTAAGAGATCATCGTTGACACGGTCCATAATGGCAAGAACTTAAAATAAAATAAAAAAATAGGTTTATTGGCTTCCCTGTAGACACGTGCGACAGCAGGTGTTTTCCACCACGCGAACAAAAGTCTAGCGATAAAAATTATTGACTGTTCGATATTCAAATGTCGACAGGAAATGCAGCCACGTGCATTCTGTGTGCAGAAGTTAACATTTCCGAGAGTGATATACGTTTTATTATTGTCATTTCTGAGGAGCTGTGCCGCGCTGTGCGAGCCAAAACATTAATTTGATTTGCAACTCTTATTTCAAAAGCAATGAACAATGACCAGATTTTAGCATAGAATATGCTTTTCCAGGGGCTATTCCAGTAAAATGTACCATTTGCGTTAGATAATTTTATAGCCCTTTTATTGTAGCTTTATTTCCATGCACACTGTTTTTTTTAAAGGTATAGAACTTGAAATTGAAATAAAATTCATAAAAATTGTATTAATAGCCACGGTATTGGCTTTATTGGAATATTGGAAAGTTAATATTATACTGTTAGTGCTTATATATGATTTCGCGCATATGGGCGCCGCAGATGGCTCGAATAAAGCGCAATCTAGAAGTCCAATTTTCGACCAGTTGAAGCAGCTAGGACCGTGTATCGGCAATAATACGGTGAATGTTGGCTTCCAAGTCCATTGTTTCTGGTTTATAGGCGACTTCACATATCCCCACAGAAAATAATCCAAAGGTGTTAAATCACACGATGTTGAAGGTCAATGCACAGGTCCACTACGCGAAATTATGCGCTACTCTTCAATAAATTGATTGTGGCGCGCGCTGTGTGGCATGTTACTCCGTCTTCTTAAAACCACAGATTTTCCATATTAATGCCATTCAATTGAGGAAAGAAAATGTCAAGAATCATGGATACATTGACTGTAACGTTCTGGCCGGCATCATTTATCCGGAATAATACCCGGAGATCGAGGCACAAGAAGAATAAAACATTGAATCATACCACCACGGGCAGAGAAAGAGCTACTATCAATCCAGGTTAGTGGTGATTTTTCATTCTGCATATGTGATTATATTATCAATAAGAAACTCGGGAATAATAAGCTATCCAAGGCACTCACGAGAACATCTGTTATCGAAATAGTTATCAAGTCAATATCTGAAGTTATCATCGTAGTTGTACGTAACGCCACGCGTTAGATTGGAGAGCGACTGAAAAATGTGATAATCTGACGGAGTGGCAGAATTTCCCGATTGAACTCCGGGACGACTTGATTAAAGGCGAAAATAAGTAAGTGTCAAAAATGTTTGCTTTTCTCAAGTTACTTACTTACTTACCATCACGCCGTTTCTCCGCGGAGGTAGGCAGAGAGGATACAGCGCCACACTCTTCTGTCCTGACACACAATTTTCGCCTCATACACATTCATACATCTTCTCATACAAACTCGATGATTAGTAAGATTTCTAACAGGACCATCCTAAAGTATTTAGTTTACCTGATCATGCCAAGTCATCTATTTCTGGTGCTATCAACACTTGCGTCATATATCTTTCTTATCATTCTTTCTACATTAATACGTTCCATAAGGCCAAACCACCTAAGCGATTCTTTCTTAATCTTACTCACTATACCACGATCAGCTTTACATTCTATCTTTATTTCTTCATTCTGTACTGTGTCATAAATGAATCTGCCACATATACGCCTAACTGATCTCATTTCCACTGCATTCAGTCTGGTTTCGTTCCTCTTCTGCCATCTCCAGGCATCACTTCCATACATCAGTGTTGGTACTAGGACTCCATTGTGGACCGCTCGTCTTACCTTAGTTGACAAGTTCCCATTAGGTATAATTACGTTCAAAGCGCAGTTCACATTCTTTCTAATTTATGCACAAAAATTTAGATAAACTATAAGTAAATAATAATAATAAAAATATAAGTGGCGTTTTGGAGCAGAAAAAATACTATCGAACAGAATTTATTTTTTTATCGCAAATAAAATTAGTGCGAAAATAGCATTTCAAATAAACCTGCACAGACCAAATATATCAATAAAAAAAAATTCCATCATTATTAACGGGCTTAATATGGAGTCATGTTTGATTAATATACTTGACATACTTAACGATCAACACGTAAAATGCTCTCTTTTATGTGAGACTTGAGTATGCCTGCTCCATTACATCAGCGTTATGTTAATTTTTAACTAACACGCGACTTTTAAGTTTCCGTTAGAACCGATCCACGATATTAGTATTCAATACGGGCTTTTCAAGAAAATATTATATTTCATAGTCAGTTCACGTTCCAGTGGTAAATTATTTAAAGGACTTAAGCAGGATACGCAGCCTGTTCAGACCTAGTCTGCAAACATACACGTATTTAATGAGAATCCTACGGTCGAGTGCTTTAAAAACTCCGTACACACAAACATACGTACCGTTGCGCTATAACATAGGTTAGAGCGCCAGATGCCTCTCGATTCTCCTAAATCCTCACTTATATATTTTATTTCGTATAATACTATCTAAAAAAAATGAATTGTCATCTTGTTACATATATGGGTCAAATTCCAGGGACAAAGTAAACAATTATATAGGGTGACCAGCGAAAAAATTTCAAGATTAAATTATAATTGCTCGTAAACTATCAGGGTAAGATAAATGGGAGAGTTATTGACCGACACGTGTGATTTGTTGATTTGCCAGTCGCAATGAGTCACTGGTTGGGAGCGCATCGCGTGCTCGTGGTTGAGCAATATTTAAAATGCGGTGGTCGCGCTTTTTGTACTCACTTTAATATTCGACGAGTAAGTGATGGGCCGAGCACGCAACTTATCTGATGTTGGGTTCAAAAGACACTAAGAGACAATGGCTTATCAAACTCTTCCGGATCATTAAAATCACCAGAAACGTCAGCACATGTGGCTCAAGTTCAACGTGGCATGCACAATCCACGTAAATCGATAAGGAAGTTTGCATCCTGTACTGGAATAAAAAAATCAACAGTGCAGGTTATTTTGAAAAAGAAACTACAGTTTCACACATAAAGTCTGCAAATCGTGCAGTTTCTCAATGAAAATGACTATTTATATAGCGAGAACGATGCTAGAACGATTTGGAACAACGCGAACGCTTGGAAACTTATTGTTTACTGACGAAGCATATTTTCATATCGATGGCTATCTTAATAAACAAAAAATGAGATACTGGTACCCCGACAATCTAAGGGAACGCCATCAAAAATATTTGCATTTTGTGTGCAATTTCTGCCAGAGGGATAATTGGCCCTTATTTTTTAACCAGCGAGACAGTCACTGCTGACGTGTTTACGCTGACGTGTGAATAATCGACGAGTTTTTGGTACCGCAACTGCAGCTGTTTCCCGGGTTCAATAACGGAACACAATTTCAGTAAGACGGGGCCACTCCACACACAGTTAGAGTTTCAATGGAGAAGCTGAAAGGAATTTTTCCCAATAAATTAATCAGCAAGTACGGAGACATACCCTGGGCACCTTTCCCACCGGACCTTACACAGTGCGACTTTTTCTTTTGAAATACCTTAAGTCGAGAGTTTACAGCAACAATCCTCGAATAATTCAGACCCTACAGGAAAATATCCGCCCTGAAGTTGCTGCCATTGAAAAAACGTTTTGCTCTCGCGTGTTCGCAAATTTAAGAGTCCGATTGCAAGAGTGCCTTGAGAAAAATGGACGGCATTTAGACGATATTGTTTATCAAACGTAAAATCCGAATCGTTTATCTTCATTATGTATAAATAAAATATGAGAATCACATTATACTTTTTGTTTTATTTAATATTAAACTTGAAAATTTTCCTCTGGACACTCTATATACTATGGAAATGCTAGTTGCAATCTCAGTAACCTCCATATTAGAGGATTTGTTGTAAGAGGGTCCGATAATTGTGAAGTTCCCAATTTAGATATTGATGAATCCTAAGACTAATGCCTGAGTGAAAAGGCGTTTTGCGGAGAGTGCAGCGTTCAGTCTGACTGACAAATAAGAGTTCACTGAGGCCGAATGCAGCAGAGCGTTCAGTAGAAGAGTCGATCATGGCTGACGATATAATCGATATGTATATGAGAGACAATTTGATTTTTTTAGAGTGGTCCAAGTGTCATTTTTAACCTATTAAATGCTATCGTTTCAACAGTTGATACGGTATAATTTGGTTATTGTACGCGGCCGTATCAAAAATTGATACGTTGGCTTTGATCACATAGTGCGCCTATTTCATACAATATTTGACCTTACTGACATATTCAGATGTTTTTGGAAAATAAAAACGTACTTCGATAAAAACATCGGTAATGTGTTACATGTTTCTAGCATTACTGTACCGTTATGTATATTTTTGTGTGGAGTTATTCATTTAATTACATTCTAAGGGTACAACCATGTTTTGGTTTCATATTGAACAAGATAATCTTTTATGTCTATCTGAGGCGATAAATCTATTTTGATGATTTAATGTGTTTTTGAATATTCAAAAAAATGTATCGCGTGTAAATATTGGACTTTCAGGGCTGGGAGTAGCGTTCAAAAGGTTAATTCGGAAAATATGAATTATTTTTGAAAGCGCGCCTTTAACCCACTGGCGTAATTTATTTCCGACTAGTTATAATTGGATTGACCAATTGAAAAAACTACTTGTTTGAATCCCTGTACTTTTTTAAAAAACCATTATAAAAATAGTACCAATTTATAAAGCAATTTTTTTTTAATTCAGTAATTTGTAAATTATTTAGCAGAGAGAGAGTATCATTGAGAGGACTTACTTACTGAGACGACTTCTTCTTTTTCTTTGTTGTTTTCTTACAGTTGAGGATCATGAACCGCACGCGATGTCCCGTCGCTTGCATCAACGATTGTTCTCCATTCCACTCGTCATTTTACAGAGGGAAACGACATGGAGCGACATATCAGGAACAGACCTGTGGTACTCTTTACTTGGACTGTCCATTCTGCGGTAAGTTATCCTCATCTTCTGCAATCTTCTAACGTGCTAATCGTCATAAGCCTTTTCGTGTTATCGTTCTCAACTTCTGCAATCTTCTAACGTGCTAATCGTCATAAGCCTTTCCATGTTATCGTTCTCTCTTTTAATGAAAGAATTGTAGGATACGATTATAAAAATAACGTGATTATGTTTTAAACCGTTTTGAGAACAAAGCATTCACACTTTTATAACTGGAGCACATCAAAAATACAAAATGATATTTCTTAGAACGAATCGAACGATCGAAGAGTTAGGAGAATTTTCAACATTATATAATAATTTAAGGATAAATGAAGCCAAATTTTATGAATATACAAGAATATAAGTGTTGAGCTTTGACTAAATATCAAAAAAATATCCATGTTACAACTGAATTTCATATAGAATTTGTTCGCAAACGCTGTTAAAAAAATTGGTTTGAACTCGCGCGCACACGCGACGCCAAACGCAAACATATATGCTCTCTAGGTGGCCGTCACTTAGGATACTCGCATTCATAAACATGAGAATGCTATACATGCTGCATGCCCCGCCCCGTAGAACGCTCGACTCAAGTACACACTCAGGCCTTACAGTAAAGTACCCGCCTCTAGCTTCGGGCTCTCTTCAGTGTTCAATGTAGACGTACGTGTATCCCATGATATGTACCCGAGTTTAGTATGATAGACGGTAAGATAGGTAAATTTATTATAAAATGTACTCGTGATTATGTGCACTGAATTTATTAGAATCAAGTTACAATAGTTGTGTACCTTTTCGTAAGCTACCAAACATGCAGGAGCCAGATAAAGAATAAGCTAGACGTCATGCAAGGGCCCACGGAATTATTTACGCGATTGTATGCACACCTACGCAACCGTACTGGGTGCGTTCAACGCGTGATGGAAGACATCAGCGTACATTTTTTATTGGGTAATATTGCCCTCAGAGAATGTGAGGAGATCAGAAAACTCAAACTGAGAAAAAGCACGTTTGTAAAAATTGTAAATAATCATATCACTTTTAAGAGGGATAAAATAAACATTTTATAAATTTTTGTGTTTTTACTTGATTTTAAGTTTATGCCGTCAATACAATTTTCATAAGACGATAATTTTTATTTTTTGATGAAAGCGGCCTACCCATATACTCTCTCAATACAACCAAAGATCGTTTGTATATCAATTGAGGATTCAGCGCCCTAATAACAGTTATTGTGTTTATTAACAAAACTCACCAAGTCAAAATGAGCTTCGTCGCTCATCATGACTTTTTTCCAATAGTTTATGTTTGTTTTAATAAATCCAACACGTTGTTGAGGTGCTAGATGCCCCATGAAAATGTATTCAACTATCTGCTAAACCAAAATGGCGGCCATACAAGATCGGCCTGAAACATAATATTCACCCTGTATATATAATATATAAATGATAAATGAAATGTCTTGGTTTTGTATTAAGAACGGTGAAAGACATCAATTCACTTAAATCGCTTATAGTTTTATACACGGCTGTAGTTCGTAGCAATTTGGAATTCAACTCAACTATTTGGTCTCCGTTCGACAAAGTGGACGAATTAAAATTAGAAAGGTTTTAGAATAAATTTTTAAGGTTTATTAACTTCAAATACCCGCTGAACAATTGAATTATGATTTTCTAACGAGCACGAGAAGAACTTTAAGTGATTTATTATTTTTATTTAAAACAGTAAATGGCATACTGGACGCCCTTAATTTAACTGAACTAATTGTATACCACGTTTATGTGCGGAGTACTAGATCGTCGTTGCTTTTCCATGTAAATTCATTATTTATTACTTTTTATAGGAATGCACCCACACAAAGACTACACAGGCTTGGGAAGGTCTTGTAGATGTATTCAGAGATTCTATGTTTAAATATAAGATTGATGTTTTTGATGCTATTCTGAGTTAAAGATACAACTGATTTTTGTGTCAAACCTAAATTTTATTATTTTTTCTGTTTTGAACCTTTATTTTTTATAGTTTTATGTTTTGCTTATTTTTTAATCGTAAAGGTGTTAATAAATTAATAAATAAATAAATACATATATTTAATTATGGACTGGCTGCTTTTCACATAATTACGTTTAATTATAGAATTTAACCGTATTTGTAATACAATTAATGACCAACTGTGTTAATACACTATTATAACAGACATAAATAAATGACGCCATTTGGTGGTTTGCACAGCATTTGAAAAACCTAAACCTGAACGCTTCCCTTTCAAAAATAATAGATATTTTCGCGTTTTTTTAAGAAAATATGAGATTTTACTTTGTTTTAAATTATTACTTAGATGAAATCTTTACACTAATATAAAAATAATAAACTGGATGTCATTTTCCATAATAAAGAAAATACACGCATTATAAGAAATACAATTTCCGCATGCAATAAAATTATCTTAATATAGAAAATTCTTACATTTACGAAATGTATTTTCTTATAATCTTAATACCAAGATTACAGAGACAAATCTGCATTGAACCGAATTAGCAAAATATTAAAAATTAATAGTTATAATCAATTCAATTTGCATTACATATGATCAATTTTCGACGTATTAACATCAACGCAAATACTCCCTATCAGTGACTTGAATGAGTCTACACAGATATTTACCACCAAAATTACTCGAATTCGGTAGGTAAACAATCACAAGTTGATGATAATGAAGAACAGAATAACTGAATTAGAAAGCATTATGTATATTGTGTATTAAATGTGATAAAAAGTATGCATGATCTGTAATAGAATAGTTATAATCTGTTACATCTGTTGAAGGTATAATGTAAATGTGATATCTATTACTCTGTCTAAATGTGCATGTGTGTATGAGAGCGCGGTGCACTAGAGTTGACAGATGACGGATGTGTGTGTGAATACCGTGCGTGAGGTGCGTGGTGGGGGAACCCGAACAGATAAAAGCAGTGCAGATGAGAGAAGAGCTCTCTTCTTTCTCAGGTTTTCTTAACTAACTAACGATTTACTTTGTATTAAACAGTGAATTATTGTAAAGCAGCCGAGTTTTGTTCTTACCTACATATTCAGACTGAATTTTACGAATTACTTTACGGAGGCAGTAAAGTAGGTTACCAAGATTAACCACAGTAACGATAGAAGGCATTACATTGCAGAGTAAGTGTTTAACATAACACGATGTTTATATTGCTGTGGATAAGGATAGAGAGCAACATCTAGCCAAGCATGGAGGCAGAGGTGGATACCAGAGCGGAAATCAGCGACAATATCAGAAGGATGGCAGGCAATAGACGCGAAAAAAAAGATAGAGTAATTGGAAGTCCATATAATTCATTAGTAAAACTTTTCCGGAAACTATTCTGGGGTCTGAATCTGAACAAAGCAACCTGACAGTCATATAATAAAGATGACAACAGACTTCTTGAGTTTAATTCTACACATTTATGTTCCGTTTAAACATCACATACGTAGATGGTACCCGTTTCACAGTAGTTTACGTTAGACGAATACTATAATGCTCTCCGGTGTCTCTCTTGAACTTACCTTTGATTATGGGATAATTAAAATATGTTATTTTATAATCTGAAGCGTGTCTGTCTATCTGCGCTGGCACAAGCGTATCTGCGCTAGTTGGTAGTACGTGATTTTCATGTAAACATCGTTATTTTATGCTGAAATCGGATGTCACGCGCCGTAAATTCACAAACAAGCGTTAGGGGAAACAAATTATTCATTGCATTATACGAAGTGATTAATTCTCATGAAATATCGCGTTCCCATGCAGTACTTACAGTGATGTGGAAAAGTTTGGATACGCTGGAACACCTGGAAAAAAATAAAAACAAATAAATTTATCAAATACTAAATTAATGTATTAATTATAAATATATACATATAAAATCAATTTTGTCGAAAAATATTGTTTTAGCGTCACCGGGATAATTGAATTAATTTTAAAAATGTAACATATAGGTTCGAAAATTTGTCAATAAAAATACTGGCGTTATAGCACAAAGGTAGTGCACTTCCCCGGATTGGAAATGAAGATCCAGGTTCGTATCCCGGTGACGCTAAAACAATATTTTTCGACAAAATTGATTTTATATGTATATATTTATAATTAATACATTAATTTAGTATTTAAAATATCACAGACCTATGTTCTGAATAATTACAACTTCACAATAAGAATGTGTTTTCCTTAATAATAAATTTATCATTTAAATTTTTTTTTAAAACAATTTCACATACGAATCTGAATGATTTAGAAAATTATTTATGTGAGGTAGCCAAAGCGTCATCAGTATTGAAGATGAACGGGAACGTTATGTTCCCCAACTCTAGATCAATTCATATTTTTATTTATTATTTTTGTTTTATTAACCACTTAATTGAGTTTAAATACATCTACCGGTTTCGAAAAATACTATTTTCTTCTTCAGAATATCGTAACAAACTAAAAACATATATTATTGTTTCATTACTAGAATCTATTTAAAAAAAAAAAACAATTATTTAAAAAAATAAATTTAGTACTTAACTCAAATTGTTACTTAATACAAATTTACTCGAATACTTTTAAGAAAAAAAAATTACAATGTGACTCGTAATTAACTTTAGTTGGCTTATAATTTTTTTGATAAGTTTTACATGCTTTATTTATCTCCAACGATTCCAAATTATTTAATTTGTGACCATCACCTTACATGCAAAATTGACAATCCCAATTTATTATCAAAACCATGACCATTTTCTATCAAATGATTAGCAAATTCTGAAAACCCACTATTGTTCAAACATCTCAAATGCTCCCTATTATTATTAAAATTTCTACCCGTTTTACCATAATAAAATGCAGCACAATCCTTGCAACTAAGTTCATGGACACCAGAATTGTTAAATTTATCATCTTTGTCTTTAGAATTTATGAGTAATTTTCCTATTTGTATAAAATTCCGGTCCAATATTTCGTGGTAGGTGCTTAGATATTTTATTCAAAAAGTTATTTATGTATAAAATCCTACGCCAATAATCATTATCATCATTATGTTTTATCTGTGATGTATATAAAAATTGATTATTATACCCGTTATAAAACTGATATTTTTTTAATTGTATTCAATTCAATATTAAAATTGGATTTTGACATAGAAATATTGACTAAACGATGTATCATGGAGTGGAACCCTGAATGTGATAATGAATGAGTGACTTTACAATATTTGTTTTGGATCAGTGAAAAAGTGAAGAATTGAATAGAGAATTATGCCAGATCTAGGTAAAATAGTAAATGTTTTTCAATACTCCAAAAAATATGTAGCCATTAAAAACATATTTTTTAAATTTAATTAATTAATGTAAATTGGTTTTTCAAAGCGTCTCTGAACTTTCTCACTCCACTGTATGTTTTAAGTTCTGCATTCTTGACGCGCGGTTGAGTTGGAAATGGCACTAGAGAAATTACATTCCCGTGATATTATACACACACGCATTCCTCTTGTGATTTTCACACGTGTCTCACCGTTTCTGTATCAAAATTAGTATTGTTCAATCACCATTACTATTTAATCTCCTCATTTGCAAGGGCGTCTCCTTCTCGTTATGTTCATTTTTAAAAATATATAATTTTTTTTAAATTATAGGCATTTTACATTAAAATGCTTGCCCAACTAGGCAAGCCTGTTTTGGGGCAAATTGACAAACAAATTAGATTTCACAAAACCAAATAACTCATTGAAGCCGCACACAATCGAATAGAATACAATATATTCCCTGTAACTCTGAGTATCTCCCTGTGTAACTCCCTCTCCAAGCACAAGAGCTAGACTCTTTTTTGTAGAGGTAAGCGAAAGAAAAACCATGTATGTATATAACCATATGTATGTATGTAACCATCTATTTAAAAATTGAATTTATTTTACCATTGTATTTTTGCTAAATTAAATAAATAAATATTTAAAAAATATCAAAGTGCAATGCAATATGTAAAAAAATATAAGCAAATATAAAGTAAAAGGAAATATGAAAGATCAATATACACAAAATTCAGTCATAAGAATTTTTTCATAATATAAAACACTTAACTTTCAGTATCTGCTCTACCTAATTTCAACAACCAATTTGAAACATCCCTTTTAAAAGCTTTAATGTCAGTTAAAGTTCTAATTTTATTTCCAATTTGATTGTATATTCTGCAAGATTGAAAGGTGAATAATCTTTGAGCAAAATTAGTTTTCATTCATGGAACTATTTTAATATTATTTGCTTTTGTGGGATCAGCCCTTTCAGCCCTCACAGATGAAGCGCTTGTATTCCTATGAAAGCTAGTTAGTATATTCATCAAATGTGATTGTCTTATATCCAAAACCTGAAATTGTCTATTCTTCTACAAAATAATCACAATCGGTAATTAACATGAGGCTGAAGAGTCAACACGCATCTGAGAGGTATTTTGGAACTACAGAATTGAGGCTAGCCAGAAAGAAAAATTGTGAAAATGTGTGATATTGTGTGTCCACAGCGTAATGTAATATGAAATATGAATTAAATATATTAATTAGAAATATATACATATAAAATCAATTTTATCGAAAAATATTGTTGTTGCGCCACCGGGATTCGAACCTGGATCTCTTTCCAAATCAGGGAAGGTGCAATATCCAACTACGCTACAGCGACGATATTTTTAGCAACAATTTTTCGAACCTATATTTTTGATATTATTGCTTCATTATTCATTTTTGATATTAATATGTTTCGCTTGGTAATTCTGGCTTTTCAAAATACGGAGTACGTACCTTTCATTTTGTGTGGGTACTTCTACAATTGCGGGCTTCAGAGCTGACCGGAGCGCCCTCAGTGACATATCTATTATCAGCAGAGCGAACGAGATGTAGATCGTGTTTTGATATCCAATTTGATTGTGTATGGTAAGAGCTTGAAAAATGAATAAGCTTTGAGTAAAATTATTTTTTATTCTTGGAAATATTATATACTGGGTATTGTTAATTAAACATCCATACATAAGATATCTGAATATAAGATGCAGCATTCCTTTCCACCCTATCTACTTATATAAAAACACCCTGTGAAAATACTGACAACGATTCTCATTAGACATCCCCTATAGATGCCGATCTGTGTTTCCTGAGCACCTCTGCCTCCTGTTATGTACCTACTGCATAAATTCTCGGTTAACTATTTTGGTCTATCTAAGAAACCACCCCTGGACGCAGTCACCACCTGGCTGGACTCGGAGATTAGTTGGTAGTCCCGCTTTAAACTGGTCCATTATCGTGCATAAATCACGCAGCCTCCTGTTTGCAGAGCGAGGGTGCAACCACCGTGAGATTGGGTGCTAACCCTGGGGTGGTTGTTTATGGGTAACTTACGTGTTCTTCTATAAATTACATCATAGATCAACAGAAACGTGTTTGTTTTATTTAGCTTGTAAATTTTTATGTGTTATTGTAATGTTTTTCTACAAACGAACGAGTTTGATTATTTGTGAAGTATTGTATATTATGTGGAGAATGATATCGAAATTTTGCAGTTTTTGCCAATAGAAATTTGTCATCAGATCTAAGATTTAATTGTATTATTTTATTTTTAGAAAAAAGAACAGTGTAACAATAATAACTAATAATAACATTATATTTAAAAATAACACTAGTGAAGTTTCTTCAGAATTAAATAACTTGTACATAATAAACTAAAAAATAATATACTCAAACAAACTGATAGACAAAAAGACTAAAAAAGGAACAAAAAAGTGTTTTTAAACTGCACATGCATGGTAGAAAGGGTAAGGAGGGGAGGTAAGTGGTACAATTTATGTTAATAGTTATTAAAAAGTTGGCGTAGTTTAATTTTAAAGTGAAGCAATTTATAGTTGAAAATTTCCAATTTATTAGCGGGTAATAATGATGTACCTTCTATTGCCAACATTCTTCTGTATACCCACATCTCAAGTGCTTCAACTCGCCTTATCATTTCTTCACTAAGAAGTGTCTAAGCTTCTAATATATAAAATAGTTTTAATAATCTGACTATTCGTATTCGTGATCTAAGCTTGAGAACATGTGAGGAAATAATGGAGAGAAAATATATGAGGCAGGGTTTGAAAGTAATATGAAGTGGATCTCCGCGAAAGTTTTGGCATAATTAGACAGATGAAATATTGGAAGGCTACTCTCTTATGAGCTACACTACAGCGTAGAATGGTTGCGTTGTATTGAAAAATGCCAACCTGGCTGCGCATGATTAGGACCGTTATTTCTACGGTCCTAAGTAAACGAAGGGTCGCCATTCGACTTGACAAATTTCATTCATTGACGAGAGTTCTTGAGAAGTGTATGAAATTGAACGAGGCAAGAGTGATGTGTTAGGACAGAATAGTGTGGCGTTCTATCCTGGTAAATTAGTTTGTTACTTGTTCTTATATAGAAGGTACGAAGTACCTACGCTTTCTTGCTGATCATTAAGGATTATAATCACCTACGTCATCGTCAACCGTCGTCGCTTTGCAAGTCACCACCATTTAGAGGGAGTAATCCAAATCTGCATACGTCAACATTTTGACATGAAACATCGTCCGTTGGTGTCGTAGATAAATGGTTTTTCGCCATATTTATAGTTCAGTAATAATAACAACCTGATCAAAGATTTTTTTCTTTGGCGGCTAAAAGCTTTCACAATTTCTCATATGTTTAAAAGTTTTCCGTTTTCGTAATTATTATTTTTGATAGGTAAAACAAATAATTTCTACATATATTCAATGACTTGATTATTATTGTTAAATGCAGTGTTATTGTTACCGGTTCCTTGTTTTGTTCCTACCCCTTGGCCCGTCCCCAATCTGTCTACGCCTATTCCCCCAACTCGGCTAGTTCGTTCGTGTATGTGTGAAATTCCTCATCATCAGGTAAGCCATCCTGGTTCGCTATCAAAGCATTCTTTCATTTACAATTCCCTATTCCATTCCCTACTTCATCCATCTACCAATCCACCCGTTTCCTTTTTTTATTCTTGGCATTATCATATCGCTGCTCGACATGTGTTAAAAATAATACAGCCGCCATCAAAATCGGTCCACTATTAAAAAACTCTCTAGAATGTTTTCGGTTCGTGTATTTAATTTAATTTTTATGAATTCATTTTTACAGCATAAACTTAATACACCTAACAAAATAAATATTTAAAATAGGATACTATTTATATAAATTGATAGAAATATTTAGGTACATAAGTATCTTTAGGTGCAGAAGATAAAGAAAAAATGTGGGAGAAAGGGTGCAACTATTATTGCGGTAAAGGAATAGCAACATATGTTTATAGATAGAATGATTGGCAACTGAAATTCAGGATACTTCTTCAATGATTACCACTAAGTACTGTGATACAATAGCCGTTTCGGCCCGCACTGCGAGAAAACCGAAAAACAAAAACACCAATAACTTCAAGTTGGTGACGAGCACGAGCAGGACGTCCACTCTTCTTGACAGTTGACAAATCATAGATCACACACAGAAAAAGTCGTGCTCTGTGGTAATGGTAAAGGGAAGGGGGGGGAGGGCAGTTAGGTATAGTAAACGTAATGGAGCATTCACACGCGCACGCAGACCGGTGATATGGTCCTGTCATTAATACCGAACAAATGGAAAACGATTTTCAAGCAATAATTGTTGTCATGTTCTTAATATATAATTTCATATCAAAATAAACGAATAATTATATTACTTTTAAAATTAGCAATACGAGGGCCAAGTAAAAAATAAGGTTCCCTACGCTGTACACTCGCCACGCGAGATGCTAGGCGAAATCCGGCAACACTGCCTTGATTTTTGGTCCCTTAACTACATCCCCACTACCGGGAGCAAACGCTGCGACGCTCAGTAAAGGCCTGACAGCCATCCGCTATGGAACCCGCCATCGCCGTTACCGCCAGGTGTGAAATCCGTTCGGTGATTCGATTTTTAAACGCGAAGAAGCTTAAACCTGTTGAAATTCATCGACAGTTGGAAGAAGTTTATGGCACAGCTTGCATCAGCGTCCAACACGTCCGCAAATGGTGCAGGGAGTTATCCGAAGGACGCACAGACGTCCACGACGAGCAAAGGAGTGGGAGGCCATCGGTGTCGGACGAAGTCGTGGCGAAGATTGAGCGCATTCTCCTCGAAGATCGGAGAGTAACGCTTCGGGAGCTTGCTGTCCAGGTTCCTGAGGTTTGTGAAAAAACCATCGACAACATTTTGACCGATAAACTTGGTTATCGCAAGGTGTGCGCGCGGTGGGTCCCACACATGCTTTCAGAAACCCACAAAGACAATCGTGTCAAGTGTGCCGAGGGGTTTCTTCGAGAATGCGCCGAGAATACCGAAGAATTCTTGGATTCCATTATTACGGGAGATGAAACGTGGTGTCACTACGTCACTCCAGAAATAAAAGAACAACACTTGGGTGGACAACGCTTCAATACAGATGAAGAGGTGAAAGAAGCGGTCACCAAGTTCATCGGCGGCCTAGCGGCGGAATTCTTCGAAGCGGGTTTTCAGAAGTGGATAACTCGTCAGGAAAAATGCATAGAAAAATCAGGAGACTATGTAGAAAAATAGAATAAAGTACAAGCTTTTAGATGGTTTACTTATTTATTGCAATAAAAAATACCTTATACCTGAAAAAAATGTAGGAATCTTATTTTTTACTTGCCCCTCGTATCAACTTGGTGGTTAAGATTCATATTTTTTATTTATTATCTTAGTTTAATAACCACAATTGAATTGTGGTTATTAAACTAAGATAATAAATAAAAAATATAAATAATTATATATCAAAATTTAATAAATGTTAGATATTTTGAATTTTAAAAACTTTTTTGAAATTTTTCAAGTGACTTTTAATTTTTCTAATCCTGCCCTGAATACGGTCTTACAAAGGGTGACCCTTTTCCCATAAAAATCTTTTGATGTCTGTCCATTAAACTCAAAACAGAGGTACATCAATACCTCATAACTCAGTTACCGAGCACCGCCGGTGTTGGATATTGCTCCCCAGGGGTCAATTAATTTGTCCGAATCAGCGACATGATGCTGTGTTAGCGAAAGTCACTCGTATAAATATATGGAGAGGGGTTAGGTATGTTCTTGTGTAAGGCGTACCTACCTAGATAGTTTAGTTCCTGGCTGCATAATGCATTAATAATACATTCATAATTGAAACAATATTATTAAGATTGGCAACATTTTATATAAAACACAATGATAATAATGATTATTTTGTTCATAAATAAATTTTCGAATTAAATATCTAAACACCTACCACGAAACATTATACCGGCATTTTATACAAATAATAATACAGGAAATTTACTCATAAATTCTAAAGACAAAGATGATAAATTTAACAATTCTGGTGTCTATAAACATAGTTGTAAGGGGAGTATGGGGAGTTGAGATGTTTGAATAATAGTAGGTTTTCAGAATTTTCTAATCATTTGATAGAAAATGGTCATGGTTTTGATAAAAATATGGAATTATTTATTTTGCATGTAAACGGTGTTGGTCATAAATTAAATAATTTGAAATCATTTGAGATAAATGAAGCGTGTAAAACTAATCAAAAAATTATAAACAAAAAACTAAATTTAACCACCAGTCCCATTCTAAAATTTTTTCCTAATATAGTAATTTTGTTAATTAATTAATTAATCCTAATCTAGTAATTTTGTATCATCACGTAACAATTTAAGTTAGTTACTAAATTTATTTTTTAAATAATTTTTTTTTTAAATAGATTCTGTTAAAGAAACAATAACATATGTAAATAATTATAGAAAATACTATGTTTAAACCACTATCTAATAATTATTCTACGTGTTTCGATACCTATGGTATCTTCTTCATGAAACAATGTATACTGAAATGAAAAAATACTACTATTTTGTATAATTATTAATATAAAATGAGGCCAAAATTTTTTTTGCAAATATTGAAGATATACCATATGTTTTTGATTAGTTAATGACATTTTTAAAAAGAAAATTATATTTTTCGAAATCAGTAAATGTATTTTAATTTATTAAGTGGTTAATAAAACAAAGGTAACAATTTAAAATAATTAAAATAATATTGTAATATTGATAGAATCGTTAATTTTGTAGAGTTTCGTAGAGAGAATAGGACTAACTTGCTAGTGTGCTGGAACGATGCTCGAGTACCTTAACCACTAGATCACAAACCTTTCTAATCTAAGACATACGAAGAATACATAGGCTTGGGAATGATTTTGAATACATCTTGTAGATATATTCCAATATTCTATGTTTAAATATATGAGTGATGATTTTGATGCTGTTCTGAGTCAAAGGTACAACTGATTTTGATTCGGCCATTCTGTGTCAAATCTAAATTTTTATTATTAAGGAAAACACATTCTTATTGTGAAGTTGTAATTATTCAGAACTGTACAGAACAGGTCTGTGATATTTTAAATACTAAATTAATGTATTAATTATAAATATATACATATAAAATCAATTTTGTCGAAAAATATTGTTTGTGCACTTCCCCGGATTGGAAATAGAGATCAGGTTCGAATCCCGGTGACGCAAAAACAATATTTTTCGACAAAATTGATTTTATATGTATATATTTATAATTAATACATTAATTAAGTATTTAAATTTTTATTGTTTTTTCTCTCTTGAACCCTTATTTTTATAGTTTGTTTTAATTTTTTTTTTATACCAAACCTATTTTGTAAAACCCTATAAGGATGTTGACACATAAATAAATAAATACATGATTATCTACAGTGACAATTTCTATATTATATCCTCTTGTACAGATACAGATCCAATCCCTACACAAAAGCAAAATAACTTTTTAAATAATTTGAAAGAACCCGAATTAAAGAGCTCGCAGTGTATTTTTAAGGGTGAAAAATGATGAAATATTATTGTGAAATGTTTGACTAAGTTTATATTGATTTTATACGTTGTTAAATATTCAAATGAAAAATAATCTAACAAAGTTTCATCGTAAAGAAGTCGGAGACGAGTCTGAATAGATATAAATATGAAACCATTTTTCCGTGATGACTCGGGCCGAAGAAAATAATAATTTTTATATTAATTATGGAATCACAGTTGTTGGAAAAAGTAACTTTTCTGGTAAACATCTTTTATATCTCCGAGTGTTTATGAACTTGGCACAAACTGGGCTTTCATAGATATGCTTCGGGAGGTTTTTGTTTCATATTCTTTATGCGTGTGGACCAACTGGCTTAATATAATTTTGAAAGTTGAATTATAATATTATAATAACGTTAATAAAAATTATCTATAAAAATATTTAATCATTTGGTTCCTTATAACTGAAGATCGCGATCTCTTGATTATGCTTCTCCGCTTTTCTCGGTATTTTGCAGATATTACAGCTATCATCAGAAAAATACCGTTTCCACTTGATCACTTGATGAAGATTTTCCTCTTTCTTGTCGCCTTTCGAAGTATCCCACAACAACAAGCTTCTCTAAGCTATCTTCCCTTCTCTCAAGATGCTCAAAAGTTGAAGGATTTATCTTAGGAAAATGATTGAGAGTCTGTACTTGATCTTCAGTTTCTGCAGAATGGAGACATTTGTGCGCCTCACCATCCATGGTATGAACAAGATGATCAATTCATATTCTCTATCTTGTCTTCAGGGTCTATCTTTATCTTTAATAAGTACAGTAATCTAACGATTCTTCGAAGATCAATATAAAAGAATTCTAATAACCAGTTTTTAAAGATAAAGTGTCAAATTTTGTTGAGATTTTGGGATGACGTTAAGGCTTGTTCCGAATTCATAAACACGTTTTCAGCGCGTCTTTTCGAATCGGTTGTGATCCATGATATTGACACATTTCCGCATCTAAATATTTCCTAATGCTCGTTTTTTTGGTGTGACCTTGACGTTAACAGACGATAGTATTCACGGTGTGAACATTTGCATCTCTAATGCACTAGCACTGTATTTTGGTGAGATTTTGTTTTGATCACGTATTGTTTGTTGTTTGTGTGCCGTGGGTAAATTTCTGACATCAGCGTATTTAATTGGGATCTAAAATCGGTTCATCCGCGTGCCATTGTGTGATATCAATAACGACTACAGAAATTACGGAGACATCATATACATGGTAAGGCGAGCAGTTCTTCCGAATCCCGGATCCCGAAATCACTGGTCCTTCGACTTGAACCCTTATCTCCTCATCGACCTCATCATACACCAAGGTTTCCCTACTTCCCTCCCATACCTTGCGGTGATTCCGAATTAAGAGCGAAATTGTCATGTTTTATTCTGCGGGACGTGCGACCCGGAGATTTGTGCAATTCGTTCATTTAGATCCTATCGATCCGGATTTACAGTTCGAATTCAAGGCGTTTGTTGTTCATGGCATTGTAATGTCTTAAGACATGCCTCCAGTTGTATATTATTTTCTGCCTGCGCTAAGGGTAATAAATCAAAGAGTATATGACTTAGAGTTTCTGTTATGTCTGGAAAAAACATCAATTGTGATGTGATTGTTCAGCGCCTGTTTTGCGCTCACTATCTATTAAATAATGTAAATCAACGTACAAGTGTTAATTTATTTAACAGTGACTCAGGAAGTTCGAGTAGACCTGTACGTCCCAGTGTAATAGATGTTCACTGTCTGCTCATCTAGACCGTAACATATTTTTAAATAACTGGTTTTAACCGGTTAACCTTTTCCTCGAATGTGAAAATAACAGAAAACTGGTAAGTCGTATTAGGCAGTCAATTGGTAGCCCTGAAAATTAGAAGAAAAAATAATAATAAATATTTATTTAAATTCTAGGCACGTTTACAATAAAGAGACCTAATAAATTTAGTTTCAAAACTTTGCGAATTATCCAATGATTTTCCAAAAGAGTGAATACGGGCTCAACAGATCAAGAGAGAAGTAAATTAATGAGAAATCTCCCTCGCCTGTTTAGGGTTTTGTCAATTTACAATTTAAATATAAGAAATTCTTAAACGCACGCAAGAATAACTTTATATCTCTCGTGTAAGATTAGAATTGTTCCACTTTCAAAGTTACAATATCTCAAATCACATTCACCCACTTTTGTAAAACGTTTTCTCCGATTTCACCCGGCTTATTTGGAAAACATGTCGTATATTTATCTTTAAAGATGTGTAGTGGAACAGATTTAGAGGGGAAGGAAGATGAAACCAGATATGCAACTGAAGATACGTGGAGCTCCACATAAGGGTCGTGGGTATATAGGGGTCGTTAAGGCCGCGTTGTTATAGATCTCGGCGTGTAGGGTAGGAAGCAATTCGCTACTTCACCAAGAGATATGCTATTGTTGGATGGCGTGATAATGTATTTCGAAAGAGGCCGAAACACTTTGCGATATCAAAATGCGGAACCGTTGATAAAAAAGTTTTGCGAATGAATATAAAAACGAACACATTTTTAGGCGTTGGCAAAAAAATACATCAATTTAAATCGTTAATCGTTTTTAACATCAGTTTTACTATTCAAGTACACTTTTCATGTTCTTTGTTGTATTTGCTATTTTCATAACTTTCAGTATTAGGTTGATGTATAATTATCGGAAGTTTTAAAAAAATTTAATTGTATAATTAATATTATTATATCGTATAACCAAAAACTAAAACAAACTTAAAACATATTATGTACAATTTTATTCACGAGCGTAGTCACTATCAACGGCAATTACTGCTTGTTTGAGAAACAACACTTGTCCGTATGTTTAAGCATCTTGTTACTTCGATTGACACCACTAGATTTTCTGATTTGTAGTAATGTACATGTATGTATGTGAGTATTGCAGCCTTTTTTCGGAGAGCCAAGAAGACGGATCAATTATATCAAGTGCTTCGACTAGTCCAGAGGTCCAAATAAACCACTCATTTATTTAAAATTTACCCAGATAAAAGAACAAATATATCAGACCAGAAAGACAGAAAACATATCCCGCGCGCTCTGATGTTACTAGATTTGTCACCGAGAGCGCTCTGATCAGCTCTGAGGCCTGCAATTGTAGAAGTACCCTCACAAAATGAAAAGTACATACTCCGTATTTTGAAAAGCCAAAATTACCAAGTCAAACATATTAATATCAAAAAGGTAACATATAGGTTCGAATTGTCATTATAAATATCGTCGCTGTAGCATAGTTGGATTATGCATCTTCCCCAGTTTCGAAAGAGATCTAGGTTCGAATCCCGGTGGCGCAACAATATTTTTAGATGAAATTAATTTTATTAGTATATCTTTCTAATTAATATATTTAATTCTTATTTAAAATATCACAGACCTATGTTCTTAATAGCTACAACTTTGCAATAAGAACGCGTTCTCCAAAAATATAAATAATGTTGGAAGAGAAAAAATGAACAGTTGCAGGCCTATCTTTTGATTTTATCCAGAATTTAAGCTTGTCACTGATAGCAGTGTATATTTTCAACATTTATGACATCAAGTCTGCATCCAGATAATTGTATGTGGACTATAAAGGTGATGCTAGGAAGGGTTCACATGAAGTACATGTTCATTTATTTTGGATTATATCAATAATATAATAAATTGTTCCGGTTCACTCTTGTGTCTTGTTAGCTCGGGCTGACGTTGCCTGTGGAGCAATGTACAGGAGCCAAATTATAGTTCAGTGTAGCAACCAAGGGTGTAATCCGTTTCCTAAAGTCTAGAGTTAATGTAGAGTCAAAGCGAGGTAGAGAGAAACGAAAAAGCGCGGCGACGAGAAAAAGCTCTCTCGGCCGCCGATGCACTATTTATTACTCGTGAGATGGGCCCAGCCGTGACAGGCCCCCCGTATCACGCCGGACTAATGGGAGTGAGCTAACAGCCCTAACCCCGCCCCGTGCAATCCGACTCGTCGCCCGACTGGCGGCGAAAGAGAGAAACTGATGCCCAGTCGAGCGTCGTAGCACTCGGGCAGGTAGATTCTAGTACGCGCTCATATTTATTAAAACGCGTTTTGCCCGGGATTAATTTATTTCAGTTACAAAAATACAAATTCACAATTCACGTATAAAAACACACACTTTATATTGCACATTCCTGCACGGGCGATCACATCAACATTCTCTATTGTAGAATCCTTGGAACGAGGGCCTCGTGCACCCGGGATTTGACCATTTATGGTCGCGGTTTAGCCAAAAAAGGCTCTTCTTAAGGCCACATACAAGCATAGCTCCCGCGAGCGTTATTCTGTGCGACACAAATAGCATTCAATACAATTTTAAACATTTTTATTTGTTTTCTGATGGATGTCCTGGTCAATTCAATTTCAATTTTTATTGGCTTTGACTTCAACGGAAACATTCAATACAATTACGTATTATTTTCCCAATCAGAGAACACTTATTTTTACAATGTGACAGAAATTTTGCAGTAGTCTAGATTAAACTGATAATTATAGATAGAATTCACACGGTTGCTGAATATGTGCACATGATTGTAAGCTCTAGTTTTCCAAAAAAGGTTACAAGAAAGACATTTTGAATTTAAAAAATGTTCTTAAGGAGAACGTATTCTTATTGTGAAGTTATAATTATTCAGAACATAGGTCTGTGATATTTTAAATACAAAATTAATATATTAGTTATAAATATATACATATAAAATTATAATATTTTATATGTATATATTTATATTATGTGTTCTCATTAATAATATAAGTTGTATCAATGTGTCCAAAATTTAATAAAAATGAATTGATAATTCTGGCGTCTGTAGTCGGTTTACTCAAAGCTATTTGAGATTCTGTAAAAATAATGAAGATGGCTTTCAAATAATGGAACGACAGATGTATTAATTTGATAAAGTGTAACATATAGGCTCGAAAATTTGTCATGAAAAGTACTGGTGTTATAACACAATTGGTAGTATACTTCCCCGGATTGGAAATAGAGATCCAGGTTCAAATCCCGGTGACGCAAAAGCAATATTTTTTCGACAAAATTTATTTTACATGTATATATTTATAAATAATACATTAATTTAGTATTTAAAAAATGGTCTTTCACTGGAGTCTATTGGGAAAAAAGTACCCAGAAATATGAAACTTGTGGTGGCATAGTTGGCCTATTTTGAGTACCTATAGTAGCTGCTCTCCAGGATATTTAACAGCCCGTCAATTTTTCGATAGTCTAGTATCATCTACTTTTTAGTTGGTCATAAAAAAACGATATTTCACTACCAAGTGAATAGGCGAATGAAAATTATTGTAAAGTTTTAATAAGTAAATAAATAAATAATCAAATAAAACAGGTTAATCCCGATATCCTGGATGAATATAAGGAATTATATTATAAATTGTTTCAATGGCGAACATAATCTAAAGATATTGTAGAGTAATTTATTTATTAGACTTTATTGACATATATGTTTCTGTTATAATAGAGGTGAATATTATAATACAACATGATGGATACAATTATATTGCACGATGCAAGCAATTATTGTGTGGAATGCAGTAGACTCCACCTCAGATATATACAGCATTATCTTGGCTACTTTGCTAGACTGTCGTCTGTGTTAAAGTAGCCAGTTTTTTTGGTGGTGTATTGTGGTGTTATTAACACAAAAAAGATAAAGATTCTACAGGAATAAAAATAAAAATAAAGTAAAATATATAGTGAGAGTATTGTAGAACTAGTAAATTATTAGTGTAGGCACTGTATAACGATTATTATTAATGTTAATTGTTGTAGATAATATTTTTGTGATACTTTATTTGGTCATACTTCTTTCTTTATTTGTAAAAATGACAATATATTGATTAATAAATTTTCATGCACTATAAACACGAGTTTCTGATATTTTATCAAAGTATAATATTAATATTTTATCAAAGTATAATATTAATATTTTCATCACAAAATTAGTTCACTTTCATTACGTATATTTGAGAAACAACACTTTTCAGAGATTTAATATCCAAATTTTAAGAGTATATCTTTAAAAAAAGAAGATTCTCTATATATTATATTATCTGATCAATTTTGTATATATGATTATTATTTTATATTAAAAATAACTTGATTGGATAGTTTGTATTTATTATCTTAGAAGTAAGTTTGGTGGACAAGTGTTATTTCTCAAATAAGAGGTAAGTTTGCTTGGCGAAGAAGCACTGAATTTTTGAGGCAATCCACGATTTGAAATACTCTATCGACTCCTCCAAATCGATATAAACTAAGCCAACCTGCTAATTTTTTCAGACGGCGGTTCTATTGATAATCTGTGGGGGGCTGGGTGGGAGAGTAGGGCTTCGATCACACGGCGTTCGACATGAGGGCAAGTGGTTTTAGATAATGACGTTTGTCAAATTTCTCTGTCAGATTGAACGTCGTATTCGTTGGTTTAGGTTTTTGTCTCTTTCTACTAATCTCAATCTGATCTCTGGGTTTATCTCCAGATCAAAATTACAACACGTGTATAAAGTATTGATATGCATCGCAACTAAATCTATGAGATTATGTAATTGTGTCACTTTCTGCGGTACAGCAAATATAAATCTCTGGCTGAATTGAACGTACATTTTTGCCTCATCTTAAGTACGAAAGTATCCAAAGATCGCATCCAACAATACAGTATTTAGTATTCTGGGTCCTGCTCGCGAGATCGTAAAGGGCAGAAAGAGGGAAGAAAATGTTCGTACTTAAGATGACTACACTCAATATGGTTATTCTTATCTTCGTCGTGGGATTGTTATCGTAAATCTGCCAAACCATCTTCTTCAGAAAACATACGGAAATATATGTAAATATGTGCGAGTAAACAAATATTAATATGCACAGGGGGAGCAATAATTTTGTTACTCTTTTTTTTAGATTTAATTTAGAAGGGTAAAATTTTTAGCATGGTATATATTTTTATCGGAGACTTTCAGGGTAAAATGTGAAACAAAATTGCAATTGAAAAAACGCTTTTAGAAATTAGGTAATATTTTTATCATAAAATAAAAGAAAAACATCTGGCAACCAGCAAAATGCAACTAGCAACAAGCAACAGATAACTGGCAATATGTAATTAGCAACTAATGCTACAACAAACTAGCAAAAAGTAACTGACGATAAGCAATATGTAACAAGCTAAATGCGACTAGCAATGAGCAGCAATATGCAATAACAAGCTAGCAATAACTACCAATAATAAGTAACAGGCTACTGGCAACTAGCACTACAACCAATATGCAAAAAGCAATAAGTGATCAGCAACAAACAATACTTAGAAATGTGTCACAGCGTTAAAAAAGTGTGTTAAAAAATGTATATTATTTTTTTATTTTTTTTATTTATTGTCTTTGTTTTATTAACCACTTAACTGAGTTTAAATACATCTACCGGTTTCGAAAAATACTATTTTCTTCTTCAGGATGTCATAACTAACTAAAAACATATATTATTGTCTCTTTACCAGAAACTATTTAAAAAAAAAACAATTGTTTAAAAAATAAATTTAGTACCTAACTAAAATTGTTACTTAATACGAATTTAGTCGAATAATTTATAGGAAAAAAAATTAGAATGGGACTCGTACTTAAATATAGTTGGTTGCTTATAATTTTTGGATTAGTTTTACATGCTTCATTTATTTCCAACGATTCCAAATTATTTAATTTGTGACCAGCACCGTTTATATGCAAAATTGACAATCCCAATTTTATATATCCCAACAAAGATAATAAATAAAAAATATGAATTTTTACCACAAAGTTAATATTGCTAATTTTAAAAGTATGTATATTATTTTATAACTATAATGCCTGTGGATTGATGATCGAGTAACAGTCGCATGTGCATTTGAGTCGAACATGTGTGTATAGTGAGTGTAAAGACACCTATCAGAGTAGCATTTATAAGAAGAACCGGTAACCGAGTTTGGTCTCTTTTTGCTCTGCGTCACTCTCCGAATATAGATTGTAATATTGTCAGTCAGAAATAAATACTGTAAATTTTCACATTGTATTATTATTGAATTTTAACACACTATTGCACTGGGTATGTGGCCATTATAAACTTTCATAATTTTTTTATTACCTGCAGAAAAATTTATAATTAAAAATAAATCCCACCAAATTTATACATTTTTAAAAACAGTCAGCCCAAGTTGGCCCACCTTTACTATACACAGTGTTCATATTTAAAGTACTCCACCGTAATAAATGTATGTATTGGATATAAATATTATATTGTATATGTAATAACCATTCGAAAAAATTGTATAAAAAATAATTGTTAATTCTGGCGTCTGCTACCAGTTTACTAAAGATATTTGAGATTCCATAAAAATAAAGTAGATGATTTTCAAATAATGGAACGGTAGATGTATTAATTTGAGCAATGTAACGTATATGTTCAAAAATCTGCCGACAAAGGTACTGTAGCATAATTGGATAATGCACCTTCCCCAGATTAGAAAGAGATCTAGCTTCAAATCCTAGTAGCAATAACAATATATTTTTCAATCAAATTGATTATACATGTAAGCTAGTGGTCATCTATAGTCAACTATTTGGCGTCCTTAAAACAGCCGCCACACTAGTAACATTTTTTGTCACCAATTTAGTGACTGTCCCGCTGACCAACTACATATATATTTTTTTAAATACTGAAATCAAACAATCACCTTACTTTTGTCTCATCCTAGCTACGCACACGTGTATCGTGGGCTTGTCTCATAATATATTAATGTTTATCTTACATGTATATATAGATGTGTATGATATTCCTATGTATGATATTCCCATTCTTTCCATACAAATATAGGAAATAAATCCTGATATTATTAGGTACTTACATCGGATAAAGAAATGTATACATTTTTACACGTAAATAATATAAAAACTTTCCGGTCTATTTAAATATTCCACAATTTATTGCAATACCTATTAAAATTATGTATTTTAGTGATAATACTAAAATATCATCTGCGAGGCTCAGCAAAGAGGATAGAGCGGTACACTACTTGGTCTTGACACGCAACTTTTACCTCATTCACCTTCATGCTTTTCATTAAGAAATTGTTAGTGTTAATTAAATGTATTAATTAGAAAGAAACATATATTTATATATAAAATCAATTTTATAAAAAAAAAATATTGTTGTTGCGCTACCGGGATTCGAATCCGTATCTCTTTCGAATCCGGGAAGATACATTATCCAACTATGCTACAGCGACAGTACTTTTAACGACAAATTTTCGAACCCATGTGTTACACTTTTTATATTATATTATTTTATATTTATTAGTATTAATTATATCACAGACTTCTGAATAATTACAACTTTACAATAATAATTTGTTCTCCTAAATCTTTAAACTTTAAACCAAATATTTAATTTTGCAATAAAAAAAAAAAAATTTTTAATAATTGCAGTTAATAGATTTATGACAAACGCCACTAAACGATTCCAAATCATGTCCTAAAGTGAACGAAAGCCATGCATTCTTAAATGGTGAACCATGAACAACTGTGAGGGTGGAACCCGCCGTTTACCATTCGTCGTCTTGTTGGCATTTTTTTAATGGACAGAATTGGTTAACGTTACAATTATGTAAAGTGATTACTCAAGCCAGCCAAGGACAGGTCGTAAGCCCTGTAATACCCATACTTTCATACTTCCCATATAATATAAAATTTCGTCTCTATGAGACATCTATAATATATCTTAAAGAAATACCAAAGAACATATCAGCGGAATTCACACTAAAAATTGATGTAAATCAACATGAGCACGAGCATCGTCCAATGGAAAGGGATAGACTGAGACTGCCATTCAAGAAGAAGGCCAAATTTTAGAAATTGATGATGTATAGTGCGATGAAATTTTTTAATAAAATGCCAGAAAATATAAGAAAGGTAGAGAAATTGAATAGATTTAAAATTAAACTGACCAAATATATAAAAGATAAGTTTTAGTAAAAGAAAATACTTTAATCTTGTATGTATTAGAGCATATATAAGGAGTGCTTACGTATGCACTATATTAAGAATTAAATAAATATATTATGATTCATTATTCTGAAAAAGTGTCAGAAGCAATCATGAAACATTAATTACTTTATAACACTACACTATATAACAATAATCTGATGTAAAAATCTAATTTTGGCGGACTACGCGGGATTCAGTTAGAAATGCTATTTTTTTACTTATATACGGGTGGAATTTGACTCATATCTTAATATATGGTAAACACACTACCCAGAATTCATGGGTGTCGTCAGTAGAAGAGATGATCGTTTCTTTCAACTACACCTCACATAGATTTCTGTAATTTTTGGTATGCGTCTTGGCTAACCGCAGTAATCTTACCCAGGATGCCGTAAGAGGGCGACTACTACCTACCACCTACTTAATTATAATTCAAGTATCATAATGATATATCCGTTTTTCGATACCCAAATATTTTAATGTTACCATATAAATGAACAATTTATTATCGTAATTATCTCGCCGTCTTTTTTAATATAATTCTTCACTTTGAAATCTAGCGTTAGTAAGTTTTGAATGATAAATTTTCCTTGAGAAAACTTTTTACGTAACTTCCAGTTAAATCATTTGGGAGTTAACTTATGTTTAACGAAATTTCAAACAGAGATTTAACTTAACGCCTTAAGTTGAATTTGGGGATTGGAGGCTTATTGGGACTAGAAGGCATTTAAAATATTTTATACTAACTTACAAAATAGCACCGACTGTTATAATTTTAAAATTATTGATTTATTTTTATTTTTACCTTATACTATGTTTCTATTTTTA
This sequence comes from Eubasilissa regina, assembly GCA_022840565.1. Taxonomy (NCBI): domain Eukaryota; kingdom Metazoa; phylum Arthropoda; class Insecta; order Trichoptera; family Phryganeidae; genus Eubasilissa; species Eubasilissa regina. The sequence continues at coordinate 5,396,620 of JAINEB010000010.1, forward strand.
TTTGTTAACTTTGTTTTATTAACCACTTAATTGTGTTTAAATATTATACATCTATCGGTTTCAAAAAATAGCATTTTCTTCTTCTGGATGTCAATACTAACTAAAAATATATATTATTGTTTCTTTACCAGAATCTATTTAAAAAAAAAACAACAATCATTTAAAAAATAAATTTAGTACCTAACTCAAATTGTTACTTAATACAAATTTACTCGAATAAAACAAAGTTAACAAATAAAATATGAATTAAGGAAAACACATTCTTATTATGAAGTTGTAATTATTCAAAACATGAGTATTTGGTGTTTTAAATACTAATTTAATGTATTAATTATAAATATATACATATAAAATCAATTAATTAATTTTGCTAATTTCAAAAGTATACTATGTTTTTTCAATGTGCAATACCTAGAAAGTAATTAATGAAGAATAATGAACAAGAATTACAGAGTATAGTGAGTAGAATGTACGATATATGCAGGGAAAGTGACCTTCAAGTGAATTTCAATAAGTCGAAAATGATGGTATTCGAGAAGGAAGAAAGCAAGACAACGTGCAAAATACTTATAGGTAATGAATGCTTGGAACATGTAAATGAGTTTGTGTATTTGGGAAGTATTTTTTTTTTAAATAGAGATGCGTACACGGAATACATGTCACCTCAATATTCTTACCATTTTCAAACTAAGCTAAATGCTTGTGCTATGGAAATAGGACTAACTTGCTGGAGTCCTGGAACGAGGCGCGAACCACCGTCCACCGAATCACTAGGCCAGCGTCTTAACCACTACACCAACAAGCTACTACGACTCGTATGTTTGATATAAACGGAAAGACTGAAAATGATATCGAAGGGAGGGTGACCGCATAAAGCTAAGTGAACTGCACTTGGAATGGAATTATAACTAATGGAAACTTGTCAACCGACGCAAAGCTAGCAGTATATAATGGAGTCCTGGTACCGACACTGGACTATAACCGGTCGACTACTGGTAAGAGGAATAAAAGTAAATTGAATACACTGGAAATGAGATCACTTAGGCGTATGCGTGGCAGGTCCATTTTCAATCATTAAAGAATGTATAGCTAATCTTAGTACAGTGAGTAAGATTAAGAAAGGATCACTAAGGTGGTTTGGTCGTAATGACGAGAGAATGGTGAGGAAGATATATGATTCAAGTGTTGATGACACCAGAAATAGAAGACGTCCGCGGAAGACTTGGTACGACCAGGTAAATCAGATACTAGATGATGGTCCTCTTAGAAGCTTCAATAACCAGCGAGCTTGTATGAGAAGATGTATGAATGTGGATGAGGTGAGAACTGTGTGTCAGGATAGAAGAGTGTGACGCTCTATTCCTCTGCCTACCCCCGCGGGGAAATAGCGTAATGGTAAGTCAGTTAAATTAAAGTGGATAACGGCAGATAAGTCACTTACATTTATAAGAACGCTCTGAATTTTTGAAAATGTCTGTACTTGTTGTATAGCGTTTTGACACTTTAAAAAAATTTACACATTGAAAAAGCCACAATACTCGAATATACGATAATTAAAATACGTCAACTTACATCTCGATACGCAGGTTAAAAACTTAATTTTCAATTCAGTACCTACATAGTACCAATTAAAAATAATCTAATTACAAAAACAATACATGCGTAACTATTTTATAACAAATGATTTTTTTATGTATTGAAATTTAATTCCTATCACATAACGTAATGCGTGTAAACTGCAAGAGTACTAATACATATTGGACTAATTTCGAAAAAAATGTTATTGATTATATTTCAAATATCCATTTTATGTTAAAATGCTGTTGAGAAACATTTTATTAATTTATCTATCGAGCAAAGTTCATCGGATCGTACCGATTGAGTGTGATGTACGTTGAACTCTTAAATCATAACAAGTTGAGCGTTTTAACTATTCAAACTTTTCCTGAATGTTTTCGATACGTGGTCCCGAAAGCTTTGAGTGTGTGATCCTGAAACCTGAAAGCAGTACGGTGTCCTGAAAACTTTTAGTATAATGTCCAGAAAGCTCTTTCAGCATGCCGTTCTGAATATAAGCTTTTAACAAGTTGCTCTCTTTGTGTAACTGCTGTATATCGTTGTATTTTAACGAATATCTATTGAAAATATAAAAAGTTGTGACTGAAAAACAAGTAAAATAATTGTATACCATCCGACTTTAAGAAATCAGTTAAATTAAATAATATGATGAATGTTCTAAATATGTGTCTCTTAAACATATTATTTTTACTGTAAATTTAACTTTTAAAATTAGCAATATTAACTTTGTGATTAAAATTCATATTTTTTATTTATTATCTTTGTTTTATTAACCACTGAATAAAAAAAATTAAAAAAATTGGATTGTATATTTTGCATATAAACGGTGTTGGTCACAAATTAAATAATTTGGAATCGTTGAAGATAAATAAAGCATGTAAAACTAATCAAAAAATCATGAACAACCAACTAAATTTAACTACGAGTCCCATTCGAAAATTTTTTCCTAAAAATTATTCGACTAAATTTGTATTAAGTAACAATTTAAGTTAGGTACTAAATTTATTTTTTAAATTATTGTTGTTCTTTTAAAATAGATTCCGGTGAAGAAACAATAATATATGTTTTTAGTTAGTTACGACATCCTGAAGAAGAAAATGATATTTTTCGAAACCGGTAGATGTATTTGAACTCAATTCAGTGGTTAATAAAACAAAGATAATAAATTCAAAAAAATGTTTATAGAACTACGCTATTACAATTTTTTTCTGTTTCAACTCAATGGTGACGGATAAATTGCTTTTCTTCACATTTTTATTAGTTTTTATTTTATAATTTTAATTAAGAAAAAATATGCTGACATCATATAATTTTTTTCTGTTTATTAGTTTATCCAGTTTATTCTGAATACTAGTCTATCTCTGAAGTGTGTTATCTATAATTACTGTAAATATGTTCTTGTAATAAACTGAATATTGTTACCCCAACATACCGAGTTTTACTACAAAGAGCTGGGATACAAAAAATGAGTTCCTAATCAGAGGATAGAACACCTGAGGTATATAGTAATACTACCAAAGTTACCACATTAGAGCAGCCGAATTTGGATAATTATTTTAGCTTCTCGGTACATACATCGAGAAGCATGGTAAAAATAGTTAAATAAGTAGCAAGGAGAAAGCGGTGGAGTGCAGTAGTGCTAATTGTTAGGGCAAGAATGAGAAGACCAGAACTGGACAGTCAGATTTTGAAAGGCAGTGGACTTCAGGAGCAGAGAAAACCAACAGAACTAGGGCGGCAGCTCAAGGAAGGCGCAGAACTTCAAGGAACAGGGTAAACACTAGACCAAGGAAGGCGCAGGGCTTCAGGGGCCGAGGCCAAGGAAACCTCGGATTTTCTGTATTAAAAAAATAACATTTTAATGCCTCAATAGGTATAATAATATCTTAACCGATAAAAATGTTTTGAAATTTTATAAAATATTATTTTGGGATAGACATCATTCTGATACATTATTGATGTTAAATATAAAATATATTTGAAATCAATATATATGTATAAAAAAATACTACGTAACTATAAAATAAACATAATTTATTTTAATGAATTATTTCAAACAAAAGCAGGAACCGAATCGATCAAAAATCATAGTAGGTAAATAAGTACTTGAAATGTTTTTAACTGATCTCAAATATTGTCATATATAGAATTTATAAAAACTAGGGAAACTGATAACTATTTACTGTGTTAAAAAATAGCTTCTATAAAAATCCTGATCCGTATCGCCACCAAACGAATAAAAACGACATCTAGATGATATAAGAATCGCAGCTTTATTTTACCGCGCCAATGGCTGAATGCAGAACACGTGGACAATATACGTATTATGTTATGTATTTACATCCGAGCTCATATTACCACGAAAAGGATGTCTGAAGTACTGAGTTTATTCAACGCAATTTAGTCAACGTGGACAGGTAAATAAGTGTATTTATGTACTCGTATGAATGTTCATTTTTTATTACGTCTATTCGGAGTAAAAAATACGTGTATAATACATAGACTTTAAGTCTGCCTACAAAAAAGCACACAATTCATTTTTAACTTCAATTTTCTTCGATAAATCGAGTTTTTATTCATTGACGTATTATATTCTTAATCTTTTGATATATATTGATACGAAGGTATAAAGGGGGCTCAGTGAAATATAGTGGAAAGTGGTAGAAAAATTTATTGTTAGAAAAGTCTGAATGGCGGAGGCTTGCGGGCGGCAAAGTGCAGGGAGGGCAATGTAAGCAGCGGCTAACGAACTAGCTGAGTGATCCTGAAAATAGTCCGGCGTGAGCAGCGATCCTTGCAATCAGTCCTGGGGTGGGGGCGGTAGTCTTGTATATCCAGACAGAGGTTAGCGTCACGAAGATCTTGAGATGGCGACGGCAATCTTATCTATTTAGATAGAAGTCAGCGGCATGAAAATGAGCTCCTTGTGTAGCGCTAGCGATCTTATTTATATCTACCGCGCACGGTCCGTTAGCCCACCTCGCGGTGGTGTAGTGCGCAAAGGCGCGTACCCCTCCGCTTGTAAACCGTCCCCTCGTATCGGTCGTTGCTACGTAGAATAATGGCCGGCAGAATTTACCAGAGCGGGGTCGGAGCAATTTCATATAATTTGCCTAATAACGTAATAATTAATAACGTCGCCTGTGCATGATCCCTGTAACTCCAATCACTGGGTAATTTTCTGTAATTCAGGGTGCGATCGTTTCTAAAACGAATTTAAATCAGCGGAGATGGCGGTGCTTCTTGGCATAATGTTCCACACGTATCAATACATATATATATATATATTGCAGAGACTCGTTCTAGCTTCGAAGAGAGGCTGGTCGCTCTCCACTGGCTAGTTTAGTAGCAAACATGAGATGTGGATTCTAGAGAATTGAACGCCTATCAGAATTCCTTACCTACCAATGATCTTCCAAATCTGAATTCTTCACTAGAGACAAAAGAAAAATATTTTTAATAAGAATACAATAAAGGTAGTTTGTTTATAATAAATTAAAACTTGATTGTCAAATGAACAATATGTAATACATTGAAATTTACTTAGTAACAACAAAGAAATTGTGAACAATTTTTTATCATAATTTACATCTACGGTAGTTTATAGAAAGCGAACATGGACAACAATATTTGCAGACCAGACAAAATATTTGTTTATCATCTGGAGCCGCACTGCAATGCAAAACTCAGTTCGCCACACTCCGATCATAGCAGTGACATCAGGGTACAACATCCTTAGTATGATTTCGCCTAAATAAGGCTTAACAGGGCCAAATCCTTCTCCATCCAGAAACATCAAAACCCTCTGCCCAGCCAAAGAATAATCTAATTTGAGTCACATGCCGATTCCGATATGAAGAAGACCCTGGAGAAATTAATACCAGGATCGATAGTAGATAAACCCATAGTATTAGTCCCGTTTACCGGCTTGGTAACAATTCTACGTACGTGTTTACTTTTTAAATTTAGAATATTCTCGCCATGGCCAGAGTGGCAGACATAACTGCTGCCTCTCGGTCGAGCTACTGTGGACGTCTGACGGAATCGCTCCATCTCCCTGCCGCCCGGGCGGGCAGGCATAGATTCCCAATTTTATAGATTGGTGATTACCATATGCAGAAAATAAATTTTCTACATAAATTTATGTAGAAAATTTATTTATAGAAAATATATATATATATATATATACATATTACTGAATATAAACGCAGTAGAAAAATATATGTAGGTTGATTCATATATATATATATATTGATTCATATATATATATATATATAGGGTCTTTCAACGAGGACGCTCGATTTTAAAATGTAAGTTAAACAGGTTGTGTGTAAGATATTCACTCACTTTTTCTTTCATTTGAAAGTATATTTTATGGCATTAAGTGTGGAATATAAAGTTGTTCGAATATCCGCTGCGGTTTTGTTCAGTGGCAGGTTTGGGAGGTCCAATTTTCTATGACTTTATCGCATAAATCTGGCTAAATTTGCTGGATGGCGTTTGTTATGTTGACTTTGAGGGGGTCAATTGTTTGCGGCTTATTCGTAAAGACTTGCGATTTAAGATAGCTTCAAAAAAAGAAGTCTAAAGGCGTTAAATCGCACGATCTCTGTGGCCAGTTCACGTCACCGCCGCGCGAGATAACCGTGCCCTCAAATCGCTCGTGACTTTGATAATAAAATTTGATGATTTACACACGTTGTTCAACCTTCCGTGGTGATTTGCCATATACTACTTAACAATTGACAATAAATTTGACAGATGTCACTTTAACAACATGGCTGCTATAACCTAACAAATTTTGAGCGTCCCTATTAAAAGACCCTATATATACAAAATCATATTGATGAAAACCAGAAACTGAAAAAAATTACGAAAATCGAAAGTACAGTCTTTGTTCTGTACGTAATAGTATTAAGTGAGACCTTTAATTTGAGGTATGACTCGTAATACTTCAACACTTGGGACAAAATGGCAAATTTCCTTTCAAACTGCAAAAGTAAGGGAAAACCCTTTAATACATTTCTTGATTATTACCTTCGCTCAATCGTATTTCTGAAGATTTCAAATTAGAATATTTCTTATAAATACAGGCGTCCTTGATATTATCAAAGGATAAAGTTTGTAAAAGAGAAATCGCGAAATGCCCTGCTAAAACATTAAAATTTTTGGCACTGGGCTATTCGCTCATAATATAAAACATTACTCAGTCATTTCAAAGATTAATGCCTAGTTCTGCGGAAGGAGAATTCCAATTAACAATTTTCATAAATTGACAATTTCAACTTAAGCCTTACTCACAGTGCCGGACGGAAATTTCGATTATAATTTTTGTTTCACTGTTTATTTTTAATGATTCATTCGTAATAAAACGTTATTTAATATAATAAATTATTATTTATCTAATTGTGGTCAAGAATATATATAAGTATACATTTTAAAATATTACTTTATAAATAACTCTAGGGTTTTAAATAAGGTGTAAGCAACTCTCTGACTTCCATTGGCTGGTATTCAATACTCTAGTTCCTGTAATAAAGGTAAAATCCAGGATAGGTACTTACAATCGGCATGTTGTTTATTACACTAAAGTTACAGTATAATAAAGATAACAAGACACTATAGTGTATAGCAATGGTAGTAGCGACGGACAGAAATTGCTATAATTATTAAATTTTTTAAATTAAGATTGTTTGGTCTATTTTTTTAACCCATTGATCGCGTTCATTTTTCATACGCAGCACTCTTTGGCGGCATTGTAATTTATGACTTTACACTACGATAATGCAACAAATTTATGATTTGTTTTTAAGAAATCGGTAGCAAAGTTTCTCAAGTATCCTCACGAACATGAAAAAATATAGAAATCAGAACTATAATTACAAAATAACGTAAACAAAATTTTCCATGAAAGAATACAATAGTGCTCTACACCATCACTAACGCCATTTGTGGTAATATTCATACATACTAGAGTGAAAAAGTGATCTGTGCGGGCGCTGATTTCTGAGACTAATCCACACTATTTAGAAGTTTTTAAATACTGACATTAAATTTAACTCTATAGTTTGAAATGTATTATATTCTATACGCATAAATTGTGTTTGAGAATTTGATACTGGATGATACGAGGACTTTTATTATTTCGCGTTTTATAAGATGACGTGGATCCCTAACAAATATCGACAGATGTCATGTAAGGCGCGACTCACATATGAGTTACCCGCGGGGAATGGGTTAATATAATAAATTTTTATGTACTTAATTGTGGTTAAAAGTATATATTTTTATATGTTAGTTCCATCATCTGGGTACACAAATCATACACAAGTTCTCGTAATAAAGGTAAAATCTGGGCTAGCCAAGAAAAAACAGTTTGGGTACTTAAATAGTATGCTATTTATTGCATTGAATTGGTAGTATAAAATAAATAACTTATTATTTTTCTTATGCGCTATCCACTCTACGGGTGTAAGGTATATTGTTGGCTATCATTACTTTATTTACTGCGGCCTGGAAAAGCTCTACAATAGACTAGCCAAACCATTGTTTTTTAAGTTTTTCAGCCACAATGTTCTTCTTCTTCCATGACCATGACTTCCAATAATCTTTCTCTGAATTATGAGTTGCAAGATCTTATCCATACATCTCTATATGTTTTATTGTGAGAACTGTCACTTTTATATATGTGTATGTATGTGTGTGTGAGATGAGTGGTGAGGGTCATGGGATATAAGAGACCGTCACTGGGGAACGGCTCTTTTATCCCATCGTTCATTTGCAATGATAGTATTAAATATCTGAGTTCTATAATTGTACCTTCTATAAATAAGTTGTAATAAATGATAATTTACTCGTGTATCTTCTGAGTTTTACTTACCAAACAACTCAAGAAGTACAATTAGATTAGAACTCCAAAAGAAATCTGTGATAGTATTTCTAAGGGCACCACACTGGGGCAGGTAAATTGGAAAGTTACTACACTTAACATATGTCCGATATATTAAAATTTTCGAATTTTTATAGTTTTATTTGTTTATTTTTCTTTATTCATTCAAACCATAAGATCTTCATTCGTAACTTTATCCATCCAAGTTATTTTGAGGATTCTTCTGTAGATCCACATCTCAAATGCTGGAAGTATCAAAACAAAACTTCTGCAGTATGGCTGGTAGTTTTAGTAACAATACTAGGTGACGACTTCATGAAGCGACTCCTCTCTGGGCTCGGCTGGGCCCGTGGTAATATCCCAGTAATATCCCGTGATAATATTCCGTATCCCGGCTGAGCCCGTGATAATAAGAATGTTGACATTGAAGAATAATGAAGATAGAAGGAAATTTAAAATGGACATGAGAACTGGTGGATTTTAATGAAATTATCTTGGACAAGTAGTTGTCAGTGGAAGTGACAAATTTGTGTAATTATAATCTTTTATATTTTCGTAGAAAGCAATTACTTATGGTTTTACATATTAAATTAAGTAAAACACAATTAATTTGTATAAAACCACTAATTTTATTAAATACTTACCAGTTTCAAAGCGTATTTAAAACTAACTTGAGTTTAATCTTTTAAGTTAACAATTGATATTTTTGTGCATCGAATCTAGCCGGTGACATGAGGTCCAGAGACTTGATGGGTCATTCATGACACAGCACCATGTGACAATATTCGTACACTAAATAACTAACATACTTTAGATTGTTTTAAATAATTTCAAAAAAATAACTAGATTCTACCCTCTCACCGGCTAGTCAACGCCACAAGATTGAACACAAGATTCGCGGGATCTTCACCTCAGAAACACATACCCACCTTATTTTATCACATTTTGCCTTCAATATAAATTGGGAAAAAAATATTAATAATACTTTTAGGTGATAAATTTAAAAAAAGTGTTATTCATTATAAAAATGGCTTCTAATCATAAAAGAAACATGAACAAAGGGAATAAAATAAAGATACAATCCATTTTAACAAATCCTATTTTCGTCGTGTTGGGTTCGAGATCAACGCTCTACAATGCAAGCAGGTGACAACAAGAGGTTCCATTAGATGACATCACTCCGGTCCATGTCAATCCGAGCAACCCATGTCCTTGGTTTATCATCGCGGATGATCCTCAGCATCCAGGCCAACGCAATTGTATTCGTAAGCGGAATTGTAGAAAACACATAGCCCGAGGTTATAATGTGAACCGTAGGCAAAGAAAAATGTAGCCTACGATGATAATAACGAAAGCAAAGAAACTAGAGGGAAACATCTCGTTTTCTGTAAATATTATTCATCATGCGATTAGATCAACAAATCTATAGTAAATTGTTCACTAGTGATTAAATAACATAAAATATTTACCCTGTGGTTATGCTGGATCGCACACAGTTACATGTTAGAAACGCTGAAGAACCGCGCAAGTTTGATAGCTCTGCTCGATAATTTGAAAAATAACCATAGACGGTGACCATTTTTATAACCTTGATAACGTATTGCGATACCAACGTAAGGGGAATTATTTGTGATTTTAAGGTGCTTGATAATTAAACAAGTCAAGGGGAAATTTAGAACGTGACCCTCATTTGTATTGTGACAATATATATATAAAGTGATCACTTAAGCCAGCCGAAGTTAGGTCGTTAGCCCATACATTCATATATTTTACATTAAATATAATAAAACTTAGTTGTATCTCTATGATATATATATATATATATATATATATATATATATATATATATATATATATATATATTATTTGTTTAATTAACTAACTTGTCATCACAAAGTTTAACCCGAGGGTAGGCAGATAGATAGTGAGGCACCACCAACATCTCATGCAAGCTCGTCGATTATTGAGTCTTCCAACACGACCATCTTTCAGAAGTCTTTTAGCCTGGTCATACCAAGTCTTGCCCCAATACCCAATTCCCCGAATGTTCTGTCCTTAATTTATAGTTTCTGAATATGTGAGTAAAATGGGACTAAAATTGTATAAAATAAAGAAGTATTACGTAGATCGCACGTACGAAACCGTCAAACTTTAAATTTAGTTTTTGCTAGTAGATAACAAAAAAGTTAGATAATTACATGTATACAACGGAAAATTTTCAAATTATTTTGTACGTTAAGCACGTACGAAAGTTTTAGTATTTTGAAAATCCAATTTTACTTATTTTCATATCCTATCCTAATAAAAACAAAAACTTACGTTTGTACAACAAGAACTTTTGGGAGTGTTTTATACAAGCTTAAGTTTTTTTTTTAACTTTTTATACAGGCGTGTAAAATATCCTATAATGTTGATGTATAAGGGGTAATGACACACTTATACAATAGTAAAAGTATTTACTATTCGAAAATTGAATACTGTGTAAACATACGTAATTTTTACACGAATGCATATTATATTGCCAGCATATAAATTATCGTTCCGATCGAGTAATATATTTAAAAAAAGTTTCGGCGCTATTTGATTGCTTAAGTGGTAACTATGACACCAAAATGCAAATATTGAAACAAGGAATTTGCGTTAGTTCGTGTTTATATATTTGGTAGTTTGTTGTTTAAACTTTAAGCATCCTAAAAATATGAATGTCAATATTATATATTCATTAATTATTAAGGTGAACACATTATTTTTCAGAACATAGTTATGTGGTATTTTAATAAAATTATTTTATCTCAATAAAAGATAATAGCTCTAATTTTATCTCAATAAAAGATAATAGCTCTAATTTTATCTCAATAAAAGATAAAAGATAATAATAAATTTGGAATAATTCAGCATATAAGATCGAAAATCTATCTACTTACTATGTTGGTGTAATAGGAAATGATCTAGATTCGAATCCCGGTGGATACAAAAATATTTTTTTAATATTTTGTATTTTCCTGTATATTTTTAAAATTGATACATTTAATTTTTATTATTATATATTTCTAGTGAGCTTTCCAAACAAAAATAATATCTTACTAAAATACTGATAATATATGTAACAGTGGCGGGTTATATTTAATATTACTTTTTTATTTAATTAAATAATTAAATCAAAGCAATCGCTAGCAAATATTTTTTTGTAATTACAAATACAAAAACCTGATACATATTTTTATTAAAAATATAATTTTAATATATTACATATATTTAAAACGACGAACCAAACGCGTACTAGAGTAGCATCCAGGGAAAAATATTGCAAACCTTTCGGGGCTAGAAGAGTTATACTGTGAAGTTCCTAAAATAGTAAGCTGAAGTGGTTCTGTTCCCGACTAAAGTCCTTATATGCAATGTAAGCAACATCCCCTCTTTCATATAAAACTTTCTACTGTCTTGTGTAGATGTCAGTTTTTTCGATATTATCGGGAATCTGTTTCTATAAAATAATTTTATTTGTCTTGCAATATGTCATTTTTATCAAGAAGTTTCTTAAAATTGAAACCTGATTGGAGATTGCCTGTAATAGCAGCGGGATACTTTTTTGCCGTGTTTCATTCATTCATGATTAAAAAGATGAACCTTTTAACGGGGGATTGCATGAGGTCTCCTGGTCGTGATCGGAAAAAGTGTATTCAAATTTTATTTACCTTAAGTAAATATTATATAATTCATAAATATACAATAAAAAAACTTACAAATATATTTGGATAAAACTTTTCAATACAAAGTATGCCAAAAGTCGTTCAATTTATATTTAGTCTTATGTATATTTAATAATAAAAAAAAACACAAAAATACGTTTGTCTCACATCTATATTTTTTTAAACAATATTTCCAAACGTAGTTAAAGGAAAAATAATAATATTTTTGAAATAAGCAAAATTAGCTTTGTGGTTAAAATTCATATTTTTATTTGTTAACTTTGTTTTATTAACCACTTATTGAGTTTAAATAAATCTACCGGTTTCGAATAATACAATTTTCTTCTTCAGGATGTCAATACTAACTAAAAACATATATTATTGTTTCTTTACCAGAAACTATTTAAAAAAAAAACAATTATTCAAAAAATAAATTTAGTACCTAACTCAAATAGATAATTTTTAAATAAATTTACTCGAATAATTTTTTAGGAAAAATTTTTAAAATGGGACTCGTAGTTAAACTTAGTTGGTTGTTTATAATTTTTTGATTAGTTTTACACGCTTTATTTATCTCCAGCGATTCCAAATTATTTAATTTGTGACCGACACCGTTTATATAAATAAGTTTAATAATTTATACTTTGCTAAAGGGAATTTAAATAATATTACGAAATTGAGGTTAATATAATACAAATATAGTACTACGATAAAATAGTTCTGGATTTTTTTTAATTAATGAAAAAACACAGTGTGTACAAGAAAGGTCAAAAAACGTCACCTTTTTTAAGTGTTGGGTGAGTATCGTTTTAGATGTATTAATATTACTATCTTACTAATAAAGTAAAAAGAAAATTTATTTTTAAAAATAAATAAAGAAGTGTACACGCACGATTCTCAGTAAATTTCAAATCAAGCTAAGAGCTTGTATCTGCTTAATTACCATTACTTAAGCCTTTTCTCGCGGGAGTAGGCAAAGATAATATAATGCCATACTATTATGTCTCACTGTCGTATACACAGGGTGTAACAGATCTAGTCCACAATACTTTAAGAGATTATATCTTATAAAAATATGAGTCGAAAATGCTTAAGCTACCATGTCTTATACAAAACAAATCTATCTGTCGTCGCCACCGGTAGAAACTAAATATTTTTTCGATAGATAGATTTGTACTTCATATCTTTCTAGTTGATTAATTTAATTTGAATTAAATACCACAGAACTTGGTGCAACTTCACAACATAAATCTGTTTTCCTTAACATTATTATCATATTAAATAATAAAGAAGGCAATAAAATTTACGGATATACATTAAAACGACAAATATAAATGTATAATAGTTATTTTCTCCCCTTTGATTCCGATTTTTCTTTGGTCAAAAAAGCAAGACAACCAAAAAAATATCTTAAGTTTAAATAGACGGTGAGAATAAATCATATTTTTTAAAGTATTTATTGAAATTTGTTGAAAAATATTGTGTGAGGATTTTACAAAATCATTATAAAATAATGTTAGCGAAATCGACCCATTATAATCCTCTACCTGTCTGTAAAGACAAGTAATTGGGGAAATAAATCATATTAGAACAAATAGTCTAGCTGTTAGAAGTTCAATTACCTTTTATTTTGGTATTCAATATGTCTAAAATCTATAAAATATTACTTTCAATTAATCAAAACTCTCCGGTGACTGTGATTTATTAAAATCATTATATCTCTAAAATGGTTCAGTATAGGACATGGTAGATTGAACATTTTCGACTCATTCCTAGTCCTAGTCAATAAGGTCTGTTACTTACTTACTTACTTACTTACTTACTTACCAACACGCCGTTTCCCCGCGGGGGTAGGCAGAGAGGATAGAGCGCCATACTCTTCTGTCCTGATACAATTCTGGCCTCATCCACATTTTTACACCTTATCATACAAGCTCGCCGATTGTTGAGGCTTCTAACAGAACCATCCTCCATTATCTGGTTTACCTGGTCGTGCCAAGTCTTCCACGGACGTCCTCTATTTCTGGTTCCATCAACACTTGCGTCATATATCTTTCTTTTCATTCATTCGTTCCATATGACCAAACCATCTAAGTGATCCTTTCTTAATCTTACTCACTATACTAACATTAGCTTTACATTCTTCCCTTATTTCTTCGTTCTTTACTCTGTCATAAATAGATTTGCCACAAATACGTCTAAGTGATCTCATTTCCACTGCATTCAGTCTACTTTCGTTCCTTTTCTGCCAGCTCCATGCCCCACTAATAAGTATTCATTTAAAAGTTAAGATATATATATATACATAACAAGTATTCATTTAAAAGTTAAGAAATTGATCAGATTATAACTTGTGAGTAAGAAATATGTCGGAACACATAATTATTTAATTACATATTTTCATGAACCCGCATCGACTGTTAAAGCTTCTAATATGCCAAACCCTCTGTACGTTATTTTATTAATTCTGTCAACTTTGCTATAAACAGATTCACTACTAGATTCGTTCATGATTTGTTCCTTGTTCACTCTATCGTATTGTCGACACATACACTTTTTTCCTTATTAGATTTATTCTAAAGAACTGCTCCTAAAATATTCACCGTGTCCTTATATAGGAAGATGCACGACTGATTACTTGTGTGGCGGACGTGACATAAATAAGTCGTTATACTATAACTAAGGATACATGTTCTTTGGTATGGTATAACATGGGGATTCGGTCGCGAGTACAGTGTGCAGGTATTATTTTTTAGCCGTTGAAAACGTGTCACATAATATAGTTTCTACATGGTGCATCTTGTATTATTCCGTTTGTAGTTTCATATAAAATTAAACACGTTCGTAAGGACTGAGTTCATCATTCATTACATTTCCTATTATCTCTCTCTCTCGATATCTCTTCCAATCTCAACTTTTCTAGATAATATACTTTTCAAATACACCAACTTATTCAGTTGTCCCATTTTGTTCATTATTATATTTATTTAGATTTTAATTTCTCTCATATATCGACCACTTGGTCATTTAGTTAATATATTACAAAACTTCGTTAATCTGTTAATCTTCGTTAAAATGTTTTATGTATGTTCAAATTCTTTAAAAACTTCGATCAGCATGCCTCAAGACGAGGAGAAATAGAAACGTATTGTACATCAAGTTCTAGATATTCAAGGGGATCACGACACTCAAAATTGAGCTAATTTTGATGTTGAAGAAGATGTCATATGATAAAAATTATGATGATTTCTCCTAATCGTGGAACAGCAAAGTATCGTTCAATATATTGGTCATAATTGACATTTTTTGTTTCGAAACTTTCCCAATAATTTTTTCTTTAAAACTGTTATAGGCGTGTTAAATTTCTTAGATATTTCTTAGTAGTTTTGGATATTAAAAAAAAATAAAATGATATTTTAGTAGCTCTTATAATCTTTTTTAGAACAACATAGTACAATTAAAATGTATGAGATATTACAAACATGCCCGAAATTAGGAAATATTTTAAATTATAATACAAAGTGAATATTATGTTCCAGTTCGATTTTGTTTGACTGTCATTTTGAATTAGAATATACTTGTCATTTTATATTTGATAATTTTAGAAAATAGTTAATTACAATTGTTATTAAGTATCTAATGAATCAATAACACGTTGAAGTCATTAATACATTAAAACAAACACAAACCCGACTTCTGAAAAAATTCTCATTGACGAAGCTTTTTCCAACTTGGCGGGTTTTATTAAAAAACAAAACAGCCATTATTGGGCACTGAAAATCTTCAATTGATTCACTCACGCAGTGTTACTGTGTGGTATACAATGTTGGCCAGCGGAGTCATTGGGCTCTATTTCTTTCAGAAATCAAAAGGAAATTCTGTAAAAACGTATTGGTCGCTGAATCGGGTCGATTGGGCCTGCAACACATAAGGTTTCAACAGGACGGTACCACCTAAAACATAGTCCAAGCAACGCTTTAAATTTTGATAAATGAAACAATATACGTCTTGAATATTATATTCACCCTGTATATAGTGACATTTGTGTAAAAAATTCATTTCATAGACGATGAATCAAACTCCCCTAAAATAAAAATAATATATTTTAGTAGAAAGCAATCAATGGTTTGACATATTAGATTAAATAAAACACAATCGCACTGTATAGAACTATGAATTTTATTAAACGCCAACCGGTTTCGCTTAGCTCAAGCTTTGACAGGGTGTATTTAAATCTAACAATACATATGCCAGTGAACACAATATTTCATACAATGCCAGTAAATCGGTCATAGTGGCGTTCAAATATGGAAAAGAGCCAGATAATATCCCTCCCGTGTGACTGGACGGGATAAAATTGAGCGTTCAAAATAATACCTTGGCCATATAGGTCAAATACCTTGGCCATATATGAAGATGGACAATACGATGATGACATAGAACGGCAGAGGAGATAGTTGAGCATTTGTGCAAATATGCTGTCACGGCGATTCTACCGATGCAGTAAGGAGGTGAAGAGCATCCTGTTTAAATCGTTCTTCACCAGCATGTATACCTGCGAGCTCTGGTCGAAATACAAGCAAGTGACGTATAACCGTCTCCGAATTCAGTACAACAATTCATACAGAATACTGTTCAGATTGGTGCGTTATTGTAGCGCATCTAAAATGTTTACCAAAGGCCGTATACATGCAGCACCAACTCTCTGGTGCAAGCGGCGCTCTCATGGAAAGCTGGTTTCCTGACCAGAGAACGGCAGCGCTTACAAAATAGCTACATATACAACAATGGCCGTGACTGAAGTAGTTATATATGTAATAATTATATTTTGTATGTATATATCTGTGAACCTTCACTATTTATTAACTTATAAAAAATAAAAATATTTTTTTTTTTGTATTTTATATATATTTTCATTGGTTTTCTTTTTCATAGCATATTTATTTCATAACCTTTAATGTATAACATAATATGTATTATCTTTATGGGGAATCAGATTTAAAAAAAAAACCTGATCACGCTGTAATAAACACATTATTATTATTATTATTATTATATAAAAATAGTTCAGGGGCCGTCGGCGGTAATGATGATTATGGAGCTAAATTACCTTAACAGCCTTATATAAAAATATATTAAATAAGTCATTGACGATGATAAAGTACAGAATAAAGACTACATAATTTACTTTTCTTTTTATTTTTTTCAATACCAATAAGAATACAACAAAATAATACAAATTTATCAAAAAAACTGATGAGAACATATCTACAGTCATCTTATATAGGCAAATTGTTATTCTTGCCTACGTGCTATTTACAGGATATGGTGGCCTTACCACATAAGGACACGCGTTTCAATACATGAAATAATGTAAGAACCTGTTGAACGATCGGGTGCAGGTGTTCTTTTTAACCGTCAAACACGCCACGCGAGTAATGTCATACACCGGGTCTTATGTACTTGTTTGTTTTTAGATAGATGAATTGCCAATTATACACATTCATAACAAGTGTTCATTCATTTTTCATTTTCAGTGCATTTATTTTTAAAACAATATTTCTTCGTAGCTTGCATCAATATACAAATTATGGATCTAACCAATACACCAAAAAGTATTAATACTACATTCCATTCGCATGCAAGCCTGTCGGCCGCTTCCTACCTCGCTAGGTACACATAAAGCACCTCATCTGAGGTAGATAGCCATTAGGTTACATAAGTAAGGCAACAAATTAAATCAAATTGTAAAATCACAAAAATCAAAAAGAAGACAAGTAGAGAATAATTAAAACGAATAAAGAATTTTTTTTTATATAAACTAAAGACATGTAAGAAGTAAAAGAAAATAAACAAGCAGTGATGTAAGGTCAAAAAAATGTACATAAAATGAATAGTTTTGATCATTTAATGAACTCTTCCAGCTGACTTCTTCCAATATTGAAAAGCCATTCTTTTACAATCACATAGAATTTGAATACAGTATTGTGTTATTAAGGAGAACACATTATTATTGTGAAGTTGTACTTTTTCAGAATATAGTTCTGTGGTACTTTTTTCAGATTCAAATCCCAGTAGCAATCAAATATTTTTTTATGTACATATTTATATTTAATTTGTGTAAAATAATATGTATTGTTATCTAGACGCTTTAAGGGTGGGAAATCGTATTAGCTTAGCGGAGATGGTTGAAAGTTTGAAATCCTTGCAACCGCCACGGAGAGCTCCATCCGGCAAAATATTCAAGATAAACGAGGAGCATCCGGTAATTATTGTATCATCATGCCCGCTGAACCCGATACTAGAACCATGCCCGGGTGACCGCGGCCTGTCCGAAGTTCCTGAATAATGGCCCGCTAATATCGTGTCGGGTGATGTTTGGTATTTAATGTGTAACGCGAACCTCCGTTTCTGCCGTCGCGACGCCGACCCAACCCGCCAGCGACGCCGCGACGCTCCGCGAGACATTTATGTATATAAATACACTCAACATATAGATAAGTATGGCATTTTGATATGTATTGCTACTATCATTAGCAACTCCCTCAGCTGAGCTACATACAGGGTGAATATTGTATAGTTATAGAGAGATTATAATTTATTATGGAGTATTTAACGTCTCAACAACGTGTTGAAGTCATTAAAATATTTTATCTTGATAATAATGGCAATGATGTAACCATTAATAATGATCGCTATTATAACATGTTAAAAAATTTGTTGGTAACCGATTTGCCACATCGTCACAGCCCGAGCTATGCTTGAAATTTTGAGAGAAAATATCGGGTTGCATATTGTCAAAAAGTGGTGGATTTTACGACTCCTGTCTATTTTCTGTAAGGATGCTTGAAAGAAAAGGTCTACGCCAACAACAATTCTGATATTTCAGGATAATCGACGAAATTAAATTCTGAAATAACACGCGAAGTATGCGAGGTTGATGTCATTTTCTATGCATAATTGTAATAATCCAAATAATCGATAAATGTAAACCATATTAAAAAAAATTGCTTAATTTCCTAGTTATTAAAAAAAACATCGGCTTGGAACATACAATTTACCCTGTACGTAATAAATGTTGACAAAATTTTGCAAACCTTAATTGATTCATTTTTTATGTTATAATAAATATATTTTTATTCCATCACCTCATTTTACTACATTTTGTATTTTTACATTGCGTTTTTCGAGTACAGTTACATTTAAATTTGACTCTAAGGATTATTTATGTCTATAACCGACGGCGCAGGCTGTGCTGTGATCCTCAACAGGGAATTTATACCCTCGCTGTATCCTTTCAAACATTGTCCGCCCATCTCATTTTTGGGCGGCGTTTCAGGAGCCAAGTTTTAGATGACATTCGATTCACACATTTATTTGGATTAAAATTTTTATTTTTATTAAAATTTTTGTTAAATAAGAAGGAAATATTTTTACGGCTATTTTTATAGAAGTTACTCTATGCACGTTGAGATGTGCAAAACATCGCATACCATGGTCATTTTGATTATAGGGGTATCTTTATATAAAATTTTGCAAATACTTGTTTATTAATTGAATAATAGTTATACAATGAATTTAGAAAAGAAATGTATTTATAAAATATTTAAAAGTTAAATATTTTTTATTTTGAAAAAAAAACGTGTAGGTATATAAAATATTTTACACGTTCCTATGAAATACTACAAAACAATTATTTTTAATAGTAAAACATGGAAATATGTATCGCAATAAATGGAAAGGAAATTAAGAGAAACCAAAAAAATATTTTTATTTATTTTAAATATGAATTAAATATATTAATTAGAAAGATATATATACATAAAATCAATTGCGTTACCAGGATTTGAATCTGGAACTCTTTCCTAATCGGGGAAGGTGCATTATCTAACTACGCTACAGCGACAATATTTTTAGCGACAAGTTTTTGAACTTATATGTTACCATTATTTGAAAGTGCCATCTACCATATTTTTACAGAATCTCAAATACCTTTGAGTAATATGATAGCAGACGCCAGAATTATCAATTCATTTTTATTAAATTTCGGACACATTGATACAATTTTACTTTTATTAGAACACATTCTTAATGTGAAGTTGTAATTATTCAGAACATAGGACTGTGATATTTTAATTATGTATGCATTATTTATCAGTGTGTTATATAAATGAAGAATAAAATACATGAATAGTATTCAATATTATAAAAATATATCTACTGTAACCAATTTTGTCGGTAGTTGAAACTGAATGCACAGATATTAGCTAGATTTCTTAATATGTTGTTAAAATGTATAATTTATAATGTATATTGCATAAGTAATATACATATTTAATGATCCTAATTATTGAATAAAATTCTCACTAAAAATATATCATACGAGCACGAATATCAAACAAGCGGAAATAATAGACTGAGACTACCCTTCAGGAAGAAGGTTTAATCTCAGAAATCGGATCCTCCTCAGAAGTGAGATTTAATTATTTTTATTTTGCAATATTTGAAAATGTCCAAGAACACATAATTACTGATTTTTTACCTACAATGCATTGTTATAAAAATAAATAACTTTAAATATAATAAATAATATCTTAGCTTCTATGAGATATCTGATATTTGTTTAGTAACAGTATCTTTGTAGGTAAAAATTCAGTAATTGTGTATTCTTGGACATATTCAAATATTGCTATTATAAAATACTGATCAAAATAAGAAACTATATAAAAAATTGTAATTTTTTTTATTTCTGGCGTATTCGAATATAATATATTAAAAACATTTTACAGATAAATAATATTGTTTTAAAATAATTTTCAAAAAAATCAGATTCTCATAGCGATGACATATATGCTGTTTAAAAAATGAATTATTATATTTGGCGATGGTGTCGTGTCCACATACTATTTCAGCCCAAATTATAAACAATTTTATTTTGTTAGCAATATTTGAGTATGTCCAAGAACATACAATTACATTTTATTTTAATGGAAGTATGAAAGTATGGGGTAATGTAAAAAAAGTATTCATCATCTCGTTTTCATTTATATTATCCTGACTTATACAGAAACAATTTCAAAGAATAATCTATTTGAATACATTTTTTTTTTACAAACAATGAAAACTATTATTTTATGATTCACAAAATATGAGAAAGAACCTCTACGCTTACCCCTCTTTCCAATACTTTGGAATAAATTAGAGGAATATATTTAAATATCTTTATTATGATAGTATTGAATTTCTATAAATGTATTACTTTTTATTAGGCTAACATAATTATTTAAACAAATATCAGATATTTCATAGAGACAAAGCAATGTTTTAAATTACATTTTAATGGAAAATATATGGAATTATGGGCTAATTACAGGGCTTATGATCTGTCTTCGGCTGGCTTAAGTGTTTACTTTTTAAATATATATAACGTTCACTAATTCTCACGCCTCAATCTCCATATTTATTAATTTTTTTTAAATTGTATATATATATATATATTTAGTATGTGGACTCGCTTCAAGTACCACTTCACCATCGCCATCTATGGACCAAATTTGATAATTAATTTTTCCTTTTTTTTATGTCTTTACCCCATACTTCCATATATTTTCCATTAAAATATAATAAAAAATAACTTTGTATCTATGAGATATCTGTTTAATAACAGTGATTTTGTATGTAAAAATCCAATAATTGAGTGTTCTTGGACATATTCAAATATTGCTAACAAAATAAAATAATAAAAATTGTTTAGAATTTGGACTGAAATGGTCTACTAAACAATACAGTAATTATTATCAATTCGACCCCTCCTACGTAAAGTATCGTGAGTAACAAATAAGTAATTATAGTTGTTCTAGTATTCTAAAAATATTTTATATATATTTTAATTTTCTCATATTATTATTTTTTATATTTTTATTTGTTAACTTTGTTTTATTAACCACTTATTGAGTTTAAATACATTTACCGGTTTCGAAAAATACTATTTTCTTCTTAGATGTATTTAAACTCAATAAGTGGTTAATAATACAAAGTTAACAAATAAAAATATGAATTTTAACCACAAAGTTAATTTTGCTAATTTCAAAAGTATTATCTTTTATCGAGCACAATATTTAAAAAAAATACTGCCACTTAAAAATATATCAATCCTAGAATGCAAAATACTAGAACATTTAAAGATGACCGCGTTGTTAGTTTACGTAGGAGGGGTCAAATTGTTACAATTATACACAAACCTGCTAATGTGAGATACTCGATGTTACATTATACACATGGGTTTATAAAATATGTGTACTTTTGATCTATACTAATAAATACAAATATATGTTTAGTTAAATTGTAAAATATTATTTTAAAAATAACGCGCGTAACTTAAAAGCCATCCAACATCTAAAATGGGCTGTTTTTCCCTGACAAGCAAAAAAGGCTTTTCCGCCAAGTACAGAATTGCGTCGCTAGGGTTGGTTTGCCTTGATTGTCCCGAGGGATCTATTTCCTTTTTCGTGAGGCCGATAAATTAAATGGCCAAGTGTGTCGGGTAGGCATCCTCTTCAGAGAGAAGTCGCGTAAAGTCTCGGCCACACCCACTTGAAAAATTACTCCCTTAAATTAACCTTCCAATTATTTGATAATTTACTTGACTTATGTACGAATGTTGGAGCGAAAATGCGTGATGTCATTGTATAATTTTATTTTATATCATATTATATTATATACTGACGATTAGTATTTATACATATGATTTCAAATCTGGTTTGTAAAATGTACCGAATGTTTAGGCATTATACATGGTTTAATTGCGATCCTTGATTTTAAAAAATACGTGAGTATCTACATTCCTGTTTTGTGGGTAATACTACAGACTTGTGGCGGGCCACAATCTTACGTTGAAAGTAAGGTTACGTGAAGATGAATGCTTAGAATAATTAAAGGAGTGTTTGTACTTAGAACGTACGTTTGATTGGAAGCGAAAGGCTACGATGTCAAAAAGAGAACGACTGTGGAACAATGTGAAGCTTTAAAGGAAGGAAATGCTAAAAGAAAATTTGAAGTCGAGACCAAATTAATGAAATCCTAATACCCACACTGATTCATAAGAAAGCTAAGCTACAGAGTGAATATTATGTTCCAGACCGATTTTGTTTGATAGCCATTTTGGTTTGCCAGATATTTGTCAGTTTGCATTTACAAGTCGTAGAGAGTAATTAATTACAATTTATTACTGAGTATTTAACGTCTCAATAACGTGTTGAAATCATTAAAACATTTTATATACATAATAATGGCAATGCTGTAACCATTAATGGTGATACAAATAATAAGATAAAACACTTTGTTTAAATCATTATTTATTGATAAATCAATATGTTTCAATACCTATGGTATCTTTTTCAGGAAACAATGTATACTAAAATTAAAAATATAAACATAGATAAAAAACAAAAATATAGATAAAAACATAGATAAAAAAAGTGATGGCAACTACTATGAAAACAAATTTAAAAGGTGACTATTTGTAAAAAAAGATTTGGTTATTTATAATATTTAGCTTGCTTATTAACACTTTTTTTATTACTTCTTCTGCACGTGCAGATTTACGTATTGACGTATTTACGTCAGGTTCTTTGAGAAAACATTTTTTATAGTTGCGTATGGTAAATACTTATAAATTGTAATTATGTTAGCCAATACAAAACTATATTACTAAGGAATACCTAAAATATGAACTTTGTATTCAGTTTATTTACAGAGATATTTACATAATTAGAGGCAATGTCAACTTAGTTTTAGATAATCGGAGTGGTAAGATTATCGTTTATTAGTCGCGTGACTTTGAATCTCTCTAACAGCTGATGAAATTGAATAAATATTTGTAGATGTACACCTTATATTAATGTTAAAGTTTAATGATATTTATAATTTTTCATAATAGATAGTTGTAGGGATGCATTGTGATTTTAGATGTCGTTTATGTGGACGCAGTCAAATCGAACGTCGTGTACACTGGCTTTAGTTTTTGTCTCTTTCTACAAATCTCAAATTGATCTCTTATTTTATCTCTAGATTAAAATCTCAACACGTGTACATGGCGTTGACATGCATCTCAAGAAAATCTCTGAGATTATCTCACTCTATCCCTTTCTATGGATACGGGACTTAATAATACGAATTAGGTCATTCTCATGCTAAACCTTTGTTTATTAATACATACATCAAAAACAACATTGAATAATGATTTGTCACTTTATTTAGAAGAACCCGAATACGACATTTGCCTTTTTTAGAACATAGTTAAAACATTTCTAGAAAATTTCTTATTTCATCCTGAGTTTGAACTAACAACTTAACTAACTTAAAATCACGCTGTAAGTTCTTTGAAAATAAAGGCCATTAATCTAATCCTTAAATTGACTGCGGTTTGGCCTAAAGCTATCGGTAGATACTTTTCTATTACTGTGCGACGGTTAAATAATGCTTTTCCCCTATTTAAGGGATCCTTTTAATGGGTAATAAAGGGCAGTTTCACGTACAGGCGTTCTCCGACGCCGTCGAAAAGGACATTACAAGGGAAAAAAATTAACACGACTAATTCTGTCGCATTATCTGTGTACAGTAACACGAAGTGGATAATAAAGACAGTCTATTTTTGAAATGTATCAAACGCGAACCTCAACACGTAGTGGATAATACGGACCTTAACACGTAGTAGTCGTAGCAAATAGTTTTTTTTTGTAAATACAAAACAAAAATTGTTTTACCCTTTTGTTTTTCAGGTGCAGGTTTCTTCAACCCATATATTTATTTATTTATTCAAAATATAGTACATACATAAGTATTTTAATATATGTATTTAATATATTTAATACAAACACGATCAAAATCATTTCATTACAATGGTACGAATAGGGTTAAACAAGTGGAAATTTGAGTTTTTTATTTAAATGTACTGACATTAATGGCCCATATCTACTGAATGAGACACGATGTTATAAATTTCAAATATATGTACAGTCGAAATAAATCTCAGTACCACCTACACGTATTGAGATTTTAATCTAGAAACAAACTCAGAATTCAGATTGGTAGAATTCAATTTTTATAACAAAATTCTATGGATCTTATGACCATAATCTATCGATCTCGTCAGACTGACTTATTGTGTTATACTTTGCGCCATTGACGATGTGTGAATTCAATAATATTTTGAGTTCTCTCTGTTTTCTATTCCTCTCCCTCTCATATTTTCCCTAACCCTCAACTTTTTTTCAAATAGAGATGCGTACATGAAATACATGTTACATTAATATTCTTACTATTTTAAAAACAAGCTAAACGCGTGTGCTATGAAAATAGAACTAACTTGCTGGTGTCCTGGAACAAGGCGCGAACACACGACCACTAGATCACTAGACCAACGTCTTGACCATTACACCAACAAGCTACATGTTTAAACATTTTGTATCTGCATTTCCTGTCACAACTGAATCACAAATGTATGACGTTCCAGTCTACCTTGAAGATATGTTTAGTTCAATTAGAAAGAATCCGGCTCGAAGGACCAGATCCATGTTCCCTATTCCTATTCCTGTACCTGTACCAATTTCCTTCCATCCTTCCTTCCCGTATTTCCCAACCCCTTGTTCAAACTTTTAGAATGGCAATGTATAAAAACAGAGGTGTTACGAATTGAGTAGTTACTCTGAATTCGTTTGTCATGATATATAAATATTATTATGAATATTATATAAAATACTAACTATTAAACTAAAAATACTAATATTTTATTAAGAAGAACATATTTTTATTGTGAAGTTGTAATTGTTCAGAACATAGGTCTGTGATATTTTAAATACTAATTAAATATATTAATCAGAAATATATACATATATAATCAATTTTATTAAAAAAATTGTTATTGCGCTACCAGGATTCGAACCTTGATCTCTTTCCAAACCGGGGAAAGTGTATTATACAAATATGCTACAGCTAGTCTTTTTGACGACAATTTTTCAATAATTTCGGTAGCGCAACAAAAATATTTTCCGATAAAATTGATTTTATATGTATATCTTTCTAATTAATACATTTAATAATATTTACTTACTAATACTGTCTAATAATTTTTTTTTCGTTCCTCCATTAATAAGATTTTTCAAAAAGAAATACATTTTAATGTATGTTTAATACTGTCTTTACTAAGCTGCACAAATTAAAATTCTCTAAAATCTGCCCAAATATTGAAAGAATGCCTATATTAAGCTTGAAAAAAATATTAAGATACAATTATTTAATATGCAGTGTCATCCAGTTAAATTCCAGTGCACATCACGTAATCCTAAATATTTTAGCGTCCAAGATCTACAGGAAGTTCTTTCTATTTAACATTTACATATTTTAAATATGAATTAAATATATTTATTAAAAAGATATACATATAATATTATTAAGGAAAACACATTCTTATTGTGAAGTTGTAATTATTCAGAACATAGGTCTGTGATATTTTAAATACTAAATTAATGTATATATTTATAATTAATACATTAATTTAGTGTTTAAAATATACATATAAAATTAATTCTATGGAAAAATATTGTTATTGCACCACTGGGATTCGAACCTGGATCTCTTTCCTAACCGGATAGATCCATTATCCAACTATGCTACTGCGACAATATTTTTAGCGTCTGCTATCAGATTACTCAAAGGTTTTTAAGATTCTGTAAAAATAAGGTAGATGACTCTTTCAAATAATGAAACGATTAAATTTATTAATATCAAAAAAGTAAAAAGGTTCGAAAATTTGAAGCTAAAAATTTGAAGCTATAGCATAGTTGGATAACCTTCTTTGGTTAGGAAAGAGATCTAGGTTCGAATCCCGGAGGCGCAACAACAATATTTTTAGATAAAATTGATTTTATATGTTTATATATCTTTCTAATTAATATATTTAATTCATATTTTATATAAAATTGCAACTAGCGTTGGTTCATTTTATATACTCGAACATCAGAGAAATTTTAAAAAACGAATAACTGTTATTAATTCAATTCTATTATTACCTTGTTCCTTTCCGTTGTTCTCATAATCCTTAGATATGCCTGTCCCGTTCTGGCTAAAATGTATTTGAATTCTGTAAAAATAAGGTAGATGGCTCTTTCAAATAATGGAACGATTAAATGTATTAATATCAAAAAGGTAACATATAGGTTCGAAAATTTGTCGCTAAAAATATTGTCGCTGTAGCGTACTTGGATAAGGTACCTTTTCTGATTAGGAAAGAGATCCAGGTTTGAATCCCCGTGGCGCAACAATAATATTTTTCGACAGAATTGATGTTATATGTAAATCTTTGAAATTAATATAATTAATTAGTATTTAAAATATCACAGAGCTATTTTCTGAATAATTACAAAATCACAATAAGAATGTGTTCTCCTAATTTACATATTTTTTAGGGACGTAAACAACATTTAAAAAATGTAGTGTTAATATTAAATAGTCCTGTTTTACCAAATATTCAATACTCGCAACTCTGCCATTAGTCATTTTTTCCACGTCACTCACTTCCATTGCATCCATCTAGGTTTAGCGGTCCTTTTTTTATTTGTGTGGGTTTTCTTGTTTCGTGGATATTTGTTTTTCATCGATTATACCAGTGATGGCAATCCTTTTGAGCTCGGCGTGTCAAAAATTCAGAAAATCTAACTTAACTTTGCTGGTGCGTCACCCTCCACCCCTCTAAAAAAATATTTTTTTACACATTTAATTATATAAAATAAAACAATTTATACACTGATTTATTGATTTGATGTCAAATTATTATTTGTTATTTTTACAAAGTGAGAGCGATTTTTCTTTGGTCGAAAACGCTCTCTGATTCTATTATTAAAAAGGGGAGGAATAAGGGCTGAGCATTCTTGTCACCGACATATGAAGTAACAACAATGGCGTAAGATTTTTTGGGGATCTCTATTCGAGGAACGTGGAGAATTTTTTTTTTTTAAATATCAGGTCATTTTAACTTTGTACGTAATTTTATACGGTAATAGCAAAAATGGGTAAAGTTTTTTTATACAATACATTTTTGAAATTTTATATTTTGTTAATTCTTTTTTTTTTATTTTGTTGAATTTTTTACAAATTTTTATGTTTTCAGTGAAAGTTTTTATAGAATATT
Organism: Eubasilissa regina; assembly: GCA_022840565.1. Taxonomy (NCBI): domain Eukaryota; kingdom Metazoa; phylum Arthropoda; class Insecta; order Trichoptera; family Phryganeidae; genus Eubasilissa; species Eubasilissa regina. The sequence goes on from JAINEB010000010.1 coordinate 5,424,962, forward strand.
TATATAAATTTTGTTCGATAGGGTTAATAAAAGGGTAAATAAATGAAATGGATTGAAGTTGGTGGGGATCGGATGAGGAATCATATAGGCCGAGGGAGTTTTTCGAAGGGTTTTGGATGGAAATCGATTTAGAATAAACTTTAGACGATAAATCGTGCATGTGTCATTTGAGTGAGGGTATGTTTTCGCCTCTGTGAATGATTGTGTTTCTGATAAACCAGGGCGAGTTTGTGATTCTTCTAAGGATGTAGTTTTGTTTGGATTTTGGGGCTATAGGAGAGATGATTGCTTTTTACAAGACTAATTTGTTTTGTAGGGATAATGAACTGTAGGAATTTAAGAGGGAGTATAGTCGATTGTAAAAGTGAGAACCAAAAGAAATACATATGCAATATGTACGTAGTGATAAATTCGTATATTGTTATCGGGTAGACGTCTGGTGGGGGCACATGTGTTATTTGATAACTCTGATATTAGTGAACGCTGGCGTATCACCCACAACACTGTGACACACGTGTCATAGGTTCGCCACCACTGGATTATGCCTATGCTTTGATGTATGGCCCACCGAGTGCCATTTATACTTTTTGTCATTACATTTACATTATTATTATTATTCTAACTTACAAAGCGATATTTTTCATCACCGAGGAAAACGAAACAATAAATATTCTATTTCATTTAAAATTTTAAAGCTTGATATTGCAGTTTGATGCAAATGTCAAATGAGACTATTGTTCCAAGGTCTCTTAATATTTTAGTTTAAATAAAAACATATATTTTATAGTCTTTAAAATTACTTAATGATATAAGGTATATAAAGTTAGAATATTAGTATTTTTAATATCTTATACGTTTGAAATAGTAACGGTGTGACAGAAAAAGATTTTGTTTTAGACACACGTTGAAATTCTGAAAAATATTGAACACCCTCGGTCATAAATTAGTTAGGTCAAGTGTCTTGCCTTTGGACGATTTTACCTTTGGACAACATTGCAATATTCAATACATGAGTATTTAATTTGTATCAGCTAGCGGTACTATTGTGTCAAATCATTTTGTTAGTAGTGTGTTACACATTTCTAAAAATATCATACGAAAAGTAAGTTTTTTACATATGCAGATGTTTTTAATGAATATTTACAGATTTTTTCATATAAATAAACCAGGAATAGGCATATTTGATTCAATTGTTACTTTTGTACATTTCTAATCTCAAATGTTTACCATTAATTATATTTTAAATTTGCGTGCTTAACTTTGGACAACCCTATATTCAAGCCTTTACCTAAAAATATAGAATACATATACAAATGTTACCCCAATAGGTAAGAGAAAAGAGTTTGACCAAATTTATTTCTATTAATGAGATAAAAAAAACTAAAGTTTGTAAAATAAAGTACCAATTAAATATATTATTTAGAAAGATATACATATGGAATCAATTTTGTCAAAAAATATTGTTCCGCTACCGGAATTCAAACATAGATCTCTTTGAGTAAACCGATAGCAGAGGCCAGAATTAACAATTCATTTTTATTAAATTTTGGACACATCACATATTTATGTTTTGAATAATAATAATGTGTTATCCTTAATAATATGTATGTCGTATCAATGTGTCCAAAATTTAATAAAAATGAATTGTTAATTCTGTCGTCTGCTATCAGTTTACTCAAAAGTATTTGAAATTCCGGCGAAATAATGTAGATAACTTCCAAATAATGGAACGACAGATATATTACTCGTAATTTGAAAAATAGTAATATATAATAGGTTTGAATATTTGTCTACGTATATATCTTTATAATTAATAAATTTAATTAGTTTTTAAAACACCATAGACCTATGTTCTGAATAGTTACAACTTCACAATAAGAATATGTTCACTTTAATAATGAAAAATAAAGTTTTGTCCAAGGGTAGAGCACTTACCCCAATGGCACCGTGCTGAAGGAAAATTATTCTTAAGCTTCTAAAAAAAATAAGTTATTAAGATAACATATTAACTAGTGGTAGAAATACACTGAAAGTACATAAGACGGATGCCAAATGTTGAAGAAACGCAAAAAAACCCACAATAATGAAGCCTAGATCACCTAAAACAGATGAAACCAGCGAGCTATATAGTATCTTACAGGAACCTCCAGGCTGTGTAGGTCTACACTTTAATCTATCTCAGCTGCTTTAAAAAACTTGATTGTTGCGTCTACGAGTGCATCGTCTTTTGTTAAATATTTGTCTTTTTCATCAGAGATTTTAATTTTTGCTTTATGATTTTATGTGGATAGATGTAATGAGCGATGACGTCACCATTTTGGAGTAATATAATATTTTACAGGAGATGTCTCGAATAATGAGATGTGCCTAATGTAAGAGTGGCGGAAGCCTCAATATTCATCCACCACTCTCATGTCCGATTGATAGTCGCAAGGTGTATTGTGTGTGTGAACACAGCAGGTTAAGAAAAAAATAAACTTCTTAAGATTGATACTTAATTTATTGTTAGGCTCAGTTTATTTTACATTTATAGAAAAATTAAGTTTTACAATAAAAGTTCTTAGCAATTATTATAGCTGTTGGAAAGTCGCATTAGTATTGCTACATGGAATCGACACCGGGTATATTTACGACTGCTAGGAGTTTTGTTTTACGCACCTGTTATTGCGGGGTGCATTCAGTATCGCCAGGCGATGAGGCGATAGTCCTCCACATTTTATTAGTATGTTAATGAACAAATTGTCTTTATCATCATCATTATCACCCTCATTAGCTATTTATAAGCCATCATTGGATGAAGACCTCCTCGAGTGTTTCTCATTTTTATTTTAACATAGCTGCCACTTATTTCGTCAATTCTGCAGGTTTTAGGATCGAATATTTTTTTATTCTTCTCGGGTACACACAGTTCGTGGTTCCAACGATCGTCATTATCATGGCGTTTTTAATTATCTACTACTATTGTCTATCCTTTATCCACACGTGTATTTTATTATCTCTTCATGTGATGACCAAGATACACCTTTCAATACCTTTTCTACAAATCTGCCACTACTTATTTTGATCTTCTTCTTTATTAAGAGTTCATATTACGCAGCCATATGTAAGCACTAAGCACGCAATTATTGAACACTATTCATGAAAAAAGTCTTTAGAAAACAGTTTAAACTAATTTAAGGTTTAGTTTATTAGTGACGATGACGCAGTAAGTATCGAAAATGTTTTAATTAATATTTAATTAAAGTTTTGTCTGAAGTAAACAACATCACTTTTGAAAATCATATTTGAATACGGCTTTGTTTTACTTACAATTTGTCTTTACAAAGAATGTCTATTTTGAAAATATATTGTCATCATTATCATCGTTTCCAACTCTACAACACCACCCGGTATAGATACTGGCCTCCTCAAGAATATACCTCTATTGGTTTCTGCACTGGTCTACTTCGTGTAAATTGCTGACTCCAAAAATAGATAGGTCTTTATGTATTATATAATATCTTGCCACTTCTTTCTGGTTCTATCTGTTCTTTGTTTTTCTTCAAGTATATTATTGAGCAGCTATTTAGCAGATCATGCGTTATTTATATACTTTGTTACGAACGTGGACAATAATATTATCCGAAAATCCTTTACATGAGTCTTCATACAAACAAACGAATAAATGATGCCCCATATACATAACACCTCCAAGCTATACATACTACTAATTCTCACGTTATTCGTATGTAAAAATACGTGTATCTATATATAATATAAGGAAATATTAATGTCACGTCCGTCATACACAACAAAATTTGCCTATATAAGAAAGTAAGTTGTAACCAGTTTTCTTGAATAAATCCAACCTGAAATAACTTGAGTTTTTATTGACGGAGTACATATTGAAATCGCAACATATAACCTTCAAAATCGTATAATCTAAAAATCGTTATCAGTCAGTTAAAATATCCAGAAGAAAAAACATAATTTAAAAAAGAATACAGAAACGAGAAAATGCAGTCTTTATTAGACTATCCACAAAAACTTTCGTTGTTTAATGAATTTTGTGACTTTTGGCTCATTATATAAATTATAATGCTAATACCATAGTTCATTTTTTTGATTCTCTTGAGGATCCTTCTTTCAAATATATTTAATAATGCTTCATATTTTTTTTTGTTGCACTTTAAATATCTGCCTTTGATGTAATTAAAGTTATTTCCAAAAAAAATAAATAGAATATGTCACATGATCTTAACTCACAGCTTATATTTTTCTTAATATAAAAAAATAAATGTTAAAAAAAGGTTAAATCGAAATATCAATTAATAATTATCATAAAACAGATAAGGGTTTTCAACACATTTTGATAAAACTGTGAAAAATGAATTAAACACATTTATAAATCAACACCGTGTAAGCTTTTAGGAGGAGAAACTGCAAGTCACTTCGTTTTCATTACTTGGTTGGAGCGTGTCTGTTCGTAGGTCACAACATTCGCCCAAACGAGGCCAAGACTTACTTGCAATAATATTTAAAAATAGCAATGGACATATGAAATAACTATTTTGCTGAAATTTTTAAAAACCTGCAGTAGCAGAATAAATATGAATCGAAAGAGACTAAGTTATTTTAAGTATGTTATTAATGCAGTGCTCATGAGTTGGTTGGATATGATCCCGTGGACTGTATCTAGAATGGTTTTAAATATTTGCCGCAACCCGAAATGGAAGTCTGAAGGAAACTAAGACAAATGTCCTGGGTTGGGCGTCGATTGCACCTCCGGTTGACGAGCACGTAGATTATGCCGAACCGAGATCTCTACAACGGCACTTCCGCTACGAATTCACTTCCTCTACGCGGTCCAAGCGCTACGCACGGCGTGAAGGCAGGGCGGCAGGAAGAAGCACGAAAAAAAACTTAATGCTTCGTGGTCGAAGCACAATCGGAGAGGGGTCCTGGGCAGCGAAATGTAAGGTAAAACCAGAGCGGGACAGGTATAAAATGATTAGATGGACGAAAGAGGACAGGGAATGAGTATTCGACTTGCGTCAACATGAGTATTATGAAGAAGATTTAATGTCGAAGTTAAGCGATCCAGAAAATTCGCATTAGTGAAATATGCCTGAATGTGAATCTCGACAAAAGCATTGATCAAAAATGTTAAACCAACTTTATAAATAACATCATAAGCTATTATTGCCAATTCACTGATGGAAGAAAGTCTAGAATTTAAAAAGTACATTTTTATATTGTTCCTTCGACTGGCACCCCTAGTTTTACTTATTGATTGGCATAAGTAATTTATCTAGTGTAAATTTTGTCGCTTTTGGAGACCGAAGGATCGCTGTTAAATCACGGTTGGAGCACAATTGCGGCTGAAACCTCGTTAGAAAAACATCTACTAAGTTCGTCAATTGAAGAAAAATACTGTATCAAGTACCCAGGAATCATAATAGATAACAAACTCAAATGGAAAGAACACATTACTAATTTTAGAAACAAATTTAAGAAAACTGCTTACATATTTTTAAGATTTGGAAACATCTTATCACTTTCAAATCTAAAAATAATATATTTCGCGTTTGTACAGTCACATTTTCAAAACGGTTATTGTATGGAGAGGAGCATATAAAATTTCAATGTCACAATTAGAAACCACTCAAAAAATTATAATAAAAATTATTCTTAAAAAAAAGACTATTCAAGTATACAACTCTTCATAGATGTCAAAGTACCAAAAATAATAGACATATACAAAAAAAAATCAATAACCCTAATTTTCAAAATTAAAAATCAATTACAATTAAGAAGCGAATTTAATACAAGATTTAGAGACCAAATTGATATTCCGAAACTAAAATATACCGCAACCCAAAATCACTATATTTATCAAGGCATCTAATTTTTTAACCATCTCCCCATCACAATGAAAAAAATTACAGACTACTATAAATTTGTACCACAAGTAAAAAAAATATAGTATACACAGATTAACTGAAACATAAATTCTCGTGTTTACTCCTTCTCTATACACGAGTCTTACTCTCATAGAGAAGAAATAAATGTTAAAAGAAATGTATATATATCCTACCAATTATTCTAAAAATGTATTATATTTTCTAATATTAAAATAAAATAAAAAAGTTTCTTCGAGAGTGCGCATTTTAGTTGATCGGAATAATAATCAGAGATAAGAAGAACAATACATAGGACAAACCCACAGCGGTAGAGAAACAGATATTGTCAATCAAGGTTAGTGGTAATTTTCATTCTGCAAACGTGACCATAATATTAATAAGAAACCGGGGAACAACAAGTTATCGAAGGCATTTACGGGAACATATGTAAAACAAAGTTAAATATCTACCTGAGTAAAATGCATCAAGACTGTACGTGCATGCAAGATTATTAAAAGCTGTAAAAGCCCTTTAAGTGAGCAAAAACATATATGTATGTGTGTGTGTATACATACAGTTGTATACGTATAATTTACCTACGTGAAAAACTGCGACATAATTAAAAAATAAAACAAATTGGATGAAACACAAACACAATATAAAAGGTATTTGAGATTCTGTAAAAATAAGGTAGATGGCTCTTTCAAATAATGGAACGATTAAACGTATTAATATCAAAAAGGTAACAAATAGCTTAGAAAATTTGTCGCTAAAAATATTGTCGCTGTAGCATAGTTAGATAAAGCACCTTCCCTAGGTTCGAATCCCGATGACACAATAACAATATTTTTCGATAAAATTGATTTTATATGTGCAAAAATTTCGCTATATAATGTTAATAATGGTAAGTATATTTTTTTGTACATAGATTTTTCTGTACGTGTATTCAGGTAGGTACCTGATTTATTTATTTGCTTCGTTATTTTGGAAGGCATTTCGTAAGAAAAAAATACATTTTACATTTGCTTACAAGACTCTACTCATGAATCTTCTGATGCTTCCTAGAAGTGAGATTTTTTTAGCAATTTTTTTAGTTGCTTGTCTTATATTTATGACCCGCCTGCATCAATATCATAAGTCATTTTCTGTTCTCTGTCTCATATTTTGCTCGAATCCTGTGATCATTTACGACTTACCTCGTAGGATGAGAGCGTCCCCAAGTATCTCCCACATTTATCTGTCTATTGTTATTCGCTGCCAGAGTTTGATGATTTCATAAGCCTCTTGATTTTTCTTGGATACCACTGGATGACTGTAGATGTGTGTAATTTTGGTTCTGATGATATATTTTTCAAGAAAAATGAACTTAATTTATTTAATTAATTATTAACTTAGTGTTTTTTATAAGTGCTGTACAAAAGATCGTTGATAGGGATGACTGACTGATCAGACGAAACAACGAAGTCACATCCGTACACGTGCACCATTACATTGCTGACTTCCGAATTTTGTATATTTATTATATATTTTTTTACTTAGGTTAGATTTTATGTTTTACCATAATGGCATATCGAGATTCTTATTTGTAAGCATTAAGAATAACTAATAAGCAATTTCCTATTCTTTGGCCCGTTGGATGACTACAGCAATTTTATTAAAATTAATTAATTTATATAAAACGCTGTTCTCTGTTCGGCGCGTGATGATGTGTGCGGGAACGGACTCGGGTAGAGTTTACCCCCAGGGCGAACATAAATCACAGCGTGCATGTACCGAGGAAATTGCATTATATGAAATTCTTTTCAATATCGCGGTCCAAAAATGTTTTAGAACATAATATAATTATTTTAAAATTTTAAGGGATAAGTAAAACATTAGATATATTTATACTGCCATGCGTGTTGTGGTTGGCTTAGAGAACCAGGGATAATGATGACATAAGCATCATGGGTTTGGCCCTTGCTTCCTCAAGAATATACCTCCGCTGGTCTCTGCACTGAGCTGTTAATTGCTGAAGGTAGCTATTATATTATGTACGACGTATTAAAGTATTCGTATTAAAAATAAGATTCGTATTAGTGATATCTATTCTATTTCAGGGAAATTAATATCAAATTTCAGTCCATAGATGGCGACAGCGAAATTGTAGTTAATACTCGAAGTGTACGAATACAACTTCAAAATTTGTATAGATATGTAGGTCGATTGAGTGGAATAGTAAAGGTTACATTGTATTAAGTGATCAAGTCCTGTAATTACCCATACTTCCATATTTTCCCATATAATATAATAGCTTTGCTTCTATGCGATATCTAAAATTTGCCTTAATAACAATGCCTTTGGAGGTAAAAATTCAGTAATTGTGTGTTCTTGCACGTATTCAAATATTGTTGGCATTTATTTATATAGTTTTGTAGGGAACGTAACTCAATTACACCACAACTGTCGCCGTTGACCAAAGACGCGAGCGACATCTGCATCCAGGGTCCCAGGATTCAGCAGAGAGAAGCTGTGCTCAGTCAGGCCCGATTGTTTGCCGAAAACACATCTTCCGCTCCGCCACGACCGAGCTTGTTCCTGATACTTCACTCAATGCAATCTTCTATACTATAAACGACTACACACAAACCGTGGATTTTATTTCACAGGACCAAAACATCACCTATTATTTGTCTTTCTTCAGGTTTCATTTGAAGATTGCGCGTCATTTATACAGTCTCAATGGCCTAGCCATCGAAACCACCCTAATTTCATAATTTTAACGTTTAACTCATCATACAGAGTTTCTAGATATAATGCCTACACCACACTCTATTTTTTACAGTTTCAAAAATACATGCAGTGTGGCTTTATCTTTATTTATTTATTTTGTCTACTTTTATGACATTTTTCGTGCCTAACAGATTTTTCAAATTCATCTTATCACATCTGTGGTTCATTATTTTACAAATATATATATATATATACAAAATGCTTCAATGCATCGTAGCAATTCAGGTAAAGGGAATGGCATCAGTTTATCTACGAAATACCGCAACATAAATTCCGTCCAGACAAAGCCTTTCGAGCCCCGGAAATCCATAGTAACCACCTGTGGTCCACGTAATCGAATAATACGACCAGCAGTTAAAATTTTACGTGTATTATGATGTTGTGTTAACGTTGTATAATAGATTTACGTGGGTCAGTTCAAAGTTAACGTGCTGAATGAAGTTATATAATGTTAACCTTTCACATACATGCCAAAACTTCTGTCTGTTCCGGATCGGGGTAAGTGAATTACCCCAAAATACTATCGTTTAAATAGATTCAAGGAGAAAAGTGGGTTAAGTACCTTAATTAACAGAGATTTTTTCTATTTTTATATGCTTGAGAGGAATTTGGCGTCAAGTAAAATTTATTTTTAAAAGATAAATGCACACATTAAAAAATATTGTAATGTTAGAATTTAACCCCTTAAGATGACATTTTTTACAACTCGCCACGTTTATATGAGGTAAACACTGAATCTCACAGTGCCACTGGAGCTAGGGAAGATGCGCGAGATGGCGCTTTGCGCGACCGCGGTCGCAAATCCATTCGCACACAATCGAAGGAATTATCTGGAAATTTTATTTATTTATATATATTTTGACATCCATATTTTTGTACTAAAAGAGGTGGATACATAATACATAGTTTATTGTGTGGAATGGAGTAGACTTCACCTCTGATATATACAGCTTTGTCCTGGCTACTTTGCTAGACTGAAGTCTGTGTTAAAGTAGCCAGTTTTTTTTTCGTGCTGTTATTTAGAATAAAAAGAGAATTACAAATATGTATAAAAAAGTAAAAATAAAATAAAAATATATGGAGTGGGAGTGTTGTAAGACTAGTGAATTATTAATGAAGGTATTGTATAAATTATATTAGAATGTTGAATATCCATGCTTCTGATCCATCTCAACCTGATTGAATCATATATTGGGTCCATATCTGTGTAATATTAGTATTTGTAAATAGATACCAGAATGGAGAGATTGATTACTCGATATTTATATTGTATTAAACAATTTTGTTGTAGATTAATCTTATTCATTAATTAACTTTGATTCCTTGTCCGAATTACACTGAAATAAATTTACCTTTATTTAATATAAATTTAAATTTATTTAAAATAAATTAAAATTTATTATAAATTTAGGTGAAAGAAAGATCGTCATTTTTCACCCCATACACATTTTCATGTCTAGCCGGAGGCGTTACCTTGCGTTCTAGCCGCAAGAGCCAGAACGCATCGTAACAATATATTATTTTAATTAGGTACCTATTACAGGAGGTCTCATGACGCAACTTCGAAAAAATTTCAATGCACTTTTTTCGATCAAATTGAACTGGTAAAACTACCTAATTCTTGAAGACAGTGCCGGAAAATTTTGTTTTAAAATGTTAAAAAATTGTATTTTTATGTGATAATCGTAAGAAAGTATTTGTCTAAGAGTTGCTAAAGGTACGTGTGTACTGTATGCGTCATTCTAATCAAAGTCTCATTGAGATATCATCGTTAACATGGGCCTTAAGATACTAGATCAAGACTTGCAGGTCTATTAGCTCCGGCAAGTTAATCCTATTTTTCATAGCACACGAGCTTTATGTGTGTGGTATGTGCACATCAGGCATTTTAAAAATAAAAATAATATTTTTCAATATCCCACTAATCAGTATAATAGTGCTGTTTTCTAAATAGTATTTTTTTTCGTATAATTCATATTGAATCATGTTTTATCTCCAGAATTAAATTGAATATTCTCATTTAAATATTTTCATTTTTTTATATGAAATCAGTGAAATAATCCCTTTCAAAACTTCAAAGATAATTACAACACTATATTAGAAGGAAGAAAATACTTCAGAAATATTTATTCACATAGAGACACTTCATTTCTGAAGTATTTGGCATCATGTTGAACAGAGAGGAGATATACGAATAAGATACATTATCTCTCGCCACACGTATTTTGACTTTCTCGAAGTATGCTCGTTTGATATATTATAACTCGGTTTGGCTGTACTGATGTCTTAAGGAATTAAGAGAATGTATTATGTTTGGGTTTGAGGAAATATTATATATAAAATAATTTATATAATTTTAATTAAACGTATATTTTTTATAACAGTGTGAATATTAAGTTCTAGGACAATTTTGGGTTGGCAAACATTTTTCAGTTCACATTTGGTAGTCGTAGACAGTAGTTGATTACTATTTATTACCGTGTAAAAGTCATTAAAACATTTTATCTAAATAATAATGGAAATGCCGAATTGGATCGATTGGGCCTGCAACGCGTGTGGTTTCAACAGGATGGTTCCACCTCACACACAGCCCGAACTACGATTGAAATTTTTTGAAAAAATTTTCCAGGCACCAAAATGTCAAAAAGTGGTGATATCAACTGGACTCCTCGATCACCTGATTTTTGAAGGCTCCCGACTATTTTCTGTTAGGATGCTTCAAATAAAAGGTCCACGCCAATAAGCAATAAGAAGTGTGCAAGAATGTAGTTACAAGAAGGTTAAATTGTTTTTTTGCCAAACTGCCCTTCAATTAAAGTAATTAACATAGTAAACTAAAATTTTATCAACAGCAAAAAAAAATGTAATAAAATAAAAAATCAAATAATTAGATAGAAATGTATTCGACTTTATATTTTAGTGTGTTCAGAGATGTCTCTTTATTTTCAATTATGTTTCAATAATTCTTTAGTGACTTTTTTATAAAACGGCCATAGACGGCTACTTGGCAGATTTTATATTCCTTACATATTTTTTTTTTTATAAGGACAGTTGTAGGAGGAGGGGGGACCCACCCTATTAAAAGCTAGGGCTTCCTTGTCGGTCCCATTCATCAAACCTAATAAAAATTCGCGACTTTAATTCAATAAAATATTTAAGTAATGCAGTATATAAAACGATAAAAGAGAAGAAATTCAATGAGGTTGTGAGCAATTTTTAGAATTTAGTTATTTTATTAAGTGCTGTCTTCATTCATAAAAAAAAAATATAAAATAAATCCATAGAATACATAGTTTTACATATAGATTGGTTCATTCGCTGTACCAACGCAACTAGCAGCGTCCTTGGAAATTCAGTCGCTATGGAGCATGTCCATACCAATTTTCCCTGGAATATATATATATCCTGATGTATAAATGTATATGTAGGTGACATAAACTTGCCCCACGTAGCCCCGACTTGATACCAATGGACTTTTTCCTATGGGGTTACCTTAAATCAAAGGTTAACAGTAACAATACTCCTTCTCTAGACCAATAAAAGAAATTTTGCCTCCCATTTAGAAGAGTGCCAGCGAAATGACGAATCACATTTAAAAAACATAATTTTTATGAAATAAATTCCCAGAGACAATTAAATGTAAAATAAACATTTTTTTTTATTACAGAATTTTTATTGTGTAAAAGACTTTATTAATAGATATTCAAATGTTTAGTCTTTTAGTTCTTAATTAGCAACTCCATATATCCATTTACTATTAGAAAGTTCTGGATAATCAATATCAGCCCTGATGATGGATCCTGTAGTTGTATTCAAAACACTGTCCAGAAATCAGATACATACGACAGATTAACACAAACGATTCGAAAACTGCCATGAAACATGATAATATTTATATAAAAAAATTGATAAATGTATATGATAAGGCATTATTTGTTTACGACAATTACATAATACAAGTTAGATTATAGTAATAAACCAAATGTTAACAATATTTGAATGTGTTCAAGAACACCCAATTACTGGATTTTTACCTACAAAGGTACTGATCTTAAACATATTCATATATTACTAATATAAAATACTAGTCAAAATAATAAAATATATAAAAAATTGAAAAATATTAATTTTTCAGGCGTATTCTAGTATATATAAAATATTAAAAAAACGTACAACTACAACTAAAGATTATTGCTTTTAAATAATTTAAAAACTACATAATATCAGATTCTCATAGTGATGACATATATGCTGTTTAAAAAAAGGGAAAAATGAATTATCAAATTTGGTCCATAGATGGCGATGGTGTAGTGGTACTCGAAGCGATTTCACATTTTAACATATATACAACTTTTTTTAAATTTGATAAATGTGGAGATTAAGGGGTGAGAATTTGTGAACTTTATATATATATAAAGTAATCAGTGATAGATAGGTCGGTAAGCCTTATATTATCCCATACTTGAATATATTTTCCATTAGGTATAATAAAAAAACAGCTTTATCTCTAAGAGATATCTTATATTTGTTTTATAAAACGAATGTTTTGAAACATTAATAAATAAACATGATATATTACAATGGTCCGCAGGGTTTAGCAACAAACAACCGAGCAGGTTGAAATTTACACTATTTAGTTATGTCACAATACAACGTTATGTTTTTTTTTAACTATTAATGTTTTTGTTAATTTTTTAAATAGTAAAATTACATATATTCCAGAAAAATGTTAAACATTGGTCCCCAATACCCCATATGTATAGTTTTACCACAGTGTAAACTGTGGTAATACAGGGTTAGAATGCGCCTCATTTGATCGCGCTAACATTTCAATGCTTGCGTTCATGTGCAACATATTCCAATCACGTACACCACCAGTTGCATGTGTACGCCCGTAAGTTCATACGTGGTCCGTTTACGTTCAGAATTCTTGAAGCAGAATGCAGCTGCAGTTATTTTAACGTCGATATTTGGCATATTCACGTTACCAAGTTTACTGAAATATGCAATATACGTGGCCAGACGCAAACGGAAATTTAAATAAAATTATAATTAGATATTACTTTTTTAAACTAAAACAATTATCATTAGGAGAACAGAGAGAGAAGTTGTAATTATTTAGAGCATAGCTCTGTGATATTTTAAATATTAATTAAAAAAATATACATATAAGATAGTTATTTTTTATTTAGTATTTCTTAATTTTTTTTTTTTAATAGTTAGTATTGACATCCTGCAGAAGAAAATGGTATTTTCTAATCCGGTAGATGTATTTAAACTCAATAAGTGGTTAATAAAACAAAGTTAACAAATAATAACAAAGTCAATTTTGCTAATTTCAAAAGTTTTATAAAATAGTTGAAACTACCGAGATTCAAACCTGGATCTCTTTCAATCAGGGTGACGTGTATTAACCGATTATGCCATACCAACACAGTGCACTGATGACAAAATTTTTGAACCTATATGTTACACTTTTCAAATAAATACGTCTATCCTTCCAGTCGTCTTCCTTATTTTTATGGAAACTCAAATACCTTTGACTAATCCGATAGAAGACGCCAAAATTAATAATTTATTTTTATTAAATTTTGGGCACATTGATATAACTTATATATATAAAGAAGATGGGTTTTATATATTGAAACGATAGATGTATTAATTTGAAAAGTGTAACATATAGGTTCGAAAATATATCGTCAATGCGCTGTCTTGCTATAGCATAATCGGTTAATGCACGTTACCCGTATTGGAAGATATCCATGTTCAAATCAGTAGATTTAATTTGTATTATAACAATTATCATTTGAACTCTAAAAAAAACAATCAATACACAAACCATTAAAATAAATTCAAAAGCGAAATTGTTGTTTTTGCCCAATACTGAAAATAACAGAATTGTTATTTTAATGAACACTCAGACTGAACACTATGGACGTGAACCTTTCCGGTTCACGTTAATAATGTTCAAGTATCCAAAATTATTATCATTATGGCGGCATATGAGTACCTCACAATTGAATACTACCTACTAAGAAAGATACCTGACAAGGTAACACAATCTTACCTGAATGTATTAATTGTGCTATACATTAAAGAAAAAAGTTAATATGAAGGGGCGCCATAAGGTTTTAACTAACAGTAGTAAAAATAAAAAAAATAGCCTAGTATGTAACATAAATGTTATATATAAAAAAAATAAAGTTAAAAATAATAGAATTCCGACTCGTCGATTAAGAGAGAAACTTAAAATTCTTATGTTACACATACACTACAGCGAGGTCCGGTTGACCCCAGAACGGGTCTATCTTCTAGTTTCGTAAATAATGACAGCCTTACTCACCTTGTAATCTTACCAATAGCTGGAGGAACACTGACTGACAGCTACACAACGTTCCGAGTGACGAGGCCACGGAATAGCGCATGCTCATTAGTTTTTACCCTGCCTGGGTTTCAACAAACCCAGGCAGGGTAAATAGAATAAAAATTTAAAAAAACTTCAAAATCTCGGTCCTGTAATGAGATATCCAGAGAAATATTAGATTTGGAAGAAGAACAACATCATTGCTGAAGAATATAATGCAATGTTTACTGGTCAAGATAGTCTACTGTACGGCTTTTCTAGGACGCAGTAAGCAAAGCAACAGTAGCCGAAAGAAGAAAAAAAGCTTTTCTTTAAGTGTCACACAAAGATTTTCACTCGAATAAATCAAAAACCTTTAGATGTAAGCATTTTGTTTTAAAAGAAAATCTTTGTAAAATACATAACAAATAAATGCCTATATGCAATATACTTTATTAATAGACTTTACTGACATACGTGTTTTGTTGTAACATAAGTAAATCTATTATAATATAACATAATAAATAAAATAAAAATGCAATTATATTGCAATTAATTATATACTCGTGGTTTACTGTGTGGGATGGAGTAGACTCCACTTCTGATATATACAGCATTGTCCTGGTTACTTTTCTAGACTGCCGTGTAGACCGTTTTTTTCGTGATGTTGTGGTATTATTTAAATCAAGAAAGATAAACATTTGACATGAATAAAGTAGCAAGTGTTGTAAAACTAGTGAATTATTGGTATAGGCACTGTATAATGGTTACAATGTTGGTAGCCATGATTCTGAATGATCTCAACCCAAATGGATCATATATTGGGTCCATATTTGTGTAATCTTATTGGAAGTGAACAATTTCCAATTGCTACTAACAAACACTGTTATACTATTTCTATTTCGTTTAGAATGGATTTTAAATGAAACTATAAAAATAAGACGTCTAGAAGTAAACAATGTATTTATCAAAATCGTTGTGAATTTTAATATGTTAAATTTAAAACCAAACATTTTTCGTTTTTGGAGATTTTTAATTAAAAATTAGTATTATGAAGTACACAACGAGTACATTAATTTCTAAATACCAAAATTTTAAATGGAAATTATTAATACGTTCATTAAAACAAATAATGTGTTCCTTAAAACGAATTAATGTGAAAAAATATTAGCAAGGTTAGGTTAGCTTAGGTTAGTTTAGGTTTGGATTATTTATTCCATTTTTCATTTATTATTATTGTAATGCACAAATAATTCGTTAAATCGTACACATGTAAAATAGTCAAGAACCAAACCATTTTCAATATTATCACGCTGATAACGTTGTATAAAAAGGTTTTCGGTGTTTTTGAGAGATGGCGGTAACCGTCTATTGAGACGAGCTATTTTATTTCAATGTAAACTATTAGACGTATATGTGGTAAATCTCTATTTATGACAGTAAATAATGAAAAAATAAGGAAATAATGTAAAGCTGATGTTAATATGGTGAGTAAGATTAAGAAAGGATCACTTGGGTGATTTGGTCATATGGAACGGATGAATGAGGAGAGAATGGTAAGAAAGATATATGACGCAATCGTTGATGGCACCAGAAATAGAGGACGTCCGCGGAAGACTTGACACGACCAGCAAAACCATGATGGTCCTGTTAGAAGATTCAATAATCGGCGAGCTTGTATGAGAAGATGTATGAAGAGGAGTGTGTCGCTCAATTCTTTCTGCCTACCCCCGCGGAGAAACGGCGTGATGGTAAGTAAGTAAGTGCACTATTATTAGGTACTTCTAATTTTTATTTATTGTGTTTGTTTATTAAATTAATAAAAAATATATTTTTTCAATCACTTAACATACATATATGATTCTAGAATGTTTGTACACCAAGCATTTATACAAACCTCTGCCCCTTGTGATTATTTGGTTAGCTATAGCGATCATGTTGACGACAATTATTTTGTATGCAACAGCTCAATATAACTATTGCTTCAGATTTTTCAGCTAGGACGCATAGTCTTCCAGGGTCTCTTCTGCTAGCAATTATACCTGGAATATAAAACTTGAATATTGAAATGCCGCAGAGATCCAAAATTTTTTTCAAAAATATATCAGGGTGGCCCGAAAAAACTGATAACATCTCGTGACACACGAGTTATTTCAAAACATAATATAATTAATTATAATTCGTAATGTAATTTTTTTTGCACAATATTTAGCTAATCATAAATCATCAAAACACCCCATATCGCATAATCTAGTGGATTTAAACCTCGGCTGTTCGGTGGCCACATGCCTGGCTCGATGAAATTAACATTCTCACGACGAAGAAAGTTGATTGTATTTCTGGCTGTATGAGATGGAGCTATACTCCAGGCTTTGTTTTGAAACTCTTTGATCATTTTCCTAGAACCCCGACGTTTTTCAATTCACAAATTTTTTATCAGAATACGATCCTCTGTCGTGATTTTCATCATTCTGGGCAACAATTTAAAAAAACCAAATATAAACAATGGGAAAATTAAAGACGGCGACCGGAAATTGTCGAAATAAAACGTAATATAGGTTAATAAGTAAATTAGTAAACTATTTAAACTACTTTTGATATAGCTAAAGTAATTTTTATATAATTATATCACATTTTACGAAATGTTCCCACTTTTCTTGACCACCTGTACATAGCGCCTTATTCCTAAACCCAATGAGCAAGTCTTGCTCTCGTTACATACATTCCACGAAGAGTGAGACAGATGTATTTCGATGAGCACTACACGATTCAATCACAATATTTGTTTCGAAAAAAAAAGAGTCACACGCTATTATAATGATGTTAACTACGTATTTATTTATTATTTTTTAGTTAATAATTTTTCATTACTCTTCTAGTGCCTTATCCGTTCAACAGGTTTAGCTATCGTGTTGGCTATCATCGATTTGTTTACAACAGCCCGGAAAAGTTCTACAGTAGACTGGCCATACCATTGCCTCAGGTTTTTTAGCCATGATGCTCTCCTTCTTCCAGGGCCTCGACTTCCAGCGAATTTTCCCTACATTTTGTCTCATCATTTTTATTGTTTTAAATACTTATTTGTATTTATTCGTCCGAACTATAAAATCTTCATTTGTGACTATTTATTCTTATTTTACACAATAATAATATTATTATTAAGTTATAATTATTCAAAACATAGGTCTGTGATATTTTCATGGATTATTAATTATATTATGTTTTGAAACTAACGCGTTATGAGATGTTCTCACTTTTTTTGGGCCACCCTGTATATTAAAATTAACATAAACCACAATGTTCAATTTGCAAATATTTAATAATTAAATTATCCGTGGTTATATACATATATTAAAATTCTTAACAATTTCGTTACACTTACAAAAATCGTACAAAAACAAAAAAAAAAAAAATTATTCTGTATACTTATAGTAAAATGGTAAAATAAGAACGAAGAATTAAAATCTTTCGCCTGCTATAAATATTTAAAGTGTCTCTTTGAGCAATATTCTATGTTACGTAACTAAATATTTAATCGACTGCCAAATTTTGACACATTTGAATATTTGAGAATTGACAATACACTTACGAGTAATTTAATATTATTTATTATCTATAAAAAATCTAAAATAAAAAACAACGCTTTTAAAAATATTTCTCACGCTGCTGGTTTCGTAAATTAAACAATTATAATATTTTAAATAATAAATTAATGTATTAATTATAAATATATACATATAAAATCAATTTTGTCGAAAAATACTGTTTTTACGTCACCGGGATTCGAACCTGGATGTCTATTTCCAATCCGGGAAAGTACACTACCAATTGTGTTATAACGCCAGTATTTTTCATGACAAATTTTTGAACCTATATGTTACATTTTTTCAAATTAATACACTTGTCGTTCCATTATTTGAAAGCCATCTACATTATTTTTACGGAATATCAAATACCTTTAAGTAAAACCGACTGCAGACGCCAGAATTATAAATTCATTTTTATTAAATTTTGGACACATTGATACAACATATATTATTAATAAAAACACATTCTTATTGCGAAGTTGTAATTATTCAGAACAGACGGTCTGTGATATTTTAAATACTTAATTAATGTATTAATTCGAATTCCGGTGACGCAATAACAATATTTTTCGACAAAATTGATTTAATTTAGTATTTAAAATTTAGTATTTAAAATATCACAGATCTATGTTCTGAATAATTATAACTTCACAATAAGAATGTGTTATCCTTAATAACATTATAATATTCATTATACAATATAAAAATATAACATATATAGTAAACACGAATCGCTGTTATTTCTGTCTATAAAATCAAATAATATTTGGACTACTGTCCAAAAATATGCCTACTTAGTTATCGTTCATCGTTAAGTATGAATGAAAGCATAAATGTTTCAGAATCGTTTGTCAAATATTAATATTTCTAACTAATTTACCATCACGTCGTTTTCCCGCAGAGGTAGACAGACAGGATAGAGCACCGCACTCTTCTATCCTGACACACAGTTCTCGCCTCATCCATATTAATACATCTTCTCATACAAGCTCGCCGATTGTTGAGGCTTTTAACAGAACCATCCTCCATTATTTGGTTTACCTGATCATTCCAAGTCTTTCGCGGACGTCCTCTATTTCTGGTACCATCAACACTTGCATCATATATATATATTTTATACCATTCTTTCCTCATTTATACGTTTCATATGACCAAACCACCTACGTGATTCTTTTTTAATCTTACTGTACCAACATTCTTTCCTTATTTCTTCATTCTTTACTCTTTTATAAATAGACTTGCCACATATACGCCTAAGTGATCTCATTTTCACTGCATTTAATCTATTTTTGTTCTTCTTCTGCCAACTGCAGGCCTCAATTCCATAAATCAGTGTCGGTACCAGGACTCCATTGTGCACCACTAGTCTTGCCTCGGTTGACTAATTTCCGTTAGATATAATTCCATTTAAAGGACCGTTCACTTTATTCCCTGCAGTCACGCTCCTTTCGATATCATTCTCAGCATTTCCGTTTCTATCAAACATACTTCCCAAATATACAAATTCATCTAATCGTTCCAAATATTCCAAATATTATTTTGCACGGTGACTTGCTTTCCTTCTTCTCGAATACCCTCACTTTCGACTTGTTGACATTCATAATAAGGTCGCGTCTACTCACTAGTACTTATTCTTTATTCGCCATTAGTACTGCATAATCGGCGTTCAATAAACAGCATACAATTAACCTTTGCCATACCACAATATAAAATACCCGAACGCAGCCATGCTGTCAACTCGTGTTACTGTAAATAACAGTTAGAAAAAATGTGTTTATTTTATCTTAAATGGCTTTAATGGCACGATTTTACTCTAAATATTGAGCATTCAATTTTGAAAAAATGATTAATAACATTATTTAGAGTATTCATTAAATCGTATACAGTGTGTTCTTTCTGTCTTCATTTAATTAGTGAGAAAGAGACAATTATATTTTTATGTTTCTTGTTCTTTTTAATGTAAAAATAGTGTGTGATCTCTGTCTTTCATGTCACTAATTGTATATTTACATGTTCTATTAGCCATTAAAATGTGAATAAATGGTTATTGCCGTAATTTTATTTTAAGTATTGAGCATTAAATATTTGAAAAAATATGTATATTATAATTCTGAGCATTCATCGATTTCTGTATAGGGGGTTGCATTGTATAATACAACCTTCCTTTTTATCAATCTTTGTTTAATTAGTGAGAAAGAGACACCATTATATTATTCATATGTATGATATTGTTTTCACTATGAAATTAATGTTTTATTTCTTTCTGTCTTGCCACAAATGGTTTTTTGTCAACGTATTAATTTTACAACAAAATGAATTAAAAATAATTATTTTACGTAATTGATTTTTCACTAATCATTTATAAGCGTAAATATTTTACTTCAAATTAACTAAAAAATGTAGTGTATGTTGCGTATATTTATCGAAATATTACATATTTAATTAGAGCAGTATACCTGTGTTACTGCATGGTTTGGGAAGGGTTAAAAATAATTTATATTAAAAATAATATTTTTAATTTCAGTTTCAAATTTTTAATTTCGATTTTGAAAATATCATTAAAATGTTAAGAGGGTGTTTTATTATTAAATAATCATGAATTAATATTTAAAAAATCACAGTATCGGTGGTACATAATTCAAGTATTTACTAAAAGTTGATAGCACTGAAGCAATTGTACAAGTAGATTCAATTGTACAGCTGCTTATAACATCTTCAAAAAGTATTAAAAAAATATTGGAAATTTCATATTTTACGCAAATGTGATAAAATAAAACAATATATAATATTACTATTATCTGAAAACAGTTCTATTATATATCAAACAAATTTTCAGAGATTCATAAAATATTCAACCACTTTACCTTTCTCCCAGCTTGAAGGGATAATAGTTCTACCCTTAACTTCAATACTGACACTAAAACCGTCCATTTCGTTCCAGAATTGAGACATTTACGAAACCTGCGGTCCGGTAAGTGCCGGAAGAAGGAAGTTTTGTGCATGCGCAGCTTCCGGTCTGCGCTACCTGCAGTCATAACCGGGGTTGTATTTTAACCAACGAGAATTGTCAATTGACCTCAAAGCTGACACCTAAAATTGGCTCGATTTTTAAGGGATGGCGGTTAGACATATCGTATTGAATATTGTATGAGATAAAGCGTCAAAATCGAAGACAAAGTTAGTGTAGAGTTTCACAATATTCTACATATACAGGATGGTCATTTCACAATTTCAACATTTCATAAAATGTGATACAATTACATCAAAATTTGTTTAACTGTATCAACAATAGTTTAAATATATCAACAATAGTTGAAACACATCTATATTACGTTTTATTTCGACAATTTCTGGTCGCCATCTTTGATAATTAATTTTAATGACTTGATGATACTAAATATTGTGCAAAAAAAAATACATTAAGAATTATAATTAATTTTATTATGTTTTGAAATAACTCATGTTTTACGTGATGTTATCAGTTTTTTTGGTCAACCTTGTATACTAGCTATTTTACTATTGTTTTTGTATTGATAATAATGATTGTATAATATTTTAAACTGTACAGTACTTGTAAAATTTTACGAAATAAATATGAGTATTTTGTTTTATGTTTTTTGGTTGGCGAACGTGCGTCGTGGCTTAGTTGCTTTTACACTCAGCTGCATTGCGCGGTCGTCTGTATAGCATAAAAAAATACCAATCTGGCTGTGAATGAACAGTACCGATATGAGAGCTTTTACGAAGTTAATGGTGGGACCCCTCTAATATCTAAAAGCTAATAATTTATAAATATATTATCAAGATAATACATGCCTATAACAAAATACACTTTTATTTTTTTCAGTAACATTGTATTAACGTGTTCAATCTTTCTGATTCAAATACCTCTTTCTCTTAGTTCAATACTCATTTTTTATTCACTGATATTTTTATTTGGCAGTATCGTTAAGAATGATTATAATTCGACTGTTCGGACACTGACAATACTATAACTCACTGACACACCGTCTAACTCACACTAGTCAACTCACCACTAGTCAAAATTCATTACACCATACTCATTGTACTAAAATTCACTGTACCCGCATTATAAATGTTGGCGAATTGTAAAAAATATAATATATGTATGTCCGTAAAATATTCCCGCAGTAGCAGGTGACAGATTCTCAACCCGCGAGCAGAACAACGAAAAGATCTTATTCATATTTATATATCTTCATATAAAGGGTGTTCAGCGGAAAATTTTCAAGCTAAATATTAAATTTCTTTAAAAATTTCAATGTAATTCTCATATTTTATTTATACGAAATGGAGTTTAACGATGCAAATGCGACGCGTCTTATAAACGATATCGTCTAACTGCCGTCCATTTCTCTCAATACACTATTGTAATCGGACTCTAAAATTTCCGAAGAAGTGAGAGCAAAGCGTTGGTTCAATGGTAGCAACTTCACGGTGGATATTTTCCTATAGGGTGTAAACTCTCAATTTAAGATATTGCCATAAAAAAAAGTCGTACGGTGACAGAGGTGCACAGGGTATGTCTCCGTACCTGCTGATTAATTTATTGGGAAAAATTGTGTTATGTTGTTGAACCCGAGAAACAGCTGCAGTTCCGGTATCAAAAACTCGTCAATCGTTCGGCAATACACACCAGCAGTGATTGTCTCTCGCTGGTTAAAAAGTAAGGGTCAATTATCTATCCGGCTGAAATTGCACACAACACTGTCGTTTTTAGACAATGAAAACGTTTTTGATGGCGTTCCCTTGGGTTGTCAGGGCACTAGTATCTCATATTATATTTATTAACATAGCCATCGATACGAAAATGTGCTTCGTCAGTAAACAATATGTTTCCAAGCATTCGTACTATTCTAAAACATTCCAGCATCGTTTTCATTAGTCATTTTCGTTGAGAAACTGCACGATTTGCAGTTTTTATAACGTGCACTGTTAATTTTTTTATTTCAGTACAGGCTGCAATCTTTTTTATCGATTTATTTAGATTGCGCATAATTTCATGTCGAACTTGAGCTATATGTTCTAGCTGCTGACGTTGATGGTCCCGGAGGAGTTTGGTTAACCAATGTCTCTTTTTGTCTGAACTTTTGAGCCAAACGCCAGATAAGTTACGTGATCGGCCCATCACTTACTCGTCTAATATTAAAATGAGTACAAAAAGTGCGACGCGCACGAACCAATCAATCACCGCACTTGAAATATTGCTCAACCGCGAACACGCGGTACGCTCCCGACTAGTGACTCATTGCGACCGGCAAATTGGCAAATCACGCGCGTCACTCTAATGGTTTTTGAGCAATTAAAATTTATTCTTGAAATTTTTCCGTTGGACCCCTACGTCAATCAACTTTGCTTTTATAACTCAGTATGGGTTTTGGCCTCTTCAAGAGTCTAACTCCACCGACCTCTGCACTGAACTGTCTCTCGCCAATTACTGACACCAATTATTGAAACAACCGTTTGGAACGTGGATAACCATATTATCTGAGAATCCATGCACGCGTATTTACCTATAAACAAATTAATATCCATATACTACGTTTCCCGTGTGTTACGTTTAACGGCAAAAAGTACACCTGCAAGCCAAACATGTAACTAATTTTCACGTTATTTTGTATGTAAAAACACGTGTCTTTATATATAAATATAATAGCCAATTTGAAATATGGAACGGATGAATGAGGAGAGAATGGTAAGAAAGATATATGACGCAAGTGTTAATAGAACCAGAAATAGAGGGCGTCCGCGGAAGACTTGGCATGACCAGATAAACCAGATAATGGAGGATGGTTCTGTTAGAAGCCTCAACAATCGGCGAGCTTGTACGAGAAGATGTATGAATGTGGATGAGGCGAGAATTGTTTGTCAGGATAGAAGAGTGTGGCGCTCTATCTTCTCTGCCTACCCCCGCGGGGAAACGGCGTGATGATAAGTAAGCAAGTAAGCCAATTTATATCACATCCACCATACACTAGCAAATAGCACGTAGACATAAATTTTTCCTATATACGACGCCAGTAAACATTTCGTAATCAGTTATCTTGAATAAATCCAACGTGAAACAACGCGACTTTTTATTGACGGAGTGTAATCATGAAATCGTAATACAATCATTACGCATATCTTTACAAATCATTATCTGTCAGTTAAAATATCCAGAGCACCTGAAAAATAATATGATAACAAGAAAATAGTCTTTATTCTGTACGTTATAGATGTGTTTATTTATATTGTTTTGCCACCTTATTTTACATCTAACTGTTCTTTGTCTTCATTCAGATTTATTATCTATTGCTCATGAGGTGAAAGTTTTTACCCAATATTATTACAAAAAATTACGCATATATGGACTCAATACATGATTTAATTGGATAGAAATCGCTGTTCAAAATTCCAACTTAATCACAATACATTAAACTAAAGATTCACTTTACATTTATAACTAATCAGTAGACTTTTTTAGATTTTTAAAATTTAGATTTCGTAAATATAAAGTTGATGGCTTTCAAGTAATGGAACGACAGATGTATCAATGTGAAAGTGCAATATAACGGTTCGAAAATTTGTCAACTCATTGTTTTGGTGTAGCATTTCCCCGGTAACAACAACAATATTTTTTCCATAAATTGATTTCATTTGTTCTTTCTAATTAATACATTTTATTTGTAAATATTATATATCACAAACCATATGTTCTCCTTAAAAATATTATATTATTGTATGTTCACTTCTGATTTATATAAAATTATGTCAAACAATTGTCAAATAAATAAATAAAAATTAATATCGAAGGCTCCATAATGTTGGAATACTCGGCTCACTATACTTCGCTACACTATTTTTTTTTTTAATAGCTCCGAAAAATCTCTTGATGTCTATTTCGAGTTTAATATGTTTGTAGGTTCATCTTTCTTTGTTCAATTTTTTGAAGTGTAGGTAAGCAATGATTCTTTTGTTATTCTGGTTATCGTATTATATGATATTATCTTCTTTTTTTTTGATCGAAGTAACAACGATAGCAATAATTACACTAGTTTTTATATGTTCGTCGGTGAATTCGAACTATAAATCCGGATCGATAGGATCTAAAGGATCGAATTGCGCGAGTTCCAGGTCGCACATCCCGCAGAAATGGAATGCGACAATTCCGATCGTAAATCGGATGGTGAGAAAGTAGGGAAACCTTGATACAGGAGGTCGGTGAAGGGATAAGGGTTGTAGTCGAAGGACCAGTGATCTCGGGAATCGAGATTCGGAAGAACTGCTCGCTTTACCTTGAATATGACGTCTCTGTAATCGCACAATGGCACGCGGATGAGCCGGTTTCCGATACCAATTGGATACGGCGATGTCACCAAAATACAGTACTGGTGCACTGGAACTGAAATGTTCACACCGTGAATGTTATCGCGATGTAGAGATCGAACAAATATGGGTCAAGTTGACGTCTGCTTACGTCAAGGTTACAATTCACACTGACAAGACAAGCATTAGGAATTATATGGATGAGAATTTGGATACGGAATTGTATCAATAGCAACGGTCGCGGCTGAATCGAAAGAAGCGCCAAAAGCGAGTTTCACGAATTCGGAACAGTCAGTATTGTATATGTCTGTTGATAAGGATCCTAGATGTTTATATTTATTAACTGCGTTAAAAGATTAATTTCCGGCAGTAGAAAAGGGCTTGTAAATTAATCATTTAAACTAAACTATGTATATTCGTTTTACAAACACAATTTTAATTTTCTCACGTAGGTTCACCATTTCAGCCCTAGGATGTTGTGTCTAACTGAACCAAATCTGACCACCTCAGCTTTGCCTGCCAACACTGCTCAGACTAGAGAAATTGTTTTCGAGAAACCTCTTAGACAGCCAGTCTTCCGTATTTGCCACATTTCCGGCCCGGCGGAATAGTCTCACTATTATGTGATGTACAATAGTTGGCTTCGTCAAAATTCAAAATGTACCGAGTATGTTCGTATCTCACCCGCCATACATATTTTTTTCAGAGGTTCTCCGAAAGATATTTCTCTCATAAATGTCAAATATTCTCTCATCATTTTTTGTTAGGTTCCAGAACCGAGACTGAGTTTGACTAATGTTTTAATCGAATTTAAAAACTTACTTTTAATCATAATTTGTCATTAATTTTAGATACAGTGTAATAGATTTTTTTTAAAATAAAATTATATTTTGTTGTGAGGTTTCAATTTCAGATCTGTGATATTATTATAAACAATTAAAATAATCAATTAGAAAGATATACAGAAAATTTTTAAAATCCATCCCGGAACTCTCCTATCCGGGGAAAAATGTTACCGTTTCGCCATATCAACCGATTACGTTTTCAGAATATCTTTCATTGTTTATACAGGGTGCAGCAGACTACGTTGACAATATTTTATGGGTACTCTGCCTAATTATGAGTCGAAAATGTTTTTGATTAGAATTTAAGAAATTAATTAATATTTTGTTTTAATTTGTTATTTACATAATATTAGCATCCACAGATCAGTAAATGAATACACATGAAATAAAGTGTACATATAAGAGAGGGGTCGAAACATTAGTTGCAGGACGAGAGGCATTCTACAAACATTCTTTGTGGAAACATAAATCCGATAGTTTATGACACATTTATGGAATAGTGAAAGTATTTACTCTTTGAAAATCAAATCTGCGTAAACAAGACGTATTTTTTACATTAATGCATATTATATTGTCAACGTTAAAGTTTTCGTTCCAATCAAGTCATATATTTATAAAAAGTTGCGGAACTATTTGATTGCATAAGTGGTTGCATAGTTCATGTCTGTATATTTGGCAGTTTGAGTTACCATCACATATTAATACTGGTAATGAATTTATTTCAAAAATAGTTGTATCTGGTGAACTTTTTAATAAACATAATTATTAATGAGCTTAACATATTTTTAAACGTCTATTTTCACATAATAATACCCGTCGGTAGTGATAAGAAAAAATGCTACTCTTGACTAACTAGTGTGATTGTGATTGGTGTTCGATAATATCAGTGATTGAAAACTGTGACTGTGATCACAGTTTCTAATATCACAATACACGAAATAAATAAATAAAACATAACTCTTTGCGTATTTATTTATATTATTGAAACTTCATTTGGGTAAAAAACATATTCTAGCGTAAATAATTGATAGAAAATTACTGCACGTACATACACATACCTACTAAGTTACCAACAATCGAACATAAATATTACCAATGAAAACAGATTCCAATAGATGACGCTGATTCTAGTGATATCAATTTAAATAGCGGCATCAGAAAATCAGTAGAATTATTAACAACAAAAAAATGAATCACGAATTACAATATTATCAGATATTCAATCACTGGTAGTGAATGTGACTCAAGGATATCAGTGATTGACTCACGGTTCGTGATTTTGAGTTCGTCACTACCCGTCGGTATGAAGTGCAATGATTATTATCATTTTTTAATGTATTTAATCGTCAATTAATCGGATTTTAATTTAATCACTCAGTCTTAAATACACAACTGTGTTATTTTGTTAGACCAGTTCATTAAATTTGATTATGCGTAATTAACTAAATCATTAACGGTTATCACTTGCTGAAGGTCCTTAAACATTGGCCATATACCTTCACCCTATCAAAGTGCCCGGGGTATAATCGAGTAAGCCTTCATCAAAGTGATTCGCGTCTATCAAATCGACATCTGTGTAACATACCCTTAATATTCGATTAGGCACTTGCTCCCCTTAAAATAAGCAACAGGGACATATCAATTTGGAATATCTTAAAAAATATATTAGCCCGCTAGAAACTGGTTTGTTGTGGCATCCCCTCGTGATTAAAATGAATAAGTTATTTTTGTGAAATATTAATTCAGTTATTTTCATTATTTAATCATCTGCAACTTGCTTGACAACGTGGAAAGTTGTAATAGTTATTTAAACCGTAATCGTGAGCGTGATTGTGTTTTTTTGTTATTGTGTGTAAATGTAAAATTGATAAATTAATGCGAGAAATGTGACGAGTGACAGGTGTTAGGTGTTAGAACACATTTGTTTGAATGACGCTGGTGCCACCCTGAGATCTCCAGTCGTCTCGGACCACCCTTGCCATTGAACCGAGCTGTTCATTTTTCCAATAGTGCGTGTGAGTGGAACTGTACAATACCGCCTACACCTTGAATAATTCCACGAACAGGCCTCTGTCTATTTTAAATAAGGAATTTATTCGGGTATGGGTGACACGTTGGAGCTCCTTAGGTAGTTAGTTAGGCCGGCCCCCATACTTCGTGTTTTGTAACTCCGTTAGTCTGTCTGTGTAAGTGTGACGCAAACCATTTTGTGTCTCGTCTACTGTCCCTTTTTTAGGGGTGTTTTCGATGACTGGATCCCTGAGTGTCTACCTTAAACCATTGCACCTTTATTTTCCATAAACTTTCCATCTAACTGTGAATTTATGTTATATGTTTGTTTATAAATAAAGACAGTACTTAAGAAACGCTGGAGGGTTTAAATTGAAAATTTTAATAACTACATTTAATTTTTTTTTCATTTTTTCATTTTATATACTGCATAAACTTGAATATTTTATTGAATTAAAATCGCGTATTTTTATTAAGTTTGATGAGTGGGACCAACAAGAAAACCCTAGCTTCTAAATCAGTTCCGGAATAGAGTGGGTGTCCCCTCCAGTTGTCTTTTTGTAAAAAAAAGGCCCCTGCTATGGCCAATCCAAGAAATCATGCAGACGTTATCCTCGTAATTGAGGAACCCCCGAAGAAGAAGAAGATTGTGTTCGTTTGTAACGAGGAATTAATTATTTTTAATTCTTAGAATACATGTAATGTTTAGTGCACTAATAACTAAACCTCCAAAAGTTAAATCTTTGTTGCCAATCATCGTCAAATCTCGGTTAATTGCGAATGCCTCAATCCTGCAACAAATCTACCCACAGCACGCCACATCTACAACAGTGAATAAAAGATTCCCTCAATTCTTTGGCCACGTTATTAAGTGATGACAATCTAGAAAAATATAATAATATAAAATAAATATAAAAATATAATATTTCGTGGAAAGCAATCGCTTTGTGGTTTGGCATACAAGACTAAATAAAACACAATCAGTTTGTATAAAAGCCAAGAATTTTATTAAACGCCAATCAGTTTTGCTTAGCTCAAGCATCGTCAGGGCGCATTGTAAATCAACAATAAATACAAAAAGAGTGCACGTATATATATATTGTGAGAGTAAAGACCGTCGTTCTACCCTTTCGCCAGCTAGTGAGTGGTGAACACAAGATCCGCAGATTCTTCACCTAAAAAACTCATACCTACCTTAGTTTGTCATATTCTGCCTTCATCCTAAACTGGTAAAATTTATAAATAATACCTGGAGAAGATAAATGAAAAGGTGTTATTCGTTACAAAATGCCATCTAATCATAAAAAAACATAAATAAAGCAAAAATCTAAATACAATTCCCTTTAAAAAAATCATTTTTTCGTCGGAATGGACGCGAGTTTGACGTTATGTGTTGCAGGCAGGTGACAAAAAAATGTTACAATATATGTCATCATTTGAGTCCATGCCCGTCCGAGCATTACTGTCTCATCATTCTACACAGCTTTCCTATATCCACTACAGACCCATGCTAGCCACTTCTGCTATTGCCTACCTGATCATTCCTGTCTTCCTGTTGGCATCCTCCGACTAGGAGTCCTTCCACCGCTAGCTGTAACCTACGGTTTGTGCAAGCATTCTCCGTCATTTGCAAGTTTATTATAGTAAGGTATTTATTGAACATTTAATCCAAGTAAAATCAGTAGGTGATTCGGCCTACAAGGCGTCCCAACCATCACCGCCATATTGGCATGGTGATCAGTAGATTCTGTGAAAGATTTATATTAAGAAATTTAAGCTAGTCCGCCTCCTGTAAGGCGCATATCTGATTATAGTGTTTTTCATCCGCAAATAAATTGTGCCCCATTCTTTAAATGTCCTCCATATGCTGTTTCTTGTATGTCTGAATAAATTGTGTATAAACTTTATCATCTCTTTTTATTGGAATGTTTCTCATTTTTTTTTTATTTATTTAACATTTTTACAATTGTTTTATAACATGAATTAAGTATTTTACATTATTAAAATTACACGTTTTTTTTTTCGCTTACCTCTTCAAAAAAGAGACCCACAACCCATTTAAAAGAAAAGATATCTCACTAAACACTGAGCTAGACCGAAGGAGATACTCTTTAAATTGTTACATAACCTCAAATTGAGCAATTTTCAACACCAACGAAAAGCATTCGTTACGGTTTAATTAAGCCTTTCATATCCTTCCCCACTTCTTTCATGAGCTGGCTTTTCAAACGGGGGTTGGTAATATTGTGAACAAGATTTCCTGGCTTTGACGCTCGCCTGAGTGTGAACGTCCAGCCCTTTTCAGTACAGTCCAGTACTTAGATGAGAACAACCATGTGTTATCCATAATCAAAACTCCTTAGACATTGATTTATCTCCTTTTTACTTAATAACAATATAAGACACGGTATATGTGTCTTCAGTTAAATATCATATTTTTTATATAACAATATTACAAATATTATATTATGTTTATCGCACCAATGACTAAATGAGGAACACGTGAACGAAGTAAGAAATACATTGCAATGAATCGTAGCAAAATTCACCGCCCACAAGTTACCGCGGAAAGTTCACTGCACTCAATAGATAAAATAAAATATCTCAATGATGTTAAAGGCTTTTTGTATTACATTAATAGTGTGATGTATCTACGGTGAGAGGTAGGTACGAATAAGCACGTGAAAGAGATAAATGTATAGAAACATCGGGAATAAATACAGCGCAATCCAAGATATCAAAATATTAATAAATTAACCAATAAAAATTGCAGAAATTGAAGAAATGGCAGAAAAGGAATGAAAGTAGACTGAATGCAGTGGAAATGAGATCACTTAGACGTATTTGTGGCAAATCTATTTATGACAGAGTAAAGAATGAAGAAATAAGGAAAGAATGTAAAGCTGATGTTAGTATAGTGAGTAAGATTAAGAAAGGATCACTTAGATGGTTTGGTCATATGGAATGGATGAATGAGGAGAGAATGATAAAAAAGGTATATGACGCAAGTGTTGATGGAACCAGAAATAGAGGACGTCCGCGAAAGACTTGGCACCACCAGATAAACCAGATAATGGAGGATGGTTCTGTTAGAAGCCTCAACAATCGGCGAGCTTGTATGACAAGATGTATGAATGTCGATGAGGCAAGAATTGTGTGTCAGGACAGAAGAGTGTGGCGCTCTATCCTCTCTGCCTACCCTCACGGGGAAACGGCGTGATGGTAAGTAAGTAAAATTTGCAAATAAATTACTTAAATAATATTGCGCATTCATTTTTATGTATTTCTTTCTAAATTAATTATTGTCTTTCTTTTTCTTCTCCGTAGAAATCGCTAATTATATTTACTAATAAAAACATTAAAAATATAAATACGACCATTAGAGACAAATTGATGTATTTATAATTTATAATGAATGGGAAGATGGCGGTTTAACATGGCAAGCGGTGGCTCACGAATTCCACGCCGGTAAATATTGCTCTCTTTGTATAAAATTTCTCGTTACAATCACGCTTGAACTCGTACGCTTCCCACGTAAATAAATTAAAATCATATTGCTGAAATTGTATTGTTTGGTTTGTTGGTAGCGCTTGCCTGTTCGTTATTGTTAAAAAAATTGTAATATCAAAAATTAAAAGAATATTTTTTAATAATTAAAACTGCCCGTCATCTTATATTTGATAAACTGTAAGGACACACACGAATAGAAGAACACCTTAAGGGGATAACGAACTTCAGCATAAACTCAGAGATGGCAGACCGTGCAAGATCAGAAGCTGATCGTTTCACCCATGACAACGTAAAAGTACGAGGGGAGAAAATTAGATATTCTAGAAAATATAGAGATTAATCTTAACAATAAAAATGTACTTAACCTACAAATACTCTAGATTAGATCTTCTCTCCTGTCCATATTAGCCTCACCCACAACCACTTTCACTTTTCTTCGAAACCCCCCTCTCTCCAACACCGCTCTCATACTGCCCTCCTCTTCCATATAGTCGATAGTTTTATGATTTAGTTTATTATTGAAGATGACGCAGTAAGCGTCAAAAACGTTCAATTTTTTTAAATTAAAGTACAGCGTGAAGTGAACAACGTTGTGTTTTACTTAAATAACTGTTTCAAAAAGATAAAAATTTTGTTAAAATGTAAGCAAGAAGATTTTTTTCAAAAGTTGAATTTTCCGCCGTGAATTGTGTGTGGTGAATATTTCCACAAGTTAAATAATAAGGTGAATTGTGAGCTGTGTATTGTTCGGACACCATTGCACTATACAGATGCCGCGTTCAATTACACGTAACTTTAAAAATAACATCTGCACCAAATACATCTCTGTACTGCATTTATGTAGTATAGTTGGATAATGAACCTTCCCAGGATTGGAAAAAATCCAGGCTCGAATCCCAGTAGCAACAACAATATATTTTTCAATAAAATTGATTATTTATGTATATCTTTCTAATTAGTATTTAAAATATTACAGACCTATGTTCTGAATAATCGTAATTTTAAAATAAGAATATGTTAATAATTTACATTATTTATCAACTCTTCGAATATTCTACTTAAATAATTTATTATAATCACCTTTATAAAAATACTTCGATTTGTTATCTATTTTACGTTTTAAAAATCTTAATTGTACCTGTTTAATTTTATCAGTACATGTTTTATATGTTAGTTGATAGCTACTCAATCCATAACTGATAACCGAATCGCTCACCAAAAAATACAGCGAGTACAGTATGGCCTGAGAGGTGCATAACTTTAACATATATAATGCACTTAACATGGATCTCAGTTTCTTACATATATTATCAATATGCAAATTCCAGCGAACATTTTCATCAATTATTAAACCTAAATATTTATATTGCTTCTATTTTTTCAATTTATTTGATTTTTGTGTAAGCATTTGTAATAATGTCAAACAAGATTTATTTAAAAAAAAAATTGTTTAGCTTGTGGTGATCGAATATGTAAATATTTAGTTTTCTTTATATTTAAAATTATTCCTTTGTCATGAGCCTATTTAAGGATATTGGTCATAACATTTTGTATATTGTATTCAATGGCACAGTTTTTGGAATATAAGATGCATGTATCGTAGGCAAACATAAACTTTTAATAATGTTGTATAGCATTGGCCAGGCTAATTTCATGCATAATATATCACATAGGTCCTGTTATAGATCCACTTGGTACACCGTATTGTATGTCTTTTAAGGTACTTTATATATTGAGTAGCTTTACTGCAAACTTTCTGGATTTCATGTACACATGAAACTATTTGTTTACAGGTCCCCATAATCCACTCTCTTCCATCGCTGTTCATGGCGTGTCGTGGTCCAAAGTATCAAACGCTTTTTTTGAAATCAGTAAACATTGCAACGACGTGTTTTTTTTATCATTTAAGTGTTAATTTATTTCTTCAGAAAATTTTGCAAGATGAATAATTGTATATTTTTCTAAATAAATTCTAATTTTATTAACGATAACTTTTCCAATGATTTTATTATTAAGGAAAACACATTCTTATTGTGAAGTTGTAATTATTCAGAACATAGGTCTGTGATATTTTAAATACTAAATTAATGTATTAATTATAAATATATACATATAAAATCAATTTTGTCGAAAAATATTGTTTGGATCTTCATTTCCTGGATCTTCATTTCCAATCCGGGGAAGTGCAATCCGTGGGAAGGTTCGAATCCCGGTGACGCTAAAACAATATTTTTCGACAAAATTGATTTTATATGTATATATTTATAATTAATACATTAATTTAGTATTTAATGATTTTATTAATACTTGACAACACTGCTATTGATCTGTAGTATATAAAGCATTGTCCTGACTACTTTGCTAGACTACCGTCTGTGTTAAAGTAGGCAGTTTTTTTTTCGTGCTGTTGTAGTGTTATTTAATTATAATTTAAAAAAAAAGGGATAGTAAGTAAAGTTTCTGTAAATATAAAAAAATGTAGTGAACATGTGGAATATTGTCTAAATTGAATTATTATTGTATTATACTGTGATTAAGTTGGAATATTGGATAATAGTGTTTCTAACTAATCTCTATCCAATTGAATCATATAATAAATCCATATTTACGTAATTTTTTTGTAAGTGAACGATTTCCAGTTAGTATTAAGAATGTTGTTGTTGCTCTTGGAACTGGTGTAAGTTATTCTGTGTTGTGACCATGATTTATGCTAGAAGTGAGTTATTATTTGGATGGAAATATTGTACGAATCTCAACACAAATTATTTTTACGTCTAGAACATTGTACTTTTTAAATGAAAGATCTGATAGATATCTAAAGGTACGACTATTTATTATCCAATAAGTTGTCTTTTGTGCTCTTTTAGCCAACTCTCATACTCTTGTTGCTGCTCCTCCCCAAACTAAAATAGCATAGTCAATTGAGAAGTAACAGAGTACAAAGGAAACCGATCTTAAGAGTATAGTCAGTAATACATCGATTACTTTAAAATGTCATTAAGTTTTCATATGCGAGTAACACACTTCTACGGTGGTGTTTGTAAAAATATGAATTACGCTACAAATATTCGTTTAATGCTATTTTACTTCTAGATAATCTTTTATTAAATATTTCCAAATAATTTGAGATTCAAATGAGTTATTGATAAAAATGTAAAAAAATGCTCAAAAACTGATCTAAGACAGTCGCTTTTACGGAATTGAATCTAAGCGCTTACACCAAAACATATGTTGTCAACATTTTGAGTATATTTTTTATTGCGAGTACACAAAGGATACCAGGTATGCGTCCATGTATTTGTTTTCACTTATTTTCGTCTGGTGGCCCCTAGACAATGCCAGTAATATAACTATTTGAGGGGCGTTGCGCCTACCTTTAAGTTTTATGATACTACCTGGCCGGGTTTTCAGTATTTTTGTTGCTAATTATAAATAACAAAAGACAGTTCCGACACAGTTTACAAGTGGGTCGATCATGGGCTAATTGTTATTTATGTTTTTGACAATTTTATTCTGACAATAACAAACAATTTACTTACCGGAATTTACGGAACATAACCAATATTATATCTATTTTAAGTATAAGTTGTCTATTATGATACTTATTTTTTAAAATTATGTCAATTACATTTGCTTCTATTATTGTTATTATATATTATTGTTTATTGTGTTTCGTATAAAATGGATGTAATTTTTAAAATATTTTATTTATAATATATTTATCTCACTTCTATAAATATTTTGTTCAAATTATTTTCATCCGATTTACGTGCAAATATTACTAATATATAAAAAATAAATAATACATTTTATTTGTTTATAATCACTGTTATACTCCAGCAGGTAGAAACAATCGCCAACCGACTATAAAATCACATGCTTAGTGGATGTTTGTATTGTGGCTCTGTAGGGCATAATAAATTTAATTTTTAACTTTACTTTTTTAGCAGAAACATTACGGTACATTATGCCATTTCTCTCTCTCCCACAAAACGGTTTAAAAAACAAAAACTTGAGGTTGGTCTAAAATGACCCACCACCGCCGGACGTGTTATGTTTTGACTCACCGTGCAGTAAGTGTTAACTAGTTACTTTAATTAGGTTAATTTGAAACCATGAAACCAGAAACATTTTTATCTTAATTTGGTTTAACCTTTCCCTTCTGGTGCTAAAATAAACTCAGTGTAAATGTAATATATTAATATTAATATATTACATTTATTACTCATATAAATCATTAAAATAATAGTAATAACTCAGTGTAAATTCAGACTTTTGCGATTTTGAAGTCGGATAAATATTAATATATTACCTTTATTATTCATATTTGTAAATGTGGTAAAAATAAGAAAACAATATTGATAATCACAAACGACAACAAAAAAAAACGCATACGACACGTCTAACTCGGCCAACGCACGCTCTGCCACTAAAGTAACGATCGCCATCCGGTACTCCGTGCCCCGCGTACTTCACCGTCCGCACCGCTCCACACGTACGCATACACGTATTGTCAATTTTATTTTTTATTTTTGAGAAAAGATTTTTTTATTTTTGCGTATGGTAACTTCTTATATATTATAATTATTTTATCCAATACATAAATATATTACGGAGCAATACCTAAAATATGAACTCTGTACTTAATATATTTATAGAGATATTCACATAATTATATGCAATGTTAACTCAGTTTACATCATCGGAAAAGAAAGGTTACAAACACTGTTGAAGTGGTATTCGAAATAAAATAGGGTATTCAAATAAAGATTTACAAAGTCGTGTACAGCTTACCCCCCTATAACACGTCGCATGCACAAAAAGTAAAAATCCTTGTTTTAGTATTCAAAGATATGTTGCTATCGGGTCCACCGTATTTCAAGCGTCTGTATGCATTTAGTTTATATGCAATATTTATTCGCGACAGACGCCGCAGCCAGGAAATAATATTTCCAAATTTAAAATTCTAGCCACGGACGTATCACGGGCGCTACAGCGCCGCCATCTGTCGCCTGGCATACAAACAATAAATCGACGAACTGAGGCAGGTACAACCAACCAACTGAATTGTATTAAAAATAAAATAAAATGACACAAATATGATATGAAATTATTAAATTCAGTATCCGACGAGATATATCTGATAGTTCTCTGGATATTTCCTAATATTTATTTGACATCATTTTTTTTACATCAGAAATGTACGTACAATTATATAAAATACTTATTAGTTTATTGTGTGGAATAATGGAGGCATCCACCTTTAACACAAAGAATTTATTTTGTCTGTTCATAATCTTAATATACGTAAATATTATACATTATTAACACTCTTATTAATAAAAATGAATTAAATATATTAATTAGAAATATATTTATACAAAATCAATTTTATCCAAAAATATTCTTGTTGCGCCACCGGTATTTGAACCTGCATCTCTTTCCAAATCGGGGAAGGTGCATTATCCAACTATGCTACTGCGACAATATTTTTAACGACAAATTTTCGAATGTTACCTTTTTTTTATATTAATACTCTTAATCGTTCTATTATTTGAAAGAGCCATTTAACTCATTCTTACAGTATCTCAAATACTTTTAAGTAATCTGATAGATTTATTTTATATGCATATCTTTCAAATTAACATATTTAATTCATATTTAAAATATCACACACCTTTTTTCTGAATAATAACAACTTCAAAAATAAGAATGTGTTCTACTAACTCTTATAAATATACAAAAAAGGCAAACAAGCTTTATAATGTAAGAGATATTCACTGTCTGTACTAAAGGAGACAGGTTCATTCGTTGTCTACCATACAAATATGAAAACCATTATTAATATTTTTTTTTTTTTTATCTAAACCAAAAATATTAGAAATGAAGAAAACAGGGTTTGAAAATAATTCTTATAACATAATAAATAAGTAAAATACTATGCAAAACAGAAAAATTAATATAAAGAATGATTCTGTTCTTGTGATCATTTC
This sequence comes from Eubasilissa regina, assembly GCA_022840565.1. NCBI lineage: Eukaryota > Metazoa > Arthropoda > Insecta > Trichoptera > Phryganeidae > Eubasilissa > Eubasilissa regina. The sequence continues at coordinate 5,463,233 of JAINEB010000010.1, forward strand.
CATGAATCTTTTCAGTTTCCTTTCTGCCAACACCCAATAACCAGCTTCTGAGATGGTGTTTAAGTTTGTCCATCGAGAATTGTTTCAAACCACTCGGTCAAATGTTATAGACTTTGGAGCCAGAAACACATGGAAGGATTGACCAAAGCTTGTTTTCATTTTAGGCTTCACGGTGAGCCAATTCTTTTTTGCTCTCGTACCATAATTATGAGCGTATCATTGTCTTGGCTAATTTGCTAGACTACCGTCTGTGTTAAAGTAGACAGTTTTGATCAAAAGTCGTTTTAGTATTATTTCAGTGAGTGTCCATGAAAACATATTGCATGTAAAGAATGAATTTTTTAGAGGTTTGTTTATCGAATTGGGAATTTTTTTCCAGCGACAGCCAATTTGGCAACTAATAGTTGATTTGTACTCAGTTTGGTATACAATTTCCCATGAATAGACTTACACCAGAACAACATATGCAAATTTATTTCTAAAATCGTGGTTCAGTTCGCAAAATTTACCGCGCGCTACATACATTTTACGGTCGACATAATCGTTCATCTGAGCAAGTAATTCGAATAACCGTGGATCATTTTCGCACCACGCGTACTGATAGATACTGGATGGGTTTTGTAAAAATAATATTATTTTGCATTTAAGTACTGTCCCTGGAAATTAATTTCTTAAAAATTATGTTTTCTAAATGTGATCCGTTATTTCGATGACACTCTTCTAAACGGGAGGCAAAATTTATGAGCACTGCTCGGCACGTATTCTCCGTGATTGCTGCCATTTTTTTAGAATATTTTGTTTTAATTGGAGCTAGGATTATTACTGTATACCTGTGATTTAAGGTAGTCCCGTAGGAAAAAGTCCATTGGTGACAAGTCAGGGCTACGTGGAGGCCAGCTTATATCACCTCGTCGGGATATAAATTTTCTAAATCTCCCGCTCGTTTCGTTGGTGTAGCGAATGAACTAAACTAAAAAAGATTTTTAGGACATATTGTACATTTAATTTATAAAAATGCAAGATTAGATTGATCACCTGTAGGGTTTTTTTTTATGTAAAAATGTAAGATAGATAGATTTGATTTTAAGATCTCCTAACTCCTCTCTACGCGAGGAGCCCATAGATATATTTAGTATCGACTATATTAATAATAATAAATAGTTTTCAGAGTTTCACTATTCTTAATATTTCTTTGATTATTAAAAACAGTAGAAACTAAAAGTGTAATTAAAAACTAAATTACAAACGTGTATCACATAGGAAAAAGACTATTCTAATAATTCCATAGATTTAACAAATTGCGTAAATTTCTGCACAGTAACAGATATAAATAATAATAAAAAGATTGAAAGACGATTAGATAACTGATAAAAGAAAGAGAAGAAAAATATACAAGAGAGAAAAATATGTGTGATATAACTACAAAAACACGAAGCCTGTTTTTCATGTAAGCACCGCTACCGGATTGCGGTTGCGATGTTGCGAATGTGCAATGGTTTCCTTCATGTGTTGACTCACCACATGCAACTTTAGAAACATTCATATAGTGTGGCCATCTTGTAGTGAGTGGTTGAAATGTTCAAGACAGAAGATCAACACGCCATCTGTGAGATGCGGTCCGTGATTCGTTTCTTGAATGCACGAAACGTGAAACCAGCTGACATATATCGCCAAGTGTGTCCTATTTGGCGCCAAGTGATTTCAATATTTTCCTTCATCTGGAGCGGTTCATGGTGGCAAGCGTTTTGAACTCGAAACTCATAAACTCTAAAACGGAGTACAAACGTGGTTTACATCCCAGGCGACGTCATTCTATGATGAAGATATACGAAAATTTGTGCCCCGTTATGGCAAGTGCCTTAATAGTGGTGGCAACTGTGTTAAGAGGTAGTTTAAAGTGTGTAGCGTTCAACATGCGTGCGTATAATATGCGCCTCGTATTATACGCACGCATTTACACGCGTAAAAAGATTATAAAGGTGACCAAAAATTAAGTTATTGATAGAGTAATCGCGCTTTGATAAAGACCATTCCTGTCGATACACTACGTATGAATAAAAAAAAAAATATGAATTCAACGTCGTGAAATAAACATTATCAGTCTAACACTTGGATAGACCTGTCCGAGAGGAAAAAGTATTTCCGATAGCGGTCAACCGGATGTAATGCTGACGAATTGTTAAATTCGGTCCAGCCGTACAGGGCCAGCTTCCTGCTATATTTTTTTCATCTGCCCGCGTAAAAATCTGAAGATGTCCTTGGAACTGAATCGATAAACAATGTTCTGCAAAGTATTGGAGATTTGTAGTGGGATGAAGTGAGATAAAAAATAAAGCTGTTTTTGAAGTCAGTAGTTTTTCAAACAATAATACGATCTTGTTTCACTCAAGTTTTGCTTAAATATATCTTTGACGTTTCGGAAGGAGCCGTATCATATGTGAGGACATAGATACAGCGATTAAGCTTCGATTTGAGAGGAGGTGGTTTGTGAGGACGGATGGCACATGGATATCTCGTAGTGTGAATGCCCCAATAACCACTTATTCCCTCACATGTTCGTTTGATTATGATCGCAGAGTGTGTGTAATAATAATTTTGCCAGATGAGCAGTTTGAAGACGCGAAAGACTTCTTACAGTTGACAGAATTTTATTGAACACTGTTATAAAGAATTGCATATGAAAATTAACTGTACAATAAAGTTACATGCGTGTAATTAACGGCGGTACTCAGTAGCTAGCCTCCCAGATAGTTGAGTGCATGTTATTGACAACCAACGTCGTGTTTTTTGCAGCTCTTGAGCATTAAGTATGTTTAGGGGTCGTCAGCGGTAATGATAGCTGTGGAGTTGATACATTTTCACAACTTAAAATTAAGAGTTTCAACGATTATATTTTAACAAACAATACCAAAATTCTTACATTGTGTTAAGAAATTTTATAATTTCAGATCCTTAATACGAATTATTACGAATGTATTTAAACATGATACCGTGATTTCACTCACTATATACATCTATCTGAAAAATATGTATTTTGTTTACCGCGCCAACAGCCAAATAAGGAACACGTGGACAAAACACAATTATTAAGGAGAACACATTCTTATTATGAAGTTGTAATTATTCAGAACATAGGTCTGTGATGTTTTAAATACTAATTTAATGTTTTAATTATAAATATAAAATCAATTTTGTCGAAAAATATTGTTTTTATATGGAACAAAATAAATATGGAACAACAGATGTATCGATTTGAAAAAGTGTAACATATAGGTTCGAAAATTTATCATAAAAAATACTAGAGTTAAAACACAATTGGTAGTGTACTTCCCCGGATTGGAAATAGAGATCCAGGCTCGTATCCCGGTAACGCAAAAACAATATTTTTTAACAGAATTGATTTTATGTGTGTATATTTATAATTAATACATTAAGTTAGTATTTAAAACACAATTGTTTTGTGCTTGCTTCTGAGCTCACATCATCTTAAAAAGAACACCTGGACTATTAATTGTGTAAACGATTTATTGCGCAAGTTCGTACGCAGTTAGACTGTGAGGATGGACACGCCGCTTACCCAGGACTGTTTATAAGCAAAAGCTCCTATATGGTCCTACTCATTTGCCGACTGATATGAAACATGAAACCAGCTGATATTCATCATCATGTGTGTCCTGTTTTGGTGCCAAGTGATTTTCATATTTTCCTTCATCTGAAGCGATCCCTTGGTGGCGAGCAGATTGATGCCAATGATGAGCTCATATACAGAGTACAAACATGATTTTCATCCCAAGCTGCGTCGTTCTATAACGAAGGTATACAAAAATTGGTGCCTCGTTATGTATGACAAGTGGCTTAGTAATAGGGGCGACTTTGTTGAGAAATAGTTTAACGTGTTAGCGTCTGAAGAAAGTAACGTGTTATAAAAATTATATTGTTTCTTTAAAAAAAAATCCGGTACTTACTTAAAAAACGCTCCTCGTATCTACTTAGACGTAACTCTCTACTGGATTTATTATATTTTACAATATCGTATGAATATTGACGAAACCATCACCTGAAAAACAGAAAAAAAAACAGTATTTTTTCTGTAAATGACACAAATTTGCAATCCTAAATTCTTCAGCACACATAGTTTTTGAGAATTTATTTATTTATTTATTTATATACATATATTGACATACATATTTTTGTTCTAATATAGGCGAATACATAATAATACATTACGCTCATAGTTTATTGTGTGGGATGGAGTAGACTTCACCTCTGATATATACAGCGTTGTCCTGGCTACTTTGCTAGACTGAAGTCTGTGTTAATGTAGCCAGTTTTTATTTTTTCGTGCTGTTGTGGTGTTATTTAAGTCATCGACAGAAATAAAAAGAGAATTACAAATATGTATAAAAAAGTAAAAATAAAATAATAATATGTGCAGTGGGAGTGTTGTAGGACTAGTGAATTATTAATGAAGGTATTGTATAAATTATATTAGAATGTTGGATATCCATGCTTCTGATTCATCTCAACCTGATTGAATCATATATTGGGTTCGTATCTGTGTAATATTAGAATAAATGAACACTATTGATGAACTTGCCAATGAACGGTGTGGCTATTTATTATCTCAAGTTTTTGGTATAATTCTTGAATTCATATTAAACTTTGATATTACTAAAGAGCGTTAAAGTTTTTCAGAAATTTGAAAGATCAATAGTTTAAGTAGATGTTGTGAGACCTTGACACTTGAACTCAATAAATTAAAAGTGAACTAAGTTACTCGTTATCTCATAGCTTTAACAGGGTAGTCTTTAGCGTCTGTTTTCTGGTCGTTCCATCATGCTGGAAATCGCTATCTTCCTCTTTAGTCTTCCACATGTTAAATCGTGTCTAGTTTCTTCAGGTTAACGTCCTCAACATGCGATGTATCCCACTACAGATCTTGGACATTCCTTCATTGTTTTAAGGGATTCTAAACAGTACATACCTAAAATAAATTTTTTTTATCGCTTACTTCTCCAAAAACGAGACTCTTGTGCTTGGAGAGAGACTTAAACTATAGTAATTTATTAGAGTTAGAAGTTATAAGCTTGTAATCTATAATATTATTTATTATTTAATTGCATGCTTCTGAAGTGTTTATTTAATTTATTTTATATCCTTTATCTCTTTAATTTGTACAGGGGGGCTATTAAAGTTTTTTATCCCTAAGTATATTATATGTAATTTCGCTGGTAGTGTTTGGTGTTACATTTAGAGATTTTAAAATTATTTTTAAATCTTAATAATGTTCTTGTTCCATATTTTACAGTATTATATTCTTTATGTTTATTTGGGAAGTATGTTTGATAGAAACGGAAAGGCTGAGAATGATATCGAAAGGAGGGTGACTGCAGGAAATAAAGTGAATGGCTCATTGAATGGAATTATATCTAACGGGAATTTATCAACCGAGACAAGATTAGCGGTGCATAATGGAATCCTGGTACTGACACTGATGTTTGAAAGTGAGGCCCGGAGTTGACAGAAAAGTAACGAAAGTAGACTGAATGCAGTGGAAATGAGATCACTTAGGCGTATTTGTGACAAATCTATTTATGACAGAGTAAAGAATGAATAAATAAGGAAAGAATGTAAAGCTGATGTCAGTACAGAGAGTAAGATTAAGAAAGAATCACTTAGGTGGTTTGGTTATATAGAACGGATGAATGAGGAGAAAATGGTAAGAAAGATATATGACACAAGTGTTGATGGCACCAGAAATAGAGGACGTCCGTGGAAGACTTAGAACGACCAGGTAAACCAGATAATGGATGATGGTTCTGTTAGAAGCCTCAAAAATCGGCGAGCTTATATGAGAGGATGTATGAATGTGGATGAGGCGAGAATTGTGTGTCAGGACAAAAGCGTGTGGCGCTCTATCCTCTCTGCCTACCCCCACAGGGAAACGGCGTGATGGTAAGTAAGCAAGTAAGTAAGTGAATATTATTTAAGTAATTGATTAATTGAAATCTTTTTTTAAATGTTGTCTATTTTGAGAACTGGGATTGTGTTCTTCGATAATGTCTACAAAGATAATTTATATATTTTTCATTGGTACTATTATATTTTAAAACTTATGTTAAGTTCGTGTAAACTAGCCGATTAGCAATCGGCTTCTCTGATTTTTGCTTACTGTTAGGCCCTGCGGGCGACTATCATGGCCGCTACACAGTCATTGATGACCGCTGCACAATCCGGGTCTCAATAGAATCAATATTTCAATGTTAGAGCTTTTTCCAAAAACAAACCACACGTTAATAAAATTTCGATCTAATTAAAATTATTCCACCTTCTTTCGTAGATAGACATTAATTAACTCAAAAATTCGTTTTATTTCATTAATGGCTTCTATGATACGACGCGAGATGACCATAGATAAGAGAGATGTCAGCTGAAAATTCGTACGATTTCGCAATTTTTTGATTTACTATGTATACTTCATTTAAAATTGAATATATATTTAAGCACTGTTAATGAATATAAAAAGAGAAAACATTTAAGTAATCTTAACCTAGAGATATTAAAAACACGTTCATTTTGCCATGCTCGCGTCTCACAGACCTGGCAGTTTAATCAAGCACTATGCGTCCACAATACGTCCAATTAAGGATACTGGTAAATGACGCTACATCTAAGGCGTCCAGAAAAGTATAGAAATAAACGGGGAAACGTAATATTGCTATGGGAAATGATTTTTTTAAATAATTCATTGGCGTGTAAAACTGGAATTATATCTCATCAATAATTAATAATAATGAAAACTAAGCATATAAGTCAAAAGTCCTCGTGCCTGCACGAATGTCTGGAATCGATACTTGGCACCTCCAAAATCTTTTTTATTTCAAAAAGGTTATGCGGATCAATCATGATACCGTAAATGAGAAAATAAATATTATGATATAAATATTCACTTATGTACTAAAACACATTTTATTGTATACTTTACTATACTAGTAGATCGGAATTCGGTTCTAAAATTTAATTGATTTTTAATTTTGAAAATTTGAATTATTGAATTTTTTTTGTATGTCTATTATTTTTGGTATTTTAAAATCTGTAAAAAGTTGTATACTTGGATAGTCTTTTTTTTTTAAGAATAATTTTTATTATCATTTTTTGAGTTATTTCTAATTGTGACATTGAAGTTTTATATGCACCTCCCCATCCAATAATACCGTATTGCAAATGCGACTGTACAAAAGCGTAATATATTATTTTCAGATATGTAAGTGATAAGATGTTTCTGAGTCTAAAAAATATGTAGGCAGTTTTCCTTATTTTGTTTATGAGATTAGTAATATGTTCATTCCATTTGATTGTTATCTATTATGATTCCAAGGTACTTGATACAGTCTTTTTCTTCAATTGATGAACATTGGTCACAAATTTTTTTTCGAGTACAGGCCTTGAATATGAATCCAGAACATAGTTTAAATGAAAATTATAAATGCCTCATTCAGAAATGGTACATATCACACCCCTATATAACGACTAAAATAAGTAAAAATACTTGAATTTCGAATTTAATAATATAGAAAATCTGAAAGGCTTACCTTGATTCTACTCGAAGAGTATTAGGTATATCTAAAAATGAACCAATTAAAATTTGAGAAACAATTATATTGCGCGTGTATCCTCAACTTATTTCAGTTCCCGGGACTCGAGAGTCAACATTTTCAAATCCCGGGAATTCCCGGGAATCGAGACCATAAATAATTTTATATTTATATGTATTTTATATTCATATGTTTATTGTACAGTAGCTATAACATATTATCTGTGTAAAAAATCATAAGTCAATATTAATTTTATAAACAAATAAAAACTCTTATGATATCATAATTTGATTGTAGTTTTTTAAAATAAAATTAAGTTTACGTATATACAGTAATACGCCACCCCGGCTTACGCGAACTCAGAGTTACGCGGTTCGTTTGGTGACACTGCCGCTAGACTTTGACCGTTGACAATACTGTCGCTAGACTGCCGCCCGCTGTATTCAGTGTCACTCTTACTGATGTGTTTCGCGAGCTGTTGGATTCTCTTAGTCAGGAGCTAATAATCGATGAGCTCATAGAGATGAGTAAGCACAACGATAATGAAGACACTTCAGACCCAATTCCACCAGAAAAGCATTTGACAATTGCAAGCTCAGCTCAATTGAAAATGGATTAAGAATTTTAGAAAACATAGGCTCCAACGAAGAACGCGTTATAGCTACAAAGCAAGGAATAAAAATATTATTAGCTTTCTCCGAAGAAATTCTGCGTGAAAAAAAGTAGGCATTGTGTCGTCAGACGAATTTGTTAGATTTTATGAAGCCATCGATACAGTAGTGACTTTTTTACATAAATCGTTTATTTTTTTAATATTTTGTAATAATATGTATAAAGAAATGCAATTTTATTAAATATTTTTCTTCTAAACTAGTGGTTTTGTTAGTCCTTGGTCCCAATTAAACAAAATTGTATGTATTATTTATATGCAAAGTTGTGCCCCGACTTACGCGAATTCGAGTTAAGCGATTTTTGTCGTCATTCGTCTGTAAAAATTACAAAATACAGACAATATAAAAAATTAATATAGAAACATAATGAAAGATAATAAGGTATGAATTAGGTCAAACTCAACTGAAGTTTTTTATCTCAAAAGTATATTTTTGGAGACTTTAACGAGGGATGTGATATGTAAGTCTTAAATTCGTCTACAATTCAAACGGTTAATGAAGCGTAAGAATATTGTATTTTTATACCAAAAAAAAATTCATGTTCGTATTCCGGTGGTAACATAATTTTTTTTTTATTAGTAACATTTTTTATTAATTATTTGCTTTTAAAAATGGAACATAAAATTAATGAATTTTAAAGAGCAGCAATTCAAAAATTTGTCGTTAACCTACATAGTTGATATAGCTAAATTTGATAACGCATTTCCCGGATAGGTTTTCTGTATTCCTTTTTAGTTAATTAATTTAATTTGTATTAATTAAAAACACTAATATGATCTCCTTAAAAATTATTTACTGTAAAACTAAGAAATCGAACGTGTCTTATTATTTCACCATTGTAGAGAATGTAGGTTTTTCTCATGGTTAAATCGTTTCAATCCGTAGGTAGCATCATAGCCTGTTACAGCAAATTATTTACGTTCCAAATTAAGGTCCGTAGGGTAGGAAATTATTATAAATATTTTCCCAAATTTCCCCTAAACTGATTTGAATACGGTATAGTCGGCACACCGCAATCGAGATTGTGTTTTTGCAGTACGCTTTGGAATAACAGACGATTCGAAGGTGATTTGTGTCTCATTTTCATAACAATGAGAAACCACTCCGAGCCGGGTTGTGCCGAAACCAAATTTCATGAATTATGAATAATAATCTATTCATAGAAATACGCCGCGCGAAAAGCTTCCGAGCCCTTTTAAGTTGTGGTAAGGACACGAAGTACCTTTATTAACTCGCAACTGCTAACAATGTCCGTTTTAAACAATAATAAATACAAGTCGAAGACCGTCTTATTCGCAAATTCTGGTGTCTAGCGTAGTAAACTACTTTTTATTTTAAAATAACAATCTTATTAGTGTATTGCCAATGGGAAAAATTGATACGAGTCAAAATTATTCGACATCTGGTAGTACTGATCGACGATCATCTTATTTAACTGGAAAGAACGCATCGAACCTAGTTAAACGCATAAGAAAACTAATTTACTTTTTTTAAACGAATACGATGTGTAGTTGATTGCGAACTCTTAAGATCGGTGTACTTTGCACTGTGCTATTCCTTAATTAATTATGCTATTTTAGTTATTGGGGAGAAGCAGCAAAAAAAATATTGGAGTCTGATAAATATTGGAGTCCGCTAAAAAACAAAAAATAATTCTCAAAGTAATAATTGGTCATCCCTTTAGATATCTATCAGATCTTATATTTAAAGAGTACAATGTCCAAGATATAAGACAAATCTTTATCTTGAGACTCGTTCAATATTTCCATGCTAACAACAACTCAAGCAATAAATCATGGACACAACACAAGACAAACAACAAACATATAGACACCAGTTCCGAGAGCAACAACGACATTTTATCAAAGATTCTATATGTTCTTAGCTCCGAAACTATACAACACGGTCAGTACCAACTAGAAATCGTTTAATTCCAATAAGATTACACAAATATGGACCTTAATCAGGTAGAGACTCTAATCAGGTATGACTATCCAACCTTCTAATATAATTTATACAATACTTACACTAAAAATTCACTAGTCCTACAACACTTCCACTACATATATTTTTATTTTATTTTTGCTTTTTTATACATATTTTTAATTCTCTTTTTATTTCTGTCGATGATTTAAATAACACCACAACAGCACGGAAAAAAAACTGGCTACTTTAACACAAACTTCAGTCTAACAAAGTAGCTAGGACAACGCTGTATATATCAGAGGTGAAGTCTACTCCACCCCACACAATAAACTATGAGTATTAATTATTATTATTTATTTATTTTTTAAATAGAGATGCGTACACGAAATACGTGTCACATCATATTATCACTAATTTCAAACTAAGCTTAACGCTTGTGCTATGAAAATAGGACTAACTTTCTGGTGTCGTGGAACGAGGCGCGAACCGCCTTCCACTAGATCACTAGGCCAACGTCCTGACTACTACACCAACAAGCTACTCAAATTATGTCTTATGATTATTATGTATAATGTATTCACCTCTGTTAGAACAAAAAATGTACGTCATCTAATAAATAAATAAATTAATTGTATATTGCTATATACTTACATTGACAGTGACAGATGTATCAATTTGAAAGTGCAACATGCAAGTTCGAAAATTTGTCTTTAATTTACTATATTGGTGTAGCATAATCGGTAGCAAATCTCGGTAGCAATAAAAATATTTTTTCAATTCATTACTTTTGTATGGACATCTTTCTAGTTAATACATATAATATCTATTACAAATGTTATAATGCACGTATTCACTATAATTAAATATACACTCTTAAGATATCAATTATAATTGTCTCCTTAGATGACTGAAATTGTTAAAATAATCAGTGAGACGTACGACGAACGACCTAATATTTATATACAGGATCATCAATGGTATGATAGACTGCACCCAGATTATTGGTCTACTTGAGTTTCACGCACCATTCAGGTCAAGAGACACAATTCATTGTTCTATTACAGTAGTAATGTCAGAATTTACAGAATCTCAAATACCTTTGAGTAAACCGACTTGCAGACGCCAGAATTATCAATTCATTTTTATTAAATTTTGGACACGTTGATACAACATATATTATTAAGGAAAACACATTCTTATTGTAAAAATAATGTAGATGGCTTTCAAATAATGGAACGACAGGTGTATTAATTTGAAAAAATGTAACATATAGGTGTGAAAATTTGTCAAGAAAAATACTGGCGTTATAGCACAAAGGTAGTGCACTTCCCCGGATTGGAAATGAAGATCCAGGTTCGAATCCCGGTGACTCTAAAACAATATTTTTCGACAAAATTGATTTTATATGTATATATTTATAATTAATACATTAATTTAGTATTTAAAATATCACAGACCTATGTTCTGAATAATTACAACTTCACAATAAGAATGTGTTTTCCTTAATAATTAAATTGTTTTACTTAACATGTTTTATTTATTTTCAATTTTGATTATGGATAGCATTCTGTTATTATTATTTTTTTTCTTTATGTATTGTAATTGTTTGCAATTTTCTATTATTTTACAAATTAATGCCTGAATAGGGCGTGCATAATAATAATAATAAATAAATATAAACGAATGTGATCTCCTTAAAAAAATTACATTTTATTTATGATACTACAACTGAGGCAAAACTAGCGGTGCACAATGGAATCCTGGTACCGACACTGATGTATGGAAGTGAGGCCTGGAGCTGGCAGAAAAGGAACGAAAGTAGACTGAATGCAGTGGAAATGAGATCACTTAGGCGTATTTGTGGCAAATCTATTTATGGGAGGGTAAAAAATGAAGAAATAAGGAAAGAATGTAAAGCTGATGTTAGTATAGTGAGTAAGATTAAGAAAGGATCACTTAGGTGGTTTGGCCAAATGAACGGATGATTGAGGAGAGAATGTTAAGAAAGATATATGACGCAAAGGTTGATGGAACCAGAAATAGAGAACGTCCGCGGAAGACTTGGCACAACCAAGTAAACCAGATAATGGAGAATGGTTCTGTTAGAAGCCTCAACAATCGGCGAGCTTGTATAAGAAGATGTATGAATGTGGATGAGGCGAGAATTGTATGTCAGGACAGAAGAGTGTGGCTCTATATCCTCTCTGCCTACCCCCGCGGGGAAACGGCGTGATGGTAAGTAAGTAAGTACTGCAATTTTTTTTTAAATATTCTTTCAAGTAAATTAAGTGAAATAAATTTCTCAGCTCCTAAAGGCCTCGGTGTATGTACGCGATACGCGCTGCCGGGCACCTAGGGCCGTACCTATTATCGCATCGGGCACAGTAGGGGGCAGTTGCCTCGTTCCATATTCAAGCGACCGCACAGCCACAACTCCGCGGTGTTACTCGACTGATTAATTTCATAATACTCATAGCATGGTTCAATCGGGAGCGGCTTGGCCGTGTTCGCGAACACTCCCAGCTACCTTAACAGGCCGTAAATTGTTACCTGTAATGACGATTTATTATTATCAACAGCCTATTTTTTTTAGCTTAAAACATACATGTATATTTATTTTATTTATTTTGATAACATACATTTACCTTTCCCTTGCGGTGCTAAAATAAAAACGCACGTTCCGGTGATGTAAACTCGGCGTACATGTAGACATTTGCGATTTTATATGAATTTATATTAATCATTATAAAGTGCTAAAAATGAGAAAAAATATTGATCATCTCGAACGACAGCATAAAGACATGTCTAACTCGGCCAGTGCATCCGGCACCCCGCGCCCCGCGCACAGGGCCGTCCGCACACGTGTTGACAAATTCACGTCAGGTTCTTCGCGAAAACATTTTTTATTGTTGCGTATGGTATAAATACTTATAATTAGAGGCAATGTCAACTCAGTTTACATCATCGGAGAGGAAAGGTTAAATTGACAATGCGTTAAAGAGTAATTAAAATATAATAGAGAATTCAAGCAATTACAGGGTGAATATTATATTTCAAACTGACGTTGTTTCATTCATCGAAAATTCAAGCTTAACTCGGTTGTATATAAGACGGCACCGTCATGTTGAAATATATGTATGTTTTGCAAGTCTAATCGACCCAATTAGGGCCCAATGATTCTGGTGGCCCAAATAGCACACTATACAGTAACTAAAAAGTCGTATGTGTAAAAGTCGTTGGTAGATCATTTTTTTTTTATTAAGTCGAAATGAGCTTTGTCGCTAATGATTACTTCTTCCAAAACTCGTAAATATGTTTCTTTTAATGTTTTAAGACTGCAATACGTTGTTGAGACGCTAGATAATTCATAATTTAATGTTATCAATCATTATTTACGACTACCAAATGCAAACTGACAAATATCTGCCAAACCAAAATGGCCTGGAACATAATGTTCACCCTGTACATGTTTCCTCTGAACTATTATTATTATTTTTATATTTTTTTTACACGGAATACGCGTCACATCAATATTCTGACTATTTTCAAACTAAGCTAAACACTTGTGCTATGAACATAGGACTAACTTGCTGGTGTCCTGGAACGAGGCGCGAACTCCCGACCACTAGATCACTACGCCAACGTCTTGACCACTAATACAGTGATGTTTAAAACCAAAAATAAATTTTACGTAGTGTAGAAGACCATAATTTTGTTTTTAAAAATAACTTTAAAAAACATAGGAATAGGAGGAGAAAAAATAGTACATTTTGGTTCTGATTTAAAAAAACGTACAATTTCATTGAAAATAAAACGTTTAGAAATATAATAAATTAGTTATGGAGAACACATTATTATTATGAAGTTGCAGTTTTTTCAGAACATACTTCTGTTATATTTTAAAACAAATTAAATGTATCGATTATAAATATATATACAGAAAAATTCTTTTTATCTATACATAAAAAATAATATCTTGTAAATGACTTCAATATTCATTTTTCCAAACGCGAACTCCATAAATAATATATGTATTAAAATCTACGTGCCACGTAAAAAATTTTTTTTTATTGATATAGAACTTTAAAATGAAATAAAATACATAAAAATCATGGTAATGGCCATGGTTATAGCTTTATTGGTAAGATAATTTTATTCCATTAGTATTTAAATGTGACTTAGCGCAAATGGTGTCGCGGCTGGCTCGAATAAAACGCAATCTGGAAGTCCATTTTTCAACCAGTTTTTGGAGCAGCTAGGGACTTATATCGGCAATAACGCGTCGAATGTTGCCTTCCAAGTCATCTATCATATTCAGTATATCGGCGTAGACTAACGAATTTTCATATGTCTACAGAAAATAAACCAAATGTGTTAAATCACATTAAATCACACGATCTTTAAATGTTTCCTTTAATAAATTGATTGTGGCGCGCGCTGTGTGACATGTTGCACCTTTTTCTTGAAATCACAGCTCTTCCACATTAATGCCATTCAATCGAGGAAAGAAGAAGTCAGTAACCTTGGATGTATAGCATTATCCATTAACTGTAACGTTCTGGGCGGCATCATTTTTGAAGAAACAACAGTTTCTTCGATGTGCACTGTACGTCGTCTCTGCGGATGCGTATTACAATTAGAGTATACATGGTTCGAAAACGATCCATGGTTATTCGAATCACTTCCTCAGATGGACGATTATGTCGACCGTAAAATGGACGTACTATTTTGCACAATTTGCAAGCGTTGTTCTGGCGTAAGTCTATTCATGGTGAAATGCCAAACCAAACTGAGCATAAATCATCTATCAGCTTTTAAATTGGCTGTCGCTGAAAAAAGTGTCACCAATGCGAAAAACGAACCCCAAAAAAATACCCTTTAGAATACCATGTAAAAAGTAAATAAAGTTTTTTTTTTTTTGTAATGGTAATTTATATAATTTGGCCAAACATGTATAATTGTATTGTTTTTTTTTTAAATAGTTATTGCTAATTAATTTTTTTTTACTGAAGTAAGACTAGCTGTACGAATTTGAATTCACTACTATGTTTATAAATTTAGGAACTCGAACCAACATAATTGAATTATTTACAAAATACTGGTACAGTACTATTATCCTATCACACACCTTCATACTACAATTTCTACTTTTCTACATGTTCATACTTAAACGTACAAGAATATTAGTTTTGCTAACAAGTATAAATTTTCGTTATACTGTTGTATTTACAGAAAATTTATTTGGATATTTTTACTCCCGGACATAATTTCTTACTTTCATTCTTGGGGTGGAGAATTTGAATAATAATATGTAAATAAATGGTTTTGAGAGGTGTTTATTTTCGTTTCGATTCGTGAATATAACATTTTTTAATTTGTTTTTATTACATTCAGTCATTAAGATCTTAATACCATCATAGGTTGACTAAGGTATCATCGTACCAGAGCCATACCTGTACAATTTGACGTGTGACTTGTTATCACATTAAAGTCAGAGAACAGCCAGAAATTGTGCATCCCCAAAAGCGGAAGGTAGACGTTACATTTATATGTTGCAGTCACAGAACTCGGTCTCAGTCCTGCAGAAATTCACCCTGTCCAGTATCCCGTTATGGACTGTATCTATATCCCGTTGTGGACTGTATCTCTGCTGGTTATTGTTTGTTTGAAGCAACCGGATTTGGATCAAGAAAGAATCTAGTCATACTTTGATCTCAATCTCATGAGCTGGATGTCACTTTGCACTTTCCTAAATTTCCTAAAGGGATAAGGTTTCGTTGCACTTCGGAGAGGGTTAGATGCTGGCGTATTTGGTTTCCCGGTCCAGATTACATTAAAGCATGGCGATAACTATCCCGGTGGAACCAAGCGTGTTGATACTTTGACACTCGACTTTACATTTCTCGCCAAATGCGCGCAGGTACAAGGCTAGCTAGACAGGGACAGCTATACATCGTGACGGAATTATTGGAACGAAGGATATCACAGAGGTAACATTCGACTTGCGTCAACAGGGCGTTATGCATATTGTTTAAATATTTTTCTTAAAGCCAATACAAGTAGGGAAAAGTAATAAATAAGTATTAATTTATTGCTCTGATACATTTTTTACCGGCAATGTAAGTAATAGTATTATTCACCCAACGTGGCTACTGTGTAAGCCAAAGTGTTCGAAGAGCATAGTCTATGGAAGTCAATTACCTTCACAATCACCATCACTGCTGATGGCCCCCGAATGCACCTTGCAGATGTTTACAGAAAAACACGCTCGGTACCGATTTAATAATACGTGTCAATAACATGCACCGGTAGCCGCCCGAGAAGCCAGGTTATGAGCCGGGTTATTACCTTCCCGACAAGATCTCTAGCAAACGCTCCTCGGCATTAATTTTTTTTTGTATATTTTTCTAACCATAACTGTGTTCAAGGAACAATAAACTTCTGTCAACTGTAAGTAGTATATTTTATTCTACCTGCATACGTAATAAATACATCTCCGCGATAATGGTCAAACGAACTTGTTTTATATTAGGGAACTCATTAACTGATGCTATAAAAAATCCTTCTGATTTACAGGCTTTAAGTATCCATTAACATAAAATACTCATTCATAATTGCACACCTATGAATAACTCAAAAAATGGTCATAACTTGGGCACTGCGGCCCAGAAAAGCTCTACAAAATCATTTGAGTAGGTAATTATTGATGTTGTTCGCTATTTATGACAGAACTAGATCGTAGTCGCCGTGCACGCGTGGATGCTCCATTAGGCTTACTATACCAATCTGTCCCTCTCCCTTTACCCTTACCACAGAGCAAGTATAATAGAACAGTTACTGTAACTATTGTGTCCCGAAACTACTGCTGTGTTCAGAGTGCTTTGTGTAAATCTGCGAAGTAGTTGAAGGGGAGCTGTGACTACAGCAGAAAAAATCCAGGTAAGTCGTGTTCTTCCTGGTTGGGCCTTGAGCCCTTTTTATTCTGTCCCTATTCCAAATTGCTACTATCCTTTCAATACCTCTTTTCCCCACCCCTTGTGTAAATAGATATACTTATTGGTTGAGACATTCCAGGAGACCAGCAAGTTAGTCCTATTTACGTGGCACAAACGATTATTTGCTTAGTTTGAAAATATGACATTGATGTAACTGTGTACGCACCTCTAGAAGTGAAAAAAAAGCATTTAAAAGTGTCTAGACTTACAAATTTTCATGGTCGCAAATTATGACAATACCGTAACCTCTGTTTTTTTTCTGAATCCAGCCAATCCTTGATGGTGTTTTGCAAGTTCATTCGTAAACCGAGTTCTCAGCGAGGTTGGGTACATTTTATTGCCGAAAGTTTTGTAATTTCCAAATAGCCGTAAACTTGGCAGCCGCGACATTTTGTTAAAACATTTGCAAATTTACGAACGTCGCACGTAATTGCTTTAGTTGTACATTTTTACATTCTTACCGTGATGTAAATACTGATTAAAGCATTAAGATCTACGCCTGGGGATGGAACTGTATCCCCGGCGGAGTGGGCGGATTGGGGGGGCCTCACTAAGAACGCCCTAACTCACGACAACACAGTACGTCTATATAGTGTCAGTTATCGTATCGATTTGATGAGAATCTTCATTTATTTGCAATTTTGAAACAAATTTTGTGTGCTGTGAAACACCAGCGTACCGTAATGAACCAGTATGCCATGACACACCAGTGTGCCATGACAGATCAATGCACCGTGAAACATCAGTGTGCCATCATATACCAGTGTGCCATCGTACACCAATGTATCGTGGCACACTAGTGTGTCATGAAGGATTAGAATCAGAAAATTTGCCGTAAGATCGTATAGCGTACAATAAAATTCAAGCATCTACTAGAACTAGGTAGACTGCTGAGTGAAATCGTTTTACGCTGCATCATTCAATACCACTGCATGACGCAGTGTTGACTTATTTGTGGTCCTTGGTATGATGCAGTTGGTAGTAAAACGATGCAATGTATAGCCAAGCCGTTGTGCAATTAAATAGTGTAGACATTTGGTGCATCAAACTCATCTTCAATTCACGTCTCAAGTTTAATATATAAGATTGATGACAGCTTATAAAGATTATTTAAATAAATTGTAACATTTTGTAGGTCCCAAAGTGTTTATGTAAATAAGAACACATGATATATGAACCACGCTAACCTTTTTATTGTATTTGCTATCATTCTGGTCCGATGTTGTTGTTCCTTTAGCTGGGTAGATTTCGAACCGAACCGAATTTCTAACCGAAGCGCGCACTAGTGGTTTATTTAGACCTCTAGATTGGTCGAAGCACGGGATGTAATTGAACCGCTTGTAGTTTACCGTCTTCTTGGCTCTCTGAAAAAGGGCGGCAATACTCACGTACACACATGTACATTATTATAAATCAGAAAACTCAATGGCGCCAATCGAAGTTATGACCAGATGGATAGCCCAGTGGAGAGCGGAAAGACGCGGTCTGTTAAAACTGAGTGATTGATGTTTGTAGGTTATGTAATTCGGATCAGAAGGTTTTATACATGGTAAGACTGAAGGCCCTAATTCTTTTCAGTTCTCACACGTGTGGATGTTTATGTACGTGAAATGTACGAGTAAGTATATAAGCTATAACTAGAACAAGGTTTATTTCTGGTCGATTCACAATTGAAAGTACAACAATTAGAAAGTCAATATGCACAAATAAAGTCGTAACTGGAGATGCTCGCTTGAGGTGTTTCCGAAACTACGAGATGCAGGAAAGTGGCTGGCTTCTCGGAGGTGCACGTCTCAATGTGTTGACATCTACAATTGGTCGGTACCGTTCGGCACTAAATGGCTGTAGAGTGTTTGAATAAAAACCTTCAACAGCTGAAGAGCATGGGTAAGAAGAAGTATGAAAGTAGATAAGTCAAATGTGGTGTACATGGATAGAGGAATGTGGCGTTCTAACGTCTCTGTTTAATCCCGAAAAACTGCGTGATGAAAAGTAAGCATGTTCAAAATAGTGAGTTTAAATATAAAGTGGAATATTAAAACGTTTTTGATTTTGAAAACGAGATTTGGTACATTTAATTATGACGCACAGTGGGGAAAGGCAAAATGCAATTTGAAAAGAAAGAAAGGAACTCAGGGAAAATGAAAATGGTTGATTTCGGGAGCGGAAGAGAGACACAGGGAACCGGAGTAGCGAGACGATAAAAAGTGTCTCTAGTCGGCGAGTTAATGTAAAAAGTTACATAAATCAGTGAAATACTCCATTAAAGTACACGAAGAAAACTAAATATTCTAAAAATGGTAATGTCCCGACAAAAATAAACGCATTACTTAAGATTCTTTAATGTTGTAAAAAAAATGTAATGTTTCGTATGCGTGTGTGTCTAAGGGTGTTTTTACTTTTTTTCCATGTCCAATATTAACGGAGTTACGAATTTTTAATGTTTTTTTGAAACTAGGTTCAAGATTGTTTATTAACATGCTTAGGTATCTACTAGATCAATTTTTAATAAAAGTTTGATTAAAATGAGATGAGAACTACTTAAAGAAGTTATCGTGTCCTCAAAATATATCTAATTATTACAGAAATTGTAATTTACAGATATTTCCAAGTGTGGATGATTGATGGCGATCTTTACAAGACTTCCTAAATGAATATATTAGATTATACTATAAATAATGCGGTATTTTAATATTTATTTTATTTTTCCATATTATTCTTATAACTACTTTAGTGTTTTAATCTTTTATTTTTCTATCTTTATATATATATAGTTTGAAATATTTTCACTTTTACTTACCTTGTTTATTACGTAATTGATTTTATTGTGTTTTGCCTTCAATAAGTTTTAATTTTGTAAAATCTATTTGTTTACCAATTTGTCCTAAAATAGGCTTGCCTAATTGGGCAATGCATTTTAATTTTTTTTTTAATGAAATATAAAATATACTCTCCTTCATTTTCTACAATGCTTTACCATCTTTTTTGTAGATTTACATGGCCTCTTTTTTAAAATTCACCTATCCGTGATGAAAAATACTGTTCTGACCTCATCTACAAAAATCATATTTTTTCCATACAAATGATTTTGAAAACTGTTAAATAAATGATAACCGGATAGGGCAATGTCCGGCAAATATGGTGGGTGAAGCATCGTTTCCACAAAAAATTCATTCCTGAGATATAACAGCAAAGAAGAGCACACATTCACTCTCTGCACCTGATTAGACTCTGAAAGTTTGTAAGGAGCCCATTAACCCAATTCGCTGATGGTTGAATGACTGAATCGAAGTATCTCTGCTAGTTACAATGGGTTTTTGTTCCACCATAGTTTGAAGGACATCCTCATCGAGCTTAATAGATTTTCCAGGATGAGGCTCGTCTTCTAGGCTGTAGTTTCTGGTTCAGAATTTCTATAACCACTGTTAACACTGGCTTACACTTTTTGTCCGATCCCCATATATTGCATTAATGTTCCTCGCACTTTTCGTTGCGTTGTTGCCTTCCTTTATAGAACTCATAAAATATGGCGAATATAATTAGTGAGTACTCAATTTTAGGTACCAGAAGAAACACAAGAGAGAAGGTGAAAAAGGACTCACCTCACTTCCCCCTCTCCTGGACCACCAAGCATCTCCAAAAGTGGACTGTATATAGAATTATCACACAAAAAATCTCGTCAATGGTTCAAAACACCAATATAGACTGCTAAGTCTCCGAAGTTGATAACAGTTATCGCCGAACGATTTCAAACGTTGCTCCGACGTAATAAGAATATGCTGTAAAATCAGGTAGTAATTTTATCTGATGCAGGTTATTTATCCCACCTCCTCCGATTTTTAGTTTATGTAATTGAAAAAACCGCATTATTTATGGGAAGACCAATATGTATATATACGGAGAAATAGTTTAATCATATTTTTTACTTGTAATATCTACGGCAATACTGGATTCCTTGCGTACGCTTGACATAATGAAGATATACTCATCAATAGCTATTATCGATTTGGTGTTGGATGAAGACCACCCCATGACTCTGCCACTCTCTTCAATCCTCCGCTGATTTTTTCCATGTAACTTCTATTTAGATATATACATATAACGGAACTAAAAAATAAATATTCACTTTACTAAAAGGAACTTATCGTGTAACTATTTTTAAGGAAATAATATGTCGAGATTCTGTTCTGACAACAGTAGTAGTAGACATTGTAGGAATGTTTGTCACCGTGTGCCATGCCGCTCACGCTGCTCCTCTCTTCTGGTCTGACAGCAACGATAGGATGAATCTAGTAAGATTACGTTGTATAAATTATACACGCGTAGTATAGTAATCATTGTAAATTATAATTCAGTATAGTCATGTAAGTACAGCGATTCATTTCATATATCCCGCCACTATAATTAATACTTACCGCATGCTTGCAAAAAACCAAGGTGAATAGCGTAATATATACGTACACAAATGGTAAGCCGAAATGAATATGGCCTCATGATCATTTTGATGTCACATAATACACATATATATACAACACCGCGTGAATGTACATTGTTACAATGATTTATGTCATACAATAACATAGATTCATTATATTTCAACGTTCCATGACCGTATTTATTTTCTTACGTACATTTCGCTACTATTATTCCATCGTTGCAAATAATTGAACAACAATTTAATATTTTCAAACTAAATCTACAAAAATTTAACATAGCTCCAACCGTCGACCTTTACGACAGCCATCGAGTCGTTCATCACAAATTCACTCAATGTGATTTTAGCACAATAATATTTTTAATTATCGGTATCAAATCATCTTTCTCAGACCTCAGCGGCGACAGCGATAATTTGCCTTAGATACATAAAACTGTCAAACTTTGGACGGAGGCTTTCGAGGTATGTGGGGCAATGGTGCCTCCACTTTTCAAAATTCGCCCGGAGGAATTCGCCCCTTGCCCGCACTCCCCCACCTCGTCATTCTAAAAATACCCGGCCGTGCCCGAGAAATATGAGCATAGTATTTAAAATGTAATCTTTTATATTATTATGGAGAAAAAATTATTATTATGAAGTTGTAATTATTCAGAACATAATTAAAATTAAATGTATTATTTAGAAAGATATACATATAAAATCAATTTTATTGAAAAATATTGTTGTTGCACTACCAGAATTTGAACCTGGATCTATTTTCAATCCGGGATAGGTGCATTATACAATTATACTACAGCAACAGTACTTTTGATGACAAATTTTCGAACCTATATGTTACATCTATCGTTCCATTATTTGAAAGCCATCTACTTTGTTTTTACGGATTCTCTCAATACGTACACTTACACACGTATTGACAAATTCACGTCAGGTTCTTCGAGAAAACATTTTTTATTGTTACGTATGGTAAATATTTATGTATTGTAATTATTTTATTAAATATATGAGTATATTACGGAGGAATGCTTAAAATGTAATGCTGTGTTTAGTATATTTCCAGAGATATTCACATAATTAGAGGCAATGTCAACCAAGTTTACATCACAGGAGAGGAAAATTTAAATGATAAGTAAATGCTTCCATATATTTGGTAAAATATTTCATAAAAAGACAATAGAGAAGTAACAAACAGGAAGCATGTGGTGTAGATTTACGCAAGCCAGAAACTTTGGTGGGATTCTAATCTTTTATTCTTATTTTCCTTTTGCGGCGGGATAACTTAGTTTTGTAGAGTCGCAGGATGTCGGTTTCGTCCTGAAAGTTAGTATCCTTCCTCGAGCGATAGCAGGACTCATTAACATAACCGAGACTGAAAAACTTTTGGGTACAACTTAAATATAAGGGGCCAGAGATGAAATTCTTCGTGAGCAAACAACACGCCCGGTAGAAAATTGTTATTAAAATATGCACAGAACCCAGTTGCAGTCAAGAGCCACTCAGGAGTACACCGAGCGAGAGACTCACCAAAGTAAAGAAAATTCGCGTCTAGAAATTATTAAAATACTGTCACAGGTTTCTGAGAAGGATCTTAGAAGTCTGACAATATTAATTTTGAAGTTCATTTTTTATAAAAAAGGCATTTTTTTTACTTCACATAATTATTTATGCAGGGTTTTAAATATAACAATACTAATCTTATAAAATAAATTGTAAATCATCACAAATAAAAATTTAAGAGATTGAATATTATGATAAATTTTAATTAAATATTCTTTACGATTATTAAATGCAAAGTGATAAATATTTACCATTCAAAAATGGCGACCAAACAAAATCGGCCTGGAACATAATATTCATCCTCTAAATATTAGTTTATTTTGCATTCACCTGTAATACCTGATTCCATTCCATTACTTTATATTTTAAAAACGTTTTATATGTATTTTCAAATCAAAATACACTATTTATTAAAACAATTTTCGAATTGGATTCCCATCGTATGGAGTCAGTCACCATGACAGATTATACACTAGAATCGCCATTTATCTCCATGTTCCAATTTATTATAATTATTATGCTGTATGATCTAACAGAGAGCCTGAATTTATTTATTATTTATGTATATGTATTGACATACATATTTTTGTTTTAACAGAGATGAATACATAATAAACATAAGACATTCTCATAGTTTATTATGTAGGATGGAGTAGACTTCACTTCTGATATATACAGTGTTGTCCTGGCTACTTTGCTAGACTGAAATCTGTGTTAAAGTAGCCATTATGTTAATACTTTTTATGTATGGTTTTATATTTTATTTATCAAGACACAAATAATAAAAATTATTGGAATTATAATTATAAAAATGTTTTAAATGACCTTTAACCCTTACCATACCGTGATATAAAATACCATGCTGTAACTCGTGTTACCGTAAAAAAAATTTAACATTTTAAATGCGAAGAAAGCTTTTATTAGTTTAAATGGTAATACAAATATTATTCCTTTAAACTTACTCTAAATATTGAGTATTGATTATGATCATGAATGGGATCAATATTTTAATGTAATACGGAGGAGTCCTCTAATCCTGTAGAATACTATTTTATTATTCATTAAATTAGTGAGAAAGAGAGGTCATGTATTCTTTTTTTTGTTATTATTTTTATTGTGAAATTAATGTATCATCTGTATTTGACTTACCAATGGTATTATTTCCAGAATATATGTTTACAACTGACTGAATTAAAAAAATATTATTTTTGTAGAATTCGCTTTGTACAACTTATTTTCACTAGTCAGTTCTAAGCATAGACATTTTCCGTAGGATTTAGTTACGTATATTAACTGAAATATTACAGTTTTAATTGAGGCGATAGACCTATTTTACTACATGGTTTTGAAAGGGTTAATGACAGAACTAATAAATCTAAAAAAATATGAATGCCCCCAATTTTGTGAAGAAATGATTATTAAATGAAATTGTATATTTATTGTGTTCCGAGTTTCAGAAAAAGTTTAAACAAACTAGATAAATCACTTAAAAATTCATCAAAATAGATTTCGCATTATAAACGCAAGATCAGATTAAGATAATTTTTTTTAGGTTAGAATGACATAATTGTAAAAGTAATCTATCAGCAAGAGAAGGTTGCAGGTATGAGTCTCGATATAGTATATTTATTCGATAGATAGATTTTTCGTAGTATCATTTCTTTTCATTATTAAGAATTATTTCATAAATGATTCAGCATTTTAAAAGCATTGGATTATTGATAGCTGGTATTTGTATAATCATCATAATAATCATTAATAGGTTTCTATTCACTGCAAGATGAAGGCCTCCCCACGTGTCTCCTACTTTTTCTGTCCGTGCTATTCGCTGCCGTGTACTTCTTCAGAATTTGATGATTTCCTAAGTTCATCGGGTTTTTGGGTGGCTTGTCGGCTTACTGAAATATTTTAATTTTGTTTAATTTAAGGTTTCCTCGATCATTAGTACTTAGAATTGGCATTTATTCTAGGTTAGATCGCGTTTTTCGTCAATGGTTTCCTTAGGGAAACCTAGACCAATGTTTTGACATAGTAGCAGGTGTCATTTTCAAGGCGTTGCATCAAAAGATTACGGCACATCTGTACTTTTTCGCAGAAATATAAATCTTCCACAGGAGTATTAACCTAACCAACTAACATATTTCTCTACATTATTATAAATAATTCTTATATATATATATATATATATGTACCTCTACTGTTAAACATATATATTAACTTCCACTCTATTCTGTTTAAAATCAATTTTTGGTACAAACTTCGCATGTGAATATTTATGTTATAAGAGCCTATGACGGCGTAGATATTAATAAATACATTATTTGTGTATTAAACATGATTCAAATGATAGTTCTAAGTTTTTGAAAATGCGAAGTATGTATGTACCTTTGACTTTATTTGGGTATTCCAAATAACTAAGATGTCAGAAATAATCTAGCCGCCATTGGTGTCGGACCTACTAAAAACGCTCTCGGAACGGAACGGATTTAATCCAGATCGTGTATCATCAACGGTTAAATTGTCGTAGATAGAACATCACCATCAGTATAGTCGACCCAGGATACACGGAGAAAATCATCATCAGAGGACACCCAGGAGATTGCGGACGGACAAAACAGGTTAGTGGCTTTATCCGCATAATTCTTTGAGTTGCATATTTACATTACTAATAGAAGACCTATAATCAACTACTAGCTATTAGACTGATGCATTATAATCCGCCGTTTTTTTTAAAATTATATTGTGACCCAACGTCTTTTAGAATCAGCAGCAACCGTTGTTATTGACACAATTCCGCGTCCAAATTCCCATCCATATATTTTCTAATACTCGTCTTTTCAGTGTGAAATGTGACCTTGACGCCAGCAGACGTCAACTAGGCAGATATTTGTTCGATCTCGATATCGCGATAGCATTCGAGATGTGTACCAGCACTGTATTTTAATCTCGGCGGCGACTGCAGGAATTACGGAGGCATCATATACAAGGTTAGGCGAGCAGTTTTTCCAAATTCCGGTTCCTCAAAACTCACTAATCCTTCGACTAGAACTCATATCCCTTCATCGACCTTATTATGTACCAAGAATTCCCTACTTCCCTCCCATACCTTGCGATGATTCAGATTTACGTCGTATTTCATACCGCGGGACGCGCAACTCGGGATTGCGCTATTCGTTCATTTTGATCCTATCGATACAGATTTACAGTTCGAATTCAACAACCAAAAACGTTGATGGTAACTACGCCCTCAAATTATCATTTGGGGGCGTAGTTACCATCAAGGTCACTGCTTCCCATTTGCTTGGAAGATGGTTCATTCTGTGAGCGAAGAAGTACTGATTTTTTAAGGTAATCCATGATTTGATTTCCTTCATTAACTCCTCCAAATCGTTATAAACTTTGCCAACCTGCCAATTTTTCACGGGGGCTTCAGTGGGAGAGTAGAGCGGATGGGGGAGTCTAGCGATGGTTTCGATCACACGGCGTTCGATATGAGGGCGAGTGTTGTCGTGGTGGAAAACGATTTCGTTATGTCAGTATAAAGACGATCAGCTGGACCAGGTGCACGTCGCTGTAGATGTAGGCTTTGCCTACTTTTGTTCAGGATTCACAGCTTCTGATAATTAATCATTGTCATTCCAAAAACGTCGTATACTTACATAAATATAAATAAATGTTAATTTGATAATTTTTTGAAAACAAAAATGAAATATTTTCGTAGAAAGCAATCACTTTGTGGTTTGACATATTATATTAAATAAAATAACAATCACTTTGCAAGAAATCACGAAATTTACTATACGTTAACCGGTTTCGCTTATCTCAAGTTTTATCAAGATATACTTTACACTTACTGCGGTGGGTCCGGCGGTGGTGGGTCATTTCAGACCCACCCCATGTTATCGGTTTTTCAACCGTTTTGGGGGAGATTTTTTTAAGATATTTCTTTTTTATAATGAAATGGTATAATTTTCCGTAATGTTTCTGCTAAAAAATAAAAATAAAATAATACGAAAAATGTACGCATTCTCACAAACGCCCTACACAGCCAAAATACAAACATCCACTGAGCATGTGATCTTCTCGTCGGTCGGCAATTGCACTACGTGCTGGTGTGTAACAGTGGTAATAAACAATCAAAATGTATTATTTATTTTTTTGTATATTAGTATTTTTATACGTAAACCAGAAGAAAATAATTAAAACAAAATATTTATAGAAGTGAAATAAATATATTATAAAAATTACATTATTTTTATACAAAACGCAATCAATAATATAATAAGCACAATCAAATGTGATTTACTTAATTCAAAAACATAAGTTTAATACTAGATCACTCAAAACAGTGAATTACGGTCAGAAAATTGTTTGTTATTATTAGAATATAATTGTCAAAAATATAAATAACAATTGCCTGACCTTAACCTAAGCCTAAGTGTCTTAACTTCCAGGTAGAGTCATAAAACTTACAGGTAGGCGTAACACCCCTCAAATAGTTATATTACTGGCATTGTCTAGGGGCCACCGGACGAAAATAACTCAAAACAAAGACATGTCCGCATACCTGGTATCCTTTGTCTACCTGCTGTAAAAAATATGGTTGAAATGTTGACCATAAGTGCTGAGATTTAATCTTGTAAAAGCGACTGTCATAGGTCAGTTTTTAAGCGTTTTTTCACATTTTTATCAATAATTCGTTTTAATCTCATCCGATAACATTTGTTTGTATCTCAAATTGTATTTAATAGCAGATTAGCCAGAAGTAAATTAGCATTAAACGAATATTTGTAGCGTAATTCATATTTTTACGAACACCCGGGTCAGATCTGACCCACCACCGCAAACAATCATAAATACGAAAAACTGATCATAAATACGAAAATAGTGCACTTATTTATACATAAAGAGGGAGATATAATATAAAACCACATGTGAAAGAGAGAGACAGAATATATATACAGATAAACGGAATATTAAGAGAAGGGAAATTACAGTGTTTATGGATATTAAATTGATTTTAAAGGAAAAATATGTAATACGGGGCTAATGAATAAACTGGCGTACCACTATTTATTGCCTTTCAATAACAAGCTCAATTTGAATCTATTGAATTCGATATAAGTAAAATGAAAGCTTTCAGAAATTGCTATGAATATTTAGACTAAACCATCCTTCAGCACAAAGGACAGTGCAAATGAAACAAAATGAGATTAAGAGCAGATACTGGAGACAAACGGATAAAGCAATATTGGACCACTGAAGAGATTGGTCAAAGTAAAATTCATGATTGAAAAATATGATACTTGCCCGAGGCCGCTGCACGCTTCTCCGACTCCGCAATGGAAATTGAGTTTTTCTGCATTAAGTTAGTGGAAAACGACTTCGCTTTACTTTGTACGAGATACTTCAGAAGACCGTGTTTAATATTTTAGTTTTTTTTTTTGCAAAACTTGTTAGTAATGTTTTTTAAATACAGAATTGAAATACAATTTATAATCACGTACAGTATGGCTTCTTTGGTAAAATGTATTTAAAAAAAAATATTTCTAAAGGTGTAAATAAAAAAAAAGAGGAATAAATATTTACACAATACAAAATATCTCTGTCTGAATTTTGAAAAATCGTTTTGTATAAATACAGTGATCTGTATACGAGGTGAGATATATTATATGTAGCGTTGTTATTGTACATAGTTTTAAGACATGTAACGCGTTTGTTAATAATCTAATAAGGCTCTAAATTTTTACGAATGTGGCTCATATATTTCATTATAAATACGGTAACACCCGCACACCTCGCATCGGTAGTCGTGGAATAGCGGTTACAACGTGTGATTAGAAATCCGTTTTATTCTGGAAGCTTAGGCTAAAGCTCTATCAGCTGAAATTTTTTCAAACTTTAATGTATTTTAAGACATATATATTTAATTTAAAAAATCATATTTTATATTTTGCTACGCTTTACCGTTGGTACCAGAGGTAAAATAATACTTTGTATTATTTAGACAAAACACAAACCGCTATATTTATTTTTCCTAATATGCGTCGAGTAGTGTCGATAATAGTCTGGCGCGGTGAGACTCAATATCATAGAACGGTGACACTTTTTGGCCACGAAATGGGGTACAGATGAGGTGTAAAGGCATTTTTATTATTGCTGTAATTAAGTATTATTATGCTAGATGCTTTTATTTAAACCGCTTATATTTAGTTGTATGTACTTATATCATCCGCACATAAGATATACAGGCACAAAAATGAATTATATATGAATATAATGTATTAAATTTAAACAAACTAAAATTGAACATCGAACAACGTCTACACAAACGTCCAATTTGGTGGTCCAAGGGATAGTAGAAGGAATTGAATCTCTTGGATGGTCGCCAACACCGCTCCTGGACTGCAGAAGAAGTGATGAAATAGGTGGCGTCAGATCGTCCGCAATATCCAGCTGCGGGTCTATGTGATTTCTCTAGAAAGTTTACATAGTTCAATCATTTAAAAAAAACTTTATTCATATTAAATTCCAATTCATTGCGCCCCACGTACAAGACAGACCGTCCGAGTATTACCCACCAAACCAGACAACAATACGTCATGCCGCAACCAGTCCGAGGAAGCCTAGAATCGACCACTCTTCTCTACTTGGATATATCTACTCGCACCTGGCACCGCCTCCAGTGTACTACATTTATCTTATACTTTTTATAATATAATAAACAAGTTTAAATTCAATATGTATTGATCTGTGTGTATTGCAATAATCTACTTACTCTAGCTGTACACGCAAACACCAAATCACCATAATTCTTAACATTTCATATAAGTATGGGAAAAGTGAGGAGATATAGGGCCCTCGATTCTCACCGCGCAAATCCTTCTGATACAAATAATTCCTATCGGTGACCTTAACGAGTCTACATAAACATTGACCATATTATATATAATATTTATTTACAGGTATGTGTTTGTATGGGATACAACGACATAGTGTCTACGATAACTCTCGTAGTTCATCAATAAAAAACGTCAAAGGAAGAAATGAAATAAAATCTTTTGTGTTTTGAAAAACTATTTTAGATAACGTAAACTATTTTTAGGAGATTTGTAAAATCACGAAATATTTTATAAGTTCATAGGCTTCTGGTTATCCTAAGTAAGAGTACTTTATCCTATGTTATTATTTTATTGAATACGTCATGAGTTTTTTAACTTCTAGAAAGTCTGTGCTAACAGTTTGCTAAAGAAAATGGAATACAAAAAAACGAACATTTCGTAATATTACATAGACGTAATATCCTTTTGTCCGAGAAATTAAGGCATTTGATGGGATAAAAAAGGCGACATCTACCATGAATTGCTAATTAAGAATTTAATTTTCACTTTTAATATTTATTGGTAACAACTTTGAGACCCCAATTCTAACGGTATCAAGTGATTTTTCAACTTGATACCGTTAGAATTGCGGTTCATAATAGGGATAACGCCATCAAACGATTTTTCAACTTGATAATGCCCGTCCGCATACTGCTAATGGAAGCATTAAGTCTTAACTACCCAATTATATTCTACCTTTTTTTACTTATCCCTATCCCTAAGCATAAGGAATAAATAAGATGTCGCAGTAATTAAAGTCATCCAACTGCAGCAAGTTCAGTGCACTTCGAACTTGTTACGGATTAACTACCGTCTCTTTACTCCACTACCGCTTATTATTAATAATCTTACACTAATTATATTTATACTTAATATTTTTTTTCGCGAGTATTACTATACACGCCACGACGCTTGTTCTTGTGGTGGAGAGGAATCTATGATTGAACCACCATTCAGCCGACTAAAAAAGTGTCTTCCTTTTCATCCTCATATTTCCACTATAAGCTGTTTCTTTTTGTACACTTGTATATGTAATTTATTTATGGATAATAAAGATTACACATAGAGGCGTCAATAGGTTTAATTGTAATATTTTTCATGGTAACATTTCGTGTGTTTTTGTACCTCAAATAATTTTAATATATTTTTTTTTTAATTCTCAGGAGTACATGTGTATATTTTTTCACTTTTGCTTTGTTGAGCGGAACCAATGTGTAGCTGTAAATACTTCGATAGCTAGTTCTGAGTTTTCTATAAGTAATGTTTAATACAGTAATTCAATCTACGCAAATCCAAAATACACAAATCTTTGTGAACCTGTGCTGGTAGACGCCGACGTCGGTCTCCTTCTAGTTTGATGGTCTTTAACTCTGTTGGTCAGCCACGGAAAATTTTCTCACAACCGATAATTCGAAAATATATAATACAAAATGTTTTTATATCGCCGCCGTAAAAGTCCGTCCGAACCGAAAAACTGTCTTCTACCAGTAGCAGCTTCGCTTTTGTTTTCTGTTTTTAAATCCACACAAAAAGAACACACATATTCAAAATTTTGTATCAGGCCTACGTATCGAAGTATAAAAGCGCGTAAACACAATGCATGAGTTCAAATGCATACAACGGCTCTGATGAAGGGTGGGTCCTTTCAACCCCCTGTCACCTGTAAAAAAAAATACTATACTAAAAACGCTAGTACGGAGTTACGCATGCTTTATCAAGTCAGACACGTGAAATTTGTACGTAACGTAATTGAGAATAATGATGACAATCGCGATGTCCTTTGTAATTCTCAGACAACGTCATGAATCCATTTTCCACTCCACGGGAGAATCTCGCACGGAGAAAATGTAATACCTGCGAATCTTTCTTCATCGCCGTAAAATTATTATTTCAGTTTTCCAGAGCGCTGTAAGTGGATTTCATACACTGTAGAGCTCCGCGTTGTTTGTACCGGATAACTCCGACTGCATTTCTTTCGAAAGTAACTGCAGTTTTCCCAGCGCTACGCCACTGATATAAATTACTTTAACTTTTCTTTAAGGTTTTCTTACCTGTAAAGCAATGGCTGAGAATGTACAAAATTGCAGTGGGTTTTAGGTTTGCTTGCACATTTTAAGGTTATAGGTCAGAGTTTCGTGTAAGGAGAACACATTATTATAGTGAAGTTGCAGTTTTTTTCAGAACGTAGTTCTGTGATTTTTTAATACACATTAAATTATATTAAACCCATACAATATACATAACATGTTTACATATAGGCCATGACCATGAAATAAGACACGATGATCTCAGTATCATGTGCACGTATTTTTTATTTTTGATCTCGACATAATCTCAGATATCACCTCTAAATTGGTAGATAGAGACAGACACTCAAACCCATATGCACGACGTTCGATTTGACAGAACATATACCTAGAACTATTCATAATAATTTTACGTATTCCCATCTATTTCTATGACTTTCTGGACGTCTTGCAAGTCTTGTATGTTGTTTTTTTATGACTATATAATGCTTGATTAAATAGCCAGGTTTGCGAGACGCCAGCGGGGTAAAAAAAGGAGGTGTATTTTTAAGTAATGTTAAGATAAGTTAAATGTTTTCTCTTTTATATATTCAATAACAGTGCGTAAATATATATCCGCGAAATCGTATTACTGCTGGCAAATATATTGAGCACCTGTCATCTTGTTATCTCATCTATGTCTCACGGTCATTTCGCGTTGCACTCTATGATTAGTTTCTTATCTATGTTAGAACTGTCAAATTGTAACAGTATGAATTTTTTGTTCATATTGTCACAAGCGACAGTAAAACAGAATGCCATTTAATATCCGTTATTCCCGATTGCTTCTCTGTCAATGCAAAAAGTAGAATTCCAGTTGCTTACCTGCTAGTATATTATAAATGTTAGATAAACAGAAGACCTTAAACTATAAACGATTTATCCATTAGAATTGATTTTGGAGAGATTCCAATTCGCCAAATCGATCAACAAAACATTAATAGTCAATGCTGACATTTGATATCTGAAGTGAGACTTTGTGTGTACACGATATACCACAAAGTCCGAGAGGCGTCTTCAATAAATCTCACGGGAATATAATCCATATCTCAGACACTGCCTCGAGACAAAATATCTCAAGTCTCTCTCACATGTCTCGATATTGGATCAACGATCATAGTATTTTTTCAAGAATTCTTCATCCTTATGTTGTTCCCAGGATAAATTATTTTTAGATTGTCATATCGACGCATAATGCATAATGCCCGTCTCGACACAGAATTTCTCTAGTGAGACGGGCACAGTCCAAACAGATTTTTACATAGTATTATATAGTTACTAATAAAATAAATAAATAAAATCAAAAACTATAATTATATTTCGTCAACTAAGAGAAAAATGTAATTTATCGTGTTCGTATTTGTTTCAATCTTGAGGAATTCGTGCGTCGCACTGTTCACGGGAAACGTAACATTCATATTTAAAAATAAATAGATATGAATTCCATAATTACTATTTTGAAACTAAGCTAAACGCTTGTGCTATGACAAACGCTGGCAACGAATCTCGAATCTCCGACCGCTTGATCGCAAGTGTCTTATTACATATAATCACGTCAATAATTATTATCTACATTTATACCAATGTACGAAGTAATGAATTTAATCCAAAAATAATAAAGCAGTTGCTTGATATGGGTAGATAACAAAATTAAAATAAATATGAATTATATATATTAATTAGAAAGATATATATATATGAAATCAAAAAATGTTGCGCCACCGAGATTCGAACCAGAATCTCTTTCCAAATCGAGGAAGGTGCATTATACAACTATGCTACAGCGACAATATTTTTAGCGACAAATTTTCGAACCTACATGTATATCTTTCTAATTAATATATTTAATTCATATCTAAAGTAATTTGTCATTTGTGTTAATGTAGCTATCTACAGATGGTGTCTTCAACTATATTATAGATAAAAGCCTTTTTTATAATTTTTGATATTACTTTGACAATATAAAACTTCTAAAAACTGTACAGGTAAATGCTTTGGAATATACCACGTCTAGTAAAGCAATTACCTTCATACCACCCCCCCAAACGTAGTAGATAGTCTATCTTCCAGTTTTACGATTTAGTTTATTACTGAAGATGACGCAATAAGCGTCAAAAACGTTTTAATAATGCTAAAAAGTAAATAAAATCTTGACACTGATAATACAGTAATATTGAAATCAGTTGAGGTCATATACATTAAATTGGTTATTATAAACATTACAATTTGTTAAAATTAGAATTAATAGCTATTTATAGCAAGCCATATTTACGGCAGTGATCAAAATATTCTTCTAATTCTTCAACCACTTTATGTGTCAAAGTAACAGCTTGGAAAATAAGATTATCTTGGTACGACTTCGGATCGAAGAAGACCTGGATAAATGCGTTGCATCTAGCTGGAGAGACCTCTGGAGTCAGCTGTGAGGGTGACACAACACTGAGATTTAATAATAATAATACTAATTTAATGTATTAATTATAGATATACACACATAAAATCAATTTTGTCTAAAAATATTGTTTTTGCGCTACCGGAATTCGAACCTGGATCTCTATTTCCAATCCGGGAAAGTACACTACCAATTGTGTACAGCACCAGATTTTTTATGACAAATTTAATAATAATACTTTTTTTTAGGTTTACTTTTTACATGTATTATGTGTTTATATTGATAAATAGTGTCTAGCGGTCTGACGTATTACTCTTCCAAATTAATATTCATTAAGAATACATTTTCACCTAGTTAATTACTGTGAGTGTAGCGTCATATTTCAAATATTAGACAAATGTACCAAGGGTATGCATGTAAAATTTGGCAAACTAAATACAACATTGATATGTTTTGGGTACCCTGCCTGCTACACTAGTCATTTACTGTATTATAGCAGACAGTGTTCCTCCGGTATAAACTGTTATAGCAACAATAGTAAGCAGTGAAGCAGTAACAGCAAGCAAGTAACAGTAAGTGCAATGATCAATGTACAAAAAAATATATATATATATAAACAGTTAATCAAGATATGCAATCAGTCATATTGGACTTGTATAACGAGCCGAGTATCATGTGATTGAGACTATATGTCAAAACTGAGAAGAAGGAAGAAAGAAGAAGGTAGTATACTACGATATATAATATCGCTATTTTGGTATTCTTTTATTACTGGTAATAAAGACGTGTACACCATTGGATGCATTTTTAAAGCAAATAGATACTTACATACCTTAAAAACACCCTCACCAATTAGTCTAATAAACGAAAATAAACCTTTTTTTATTAAAAATCAATCCACAAATCAATCAAGTGGGTTATACAGCCTGTTCCGAAGCGGAAGCGCTTTTTTAAAAGTATTTTTTACTCTTCCCGAATGAAAGTATTTCCGGTCTCATCCCCGCCCCTGGGTACCCCCGCCCATATATCCTCTCCCCAGCATCCTGGATGGATCCTTTTTTGTTCAGTCGAATAATTTCGGAGTTTTTGCCCGAACGGAATCTCGTATCAAAATTCTTTTTCCAAGTTAATTCGTCGGGCAATTTCGTGGGGTAGCAAAATTTTGGATTTGCAGTTCTGGAAATATCCATCCCTTATTTTCGGTTCAAGAGATACAAGTTAGACAACGTATGTTCGGGGTGAATATGAAGAGTAAAATGAACTTCTGGGTAACTTCTGCTTTCATTTCCTCGTGTTTTTAATGAATATGCTTTAAATAAGATATTAAAAAATCTTTTAATTTTTATTAATTCTGATGTCTCCTATCGGATTACTCAAAGGTTAACTTTTTTTTCTTCTTTTTATTTATTCTGAATTTATAGTTGATAAACTAATTATGTTTGATATAATTGAAAATTAAAAATATAAAATGTTTGCCTCATCATGGGTGAAGCCCAGTGAGGCAGATATTAAAATACGAAATGTACAACATATGATAAATAAAAAATAAACAACATGTTGACAAGTTAATGTCCTGCTGTCGAGTTAACGAGTTGAACTGTAGAAGTTGACGTTTTCGCTATTGAGCGCGAATCGACATTTGAGCGTGTCAGATTGGACTGTTTACCTTGCTGTTGTGCATGGTACGTGTTGTCCTCACTTCGCGCTATCAACGCAGTATGCGTTCGAGAGATTTCGTGCTTAACAAAAAATACAGAAGTCCTGTAGACAAGTAGTGGCGGGTAGATCGTATTCTTCCTGGTATCTAATCGGTCCTTAATCTTCTACATCTTATTACCTATACTTTGTGCAAAATCCTCCATAAAAATTTTTTTACAATATCCTAGAAGATCTGCTAAGAGTTAATAACATTATTAATGACACAACGACAACAATTATTCATTGTCCTGTCATGCCACTGAAATCTGAAAACATGAAACACTTATTAACCCCGTAGAACCTTCGGAGGCAATTTACGAGTTTTGGAATTCAACTACGGGTCAATTATTTAACCGAAGTTTAAACTTTATTGGAGTTGTCAGGTGGGCGGCGGCACGGAGGGAGGTTATTGAATTCGGACCTTCCCGATGCCGGGGGCGGTCGGCGTCGTGAGGGTGGAAATCCGAAAATGAATTTTCGCCCTTGAGTACAAACTTTCGACTGTTTCCAGATTAGCCGGCAACTGCTTGATTGGCTTTATCGTTAATCTTGTTTTAAATGTAAAGTGTTATTTGTAACTTTCCAGTGACATTTTTTTATTTATTTACTTAAGCACTTTAAAGAAATCACCAAGCACTAATCGAATTCTCTAGTAGATATTTAAGAACAATTTTCTTGTCAGTATTCTTCACGTGAATAACAAAACGAAAATATTGACTGTAGATCGTGCTACTACACCACAATAAGCTTCCCAAATAGCAAGAAGTAATTTATTTTTATCGCTGATCATTAACGCTGCTGACAGAAGGCAGAAAATTTGAACACACATACAACTATTATGAAACAACTGTAGAAAATATGAAAAGACAATAAGAGGATAGCTGGAGGGGGGGACCTACCCATTCCCGGGACCGGTTTAGAAGCTATTGCTTTCTTGTCGGTCTCACTCATCAAAGCTAATAAAATACGCGACTTTAATACAGTTACATATTTAAATATAAGGCAAAACGAAAAAGGAGAAGAAATTCATTGTGGTTATTAGCAAATAAAATTTAAAATTTAAACCCTTCAGCGTCCCTTAAGTACAGTTTTTATTCATAAAAAAAATCATATAACATAAATCTATAGAACATAGTTTTACATACAGATGGAAAATTTATGAAAAATTAAGGTGCAGTAGTTCAAGGCAAACACTCAGGGATCCATTCATCAAAAATACTCCCAAAAGAGATACAAAATAAATTATGTCACACTTACACGAACAGACTAACGGTGTTGAACAATACTAGGTATAGAGTATAAGAGGTAGGCGCGTAGGTGGAATCCCACTCACACAGGTCGGCCTAACTATCCACCTAAGGAGCTCCAATGAGTCACCCATACCCGAGTAAATTCCTTATATAAAACAAGATTCGTCCAATTACTAGTTAGGTTTGAATTCCTGGGCAGGCGATGTCTAAGTCCAATCAAGCCACCAATCATGCGTTCATATCTAAGTATCTCACAAGTTCACAAAATATGGTCAGGCATTTGTTCCACTCTCCCACATGTGTACACCACGGGGCATCCACAAGTCTAAACTCAAACATGACATGACCTGGTTACTGCAAGATGGATATGTTTGAAGCCACAACAATCGATGGGCTTACGAGATAATATGTATGGATGACTTGGATTTCGATTCTCTCTGGCTACCTTTGCGAAACAAGGGTCGTTTTTATATACCTACCTTCAATAGGTAATGTGTTTCATTACAGTAATTAGGTCTCGTGGCATGTTGAAGTATTAAAAAAATCGAAAAATTAATGACGATATTGCTCGCTACTACATCGTCAATAATACTAACATATTGCATCAACAACATCTACCCTTATAATTAACCCTGAATTCAAAAATTTGGCTGTAGAAGTCGAAACCATAAACCTTTAAACAATGATAAAATATGTTTTTATTATTTTTTTTATTTTTATTTGTTAACTTTGTTTAATTTAACTACGAGTCCCATTCTAAAAAATTTTCCTAAAATTTATTCGAATAAATTTGTGTTAAGTAACAATTTGAGTAAGGTACTAAATTTATTTTTTAAATAATTGTAAATATAGATTCTGGTAAAGAAACAATATTATATGTTTTTAGTTAGTATTGGCATCCTGAAGAAAAAAATGGTATTTTTCGAAACCGGTAGATGTATTTAAAATCAATTAAGTGGTTAATTAAACAAAGTTAACAAATAAAAATATGAATTTTAAACACACAGTTAATTTTGCTAATTTAAAAAGTAAATAAATATGTTTTTGTTATCATTTTAATAATAAATCATTTAGTAAGTTTATTTTTAACCACTGTGAGTTAATTATATTCACCAAGCAGTTTCAAAAAAGTACTTTCGTTCATAAGTATGATAAAAAATTAGCCAAACCTATATGTTAAATTATTTTTATGTTTTTAAATTCAGACCAAAAAATATATATCTGCTACCTACCTGATTAAAATTGTCATGGTGGTGAAGAATGTGCAAATTATCTTAAAAATTAGAAATTTTATGATTTTAGTTAGTTTTTTATTGACTGATAAAGAAAAACGTATTTTCGAAACCGGTTGGTGAGGACAATTAATTCAGTTAATGAATATATTTAAATCATAAAGCATAATTATATCGATTTAACATTAACGACTGAGGTAAGAGAAACGAGATAAAGTGATATTAGAGAAGTCGGTTCAAATTTAATTTAAATAGTAGTTGATATCCGTACTATCCTAGCAATATCATTTACAATCAATTTCACGTCATCATTTTTGGCGTGACTAGCTGGACTAAGCCTTAGCCTCTTTTACGAATCTCCTCCATCTGGGAGATGGGAGACTGGGCACTTTCGTCTTGCGCGTGCGCACTTTCGTCATCTGCACCAGTCAGTGACCAGTGACACATCATCAGTGATAGTTCAACCAATAATGATTCGACCTACTGATTAATCTACTATTGTCGAAGGATATGCTTCGATCTAGGAATATTGTTCTCCTATAATTCTTACTTACTTACGTACTTTTGTAAAATTATAATCATTACTTCTATATATTTTACGTTACAAAAAATTGATAATACAATACTAAAAAAAATATCTATGTAAGATGAGTGAAAGGAATTTGGTACAAGACAAGACAGATACTAGAAAAACACAACCTACTTGAGATGATACTTAATTTGAATATGTTCACTGTGGCCGTGGCTCCAGTAAATCACATTTCGTTGATAGCACGAAGTAAGATGACACGGACTATGCACAACAGCAAGATGATTAATTTTGGTTTGCATTGTAAAGAGAAAACGATCATTCACAATAACGTCAGAAGCGTAAAAAAATTAACTTCACATCACAGAGTCACACAGAAAGTCGTGCTCTGAGGTATAAGTGGTTGGAACCTATAGGTACTAAGAGAGGGACCGTGGTGTCTATATCATGGTGTATTCAGACATACGCAAGGCGATTGACGATCCATGGATTTATTATAAATTAATCTATTAAAAAACGAAATTCAAATCTAGGTCACGGAGACGATGTCAAGGGATTTAAGGCATTCCAGTGCGGTTTTAGACTTCTGAGTCTCATGAGACTGTTGAAAAAGAAAAAAACCTAACCTGACTATTATAAAAGAAAGTAGTAAAAATTTACACGGAATAGCTTTGAACAAATATAAAACGATCCGTTCTAATTTAAACCGCCAAAAACAGTCACATTTATCAACAATATGTATTTTTTGTATATTCGGCGAACATTACTTTTATTTTTAGGGCGAAAAATTTAATACTTTTAAAATTAGCTATATTAATTTGGTGGTTAAGATTCATATTTTTTTTATTTATTATCTTAGTTTAATAACCACAATTGAGTTTAAAAAACATCTACCGGTTTCGGAAAACACCTTTTCCTTCTTCAGGATATGTCAAAACTAACTAAAAATATAGCATTGTTTTTCTATTTATCCAGAATCTATTTTTAAATTTTTTTAAAAAAATTTAAAAAAAAAAAAAAACAACAATTATTTAAAAAGTAAATTTAGTACCTAACTCAAATTGCTGCTCAATACAAATTTAGTCGAATAATTTTTAGGAAAAAATTTTAGAATAGGACTCGTAGTTAAATTTAGTTGGCTGTTTAGAATTTCTTGATTACTTTTACATGCTTTATTTATTTATTATTTTACACAAATAATAGTATAGGAAATTTACTCATAAATTCTAAGGACAAGGATGATAAATTTAACAATTCTGGCGTCTATAAACTTAGTTGTAAGGATTGTGCTGCATTTTATGTTGGTAAAACGGGTAGAAATTTTAATATAAGAGTAAAGGAGCATTTGAGATGTTTGAACAATAGTGGGTTTTCAGAATTTGCTAATCATTTGATAGAAAATAGTCATGGTTTTGATAAAAAATTGGGATTGTCAATTTTGCATATAAATGGTGTAGGTCACAAATTAAATAATTTGGAATCGTTGGAGATAAATAAAGCATGTAAAAGTAATCAAGAAATTCTAAACAGCCAACTAAATTTAACTACGAGTCCTATTCTAAAATTTTTTCCTAAAAATTATTCGACTAAATTTGTATTGAGCAGCAATTTGAGTTAGGTACTAAAATTACTTTTTAAATAATTGTTGTTTTTTTTTTTTAAAAAATTTAAAAAAAAAAATTTAAAAATAGATTCTGGATAAATAGAAAAACAATGCTATATTTTTAGTTAGTTTTGACATATCCTGAAGAAGGAAAAGGTGTTTTCCGAAACCGGTAGATGTTTTTTAAACTCAATTGTGGTTATTAAACTAAGATAATAAATAAAAAAAATACTAAAAATTTAATATTAACCACCAAACACGAACATGTGTTCACATTAAAAAAGTCTACTTATACGATATATATTTTTACTCGAATACATTAAATAATCTATGATAAATACACATACATAAAATCGTTATTTGACTAATGTTAAGAGCACACACGAGATACATTTATTATTTAATATTATTTCTCACCCCTCGGGGATTAGCCCTTTCACCCACATTCTGCATATTGAAAGGCAGTACCTCGGAGCGATTCACAAGTGCGAAGGTCGACCGAAGGCTTCTCTATAAATGATTTATAGCCTTCCACCCTCAGGATCGTTTGTTCTAGTTAGTCAATTGTAATTCGATTTCAAAGTTATCGCAGCGGCAGCAGTTGTTGTATTGAGTGGTGGGAAACACTTCAACGAAATTATTCAAAGTTGAATTTTGAAATATGCTCCAGTTATCAGTTTAAAATACTTTGGCACTGTAGGTAGAAAAAATTGAGTGAGAGCTTAGAACGCGCGCTCCATGTGAAACTTCTTTGTAATCGTAATAATTTTTTTTAATTTTATTAAATGGCAGACTTTTGAAAATGTTTACGTATATTTTTTAAACATAAATTTTTATTATGGAGAGCACATTCTTATTATGAAGTTGTAATGGAACGATAGATGTATTCATTTGAAAAGTTTATCATATAGGTGTGAAAATTTGTCGCCAAAGCACTGTGTTGCTATAACAGTTAATGCACGTTCCTAGGTTTGGAAGAGATCCAGGTTCGAATTTCGGTAGCAACACCAATATTTTTCTATAAAATTTATTTAATATGTATATTTTTCTAATTAATACATTTAATTTGTTTTACATATTTTTTCTTTAATTAAATTCAGTTAAAAATATGCACCTTCTAGAGTTTTTAACCAATACGATAGTGTTAATAATGTTTTATTATAGGTACTGTTGTTCAGTCTGTCAAAAGAAAAATAATGTTGTTAAATATTTAACAAACAATTAATACTCTCATGGTAATGTGTAAAGTTTACTGGGAAGGAAAGAAGGAAATATAATAATAACTTTTATTTTTGACATTAATTTTTAAATATAATATGTACCGTGTAGGTAATGAATTCATAAATAAATTTTACTTACCTATTGATAGGGTCATGGAATGACACATTTTAATCATTGAACATGTGAATATTGCGAATTTTCAAAGTATTAAAATTTAGGTTTGACGTTTACGGGTACTAAATGAAATACGCAGTCCCCACGGTAACGAGTATATTTGGTCAGATTTTTTTCATAACCTAGTATGATTTGAAGATGTTTACTCATTCCAGTATGATAATGATGTTCTAATATCCGTAATTAGATTTGTTTTATTTTAATCAATATTTTGGATTTTTATATATACCTCATATTTTATTTTACAATACACTGTTACAACACTGCCTTAAGTTATTTAACTCAAGGCAGTGTTGTATCAGTATACATATTTCTAATGAATACATTAAATTTGTATTAAAAATATCACATATCTGTTTTCTAAAAATTGCAACATCAATAAAAATGTAAAAAGTTTATAATTTTATAAAGTTTTTAAATATAACACATTTTTATTATGATTTTTTTAATACAAACTAAATATATTCATTAGAAATATGTACATATGAAATCAATTTATCGAAAAAATATTGTTGCTACCAGGATAAGAACCAGGATCTCTTTCAATTTGAGAAAATGCCTTAACCGATTATGCTACACTAACACAGTAAGTTGACAATATTTTTTCTTTAAATTGATTTTATAAGTGTATTAAACAAATAATAGATATCTCGAGACGAAGCAATTCTTTATTATATTTAATATAAATATATAGAATTATGGGTAATTACTGGTTTAAGTAATCACTTTATACAAATATAACGTTCACCATTCTCATCCATTAATTAATCTATCAAATTTTTGATAGATGTGTTTAAGGGAAATGAATTATCAAATATAGTCCATAGATAGCGATAGTGTAGTGGTACTTGAAGTGAGTCCACATATTAACATATATACATAACTTTCAAAAATTTTATAAATAAGGATATTGATTAATGGGTAAGAATGGTGAACGTTATATTTATGTAAAGTGATGACTCAAGCCAGCCGAAGACAGGTCGTAAGCCTTGTAATTACCCACACTTCCGTATACTTCCATTAAATATAATGAAAGATAGCTTCATATCTATGAGATATCTATTATTTGTTTAATGACGGCGCCTTTGTTGGTGAAAATCGTGTCCTTGGACGTATTCAAATATTTATATGTATACGAATACAAAATAGGTTTATTCGACATCTGAATTTTAAATCTAATCTATCATTTGGCTCCTATTTAGATGCAGCAAACTTCCACAATGTGAAGATCCTTGAACATCGACGAACACGTGCTGACCTACTTCTCTTCAAACTACTGCAAGGCCATATTGATTGTCCCAACCAATTGGAATTAATATCTCTCCATGTGCCATCTAGATCAACCCGGCAATCCGTACTCTTTCACATTCCCGGAAGTAGAACATCTTACATTCAAAATTCATTCATTTACCGATCATGCAAATACCATAATGAGAAATTTACAGAAATTGACTTGTTCAACGTTAGCCTTACTGCGCTTAAAGAGTTATTTTTAGAAACCACCTCAATTTCAATTTTGACTGATCATTCTACCTACAAACAAGTCTTATTCTCCCTTTACCGTAACAATTGTTGCAACCTCAACACCCTTTCTCCCTCTTTTTTATCTTTATATTTATCTTCTGCCCCTAAACATACTTATGTACATAAACATTTCTGTGGATTTTCATAAATAGTATCACATATTCAATATTTATTATGTTAATTATTATAATAAGTTTGTACACTGTCAAAATCCCTCAATACAATAAAATAAATAAAAATATGTTCCTAATTAATAAATTTAATTTGTATTGCAAATTATTAACTATAAAATTAAATTAGACATACGATAAAAAAAAATCAGTTATTAGCTCGTATCATGGTGGACATTATTTATTCCGGCTGAGCTGAATTTCTGGTGGCATTTAATTAAAAACATAAGTGATTAATGTTGTCATTTGTCACTGAGCTGTCTCTTAAACTTCCTTCAGACTACCTGATGTACAAACTTATCAACGGCGTTCCGTGATGTATTAGGGGTACATACCAAAAAGTTATTAATTATGTTTTAAATCAGTACTTTCGTGTCAGTTACCCTAGTTGCGTTAAGGTTTCTTCGTTCAATGAATTATTAAGGCTTCTATGAATATTTTAAATTTGGCAACATTTTAATACGTCCAAGAACACACAATTA
The DNA here is from genome assembly GCA_022840565.1 of Eubasilissa regina. Classification (NCBI taxonomy): domain Eukaryota; kingdom Metazoa; phylum Arthropoda; class Insecta; order Trichoptera; family Phryganeidae; genus Eubasilissa; species Eubasilissa regina. The sequence continues at coordinate 5,507,634 of JAINEB010000010.1, forward strand.
CTGGATTTTCACCTTCAAAGGCGCCATTATTAAACAAATAATATATATCTCACTGAGATATATGGTGTTTCTGGGAAATGAGTATCATATTTAGTTCATAGATGGCAACAGGGTAGTGGTATTCGAAGTATTTCCTTATATATAACTTTAAAAAATTTCACGGATATGGATATTGATTAGGTGGAATGGTGAACGTTATATTGTGTAAAGTGATCATTTAAGCCAGCCGAAGATAAGTTGTGAGCCCTGTAATTACATATACTTCTATTTATCTATTATTTGTTTATTTTAAATTCATTTTAACACCTCAAACACAGGATTAAAAGTTAATGCTGACACACACCCCTTTATAGTATTGCGATGAATAAATTTAAGTATCGAAACCGAACGATTTCCTTTATGGTGCTAAAATAAAAACGCGCATTCCATTCTGTGAACTCAGAGTACATGTAGATGTACACATTTTGCTATTTTTAAATCGGATAAATATGAATATCTTACATTTATATATATCAATTATTTTGTAAAAATGCTTAAAAAAAGGATAAAAAACATTGATCATCATAAACGATGGCATAAAGACGCATAAGACACGTCTGATTTGGCCGGCACACGCTCCGCAACTGTAGCGACGATCGGCATCCGACCTCCCGTATCCCGCGCACTGCGCCTTCCAAATCTTTTCGCACCTACAAATACACATGTTGACAAATTCACGTCAGGTACTTTGAGAATACATTTTTTATTGTATTGTAAATGTATTGTAATTATTTTATCCAATACATAAATATATTACGAAGGAATACCTAAAATATGAACTCTGTATTTAGTATATTTACAATTACAATTTACAATTTAAGAATGAAGGCTGCTGAAATAACCTTAAGGAAGTGTTATTATTGAACAAGTGAGAAATACCGAGACAAGGGAGACCCTCGGCAAAGATCCCGTACAGAAAACATAGAAAATTCTCAATTAAGATGGTTTGAACGTGTCTTGCGAATATCAGAGGAATACGAAGTTGTATCATTTCGGCAACTTTGGGAGGGAAGGCGGTTAACAAGTTGTAAAATAGCAACAAACCACAGAACAGTAAGTGAATAGTTCTACACATTTTCTTAGTGGAAACATAAATCCGATAGTTTATGACATATTTATGTACAGTAAAAGTATTTACTCCTCAAAAATTAAATCTTTGTGTAAACAATACGTACTTTTTACATTAATGCATTTTGTATTGTTAGCGTTTAAATTTTTGTTCCAATCGAGTCATATATTTAAAAAAAGTCACGGAGCTATTTGATTGCGTAAATGGTACCAAAATGTTCACGTGAGTGACACCAAATTGCAAATATTTATACAAGGAATTTGCGTTAGTCTATATATTTGGTAGTCTGTGTAACAAACACTGTATGACAAGAGATTGGGTTTTGATTAGTTAACAAATACTAAAGCAACGCAAAATAAAATAGAAAAACCTTATAGAGACTTTGAGCGCTAGACCCTCCTTGGATCAGGAGATGAAAAATATGATGATGATGTTGAAATTGAAGTTGTACCATGTTTTATGTGCAGTAATACAAACGTATTTTTTAAAAGTTGTGGCGAGTAGACTGCGACACCTGTGGGCCGAGCGGCGAACCGATAGCAGTATGTCGTGAGCTAGTTTGAGTGCGCAGTATGCTAGTGCAGTATTTTATCTTCGTTTTTCGGTCGGCAGGGACCGAACGCAACTCTAGCAGGGCAAGTATATATGGTACACGTAGCACTCACACATATAACCTATATTATATTCTCATACAATATACGTAATTATCAACAATGTACATTTTCCCTAAACTAGTGACTGCAATTCATATCCGCCATAAATCGTACACTCTTCCACATGTTGTGCACGTTCATCCGCTGGGAAAGGGGGTTCGAAGGGATAAATCGTCCTACTATTTTTCATCTTTCTTAACTTATTAAATAATAGTTCAATTATAAAATCGATAGTCTAAGGTTTACACTTTTTAAAATTATTAAACGAATAAATATCACTTCTTCAATTTTAGCAAAATTACTTTGTGGCCTCATTTTATATAAACAACAAGATAAAATACTTTGTTCAAACCACCATTTATTGATAATTCTACATGTTTCAATACCTATGGTATCTTCTTCATTAATTTGCAATGATTGCAATTATTTTTTTTGTATAGGTAAAACTTGCAGAAATTTTTGAATTACCGAGTACTTGAGATGTCTAAATAGCAACAACTATTCAGAATTTTCCAATCACCTTTTAAAAAAAAAAAATTTTTTAGTATTAACAAGGGTTTAGAAATTATACATATAAATACTGGGGGTTTATGGTTAGATAAATTAAAAATTGTATAAATTAAAAAAATGTTAATAGTAAGCTAAATATTATAAATAACTAAATTTTGTTTGCAAATAGTCTCATTTCAAATTTGTTTTCATATTATTTCTTACTTGTTCACCACTTTATAGTTTTGTTTTTATTTATGATTGTATTTTTAATTTCAGTATACATTGTTTCCTGAAGATGTCACCACAGGTATCAAAACATCTAGAATAATTAATAAATAGTGGTTTAAACAAAGTATTTTGTCTAATAAATATCAAGTCGAATAAATGAAAAGATCGTGGAAGAATCCACGGAGATTTTATATATTTTTTTTTTTTGAAAATGTATTTTTTCAATGATTTATATAGAGTAGTGAAGTTGTATGCCTTGTTCTTAGGAATATGAATTTACATAAGATATATGAATAAGACAAATGTCACAAGATAAAAAATGAAATAGGATATTAGAGCGAGAACGCCAAAGCACGCCAGCTGGCAGTAATGTGAGGAAGAACGGTCTATTATATTATTGCTAAGATCAAACCCCACACTTAGTCTAGAACCTAGACCGAGGGACGTCACAGAAATAATTAAATTACTTCATTTGAAACACCCGAATAGTAGGGGAAGGTGTAGGACATGTGGGGCGGAGAACAAATGGGACCTTATTTCTTGTAACTTTGAATTTGACGTCAATTAACAGAAGTTCTATAATTAGTGAATACATATTATTCTGCTTCATATAAGCGTTCAAACAGTTGGCAGCTACCAGCAAATTCATTATTAAATATCTTTAGTTATGCATCTTACTAACAAAAAAATATTATCACTATCAATTTATATATATAACGCTATAACATAATTGGTAGTGTACTTCCCCGGATTGGAAATAGAGATTCAGGTTCGAATCCCGGTAGTGCAAAAATAATATTTTTCGACAAAACTGATTTTATACGTGTATATTTATAATTAATACATTAAATTAGTATTTAAAACATCACAGACCTATGTTCTGAATAATTACAACTTCACAATAAGAATGTGTTCTCCTTAATAAAAATGAATTGATAATTCTGGCGTCTGCAGCCGGTTTACTCAAAGGTATTTGAGATTCTGTAAAAACAATGTAGATGGCTTTCAAATAATGGAACGATAGATGTATTAATTTGAAAAAAATATTAATATATGCGTATCATATTAGCGAATATGTATATTTTTTAATTTATTTAGACAGAAATAAGTTTTGTACAGCTGCAAAGAAAATACAGTTTGTTACACATATTTTACACATATTTTAAAATGAATTGCCTAATTATGTAAATCTTTTTTAGGGCAAATCGGTATACAAATATATTATACAAAACCAAAACTCACTGAAGGCAAAAAACAATAAAATCGAATACGTAACATACAAAGCAAGTAAACGTGAAAATATTTAATGAAAAAATATGTATATAAAAAAGAGAGAAAATAAAAAACCAATATGCAATACAATTTGTAACGTAAGCACATATACGTATATAATACGTAATATCTTATTATTTAATTACGTTACTCTTCTACATTTCTAGAAGTAGAACCATTTATGCAAATACCAGAATGAGAAGTTAACAGAAATTAATATTTTCAACATCAACCTTGCTACGCTTAAAGAGTTTTCCTTCTACCTACAAACACACCTTGCTCTCCCTTTACCACAGCAATAGTTCCAACCTCTCCACCATTTTTATAACCAGTTTTTATCTTCTTCTATTAATATTGATGTTTACGCGCCATTGTTCCATCGGTTGGCACACCTGAAATTTCTTGTGGTTGTATTAGTCACGTATGTATGTGAATATTTACGCACTTTTCGAAGATTGGAGAGCGCGCAAAACGACACGATTAATTACGTCCAGGGTAAAGAGGTCATAATAATCAGAGCGACGGGAGTGCGCATTCCGGTCGGTCGGAAATCTACCCAGAAGAAGAACAACAACAACATCGGACCAGCTGCGATGCTGTTGTTTATATTTTAAATCTGACCATATTATCAATAGGAAACCCGGAAACCACAGCTATCGAAGGAAATTAGGGTAACAATTATATTACCTTACATCGTAAGCTGCTCCATGATGAACCTTATTAGTACTTTGTGTGAACATGTCTACGGATTTTTATAATTAGTTTCATATGCTATATATTATCTTAGTTGTATTATAATTATTTATACTGTTTTAATCCCCTTAATTAAATAAATACACTATCTGTTTTTTTATATACTGTAGATTATAAATATAAACCAAGGAATTTGTGTACCAAAAATATTTAAATCCTATGTAACCCAACTAACAATAGAATATTAGATCATCCATAATAACAGGATTTTAGTCATGTCTTTGTGGCTAAAATGAATAAAAATAAGTTATAACAACACTCAATAATTTAAATAGTTGCAGCTGACTATTTTCGAAAACAAAAATATCACTAAAAAAATATCAAAGGCATTACTAGTTTTATTATTAATTAATATTATAATTTTATATTCATCGCGATATTTAAAAAAAATTAATATTGCTAAGCGTATAATCCAGAAACTCTTTTTCTTTCTTTTTAGTGGCCTCATAGGATTCGGAAGTCCAGTCACCACAAAGAGCCTCTCAACCCTTGACATCGCCATTGTGGTCCAGTGTGCTGGGCGTTCGCCTACCCCTTTTCATCAGGACAAAAAGGTCACGTAACCACCTAATTCGTATTTCAAAGGATATTGACATATCAATCTAATGTAATGTAATAGTTTCCATTAAAATATGTTCAATCATTTGAACATGTTAAACACAAAGCTGGATTTTAATTTATTAAGATGTTAACGGAATGAGAAATACGTATATATGACATTTAATATAAAAATATAGTGAAATTTAAATAATTATCTACCCACAGAACAATGTTCCAATTTCAAAATATTTGATGATTGATTGTTTACCATTTTTAAAAATCTACCGTATCCATATTTCAAAGGAAATCGATACATCATTCCAATGAAATGTGTCAATTTCCCGACGTGTGAAAAGACAAAAGCAAAAGACGAAAACATGTTATATATATATATATTGTGACGTGCACGATAGAGTGTCAGCACGTCCACCGGTTTCACCCAAGGTAGAACATGAGATTGTAAGTACTATGAACAGAATTGGCTATGCTATCTCCCACCTGCCTTCAACAGCCATGCTCAAGGAAATATAAATAAAATTGAGAGAGATTTTACAACATTATAATTGAAACAAATAAATAAAGAGAGAAAAACTTTATCAAATTATTCACTAAAAATCACTCTGTTAAATTACATTTTAATGCACAAAGCAATTTCCATCAGCGGCATAAATTGAATTTTTTCTCATGTTTACTTGGGTATGTAAATATGAAACCGGAATTTTTGTATAGAAAATATACGTTTATTTTATGAAAATTAAACAAAACATTTTATTCAAAGTATTGCCCATCGCTAGTTATATATTTTTCCCATATCTATGATAATTTGTGGATGCCAAAGTCATTTTTGTAAGAAGTAAAACTCTGCTCAGCAAGTGCGTGTCCCGTCGATAAACATTAGTAATCGAACGGAGCCAAGTATAGTGAGTAAGTCGTATATGAAAGTATTTTTCAACTAAACGCCTTAATCCTTTCCTTAACCGGTTTTGCTCTATGTGATGGTGCATTATCATGAAGCAAAATCACTTTGTGTTGCTTTTTTTGATATTTTGGTCGTTTTTCACGCAAAGTTTAACGGTTTCGTCAGGTTTTAGCTGCTCATAATAGATCACACCCTTCTGATACCACCAAATACAGAGCATTGTCTACTGTCCATAGCAATTTGGCCTTGCAGTCGATGTCGATGGTTTGCCTGAAGTTACCCATGATTTTTTAAGGCTTAGAATTCTCGAAATATATCCACTTTCCATCGCCAGTTACAATTCAATGGAGAAACGACTTTCTTTTGTACCTGGCGAGCAGTATTTCGCAAGTGGTTTTTCTGATTTTCTGCTGCCTTTCATTCAATTCATTTTGTCGTCATCTAGATCTTTCATATGGCTTTCAAACGTATAGAGATGGCTTCTCGTGTCACATTTAATTGACCCGCGTGTTTTTGTTACGTTTGATCGATTGAGTATGTGAGCTTTATTTTTGTGTAGGTAAAACTGCATACTTTAACCGATGGCAGTACCTTTAGGGCCAAGTTCGGTTAAACATCTATTATACGACGTTGTACGCTGAATATAGCTTACGGATTATTTTCAGTATTTATCTGGAGGATAAGCAAGCCTGGAGTCGAAGGAAACTAAAGGCAGATCACCGAGCGCGACCGCACATAAGGCAAGTGAGTAGTTTTTTCTGCATAATTTGTAGACTCACTAAAGAAACATGACTAATATATAAGGTATTTTACGGCGACAATATGATAAAAAAAAATTAACTTTTCTAAATTTCTAATTGAATAAGAATTGTTAGTTTCGTCAAAAAACGTTAAGGACTAACGTTCTTAATGTGATTTAGCTCCGAACGTCCTAACAGGAAAAAGAAAAGTGTTTTTTCTTCGATTATCGCCGTCATTACATCGTCGGCCGGATAACAAAATGTCCCTTTCTCTTCTCCATTTTCCGCGGCTAATACTAAGCCCTTCGGACTTAGCAGATTTGTGGTATTTTTTGTCATTGCACAACGTGACTTGTGATATGTGATGCCATAAATATAGGACGTGCCGTGTGCTTCAGCAGCGACCGTGGTATCATATTTTGTATTTAAGAAAAGTATATTATTTATACATTTCTTTATTTTCTCATACTAACAACCTACTAAATTACTGATTATAAGTGAACTTAGCAAATATTTCTTAGCGAATAAAGGCAGGACTTTTGAAGACGCATACAACTAGCTAAAGTTTCTATAAACCAACTTACGAGAATATGGAAGCAAACAAACTGATTACGCGCTGGGTTTCTTGATTTATAGTAATGTACACGTGTGTATGTGAATATTGCCGCTGTTTTTAGGAGAGCCAAGAAGATGGTAAACAACTGGTAGTTCAATTATATTTTATGCTTCAACCAGTCCAGAGGTCCAAATAAACCATCAGTGCGCGTTTCGGTTGGTCGTAATCTATCCAGCCAAAGGAACAATATCACCAGACACCAAATACAATAAAAAGACTAGTGCGGTTTATATATCATATTGTCAATCAGAAACCTGTAAATCAGCTATCGAAGGCATTTATATAAACACAAGCAATTAAAATTATGTTGATTCAATCAATCTTATCTTTTCACATATGTAACCAAGACCTGGATAGTGTGGATAGTCTTCAAAATGTATTGCTGGATGTCACGCATTCCATGGACAGCATGACGTACGAATGCTTAAATGCTACAACAAATCCAACCACAGCAAGCCTACTTCTAATATAAACCTTAATATATCTGTCCCGCTCTGGTGAACCAATTACGGGAGGACAGATTACCTTCTGACACCGAACCGTCAAGATCCGCTATTTTTCTACCGTCCAAAAGCAGCACCGTGCGTGACGCTAGGACAACGAAGAAACGGTGTTCTCAACAGCTCCGGAAGTATAGTGATATCTCTGTTCTTCACAAAAAAGCTTGGTGAAAGCGACGTCAAACCCAGGACTTTAGAGCAAGGTAGGCCAGATCCATCTGCCATTATTTTCCTTTCTGAATCCACTTCGGGTTTCATTAACTAATCATTATTATAATCGATACGGTCCACGGTGTCTTATCCCACCAACAGTGAGCAATATATATTGTAACGGAATGGCAAACATCAGCCGGCCAAATTCCTGCTAAAAGAGAAATCCTTGGGACCTTCGCTCGGGGCGCGAGACCGCATGCAACATCTACAAAACAATAGTTTTTTAACACCGAGCGGGACTATTGAAAAGGTCATAATTTTAGAAAGCTGCCCTTGGAACAAACGAATATTGTCATTTTTTACCAGGAATAGAGATCGGATGAAAGCCGGGAGAGGAGAAAGCTGACAGGCCATTTGAACCAACATGTGGGAAAAGGACATCTCTCCCTTAGGGTTACCCTTAAGTGAGAAAGAGATGGAACCCAGAAATTGGGTATATAAGGCCCAGCAAATCCTAGAGAAGACACTTGGAGTGGGGGTGAGTCGCTGGACCCTGGTTATCGTGATAACTGGTATACCGGACGAACCCGGAGGACTTGGAGTGGGGGTGAGTCGCTGGACCCTGGTTATCGTGATAACTGGTATACCGGACGAACCCGAGGGAGGCGCATCTAGGGATGCTGGCGTTTATCCTGTTCCTCGGAACTCGGTACGTTGTTTACCCTAGATGGCGCGGATGAGGAGGAGGATAGAACGTCTGAAGACTCTGGGCCATCCCTCTTCGGACGGAGGCTTGAATACGGAGGACGTTCTATCGGAGGTGACCGGTGGAGGAGGATAGAACGTCTAAAGACTCTGGGCCATCCCTCTTCGGACGGAGGCTTGAATACGGAGGACGTTCTATCGGTGGTAGCGGAGGTGACCGGTGGAGGAGGGTCATCGGCGGCCGATATCTCCAACTGGAGGTAGCGGAGGACTATCGGGTCAGCACAATAAGGGCTTCAGCCCCGACAACGCTGACTCCGAGAGTCCGAGGTGCTCCGGCATCAAGGCCAGGACTGGCGACGTCCGTAAGGACCCGAGCAGGTGGGGCGCTCAGGAGGTCACTTTGTGACCAGTACCCACAGAGCATCATGAAGGATTGGAGGAGGGCGCCGTGGATCCGCCTTGCGGGGCGCTCGGAGGCTCCAGTCGCGGAAGGTGCTGAGGCTGATGACAGCCTATGTGTCTGTTAGGCACTAGCTTTGGCAGAAGCTGTTGAGTGTGTGGGCCGCTCAGGAGGGTGTGTCACACCCAGAGCCCACGGAGCAGCCGGGAGTAGGGAGGAGGGCTGCTGGAGCAGGTGGGGCGCTCAGGTGGAGGTATCACGTTCGGAGGGATACCGTTCGGTGACGGCTGTCCGGTACCCACACAGCATCAGGAGGGGTCGAGGGACGGCGCCGGGGATCGCGTCGCGCGGATCCAGGAGCCATTGACCCCGAGGATGGCTGGTTTAGGTTAAGCTTAGATTTAGATTATTTGTAAGGTAGTTCTTAAGTATTAGGATTATTTAGTTAATTAAGTCATAGTTATTTTAAGTAAGTTATTTTTATGTTTATAATACAAGAATCTATACAACCAGACTTCTCTTTGACAACCTTCCCGGTTCCTATCCCGAATATCAGCAACCTGTGTGAGAAAACGACTTGGCGTGTATTGTGTAACGGCGCGCCTGCAGATCGATCACCGCTCGGCTGCATGAATTGAGGAAAGCGCGTTCACCTCGTCGAGGTGGAATGCGTGGATTTCCGGGGGTGGGATGGAATCGGTGCGCTTCACGCGCCTCACCATAATCCCCCCCCCCCATTTTACGTTACAATATTTTATTTTTTTCAGCCGCATTAAGCCTAGAATAAGAATAAGAATAACACAGTGGTAGATAAATACATTGCATCTGCCTGGAAAAACCCTGGAGTCACCTATGAAGGCAACCTCGGACCAGTACGTTACGGAGATGCATTACGAGCCGAGTCTCACCTGATTGATTGAAGGAGGAACGAAGAAGAAAATAAATATTGTTTCTTAACCTTTCCTCTCCATTGAGTTAACATTGCCTAAATTTTAATTTTTTTTTTATTTCCATCAACGCCCTTTTAATTAATTATTTATTTAATTTAAATATAGCAGTACATTTTTAATTGAAATTTCAATATAATAATTTAAATACAACATAAATAAAGTATAAATCGACATACAAATATTTATTCAGTTCATGTATGCTCCTGCAACGAAAAATGTCAATGAAATTCAACTTGTTACCAAGCCGATGCATCCGCGATATTGGCGAGTTAACAGCATAATTATTTCTATATGTACCTACAAAGAACATTTCATATTGTCTCGTTTGAGTTGGTATTTTATACGAAACCATTCGTATTAACTCAGGTCAGTCCAACATGCTATTGATTATTTTATATAGATTGTTCCGCACAGAAAACAAGAATGTAGACAAGGGTAGTTAATCGATCTCAGCTTCTCTCAACCGGCGACGATGATGATGATTATGAGGTCGAAAGAAATGAGACCCAAATATAGTTTAATATAAACATAGTACGGCGGCAAAATCGAGAATGGTTTCCGCCAACAGAATACTCTGTTTTTATTCCGATTTATAACAATACATTCAGTCATATTTGCACGTACCTACTCAGCGACAGGCCACCGCTTGTGATGTTTTACTAAAACGTCTTTGTTTTTCTGATATCTATCCTATTGGTCTTGGTTTTTTGGCGCCACGCCGATGATTACACATTTAAATTATTAATACCTGTCTTATCATACCAATTATATGACAACTCCTTGGCGAGTAATTTTGTGCGATACATAGATATACTATATCGCTCAAATCTACTCTTTTCAAATGAAGTAGATATACTTGTAATTTATATTTTCTATCGATATATAATAATAATTAATTTTTTGATTCATAGTACAGTACAGTATTTTATTATATTGTTATAATCAGATGAAATTGCAGTAAAGTGAAACATGTATTTCGGTACCCTGCCTGCTACACTAGTATCTTACTATATTATAGCAGACAGTGCCCTTCCGGTATAGTAATAAACAAAGTGCAGTGTTCAATATACTAATAAATACACATAAAGAGTAAATCAAGATGCGATTAGTAGCATATAAATACAATGTTCAATGTATATAAAAAGTAAAAAAATATTATATAAAGAGTAAAACAGGATGCAATTAATAGAATATAAATATAATATAAAACTTAAAATAAATGCAATGTTCCATTTAAAAAAAATTAAAAAACTGAGTAAAGTAAGAGTAAATAAGTAAATAACATACAAACTTATGTAAAATTGTAATGCTCAATATAAAACGATTGAAAAAAGTTCAGTTGAATGGCACTACCACAACTACACAGAAGAAAAATGCAATATTCAGTACATATTTACTGTTGTTGTTCAATAAATAGCAATAATGACTTTTTATTAGCGAAGTTAGGATATTTTATAACACATCACCCCTAAATAATTAAGTAAACAAAATATTCCACTGAAAAAATGTAAAGCACGAATTAAAAATTGTTAAAATTTAGTTGTGTTAAAAATTTCTGGTTTAAAAATTGAATCTCCTGGCGCTGTCTAGTTAAATATAAAAATAATAACAGTAAGCAAATATATGGAATTTAAAATTGATAAATTCTTTCGATTTTTATAATATGTGAGCCATAGTGGGGAGACCACAGAGTGGAGTTATATTCCAGCGTGCTTTTTACAATAGATGTACACAAAGTTGTTAGAGGGCGGAGAGAGTTTTTGGCTGTCCTTAACGCAAATCCTAAGAATTTCATGGCTTTGTTACAAATTTTGTTGTAGTATTGAATAAATAACAATTTTTTGTAGAAGCCCGCATAACTGCGACTCTATTTAGATTAATGTTGTATTAAAAAAGGAGTTGGCTTTTACTTACGTGAATATCTTTGTAAATCTACTAAATACAGAGTTATTAGGAGAACACATTCCTATTGTGAAGTTGTAATTATTCAAAAAATAGGTCTGTGATATTTTAAATATTAATTAAATATATTAATTAGAATGATATACTTATAAAATCAATTATGTATCAGTGTGTCCAAAATTTAGTAAATATGAATTGATAATTCTGTCGTTTTCTATCAGATTAACGATTAAATGTATTATTATTATTCAAAAGGTAACATATAGGTTCGAAAATTTGTCGCTAAAAATGTCATCGCTGTAGCATAGTTAGATAATGCACCTTTCCCGGTTTGGAAAGAGATCTAGGTTCGAATCCCGGTGGATATTTTTAGATATATTTCTTTCTTAGATATAGATGTATATCTTTCTAATTAAAATATTTAAAATACAGAGTTCGTAATTTAGGTATTCTTCCGTAATATAAAGGGTTACTGGTAATACGATACAATCATATAACAACGCAATAGTAAGGGTCGTTAGGAATCGTTTCTTATATATTTTGAATTATCGATATTTTTAATAAAATCCAAAATTTTACTTCAAAGTTAAATTAAAAAAAAAAACTACACCATGTATCTACGTATTTTTTTATTTCTTACGCTTAGACAACAAGCTCACACGTTATTATGAACCATAAAAACAGTACATTTTGCTAATACTTTCGAGCAGCATATTAAAATTCTACAGCGTTATAATAAAAATTTATTTTCCTTTCCGGAAATAAGCAAATTTCTTAAAAATTTTATGGAACAATTAAGTGCACAAATTATTTTTAAAACTTTGGTATTTTACTAGCTATCCAAGGAAAGAATTTTGTATTTCGTATTTTACTAGCTATCGAAGGAAGGTTGGAAGAAAAATCTCTACTTATGAAAAGGAATCCATAAGAGATAGACTAGTCACCAATTGTAAATAAAGTACATCGAGTTAACTAAAGTTAAAACGTGGTGATTTTGAGGTTAACATTATTATCACTTTTAATTATAACTACCCTTTTCTGTTCTCATATTCAGGGTTTTAGTACAAAACAACTCAAATCTTATATTACAAAAATAGTGAATGTAAATAAGGAAGAAAAAATATCACAAAAACAATAAAAAAAATTTCTTATAATTTCATTAACTTTTCCTCTCCTGTGATATAAACTGAGTTAACATTACCCATAATTGTGTGAATATCTCCTGTAAATCTAATAAATACAGAGTTCATATTTTAGATATTCTTTCGTAATATATTTATGTATGGGATAAAATAATTTCAATATATATTAACCATATGCAATAATAATAAAAAATGTTTTCTCGAAGCACCTGACGTGAATTTTTCAATACGTATATGTGTACGTATGAAGAGGTGTAAAAGGCGCAATATACGGGGTGCCGGATACCGATCGTCACTTTAGTGGCAGAGCGTGCGCTGGTCGATATATACGAGTCTTTTCTCATTTTTAGTACTTTTACGCAATAATTGATATATTGGGTATTAATATTTTTTCGAAGAACCTGACGTGAATTTGTCAATACGTGTATATGAGTACGTCTGAAGAGGTGCGGACTTTTTTTATCATTTTTAGCACTTTTATATAATAATGTATATAATTTATAAAATGTATACTGAGTTTACAGCATCGGTATGCGCATTTTTATTTTAAGGGAAATGTTAAAATGACATATGTGCTTCTGAAGTGCTCGGCTATCCCGTTTACGTAATTTATTGTATTTAAAGTTTTACGTAACTGAATATGTGAAAAATTGATTCTTTTTTTCAGTAGCGACATGGGACTCGAAAGTCTATGACCGCTATGCCCATATCCTTATGGTCGATGATGAGCAGTTGCCTATCACTTGCAGACCACTCTAGTTATTACCAACCCCTACGTTTTTGTCATCCTCTCAATCCTATTGGCTTGTGTATGAGAGTTTTACGCTATTACGGACTCATCTACTGTCACTTCATGTTCTGCCCACTTGTTGTCTTCTTTAAATTTTGGCCGACCGAAGCGCGTACTGGTGATTTATTTGGACCGCTGGACTAGTCGAAGAACGGGATGTAATAAGAATGACGCCTGTCGGTTACTGTCTTCCGAATAAAGGGCGGCAATACTCACACACAACCAGGAAACCCTGTGGTGCCAATCAAAGTAACATGGCGCGTAAACACTTGAAGTCTACCTCGCACTTCGAAATTAATATTTGCGAAATTGTTCCATTATTAATCTATATCTTTGCTTTAAGTCCTAAATCATTTAACTAATAATAGTCTAGCTGCTCAAAATTCGATGACATTGATTTTTTTGTATTCAATATATAATATGAATTCACTAAAATATTTCAGGTATTCAAAATAATTGCATAATTACGATTTTTTAAAATGCTTATATGATATTTCTAATATGGCTTAGATTAGACGCATATTCCTTGAGCATTTTCATCTGGTAATTTAGTCAGGTACCCATAAAGCATTGTGGACAAGGTCTGTTACACCCTTTTTTAAAGAGGCGCTAGAAGGAGGGGACCCATACTTTCCCGGAACCGTTGTAGAAGTTTCAACTTCTTTTCGGTTCCACACACAGTGCTATAATAACGCAAAATCTACAATTAATAAACACAAAAGAAAGAAGATAAAAAAAAAACAAAATATGAATTTTAATTTGAGCCTTCCTGCGCCCTTTTAAGTGCTATATTTATTTTATTTTTTAGATACAGGTACATAACAACATTACAAACAAACAGATAATCAAGTGTTATGTTATGTAAGGGCTAAATATTAAGTACACCTTTTCAGGAAGGGACTTTGATGAAACACAATGATGTATGAGTAACGCCATACACAGTTACGCGCGATTTTGTTTGTTTTAAGAATTTGAAAGTGTCCGCGTTCTCACTGACACGATCTGTTACTCCCTGTATAATACTTTACATTTTCTCAAATTTTAAGATGATAGCTACATATTTGTTAGTTACATTACTTTTGTTGTAGGCAATATATTTAGCTCGCAACATAAAATTCTCGTTCAAGTCTATGGTTGTCCTTTGACTCAGATATGAACGCAAAGATCAGCTCTAAATCGCATTTGATCCCCCCTAAATGACCACCAGTTCACACTAGTGATGGTAAAAAATGCTACTCTCGACTCACTAGTGTGATTGTGATTGATATTCGATAATATCAGTGATTAAAAACTGTGACTGTGACCACAGTTTCATTACTAATACATAATGCATAAATACACGAAATAAATAAAAAAACAAACAAATAATAGATATCTCATAGAGACGAAAATATTTTTAATTTATTTAATAGAAATACAAGGAAGTATAGGTAATTACAGGCCTTTCGACTTGTTCTCGGCTGGCTTAAGTGATCACTTTATACAAATATAACGTTCACCATTCTCACCCATTAATCAATATCCATATATTTTAAATATTTTTAAGTTGTATAAATGTTACTATGTGGAAACACTTAGAGTTCAACAACACTATCGCAATCTATGAACTAAATTTGATATTCATTTCCCTGAAATGAACATAATTACTTATATTTATGAAAATTATTTTGCGTAAAAAACAGATTCTACCATATATAATTTAATACCACAAAAAATAAGAAAACCCTTAAAAAATGTGAGATTATTTTTCGGATCAAATTCTCAGCATTTCAGGTCACATGCGTAAAACACTTTGGCAGAATCTGCTAAATAATGCTGATCACGAATTATAACATCATTCTTTCATAAATATTTTCGTTTTATATGCCAAATTAGAGTTCATAACCAAATATAAATAAAATAAAAAATGTATCACGAATCACGATATTCCCAGATATTTAATCACTGATAGTGGCTCAAAGATGTTAGTGATTTACTCACGGTTCATGATTTCGAGCCCATCACCAGTTCATACAGAGTCTTTATTGTCGTCATACAATAATATCTGGTTTATACACTCACTAGAGAACGGAATCCGAGACGTTTCAAAGAGTTGTGATGGCGGGCTGAGTGCATTTCTGTGTTGGCTCTTGCTGCCTAAGATGAATGATGCATCTTAAACAAAGAGGTAAGACTCTGAGTAATCCTTAACTTTGAAGTAAAATTTACAATCGATATTTCTTTGTACACGGAACAAAGAAAATTCAAATCTTTTAAATGAATTTTACGCAGTCTACCAAATACGGAAATTCCATATTTCAATATTTTAATTTTGAATAATGTTAATACAAATTAAAAATACTTAAAATTGAATGTAGTAAAAATAAATATTTATATGTTACGTAGATACGTAGTAAGACTATGTCACAATTTGTGCGAAAATATCTGCTGAAAATATCACTTACTGAAAATTCGAGATACAAATGTATTCGAGATGAAATTTTAACATCATAATAATTTTAAAACAACTAAAATGCGGAAAAGTCCACACCATCCTCTAAATGGACCTTAAAAACGGGAAGAAAATATATTAATCCTCTTTTTACAAATGAATAATTTCATTTTTAAAGAAAGTAAGTTCGTCGTCCTAATAAATCATTCTCTATATTACTTTTTATACTTATATTAAAGAAAGATAGCTTCGATAGTTTTTCAAATACTTGATATAATAAATCAAAAAATAAATATGGATTAAATATATTTTGTCTACAGGGTTGGCGTTTGATTATCGATGTGTAAAAAAACCTACCTTACCTCACTCACCAAAATTTCGTACCGGAGTAATTTCATAAAAAAAATGTGTTACCAAACGATTACGTATTACTTATTGCTTGCTTATTATGTATAATCATATACAGGGTGTGACAGACCTAGTCAACAATATTTTATGAGTGCTTATTTGAAAATGTTCAAGGGATATGTGACTAATCTCAATCATGTCAGAATTGTAAGCCATTCAAAAAGTCGTTATTGTGTGATTATTTCGATTATTTGAAATATTTTATATTAATTTAAAATTATATATTGAATACAAAAAATTAAAAGTCATCGAATTTCGAGCGACTTGACTATTTTTTGTTAGGTGATTTAGGGTCTGAAGCAAATATATACATACATAATTGAACAATTTTGAAAATATCTATTTCGAAGTATGTAACATGATTTTGTAAAAATTTCAAACAATAGTATTTCCCGTAACAGTGCAAAATTTGCACATATTCCTTGAACATTTTCGACTCGTTATTTAGTCATGTTTCCACCCATAAAATACTTATTTATTGTGTAAATGATATTTATAGAACACAATACCAGTAGTCATTTGGAAAAAAAAACAAATCTTATTGAAACAACATTTCAAATATTATTATTCAAAAATTAAATAAATATACGTAGAATAATAAATAAAGCAAAAAAAAATATGACATAAAATACGAGAATTGTTTACAATGCATAATTAACGTCTAAAAACTGACTTGTTTGTAAAACAAGATCAAAGAAATTTAAATAAATTAAGTACTAATTAAATGCTTTAATTAGAAAGATATACATATAAAATCAATTTTAACGAGAAATATTGCTGTTGTTGCTGGGATTCGAGAAACATTGCTGTTGTTACTGGATACAGCACACAGAGCTTTTAACGACAAATTATCGATCCTACATGTTACACTTTTCAAATTAATACATCTATCGTTCCATTATTTGAAAAGGATTTACTGTATTTTTACGGAATCTCAAATACCTCTGAGTTCTTCTATAGTAGACGTCAGAATTAACAATCAAATTTTGGACACATTGATACAACTTATATATTATTAAGGAGGGCACATTCTTATTGTGATGTTGTGACTGTTCAGAAAATAAGTCTGTGATATTTTAAAAACGAATTAAATGCATTAATTAGAAATATATACATATAGGTTTAATTTTTGGATCTCTTTCCAATCCAGAGAACGTGCATTAACCAACTATGCTTAGAGCACACAGTACTTTTGACGACAAATATTTTTCGATAAACTTTATTTTACATGCATGTAATTAGTATTTAAAATAACGCTAACCTATTTACTTACTTACCATCACGCAGTTTCCCCGCGAGAATAGGCATAGCGAATAGAGCGCCTCATCCACATTCATACATCTTCTCATAAAAGCTCGCCAATTGTTGAGGTTTCTAACCAGAACCATCCTACATTATCTGATTTATCTGGTCGTGCCAAGTCTTCCGCGGACGTCCTCTATTTCTGGTGCCATCAACACTTGCGTCATATATATTTCTTACCATTCTCTCCTCATTCATCCGTTCCATGTGACCAAACCACCTAAGTAATCCTTTCTCAATCTTACTCACTATACTAACATCAACTTTACATTCTTTCCTTATTTCTTCATTCTTTACTCTGTCATAAATAGATTTGCCACAAACGATCTCATTTAACCTATGCACTGAATAATTAAAATTTCACAATAATAATAAGTTCTTTATAATTAAATAAATTTGTTATTATATCTACCATCCTGTATGGAATTTACCTATTTTATAAATGGGCTCAATAGATTATTTTTCAACTAAAGATTTAAACATTATAAAAGTATTAACATAGCACACATGTACACAAACATATTGCATCGCTTTATAAAATAGATTCCTCTTATGATAAGACGGGAACTTTTTTAATTCCCTGCGGACAACAATAATATCTGAAGGACATTTCTTTACCTCAACAGCATTTCTCTGTAGGGACGAATATAATAGAGCTTTTACGCATCAAGGATTTTCCAGCTTTTTCCCCATTGGGGAAAGCGTAGGACTTTCCGGTCTTGCAGGCAATTCATTCTAGGCGACCACATCTCTTATGACACCATTGTATACGACTATTAAGGAATAAAATCAACTGATTTTTCATTCTTCACTCCATTTTTATATATATATGAGAGTTTAAAATCTATTCTAGGATGGCTCGATTTTTAATATTAAATATACGACATTAATAAATAATATTAAAAACTATTTTTTACAAACAACGCTTTAAATAATGGATAAAGTAATATTTGAATATGTTCACAATTATTGGATTTTCACCAACAGTGTAGTGGTACTCGAAGTGTTTCCACATATTAACATATATACAACTTCCAAAAATTTGATAGATATGGAATGGATTAATGGGTGAGAACGGTGAACGTTATATTTATATAAATTGATCACTAAAGCTAGCCGAAGACAGGTATCAAATCTTGAAAGTACCTATATTTCCATTATATATAAAAAAAATAGCATCGCTTTGTCCCTATGATATATCTATTATTTGTTTAATAACAATGCCTTTGTAGGTGAAAATACAGTAATTCTTGGACATATTCAAATACTGGTTAAAATAAGAAAATATATAAAATAGAGAAAATATCGATTTTTCAGGCATATTGTACTATAATGTGGAAAAAACATTTTATAGATAAATAATATTACTTTAAATAATTTTAAAAAATAGTTATATTCTCAATGTGACATATGCTGCTTCAGGAAAATGAATTGTCAAATTTAATCCATATATGGCGATAGTGCAATGGTACTCAAAGTGTTTGAACGTATTAACATATGTACAACTTCCAAAAATTTGATAGATATGATTGAGTTGAGAATGGCGAACGTTACATTTATATAAAGTATGAGTCAGCCGAAGACAGGTAGACAGGTGCAGCTCTGTAATTACCCATACTTCCATATATCTCCATTAAATATTATAAAAAATAGCTTCGACTCTATAATATATCTATTTTTTATTAAATATTTAATTCATTACTGTGACTGCGAGTTGTCACATATTCATATTCATGGATCGTCGCCATGCTCGCGCATTTGAATGTGACATACGTAGATAAATGGTTCTTGTCTATTACCTATCCTATTACCCCATCATTCTATAACCAGAACCGGGTATTTTCTATGGTGTGTTCTCTGTAGTTATACCTTCGAACTGTTTGGTTATTGTTTACCGGTGGTACGATAGGTTGTAGAGTTGTTAATTATCGTCCTGATGTGTGCGGCTAACAGTGTATTGTTTGTGTGTAATCGGTTTCTCTCTACCGTGCGCCTCTTGCTATTGTGAATGGACTTGCTTGATACTTTAGTGCTATCGCTGAAAGTGTATGACTAAGTGTACTTTGTACGGATCAGTGTTGTACGTATCCTGAAGATCAGAAGACTCAGATACCGTAAGGAGCGTTTCACAGACGAGTCGTACTTTCTAGTTTGGGTGGTTCTTCAGCCGCCCCTTGTCCCCTATTTCTGTCTTTCTCCCGAATTTCTTCCACCCTTCCTGCATCTCTTAATTTCTCCACCCCTTCGATTATACAGTTACGATAATTAAATCTGATTATCAGTAATTCTTCAACACATCATTACTTTACTAAAAACTAAATCCCCAACAGTTAAAGCTGAGTTACCAAGTTAAAGTTCAAGTTAAATGCGTAAAACATTTATGCAGAATCTGCTCGATGACGCTGATCACGAATTATAACGTCATTCTTTCATAAATATTTTCGTTTCATATGTCAAATAATGGTTCATAACCAAATATAAATAAAATAACAAATGTATCACGAATCACGATATTCCCAGATATTCAATCACTGATAGTGAGTGTGGTTCAAAGATATCAGTGATTGACTCACGGTTCGTGATTTTGAGCCCATTGCTATTTTCCATCCTAGCTATACCATGATAAAAATCGTCACTGTATTTGTTTCTTTCGCTATCCAAATTGTCTGGAAAAAAACTCAAATGAGAGTGCAAAAAATTAATTTTAAGGGACATATTGCTCCCCATGTTTTCATAAGCTGTAATTAGATTAGTGACAATCTTAACGTAGTCTTTGTGTTTTTCATTTTCCAAGATATTTTCTATGACAGACTATAAAACTGAAGGTTAGTTCTATGGGTTTTAATACCGTGGAAAACTGTTGATCTTTCACAATCTCTTTTATTTGCGGTCCTACAAAGATTCCCTCTTTATTTTAGCATCGCTTTTCCTCAGAAACTTTTATTTTAAGTACTTAAAACCATTGCCATCTTTGTACAGAGTCTTAAGAAAATTTGTAATAAGACCCAACTTAAGATGTAGAGGTGGAAGCAGTACAAGCCATGTTGTTAATTTTGTTATATTTCAGTATATTGAATATCTAAAAATATATAGAACAATTAATTGTATGCGGAACACCTGAGAGACGTATGTCAGAAATGTGTAAAATATAGTTGACTCTACTTACTTTCCCTACGGGAAAAGGTACGAATTCATTTACTTATTCAATGTTATATTTTAAATTCTTCTACATTTTCAAATTTGATGGAATATTTCGTAACCTGTTTAAAATAATTTCAAAGAGAATGAAATATCCTTGAAATATATTTTATGTTTATGTAGAATTTTATATTCACACGTTTTATATATGTTTTGATGAATTATTCCCGCGTAGATTTTGACAAATATTAGGTCGAAATCATGACTGGTAATCATTCAGTGCAATTTTAAGTTTTGACAGTAATGCAATGCATAATAAAAGAGAAAACCTTTAACATTTCGCATCGCGTTTGACAGCGTGACCGTATTCGTTTGTATTTTATTACAGAATTATATTTAGTATCGAATTAGCACGCGAGCGATGGCCGATGGATGGGCGCTATGGATAAGGCTGAGATGAAATGGTGTCCGGTCTATCTCCTGGAGCGAGAGATGAATCCTGGCGCAGGCGTGTGGCGGCCCGGGTTTTCAGCTGCAAAGGCACCCCACGGCCGCGTTGGCAGATGCAATAGATGAACTCCGTAAATAGAAGAAATAAATAAAAGTAACCTCCCTCAGAAGAATGTTAACCTAAAAAAGGAAGATGTAAAGAACATTTTTCAATCATCCAATGTCGGGATTAATTGTGTATTGTGACTAAATGTGTAAAGTGAAAGTCAGAATGCCTTTGAATCAATTATAATCCCATCCGAGGTAACAGGCGATACTAGAGCACACACACACACACACACCCGTGGACCCAGATTGAGCTATATCGGTGGCGGCTCCTATGGCTTCCTATCCTTTAAGGCCCAAAGGCACTGTAACAATGCTTCAAGTTATCTTATCATTTGTTCGGTAATTGTCCATGCTTTCATTCTATAAAATAATATCTAGAACACATGAAATATGACAATTTTCATTCTAAGGTTGAGACCATGACTGCAGAACATGTGGATAAAGAATGCACGACCTTGATTAATACATCATTTGATTTCAACACAAGGATCCCATCTTTTATTTAAATTACAACCCACGTATATAATGTTTTGTTCCTTCTCCAATTTTGTACACAGAAATATAAAGATTATCATTATCAGCTGTGTTTTGTTAGCTAATGAGCAAATATTATGTATACAAATTATATTATTTTTATTATACATAAAAAATCAATTTTATCGAAAAGTGTTGCTACTGGGATTCGAACCTGGATCTCTTCCAAGCATAATCGGATAATGCACGTTCCCGTTCGAATCCCGGTAGGAACAACAATATTTTGCGTTAAAATTGATTTTATATGTTCATCTTTTTAATTAATACATTTATTAGGAGAACACATTCTTATTGTGAAGTTGTAATTATTCAGAACATATGTCTGTGATATTTTAAATATTAATTAAATATAATAATTAGAAAGATATACATATAAAATCAATTTTATCGAAAAATATTGTTGTATATGTATATCTTTCTAATTAATATATTAAATTCGTATTTAAAATATCACTGATCTATGTTATAAATAATTACAACTTCACAATAAGAATGCGTTCTCCTTAATAATAATATATTTTTTCTTAGTTGTATTAAGTTCTCACCCAAAAGTCTCACATATCTATACTACTTCAACCTACAGAAGTTTTAAAATCTCAATGTTACTTGCTGGAAGTGCCATATCATCTGCATTTTGAATACGGTATATAGATTCGAATTGATACTATTTCGTTCTGAAAGAATACATAGAAAATATTATTTTGTATGTGTTGTGTCATATTTTTCTGTGTCTAATATAAGGAAAACGAACCCTTAGATCAGCGCAATTAATTTAGGTTGAAAAATCCTCGCACACCTCGGCCACGGGGCTGTCTGCTAATAATTCCACCGCAATAACGAGAAGATAAAAAAATGTCCATAATCCGGACGAACGCGGGACCCCATTTGACGAGGCGCCCAACGCTAACACCAACGTCATTAATCCCGCGCTCGCGGTGGTCCGACAGGGTGTTCGCAGTGTTTGTTTACGTCGCTTAAGGCTGCACTATCACTTGAAGGATGTTTTATAATAATCCTCTTAGTTTTTGCATACGGAGACAAGAATATCCTTCTTAACAAAGACATTTTTTTTCTGTTGTAATAAGCTCTTTTAAATGAAAAATGTTTTTCGTTGTTTCGAGTTTCGGAGGGATTGTTAAAAAATTCATAAAACTCACCGCAAAAATAATTTTAAAATTTGTTATTATTTGAAAGGAAATTTTAATATTTAATTAAATTTTATGTTGGCGGTGGTACAACTAAGGGCTTTCATAAAATTAATGATATATTATGGTAATTGTATGGCAAAGGAATCCCTTTTTTGGTTCCATTGTATTAAATAATGAATTATTACAACGTAAAATAATATCCCGATATTGTAACAATAAAGCTATTCTTAATGCATGTCAAAAATAGTTTCATTTTAATGTAATAATTTGGCAAGAGAATTAATAAAATTATTCAATTCAATAAATTATGAAATGAGTGATACGTAGCCAAACCGAATTCGAAAACGAGGACACCAGGTTACAAAGTTGAAATGGCAATGGACGAGGCATCTTATATGACGCAAAGATGGGGTTAAAATGTTACCAAGCGAGGGCAAACTAAAGGCCTACTGGACTGAAAATACATTAGCAGTAGCGGGTAGATAGTGAACCTGAAATATCAGCAACATAGAAGCTTGGAAGGGGTTGGAGGGTTGTATTTTTTAAACTGTGTACAGAGATAATAAATTGATGATGAACGAAATACCAATCAAATAACTGGTTTAACCAGATATTGAGGGTCGATCTGTCAAAGCCTCAATTATCGAGAACATGTGTGAATGTTACTGAGTGACAGCAGTTACTGAATAATTTACAAACAGACCAGTAAATTAATAGACACGAAATAATGTGTACACATAGGAGAGGTGTTTGGAACATTAATTGTAGGACGAGGAGCATTCTACAAACATTATTTGTGGAAACATAAATCTGATAGCTTATGACACATTTATGCAACAGTAAAAGTATTTATTCCTAAAAAATTAAATATTTGTGTAAACAAGACGTATTTTTTACGTCTTTACGTATGAATATTATATTGTCAGCATTTAAATTTTCGTTTCAATCGAATCATATATTTAAAAAAAGTCTAGTAGCTGTTTGATTGCTTAAGTGGTACCAAAATGACCACGTGAGTGACACCAAAATGTAAATGTTGAAATAAGGAATTTGCGTTAGTTCATGTCTATATATTTGGTAGTCTATGTTTTAACGTCATAATTGTGAAGGTACAAAGGTGAAAATAAAATGTGTAGAGTCGTTTATTGAATCAGAGGATAGAACGAAGAGAACACGAGAGATAAAGAAGTGTGAAGATGAAATATAGAGGAGCGAGTCAATGGAGAGATTCCTGTCAGTCCCAAACGGGACCCGTCGTGATGGAGCGGCAAAGCGGAATATGTGTCGTCGGCGAGCAATCGGGTCACTCAGGCGGCTGCTTTTTGCTGCAGCCTGCGTTCTCAATCCAAGTGTTGCTGGTGTCGTTCGTCAAATAGGAACGGCGATACTAGCGATCCTAACTAATTAATACATTATTATAAAAATTGATTGGTCATTAACTATTTATGTATGTATAATTAAATTAAAATTTATTTTATAGTTCACTTACTTGAATCTATAAAAATGTTTTTAATGGTTATAATGAATTAATGTTTTAAATTATACTCCTTGCATGCCTTGCATTTTTATAAAAGAAAAAAAAAATTATTGTTAAAACTCAAAGGTTATTTATAATAATTAAAAGCGTTAATTCTCAAAATTCCCATGAATAATATTGTCCCTTTTTATCTCATGTAAAAAATATGTATATCTGTCTCCCACTACATACAAATTATTGATTGATAGTGCATGCTTACAATCTCAAGTAAATTAAACTAGTAGAATCAAATAACGGTAATAAATAAATAAATAATCATAATAAGTGTTCTATTTTCTCATATGTGATTATAGAGTTCTACGAACTTATCTCGGAAACAGTAAATAATCAAAATATATTTTTTTTAGCAAAAGGAATTCACACTTCCAAACTACCCTACGCCACTGTGCTTTTCAAACTAATAAAGGTTTCATATATACATCTGTACATCCATCTCCTTCTATCCGACACTTTTCGTACATCTTTTATTCCATCTCCGTACTCTTCATCCATCTTAGTTTATGCCGATAAATGTCCGGCTGGACTTTATTTAGGACGATCCCGCAGCGGCCGGCGGACGTGCGGGGTCTTACGGCGCTAAGACTTTTACGTATTTTTTATCTGTGAGTAAATCCCGCGCTTTTCAGTGGCGGCCCGCGGGGGATGGAAATTATGGTTTAAATTATAACCAGATTTATTGCAAACTTTTGCGAATTATGCGCGTACCTGCGTTAAAGCAGCAAAATAAAATATTTTACACAAAAGCGTGGATGGACGAATAAAAAAAAAAAGTTTTTTTATTGAGTAAGGAACAATTTATCATAACCGTGATGGTATTATGATGTGATAACGGAATATTCGTGAATTCATATAGATATGATATGACGCTACTTACTAGTTGCTCTCGAGTGCCACTCCTCTCGCGGACGCCTTCCTGTTAATATCTGTAGCACACGCTCCTCGGTGTAGTCATTTTATTTCATTTTTTCTCACGTCACACACATCCACACACACTCCGCGTAATTTAAGAGGGCACCAGGGAGTCACATATGTAACCTTCTGATTCTTAAAATATATGTTTTTATTCATAGCTTATCATATTTCTTTTATAATTTCCCAAACCCTCATATGATGAATATTATGTTCCAAACCGATTAAGTTTGACTGTCATTTTGGTTTGCCAAATATTTATCACTTTGCATTTGGTAATCGTAGAGAGTAGTTGATTACATTTTTTTATGAAGCATTTAACGCCTTAACCTTTACCATACCATGATATAAAATAGCCGAAGCAGTCATGCTGTCAACTCGTGTTACCGTGAATAACAGAAACAATGTTTTTATTAGCTTAAATGGCTTTAATGGCACGAATTTACTCTAAATACTGAGCATTCAACTTAGAGCATTCATTAAATTCTATACAATGTGTCTTTCCTTCTTATTTCTCTTCATTTAATTAGTAAGAAATAGATAGTTATATTTGTATGTTTGTTATTCTTTTCACAGCGAAAATAGTGTGTGATCTCTGTCTTTTATATCACAAATTGTATATTTACCAACGTATTAATTTTACAATGGATTGAATGGAAAAAATAATTGTTTTTGTACGATTCCCTTTTCATAATTGGTTTTTCGTTTTTTTTAGTGTGAATGATAATTTGATAGATGAGGATTGAAATGCTGTCGCTCAGGCACACGTGTGGAAAATCTATGTACACACATAATTGTAGCGAATGTAGATAGAATTAAGAAACGGTCGCTGAAATAATTTATGAAATATTAGAGAATGTTAAATAGGATGCTATGAGACGAGTGCTGAAATCAACAGCTACAGAAATGAATTTATATAAAATAACGAAAATTTACCTTCATCTTTTGACAGCGATAGCTTCATTTATAATCATCAGCTGCCCCAAGTTATCACATCCTCAGATCAGTCAGTGGTCAGATCTGATCCGGGTGTTTGTAAAAATATGAATTACTATACAAATATTCGTTTAATGTTATTTTCCGTCTAGCTAATCTTTTATTAAATATTTTCAAATAATTTAAGACACAAATAAATGTTATCGGACGAGATTCAAATGAGTTATTGATAAAAATGTAAAAAAACATTCAGAAACTGACCTAATAGATTGCTTTTATGGGATTGAATCTCAGCGCTTACGTCAACATTTTTAGCAGGTAGACAAAGGATCCCAGGTATGCTTCCATGTATTTGTTTTGACTTATTTTCGTCTAGCGGCCCCTAGACAATGCCGTAATATAACTATTCGAAGGGCGTTGCGCCTACCTATGAGTTTTATGACATTACCTGGTCAAGTTCCGACATATTTTCGAAGCCGGTCGGCCATGTGGTAATTGTTATTTATATTTTTGAAAATTATATTCTGACAATAACAAATAATTTACAGAACACAATCAATATTATATCTATTTTGAGTATAAATTGTCTATTGTTATACTTAATTTTTTCAATTATGTCAAATACATTTGCTTCTACTTATAATATTGTTGATTGCGTTTCGTATAAAAATGATGTAATTTTTATAATACATTTATTTCACTTCTATATATATTTTGTTTAAATTATTTTTATCCGGTTTACGTGTAAAATAAAATAATACATCTTATTTGTTTATAACCACTGTTACATACAGCAGGTAGTGCAATCGCCAACCGACGAGAAAATCACATGGTCAGTGGATGTTTGTATTTTGGCTGTGTAGGGCGTCTGTTGATGCGTGAGAATATGTACATTATTCGTAATTTTTTCGCAAAAACATTACAGAATATCATATCATTTCATTAAATCATATTTAAAATGAAATATCTATAAAAATTTCCTACAAAATGATTGAAAAACTGTAGACCTTAGGTGGGTCTAAAATGACCCACCACCGCCCGACGTGTTTTGTTTTGACCCACGGGGTAGTAAGTGTTATACAAGTCAAAAATATACTCCACGGTACAACGGCGGATGGCGGTCGTAATCATTTGCGTTTTTGGAATAGAATTAAAACGATAAAGACGAAAAATTGAATATTTTTTCAATTAATTGTAGAATATGTAATTCGTAAATTAAACCGAAATATTTCCAATATTTATTTTAGTTTTTATAGCTAACTAATAAGAGCGCCGCCTATGATAAATCAAATACACGGTGCAAGATATGAGATGTTTTAAAAAAGACAAAAAATTTACTAGACATAATTATTCACTTACCTACATTTATTACAAAGCAGTTTAAATATATAAAACACGTTTTTAATGTTTTATACACCAGTAAAATGAAGTATATAAAGTGTGAAGTCAGGGATGGAGGAAGGAAAAATAAATTCGGGAGAGGGACAAAAATAGGTAGGGTTCAAGGACCAACCGGGAAGAACACGACTTATCTGGATTTTCTTATACTAACAATATATGGATGTTACAAGTGTAAACAGTAAATATTCTATAAAATGTAAATTGTTGAGCGGCTGCGCGTGTTTCGTATTGTTGTATGCTTTTCGGTCGCTACCGGCGTGATTTTAAAGCCGATGAAAGCTTTATTTTACACATAGGTGCGTTCAGATTGTGGAGGCAATATATCAATTATTATATTACGCCATAAACGTCACTAGTAGTGGTGTTCATTTATTACAAACACAGTAATATGGGAACATCTCGTGACTTTAGATGTGGCCAAGATAGCTAGCCAAGAGTAAGCCACTTTATTTACAATTGCTGTCGTCTAGTCTGGCGGCTAAGCCCCAAGAATACGTGACACAATCACTCTGTATACCTAGCCGACTTCGGCTATTACCTAGTTAGAGCTTTTTACTGGCGAATTGCATAGTATGGTTACGTGTGTTTCGTAACACTAATATGTATATTTTCGTAAAAAGCAATCCCTTTATGATTTGATATATTAGATTAAATAAAATTCAATCACTTTGTATGAAACCACGATGTTTGTTATACGTCAACCGCTTTGCTTATCTCAAGCTTCGTCAGGACATATTTAAAACTAACCATAAATACAAAAAGTGTACACTTATATATGCATAAAGAGGGAGATAAAATTTCATGTGAAAGAGAGAGACAGAATACGTATACAGTTAGATAGAACATGATTGCATACTCACACTTGTTATTGTCATACTCCTTTGATATTCTTGCAATTCCGTTAATCTGTCCTTGTACGTGTGACTTAAAACATTTTATATCTCGTCCACCGTCTCTCTTTTGGGAGTGTTTTTTGCTGAATGGATCCCTGAGTGTCTGCCTTAAACTACTGCACCTTAATTTATCATAAATTATATGTAAAACTATGTATTCTAAAAAGACAGCACTTAAGGGACGCTGGAGGGCTTAAATAATAAACTTTACAAAAATTTCTAATAACTACATGGAATTTCTTTTACATTTTCGTTTCATATACTGCATTAGCTTGAATATGTTATTGTATTAAAATCGCATGTTTAGTTATCTTTGATAAGTGGGACCGACAAGAAAGCCCTAGGCGTCTAAACCGGTCCCGGGAAAGGGTGGTTCCCTCCCCTTCAGCTGTCTTTATATCTCCCTTCCCCTGCGAGAACCAAGTTTTACATACATCGTTACTGTTGAAGACCTGTACAAAACAATGAAACTACGTCCCCCACCCCCTTACCCTATCCTACGCCGCCTTTTATTGCTTACCTACGATTTTTTTTTTAATAAAAAAAATATAAAAAGCTCTTGTCTCACTCATTGCTGAAAATAGTGTAAAAATAAAAATTGATTTATTTTATTTTTTCCTTAGAAATGTTTCATTAGCTTGTTTAGCATTATATAAAGGTACGTAATAAGCATGTAAATTATTATTGTTTTAATTAATCATTTTCAGGTTGAGTATGTCCTGAATTAATAAACATTTTTTTTTACTTACCTACCGAGACGAGAAAGAACATATTTTACGGCTTACGTATTTATATTCTACAAACATGTCTTACGGATTTTGATAATAAAGGCGGAAAAATCTTTCAAGTTTAATATTGAATGAAAAAAAAACTATAATGTTCTTTTTATATTTTATTTATACAAAATTGAGTTTAACAATGTTTATTTCGTATTCATAGAACACATTTTTGGCGCACCTTGAGAATCGTCCACGACCCATATTATTGACACCACGTTCGAATTCCCACCCATCCTTTTTTCTTACTGCTTGTCTTTAGTATGAATAGTGATGTCAGCAGGTGAACAATATTTGTTCGAGCGCGACATCACAAGAGCATTAGCGGTGTGGATTTTGTTCAACTCCGATGCATCAGCACCGTATTGTTTTGTGATCCTGTGATTTGTGCACAGAGATTATTGTGTGAGGTGCAGGTGAAGTGAGTGATATTGCCGCCTTCATTTGGAAGCAAAGATCTACCGCCATCTACCAGTTTGTGTGATCTTAGTTGCAATTGCGGGAGTAACGGAGGCGTCATACACGAAGTATGGCGAGCAGTCCTTCAGATTCCCGAATCCCCGAGATCCGCTGGTACTTCAACTAGATTCCCTCCTATCATCTACCCTTATCCGTTATTCTAGGTCCCTTTCCTTACTTCTTTCATTCCTTTACCGCCCCCCCTTCGGCGATTCCGATTTACGACTCGAACCGTCGTAATCCAATCGCGGGACGCGCGACTCGAAGATAGCCCAATTTGTTGGGTAGATCCCATTCAGCGCGGGATCTATATTTTCTTTACAATGTTAATTTAACATTTTATAAACAATATCGTCTAAATGCCGTCTATTTTTCTCAAGAAACTCTTAAATTTGCGAACACACGAGAGTAAAGCGTTGGTACAATGACAGCAACTTCTCGGTGGATATTTTCTTGTACGGCCTGAAGAATTTAAGAAATGTTGCTAAAACCTCTCGACTTAAGGTATCCCCACAAAAAAAGTCACACGGTGTAAGGTCCGATGACCGAAGTGCCCAGGGTATGTCTTTGTACTTGCTTAATTTATTGGGAAAAATTCCCCTCAGCTTCTCCAATGAAACTCTAGCTGTATGTGAAGTGGCCCCGTCTTGCTGAAATTGTATTCTGTTGTTGAACCCGGGAAACACCTGCAGTTGCGGTACCAAAAACACGTCGATCATTCGGCAATACACGTCAGCAGTAACTGTCTCTCACTGGTCTCTCAATTGCACACCACACTGTCGTTTTTGAACAATGCAAAGGTTTTTGGCGGTGTAACCTTGGATTATCAGGGCACCAGTATTTCATGTTCTGTTTATTAACATAGCCATCGATATAAAAATGTGCTTCGTCAGTAAACAACATGTTTCTATACGTTTGTGCTATTCCAAAACATTCCAGCATCATTCTCGCTAAGGTTTCACGTAAATAATAGTCATTTTTGTTGAGAAACTGCACGATTTTCAGTTTGTATGGGTAAAACTGTCGTTTCTTTTTCAAAATAACGTGCACTGTTGATTTTTTATTCCAGTAAAGGCTACAATCTTCTTTATCGATTTACGCGGATTGTGCATAATTTCACATCGAACTTGAGCCACATATTCTGGCATCGCTGCTGACGTTGGTGGTCCTGGAGGAGTTTGGTTAACTATTGTCCCTTCTTGTCCGAACAACAAGTTGCGTGCTCGGCCCATCACTTCCTCCTCGAATATTAAAGTGAGTACAAAAACTTTAAATATTGCTCAAGTGCGAACGCGCGATGTATTCCCGACCAGTGACTCATTGTGACTGGCAAATCAGGAAATCACGCGCGTCAAATAATACCCCTCCTACTTAACTCACCCTGATTGTTTACGAGCAATCACAATTTAATATTGAAATTTTTCCGCTAGATACCCTATATAAGTTTGTTATTTGTGGGTACTAAATTAAGTCACCATTGTAACGTGTATTTGGTATTTGTGACATGTGTGCATGAACTGTATATTATATAAACCCAGTAGAATATTCAACAATAAAAATAACATGTTTTATAAGGATATAATATCCAGTTTTTTTGAGTCGCACTATTTAAAACTGCTTATTTCAAAAATTAAAACTCTTAATAGCTTCGGACATCTGTCGGATTTTATACCTCGCATGAGTTAATAAACTACAAAAATTAATAATTTTATTAAATTCCAAATAGGCAAGGCGTCACTCTCCGTAGCACCTTAATCTTCCCTTATTTACGACGGGGTGGCGTACGAAATTTTACGCAAACACCTGAAAAATACAGCATATTTTTATTGTTTATCCTGTAGGCCCCCTACGTCATGAGCAGGGTGAATATGATTCAGTATGAAAATGAAGATAATTTGCATCGCCATATTTTTTACTTACTTTAATAATGCCTATGAGACAGTTTTTACAAAGGGTGGGGAAACGGGATGTATAAAGGCTGATAGGAATTTTTTATAGAGACAGGACAATAAAGACTCGAAGACCAACCAAAAGGACACGACTTATCTGGAATTTATCTTCTGCAGTCCCAGCTCCTGAACTTCAGGAACCTTCGATTAATAGAGATTTTGGCACGCACACATGTAGAACCGAATACACTAGTAACAAGTAACTTTACAGAAGCTTCAAGTTGGTGACAAGCGCATAGCAGGACATCCACTCTCCTTGATAGTTCAAATGTCATAGACAATGCACACAGAAAAGTTGTGCTATGAGGGTGTTTACGCGGTTTTATACTTCGATAGGTAGGCCTGGTATAATTTTTGAATATGTGCATTCTATTTTTAAAAACAGCAAACAAAAGCGAAACTGCTTCTGGTGAGATACGATTTTCGGTTCTATCGGATATACTTACGGCGGTGATATAAAAACATTTAATATTGTATTTTTTCAGATAATCAGTTGTGATAAAGTTTCGGAGGCTGGACTGCATAGTTTAGAAGTTTCGAAACTGCAAGGAAGCGACCATCGGCGTCTAACAGCCCAGGTTCATAAATTTTCTTTCGCGTGGATTGAATGAATGTGTTCAACATTACCAATAGAAAAACCGAGGACTAGCTATTGAAAGATACATACGGCAACAAAGAGGGACAAATTTATAGATACAGTAAAAAAAGTGGAGCATCTACGAACCGTGGACCTGTCATAAATATTGAACATAGACTGTAGAAAGAATATTGGCGTATTGAATATAGGAATCTCCGTGTGTTGTATCAAAAAGATTTTGCAGGTTTCTAACGATGAGATGTGCTTTCTGTGATACTAAAGGATGCCCCAATATTCATACGCCACTATCGTGATAGTGGTGGAATGTTTTATGCACGTGGCCAGAGAAGGTTAATAAAACGAAAAATTACTTACTGTAGACACGTTGTTTACTGTTAGGCATAGTTAAAAAATATGAAGTAGTTAAGTTAATACAATTAGTATGCGCGAATAGTTTAATGATGCTTTTCTTGAAGCTGTGTTGAAAGGGCGGTAGTGATAATGACGGCCTTCAAAACAGTTGCTGGCCGCATTAGTATTACCACATGGTGTCGGTATTGAGTGTTTACGGCTGCTGGATGTTTTTTTTCACGCACCGGTATTTGCATGGTGCATTCAGTAAGATCGGGTAGTGTTAATTATCAATAAAGACCTATATTCTGAATAATTACAATTTCACAAAAATAATGTGTTCTCCTAATAATAAAGTTGTATCATTGTGTCCAAAATATATTAAAAATGAATTAATAATTCTGGCGTCTGCTATCAGATTAATCAAAGGTAGATGGCTCGTAAAAATAAGATAGATGGATCTTTCAAATAATGGAACGATTAAATGTATTGATATCAAAAAGGTAACAATAGGTTCGAAAATTTGTGGCTAAAAATATCGTCGCTGTAGCATAGTTGCATAATGCACCTTCTCCGGTTTGGAAAGAGATCTGAGTTCGAATCCCCATGGCGCAACAACAATATTTTTAGATAAAATTGATTTTATATGTATATCTTTCTAATTAATATATTTAATTCATATTTAAAAGTACTTCTTACTCTTTACCAACCTTTTGGGAAATCAGGGGGAGTTACATGTTATGCGTGGTCCTGAGAAGACTACCAGTGGCACTTTTTAATATTCTTCTATACAGAGGTCAATTGTTTTCGGAAGGTTTCTTTTTATTTTCTTTTCCAGCGAGCAGCAGACGACTTTTTCCTGTCAGCACTTTGCCACGTGCACACGCTTTGTTCAGTCAGCCCAGAATCTCCAGCTGACGCAATAGATTCACGAAGATCACATCAGGTATCACAAAATATTATTAAAATTTGATATTCTTTGTAACCAACCGAACCTGTTGTAAATGGTGACGTTATTCTCATATTTTATTTTTATAAAATTGAGTTTGATGATGCGGATTTTACATTTTATAAACAATATCGTCTAAATGCTACCCATTTCTCTCAAGACCCCCTTGCAATCGGACTCTTAAATTTTCAAACACGCGAGAGCAAAGGGTTGGTTCAATGGTAGCAACTTCACGGCGGATATTTTCTTGTAGAGCCTAAATAGTTGGAGAATTGTTCCTATAAACTCTCGACTTAAGGTACCCCCTCAAAAAAAAGACGCACGGTATAAGATTTGGTGACCGAGGTGCCCAGGGTATATCTCCATACTTGTTGATTAATTTATTGGGAAAAATTCCCCTCAGCTTCTTTATTGGAACTCTAGCTTTGTGTGGAGTGGTCCTGTCATACTAAAATTGTGTTTTGCTGTTAAACCCGGGAAATAGCTGCAGTTGCGGTACCAAAAACTCGTCGATCGTTCGGCAATACACGGCAGCAGTGACAGTCTTTCGCTGGTTAAAAAAGTAAGGGCTAAATATCCCTAGGGCAGAAATTGCGCACCACACTGTCATATTTAGACAATGCAAATGTTTTTTATGGCGTTCCATGCTGTTCCATGCTTCGTGCTGTTCCAAAACGTTCCATCTAAGGTTTCACGTAAATAATAGTCATTTTCGTTGAGAAACTGCACGATTTGCAGTTTGCATGGGCGAAACTGTAGTTTATTTTTCAAAATAACGTTTAAATACGTCAAAATAGTTTTTCTATCGATTTACGCGGATTGCGTATAGTTTCACGTCAAACTTGAGCCACATGTTCTGGCGTCGCTGCTGACGTTGATGGTCCCGGATGAGTTTAGTTAACCATTGTCCCTTCAGGTCTGAACTTTTGAACACAACATCAGATAAGTTGCGTGCTCGGCCCATCACTTACTCGTCGAATATTAAAGTGAGTACAAAAAGAACCAATGAATCACCGCACTTTAAATATTGCTCAACCGCAAAAGCGCGGTGTGCTCCCGACCAGTGACTCATTAGGATTGGAAAATCATCAAATAACGCTCGTTGAACAATACCCCTACTACTTACCTCACAGCAATTACAATTTAATCTTGAATTTTTTCCGATGAACACCCTATATTAAATACTCAGGTTCACTTATGTGAAAATAAAATGCTTGTATTTTTGTTCTACACGTTTAATTTACTTGAGATGCGTTTTGTCGTGTAAAGGAATTATCAATCTATCCATTTAACTCAACAACTTATATTCATGTGTATAGTGGGGAACATCTATATAATTTTATTTGCATTTGATGAAAAGGGATAACATTATCCATTGTAATTCTGAGGATTTCCATACATTTTTCCGTAATACTTCTAATTATACCAATTATTACCAATGTAGATGACTTTCAGATAACGGAACGACAGATGTATTAATTTGAAAAAATGTAGCATATGCTACACTTTTTCGAACCTATATAGGTTCGAAAGTTTGTCATGAAAAATACTGGCGCTTTAACACAATTGGTAGTGTGCTTCCCCGGATTGGAAAGAGACATCCAGGTTCAAATCCCGGTAGCACAAAAACAATATTTTTCGACAAAATTGATTTTATATGTATATTTTTATACATTAAATTAGTATTTAAAACGTCACAGACCTATGTTCTAAATAATTACAACTTCACAATAGTAATGTGTTCCCCTAAATAGTAAATATTTTCCTTTAAATGAACTAAAATATGAATTGCACGTTGCGTGTATTTACCGAAATATTGCAGGTTTAATTAGAGCGGTAGACCTGTGTTACTGAATGGTTTGGGAAGGGTTAAATACAAGAGTCCATGTGGTTTAATTTTAAAAAAATGTAATCTTTATTATTATTGTTATTTATTGTCAAACTCTATAAATCCCCTTCGCCATTTAAAATGGTTTACAATCCATATGGTTGGCTATTTATCATCACCGCGATTGTTATTTTTTTTTGGATTTGGATGATCTGACCGTCTGGTTCAGACTATTTCCCTAGGTGGCTGTTTCGTTGGACGGCAAGTACTTAGGTCAACAATTGTGGCTAGTGCTGGGGAGAATTACGTTCTGTGATGCAGTTTGCGGTGTGTTATGTTTGAAAGTTTTCAGAATGTCTGAAAAAAATAATGTGTTCTAAATACTAATTAAATTTATTAATTATAAATATATACATATAAAATCAATTTTGTCGAGAAATATTGTTTTTGGGCTACCAGTACAGAAGTACACTACCAATTGTGTTATAGCGCCAGTATTTTTCCAGTACAGTACAAATGTCATGAAAAATACTGGCGCTATAACACAATTGGTAGTGTACTTCCCCGGATTGGAAATAGAGATCCAGGTTCGAATCCCGGTAGCGCAAAAACAGTATTTTTCGACAAAATTGATTTTATAAGTATTTATATATTTTATAAATACTTATAAATATTTATATATTTTATATATATTTTATAATTAATACATTAAATTAGTATTTAAAACATCATCGACCTGTGTTCTGAATAATTACAACTTCACAATAAGAATATGTTCTCCTTAATAATGTGTTCTCTTTAAAAATGTATTAATTTTAGTTATTTTGTTTGAGGCAACCCAATTTGGATGAAGAAAGGTATAAGGGTGAAAGGAATCTGGTCTTATTTTGATCTAATCTCAAAAACTAGACGCCAATTCACAATATCTTTGACTTGCACTGAAGAAGAAGGTTTCGCTGCTCTTCGAAGGGGTCAGATGCTGGAGAGTTGGACACGAAGGATGTCAGAATGTTTACTGTATTTTAAGACCTCTTTTTTTTTGAGAGTTTGAAAGTATGCATTGATTGTACAATTTTAATTTAAGGGACAATGCAAGATAACTTTTGAATATCATATTCAATGCACTGTTACGATTCGGTCTGGCTTCGGCGGATCGAACGGCAGAACAACGCCACCGGCTAGATATTGGTCTGTGGGTATGTATGTGAAATGTAAGAATGGCTGGCTCGGATGGATGGATGGAAATGGTATATGTTAGTAAAACATCAAATTTAACACAGTACTTGTACTTTATTTACAGTAAATATAAGAAATGCCTGACACAATAATACGAACGAACAGTTCAAATCTTCTGTTTCCACCTCAAGCTGACGCGGAGACAGAATTTCAGTTGCACAAATTATTACTCGATCAATTAGGGTATGGCGACGGCCTTTCTTTAGCCGCCCTGCGCCCAAATCAAAGTTTCATCATCTTTGAATATTGTCAAGTAGACGCCATCTTGCATGAGACCTGGTTGGAAAGCCATAATCTCCCCACGTATATTACGCGGGCGTAATCAGGGCCCATATTCTCCCGATCCCCGCGTAAAATTATCCTTGTTGAGATTCTCCATCTTTCGCCACCCGGCTTTCCATGCGGAAGTTCCCTCTGTCGTCAACGTCCGAACTGACCTCCATCATTCCTCCGCCCCCAGCCGATGACCGCTTGGGCTCATATCGGTAGAACAGGTAGCTGCGGGTTGCCACACCAATTTAAACGTCACAACACTCAATTTCTGTTTTGTTCTGCCTTAATTTATAATTTAATACTTTTGCAGACAGTATTTCAAATAATTTAAAAAATATTAGTTCATTTCACCACAGTCACCCTTGTTTCACTCAGCTTTTATTTCTACCATGACACCTGTATTATTCATCCCGTATTCATTCCTCGGTGTATCCTCCCGAAATATTAAACGGATACCTCGGGATGACTAATAAGATGGATTAAACGTGAACACAAACGCATGATGGATACTTTATCTCAGTTTATAAATATCATCCCTGGCTTTGTTAACTTCGGATGATTCTGTGTATTATTTCCACGACAGGGAAGAAACCCCTAAAAACACACTCTCGCGAAACAACGTAATTTATAACACATACAGCTGAGACGGAATTAACCGATATAACAGCGTGAGTACCTCCACACAGCCTTTCACAGGGGTGGGCAGAGTAACAGCAATTTTTCCGCTTTCGAAAGAATTTTGTTTATTTTTTTAAAGAATATTTTATGATTATTTTGTTGTCATTATTTGATTTTGCAGTTGCTCGTGGTGTAATTTTGGAATTTAAAAACATGACTTAATTAAACTTTGTTCTATACACACAATGGTCCTTAAATGATTTAAGCTACTTATTCTTTGTAATTCTTTTCTGTCCTTACATTCTACTTCATACTTATCATTTTTTGTTTGCTCCCCTTCTTGTTTCTATTCTAATCCTTCTTTTTACCTTGTTTTTACTCCGTTCTCTGACTGAATTTTCTATCACACCTTTACTATGCTTTTTTACTTATTTTTACCTGTTATTATTTTTCACTACATTTATTTAATAAGCTGTTACATTTTTAATTTGTTTCTTTCATTTATTCTTCTTTTTTGATTTACCTGTTTTTACTATTTAATTTGTTACCTTACTTTTTACTTATAATAAATAGCTAATGGACAACCTATCTCAAAAAAGGTAATCTATTTGTACCTAGCGAGGTAGGAAGCGGCCAACAAGCTTGTATATGAATAAAATTAAATTTTTAATACTTCCTAGTGTATTAGTTACTTTAAAAAATGTTTATATTGATGCAAGCTTCAAAAGAATGTTATTTTGAAAATAAATGCTGATTAATCAGTACTGACATCAATTGAGGGTACAATGTCAGCTACGTTAGTTATTTGTATATACACTTTTACACTTAGATTTAATTTATTAACAGTTAACTTAACTCTTTTTGAAGTAAATTGGTCATTCAAAGTCAATGTTACTTTACAAAATTAGTTGTTTTTGTTCCGTGGGAGGATCTGTTCTTCCCGAAACTAGTTATGAAAAAAATAATAAGACTCAATCATTGTATGTATGGTACAAAGTTTTATCCAACAGAAATTTTAAAAGATTATTTTGTGTGATATTTTAAATATGAAGTAAATGTATTAATTAGAATGATATACATATAAAATCAATTTTATCGAAAAATATTGTTGTTGCGCCTGTCACAGTATAAGTCACAGTTTTAGTGTTTCATTCATGTATAATTGTGTGTTTTTCTTCTTTTTAACTGAGTTTAAAAAAAATATATAATTAATTAAAAATAAAAGACTCGTTCAAGTAAGAGAGTTAACTTTGATCCACCCGTTACATATAAATGTAGCAGGGTATCTGCGGTTTCAAATATATATATATCTGAATGAAGTATTTAATCCACACGCTTGAACCATCGTATACCTACACATAAAAAAAAAACCTTTCTTTATTATTTCGTCGTATATTATGTATGTTCTTGAAGATCTAAAATTCTCTCCTTTTCCCTATGTTTATATCTTGGATGAATTATATATACGATTGCATCGATTTTACGGTCAATACTTCTATTCCATGTCGTGTATTGCGAGATACAAAGAGATGTATATTAAACATAGCTATGTATAAAAATGATCGGGATTCGTATCGGGTCGAGGGACGGGGCGAGACTGGTCGCAACTCTTGTCGACAGTAGCCTGATCCTTGAGTTCAGATGTCGTCTGTATCGTCGGCCAGCTGGTATCGACGATAACGGTGGTGGATGTAAATCTACTTCACTCCCTCACTACCAATATCGATGCTGTAAAAATATAATGGGCTGTTTGTCAATAAAAATTATGTTTATATAAATACCTTCGATAGCTGGTTCTCAAGTTTCCGATTAACAATAAGCACACATTTGATATATGAACTGCACTAACATTTTTATTTTTGCTGTTTTTCTGATCCGATGTTGTTGTTCTTTTAACTGGGTTGTCTTCTTTAGATTTGGACCGACCGAAGCGCGCACTGGTGGTTTATTTAGACCTCAGGACTGATCGAAGTACGGGATGTAATTAAGCCACCATGTTTACCGTATTTTTATGAATTATTATATATTTAATAAAAATGTATTTTTTCTAGTACTATAAAAACAAGCTTTGGATTTAAAATCATTGTGATCGTCTGATTGTACTCATTTTGTCACGATGAAGATGATTATTATGACTTTAATATTAATCAAAACTAGCATGTAGCACGTTTTAAAACTGATGGCTTAAATCT
The DNA here is from genome assembly GCA_022840565.1 of Eubasilissa regina. Taxonomy (NCBI): domain Eukaryota; kingdom Metazoa; phylum Arthropoda; class Insecta; order Trichoptera; family Phryganeidae; genus Eubasilissa; species Eubasilissa regina. The sequence continues at coordinate 5,547,903 of JAINEB010000010.1, forward strand.
ATTTTTCAATTGGAAAAAATCATTTCTATCGGCTACTAACACTAACTTAATTAGTTAGTTAGTTACTAACACCGTATTATTTACTCACATTTAAAATGATAATAAAGTAATAAAAAAATAGCTCGAATAAAATTGTTACAATCAGATAATGAACCTATTGAGTTCTTATCTTAATTGGAATATGATTGGATAACGTAGAATTCATATCTGAGTAGGTATAACATTCTTTAGAAAATAACATAATGTTTTTCTAGGCTCAATCAGGATTTTATTATTATATATATAATATTTATTTATATTTTGTGTGTAATATATGTGTGAACTTTTTACTTTTTATTAACTTTAAAATTTTTTATTTTTTTTATTTATTAATATATTCCTTGATTTTCTTTTTCATAGCATTATATTTATTTCATAACCTTTAATATATAACATAATATGTATTATCTCTATGGCGAATCAGGTTAAAAAAAAAACCTGATCACGCTGGAATAAACACATTATTATTATTATTATTATTATTATTAAACTAACCGCCGTCGTTTAATATAGTTTAGAATATTATATGTATGAAAAAAAAAATGTTGAAATGAATTAACATAGTTTGTTATTTTTTATAATAAAAAAGCACGATATAATGTATGTTTTCATTTTGTGAACATATTTTAAATTGAGAAGAAAAAAAATTATCACATTTTTTAAAAGTTTTTCTACATAAGCGTCGTACAACAATTACCTTCCATTAAATATCGTTAGCGCAATCAAATGATTACGCTAATAGAGACAGAAACAGGAATAGGAATAGGAAACAGGGAAGCTCAAAGACCAACCACGTACAGGAAGAACACAACCTACCTGACGTGCTCTGATCTCTTGCGTGACTTTAGGAATACGTACTTTGTTGATCCGCACGAAACACACTCGTACGCACTCATCATGTCCATTAGCAAGATGAACAGTTCAATTATCAACATATTGACTAGTTACATATAAAACTTATACAACTATATCTACATTTATAAATCTCTATAAGACACTGATGTATTTTGTAATTTAATATAGAAGTCTAGTCGTCATTAATATACTAAAACAATAAAATAAAAATACATTAAAATCTGTACTTGTTTTATTTCATATATTTATTATTAACATCTCATATTTTCCAAATCAAAAGATTAATCAATATTTTTTTTGAAGTGGTTTTCTTAATTATGAAGTTTTAAAACACACAGCTATCACATTTTGACGAGAATGTCGTAATGGTTATCGCACTTCCCCTTTAAATAATAGTGTGTTCTCTTTACAATTTTTTTTTTATTTAATTGCATTTTTCAATTTGATGCATATAATTTGTATTAAAATATCACAGAATTATGTTCTAAAAAAAATTACAACTTCACAGATAATAGTGTGTTCTCTTTACAAAAAAATAATATTAATTAAATTGCATTTTTCGAATTGATGCGTATAATTTGTATTGAAATATTACAGAATTATGTTCTAAAAAAATTACAACTTCACAAATAATAGTGTGTTCTCTTTACAAAAAAAATAAAATTAATTTAATTGCATTTTTCGAAAGACAAAAACAGTCATCTCTTGTAATAATTCACACCCATTACAAGCATTCTCCCCCTCGTTTAATGTCGGTATATATTGAATCATTTGATTAAGACCAATTTATCCATGACGAGTCGGTGGATCCACAAAAGGCATGCCTTCCAGGCAATTAATTTTCATTAGACGGGAAAAACATCAATGCAGGATTAGTTATCCGAGTAAAAAAAAATACACTCTCAAACATTGCAAATCTCAAGTAACGGCGAGAACACACATAGGCTATTAAAATTCATTAAATATAACCACAAAGTTGTTTTAACAAATAATACCCGGCATTTTTCACTAACTTTGTTCGCTTCAATGTAATAAATATGTGAATATTACAAAATGTACAAAATGGAAATTTTTTTATAAATAAATAATATAATAAACACGAAAAATATAATAATATCGAAAACCTTAAAACAGGTGTCGCTCCAACAGTGCATTATTGTAGGTAATAATATTTTATTTTTGTTTTATTTTATTCGGAAAACGTACAATAATTAATAAGGAAAGCTTAACAATAATTAAACCAATTACACGTTTTCTCTGAAGATACAAAATACTTTAAACAGTGAGTAGAATTTAAAATTTAAGAAAAAATAAAGCAGAAAAATATTGAGAATAAAAATTTTAACATATGAAAAAAGTTATAAAATATAGAAATTAAGGAAGTATTCTAGTGGAAAGAAAAAGGAAAATGGTATAGAAAATAAGATCTGAGTAATAAAAAATAAAAATAAAGGCCACTGTGAATTGAAATTAAGAGGCACTCAGTAGAAAAATGAGTTTTGTTTAGCATTGGTGTTGCAATGTGGAAGATTAAATGTAAGATTAGTTCTGGTTGACTTGGCAGGCACTCGAATGGATATTTGGCTGAGTAAATCAGGACAGTCTACTTTACAAAATAAACAGAGTGTAAAGAATATTAAAGTAACAGCATATTAAAGAAATAGAGTAAAAATAATAGAAAGTTAAAGTAAGTACACATGAGAAATAAGTAAAAAAAAGCATAGTAAAGACTCGGTAGAAAGATCAGAGTAGAGTAAAGAGAAAAACAGACTAAAAACAAGAAAAAAGCTGGATTAGAATATAAACAAGCAGGAAGCAAACAAAAAATGATAAATACGAGGTAGGATGTAAGGACAGAAAATAATTACAAAGACTGAATAGCTTTGATCTTTTGAGGACCTCTTCCAGCTGACTACATCCAACTTTGAAAAACCATTCCTTTATAAAAACGCAGAATATAGATCGTTCATATTTATAATAATAACAGATGCTGAATTATTTTCACTTATTTAAATAAAATGGGGCGTGTATTGTAATAATACAATTAAAAAATTAAAATCTTTTGTTCATTTCAATCTGATGTAGTGTTGAATATTGGTCACGTGTTACTACATAGTTTTGACGTCCCGATATTGTGATATTGTTTATTAATTATAATTATATATATTTTTTAACTCGTGCACGGATTAATTGTTTAGTATTTATAATATAGATTTAGAATTATACCAGACAGTTTGCGCATTATTCATGTTTCGGTTAGTAATCCAAGATTTTCAAAATGTGAAGTATGTACCTTCTAGTTTTGTGTGGGTACACGACAAAACTTGCGAAACAGAGCTATTTCAACCGCCCCCGGGAACAGATAATATACGAGTAGATCCCGTTTCGTTATCGGTTTAAGTGTCGGTGACCGACCAGCCAAAAGTACATGAAATACCATTAGAAGAGCGCAGCCAGAAGAATCATGACATTGGATTGCCGCCCAGAAGTCAGGTCAGACAAACCAGGTAAGTGCCTTTACTTGCATAATGTGGATTTGCACGTTGCAACCCATGACGGATCTTGAGGTGAAATAAAGATTTTTATTTGCGCTACCTCTACGTTCCGTACTAAACAGGGTAATTAATGAGTAGCTTGTTGGTGTAGTGATTAAGATGCTGACCTATTAATCTAGTGATCGGGGGTTCGCGCCTTATTCCAAAACACCAGCAAGTTAGTCTTATTTTCAAAATCTAAAAAGAATATAATTATTTTTAAAGCACGTCACACATATGTCATTTTTACAATAAATTAGCTTATTTAGACTCTACACACCTTAAACTACTTCTCAACGTAGTCGCCACCATTTGTCATAACAGGGCACCAATTTTTGTATGCCTTCGTCATAGAACGACGCCACCAGGGATGGTGACCATGGCTGTACTCCGTATTTGAGATCGTAATTGTCATCAAAACGTTTGCCACCAAGAAACCGCTTCAGATGAAGGAAAATATGGAAATCACTTGGCGCTAAATCAGATCACACTTAGACATGAATGTCAGCTGGTTCCATGTTTCGTGCATTCAAGAAACGAATCACGGACCGTATCTCACAGTCGGCGGGCAGATCTATTGTCTTGAACATTTCAACTGATGATGGCCACACTACGTGAAAGTCCCTAACATTGCACGCGGTGAGTCAACAGATGATGGAAATCATTGTGCATACGCGATATCGCAGCTGTAGCACTACACCGGAATATCCGGCAACGGTACTTACTTAAAGAACGCACTTCGAACAAGCGCATAGCTTAGTTTGAAAATAGTAATATTATTAATAAGATATGTATTCGGGCAGGTACGTAAAAAAAAAAAAATTACAAGTATACTAATGTCTACAAGTATCAAATCATGTCCTCCTCATACAAATGCTTACCATTATTATTATTGTGTCATCGGCCTAGAGATTTGAGGATCGACCTTCTACCCCTAAAGAGACGCGTCAAATTAAAATCAGAGCACATTTTTATCCCAATAATTTCAGGATAATTCTATTCTCAAATTATAGTTAATAGATAATGTCCCCTAGTAAAATTATTGTCAATGGTGTTCGTCGAATAAAATAGATAGGAAATATTGAAACGATTCATTTCGATCCAAACGTTCTCTGAGCGATTCAATAAGTTCTTATATATGCATCCTGCGTCTTCAATCAAAGTGCAAATTTTGATAATTATTCACAAACCTTAAATCATAACTTTAGCTATAAAAAAAAATCATCTTAAAATTAACACGTGTTTAAAACCTAAAAATTCACGTAATATTTTTGTTAGAACTAGTCGGGGTGACAAGTCAGCATATTATCTTATGTGTTCAGTTTTATGAACTAATCTATCGTGTATATGTAACGTTTCTGGCCAAAAAATTCTCATGTAAATTGTACACAGAAAATACTTAACGATGTTGAAAACTTAAAAAAAAAAATTAATCAGTACTTACAACAATTAATAATATTTGACTATGTTCAAGAACGCACAATTATTGGATTTTTATCTCCAAAAGTATTGTTATTAAACAAATTATTAATATCTCATAGAGACGAAGCTATTTATATTATAATAAATGGGAACATATAGAAGTTTTGGTAATTACAGGGCTTACGACCTGTTTTCGGCTGGCTTAAGTGATCACTTTACACCATGCAACGTTCACCATTCCACCCATTAATCAACCTCCATATCTATCTAATTTTTGGAAGTTGTATATATGCTACCATGTAAAAACTCTTTGAATATTAACAACAACTTCACTATATATGGTCTGAAGTTTGATATTCATTTCCCTGAAATAGCATAGATATCACTAATGAGAATCTAATTTTTTTAGAAAATATGAAAGCTATATTCTTTATCTATATATGCGACACATGATTCAATTCATTGCAGCGGACTCTATGGAAGTTTATATGCTCTACTGAAATTGACTGTGTCAAAGAATTAACATAATATCGGGGTTTGAGTTGAGGTTTTGTTATGTGATTTAGCTAACCAATGAGGAGGTTCAGATGTATTGAAGTATCAGAATGCATAGACACGCATCTAACTTTAGGCTTCCTTCAATGTTTTATATGTAGACATGTATTTTGTGTGGATATGCACCTAAGTTGAATGTAATAGATGGTAAGGCATCAAGAAAATAGGGAATGAAATGAACGCTCATAATTTAGGTACACTGAATTTATTAGAATCACGTTACAATCGTCAAAACTTAAAATAGTGGCCTAAACTAAGCGGAATGAGTCACGTATGCTACTAAAGACACAAAAGCCAGGAAGAGAATAAGAAATACACTCTACCTTAAAACAATAAAAATCTAGTATTTATCACATCTTGCATCACATCATTCAAGACAAGATGCTATCAGAAAAGCCCCCGGAAGACGGAAGACATCTCGGCTGAAGAATTTAAAGCGATGGTTCGGGAAGTTTACGGTCCAACTATTTCTATCTACTGAAAATAAACGTTCAATGATCGATCCGTCCAGGCTATAAAACGCATTGGTGAATTTCAAAATATACCACAAAATTTATTTCATATCTAGATAAGCTATTTTGCCAGAGAATTTGCCTAATGCACTATTAAGATGTAAAATACCTATATGCTCGACTAGCAGAAATTAATCAGTTATCACACATTTATTAGGCTTGTCACTTGGGCCGCCAAGCAGCCACGTCCAGTATTTCAGGAAAATCTTTATTTCACTACTGAAAAAATATTGATAATTTAAAATTTTGTTTTTAGCCATTTAATGTATTTAAAAAAATTATGTCCGTTAAAATAAATATAAACGACAAAGTTAAATGAATAATGAATAGTATGTTCTTCTCAAAAATATATAAACTTTATCAAAGTTTATCCAAATTTAAAAAATGTGTTTTTTTTTTTTAATTTCTGGTGTCTCCAAGCGTACATTAATTAAAGGTATTTGAGATTTGTCGCAATATAAAGGTTAAAAATGAAATAATATACAATCAAATTGTAAATAAAATTAGAACTTTAACTGTCATTAAGGCTTTGAAAAGGGATGTTTCAAATTGTTTTTTGCAATTAGGAAGAACAGTTGCAGAGGGTAAACTGTTTTATATAATGAAATAATTATTATAATAACTACTTTTGTGTGTTTTGGTCTTGCATATTTCTATCTACCTTATGCGCTTACATTACATATTGTATTGAACGTTGGTATTTTTTTTCTCTCTTTTTTATACTCTTATATATTTTTTTAATATATACATATTTTTAAATATTTTCACGTTTATTTGCCTTGTATGTTAAGTATTTGATCTTATTGTGTTTTGCCTTCAATGAGTTTTAGTTTAGTAAAATGTATTTGTTTATCACTCTGTGCCAAAATAGACTTGCCTAGTTGGGCAATGCATTTAAAATATGTGTAAAATATGTCCGTCTTTTTTTGGTAGCTGTACAAATGTTATATGTCTAAATGAATATAAATTATCTTCGAAAATTTGTCATCAACTTACTCGACTTGGTGTAACTGGTAACGCATTTCCCCAGTTAGGAAAAGATCCAGGTTCGATAAATTGTTTTTTTTTTGTATATCATTTTAATTGATACATTTAATTTGTATTAAAATATTAAAAATATAATTCAATAGATAGCAACAACATAGTTGGTAATAAATAAAGTAATTTTTCCATTCTGATATCATATACACAACTTTCAAAAATTTGATAGATGTGGTAGCGTGGGTAAACAGGTGAACGTTACATTGTGTAAAGTGATCATTTAAGCCAGCCGACGACGGGTCGTAAGCCCCGTAATGCCCAAGACTTCCATACTTCTCATGTAACAATAATAGCTTCGTCTATGTGAGACATCTCAATCTTGATGACAATCCCCCAAGGGATAAAACCCAGTAATTATTTCGTGCAATGATTTGAACATACCCAAAATATTGTAAAAATATAATTATTTATCTACATTCATAAAATACAACGTTAAACAATTAATTAATGTAGTTTTACATGTTAAAAATAAATAACAGTGTTCTCAATTTTTTCTTGCTTTTTCGAAAATCTTACGAGTTGCAACTAGATTTGATAAATTACCCTCCAATGAAAATTATTGTCTCGGGTAAAAATGTTAACAAGTAATGTTACAAGCTTGGAAATAGATAAGAATTATGATCCCTTAATATGGGTTAAACCATACTTTTACACACGCTTAGCACGCGTTAAGCGAGGTCGTAAGACCATGCAGTCTATAATAGTATTTTAATGTCATTATATTTTACTTGGGTCTCTCGCCATTGTAAACTTGCTCTAATTAGACTGTAAAAACGACCCCCGCAGGCGGTATGTGTAGTTGAATATACGACCATTATAGAAAATAGATACTTGTATACAGGGCAGTTCAGACAGGAAGCAAATTCATTTAACACATTCTCTGCGATGATGTTTGTAAAAATATGAATTACGCTACGAATATTCAATAAATGCTGTTTTCCGTCTAGCTAATATTTTATTAAATATTTTCAAATAATTTGAGGTACAAATAAATGTTATTGGACTAGATTCAAATAAGTTATTGATAAAAATGTGAAAAAACTCTCAAAAATCAATCGCTTTTACCGAAATATATATTGTCAACATTTTGAGCGGGTAGACAAAGAACATGAGGTATTCTTTCATGTATTTGTTTTGACTTATTTTCGTATGGCGGCCCCTAGATAATACCAGTAATATAACTATTTGATGGGCATTGCGCCTACTTGTAAGTTTTATGACACTACCTGTTTGGGTTCCGACGAGAAGATTACATGCTGAGTGGATGTTTTTATTTTAGCTGTGTAGGGCGTATGTTGATGCGTGAGAATTTTTTAGCAGAAACATTACGGCATATCATGCCATTTCATTTAATCATATTTAAAATGAAATATCTATTAAAAATCTCCCACAAAACGGTTGAAAAACTGAAAACTTGTGATGGGTCTAAAATGACCCACCACCGCCGGACGTGTTTTGTTTGACCCACCGGGCAGTAAGTGTTAAGTTATTCAACATTCATAAATCTTTTCATACAAGCTCGCCAATTAATGAGGCTTCTAACAGGAACATCTTCCATTATCTAGTATACCTTTGTATTTAATATAATATTTAATTAATCTGTAAAAATAATGTAATATTTTTTATTTATATTTTCATATTTTGTTTAGATACAATTTGCTATATAATTTTATACCTTTCAATATATTTTTCAAATATTAAATAAAACAGATGTGTTACGTTTTTTTTTACTACTTTTCTTTGTATGGTAATTAAATTTGTATATATAGTGGATCTACTTATATGCTTAATTGCACTGTTACTATGGGGATAGATCCCGTTAACTGAATCGATTAAAATTATAGTTTAGTTGACGCAACCCGAATTGGATTCAGAGAGGAATAATTTCACCTCCAGTTGACTCGCATTTTTGTAGTGAAAAACAGAGATATCACTGTACTTCTGGCTGCTGTAGAATACTGCTTCTTCGTAGTTCGGATTTTTATGCATGACGACACTTTCAATCCTGTTGACAGGTCCGCGTCGAAATTCAATATGTTGCCACATCACCGAAATCTCTAAGTAATTAGTTGGCCAGAGCGGGAAAGGTATATACAGGTTTATTGGAATTCAAAAGGAGTACTCGGCTTGCTTCAATAGTTTTATTATTAATTTGTAAGGATAATTGTTATATTTATTTAATTTAATGTTACTGTGTACCGTATATATATATAAAAAAAACCTAGTCATGCCAAGTCTTCTACGGATGTTCTCTATTTCCGGTACCATCAACACTTGCGTCATATATCGTTCTTAGCATTCTTTCCTCTAGTGTTAGTAAAAACATGACATATTGGAAGATAAGGTATAAATTAAATCTTAATTCATGACGAGAAAACTTTGTCGACCATTAGATGAATAATTCTTCTTTATTGTATGCTTAATGCATTATGGTCTCCTGAAAATTTTCAGAACTTGAGTTTAACTCTTGAGTTATGTTGGTGGCACTGAAGAGAAACGTAATTTTATAGCAAAGAGAAAATTGACATCTGTTCCGAATTCGTAAACAAAATTTTGGCGTGTCTTTTCGAATCAGCTGCAACCCTTATTATTTAGATAATTGCGCATCCAAATTTCCATCCATACATTTACTTATGCTCGTCTTGTCTGTGTGAATTGTGACCATGAAGTCAGCAGACGTAGTCAGTATTTTTTGAATATCGACATCGCGATAGCATTTGCGTTGTGAAACTTTTAGCTCTGGTACACCAGAACTGTATTTTGTGATATTGTGTTTTGATTACATATTATTTGTTGTTTGTGTACCGTGGGTGAACTTGTGACATCGCCGTATTTAATTGAGATCGGAGATCGTGTCGTCTGCGTCTCATTTGTGTGATTTCGGCGGTGACTGCGGAGATTACGGAGACGTCATAAGGTAAGGTGAGCAGTCGTTCCAAATCCCAGTTCCCAAGATCACTGCTCCTTCGATGAGAACCCTTATTCCCTCACCGACCTCATTCTGTACCAAGGTTTCCCTACTTCCCTCCCATACCTTGCGGTGATTCAGATTTACGACCGGAATTATCGTATTCTATTCCGCAGGACGCACTGCTTGGGTATCGCGCAATTCGTTCATTCAGATCCTATCTATCCGGATTTACAGTTTGAATTCAACATTTTTCATGTTTTCAAACATTTGTTGACAAATTTCAACACGTTTTCATGTGTCAATACCGTGAAGAGCCTGCACGAAAATTTTCGGACCTCCTCTATCAATTGCTGTGTAGATAATTCATACGCAACGAATAATTCAGGAAATATAGCAGTATGAAATTTAAAATCATTTTGAATAACCATGTAAAAATATATATTTAATTTCTGAAAAATAATATAAGGAGACTTATACATAAAATAAAATAAACTAATTGCGGTGAGGTAAAACAAGCCAATGTGTATGTATACTTATAAATATGGATTAAATTCAGAATTTATCACTAATTAGCAGAAGGTGTTTTATTGTTAAATAATGATTACTTAGAACAACTTGGCACTTCGAAGATATATTTTCTAGAAATAGTTAAGTCGGGAAAGATATTTAAAGGAGGGTGACCGCGAGGAATAAAACTAATATTATTTTGAACTTGGTTATGGCTAAAAGTGTTTTATAACAGTTTTATTTAAAGGATTGAAGAAGACTAGCTGTACATAGTTTGATGCCAAGAGAAGGTAATCCTATATACGATAAGATACATGTTTAAAACGGAGAAATGGATTCCTTTAGATAAAACAAATAATCAAATCTGACTAACAGATAAGCGATCGGCCATCAATTGCTTGCTGCTTAGCCCTGCGGGCGACTCAAAGGTTTTCTCTCAAATGATTTTGACAAATTTAGATCAGAACATAGCCTAAAATCATTGTTTTTACATTGCAGAAAGTGATTTATTCTATGGTATACTATGGTACACAAAAATATGTAACTTCAATTTTGTTACAAATTCAAATAACTCATGTATTATATAAAATTGTAAAAATATCAAAATAAAAAATTATATGTGCTTAGTTATCAGTTTAGTGATTGATTGAAATTCGTGTTGTCTTAAACCACTCTGACTATTTTTAAAGCTGTATATATGCCCACATTGGTATGTGGTAATTAAATATGGATCCTAACGGAGAGACTGTCGAATCGAAATGAATTATAGTACTACTTACATTATTGGACGTAGTGAGAAATACTAAAATAACGTAGACCTTATAATATATTTAAAAAAATCGCATTTCAGGTGGCTTATACATGTCTTGCGAATACGAAAATGCGTCTTTTTGGGCTGCCAAAGAGGAAAAATAGCCGGTGGGCCACGCAAAACCGTGCTGGGATATATAAAGACAAGAGATACGCCCTGTCGAGTATTTAGGTCCTCGATATTCCTTGGATAAAGAGACGATGGTGGTAATTAATTGATAAATAACATTTTTAATTATATTCAGGCAACACTAGCGGTTCACAATGGATTCCTAGTATCGACACTGATGTATGGAAGTGAGGCCTGAAGCTGGCAGAAACGGAAAAAAAGTAGACTGAATACAATGGAAATGAGATCCCTTAGGCACATATGTGGAATTTATGACATAGTAAAGAATAAAGAAATAAGGAAAGAATGTAATCTGATGAAGTATAGCGAGTAAGATTAAGAAAGGATAACTTAGGTGGTTTAGTCATATGGAACAATGAATGAGGAGAGAATGGTAAGAACGATATATGACGCAAGTGTTGATGGCACCAGAACTGGCACAGATGGTCCTGATAGAAGAAGCTTGTATGAGAAGATGTATGAATGTAGATGAGGCGATAATTGTGTGTCACGGCGGAAGAGTGTGGCGCTCGATCCTCACTGCCTACCCCCTCGGAAAACGGTGCGATGGTAAGTAAATAAATTAATGTTATTAGGAGAACACATTCTTATTGTGTAATTATTCAGAACATAGGCCTGTGATTTTTTAAATATGAATTTAAAATTTATATAAAAATGAATTGATAATTCTGGCGTCTGCTATCAAAGGTATTTGAGGTTCTGTAAAAATAAGGCAGATGGCTTTTTAAAATAATGGAACGATTAAATGTATTAATATTAAAAAGGTCAAAAAGGTTCGAAAATTTGTAGCGTAGTTGAATAATGCACCTTTTCCGGTTTGGAAAGAGATCCAGGTTCAAATCCCGGTGGCGCAACAACAATATTTTTCGATAAAATTGATTTTATATGTGTATCTTTCTAATTAATATATTTAATTCATATTTAAAATCAATCTTATATTAGTACATCAAACATTATTTTGCATTTTATTGTAAAAAAAGTTTCTGGAAATGAACCGTATTTGCAAATAAAACAGACAATACAAGGATCCAGAAAAGAAAGTCCTTCGCTTTTGCGAGGCAAGAAAGTAAGTAATTAATTATTCAAGCGAAAGATTCATAATTTCTGAAAAAACTTTCGTTAAATAATTAATAGCAATTTAAATTAGTTTAGCAATTTCCAAAGAAGAATCTCGTCACCCGGGCACTCTCGCTCCGGACATTCCTGTCACCGAAGACAGGGCGCACTTTAAACTTTACGGTGAGCCATTACACAGATCATTAAGCGCTGCTACCAGCGCCGGGAAAAATGCGAACTATGTATGACGGCCCCGATGGTTAGTTCAAAGGTTAATAAAAGAGTCCACGGAGCGCAGAATTGTTGAAGATAGGGTCAAATGTGGCAAGTTTTGCAATCAGAGGGGAGAGTAACGACCGTCTAACTGCGCATAACTGCGGGAGTTATGTCTGGGCGCGGGCGATTAGGCGGCTCTTGGTGTTGGATTAATATTTCGTTAGAAAGACTTGGCAAATTTACTAATACGATTATCATAATGCATAAAATAATAGTTGGCATGCTCATCCCCGGATCACGAAGAAATCGTGAATTTTACGTAACGCATAATTATAGTAGTATGTATAAAATATTGCCAATTTGAATCCGCATAATATAACAAAAGAAAATAATATAATGACATCTAGAGAAGTACCAAATCTTGCATCTTATAACATCCTCACTGTTGCGAATGAGATCAAAGTCCGGAGAAGAAATAATACCGCGCAGTATACCTCTTTTTATTTAGTTATGGACAGTAGTTATTATTGGTTCATATTTAGTCATTAACAATAATTTACTATTATTTATATCATATTATGATGTTATTCCCAACATTACAATAAAGTGCTAAAACAGACGCCAGGAAGGCGCTCCTTGTAAACAGTGTCAATTTTGTCGCGAGCGGCTTCTTTCTTGCATTCAGTCGCTTGTCTCAATATTTTATTTTTGATTACATTAATTAGCGATAGCTTTCTGGCGCCGTTGGTGCTTATCTTGCTGCAAGCTCCCTGTTCTTAGATTATTGTAATAATTCTGCCTCGTGTCTTTATCAAATCATTTTTGAAACGTATTGCAAATGATATTAGGAAAGTTGGTTGAAAATCTGTGCCCTTAAAAAATAGTCGTGACTGAAGAACCTAAGGCAATGGTTTGCCTAGCTAAAGATTATAGTGAGCTGGACATAAAACTGCACCATATAGCTTCTATCAACAACAGAGCAGCAGCATAGTGCAGCGCAAACCACGCCGAAGACTAGGGAACGTGCTGCTATGTAGCGGGCAGCTCCATTCCTTTCTTCATCACTTTACTACCATACATCATCGAGACAAAAACATATATGTTAACTATAAAATATTAATAAACGTATAAAAAGTGGACAATATTTTACGTACAGATAAAAAAATACAGCCGAATTAAAATAAATAAAATTTGTCTGTCTTCGAATACAGTGGTCAGTGGTTTCACTAGCGCCCGTCCAATTTATGATTATTTTCGGGCCATAAACACTAAACTGATATTATTTTGGTAATAAATTATATCTATATTCCATATTTTCACTCTCACGTCTTCACAAGGGTGAAATAAATATTTTTCTTAATTCAAACATTTTACGAAATAACAATTTTTTAAGACCAGCTTAACACATTCTCTACGGTGGTGGGTCAGATCTGGCCTGGGTATTTGTAAAACTATGAATTACGCTACAAATATTCGTTTAATGCTATTTTCTTTACAGCTAATCTTTTATTAAATATTTTCAGATAATTTGAGATACAAATAAATGTTTCCTGACGACATTCAAATGAGTTATTGATAAAAATGTAAAAAAGCGCCCAAAACAATCGCTCTTACGAGATTGAATCTCAGCGCATACGCTGAAACGTATATTGTCAACATTTTGAGCTTATTTTTTACGGTGGGTAGACAAAGAATACCAGATATGCGCACATTTATTGTTAGCCAGTCCAATTATTGTAAAGATGTATATTGTTATTTGTTCTGAATTATTTTCGTCTGCTGGCTACTAGACAATGCCAGTAATATAACTATTTAAAAGGTGTTGCGCCTATCTGTAAGTTTTATGACCCTACCCTCGGGTTTTCAATATTGCTGTTGCAAATTATCAGTGAATCCTTGTATTTTGACTGTGTAGGCCATCTATTGATGCGTGATAATACGTGCATATGTTATTTGTAATCTTATTTTCTTACCAGAAACATTGCGGTACATCATGCTAATTCATTAAATCATATTTAAAATGAAATATCTATAAAACAATTCCCACAAAACAGTTAAAAAACTAAAAACTTGAGGTGGGTCTTAAATGACCCACGACCACCGGACGTGCTTAGTATTGACCCACCGGGCAGTAAGAGTTAAGATAGTGCTTACTCCTATATTGTTATTGTGATAACCTCTTCTCTAGATACTTCTTGGAACACAAAGCCTTTGAAGGCTTTTGATGGAATCGAACAAATGTTTCAAAGCATTGCACATAGTACACAACCAATATTCTATGATCTTATGTCGTTGTACGATGTTTGTAATACACAAGTTTTAATTTTGTCTTATTGTGTTTAACAATATAATGTATTATGCAAAAAAATATTCAAATTAAACAGTAGGTATGTCATATTATAATTTATAATTTTTATACTTAGTAATTATTATAATAAAATTTCATAATTATAATATTTAACAAAGCAATATATCATTTTAAAAATAATAAAATAAAAATATACTATTGTATTCCACTACAATTTTGTGGTAATTCATAATAAATATGATTAAAAACAATTCAATTTGTTTAAACACCACTTTATATTTGCTATCACCGACCGGCTTCGGAACCATCATTTCTTCTTCAGAGTGTACAAAATACTAAATTAGGGTTACAGAATATGTACAATCATACATTAGTGTCGGGTGTTAAAGTGATGGTGGGTGACTGGGGGAAGGAAAGAGATTGTTTCGGTTGTTAATTATGTATTCATTATATTTACGGACTTCTAGATTTTTAGGGCCTCTAACTTATCTAACCGTTTATCAATATGGAGAATATTGACTCCTGTAAGTGCACAGGATGAATTTAAAGAGCAGATCACAGTGATGTGTACTTATATATGTATCTTTTTCTTCAGCCTGACTGCGTTTATTATCAAATATAGGCTGCACTAAATTAAATATTTTAAAACCAGCCTTGTACCTATTCAAAGATGGATTCGGGTCGGAAAAAATTATAAGCAAAGCACAAGATACATAAAAATAACTTTAAAAATATCGGGGTCATTTATTTATTTATTTAATTCTTAACATAGTGCATACATTAGCACTCCCATATAAACAAGTATTCCGAATTCGTAAACATTTTCATCAATTTTTCATATGAATTCCGCAGATTTTTTCTTTTTGAGGATTTCTTAAATTTCTTTGTAAATAAATACCATTATATTAAAGTATATTTTCTACTTATATGGACAGAGGAAGTAGATTAAGAGTACTAAACTTATATAGTAGTAGATTTGGTAGAAAAAATAACACTTCAAATCATGTAATAATTAAGGTGGATTTTTATCTTTTTTTTGTTCTTATAAGCAATGTATAATTCATGTTCAACCTAATCTATTATTAAAATAATCTGTGCAGTACTTGCAAAAAATAAAATTTTACTATAAATTTATAAAATCAATAGAAATGTAATAATTTATTTATATTTAAATTTAACACTTAACGCACTTAAATCAAGGTAATATAACAATTTCCTTTTTAAATCTTTTACAAAAAAATTGTGAGATATAAAGTTTGACATGTGTTTATTAACCCTTCCCAAACCATGCAGTAACACTGATCTACCGCTCTGATTAACCTGTAATATTTCGGGAAATACACGCAACATGCAATTCATATTGTAGTTAAATTGAAGGTAAATATTTACGCTTAGAAATGATTAGTGAAAAATCAAGTATAAACGGCGAATCCTACAAAAATAATTATTTGTCAATTGAATCCGTTGTAAAATTAATACATTGACAAAAATATCATTTGTTTCAAGACAGAAATAAATCATATATTAATTTCACAGTGAAAAGAATAACAAACATACGAATATAATGGTCTCTTTCTGACCAATTAAAGAAAAATAATAATGAAGGTTGTATTATATAATGCAATTTCCTATACAGGACTTGATGAATGTTTTGAATTATAATATTACATATATTTTTTACATTTAATGCTTAATATTTATAGAAAATTTATGGCGTTAACCATTTTTTCAAAAGCATTTTTCACATTCCAAAGGCTAATAGAACTCTTATATTTTACGGTAACACGAGTTGACACCAAGGCTGCGTACGAGTATTTTATATCATGGTATAGTAAAGGTTAAAACCGCAATAATATTGTTGGTTTACAATTAAAACCAGAGTCATCGATTACTTCGACACCATTCAAGCACGAGATGCTTAGCCTGGTTTGTAGGCGCCGTGGTAATGCGGTCGGTTGATCCCGTAAGGCCAGGTGACCATTGACCAGGTTAATTTGCATGCTAGCATACAAACAGAGGCCAAAGATCAACAATATGTTACATCGTGTACACGCGAGCGGATCGAGCACTGCTCTTCGCCTTGTAAGCTTTATATTATTCTGTACAGGTGTTGGCGATGGGCTCATAGATCATCCACTTTTAACGATATTATAAAATACTAGGGGTCAATATCCGGCATTGCACGAGATTATAATTTAAAGTGTCGATTTAAGGGTTGATGGTGATGTTACCTAGGTACTAAACAATGACTGTATTTCCATGTTATCGTTATCCTTTCAGGAGTCGGTTTTTCAATCTTCATATAATTTTAGTCGACTAATTATTAAGTTAATAATTAAGTTGATTTGGTGTAAAAATTGAACAAAAATATGAGCAGCTACACAAGTAGCATGGAATTAATAAAAAATATTTAAAGTTAGCTAAATAAACTATAAAAATTAAGGTTCAAGACAGAAAAACAATAAAAATTTAGGTTTCACACACAATGGCTGAGTATCAAAATCAATTGTATCTTTGACTCAGAAGAGCAACAAAAACATCATTTTGAATATCGGAATATCTACAAGATCAAAATCGTTTCCATGCCTGTGAAATCTTGTGGGTGCATTCCTATAAAATTGTGTGTATGGTGAATTTACAAGGAACAGCGCCGACGATCTGGTACTCCGCGCAGGAACGTGGTATATAATCAGTTCAGTTAAATTAGGGGCGTCCAGTATGTCATTTACTATTTCAAATGAATATAATAAATCACTTAAAGATCTTCTACACGACAAGTTAGTGAAATTAATAGTGTTCATTAGAAAATCATAATTCAATTGTTCAACGGGTATACACACCCGTATAACCTTAAAAATTTATGCTGAACTCTTTCTAATTTACTTTATAGAATGAAGACCAAATAGTTGAATTGAATTCTAAATTGCTACAAACTACAGCCTGAAGGTTGTGTACTAAGATTTTAGGATCTACTCGGTCAATGAGAACTTAGGTTGTTACATGTTTGATATATTTCAAATAACTGGTCTTAAAATATTCACCGTGGCCTTGAATATGCAGACTCATGACTTACGTGCTGTATAAATAGTTTGTTATACAGTACATAAGAACAGGTATTCTTAGACTTTCGATCTGAGTAGAAGCTAAACCGGAGAACTGGGTACCCGCGTGTTTTAAAAATGACCGAGAACCGGGTAGTTTTTGACGGGTACCGGGCTATTTTATTTATTTTCCAATATTTATTTTTGGTGGCATTTAGGTATAAAATATACAAAAATAATAGACATACAAAAAAATTTAATATTACAAATTTTCAAAATTAAAATCAATTAAACTTTAGAAGCGAAATCCGATCTGCAAGATTTACAGACCAAATTGATATTCCAAAACTAAAATATACCGCAACCCAAAATTACTATATTTATCAGGACATCAAATTTTTTAACAATCTTCCCATCACAATTAAGACAATAACAGACTACTATCAATTTGTATCTGACGTAAAAAAATACATACACAGACTAACTGAAACATAAATTATCTCGTATATACTCCTTCCCTGTACACGAGTCCTACTCTCATAGAGAAGAAACAAATTTCATATGAAATATATATATATATATATATATATATCCAATTATAATTCTAAATGTTATATATTTTCTAATATTAAAATAAAAGTATAAAAAATATTATTATAAATGCAACTGAAACATAATCTATTAGTAATGCGGGAATTTCCGCTTGAATATTTCTTTTAACCATTTCAACTCGTAAGTTCACCCTCAGTAGACATTACAAACCCGATCTACAACTCGCAAGTCTAATATGAGAAACCAATGCACACCGTTCATTCAAGTGCGATATTTACCTAAACTAGACGAAAATATCGGATGCTGAATGACACAGGTTTATAAAAGAAGGCTTTGATACCTACAATGTACGTAATGTGTTTAATACGTGTATGCAATGTAATATATGTGATGTTATGGAATATAATTTTATAATGAATGTAATAAAATATAATGTATTTTTTCTTGCATATTTTTATCCCCTTTTTGTTTAAATAATTTGACTATACATGCCTACTTCAATTGAATAAAATATGAACAATTATACAACTATATATTTTTTATTATTTTTAAAATTTTTTATTTATGAGTTAGTTATGACATCCTGAAGAAGAAAATGGTATTTTTCGAAACCGGTAGATGTATTTAAACTCAATTAAGTGGTTAATAAAACAAAGATAATAAATAAAAAATATGAATTTTAACCACCAAATTAATATTGCTAATTTTAAAAGATTTATACAACTGTTTCAATTATCTATGCAACCAATTTATTTATTTACATAATGAAATATTAATTTAATACAATACCTACTGATATCAAACATTTTAGTACATATTGTGCATATATAAAATGAATCTAAATAATGGAAAAAAAGTTCTCAGAACCGGAACCGAACCGGGTATTTGGGTGCCCTGGGTATTCTATCAACAAATATTATTAAATAGCCCTGTTCACTTTAGCGCGTTTGTAATATCGGACGTGAAAAATATTGTTGTCGCGTACCCGCGTCAGAATTTTTTACCCATAACCTATCCTACTGTTTGCCCATCTGTGTGAATTGTGATCTTGACGTCACCAGACGTCAAATTGATCAATATTTGTTTTTTTTTTATTTCGACAACGCAATATCACTCGCGTTGTGGACCAGTTACCTCCAATGCATTGTGCTAGCACAGTGTTATTGTTTGTGTTTGCCGTGGATGAACATTGACATCGCCGTCTTCAATTGGAAGTGGAGATTGATCCGCGTGCAACCATTGTGTGATTTTGACGGCGACGGCAAGGATTGCGAAGGTGACATAATTCAGTCCTTCTAAATTCCGGTTCCCCGAGATCGCTAGTCCTTCGTCTAATTCTATTTCCCTCACCAACTTCTCCCTGTGCCATGTCTCCCGATTGCTCCCCCACCTTGCGGTGATTCAGATTTACAACCGGAATTGTCGTAATACATTTCCGCGAGATGATTCTGCCATTCGGAGATTGCATAAGCCCTGTAAAAATTTTCAACATCTAGAGAGCGTGTATGGAAGTGAACGACCCAAAATACGCTAAGAAGATTGTGACATTCTATCCTCTCTGCCTGTCCCTGATACATAATAAGATGATGTAATTAAGTAAGTAAATCAACACGATGCAAATTTGTATCATCAAATGACGTTGTATTAATTACTTTTTAATATTTGCTTTACTGAAAACGCTATTATTAAAGACCCAATTAATGTTGTTTGTTTAAACAACATTAATAACATTATTTAACTCTTTGATAATAGTGTATATAATAATAATGTCGGGCAATTATCGTTCTAGTCGAGTAGTAAATTTTACTTTATATAAATTGTTCAGCGTTTGGTTTGGTGGCTCTGTAAGCCAAAGCCCAATGTTGTGATTCTCAATTTATAACAAAAGTTTAGACCTAATTTATCTATTTGCGAGTAACGAACACGATGAGACTAGTGCGGATTATGAATAAAACCGTTTTTAATCTAACCTTTACCATACCGTGATAAAAGATATCAGTAAACAACCATGCTGTCAACTCGTGTTACCATTAAGTATTAAGAGTTTTTTAAATATTTTTAATGAGAAAAATGCTTAAATGGCTTTAAAATAGTTTATTTTCTGTAAATATCGAGCAATAAAATTGAAAAAATATGTATTATTCCTTTCATATTATTCTTCATTTAATTAGAGAGAAAAATAAATAATTATATTCGCTGAAAATTCTTTTCACGGTGAAACTAATGTTTGATATTTTTCTGTTTTACTGCAAATAAATTTTTTTCCAACGTAGCAATTTTACTTTGAATTGAATTGAAAAAACAATTACTCTTACATAATTGGTTATGAAGTGAATCCTACGTATTATTAGTCATTTCTAAGCGTAAATGATTTTTTAATGGTTAGTTAAAATATTATTTTGTGCTGCGTGTATTTATGAAAATATATAGCTTTAATTAGGGCGGTAGACCTGTGTTACATCATGGTTAAGGAAGGGTTAGAAAATATCCGTACGCAGCCGTGCTGTCAACTCGTGTTGCCGTAAGTAATTTAAGTTTTTTAAACATTTTAAACGAGATAAAAATGCACTACTATTTTTAATTCTTTTAAAATAGATAATGTTGTATATTTATTATAAATATTAACTCGAAACATTCAAGTCTTATCCAATACAACCTTGTCTTTCTTCAGTTATAATAATCGAAACCACATCTGTAATAACAGTGTGTATCGTTTTTGGGCAGATCTGAATTATGAATGCACATGCGTTGTATCGAATTAAATAGTATTAAAGACAATTTTTAAGTAATATTAATGACCCTCCATCAATTTATCAACATTAAATTTATTAAAGTCGATATACAGTGTTGTTGCAGAGGGATCTCAATATTTTATTTTGTTTCTTTATACCATTCAGTGTGAAATAAATGTGTGATTTCTTTCTGTTTTACTGCAAATGGTATTTTATAACGCAGCTGACATCCAATGTCTAACGGATTGAATTCAAAATAATTATTTTGGAAGGATTCGCTTAACATTTTTTTGATTGATTTTTTACAAGTCATTTTCTAAGCAAAAATACATAAAAATACCAAAAGATTTAATTATGTTAATTGCCTCGGTAGGCCTATATTAGCGCACGACGAGGGAATGGTTAATATTCTAGTATTTGCTGTGTGATATTATATATTTAATAATAGTTTATTATAATTTTCAAAGATTGTCAAAATAAATATTTTTATATAAAAAATTTTGATATTTAAAAAAAAAAATTATACAATTTACTAAATTATTTTACCATTCGTTGTTTTTTATTGAGATTTATTATTATTTAAAGTTAATTTATATTGAACATTAATGATGATAATTATTTTTTGCCGATTGTTTGATTATTTTAAAACATAACAAAATAGTTATTGTAAGAATTAATGTTTGCTAACTAGTCAAAATTTAAAAAAATAATTTTTGATTCTTTATGTTCACACGATAACAGTCCATTTTCATTTATTGACTGCTCGAAATGTTCGCAATATTATTTCAGAACTGGCGCTATTAAAATATTAGAATTGCTATTTATGACTTAAGGACGTTCCAAAGAGCAGTCGTACTCAATCTTCAAGAAGATTCCCTCGTACGTAAACTACTATGAATAGAATAAAATATAGTGAGGCACATGTGCAGAAGTTCAAAATTCTCCCACTATTCAAATT
Organism: Eubasilissa regina; assembly: GCA_022840565.1. Lineage (NCBI taxonomy): Eukaryota > Metazoa > Arthropoda > Insecta > Trichoptera > Phryganeidae > Eubasilissa > Eubasilissa regina. Next base: position 5,570,082 of record JAINEB010000010.1, read on the forward strand.
ATAAAAGGAAACGTCAAAACCATTCAAAAGTAGCTCACTTTTAACATTTTTTATAACAAAACGAATACCGCTTGTTTTAGTTATTTTTACAGGAAGATATTTGTTAAATTTTCAGTTAATGATTCTCAGTTTTTCAAAACAATCGTAAGAAAATTACTATTGCGCTATAACATCGATCGGGGTATGGTTAAACGTTGTTGCATGTTTTAATAGTCAATATTTACAAATTTACTATTGAAAAACATTTCTACGTATAAAAGACACTCATAAGTATGTGTATTCAAAGTTTCAAAAGGATTGTAAGAAAAGTGATTTTTTCGGGAACGTCCTTAAGAAAAATACAAAGACTCAAGTTAACGTGGTTCAAATTATTGAATCACAATTTAAAAATGTTCTAATTAGCGTGGTGCGAGTTAAAGTAGTTCGAATTACAAATATTCGGTAATTTCTTCTGAAATAGTTTACGTTTATTTACAATTCAGTATATATTAAGTGTTTACACTAACTGTGTGTTTATAATTTGGTATAAGGACAAATCAATAAGGGCTCAAGAACCAACCAGGGAGCACGACTTACCTGAATTTTCTTGCTGTACTCACAGCTCTTCTGAACTTCCGGAAAATTTTCCAATAATTAGCAAAAAGCACTATGTATCATCCAAAATTACAATTGTAATCTTTGGCGCGCACCACGAGAAACCGAGTATAAAATAATAATTCAAGTCAGTGTGACGAGCTCGTAGCATGACATTCACACTTTTTGACCGATCAAAGTCATAGCTAAAGTCATGCTCTGAGATATAGAATATAAGGAGGGGGGGGGGGGGCAAACAGATTGATAAAGTCAACATAAAGGAGCATCCACACAAGCGCATGGCGACCGGTGATCTGGTCCTGTCATAAATATTGAACAACAAGATAACATAAATTACTATATTTTAAACAACCGTACAACCATCTCTGAATCGGCGTGTTATTGTAGCGCATCTACAATACTTGCCGAAGGCCGTATACATGGATTCGTTCCGCTTCTGAGAAATCGAGTTACGGACGGAGTTCAACACCAACTCTCTAGTGCAAGCGCTGCTCTTATGAAAAACTGGTTCCCTGACCAGATAATGGCAACGACTATAGAATAGCTACAGATGCAATAATAGTCGTGACCGAAACATAGTATTTGTATTTTGTTTATATTTGTATATACGTGTGACCTATTTTATCACTTATATTATTTTGTGACAACCGTTTCAAGTCGGTGTCCGAAGCTTTGTACCGAATTGTTTTTTGGAACAATTTTTCTGCAAGATTCCTTTTTTCAAACCCATAGGTATACACGAAAGTTAGCCTTGACCTATAAGTAGTTATTATTTGGGTACCCCAGCTAATGGTCATCTATCATTTTATCTAAATTATTATTTCTACCAGAAAGTAAAGACGTGTTCTCATGCACTAGTACATCGCTCGTTTTGCACATAATTATTTCGAATTCGGATATTTTCAAGTTTTATCATAATTTCATATTTTGTTTGTTTACTTTCGCGAGAAGTGTTTTTAAACTCAATATTACTCGTATTTTGTTGGTGTTCAAGTGACTATTTATGTGAAGTTATGGCAATTGAGCTCTTTGTTTTAATTACTTAGTATATTTTTTCGAATATGTTTTTATATCATATAGTATTTTTGGTGGGGGTTTAGTACAAGTACCTTATATTATTGTTTTTTTTTTTGTGAACCTATACTCGTATTTCTAGCCTGAATTTATTTCCAGAAAATAACTGGAATCGGATATCATGAATCGACATGCATCAAATCGATCCAGTATATGAAGAAAGTGGAGATAAAATGGAACACATTGTCGTGGAGCACCCTATACCGGGTCCAAACCTGACATTTTCTCAAATAATGGACAAAAATTGAATGCCAAACATTTATTATTATTATATACACGTTGGCCAAAATAAGGCAGAATTTTTAATTGGATCTTATTGTTCATTTTCATCAGCTCCAGGTATCACTTGAACACAAATAGGTAAGTACTAAAATTTCATTGTATATTGCAGATCCAGTTTCAAATGCAACTTGAACACGTTGTTTGAATTAGTCAACGTGCAGCGGTCTGTGACCAATCTTGAAATGTTAATAAACTTATCTGATTACCTGAGCACTATTAGAATACACGTCTCTATTTCATCTGTCATAATGACAATGGCATTGTTTTCTTATACCATAGATAATGACCATGGAATTGTTTTCTATATACCATACATAACGACCATGGCATTGTTTTCTATCTACCATAAATAATGACCATGACGTTGTTTTCTATATACCATACATAATGGCCATGGCATTGTTTTCTGTCTACCATACATAATGACGATGGAATTTTTTTCTATCTACCATACATAATGACGATGGAATTGTTTTCTATCTACCATACATAATGACCATGGAGTTGTTTTCTATCTATCATATATCTATCTACCATACATAATGACATTATTGGAGGTCATATATAACAAGGTAGGTACTATAAAGTATCTAAAATCTACTCATAGAAATTAATAATAATATCTTTCTTTTTTATTAATTTTTCATACTTTACCTTTTGTATCCACTGCGTAGCTTAAAATTTGTCATTATTATTCTCTTTAGAGAACATATTCTTATTATTAATAATATACAAGTTGTATCAATGCGTACTAAATTTAATAAAAATGAATTGTTAATTCTGGCGTCTTCTATTGGATACATTTGAGAATCCGTAAAAATAAAGTTGATGGCTTTCAAATATCAAGTATCAATTTGAAAAGTGTAACATATAGGTTCAAATATTTGTCGTCAATGTACTGTGTGCAATAGCATAATCAGTTAATTCACGTTCCACGGATTGGAAGAGATCCAGATTCGAATCTCAGTAGCGACAACAATATTTTTCAATAAAATTGATTTTACGTGTATATCTTTCTAATTAATACATTTAATTTGTATTTTTTTTTTCTTATGATGAAGTTATAATTATTCAGAACATAGGTCTATGACATTTTAAATATGAATTAATTACAAAGGTATACATATAAAATCAACTTTATCTGGTTTGGGAAGAGATCCATGTTTGCATCCCGGTGGCGCGGCAATAATATTTTTCGATTAAGTTGATTTTATATGCATGTATTTCTAATTAATATATTTAATTCATATTAAATTTTTTTCATTACTAAGCTTATACTTTATCATAAACTCATTGGTGTTTTACTCATTATACTCGTATGATTACAAAATAAAATAAAACTACACATTTCCGCCGTATTCAGTCGGCTTTTTTCGTTTCTCTGAAGTACCCGTCTGCCATTTGTCTATTAAAATGTAATAAAATAAATTTGACTTATCTTAAAATGGTTCTTATGTCTAGCATCTAAGCCAGTGGTAAGATGCATTTACATGCATTAGCATCTTCAGATGCCATTAGGAGTACATCTATTCACTACTATCAAGTGCACACCCATACACAAGTCCCTGTACCTGGCATCTAATTATCATATTACAGCCAGCGTTTGATATTTAATACAACGTGTAGAGAGAGAGAGAGAAGACTCCTCGAGAGGCAGGTGATGGGGTAAGCGGGCAAGGGGGTTATGCTGGAGAGAATGGTCTGGAACATCCTGGAGAAGTCGCATTACGCTTTCTGGTGCATTAAGGGTGCATCTGCAAAGCGAAAGCTCTCGAATGCAGCTTTTGAAATAATAACAGTATAATTTTATTTTTAAATGCAAACATTTTATGAAATGATTCTCTAATGCAATTTAACCTCTCCTTTCCGATGTTGCAAACTGAATTGACATTGCCTCTAATTACGTGAATATACTAAATAAAGAGTTCATATTTTAGGTATTCTTTCGTAATATATTAATGTAGTGGATAAATAAATTACGATATGTAAGTATTTACCATACGCAACAATAAAAAATATTTTCTCAAAAAACCTGACGGGAATTTGTCAATACGTGTATGTGTACGTGCGTAGAGGTGCTGGCGGCGCAGTGCGAGGTGCGGAGTACCGAATGCCGATCGTCACTTTAGTGACAAAGCGTGAGCTGGCCGAGTTAGATGTGCCTCATTGTGTCATTCGTGATGATCAATGTTTGTTTCTCATTTTTAGCACTTTTACACAACAATTAATGTATATTCACTTATACACTTGTATTTGAATAATTAATATAAATAATAAATGTAAAATATCCATATTTATCCAACTTAAAAGTCTACATGTACACTGAGTTTACAGTACCGGAAAAGTTAACGCTATGAGTTTTTTTCATCTTCTTCTTCTTGTGCCTTATCTATTCAACGGACATTGGCTGTCACCACTCTGTAGACTGCCTTAGATTCTTCAGCCGTGAAGTTGTTTTGTATTTAATACAACTGAATTTAATTTATAACAGTATTATAGTTTTGAACGCTACAGTCGCTCACATCAACAAGTGAACATACTTACTAAATTAAATACAGCTAGGTAACGACCTATTCAAGCAGAGTAATGGGGCATACAAATGGAAGAGGGTAGTAACTAGAAATATTGGAAAAATAATATTGTTGATACTTACGTTTTCTGAATTAAAATTGTTATATATTAATTTAATGTATTAATTATAAATATTAAGGAAAACACATTCTTATTTCACAATAATAAGTTGTAATTATTTAGAACATAGGTCTGTGATATTTTAAATACTAAATTAATGTATTAATTATAAATATATACATATAAAATCAACTTTGTCGAAAAATAATGTAGATGGCTTTCAAATAATGGAACGACAGATGTATTAATTTAAAAAAATATAACATATTGGTTCGAAAATTTGTCATGAAAAATACTGGCGTTATAACACAATTGGTAGTGTACTTCGCCGGATTGGAAATAGAAATCCAGGTTCGAATCCCGGTGATGCAAAAACAATATTTTTCGACAAAATTGATTTTATATGTATATATTTATAATTAATACATTAATTTAGTATTCCGTACAAACAATGTAGATGGCTTTCAAATAATGGAACGATAGATGTATTAATTTGAAAGAGTATATCATACACGTTCGAAACTTTGTCATGAAAAAAACTGGCGTTATAACACAATTGGTAGTGTACTTCCCCGGATTGGAAATAGAGATTCAGGTTCGAATCCCGGTGATGCAAAAACAATATTTTTCGACAAAATTGATTTTATATGTATATATTTATAATTAATACATTAATTTAGTATTTAAATTATAAATATATACATATAAAATCAATTTTGTCAAAAAAATATTGTTTTTACGCTAAAACGATCATGGAATCAACACGTTAAAAGCAGTAAGATAGTTACATTTTCGAAATAGTGAAAAAGAAAGTGGACACATTAATGATTTGCACGTAGTTGTAAGCCTTTGAAATATTATTCTGTTAAAAAAGCAGCGTAAGTAACGAATCCATGGAAAAGGGTGTTACGTCGTGCGCTGTCACCCGAGGATTGGATGCCAGCGCACCACGCCACCAGCTAGTCTCAGTCTGTGGGTCACTGTCGGAATGCCTATCTCAGATGTGTGGGGGAGGTCTCAGACAATAATAACATTCGCTTATAACATATTATTTACACTTTAATGACATAACATAACCTCCCGACATTCTACACACGATAACTGTCTTTGACATCTTCTTTCTTGATGTTAACTCTCCTCCTAGTGAGGATACTAATGTTGCCAATTCAGCAAACCTCGATCTCCACCTGTTAGCCACGGAGCGCTGCGACCTTGGTCTCTCTAAAGTGATCTCGTCCTCCAGAATACTACCCCACACCCATCCGGTCATTGTGGAGTCCCTCCTTACACAATTTGCACGGGCAGAACAAGGCCCAAATCTCTTGTTCTGCCGCGAAAATAATCCTCCAATTCGATCCCCATCGTCAATCCTCAAATCTCGGCGGAGCGCCGCTTGGCGTCCGCCCACACGCACCGCCCAGCTCGGGCGCTCGCTACGAAGTCCCCCTCTACCTTCCTCCGACCACTCACCGCACCGGCCGCGGCTACTCGCGTCGGTAGATGGGCGCCTCGTCCTTGGCGCGTATTTTCGAAATGTTACAACGGATCAACTGAAAGGAATTTTCAATTCAGTAAATAGCCCGTTATATGACTTGAATAATATACAAGCTTAAAAATAGAAGAAGTAATATGAATAGCTAAAATCGACGAATTGTAGCTACTAGCGCTACGGCTACAGCAGTAGATTGTCGTGGTTGTTTTTGGAACTAAGACATTCAAGTTTCTAATAGTACACAGATGGCGCTAATTGTAATGAATCCGTAAATATACGTTTACGATCCATGTTATGGATTATTTACTTCTCAGAATTTTTAGTAATACACAGCTTTTTTGCTTGAATGCACTGCACGCCCCTGTTATTCAATTATATTCTATTGCTGCTAGATATGTATTATTATTTTATATCAGCATAATAAAAGCATCGCTTGCGCAACAACCTCCAATGGGGTAACTAACATTATTTATTGAAGATAGAAATTGTATTCTTTTGAACGTGTTTCATGCATAATAATATTGAAACAATACAGGGTAATTTTGCTTTCAATTCCATTAATAATTACATACATGCATTTGCGAAATGCAATATTATGCAAAAAGGTGAAATCGTGCAACGAAATTAGGTGTAAAGCTAAATACCTAATTAAGGTATGTTTTTTTAACCTTGCCTTCCCGATGTGGGGTATTCACATTCCCCAAAGATCGCTTTAAACTCGAAAACTCAATAATTATGCAAATTATTTTATTCTTTTTATTTGTAATCTTCACGAAAATAATGACGAACATTGTTTTTCAAATTTCTAAGCGTGTAATATTTAAAAATATTATTTTCGGCCCAGTGATCTTTGCGCGGTACATACACCTGCGCCTGTCGATACCATACACCTGTATCGTATCTTTTAGTTTTTGTGCTTATTATTTGTTTCACTCTAACTAATGCACTGGGTAGCCCCATCTCACACGAGGGAGACAGCTATATCGCTTATCGCGACTCGCGGCATTCGGACAAGAAACGTCCGGCGAGGCGGTTGGGTTAGGTTAGGTTAGGTTATTATTGTTTGTATGAATATGATCTAGGATGTTTCTATACCCCGCTTCGGACGACACGAAAGTTCTGGCCGCTTAGTGATGAAAAGGATATATAAATATTGAAAATAATTTAAATCTTATTTCATCTTCTTCTTCTAGTGCTTGTCTGCTTAATGAACGTTATCGATCGTATTGGCGATCATTATTTTGTTTGCAGATATAGTTGTGCTGTGGATTTTCAGAATCATTGTCTTAAATCCTTTAACTGGCATGTTATCTGTCTTTCAGGTGATTTTCTATTAGCAATTGTACCTCGAATGAAAAAATATAGGATCTAATATGTTTCTGAAAATCTGAATGTGGATTCTGATGACTTATTGTTTTGAGAATTTATTTTTTTTACATACGAATCAACATATTGTTAGAGCTCCTATCATTCCAGTTGATTTAATTATTGATCCACAGCTCAAATGTTTCAAGTTTTTTAGCATTTTTTCAGTGGGTGTTCATAATTTCATTATATATAAGGAGCTTAACATCGTATCAATCTCATTCGCAAATTTAAATTTAAAACAAGTTTGCAAAATACCATGTTATTATTAATATTATTAAGGAGGATATTCTTATTCCGAAGTTGTAATTATCCAGAACACAGGTCAGTCATATTTTAAATGTATTCATTAGAAAGATATACATATAAAAATAATTTAATCTAAAATATTATTGTTACTCTCTGAATCTCTTCCAATCCGGGGAACGTGCATTATCCGATTATGCTATACCAACATTGTGGATTGACGTCATTGTTGTAACTGTTAGGAAAACTTTTTGTTTATGGTTGCATCTCACACACAGCCCGAGCTACGCTTGAAATTTATCCCGGCCGCAAAATGTCAAAAAGTGGTGATATCGACTAGCCTCCTCGATCACTTAATTTGACATCACACGACAGGGGTCGGCAGACCGCGGCTCGTGAGGCACATGCGGCTCTCTTCATAGACATTTGCGACTCTTCAACTTCAGCTCATATTTTCATCTGCAATCATATTTCATTTATTAGTTTCGATTAATTTACCTGCAACATATGACACAATAAAAGAACTAGCATTTGCCATCCTCACGATCTTTGGCTCTACCAATCTATGTGAACAAACATCACCTTCCATGAATCAAATAAAAAATAAGTTAAGAAGTCAATTAACCGAAGATCATACCTAAAATTTACCGAAAGCTTTTGGAAGCGATGCAAGATCAAGGTCACGGTTCTAACTAGTAAACTTTACAAAGTCCAAAGTGTTTTTTATTAGTGTTTATAAATTTAGGTTTTCTTGTTTTATAACTCCCGTATATTACTTTATTCCAAGGAGCCCACGACTGTACTGCAAAATTTGAGATTTAAATAAAAAATTTGAATATGAATTTAATATACTAATTAGAAAGATATACATATAAAATCAATTTTATCGAAAAATATTATCCAACTATGCTACAGCGACGATATTTTTAACGACAAATTTTCGAACCTGTATGTTACCTTTTTGATATTAATACATTTAATCGTTCCTTTATTTAAAAGAGCCATCTACCTTATTTTTACGGAATCTCAAATACCTTTGAGTAATCTGATAGCAGACACTAGAATTATCAATTCATTTTTATTTTGTTATAACTTTATTACCAGGAGAACACATTCTTAATTTCGATTTTATCTCAATTTTTTTGGTCATTAAAATTGATATAGTTTCAGTAAAAATTTAGGTTGCGGATCTATGAAAATTTTGAAATTCTATTTACTTAATATTTGGCTTGTTTCACTAGAAAGTATGCAGATCCCTGCTATAGGACAATATTTCAAATTAAATTGCTAAAATAACACGCGGAGTGTGCGAGAATGTTATGAAAAGTATGGTTAAAAGAGTACGCATTTGTGCCACTGCGATAGGCGACCATTTTGAAAATATCATATCACACACATAATTGTAATAAATTAAATAATTGATAATAAAAACAAAATTATAAAATTATATTTATTTTCTTAGTTATTTAAAAACAACATCGGCCTGGAACAAAATATTCACCCTACACTAAAATATAACTCTGATTTAAAATCTAGCCTCTGTTCTTAAAACAAATGCATAAACTAGCGTAAGTTCGGGTTAAGAGAAAGAAAGCATTTTCTCTGTAGTGTTGAGTGCTTTCAATATTTACGACTTTCTTGAAACAGTTTTGCTACATGCAATTCAATGCGTCACACACATTTCGGAAATACACATCGCATTTCTCGTAATTCGTTTGACCAAAATTCTCAATGTTTAAATTCATTAACTGTGTTGTTGTGTTTTCAATGAGGCATAATTAAAGCCACTGTTTCAAATAATGTCAACATCAGTAACTTATATTAAAGCCATATTTTTAAACTTACAGTAGATAAATTAATGTTTTAAAAATGTAAATATTAGAGAAAGGCTAGGATAGCAAGACTACATATGAATATTCAAAAACGAAGTTAAGAGAAAATTAAGAAGTTATGGTTGAGATGGGTAGTAAATTACCGCATTTTTAAAGGTCTACCGAAAAATAATTCGGTAAATGCATGCGAGTTCTTAATGAAACTTTTTTACATTTTATCATTTAAAATTTTGTTTTACATTTTATATCTTTTAGGTATTTATGATTTAGTAAAACTAGTAAACACAATTTTATTTTATTTTTGTAGAAGAAATATTTTGTAAGATGACATGATTTATACATTTTCAAGATGAAATTTGGGAAAAGATAGTAGAAAAGGCCCAAAAAAGGTTAAATCTAACTACAACATGGCTTGACAAAAATCTACTAACGCTTAATGCTATGTAGAAAAAATATATGTGCTTTTCCATTAATAAAATAATATGAAAAACTTATCACAATAAGTTTTTTTTTTAATGTAAGTCAGAGAAGTACTCGATGCATCCTTGAGAAGAATTGTATACTTTGCACTGTGCCATTCACTACTTGATTACGCGATTGTTAGTTGGGGTGGTGCAGCTAGTAGTAAGTAGAGTCCAAAAAATTATTTTGAGAGTTATTCATAGCAAATCCTTTCGCTATTATATATATATTTTTTTATTATATTTTTTATTCATATTTGAATTCTCTTTTTATTCCAAATAATACCACAATAGCACGAAAAAAAAAACTGGCCACTTTAACACAGACTTTATTCTAGCAAAGTAACCAGGACAACGCTGTATATATCAGAGGTGAAGTCTACTCCATCCCACACAATAAACTATGTATTATGTATGTTTATTATGTATCCACCTCTGTTAGTACAAAAATATGGATGTCAAAATATATATAAATAAATAAATAAATATCCTTCAAATGAACTCTTCAAATAATGTCACGTCCTAGACATCTATCAAATGTATATTCATCAAATGTATATACTAAGACACTTTTACCGGTATAAACAATATACCAGCAAATTACCCACCCTCACTTAACAAGGACACAGGCTAACTGTCACCATCATGCGCTAAAACTAAACAAAACTTTTGCACAAAGATTCCACTTGTTTCTAGCACCAAAAATAGACAACGGTCTTAATGCAAACGTGAAAAATTGCAACCATAGTCTTCATATTTTTCGCGAAAAGTGCAATTTTGGCTCCACGAAATGGGGAGAAATTACGCCCAAGAACTTTTAAAGGTCCAAACCTGAATTACCTAATTGCATATTGGTTTACTCTTTATATATTTTTTTATATGCTATCTAATTGTATCTTGTTCTACCCTTTATATATATAAACATCTTGTTTAACTCTATATTTGTACATTGATCATTGCGCTTTGCTTACTACTATACCGGAAGAACACTGTCTGCTATAATACAGTAAAATACTAGTGTAGCAGGCAGGGTACCCAAATATATTTCTCACTTTTCTAAAATTTTTATCTGATTAGAATATAACACACTCTACTAAGAATCAAATAAATAAATAATTATTATTATTATTAAATTATACTATGTCAGAATCACAATTTATGGTATTCTATTCCGTCTATGGTGAAACCTCAGAAGTCATTTGTCTGTAACGCTAAATACCATAGAAATAAAGGGGACGGCGGCGATGGACCAGCGTATGCTGTATCACATATGCTGTGAGTACATTTGATATTTTAATATTTGCCTCACTAAGCTTCGCCCGTACAGAGGCAAATATTGTACATTTAAGGAGAACACATTCATATTGTGAAGTTGTAATTATTCAGAACATAGGTTTGTGATATTTTAAATACTAATTAAATGTATTAACTATAAAAATATTCATATAAAATCAATTTTATATGAAAATATTGTTATTGAGCTACCGGGATTCAAACTTGGATCTCTTTTTCCAATCCATACATATATTATTTTATATGTATATCTTTATAATTAATACATTTAATTAGTATTTAATTTCAACTATCTCCATAGTGTTGAAAAGTATATTCGTGCTTTTTCTCATTGGTAATTTAAATATATCGTTAAGTAATATTTTTTGTGCTGAAACCAAAGGTATTGAGGCAGTTTTTGTAGTACATCCCCATTTTACTATTCTATATTCAATTATAGATTGAGCAATGGTGTAGCATACCGTCATTAAAAGTTAATTACTCATTTTGTTCCTTGTGTTTTTGAACATCCATATCTATTTTTTGATCCGTTTGCTCGTCATTGATGTATGTATTCAATCGATAGCATGATAGATGCATTATAATTTTTATGTTGTGCATACCTTTCATATTTTTTAATACCTTGGACTAGTATATCTGAAAACATTGCCCATATGACATATAATAAGCTGAGCCAGCTTTTCGGTCATCCCTGCAGATGAGCCTTAGCTAACTACTACACGTTTATCTAACCCAAAGATGATTTTTAAAAAATTTAATAAATTTGATATCAATAACGGACACATACTATATAAAAATTCACTTTAATATTTATTATTATGTTAAGGAAAAAATTTAAAAAGAAAGTAACGTATAATGAAGTTTTAAAATCAGGTTACCGGATAATGGCATCGCTACCATACAATATATCCATCCTTTCATCTCCTTTTGTCTCAAGTAGCATCTTAACAGAAGCGAGAGATCGCGTCTAGATAAAATGGCGTCTTGTGTAAGTGGTATGTAATATATAAACGTATATAAGATTAAAAAAGGCGAATTGTTCTTTGTTATTTTTCTTTAAAATCGTAGAAGATACAAAAGTCCATTCTTTGATTATTCTCAAAAGAATACAACATTAAACTATACTTATATACCATTTTAGGTAGGTTGGAAGTCAAGCGCAAAAGACTGATATTATATTACAATAATTTAAAAATTAAAGTATTAATAATTTTCTTTATACACAAGTGTAATCTATTCCCATTAGCGAGAACAGTAATACAAAAAAAAGGCGCTAGGTAATTGGGTGCAAATATACATGTATGTACATACAATAAATTAATAATAATGTATTTTTTATTTATTATCTTAGTTTTATTAACCACAATTGAGTTTAAAAAACATCTACTGGTTTCGGAAAATACCTTTTCCTTCTTCAGGATGTCATAACTAACTTAAAATATAGCATTGTTTCTTCACCAGAATCTATTTTTAAATTTAAAAAGAAAAAAAAAAACAATTATTTTAAATTATTCGACTAAATTCTGGTGAAGAAACAATGCTATATTTTTAGTTAGTTATGACATCCTAAAGAAGGAAAAGGTGTTTTCCGAAACCGGTAGATGTTTTTTAAACTCAATTGTGGTTAATAAAACTAAGATAATAAATAAAAAATATGAATTTTAACCACCAAGTTAATATTGCTAATTTTAAAAGTATAATAATAATGGGTTTATTCCAGCTTGATCAGATTTTTTTTATTAACCCGATTCGCCATAGAGATAATACATAAAATAAATATTCTGCCATGAAAAATAAAAATAAATAGAAATCGAAGGAAAATATTAATAAATAAAAAAAAGAAGTTAACAAAAAGTTCATACATATATACACACAAAATATAAATATTACATACATAACTACTTCAGTCACGGCCATTATAGTATATGTAGTTATTCTGTAAGCGTTGCCATTCTCTGGTCAGGGAAACAGCTTTCTATGAGAGCGCCGCTTGCACCAGATAGTTGGTGCTGAGCTCCAGCCGTATTTTTACGCCCACAACTCGATGTCTCAGAACGAAAAGAATCCATGTTTACGGCCTTCGGTAAACATTGTAGATGCCCTGCAATAATGTGCCAATCCAAACAGTATTCTGTATGAGTTGTTGTACTGAATTCTAAGACGGTTATACGTCACTTGCTTGTATTTCGACCAGAGCTCGCAGGTATACAAGCTGGTGAAGAACGATTTAAGCAGGATGCTCTTCACCTCTTTACTGCATCGATAGAAACGCCGTGACGTCATAATTGCACGAACGCTCAACTGTCTCCTCTGCCGTTCTATATCCATCTTCATTGAATATATGGCCAAGGTAATTGACCTTATTTTGAACGTTCAATTTCGTCCCGTTCAGACACACGGGAGGGATATTATCTGGCCCCTTTTCATATTTGAACGCCACTATGACCAATTTGCTGGCATTGTATGAAATATTGTGTTCACTGGCATATGTTTAACATATCTGTAAAAGCTTTCTTATCCCTTTTTTAGATGGCGCTAGTATAACCATATCATCAGCATAACTAATGTTGTTCACATTTGTCTCGCCCATGTGGCAGCCAATTTTTGCATCAGATAGTCGTTCACTCAATTCGTCCATCTACATATTGAAGAAGATTGGCGACATGCACCCACTCTATGCCATCGCTATGTATAGCAAAAACATCCTTTATCATCGTTCTAACGGTGTAAATAAGTATATTTCTTGTGCAAAGCAAAACAACATAACAAATCTCATCCAAAGACACGCGTAATCGCGATGACCTCTCATTGAGACCTTGATCTTTGAGAGTTTTTAATAAAAGTATGTACTGATTACGTCATTCAAATCCGCAAGCAAAACGCAAAAGCATGACATTTCAAAAATAATTATTCTTTATGCGCTCTCGAGACAAATCTCTAAGATAAATTTCATCCGTAGACATGGGCCATAACAGTGCCTATATTTATAAATCAAATCAGTGATTTCTTTGGTTGAATTCTCAGATCGCAGCCAACTTCCTAATAGAACATTAACCTAAATACCTCGGAAATGATATAAGAAATACACAGTATGTAAAATGTATTTTTGTATAAAATTTTCCTACAGCTAGAATATATGTATATATTTAAAATATATCAGAATATTTGAAAACAAAAATAGCCAGTATTTTTCTTAATAACTGAACTATGGTAAGTGGGTTTAGATATTCGATATGAAGAGTGAATGCAGAGCTTACATAAAGCGGGATTAACAAAGGGTTTCATGGATGGTTTGGTCAAGTGGAACATATGAGTAAGAAGAGGGTTGTAAGGAAGGTTATGACGCGAGGAAATACAAGGGGATGGTAAAGTCCTAGCTTTAACAAATACTCCATGTAACCCTCAATAATCGACGAGGGTGCAAGTAAACAATATGGGCAAGGTGTGTGCTAGGTATTTATATTTTCTCTGGTTAACTTTGCGATAAATGGTATAAGATATAATAATAAAATATTTAAACTTATTTTGCACGTTTTTTAGTTAATTTATTAAGAACATTAAATAACCAGAGTGGTTGTAATAAATAATATTTATGTTAAATAATTTAACTGAATAATAACAATATTTTAGACTTTATGGCATGTTTTTAAAATTTGTTGATACATATTAGGATAAGTTACGTTATTTTAATCCATTACAATTTAATAGCTTTGATCTTATTTATGAAAATAGGTATTATATTGAATTTAATATAAAACTTTTAGTTGATTTGATTTCAGTGCCGATAAATCGGCGTTTATTTGCAAAATATCTTTTTTTAGAACCTCACACCAATAAAAATATTTTTAAGTAATTAATATACTAGTAAGTATAATAAATATTAAATATTACATTTCATTTACATGCAAGCCTGTTAGCCGCTTCCAACCTCGCTAGGTATATATACAGTAATACTTTTAAAATTAGCAATTTTAACTTTGTGGTTAAAATTTATATTTTTATTTATTATCATTGTTTTATTAACCACTTAATTGAGTTTAAACACATCAACCGGTTTCGAAAAATACCATTTTCTTCTTCAAGACGTCAATACTAACTAAAAGCATATACTATTGCTTCTTTACCAGAATCTATTGAAAAAAATAAAACAATTATTTAAAAAATAAATTTAGTACCTAACTCAAATTATTACTTGATACAAATTTAATTTCTAGTTTTTAAACTGTTATTTAAGGTAACACGAGTTGACAGCATGGCTGCATTCGGGTATTTTATATCATGGCATGGTAAAGGTTAAACGTGTTAGTAATATGTACATTGAAGATGTTTTCATGCAATGTTCTGGTCTTTGGTCACACCGTTAGCAATATGGTTATATGTGCATACTCCTCAACTGTAAGTGAAAGTTAGCATTGCATGATTAAAGAAGTCATAAATAATTCCATGTTCACGACTCGACGTTTACTGTTCATTGCACGGCTGCTCACACGAACGGAGTAAATAAATAATTTCCAATAGTTAGTCGGAAAGCGCTCAATACAACGCGTAATTCAGAAACAAAGGGAACATTGTTTCTTTGTTTCCGATTTTTTCCATCGCAGACTCGAAGGACTCGGTCGCTTTCCACCGCCGTTCCACAATGGCGCGTATAAACAAAATGAAAATCGCGAACAACAATTTTAAACAAAGAGATACAATTGGTCAACAATCGCGCGCGTTTTCGCGAGCTTTTGTCTCAATTTTTCACGAATAAAAAAGTGCGAATAATTGCGAAAAGCTTTTGTGATTTTTTTTTTTTTTTTGTTATTCGAGTGCATGATGAGTTATGGCTTTCTATGGATTAGCCGGAGAAGGTTTGGGAATTGGAAAAAAAATTATATTTTTAATTTTTGTATGACAAATGTGATTATTATCACAGCGTTATCGTAAAAGTTAATTTATCGCTTTATTTGTATGTCGTTCTGACGTAATATTAACATAAAACTGTTAATGCTTTTGTTATCAAAAAATTTATATTGTTTGAATTTTTAAAATGAAAATTGTGCTTTGACCCAAGTGTAAAATGATAAAAAAATGAAATTTAGCTACGCTAAATAATAAATCACGACGATTCAATCTTCCTGACTCGCTCAAAAAAATATGAATATATATTATAAAAAAAAAACTTGTAAATGATAAGTACCTTATTACATTTGCACTTAAAATTAAGTTAAAAAATAGTGATGGGAATAACTGTGATTGTATGTTATTCGAACTTCTCCAAATAATTATCAGTAGATACACTAGAATTTAAAACACTAACCTTTGAATCTCAGTTACCTTTGAATCTCAGAATCTCAGAATCAAGAAGAAAATCAGCATAACAATCCAACCCCAATCACATAATTATAAACACAATCACAGTCATGTGAAACTATGGTTGTGATTTGTGTTAGATTTAAGATGTTCTAGTAAATTCTTTCGATAGCTTGTTATTTCCGGGTTTCTTATCGATAATATAACCGTTAATGCATGTTAAGTAGAAAAATCACCACTAACCTAGTATTACGGATGGTGTTTCTCTGTTTGTCGTGAATTGTATTATTTTTCTTCTGACCTTTGATCTCCACGAATTATTCCGACCGACCGTAATAATTAAATACCGGAGCCGATTAGTAGATCTTTTTTCGACAAAGTACCGACTGCAATTGTCAACATTTCGACCATGGTCTGACAGGAATTCACTGATCGCAGAAATTGACAACCTTCACACTACATAAGCTTATCATACCAGCACCATAAAAACAGGGAATAAGAACATGCATAAATAAAAGAAGAGGTGTACATTTTTAAATTAATATAAGAAGCTAATGGATCAAAATATTTATTACTAATAATAATATTATTTATTATCAACACTATTTTTTTAATAATATCGGCAGTGATCGCACGAAAACATTTCCATTATTATAGATTTAGATATTCATTAGAGGCTGTCATCGATATATATCCTGTACATCTTTCGATTCGTCATATAACCCATTGATCACGTTCATAAATATGCTTGACATCTTTCATACGCGGCACTCTTTGGTCGCATTATAATTTACGATTTTACAGTACGATAATGTAACATATTTATGATTTGTTTTTAAAAAATCTCTATTAAGAGTATCTTTATTAAGTTACCAAGTATCCTCACTAACATAAACAAATACAGAAATCAGAACCATAATTACAAAATAAAGTAAACAAAATTATCCAAGAGAAAACACAACAGTGCCCTACACCATCCCTATACTAGCGCCATTTGTGATCATGCGTACTAGAGTGAAGTAGTGATCTAGGACTAATGTATACTATTTAGAAGTTTTTAAATACTGACTTTAAATTTAACTCTACGGTTCGAAACACATTACATTCCACACGCATAAACTGAGTTTGAGAATTTGAATAACTGAGCGATACTGGATGATAAAAGGACTTTAATTATTTCATTTTTTTTTTAAGATGGGTAATAATCCTTGATAAATATCGACAGATGTCGGTAGGATAAAGATTCAAAATAATTTTGGTATGACGTATGTACGCACTAGTGGGGGCCGAAACACGGCGACTCATATTTGAGTCACTCGCGCTGTGGGCATGTAAGGCGCGACTCATATAAGAGATATATATATATATATAGTAATGATCGAAGGGAGGATATCAATATAGAGAGGCTTATAGTAATCGGAAACATTGAGGGCTGGATAGAGAGAAAGCTACCCTAGTGCACAAACTGGTCAAGTAAAAATTTCTACAGACACTTTTCAAATTGAATGATCTCCGCTCAGCTAAACACTTAGAATTTAAAAGAGGGAGGTTTCATAAAAAGTCACGACCCCCTCTAATGAAGAAGTCTAGACTATTTCTCTAATTTGCATTCGTTATTACAACGAGATCTCTTCCATTAACGCTAAACTCGATGCATTCTTCTGGTTAAACTTAGTTTATCTTGGAAAAGGTAGTCTGTAATATGTAATTACATTTTTAATATCTTATTTACTTTTCTCAATTATCAATTTGTAACATCTCTTTTATTTTTATTATTTCTGTAATATACTTGCCCCGGCCGCATTCTAGCTGCATCGGTTTGTGATATCAAATATCTGCTTGCAGTCCTTGGTGTGCGCGGAATTGCGGTAGCATAATATAACCCGATGTAGTAACAATATATTTTATTATACCAAGCTTATAGTTATTACAAGTAAGATATGCATTTCGAATTACGGCCCAGATGCGAGAAAGTGCGCGCAAGAGCGCGGCGATTTTTTTATTTCTTCCACTCTGCCAATTTTGTCAACACGCGCGCGTCACGCATTTGTACATTGTTAGCATCGTTTAAAATTAATTAAATTCTATTAAGTTTTTTGGCGTTTGATTTGTTGCCTCGTGCGTACATTCAATCTGCGGTTTACCAAATTTTTCTCTCTCCTTTCTCTCCTTTCTTTTTTTTTCCTCACCTATTCTTAAGCACAAAGAAGACGACCGATATCAAAGTGATTAAAGTATTCCAACTGACACAAGTTCAGTGCGCTTGGAACTTTTGTATGGATAACTACCGTCGCTTCACTTTGCTTTACTCCGCTAAGGCTTATAATTGATTTTACTTTAATCCCGCTTATACTTAATAATACTTTTCACGAGTGTTAGTATACACCCCGAAACGGTTGTATTTGTGGTGGAGAGGAATCAACAAATGAACCAGCATTCGGCAGACGAAAAGATACATTACAATTTCAAATATTAATTAAAAATATTTCAACATACCCCGAATTATTAAATTTAATTGCTTAGCATTTGTGTATTTTTAGTAGTATTCTTCAAATATAAAATAGATTACCTTAGACGACGTACACAAAAAATATAGTATAGTACAAAAAAATTAAGAAGAAGAAAATTAGGTCTATATTAATAATGACAAGAAATACAAGCTCGTCAAAGCTAACCTTGCAACAATGCGCAACTGAGATATTACCTGCCGCAATGTTGAAATAACAAAAAAATAACTAGTATTATTAGTCTAAATAAATCGAGTAGATTTATCATTGGAGAAATGACAACACAGTGAGACATATGACTAGATAAAGTTGATGGTAGTTTAAAGTACCATCAGGTTTAAAAAAGTATATGATGTATCATGATATTCCCTTAATTATATTAAAATATTTTTACGTAATACCTTAAAAACGTACTAGGACTGAATTGTTGATTCTTCTTCTTCTTTTGCACGTCGAACTTGAGCCATATGTTCTGGCCACCCTGCTGACGTTGATGGTCCCAGAGGAGTTTGGTTAACCATTGTCCTTTCTTGTCTGAACTTTTGAACCCAACACCAGATGAGTTGCGTGCTCGGTCCATCACTTACTTGTCGAATATTAAAGTGAGTACAAAAAGCGCGACGCGCACGAATCAATGAATCACCGCACTTTAAATATTGCTCAACCGCGAACGCGCGGTGCGCTCCAAACCAGTGACTCATTGCAACTGGCAAATCAGCAAATCACGCGCATCGAACAATACCCCTCCCACTTACCTCACCCTGATGGTTTACGAACAATTACAAATTAATCTTGGAATTTTTCCGCTGGACACCCTACACCACTTAAAGAATTTATATTATTTCCTATTTGATTATATATTAATTATATAATATATATATTTATATTATATTAAATTTTAAGATTATTTATTCTTGTGATCTTTAAGTCTTCACATATAAAGTGCTTATTTTCTTATGTAAGCTGGTTAATATATTCAGTACATATAATTGTCTTACACCCAAAACTTTAAATTCCCCAAAAAGTGGCTCTGAAGGATACGAAAAGCCACGGCAATATATTACTCTGAGTATAGCCTTCTGAGCAATGCTTACTCGATATATACGTACACCTGATGCATTCCTCCAACTATCAATACCATAATTCAAAATGGATTGGCAAATGCTTTCATGTTCTGTTTATTCAAACATATAAATTAATTATAATAATTATAACAAATACTTTGTTTAAACCAATTTTTATTAATTATTCTAGATGTTTGCAATGATTTCAATTATTTTCATACAGGTAAAACTTACAGAAATGTTGATATTAGAATTAAGGAGCATTTTAGATGCCTAAATAACAATAACTATCCAATAACTCCAATCACTTTTTGGAAACAAACCATTCATTTGATATTGATAAGGGTTTATAAATTATACATACAAATACTAGGAGTTTACAGTTAGATAAATTTGAAATTTTAGAAATAAGAAAAGTGTTAATATTATAAATAACCAAATCACCTTTTAAATTTGTTTTCATATTAGTTCTTACTTATTCACCATTTTATAGTTTTGTTTTTATCTATGCTTGTATTTTTAATTTCAGTATACATTGTTTCCTGAAGAAGATACCATAGGTATCGAAACGTAGAATAATTAATAAATAGTGGTTTAAACAAAGTATTTTGTATAATTATTAATATAAAATGAGGCCACAAAGTAATTTTGCAAATATTGAAGATATGAATTTAATTTTCACAATATTTTAGCTAATGCATTTAATTAAACTACTTCTTCTTTATCATCTATGGCACTGCATCCCTGGATGAGATTTTGCTTCCTCAACAACTGCTCTCCGCCGACTCCAATCCCTGGTCATTCTTCTTCAATTCCTGGCTCCATTCCATACAGTCAGCCCACCTCTTCCTTGGTATGCCTCTAGGTCGATTCCACTGGGAATTAAACAAATATATATTTTATTAAGGAAAACATATTCTTATTGTGAAGTTATAATTATTCAGAACATAGGTCTGTGATATTTAATAAAAATGAATTGATAATTCTGGCGTCTGCAGTCAGTTTACTCAAAGGTATTTGAGATTCTGTAAAAATAATGTAGATGGCTTTCAAATAATGGAACGACATGTGTATTAATTTGAAAAAATGTAACATATAAGTTCAAAAATTTGTCATGAAAAATATTGACGTTATAACACAATTGGTAGTGTACTTCCCCGGATTGGAAATAGAGATCCAGGTTCGAATCCCGGTGACACAAAAACAATATTTTATGACAAAATTGATTTTATATGTACACATTTATAATTAATACATTAATTTAGTATTTAAAATATATATTTTTTAAATTTGTTTATCGAAGAATCTCACAACTGTTTGAATATTTTCATAATGATTAGAAAGTTGCGTGGCACCACGCTACAATTGAAATTTTCACAATGCGGTTTGATTTTTATACAGATTTTGCCAGGACACGTTCCGAATATGAAATACGAAAGGAACGAAGTAACAAGGTATTGTTTGAACAGGGTGCGAGAACACGCTGCCTAACACACCACAATATCTGCGTAACTACATTTCAAAACCATTTATTGAACTGTGAATTACGCACAAACATCCCCTACATGGAAACTCTCTCACTGTTTTCCGCTAGTCAAAAATTCTTACAGTGGTATACAAGCCAACTCGTCTTAAGATACCAAGGTCCGGTACTCCTTGGAGTTTATTGTTTGATTATGCACAAGTGAGTTTTATAATAATAATAATAATAATGTATTTGATTCATATTACAGTGTATTGTCAGCAAATTAAGATATATATTTGAGTACCCTGCCTGCTACACTACTGTATTGTAGCAGGCAATCTTTTTGCGGCATAGTAATAAACAAAGTGCAATGTTCATTGTACAAAAATATATATATAAAAAATTATAAAGTATGTCAGTAGATTAGATAAATAAATTGTAAAATTTAAAGTAAATGTATTGTTCAATATATAAGCTATAATATATTTGTAAAGAGTAAAGCAAGAAGCAATCAGATAACATATAATTACAATTGCAATGTTCAATGTATAAATATATATATAAAGAGTAGAACAAGAAATAATTAGATAATTAAATATACTGCTGTGACAGTTTTAATCTCAAGTTGATGATCTTGGTGAGTGATTAAGCAAAATAATAAGTAAAATAATTTTAAAAAATAAATTTAAAAATTGAAAATATAATTTAAATAGATTTTAAAAACAAAATAATATTTTTTTGCATATTAAAATTCAGGATTATCGCAGCACGCCCGTCTTAGGACGGGAAAAGACTTTATTTTACGATTACGCTTCAAATGATGTAATGATTAAGACGCGAATATCAGACAATGTCGGGTGAGTTGTTAAGCAAAATAAGAAGCAAAGAGTCAAAAACAAGCGACACTTAAAAATAAAAAGGTGTTAAAAAAGTTTGGCCCTATTTGACGTTGGACGCAGATCGGCAAAAGAAGAAGATTAAAAATGAAATGGTGTATTAGAATGATTTAAAAAAAATTATTGCTTCAAAATCAAAGCGTGATCTTAAATGTTTTAAATGATGTAACAATTTTCATAAACATTAATAAATTGGGAATCATTGGGGCCGAAATCTTATTGTTTTGTTACTATTAACGATCTTTCTGCATTACATGTGTAACGATCTTTCTGCATTACATGTGTTTAAAATTAAAACATTAAATGTGTACAAATTTATTAATGTTTATGAAAATTGTTACATCATTTAAAACATTTAAGATCACGCTTTGATTTTGAAGCAATAATTTTTTTTAAATCATTCTAATACACCATTTCATTTTTAATCTTCTTCTTGATACTAAACTTGATAATTTATATTATTAAAATATTCAATACGGATTATAATAAAATTAAAATGTTTTTTTCTATATTTCACAACTTCACAACTACGTAAACAATATTTTTTATCAAACACCTCAGTCTTTCTGTAAAATATTTTATGGTGTATTTAAAAAAAAAATTATTTAATACAAATTAAAATTATAAAAAAACGGCATCTAATTATGTTATGACGATTGCCGAAAAAATGCAGTCACCTTTTACAGGCTCCTTTCTAGTAATTATTTTTAATATTAGGTGTACCCGTAAGTAATCAATTATTTTTAGTGTGGAATGTTTGCTTCAGTCTAGCTCAGAGCGTGAACGTGTAAAGACGTCTTTTATACGCAATATTACAATCCGTGGTCTTGTGACTTGTGACAAGTAAATTTAAAACTTTTTATTACTCTGTTGTAAAATGACGGACTAACTAACTGAAGAACATTTACGTCATTTCACATTTTTTGTCGCTCTCCAATCAAATGCGTTACGTTCAACAACGACGGTGACCTCGGAAATAGTTAACTATTTAGATACCAGATCAGCCGATGTCTATAGAAAAGATATAAACAAATTGGTTGAAAGATGGGATGAAGTGCTGAACAATAATGGACAATACATTAGTTATTGAAATGTTGCAATTTTTGTTTAAAAATTTGATTTCATAATAAGTAATTGAAAAAAACCACAAGGACTTATTCGACAATCCAATTAATATAATAATTATAAAGAACTACAGAAAATATGTTCAAATTATGTAGAACTACGGAAATTAAATGATATAAAAAAAGTCCAGTTTTGAATAAGACAAAACACTTTGTTTATACCACTATGTATGGATAAATTAATTTTTTTATTTTTTACTAATTTGGGGGTTATGTCGGTGGTTAAATGAAAGATATGTTTGTTTGCGCGTTTTGAGATTCTATTATGACAGTATGGTAAAAACAAGAAAGACAAAATGAAATGAATAAATGTAAAAATGAAATGATGTAGAAGGTGCGTGTATATTACGAAATGAAATGTTGTGAAGCGGGCTGGCGGCCTCGCTCGGCTCTCGCGAGCCGGCGAGACCGCCGTCGTGAAACGCTGAAACCGGAGAGTGCTTAGCGGTGAATTTCGAGCCAGGCTTGTGGCAGCAACCGGCAAAGCTGTCGCTAGCGTCGATGCCGACTGAGATGGCGATGAATTTGAATTCCGGTCGCTACACTAATAACAAATCAAAGAATAATATATTGAAAAACAAGGACAAAGACGATATTTAAAAAAAAATCCGGTTTTATCTATAAAAAATTAATTGATTATGATTGCAATCATTTTTATATACGTAAAACTTGCAGAAATTTTTATATTAAAACTGATATGCCTAAATAGCAACAAGTATTTTGAATTCTCCAATCACCTTTTGGAAACAAACCAATTTTTTGAGATTAACAAGGGTTTAGAAATTATACATACAAATATTAGGGGTTTACAGTTAGATACATTTTTAATTTTAGAAATAAGAAAAAGTTGTAATAGCAGGCATAATATTATGAATAACCAAATCTTTTTTAAATTTGTTTTCATATTAGTTCCTAATTAGTTACTCACCACTTTTATAGTTTTGTTTTTATCTATGCTTGTTTTTTTTTATTTAAGTATACATTTTTTCCTGAAGAAGATACCATAGGTATCGAAACGTGTTGATTTATCAATAAATAGTGTTTTAAATAAAGTATTTTGTCTTATTATTTATATAATATGTGGCCACAAAGTAATTTTGCTAATATTAAAGAAATATTTTTTCGATAAAAAGATTTTTTCTGTGATTAATTGTATTTGTAGTAATAAAATTAATTATTATATACACTATGGGGGTAGAGACCTGCGTTCTTCCCGTTCACCGACTGTTCAGTGGTGAACACCAGATCCGCGAGTTCTTCACCTCAAATATACGTACCTACCTTAGTTTGTTGCCTTCATCCTGGGAAAAATTTATAAGTAATACGTGGAGGTGATAAATAAAAAATATGTTATTCATTATAAAAATGGCGTCTAATTAGAAAAGTAACATGAACAAAATAAAAAAACAATCCACTTTAACTTATCCTCATTTCTTCGGGTTGGGCGCGATTACGACGTTCTTCAGGCAGACAGGTAACAACCGGATGCTCCACTAGATGGCATCCCTTTGGTCCATGCCATTCGAGCATCCCACCTCCTCGGCCTATAATCGTAGATGATCCTAAGCAATCAGGCCGACGCGATGGGAACTGTAAGCGGAATTGTAGATGATCACATCTCATCAATATGTAGCCTATAGTGAGGCGAAGAAACCAAAGGGAAACATCTTGTTTCCTATAAAGATTATTCACCATGCGATTGATTAACATATAATATTTACCATCTGGTTATACCGGATAGTACACGGTTATATTTTAGCTCTCTCGATGATTTTAAAACGAACCATAGACGGCGACCATTTTTGTAACTTTCGAAACAGATTGCAATACCAACTTAAATTTGTGATTTCGAGGTGCTTGGCAATAATAAATTGTCATACCAACGGCTATCGATAAATAGGTCATTATTTATATTTGTCTTATTTACTACCTAATTGATTAACATAAAATATTTACCCTCTAGTTATACTGGATAGTACACGGTTACATCTTAGTAATGCACAGCTCTCTCGATGATTTTAAAACGAACCATAGACGGCGACCATTTTTATAACT
Source organism: Eubasilissa regina (assembly GCA_022840565.1). NCBI lineage: Eukaryota > Metazoa > Arthropoda > Insecta > Trichoptera > Phryganeidae > Eubasilissa > Eubasilissa regina. The sequence goes on from JAINEB010000010.1 coordinate 5,595,758, forward strand.
TTCGAAACAGATTGCAATACCAACTTAAATTTGTGATTTCGTGGTGCTTGGCAAAAATAAATTGTCATACCAACGGCTATCGATAAATAGATCATTATTTATATTTGTCTTTTTTACTACCTAAACGTTAACCTCATAATAAGCAACCCTTTGTTAGGTGATTATGATTTTCTACTAAATAAAGGTTATTTGATAAACTGTTTTATGTTTTACCCAATTTACCTGTTTTTGCACACCGCCAACAATACGTATACAAATTTACAATGTTTGTTCAGAGCTTGACTAATAATCAATAGGACTGTTCCCTTTTAACAGCGTTGATCAACATCGCCCTACTCCTCGGCTCCCCGTCCCGGATTGTAATTGTTATTCCGCCCCGTCTTCGCTATAACAGTACGACCCAGGTGGCTTGTACGGATAGTACAAATATTAGACTACGTGTGATTCCATCAGTCAACATCGCTTTATATCAATTCCACCCGCACAGGGGTCGTGTCCGTCTTTGTTTATCGCTGTAACCGGGGCTAAATGCTCGATAAATAATGGTAATGCGTATTTTTGTTCGGTGCGTGAGGAGCGGAGCAAATATTTGTGTATCGATTGTGGAGCTTCCTTATATACCTGGGCGGGTTTCACTCGTATGTATCTCTCGATCAAGAGTAAATCAATACATTTGAAATAATACGGCCAACGCTAAATAAAGTTCGTTTATAACGATACATTATTGAATTGGTTAGAAAATATTTGCGATTTCACAATTTTTTTTCTTCGATGAAATGCAATCGTGTTCATATAAATATCATTTTAAATTGTGTTTTTTGTCCTGTATTTTTAATGTTACTTATTAATATTAATTATTTTGAAACCATTTTAATTAAATCATTACTTATTTATTACACACATTATTATTGTGAAGTTGTAATTATTCAGAACACATGTCTGTGATATTTTAAATATTAATTAAATATATTAATTAGAAAGATGTACTTATAAAATCAATTTTATCACAAAATATTGTTGTTGCTACCGAGATTCCAACCTGATCTCTTTCCAATTCGTGGAAGGTGCATTAACCGAATATGCTACATCACACAGTACTTTTGAGAATCTATATGTTACACTTTATTTTTACGGAGTTTCAAATACCTTTGAGTATTGAGATAGGAGACGCCAGAATTAACAGTTCATTTTAATTAAATTTTGGACCCATTTATACAACTTATATATTATTGTGATGTTGTGATTATTCAGAACACAGGTCTGTGATATTTTGAATACTAATTAAATGTATTACTTAGATAGATTTACATATAAAATCAATTTTATTGAAAAATATTGTTGTTGCAACTTCCTCGGATCGGAAAGAGATCCAGGTTCGAATCTCGGTAGCGACAACAATATTTTTCAACAAAATTTATTTTATATGTATATCTTTATAATTAACACATTTAATAAGTATTTATTATTCATTAGTCATTATTAGCGATGGTTGATATATATATATATATATAAATATATACATAGATGATGGTGATTTTTAACCAATTACTATCAAGTCAACGGTTTTACAGAATCGATTAAGTATCGTAGGATACTAGAATTGAAAAATTGGAACCAGTGTCAAAAGTAATCGGTCAAATCTGGAACTGGAACTGACGTTCCAGCAATTCAACGATATGAACCATCCTAAAAATTATTAATTTTACTTCAAATTAGCCAATTTAATTAAATATGGAAAATAAGCAAATAAGAGTAATTTTTGTACGTGCTAGAAACAGATTGTAACACAACAGAAACTGTTCGTAAACAATACTATGTATTTAGTGTGAGTACTGTTAAAGGACGTATGCTCCAATGATAGTTTGGCTCCAGTGGTGAAGATTGTGGGTGTTCTTTTTCAGTTTATAAAGGCCGGCTGAAGGCGTTAGTTGAAACAGAACCACAAGAGCTTACACAAAAGTTCGACAGGAAAATCAAAAAACCTTGACAAATGGATGTCGCACGAAGTAAACGAAAATAAAAAGAAAACGCCGTTACGATGTTTTTCTATATTACGGGCATTTTTTAGACTTGGTAACATCACCTCATCTACTATGTTGATCGAACACTTTGCCACTTTGTCAAGTAGAAAATAGTCGGGAGCCGTCAAATCAGGTGATCGAGGAGGTCAGTCGATATCACCACTTTTTTACATTAAGCGGCCAGGATATTTTTCTCGCAAAATTTCAGGCGTAGCTCAAGCCGTGTGTGAGGTGGTACTGTCTTGTTGAAACCACATATTTTGCAAGCCCAATCGATCTGATTTGGTCACCGAGAAGTTTTACAACATGTGACGATAGCGATCACCATTAATGGTTATAGCATTGCCTCTTGCATTCTTAAATAAATAGAGCCCAGTGATACCGCAGTAACTTTGCGTAGATGTTAAGGTAGTTGGTGTATTAATTGAGGATTTTCTGTACCCCAATAATGATTATTTTGTTTATTAACGAAACCCCATAAGTCATAATGTTTTTTTTCCAAAAGTCGGAGTCATCAATATTGAGCTGCAAAACATGTGCTGTTGTATGCTATTAAGATGTTAGATGTTTTACAATAAATTTTATTTAATTACTCTCTAGGATTACTTAAGGCAAATTGACAAATGTTTGCCAAACCAAAATGAGGGGTAAAGAAAATCGTCCGAGAACATAATATTCACCCTGTATTAGTTTAGTTTTTTATATTTTAATATTAAAGTTTCAAATAATTAAAATATTCATATTATACATTCATATACAAAATATAACATGTCAATTTAATTCGTATTAACACATACTCTGCGGTGGTGGGTCAGATTTGACCCGGGTATTTGTAAAAATATGAATTACGCTACAAATATTCGTTTAATGTTGTTTTCTTTCTAGCTAATCATTTATTAAATATTTTCGAATAATTGAGATACAAATAACTGTTATCGGACGAAATTCTAATGAGTTATTGGTAAAAATGTGAAAAAACGCTCAAAAATCAGTCGCTTTTACGAGATTGAAACTCAGCGCTACACCGTCATATATTGTCAATATTTTCAGCGGGTAGGCAAAGGATACCAGGTGTGGGTCCATGTATTTGTTTTAACTTATTTTTGTCTGGCGGCTCGTAGACAATACCAGTAATATAACTATTTGAGGGTTACCTACATATAAGTTATATGACACTACCTGTTCGGGTTCCGACGAGAAGATTACATGCTCAGTGGATGTTTGTATTTTGGCTATGTAGGGCGTCTGTTGATGTGTGTAAATATGTACATTATTTATAATATTTATCTTTAATTTTTTAGCACAAACATTATGTCATTTTATTAAATCATATTTAAAATGAAATATGTATAAAAAATCTCCCACAAAACGGCTGAAAAACTAAAATCTTGAGGTGGGTCTAAAATGACCCACCACCGCCGGACTTGTTTTGTTTTGACCCACCGGGCAGTTGGTGTTAAAAATGAAATTAACACTTAACGTCGATGTAATTAATCAGTTTCGTTTCAAATTCGCCTTCATAGAAAGCGTTAGCCGTAATAGACATACGAACTTTTATTTATATTCCAGATATATTATTATAAAGGTTGTAATATTATTTCGTGACGAAAATAGGCGCCTGCTTCAAAAAAATATGTTCGAGAAATTGTTGAGTGCGAAAAAAATACGTGAACGCGAGCAGAGTCTCAAAAATGTAAAGTAAAGATGCCTACTCACTTTTCTGCGATCTTACACAGGGGACCAGACTCGTCAAGGTAGGATCTACATACGTTATCGTGAGACAAATATTGCGTGGAGGTTGGTGGGAAGAGGCTGTAGGGACTGCAGAAGAGGGGACAATTCAAGAATAGACGAAAATTAAATGCAGAAATTATTTCGCAGTTATTTTTATGTCTCCTTTCTATGTAAATAATGATTATTTTAAAAATTTTATTCTCCGATGATGTAAACTGAGTTGACATTGGCAAAAAATATGTGAATACCTCTGTAAATATGCTAAATACAGAGTTCATATTTTAGGTAATGTATTTATGTATGGGATAAAATAATTACAATATATAAGTATTTACCACACGCAACAATTTAAATGTTTTCTCAAAGCACCTGACGTGAATTTATCAATACGTGTATGTGTACGTTTATGGAGCGGTGTAGAAGTAGCAATGTACGGGGTGCTGGATTCCGATCGTCACTTTAATGACAGAGCGTGAGCTGGTCGAGTTAGACGAGTCTTAAGTGCCTAAGTGCTGTCGTTCGTGATAGTCAATATTTTTTCTCATTTTTAGTACTTTTACATAATAATTGATATATTGGGTTATTATTGATATATTAATGTATATATATACATATTATAGTAACCACCCGCCGATAGTGCCTTCTAGGTTTATTTTTTTAGATTATTTTTTTATTGGTAACTATATAATGCATATGTAAAAATGTGGTTGGACTGTGCCCATATCACTAGAGAGATTTTGTGTTGAGACGGGTACGAGGGAGGAAGTACTACAGAAATGCCATGCTATAACAATGAAAACGCTGCTGGCGCGAAAGGATCTTTACGATTTCATATGCATTTCCGTTGACTAACAAGAGAAACACTGTCTGAATCTTGTGGTAGGCATTTATTTTTATTTTATTGAGGAGTTTTGACAGTGTAAACATATTATAACAAACATAATAACTATTTAACATGTGATACTAATTATGAAAATTTACAAAAATAGTGTTGTGTGTTTAGATGCAGAAAACAAATGAAAATAGAAAATGAGGGAGAAAGGGTGGGGAGGTTGCAACTATCGTTGCGGTAAAGGAAGAGCAAGACATGTCTACAGGTAAAAAGATTGGCCAAAATTGAGATTGTGGTGGTTTATAAGAAGAACCATTTGAGAGTAGTAAGGCTAATGTTGTAAAAGTCAATTCATTATGGTATTTGCATGACCGGAGAATGAATGAATCTTGTATGTAAAATGTTCTACTTCTGGTATTGTGGAAGAGTGCGGATTGCCGGATCGATCTAAATGGTACGTGGAAAGATATTAATTCTAATTGACTGGGACAGTCAATATGACCTTTCAGTAGTTTGAAGAGAAGTATTTGGCCAGCACGTATTTATTACAAACGTATGATTCTATAGTTAAAAGAAAGGGTGATTAATTATATTTAATGTTAGGCATCTGTGTTACGTGCGTCGTGTTATCTATATGTGTCAAAACCCTTCCTGAAAATGAAACTCCACGTTAGGAGGCGCCATTTTTTGTACGATACACCACTATATCTGATTATGTGATGGCTCGTATGCGAGTCTTATAGGATTGCCCATAGACAGAGTAGGATGATGTTCACGATTCGGATCCATCCGCTCGAATCATCTTCATATAGATGAAGAAACCCGTACGTTTATATCTCACCGTTAACAACGCCAAACTACAAGTAACCCAAATGTGAAATTCATCGTGTAGCAAATTTGTTCAGTGAAATTCAACCTTTTACTTGCTAAAATGAACTTCTATTATATTAGGACTGCTCCTCGACCGCTAGTCAGTTTTTCCACCTGCTGGTGGTATTGTCGAATAGAAATGACAGTTGATTTATTTAACTGCGATTAAACCTGATGAATAAATTCCATGCTTCCCAATGAAGCTACATTGTGTATTGAGATGTATTTTAACGGAGTGATTGCAAATAATTGGACAACGTTTTTTTTTTCTTTGCTAATTTATTTTAATTGTATTTTTTTTTTCAAATTATAATGTATAATTTCTCTCTGATTTTTTTTATTTTCCCTCGAGAAGGACTGTTGAAGGCAGGTGGGAGATAGAATAGCAATTCTGTTCAATGTACTGACAATCTACCTTGGGTGAAATCGGTGGACGCGCTGACATGATCGCGTACTTCACAATATATATCAATTATTATTTTAATGATTAATATAAGTAATAAATGTAAAATATTCATATTTATCCTACTTAAAAATAGCAAGAGTCTACATATACACTAAGTTTACAGCACCGGAATGCGTGTTTTTATTTTAGCACCATAAGGGAAAGGTTACGAAAAAATTCATCTGTTTTTTTAAGTCTATTGCGCTAAATTTGTAAATGAACATTTAATAATACAATACTAACAAATTTTGCTTACTTTAACGTCAACTGATTTTAAAAATAGTGTATCTTCATCAAGATGGACGCATACTAACCGATTCATAAATAAAATATGCAAATAAATTAATTGTTGGCTGCGGTAGAACTGGGGGGAGGAGACAACGATATTGAATTATTTGTTAAATTCAGTTGGTTATTTATTTTATTAGATATAGTATTGGTTTATAATTAATTACCAATTAAATTTAACTAATAACCCGTTTCTTAACATTTTTATCATTTCAATCCTCCTTTTGTAGTACCAAAGTATCCGGTAAGTGGTAACCGGTGACATTATATAAGTTTATTCGCAAAAAATACACTTAATTTTGCTATTTTATATTTTTTATTGTGATAGATTTGTTTAATAAATATATGATTACGTTTTTTAATTAAACTTTTTATGGTAAATGTATTACCTACTAAAAAACGTAAATATTATTAATCATTTTTCATTCTTGAATTAGGTATTGCGGTAGAAAAATATGCACATTTTTTAGGTTGATTTTATGGGAATGAGAAGTTATTTTTTTAAAAGTTGAAACATGGTTAGTTAACACATTAAGCAAAATGAAAAAAAAAATTCAAATTTACAGATAGTTTAAAGACGTCAGTTAAAGAAAAATTCATAATCCTACATGTAACCAATGTACAGCGCCATCAGTAACAGTATAATCTAAGTCTATATCTAGTGCTCGTCACTAATGCGGTAAAACTAATGTATTGGATGGATATAAATGAAACAATGTTATAACTCTACTTGAGTTTATTAGCACTACTCGATAGCACAGGTGAAGTATTAAATTTAACTTAATACTTCAACTATCGATAAGAGTTACTGTTTCTCTCGAAACTCGAGTAGTGCTAATGAACTCAAGTAGAGTTATAAGATCATTTTATTTATGTTCTGAAACTCTACAAAGTTAACGCCGATTCTATCAATAATACAACTATTGTATTATTAATCACTGGGATATTTAATACTCCAGTCAACATAATTATAATTAATAATAATATTAATGTTAATATCACTCATAACAATATAGGATCTCTTTAGGGAAAATATGCCACAATTTCGGATACAACATCGGATACGACATATTAGAACGGCGGGACCTATACAAACGTCATTAAATCTAGCTATTGCGGTATAAGGCTCTTCTAACATGTACATAGCCTCTGAGTGCTCGGAACAATTTAGAAAGTTTGTTTATAATATTTTAAATCTGTTATTGGGGTGGTTTTTAACGATAAAGTTATTTATTTCCATCATAAACATACAATTATAACATAAATCTGAAGGTATATTATTTTGCGCTCCCCCAAATAAGAAGGATCTTGAATTATAGGGGTGGCTTTGATATGAATATAAAACATAGAACATTAAGATCTAGATAGCATTATATAAAAACAAAATTAATTAAATTTATACATTACTCATTTTTATAGTACTTTAAATTTGCTTCTAGTTTAAATTTTAAGGGAAGCTGATAATTCTTTTCTCAATATTTGAAGCAGGTGACTACCATTGATACTAATAGACTTTATAAGTATTTATTTATCAATAGATTTTCTCCTAGTTTAGTAAAATTAAAATCAATTTTAATGTAACTATATTTAAAAAATTTACTTTATAATATTTATATACATACAAGTTATATATAATGTTAGTACCTATAAATAAAACTGAAAACTAGAATGTTTAGGATAATCTCTTCGTGTTTTTTAATTGTTATTTTTATTATAACTTATGAATTAATATAAAATATACATGTGTGCCTCCCCAACCTATTATTCCGCATTATAACATGGGCTCAACAAAAAATTCTGGCATTTAAGTGCAACTGCAGCCCATTTACTGAACCAAAACATTATGAGCCATATATATAAAACATTTGCACTTTTTTTTTTTTACTTCATTCGAACGTTAGATATTCAGAAGGAAATATATAAATTCAATATTATTTGTCTTCGAACAAATTTTTTTAAGAAGAACTTTAAATATTCAAAGGTGAAAATAAGGTATGCTACAATTTCTAAATGTGTCTTTAGTAGTATCATTAAGCTTGCTTAAACGGCCAGATCTGTGAGTCGCGAGCATGGCAAAAACGAATGTGTTTTTATTATCTCTATGTAAAGATTACTTAAATGTTTTATCTTTTATATATTCAATAACAGTGCGTAAATATATATTCAAATTGAAAAGAAGTGAACATTCTTTAAAAACATAATTAGTGAAATTGTATTATGGCTTGCATTATATTAAACATCTGTCATCCTGTCATCCCATTTATGTCTCGTGGTCATCTCTTGTCTATGATCGCAGTTCTTTTCAATTGCAACTATAGAGTATAAATAATGATGTTAGATGACAAATTAATGTTGTATTCGTATGTCTTTAAGTGAATGTATATAGTTGATACGTTAAAACACCGTTTGTGCAATTCCAGGGAAAGCAACACAGAATGTACTAACAGAAAAGCAATTGACGATAGCTGATTATTTTTTGCTGCCAGGACCTGCAGGCGGTTATAATGGCCGCTTCGCCTCTGCGTGGTCCATGATGACCGCAGCACGGCCAGGGCTTCCATAGAATCTATACTTCATCTAAATTATTATAACGAGGATGCACAATTCACTAATGTTAAAACAATATAATAATGAATTTCCGCATTGAAATATAAATTCTACTTAGACCCTGACCGCATATATGTCGTCAATGTCCGCACAGCAGGCTTTAGCAACAAGCAATCGGAGACGACAGCCCACGAGACCCAGATCACGTAACGGCCACTATTGGCTGCGAGGCGACCATAATAGCCACACGCAGGTCTTAACCTAAGTAACCTAACCTAACCTAGTCTCAACCGAATACAGTTATGTAAGGCGCAGCCTATCACAGAATACATAAATTGACATAAAAGCCTTTTTGTGAAATGTCTGAAAAATGAGATCTACACAACTTAAATGTTCTTTGCCTTTAAAATGGTAAATAAATAATATATACGTATAAAATTTTAAGAGGATTTTAGTTTATTTAGATTTTATTATTATATATTCATTTAAATATTTAATTTAAGACCAACATTATTTATATGTAAAATAGACAATCCCAAATTTGTATCAAAAGTATTTTCTAATAAATGATTGGAAAATTCTGAAAAACCATTACTATTTAAACGTTACAAAACGAAAAACAAGAAGAAATTCAAGATGGTTATTAGCGATAGCGTTATCTTTATTCATAAAAAAAAAATTACATAAATCCATTAAAAACATAGTATTACATGCAGATGGAAAATTAAGGTGCAATTGTGCAAGGCAGACACTCAGGGATCAATTCATCAAAAACAAAAACACTCTCAAAAGAGGGACACTGGACGAGATACAAAATGATTGAGTCACACTTATACAAAAACACGAGGCATGGAGAGTGAGAGGTTGGTGCGTAAGTGGAGTCCCACCCCCACAGGCTGGCCTGACTACCCATCTAAGGAGCTCCACCCGAATAAATACCTTCAGATTCGTCCCATTACTAAGTCTGCAGACCCAAGTCTGCATTTTGCGGAAGGGGGCGTCTAAGTCCAGTCAAGCCACCGATCATACGTTCACGTGCATCTCTAAGTATCTCATAATTCCACAAAATATGGTCAGGCGTCTGTTCTACTCTCCCGCATGTACACCACGGGGCATACACAAGTCAAAAACTACAGCTAAGCACTGCAACAAATATTTATTTATTTTTAAGCTGCTACTGGGAAGATTTAAAATCACTCAACCGATAAACGACAATACAATACATTTGACGTACTACGATGAGTATTAACCCTTCCCAAACCATGCAGTAACACAGGTCTACTATCATAATTAAACCAATAATATTATTATATTATATACCTGTTTATATCCTGAAAAAAATATTAGCGTTCAGGAATGACTAGTGAAAAACCAATTATGAAAAGGGAATCGTACAAAAACAATTATTTTTTCCATTCAATTCGTTTTAAATATACAATTTAATACGTTGGTAAATATACAATTTGTGATATGAAAGACGGAGATCACACACTATTTTCACAGAGAAAAGGACAAAAAACATACAAATATAACTATATATTTCTTACTAATTAAATGAAGAGAGATAAGGAGGCAAGACACATTGTATAGGATTTAATGCACTTAATTATGTTGTTAAGCATTTTTTCAAAATTGAATGCTCAATATTTTGAATAAATTTTTGCCATTGAAGCCATTTAAGCTAATAAAAACATATTTTCTGTTATTTACGGTAACACGAGTTGACAGCATGGCTGCGTTCGGATATTTTATATCATGGTATGATAAAGGTTAAGGGAGGCACGAGACGGCGAATTTTTGAGAGATTTTGTGCATTTGTTCACGGGAACTATGAAAGCTGAGGGCTGTTTCCAAAATATGGAAGCAAAATCAATAACTCATAGATTTTATTGGCTCGAAAATCTCTTAAAAATCTTATTCATAGACACGGGTCATTAGCAATTTGTGTATGTATGACGTTTTAATTGAACAAAATAACTTGGTGTACCGTGTACTGTTGTACTGTGCACACCAAAATATTTATATAGTACAGTTAAAGCGGGCAAATTGACTACCTAGTGAAGAAAGCGCTTGAAGCAAAATCTATTGACCGTGAGAGTGTTAAGAGTGACGTAGAATGACGCACGTTAGTATCAGAATTGCAAATTATTACGGAGAAATTTAACACTTTTATTAATTTGTTCTACTTACTTACCCATGGAGGTAGGCAGAGAGAATAGAGCGCCACACTCTTCTGTCCTGACACCCAATTCTCGCCTCATCCACATTCATACATCTTCTCATACAAGCTCGCCGATTATTGAGCCTTCTAACAGAACCATCCTCCATTATCTGGTATACCTGGTTGTACCAAGTCTTCCGTGGACGTCCTGTATTTCTAGTGCCATCAACACTTGCATCATATATCTTTCTTACCATTCTCTCCTCATTCATATGTTCCATATGACCGAATCACCTAAGTGATCCTTTTTTAATCTTACTCACTATACTAACATCAGCTGTACATTCTTTCCTTATTTCTATATTCTTTACTCTGTCATAAATAGATTTGCCATAAATACTTCTAAGTGATCTCATTTCCACTGTATTCAGTCTGATTTCGTTCCTTTTTTGCCAGATCCAGGCCTCACTTCCATACACCAGTGTCGGTACCAGGAAAAATGTTGTATTAGCAACTTAAAGATACATACAAATAAAATATTATATTAAATTATGTTCGCTATAGATAATACACAATTTATTTTGGCCCCCAGAGTAATTTAATATGTTACATTGTGGGATGATGTAATCTAATTGATTTTCCCAATTAATTTCACTACTATCAGAATCAACGATAATATTGACTTACCCTACCAAACTCAATTATTATAATGCTATTATATATTGTTGTTTAAATTCAGTGTTCACATTTCAATAATCTGATTGAACATTGTAAGAGAAATCGCGTGATCTCTCCATTAATTAACCCCGCAGTACCTACCTGCGCCTGCGGTGACAAGACAGCTGTCAGATAATACTCAACGTTGTAAATGTTTCAGCTTATCTGGAACGTCCTAAGAAATTTCCTAAATTTTTTCTTTATGAATAATGCGTACGTAATACTGACCGGCAAGTGCAATTGAAGCATACTGACCGGCAAGTGCAATTGAAGCATACTGACCGGCAAGTGCAATTGAAGCATACTGACCGGCAAGTGCAATTGAAGCATACTGACCGGCAAGTGCAATTGAAGCATACTGACCAGCAAGTGCATCCGCGTGCCGTTTGCGTGATCTCAGCGGCGCCTGCAGGGGTGACGGAGACGTCATATACAAGGTAAAGCGAGCAGTCCTTGCGGATCCCCGTTCCCGAGAATACTAGTCTTTCGACTGAAATCTCTATTCCATCATCGACCCTTATCCCTTATATCCAGTTATTTTTTTCATTTCCATCCCCTGATTTCGATCCGAAATAGCGATTCCAATTTACAGCCGGAATCGTTGTAATCCAATATGCGGACGCGCGACCCGGAGATCGTTTATTTCCCATTCGTTCATTAGATTTATTATTTACAGACCATTTCTTTACGTTTTGACATCTTGCTATTAACTATGTAATTCTAACTTTATGAAATAAACCAGGAGAAAACTGTAAGTATATTTTTGTTTCAATACATCTTCCTGTATTACGTAGATACAAAATAAATAATGTATTACCTTGTTTTTGTATTCTTTCTCATGTGCTAGTTGTTTCAATCTTACGTATATTTTAATAAACTGATAATGATTTGTAAATAGACATGTGAAGGTTATGTATTAATGTAAACTCCGTCAATAAAACTCAAGTTGTTTCACGTTGGATTTATTCAAGGGAACTGGTTATAATATATTTACTAGCATTTTATACAGGCAGAATTGCTACCCAAGAATTGATTACTTATGTATTCATAGACAACTCAGCTTTTTACATTATACATTAGACACATTGGATGCACGTAAAATGGTCTATAAATCTTCTTTCTTCAGGTCAACTTTCCTCTGAGGGGGGTCACTTAAGTTATTATTCATATTATTCACCCTGTACCAAAAATACTTGTCTCTTTCAGTGTGGGGTAACTAATTTACCCTAAAATAATATATGCAGACGCCCGTAGCACATCCGCTGAGACTGTGTGATTATGAATGATGCACGTAGGTCATGATTGCAGGATAAGAAGAAATAGCTCATCGATGACGATGATCTATTAAGAAAGTAAAAGGAATCTTAGACATTTCCGAGTATTTATTAGAGTGTGGATCTCCCGCTAGGGGTTGCTGGGATGGGCGATGACGGGAAGAGCATTGAGTAGAGAGACCAAACAGAGTATTCCACTGGCTCTCACTTCGCATCTCTTATGATCTATACAAAATGAATTTTTGCCAGACTGTAACCAAGCTCTGCGACTGCAACACATAAATGTGACGTCTACGCTCCTCCTTTGGGAATGTATGATCTGAATTTAATGTGATAACGCATGTCACGTCAAGTTATACAGGTATGGCTCTGGTACGATGATACCGGAGCCAACACATGATGTTATTAAGATATTAATAACTGAATGTTATTAGGAGTTATCTTAGAGAAGTTGCGAGTGACTTGGACACGTTTTTCCAATGCGAGAAGAATGACTACCTAAATGTATTTTCTTTGCAATTCTAATAATCACCGTATGAAGACAAACTTAGTCGATTATCGAGAATATTGGGCCTCCGATTCTCTTAGGAAAAGGGAATAAAAATGATGATGATAAAGTGCAAGTTTCAGTTAATACAAAAATCATTGTAAATAAAATGGTTTCGTATTTGTAATTCTTTTTTTAATAAGTTAATATAATACATATACTTCCATGACTTCAAACAAATATTACAGTAAAATGTAGTGTTATTTAGTAATGAGCTTAAAATCACGAACCGTGAGTCAGTCACTGATATATTGAGTCACACTCACTATTAGTGATTGAATATCTGGGAATATCGTGATTCATTTTTTAATTTTATTTATATTTGGTTGTGAACCGTTATTTGGCGCATGTACATATGAAACGAAAATATTCATGAATGAACGTTATAATTCGTGATTTAGTAGATTCTGCCGAAACGTTTTACACATTTTACACGAAATGCTGAGAATTTGATCCAAAAAATGAACTCACATTTTTTAAGGGTTTTCATTCTCTTTGCGATAATATTAAATTATATATGCCGGAAAATATTTTTTTACACACATGAAATTTTAATAATATAAGTAAATGCGCTCAAAATTATGTTTTTAATTTATTTCGTGTATTATGATTGTGTGGAGCACGCGTATTAGTAATAAAATTGTCACAGTTTCAATCACTGATATTATAGAATACCAATCACAATTACACCAGTGATTTAAGAGTAGCATTTTTTATCATCACAAGTGTTATTGTTACCAGTTTTAGTTTTTTGTTCCCATTCAGTACATATTGTTTCTTTGACTCGACCGGTTTGATTTAAATTAGTAAAATTCGTCGAAATTTGGAGATAGTGTTCTCATGTGATTATTTGTTGAATCACTAATTCATATACCTCTGTGATTTTGGTGTTTTGTGGATGTTGAAACTCATCAGAGTTTTTTGTACCGTGGCAGTTTCAAACATTGGGTAATCTTACGGAAGATCATAGAGACGGCGTCGAACTGGTTCTGTAGGTCCATCATGGTCTTCTATCGAAGGATTCTCTTACTCTCATCATTCCCTTATTTCAAATTCCCTATTTTCTATCTATCTACTCTTTCCGATTCCATCACCTATCACTGATTGGCGACTTGAGTCGATCACAAAAATAATACATATTCTTCTTAATCTTTCTTGAAAAATTTTCACAATCTGACTTGCACTGGTTTTCTGCCGAGCTACAAGCCTTGTGAATTAAAAATTAAAGATAGGTATTAAAAATATACGTTATCAAGAACTTTGAAGAATAATTACAGTATATAAATTGATGAAACAATAGCTGCATCAGGTAGAAGAGTTACTGAATTAAATAAGTAAAGCTCGAATCTGTGAAGAGATTAAACTTCATGAGCAAGTTATAATGAAAACTCTAGCTCCAGCTTACAGAAAATGGTTATATGTTCATGTTTTTAATACCAGATTAAAGTTACTGGCGGGGTTTAGAACTTATTGCATTAAAAATCCGGTATTTATTGTAGCATGAAGTATACCTGGCGCGTGCAGTGGACATGCTCAAGTAAGATTTGCTTGAATAAATTTTCTGAAATAAGTCTAAATGAAATGTTTTTCTGAAAATATCAGAAATGATTATACGGTGTAATCTTTAATGTTTATTTTATTTTTTTTAAATGATAACATTAAACTGTTTTATCTTGCGTTGCAATTATATATTACGTAATAAAAATTATATGTATGAAAATAGACGAGAAGCTTAAAACATTTTATCTACGACTTGAAAACGTTTCGTTCAATGAATACATACTCGTTTAATGAACGAATTCCCAATTACGTATAAAAATTATTTATATTTAAGGGCTAGTTAAAGGAGGAAAAGAGAGTGTCTATGTATTTATTGCTCAGGGTCCGAAAGAATACCTGTGCAAAATTTGTAATATAAAATAAAATACAATTATTTTAGAGGAAAGGACGGGGTATCCAGGAGAAGGGTGACTTCGAACTGTAAATCCAGGTCGATAAAATATAAATGAACAAATTGCCCATACTCTGGGTCGCGCATTCCATGGAATGGAATACGACAATTTCGGTCGTAAATCGAAATCACCGCAGGGTATGGGAGGGAAGTAGGTAAACTTTGGAACAAGGTGAGATTGGTGAGGGGATAAGGGTTCTAGTCAAAGGACCAGTGATCTCGGCAACGGGGATTTGGAAGGAATGTTCGCCTTACCTTCTTGTATATGACAATTCCGTAATCCCCGAAGTTGCCGCCGAAATCACACAATATATATTTTTCGATAAAATTGATTTTATATGTATATATTTCTAATTAGTATATTTAATTCATATTTAAAATATCACAGACCTATGTTCTGAATAATTACAACTTCTCATAGAGACGAAGCTATTTTTTTAATTATATTTAATGACGGGTCGTAAGCACTGTAATTAAATATAGCTTCATATTTTTTATTTATTATCTTAGTTTAATAACCACAATTGAGTTTAAAAAACATCTACCGGTTTCGGAAAACACCTTTTCCTTCTTCAGGATATGTCAAAACTAACTAAAAATATAGCATTGTTTTTCTATTTATCCAGAATCTATTTTTAAATTTTTTTTAAAAAAAAAAAAAACAACAATTATTTAAAAAGTAAATTTAGTACCTAACTCAAATTGCTGCTCAATACAAATTTAGTCGAATAATTTTTAGGAAAAAATTTTAGAATAGGACTCGTAGTTAAATTTAGTTGGCTGTTTATAATTTCCTGATTACTTTTACATGCTTTATTTATCTCCAACGATTCCAAATTATTTAATTTGTGACCTACACCGTTTATATGCAAAATTGACAATCCCAATTTTTTATCAAAACCATGACTATTTTCTATCAAATGATTAGCAAATTCTGAAAACCCACTATTGTTCAAACATCTCAAATGCTCCTTTACTCTTATATTAAAATTTCTACCCGTTTTACCAACATAAAATGCAGCACAATCCTTACAACTAAGTTTATAGACGCCAGAATTGTTAAATTTATCATCCTTGTCCTTAGAATTTATGAGTAAATTTCCTATACTATTATTTGTGTAAAATGCTGGTCTAATATCTCGTGGTAGGTGTTTAGATATTTGTTTCGAAAAGTTATTTATGTATAAAATCCTACGCCAATTATCATTATTATCATTATGTTTCATCTGTGATTTATATAAAAACTGATTATTATATTCTTTTAATTTATTTTTTAAAATAGTGTCTATCAAACATGTATTATACCCGTTATTAACTGCTATTTTTTTAATTGTATTCAATTCAATATTAAAATTGTTAAGATGTTTTTTAAACTCAATTGTGGTTATTAAACTAAGATAATAAATAAAAAATATGAATCTTAACCACCAAGTTAATATTGCTAATTTTAAAAGTATAAATATAGCTTCGTCTATATGAGATATCCATTATTTCTTTAAAGAATATATCGTTAACATAAATTATTAGATACGAAAAATGGTAGCAGTCACGGTATTTACATTCCCTAGCATTTTGGTTAAATTTATATGGTTAAACACGACTTTAATATCTTGAATTGGGTGGTTTACAAAAAAGTTTGCCAACCCCTGCTTTATGGAGTTATGTTCTATTGTCTGGAATGGTGGCAGTCATTGTTTCCTTACTTTTGTTGGGGTAGTCTACAACCCTTTCGGAAGAATACCTTCATCCTGGTTTTTCTAATATAATAGCGCAAGATATTATTACATTTTTGGAGGTAACTTTGCGGGAGATTTTGTTACTCATGATGTAGTACATTGTTTTTCTTCTTAGTCAGGTGCTCAGTTTTGAGCGTCGTGGTCTTTTAATTTAACTCGAATTTGGTGTATACTTTATCTTAATTTTTTTTGGTCTCTAGCAATGTTCAAGAGCATTATTAACTACGTTATTTCGACAAATTATAAATATGTCAATGAGGCGAAGCTATTACATTATATGGGAGGTATGGAAGTATTGGTATTACAGGGCTCAAGTGATTACTTTATACAATGTAACCTTTACTGTTCCACCCAATCAACCTCCGTCTAGTACATTTTTGGAAGTTGTATATATTTTACCATGTAGAAATACAACTTTGCTGTCGCCATCTATGGACTGAGATTTAATATTCATTTCTTTGAAACAGCACAGATGTCATTAATGAGAATGTTATTTTTATTAAAAATATTGGAAGCTATATTCTTTATCTGTGTATATGACAAATGATTAACACATTATACTAGAATACGCCTAAGAAGTCAATTTTCATTTTTTATATTTTTCTTATTTAGATCAATATATTATATTAATAATATTTGAGTATGTCCAAGAACACACAATTACTGGATTTTTACTATTTTTATTTTGTTTATATTCTTGTAGAAGACAGTTCTCTTTCATGCATTTTTTAACGACTTTCATTTTTTTTTTCTAGTAACTTGAATAAGCTTGTCCTGCACGTTGTCAAAAATCGGTTAAAAATTAATTAACCCTTCCAAAACCATGCAGTAACACAGGTCTTCTGCCCCAATTAATACCTTAATTTTTCAATTAATATATGCAACATAAAGATCATATTTTAGTTCATTATAAAGAAAATGTAAATGCTTAGAACTGACTAGTTATAAACCAGATGTGTAAGGGAAATCTAACAAAAATAATTATTTTTCATTTCAGTCAATTGTAAAATTTATATACTGGGAAAAATACCATTTGTGGTAAGATAAATAGATATCGTACATTATTTTACAACAAAAATAAAAAGGTAGTATTGTATAGGACTTGATGAATGCTCGGAATTAAATCAGGATATTTCTTAAATAATGCTCAATATTTAGAGTAAGTTTATAGGATTAATAATTTTAAAGCAATTTTAATTAATAAGAGCGTTCTTCACATTTAAAATATTAAAAATTTATTATGGTAACACGAGTTGACAGCATGGCTACGAATGGGTATTTTATATCACGGTATGGTAAAGGTTAACTAGGAGATATGCAATCAGCTGTCGTCGATTGCTTGCTGCAAGGCTCAGTGGGCGACTATTGTGGCCACTTCACGATCAATGGTGGACGCTACTCGACGCTGCGCCGTCAGTATCTCAATAGAATCTACATGATAGAGCTTTCCTCAAAACGTACGTAAATAAAATCTCGATGTAATTAAAATTATTCATTTTTTGTAGTTTAGCTGTCAAAATGAACAAAAATTACATTTAAATGATGATATAAGAATCGTGAATAGACAAAAATAAATACAAGAATATCATTTTATCAATACAATGTGCATTTAAGTAAAAACAGAATCGAATGAGTCGCAAACATAACCAAAAATCACCCTTATAACATTGGGACTGGATGCTGCAAAGTAAGCATAGACAAAAAAAGATGACAGATATCAATATACTTGCTAATTTATGTGATTTTTTACTCGTAATAAAGACAATATACACCTCATTTCAAATTGAATTTATATTTATATACTATTATTGAACATACAAAAGAGAAAAAAATCAAATAATCTTTATCTACAGATATTAAAAATACGTTTGTTGTTCTCTATTCGCACATCATAGACCTGGTTGTTACATCCACAAATGACACTATATCCGAATTGAACACATCCAAAAAGTCATGTATAATAGTTGGAGAAGCGAAATATTATTATGAAAAGATGATAGAACGCTGTATTTTTATTATGGAAAGATGATAGAAGATAGGGATACATAGCATATGCTTCCAACATCACATCACGATTACATTTTTAACCTTTTATATTTTAAAAACTACATTATTATAAATATTTAAACAACTTACTATGGAAATCTTACGAAACATTAAATATCATATTTCAATTAATAGTTCAAATAAATAAAAATAAAATAATCCAATTTTTAAACAAAAAACCTTCGGATTAGAAGAAATGGTCACACAGTAATGCTTTAGAAGTATTATCAGTAATTTTCGAATTAACTGTATATTACAATTATTTTTTTATTTAACTATATATACATATGGAAGACCTATGGCATGTTCGGTGGCATGAATACAGGGATATATTTGGTACGCTTTGTTCATGGATACAGGGATATATTTGGCACGCCTTGTTCATGGATACAGGGATATATTTGGCACGCCTTGTTCATGGATACAGGGATATATTTGGCACGCCTTGTTCATGGATACAGGAATATATTTGGCACGCCTTGTTCATGGATACAGGGATATATTTGGCACGCCTTGTTCATAGATACAGAGATATATTTGGTACGCTGTGTTCCTGGATACAGGGATATATTTGGCATGCGTTGTTTATGGATATAAGGCTATATTTGGCATATGGTGGTATCTAAAGGATGAGATGGAGAATGGCAATCCGCCTCCAATATTGAGTTAATATTCAGTGTTCTTTTTAGGTATATTGCTGACTATGTTTCTTGGTGCTGAGTGAGATTATTGCAGGCAGTAATGGCAAAGAAGGTAAATATATGTAATATAAACGAATAATCAAGAGTCATAATAAATTTATTTACGTTCAGTTATATATATATATTCCACGGTGGATATGGAGTTTATAATAAATGCTGAAATTAGAACAACGTGTGACTGATGACTGCATTCACGTGGATCGTTGCAGAATGCATTCAGTGATATCAACAGGCACCCACCACAGTAAATAATGTAAAAAATAATCACTGCATAACTTTTTATTTATTTAATAACTAACATTAATATTTACCATCCATTTAAAATCTGAATCCATAGCAAAGCGAGGCGCGTACTTACTAAAAATATAACAAAGGGATTCTACTCGATGGTAGCAAATAAAATCTATTGTAGCGTCACCAACTCGCCTATAGAGTGATTGAAGGTATAAGATAAGACGTAAAAGAAAGAAGAAGAAAATTAACTTAACTAGTTTATTACACAATCTACGTTACTTTTTACTTTCTGCTTTTTATTAGGTGCGCTTAAGGGTTGAATTTAATTTCCAACTTTCTCCGGTAGTAATAATTTTGGCCCGAAGACAATAGAAACAAAGCCGCAATCTGGCTGTGGCCGTTCAACCCTTTCCTGGGGTGAGAATTTTGCAATTAAGACGTCTAAGGTGTCTTTTCTTTAACCCTGGAAAGTTATACTTACGAAAAATAATGCTATTATAAATTTCTTAAAAAAGATGTATTACGTACTGACTTATCTTTTAAGCAATACAAAATTTACAGCCTTCATTTTATTTTTATTACACAGATTTTATTCCCTATCTCATTTTCCTTTCCCCCCACCCTCTCGTTCCCCTGGAAAATGTTATTCCTTATAATTTTTATCTCTCCCCTGTTTATATTTTTATTTTATATTTTTTTTTCTCAATTCCTCTTATTTTTTGTATTTCTGCAATAAAGGTGAAAGTTCACTCATTTTTTATTACTTTTTTTTCGTTTCATATTAAAGTCTTAATAAGCTATTTATTTGTTTATTAAGTCATTTTCTAATAATTTTCTTCACAGTATAAATTATATTATTATTCCAGAGAAACATGTAATTGGTTCAATTTTCGTTACACTTTAATTATTATTTTAGTTTAAATAGATCAACTTTTTTTTCTAATAAAATAAAAATCAGAATTTATTTTTAAAATTTCCCAGGTTTCGCGGCCGTTGAAGGTCTTCCATGCAACCTTTCTGAGACATAGATACCATGAATCTCTGATATCTCTAGCAGACGTTTTAGACTCCATCATCGGGTCGCTCATCAGCGATACACGTCAGAAACACCACCAGAAGAATGTAGAAAAAATTGAACTAAACAAAAGTATTAGTTATTCATTAGTATATATTATACACTATCATGCTAATACATCATTGTAAATAGTAAAATATGAGGTAGATTAAGAGGTATTTGGGCGCGTTAATCACGAGCTCGTGTGATTGTGGACAGGAAATTCAAAGACACATTCAATTGGCTAAAATTGTTTCGAATCAATGAATGAGAATGTGAAACGCGGAGATATCAAACAAGCAACCAAAATAAGATTAGGACAGTAAAGGCTCAAGGACGAACCAGACACCAGGAACAACACGACTTACCTGGATTTCCTTACCTAATCTCCTGAACTTCAGAAACAAACTTCGATGGTTACACACACGCTAGTAATTGTAACGGCATGCACAGCGAGAAGCCGAATACACAATAGTACTAATAGATAGAAATAATGGTACATCAAGTTTATGAGCTCGCAGCAAAACGTTAACACGCTTCTCACATATGGTTCAAAAGTCATAGATAACACAAAAAGTCGTGCTCTAAAGTATAATATTTAACACTTTCTGAAGCAACTGACAGTTATACAAGGAAATATATAATAAATACATGACATATCTCAAGTTACTTATCCTTCCCTGAAATTGACAACGTTACATGATTGCATTTTAAGTTTTCACGATACCGATACGCTGCGCTCTCAGATGTTCTGACAGTACCGCCCGGTATTCCATAGATAAGGATTAAAAGGGTGTTCTCGTTTGTCGGTTACCATTACATAGAGATTTATTGACATGATGTGCACTCGCGCATTTGGTGATTGGTCCTGCTCAGCCTTTTGTTTTTCCGCGCAGATACTATGAAGGAATGTTGGTTATACGATTAGCAAATAAAAGTAAAAATTTTTAGGCAGCTTAGGTAGATTAATTATAGGTGACTGCATTGCCTCTGGAGACACTCTCGGGGTCAACTGTGAATCAGGACCGAGACTGGTAGAGATTGCTTTACGAGTTGTCTTATTTGATCACTATATGTCAATACTGACATGAAGGAAAAAATATGTAGAATTTTGTTTTTTATACATTGTTAGGTTTTAAATATGTTTCTTGATCAAACTAAGAATATTGGTTCATTCACAATCTATTTTTAGTTTAGATTATGCATGTAAATATATATATATA
The DNA here is from genome assembly GCA_022840565.1 of Eubasilissa regina. Classification (NCBI taxonomy): domain Eukaryota; kingdom Metazoa; phylum Arthropoda; class Insecta; order Trichoptera; family Phryganeidae; genus Eubasilissa; species Eubasilissa regina. The sequence continues at coordinate 5,618,139 of JAINEB010000010.1, forward strand.
TATATATATATTTATGAATTTCTTCAACTGAAGTGAAAGTCAACTTTTTCGTGTTACGTTTTCATAAGCCAAATCTAATCTAAAATATTATCTAACACACATTTAAGGGCATCAAAACCTAATTTATTATTTCGAGCATCAAAGCTGAGCACAAAAAATATATACATACTGACGGAAAAACGTATTTTTTGGGATATGTATTATTACTTGAACGAAAATAACGTTATGTGCCCCCCTCTCCCCTTCTTTTCCCTTCACCACCCGGCCAAACTAGTCTAGTAGATTGGCGGCTTTATATCGGAACGGTTGGTCTTATATGTCTATACCTTATGTCGGAACGTTTTATAAAATAGTGTCTGTGAAATCAACAATATACAGTGCACTTTGGAGGTGCTAGCAGAATCAGGGTTGGTGGTGAGTGCTTTTCCTTCCGTATCCTATATTTTCTTCTGGCATATATGCTTTTATGCAACAGTATTATATGTGTACAATAATTTTTCATGTATTGCTATCGAACTACATACATGGGTACCAAAATGTACATTGTTACTGAATTAAACATATGTTATATCTACAAAACTTTATTTTTAATATCAAACGCTAGCGCATGACGGATATGTAATCATTTTTATTTTTGTATGTATTTTGTAAGCGGTTTTTGTGGCCTCATTCAAATATTTAACATGTAGACTCCTCAGAATAACAAGGTTCAATCTAACACTGACACTGTTTTGAGATAATGAGCTCAAAAGTGTTGATTGAATTTCAACATATATTCATGTATATTTTATTAAGGAAAACACATTCTTATTGTGAAGTTGTAATTATTCAGAACATAGGTCTGTGATATTTTAAATACTAAATTAATGTATTAATTATAAATATATACATATAAAATCAATTTTGTCGAAAAATATTGTTTTTGCGTCACCGGGATTCGAACCTGGATCTCTATTTCCAATCCGGGGAAGTGCACTACCTTTGTGCTATAACGCCAGTATTTTTCTTGACATAAATTTAATAAAAATGGATTGATAATTCTGGCGTCTGCAGTCGGTTTACTCAAAGGTATTTGAGATTCTGTAAAAATAATGTAGATGGCTTTCAAATAATGGAACGACAGGTGTATTAATTTGAAAAATGTAACATATAGGTTCGAAAATTTGTCAAGAAAAATACTGGCGTTATAGCACAAAGGTAGTGCACTTCCCTGGATTGGAAATAGAGATCCAGGTTCGAATCCCGGTGACGCAAAAACAATATTTTTCGACAAAATTGATTTTATATGTATATATTTATAATTAATACATTAATTTAGTATTCATGTATATTTTGTTTAGAGTATGCAAATATGATCAGTTTTAAGGTATAAACTTATTTTTAGTATTATCAATGACTACTGTGAGATAAGGGAAATTAAAAATAAATAAAAATATTGTATTTTTTTTTTTAAATGAATTTTAACCACAAAGTTAATATTGCTAATTTTAAAAGTAAAAAAATATTGTAAATTGAAAATAACGATCCAGAAATTGAAATAAATAACTAATACAGTTGGAACATTTAACGCTTACTATTTCCTTTAATATCCATTAAATAGAGTTGGTGTGTATGGAAGAAATAAAGAATTATCCATTTGGAACCCATTTCATGCAATAACTCAAATAAGCCCAAAATGTTGGTTGGAACCTTGTTATACTAAAGAGTCGATGTATTTTAATAAGTAAACAAATTTTCTTTCTTTGATGTCCAAATACCATAAATATTTATCATCCTTTATTAAAGTACTCAATTAATGTTACAAAATAATAATTAAATATTATTGGTCGTTTAAATACTATATATTATACCTCTTCTGATAATTGTTTTTAAACGATTTTTTAAATAATGTCTTGAGAAATGTTAATTATATACAGCCAAGTAAATTACAAATAAAATAAACCAGTAATAAAATAAGCGAATATCACGTGCAGCATGAATATTTTCTATCGAGTGCCGTAAAATCGTACAATTGCCGAGAGCGAATCTCGATCAAACTTTATTAAAACTTCGCATTCAATCGCGAAGAGATCTTCTCCTCGTGTATTTCTTACGCCGTATTTACCGCTTAAAATGTCTTTTCAAACAAATTCCGTAGAAGTGATATGGAAGAACGACCAATTAAACTGTTTAGTGATGCAATTTTGGTGGGGTTGCTTACTGAACAGAGGGTGAACTTTGTGTAGAAAGAGGGTAGGAGGAGCTCGCGTCGTGGAAAATAGAATCCAACGATCTAAAAGCTTTCTTACCATCCATGGTAATAAATTTCACTCAGTTACTAAACGGGAGACTTTGCGGTCTCTACTTTTCACGGCAACGTACCCCAGAATTTGGTCGGGAGAAGCATTCTGCTGTTTCTATTCAGACCGTGTAGGTATGTTCTAGTATTGATGATGGCAATCTGATACTGGTTTGTATTATATTTACGGGATATTTTCACTTAAAATGAAATAATAGCATAGCGATTAAGAATCTGTATATAAATTAGACAAATTTTACACTTAATAACATTCAAAGCATATTTAATTATTTAAAACTTCAATATTTCATGTGTTCACCCCCACCTCACTAGATCAGAGTCCGTATCGAGATGGATAGTGTTTTCTCTGTATCATTTGCAATAGGTTGATTATAGTGATTTGAAAAATTTTAATATATATATATATATATATATATATATATTGTTACGATGCGATCTGGCTCCGGCGGAGCGAACGCCAGGGCACCGCCACCGGTTAGACAGTGAAATGTAGAAATGGTCGGCTCGGACAGATGAAAATGGTTCAAGCAGAAAAATACTAAATTTTTATTTATATTTATATTATATATTTATATTTTATAAATTAAATATTTATTGATGTGACATGTATTCCGTGTACGCATCTCTATTTAAAAAAAAAAAAAAATACATTATTTACAGTAAATACAAGAAATGCCCGACAGAATATGAAAATTCTTCGATTCTTCAGGATTTAAAACAACCAAATTCTCACGTACTCGATTCGTCCACTTCAATGATCGTCGAGGAATCGCTCCCAGGTTTATCGTTTACTCGATCCTTCGATTTACTCCCCGGGTGAGGTGTCTGTCATCCTTCAGAACGACAAAGCCGGGCCGAAATTTTGACTCGCCTCCAATACGTTTCCAAGTCACGCCATCTTATCGCATCTACGTCGCGGGACCGCGAGCGATTTACACAGCCATCAGCCGTGAATCTTACCCCATATCCACCTACGGGATGAGTTCATAATTTTAGGTGGATCAAGGACCACTAATCTACCGTATCCACTGCATACAAGATATCATTTTATCGATCTTCTCCTCTAACTCCTTCGCAAAGTGTCAGCTAGGCGCTCCACCCGCCTCTAAGGTCTCCGTCCGGAAGTTCCTCCGCTTGCCCACATCCGAAATTCTGTTCCCTCATTCGTCTGTCGTAGCGCTGCCGCGCGAAATTCAAACGTCACATCATATATATATATAGTTATACATGTTGTGAGGTGTAGCTTGCCACGACTTGGAAGCACCATTGTGAGGCATGTGCTGGCGGTCTATCCTCGACAGATCAATAACAGCGGAGAGCATAAAATGTGAGAACGTGAATCAGAAGCTACCTACTTATCATAATATTGAGATCCAACTTAACCATCTTCTGGAAAAATAAACTTTTCTTAACAGCAAAATTGTGAAAGGTGATATTTCATAATAAAAACATGATTAACAAATTCTACGTTATATTTTATTGAGAGAACAAAAAATACAGAAAAATATGAGAATTATTACTTTTTGAATATATAAAATAAAATTAAGGAGCAACAAAATGGATGGCGATGACAATAATAATAATATTTTTTATTTATTATCTTAGTTTTATTAACCACTGAATTGAGTTTAAATACATCAACGGGTTTCGAAAAATACCATTTCCTTCTTCAGAATGTCATAACTAACTAAAAATATAGTATTTTTTCTTCACCAGAATCTATTTTTTAATTTTTTTTTAAAAAAACAACAATTATTTAAAAAATAAATTTAGTACCTAACTCAAATTACTGTTCAATACAAATTTAGTCGAATAATTTTTAGGAAAAAATTTTAGGATAGGACTCGTAGTTAAATTTAGTTGGCTGTTTAGATTCTGGTGAAGAAACAATGCTATATTTTTAGTTAGTTATGACATCCTGAAGAATAAAATTGTATTTTTTGAAATCGGTAGATGTATTTAAACTCAATTCAGTGGTTAATAAAACTAAAATAATAAATAAAAAAATATGAATTTTAACCACAAAGTTAATATTGCTCATTTTAAAAGTATTATAATAGTACATAAAAATGCATCGACCTTGAGAGATTCCTCTTGCGTTTGCAATAAAAAATCATTATCAACTTCTTGCATCCTCCCATTTTGATGTCCTGAGAGCAGCATCCACCGCCGTTTCCGAGTCCCTGGCAATTGGTCAGGACACTCCTTCAACCGGCGGTCCACGCACGAATCTTCATCTCCCAGATAGACAATGATGAGAAATGACAAGAGGTAATGGCACGAAGATGTAATGTGAAGTAATAAGAAAGAAAGAAAGAAGAAAGTAAGAAGGAACAGAAAAAAGAAGTAAATGAAGGAAAATTTAATTATTTCCTGCGACAATATCAATTTTTACGATACAATTAGGATTCATAATGCTAGGAATGAGTGCTTGTAAAATCGAAGTATTATTTGGATTTTTACCCTTCTAATTTCTCCACGGCGCGACGTACATACGCTACTTTCTGGTGTCGGCTTTGCGCCTGAATCTTGTATAAGGCTTGGCAGGTTGGAGATGAAAAAACTACTTACAGGTAAAGAAAGTAAATTGAGCACAGTTATACAGAATTGAGGATGAAATTTGACCACACAATAAAAGTACAGGCATGTAGTTAACGGAATCGGTTCTCAGTGCTTGTGATCGGGACCACAACGATAAGCAGAGTGAAGATCACGAGCGGGTTTTTGCAGGTGGGTCGTGTTTTCTGGTTCTGGGTAGTCCTTCAGCCCTCTTGTTTCCTAATTGTGTCCCTCTCTTTCTTTCACTTATTTGTCAAAAAATGCTGTGAATATTTTTTACATATAATTAATTCACTATACCCTTCATGTTTATGGTTTTAATAACATTAATCACATAAATTTAATATGGAACTTGGTGTATAACATGTATCATTTTACTAATATTTTGTTTTTTCTCACTGAAAATAAAGATAAAGTACACAATAAAAAATATAGATTTATCGGAAATCCTGGCCGCTTTCGGCTAAGAAGCGGCCACAATAGCCACGCGCAGGATCCAGCAGCAAGCAATCTACAATGACCGATATTTTTAATGGGTAAATCAGTTACCGCGTACTGTGACAGATGATCACATTCAATAGTTGTTTATGTAATAAAAATTCGCAATAAATTATGTACCTGACAGATTTTGGACTGAGCTGTATATTCCAGGGGTAGGTATGCTAGATTCAAGATGAAATTATGTTTTTCCTGAAAGGGTGGATTAAAATAGATTACTGGATTATGAATCTGGAATATGCTAGAAAGGCAAAAGCTACTGGTCGTTTATTTTTACAAATATTATTTAGGGTAGAGAAATACTTTCTATAAAATTCCAAAATATTGCGCAGTGGCAAGTTTCAAACGAGGAACCTTTTAGGCTTATCTGCGCTTAAAAATGCAACTTCTTATGCCATATAAGTTTCCCTTTTCCAAGCTGTTGGTGCAGCATTTATCGGAGCACTTAGGAGAATAAAGATTTGTCGGACGCGAGTACTTAGCCTCGGAAACAAAGTTCTTTGGCACATCACTGCATGGAGTGGTTCTGTTCTTCCATTAGATTATCGCAAAACGTGAAATGGAAATGCTTCCAAACCGAATCAAATAATACACCACGTGTGGAGACTAGGCTTTTCTCGGAAATCTTATTAGATTATTTTAGGTGAAACGTTGCTGCCAATATTATTATTATTATATCAAATCTTCAAAAGATCTAATTTGAGACTCTCAAAAACAGGAAGAGAACGTAATATTATCAATCTCACTTTTGCAGTATATTTTATTTTCATCTATATTTAAATTCCCATTTCCCAGAATAAAAGCTTATGTGTTTACTACAGAATCAGTTCAGTCTCCAATTATCCTATATATAAGTATATTTACTCAAAATGGAGCGGTGTGTGACTGAATCCCCACATAAAATGTTTTTTCGGAGGCTTTTAAGTACGAAACTAATATAATGTGAACATTCTTAAGCTTTCACGGTTGTGTACAGAATCTTCTGTGTACAGTTTTCTGGGCTAATCTGCCTACCCTCCTGCCCTGATGTTGAATCCTATAATGGAGATTAATCCAAAAAACTGTACACATAATAACAAATTGTGTATACATACATATATATACAAATAAAGTTTAAAAATACAAATTAGAAACTGCTATAGTAAATTCCTTCAACGTCTTATTATTCCAATAAAACAATATGATCAACTATACAGAATGAAAAATCACCACTAACCTGGACTTGTAGTTGCCGTTTCTCCGCCCGTCATGGTCCGCTGGTCCGATGGTCCGAAGTATTGTTCTCGATCTCCAGGTATTATTTGGCGAGGCACCAACCGCAATCGTCGCTCCGACCGTAGTTTTACAGCGATTCCCCGGTCGCAGAAAGTGGCGACCTTCACACTACATAAATAAATCATACCAACAACAAAGATTTCCAGGGGTCCCAGTCGAAAGAATACGTACGTAAATAGAAGCAAATATAAACATTTGAAAAGAGATTCTTACATGGCTGAAGCGTTTCCAATAAAAAAAAAACACATAACATGTCTCAGACATGTGTATCATACCACACCTGCATAAAATTGAACCGAATCTCGTTCTCAAAAATAGCATTATAATTTGGCACCACAATCTACTATAGCAGAGCAATGGATTAGCATATGAAAGGTAACGGTACCGATACTTGGTGTCCCCAAAATATTTATGTTTTCAAAAACATTTGTACTAGTAGCGCTGAAAATAAAATACACTGTAGAAGTGAGAGGAGGTATATATACATATGCAAAGATACAAAAAATTCTAACAATATATATTTAATGTCAGTTTTCATGACAAATTTTACTAGGGGACCAATTGAATAAACGGAGGTACTAGTTGCAAAATCAAAAACCTCAATTTATTTTTACATACTTTTGTACAGTTTCTTCTAGTGTAGCTTGCACGCATTTTGATTATTAACAATCAAACTTAGCTATTATTAACAATGTGATTATTAATAATCAAACTTACTTATTAACAATCAAACTTAGCTATTATTAACAATGTGATTATTAACAATCAAACTTACTTATTAACAATCAAACTTAGCTATTATTAACAATGTGATTATTAACAATCAAACTTACTTATTAACAATCAAACTTAGCTATTATTAACAATGTGATTATTAACAATCAAACTTACTTATTAACAATCAAACTTAGCTATTTTTGATGTCGATTGATCGTTGAAAATCATTATTGGTTGCAGAGTCAGTTACTCTTTCCCGCCACCATTATATTAGTATTCGACCAATAGCAGCCTTCGCTATTCTGAAATTTAAATGGCCACCAATACCAATTGTTTTTGACTTAAGGCATTGCGTTTATTTTGTATTTTAACCCAGATTACAGCGATTATCATTCAGAATAAAAAATACAATAATAAATATACTATCTTACTTACTTACTTACTTACTCGCCGTTTCACGAGGATAGAGCGCCACACTATTCTGTACTGACACATAAATCTCGCCTCATCCACATTCATACATCTTCTCATACAAGCTCGCCGATTATTGCGGCTTCTAACAGGACCATCTGGTTTAGCTGATCGTCCTCTATTTCTGGTGCCATCAATACTTGCGTCATATATCTTTCTTAGCATTATCTCCTCATTCATCCGTTCCATGTGACCAAACCACCTAAGTGATCCTTTCTTAATCTTACTCACTATACTAACATCAGCTTTACATTATTTGCTTATTTCTTCATTCTTTACTCTGTCATAAGTAGATTTGCCACGTATACGCCTAAGTGATCTCATTTCCACTCCATTCAGTCTACTTTCTTTCTTCTTCTGCCAACTCCGGGTCTCACTACCATTCATCAGTGTCGATACCAGGACTCCATTGTGCACCGCTAGTCTTGCCTTGGTTGACAAATTCCCGTTAGATATAATTCCATCCAAAGCGCCGTTCACTTTATTTCCTCACCAATATTTGAACATGTCCTGGAACACATAATTACTGGATGTTCACCTACAAAGGCATTGTTATTAGACAAATTTGTATATCTCATAGAGACGCAGCTATTTTTATTATACTTAATGGAAAGGTTCGGAAGTATGGGTAATTACAGGGCTTACGACCTGTCTTCGGGTGAGTTAAGTGATAACTTTATACAAATATAACGTTCACCATTCTCACACATTAATAAATCTCCATATCTATCAAATTTGTGGATGTTGTATGTATGTTAATATACGGAAACACTTCGAGTACAATTACACTATCGCCAACTATGGATTACATTTGATATTCATTTTCCCGAAACAGCATAGATGTCACTAATGAGTATCAAATTATTTTTGAAATTATTTAAAGCAATATTCTCTACCTGTAAATGTTTTTAACACATTCTACTAGAATACGTCTGAAAAATAATTACTCATACTACCATAACTTTTAATAATTTATTTAATAAATATATTATTCTACAAGCTTTATTTCGCATTTTTCTCTAAATAAAAACAGATGGAGTTCACGTTAAAAAAATTTAAAAAAGTAAAACTATTCCGCGATCCAACGAATGGTGAAAATGTGAACTTTTTGAATGAAGCATTGTAAATTCGATAGCATAGTAAAATTAACTACATTTTCCTTATTTGATAAACATCTTAAAAAGTGTAATTCGACATTAGCATATCCGTCTAAAGGATCGAACGCAAAGCGATGGCCCATTACCATAACTGTGGGACTGTTTCTCAAGCTGTCAAATACCGTTATGTAAAGTTTCGTCAGGGATTCTCCCGCCGCCAGATAATTTCTGACATTTATTCATGGATGTGACTGGGGAAGCCTTTGTTTATTTAAACTGATGCCGAAATTACAAATTCAAATTTATGTCTCAGAACTTTATTGACGTTATCACGAAAGCGATTTTCATTTACAAGGATAATAGGCGGGAACTGATACAACTACTAAACACAGCGGCGATCATTTCAACAGATTCACGACTCGTACTTGACTCGAAAACAATCCATTATCATATGTAAACAACACCCTAATTGCTCGTCATTATCTATCTAATATTTATATATATATACATGTATATATATGTGTAACACCTGATTCCAAAACCCCTTAAAATGACATTATATGTTTTTGAGTTATGAATAAAAACGAATATTTTAAAAACAAATCTACTTGTTCCGAATTTACAATCGTCATTATTAACACAATTCTGCATCCATATATATTCTCATGCTTGTCTTATCAGTGTGAACTGTAACCTTGTCGTCAGCAGACGTCAATTTATTCGATCTCGACATTGCGATAGCATTCGCGGTGTGGACTTTCAGCTCCAGTGCACTAGCACTGTATCTTGTGTTTTGATCACGTATTGTTTGGGTGAACTTGTGACATCATTGTTTTCAAGTGGAATTGGAGGACTGCAGGGATTACGAAGACGTCATATACGAGATAAGGCGAGCAGTTCATCCGAATCGCGGTTCCCGAGATCACTGATTCTTCGACTAGAACCCTTATCTCCTCACCGACCTCATCCTGTACCAAGATTTCCTTACTTTCCTCACGTACCTAGCGGCGATTCCGATTTACGACCGAGATTGTTGTATTCCTTTCCGCGGGAGGCAACACGCTGATCGCGCAATTCTATAGATCGGGATTTATAGTTCGAAGCCAGTACTAAATATTTGTTTTTACTTCAGTATTTTTCAAATAGATAATTATCTTATGTAACATTTTTTTGTGTCTATCGTTCTGGGAGCAACACTAGATTTAAAATCACGCGATCATCAACAAAATTTCATTTTACGGGGAATAGAAAATTATACTCTGTCTGCTTTATGGTATATTGGAACAAATCCTGATTTTGAACATGCAATACCAATGGATTTAAGTGTATTTATAGCTGTTTTATTCTTCAATTTAACCTTAAAAAATTACATGAATGTCGTACACATAACAAACATTTAAAAAATATTTATAAATCCCAATCCATAACGTTTTGCAGAATCAAAAAACCCATTGTTTTTCATTACAGCATAAATAGCGATACTCTTAAAAAAAGTATCTAAAATTAAATATCTAATAAAGCTATGACGTCTTAGTTTTGTATTAACAATGATGAAAGATATTAATTAGTTTAAATCTCTCAAAGTCTTATATACGGCTGTGGTTCGTAGCAATTTAGAATTCAACTCGGCTATTTGGTCTCCATTCTATAATGTGCACGAGGAACATACATTTTTAAGGTTTATTAACTTCAAACTGTGTGTATCTGTTGAATAATTGAATTTTGATTTTCTAATGGGCACTTTCAATATAACTTACTTGTCGTGTAGAAGAATTTTAAGTGATTTATTATTTTAACTGAACTGATTGTACACCATGTTCCTGCGCGGAGTGTCAGGCCGTCAGCGCTCTTCCATTTAAATGCATCTTATACTCATTTTCATAGGAATACACCTACACAAAGACGTCACAGGCTTGATAACGATTTTGGTCTTGTAGATATATTTCGATATTCAATGTTTAAATATAATAGTAATGTATTTGATGCTATTCTGAGTCAAAGATACACTTGATAATGACTGTATTAAACCTAAAGTTTTAATGTTTTTCTGTCTTGAACCTTAATTTTTATAGTCTGTTTTGCTTGTTTTCCAAATTTTTTATTGTTTTTCAAATTTTTTATAAAGCTATTTGTGTATATTCTATCAATTTCTATTTACATATATATAATATTACTTGTGTAGCTGCACATGTATTTTGTAAAAACTCATAAGGACGTAAATTAATAAATACATAAAAATATTAACAAAACTGCATATTTAACTTTAATTATCCCAAATTTGTTTCAGGGGGTTTTGGAATTAGGTGATACATGTGTGTTTTATTTAAGATTTCCGTGGATACTGGTATATAAAACTGGCGTCTCTTCATGGTTAGATCGCATTTTTTCTGGATTGTTTCCCGAAAAAAACCTAGGCGTTTTCGTGGGATCGATTTTACTTCAAATTCAACCAATTACTAACCAACTCTGTATCGTTCTTCGTATTGTTATGAGTAACTTAACTGCCATCTATGAATTGATTTATTAAATTAATTATTGGGTAGAGATCAGTCAGAATCATCGCTGTTCAATATTCCAGCTTAATCATAATACAATACACTAGTGATTCGCTTTAGATTTACAACACATTTACTACACTTTTTACTGCCTCTATTTATTTTTTATATATCTCTGTAGAATCTTACTTTCTTTTAAATTTAAATTAGGAAAAAAACTGTCTACTTTAACACAGATGGTAGTCTAACAAAGTAGCCAGGACAATGCTTTATATCAAGAGGTGGATACCTCTTGCATTCCACAGTCAACTAATAAGTGTATTATTTTATTGTATGTTCACTTCTGATATATATATATATATATATATATATATATAATTTATGTCAAATAAATAAATAATTATTTTCTATTTTAACTGCACTGATACTGGCGCCATCTACGGTTTGAATTATTACGTGTGTTATTATCTTCTCAAATTGTTCTCTTTTAATCAATACGATTTCGATGACTATATATACATAAGCTAGAGTATATGAATATCGTGTCAATGTTTAATTGAAAGTTGAGGTGTTGTCTTAAAGAATTGCGGTATGGACACGCTTATTGGCCGGAAATATAAATCCTAAATGTATAAAATTCAACTATATATTTTTGAGGGAACATCTTGACAATGGCACATGTCACTGTATGAACTATCATTTTTGGTGTGTGTGTGTGTGTGTGTTAGGTGAGTGGGAGGGGACAATGGTTATAAGAGGCGATCACTGGGGAAACGGATCTCTTTTCCATCACCACTTCGCAATAGTTATTAGTTTATCTCTGAGTTAAATAATTTTCAACTACTATAATACTGTTTACGTGTTTTTATACTTCTATAGGTAGGCCTGATATAAAGTTTTGTATATGTGTGTTCTTTTTGCGTGGATTTAAAAACAGAAAACAAAAGCAAAGCTGCTTCTGGGAAGAGAGTTGTGATTCGGACGAACTTTTACGGCGGCGATAATAAAAACATTATTAGTATTATATATTTTCGGATTATCGGTTGTGTGAAGGTTTTTGGTGGCTGACCAGCATATTTAAAGACCACCAGACTACAAGGAGAGCGACGTCGGCGTCTACCAGCGCAGGTTCACAAAGGTTTGTGTAATTTGAATTTGCATAGATTGAATTACTGTACCCATTACCAATAGAAAACCCAGAACTAGCTATCGAAGTATTTATGGCTATACTATAAAATATAATTGTTACAATGAGACACTGAGTTATTATTACAGGGACTCAACCCAAGCAACTTGAGAGTACAAAGAGAGGATAGAATCCCAAGAGAATCTGGCGGTACTTCCAAAGTTACCACTGAAGATACGTCGGCCTATATTTCTCCAAGGAAATCATCTACAAAAAATATATAAATATATATTCTTACGTAGTGCTCTGGCTCCGGTTAATCGAACGCCAGGGCATTACGCCACCGGATAGGCTCAGTCTGCGGGTGTATGGTGTCGGCATGGCTGGTTCGGATGAATGGGAATGGACTCAAACAATAACAACACTAGATTTAACACATTATTTACACCTTAATTGCATTAAAAATGAAACACTCGACATGGTAAGTACACAGAGAGTTCCAGATCTTCTATAACTAATAGTTCTTTCAAAAAAACTTTTGCCACTTCCCTGACTGACGAAGATACACTTTTAAATTTTAGGTTTCATTTGGGTCGTGGGTGATATCTGTCTTCCGGACGCCATGCGCCCGGACCAATATTCCATTTCGCCTTTGATAACTTTTGAAGGCACGCCATCTTGAGCATGTTCAAGTAGGAAGACCTCTACACGTCGCTGGTAATTTCCACACGAGTTGAATCGAGGCCTCATCTCTCGAATTCACCGCGTCTAACAATTCTTGTTGCGATAATCCTTGCTCCTCCGTTTGGTTCGGCGAAACTCACGCCGCTCGCTGGCACGGAAGTCGTATCTTGTCAACAAACCCACTCCTCGTCTCGTTCGCCTAGCTTTTCCGCCAATCAGACACCGTGTCCCTCGGGGTCGGTATGATAGATCGTTGCCAGCGTCACCGCTCAAATTTAAATGTCACAATGTATATAATACATATATGTAAAACTGAATGTCTGTCTTCTCTTCTCTATATAACCGTATAGCATTTGATAGATCTAAGCCTAATCTTTAATTATCAGAGAAAAGAAGAGGAGTCAGAAGGGTCCAAGGGGGAAAAAACTAAATTAATTATATGTATAAAATCAATTTTATCGAAAAATATTGTTATTGCTATTCAAACCTGAATCTTTTCCAATCCATAAAACGTGCATTAACCAATTACGCTACATCAAACAGTACTTTGACGACAAACTTTCGAACCTATATGTTACTTGTATCAACGTGTCCAAAATTTAATAAAAATGAATTGTTAATAATGGTGTCTCCTATCGGGCTACTCAAACGTATTTGAGATTCCGTAAAAATAAAGTAAATGGCTTTCATATAATGGAACGATAGATGTACTAATTTGAAAAGTGTAATATAGGTTCGAAAATTTGTCGTCAAAGTATCGTGTGCTATAGCATAATCGGGTAATGCACGTGCCCCGGATTGGAAGGGATCCAGGTACGAATTCCGGTAGTAATAATAATATTTTTCGATAAAATAGATTTTATGTGTAAATCTTTCTAATTAATGTATTTAATTAGTATTTAAAATATAACAAACCTATGTTTTAAATAATTACAATTTCACAATAAAAATGTATTAAATAAACTATAATCACAATTTTCTATCCACTGCTGTACGAAAGCCTCCCCGAGATTTCCCAACGTAATATAGTACGCATTCATATCGAAGAGATGTGGTGTGTTAGACAGAAGAGTTATAATACGATGCCTCAAAGACCTGCGGCCTTGCTTATACGCAGAAGATATAAAACTCAACTGTAAAGATTTATAACTCGTGTGAAAACACCTTGACAATGGCACGTGCTACTGTGCCGAAACATTGGCCTAGATTACCTCAGGGAAACCATTTACAAAAAACACGTTCTATCTGAGAAGAGACGGCACTTCCATATATATTATATATATTGTAATATAATATATTGTAATATATTTTCTTGCTTTGTATAATATTCTAAATAACGTCATATTTTAATAGTCGACTGAGTGGCCCATTCAATAACCATCAAAGTAATTCATTTCATGCTTTAATATTCTGTCCAATTCGTAGCCTACTTCATAACTTATTCAATAGCCTACTCAGTATGCATATCGATAGCCTACTATATTATTTCTGGACGTTTCCAATGTTTATTTATATTTAAACATTTTATTTTATTAATATTAAATAAGTATAATATTATTATATTTTTCGTAGAAAGCAATCACTTTGTGATTTGACATATTATATTAAATAAAATAACAATCACTTTATATGAAACCACGAAATGTATTATAAGCCAACAGGTTTCGATTATTTAAAACTTCATCAGAATGTATTTAAAACTGATCATAAATACAAAAAGAGTTCACTTATATATATATATATATATATATATATATATATATATATATATATAAAGAGGGTGATAGAATATAACATTACATGTGAAAGAGAGAAACAGAATACATATATGGTTAATTAGAACATGAAGGGAGACATTAGCTCCATATTAAGAATGTTTCCTTTAAAATCAATTTAATATTCATAAACACTGTATTTTCCCCTCCCTTAATGTTCCGTCTATCTGCATATCCATTCTGTCTCTTTCTTTCACATGTAATTTTATATTTTATATCCCTCTTTACGTATATATAAGCGCACTCTTTTTCTATTTATGATCAGTTTTATATATGTCGTGATGAAGCTAGAGATAAGCGAAACCGGTTGACGTAAAAAAAATTTCATGTTTTCATACAAAGTCATTATTATATCCTAATGAAAAAATTGCCAATACAAATTTATCATTGTTAACAATAAAATGTTTCTACGTCTGATATCAAATTAAATTTTCGTTCGTTTAAATTTAGTGCTTTTGAAATTTTTGTAAAAATTGAAAATATTTTTTATAAAGGATAATAAATATTTGAAGTGACGTCATAAACTTTTATAAAATGAGTCATCGATTTTTAAAGTGGACGGCAGGTTAACGACTACCCTTGCAGTGAAAGCCTATCAAACGTAGTAATTTCAGAAAATGAATAATGTCACGAACATATTTATGCAATAAGTATTAAGAATACAGCAGAAATCTTGAAGTTCTCAAAAATGAGTGAAATTTATGTTTACTTCGGAATTGCTCTTGTAGGACTTTTAAAAGGCTATATTTGAAGCTATTCCAACAATTTTTGGCACAACTTTGATCATCGATTAAACCTGGGTCCACCGCTACCACCAAAAGTTCAAACAATAATAAAAATGGTGGCGTCAAGACGTTTTGTCAACTGGCCAGGTGGAGAAGTAAGCTGAACAACCGTCCCAATATTGTTATAGTAATAAGGTAAAAATAAATTAAGTAATAATTTAAGAATAAATAATCAGCATGAGATTGGTAGAAAGAGAAATAAACTAAACCCGAGTACACGATGTAATTAACTAACTTATCAGTGTTTTACCGCATGGATACGCAGAGAGAACGCCACACTGCACAGGCATATCATTTTTGCTACGTTCAATTTAACATTTTTTTATTTAGATTTTTAATTTTAATAGAATATTAATCACGCAGTTTTTTCGCAAGATGATGCTAGATACCACATTCTTCCATCTCTACTATTTCATTTTCATACTCTTCCCCAGCTCACGACTCCGTGCCCTACAGTTGCTTAACAGTACATATCAGCGATCAAATAACATTTGTTGGATTGTAAGAGTAATATTACTAGGTTAATGGAAAAGCAGTAAACGGACAGCCTATAGCCCAATAGAGAAAATATATCATAAGAAGAAGAATTGCGGAATGCTGAGAAAAACCAAAATAATTTGACCATATTACATCGGTTTTATTTATCTGACTTATCAGGTAAGCAAAGCGGATGCCTAGTCCCTTGACAAGGAAAAAAGGGCACATGCTCGACGTCTTCGATATATAGTGTCGGGGTCGCATTCTATGTTGCTATGTATACCATGGACTGCGAAATGGACAAATGTCTCCATTCTTCAGAAACTTCGCACTGAAGAAGTCTCTGCAACATACAGTAAAATAATTATTTCACTAGCCGATAAGCACTACATATACTAGACTAAGCGGTAGGGTCTCAGTTTAATCTATATTTCAATTACAGAGCTTTCCACAAAACAAATGACACGTAAATAAAACCTCGATGCAATTAAAATTATTCCACATGTTAGTCAGCTGTCAAAACGAACAAAACTGACATCTAGATGATGTATAAGAATCGCGGATAGACAATAATATACACAAAAATTATATTTTTTCACATTCCAAATTCGATCCAAATTTCCATCCATATATTTTCTAATGCTCATCTTTTCAGTGAGATATGTGACCTTGATGCCAGCAGACGTCAACTTGACCAATATTTGACAATGAATGACATCGCGATAGGATTCGCGGTGTGGACCTTTCAGCTCCAGTGCATCATAACTGTATTTTGTGTTTTGATCACGTATTGTTTGATGGTTGTGTGAACTTGTGACATCGTCGTATTCAATTTTGATTGTAAATCGGCTCATCTTCGTGCCATTTATGTGATCTCGGCAGCGACTGTAGGGATTACGGAGGCATCATATATAAGGTAAGGCGAGCAGTTTTTTCGAATCCCGGTTCCCAAGATAACTGGTCCTTCGATTATAACTCTTATTCTCTCACCGACCTCATCCTGTACCACTGTCCCTTATTTCCATCCCCTTCGCTGCGGTGATTCCAATTTACAACCGAATTTGTCGTATTCGATTCCATGGGATGCGCGACCCAAAGTTTGCGCAATTCGTTCATTTAGATCCTATCGATCCAGATTTACAGTTTGAATTCATTGTGCATTTAAGTAAAAATTAATGCTTTTATCACTCAACCTAGAACACGTAAAATTTTTAATTGTAATGAATTATTCTCGCGTAGATTTTGACAAATATTAGATCGCAATCGTAACCAAAAATTATATTATCATAACCGACAACTATTCATGTCAGTTTTCATTTTTGACTGTAACGTAATGCGTAATAAAAGATAAAACATTTAACATCTCACGTCACATTTGACAGTGCGACAATGTTTTTAAAAGACTGAGATCTTGTTTACTTAAATGATAGCGACCATAGAAAAAATTCGTATGATTTCGCAATGTGTACTTACAATGTACACTTAATTTCTAATTGAATATATTATATTTACATAATGTATATAAAACTCGTTCGTTTTTACAGACCTGCACGTTTAAGCAAGCACTAAACAGCCATAATGACTCCACTGAAGCCGGCATCGGAAAGTCGCAGACGTAGATGGGAAGTGTAACATTATTAAGGATACTTTGAGCGTGTTGCTAGAAGATTTGGAGAAATTTGTGATAACGGGGAACGTACAAGGAAGGAAAAGGAAAAGTCTTTAATAAGATGGACATACCGATTCCGAGGCAAGCAGTTTGCGATATGAAAGCAAAATAGAAGAATACGGTGCTCAGTCACAAGAGAGAGAGAGAGAGAGCTAGGTATGGTCTTCGGCTGTCCCTTATTACGAGCCATAGTTTCTTGGATTGGCCGTGGCAGACACCTGTACGAGGGATTGTTTAAGATACTAGTGGTATTGCGCAGTACCACCCACACGCACTCTTCAAATATTGGAGATCTTGGTCCAATGGCAAGGGTGGTCCAAGACAACTAGAGCTCTCCGATATTTTGAAGTAAGGGCCCAGATACGACCCCAGGGCAGCACCGGCGCCGATAACATAAGCGAGATGTGCCGCACAGGATCACTATCGCCAGATTGCCGATTAATGCTAGATGTGATATGTTCGGCTAACATTTGTCAAATAACAATATTTACTAAAAACTGGCATATTTTGAGTATTTTAAAATCTTTGTAAGAACTAATTACTGTAATTTTATCCCCTGAGGGATTGTCATCAAGATATAGATGTCACACAGAGACGAAGCTATTATTTAGATTTCCATGCTTCCCATTTAAAAATAATAGCTTCGTCTCTATCCATATCTATATCTATATATATATATATATATATATATATATATATATATATATATATATATATATATATATATATATATATATATCTATATCTATATCTATATCTATATCTATATCTATATCTATATTTATATCTATATCTATATCTATATCTATATCTATATCTATATCTATATCTATATCTATATCTATATCTGTATCTATATCTGTATCTGTATCTGTATCTGTATCTCTATCTATATCTGTATCTCTATCTATATCTATATCTATATCTATATCTATATCTATATCTATATCTATATCTATATCTATATCTATATCTATATCTATATCTATATCTGTATCTATATCTGTATCTGTATCTGTATCTGTATCTCTATCTATATCTATATCTATATCTATATCTATATCTATATCTATATCTATATCTATATCTATATCTATATCTATATCTATATCTATATCTATATCTATATCTATATCTATATCTATATCTATATCTATATCTATATCTATATCTATATCTATATCTATATCTATATCTATATCTATATCTATATCTATATCTATATCTATATCTATATCTATATCTATATCTATATCTATATCTATATCTATAACTATATCTATATCTGTATCTATATCTGTATCTATATCTGTATCTATATCTATATCTATATCTATATCTATATCTATATCTATATCTATATCTATATCTATATCTATATCTATATCTATATCTATATCTATATCTATATCTATATCTATATCTATATCTATATCTATATCTATATCTATATCTATATCTATATCTATATCTATATCTATATTGAGATATCTATATCTTAAAAACTGGTATTTTTAATTTACATTCTAGATAAGCATAATACCTGCAATAATTAATCATGTAATCACCCAGTCACAGAACTTGGTTGTTTCGCGTCTCGCGCTTCGGATACTCATACCGAACTACGTAGGGTACCATGATATCGTCAGATTTCTACCTCTTCCCAAACTTCATAAAAAAATTGATTCGAACTTCACTATCGTAGCAGATGACCTTGACGAATCCTTCCATAAATCGGTAATATCTGTTTTGAAGCATCATTGAGAAAAGTGCTTCCCTTTTCAAGATCATATTGAAAAATATAAATGTTTTCATTAGGAGAACACATTTTTATTGTGAAGTTCAGAACATAGGTCTGTGATATTTTAAATATGAATTAAATATATTAATTAGAAAGATATACATATAAAATCAATTTTATCGAAAAATATTGTTGTTGCGCCACCGTCCGCTACCAGATTACTCAAAGGTATTTAAGATTCTGTAAAAATAAGGTAGATGTCTCTCTCAAATAATGGAATGAAAGGTAACATATAGGTTCGAAAATTTGTCGCTAAAAATATTATCGCTGTAGCATAATTGAATAATGCACCTTCCCCGGTTAGGAAAGAGATCCAGGTTCGAATATTTAATTCATTTATAAATGTTTTCAATCGTAGGTGCAGTATGTTTTTTCGAGGTTGCGAATTTTTCAACTTACCCTTGTATGTCCTTAGAATTTTCGTCGAGAAACTTTTTTCAAACGTAAAACTTGATACAGGGTTGAGGTTCCATTTTTGTTAGCCTTTTGTGTCACCCGGTATGCATTATGTACAGAGTACATACAGTGCCATACATTTACGTCCTGGCATACATTAATCTTTCGCCTCTTCCACATCATCGTCCCACTCGCGCGCGCCCGTTTTAAAGGCTCCAGACATTGTACATTGTCCCATCCAGGATTTGTTATATTTTGTCGCGCCCGGGTCTACCTTATAGCGTTATGCAAACTCGAGATGAGTGGAAGAGACAATGCAGAGGGGTCGCTTGGGTGGTTTAGATAAACAAGATACATAAACGTACCCAGACAGTTATCCAAGGGAGGCAATGAATAACACATAGCAGAAGTTGCGTTGACACAAAACTAAGCCTAGAACTTTAAATATTTTTTCGTAAACAGTGAAAAAAGAGAATAATCGATCGCACATAGTCCGAGTGTTGTAACTTTTTGGTGACATTTAAGGAAATCAGCTGTAATTTTTTTCAACAAAATTTACATTAAAATTCTCCACACTATTTTTTTCAATGGTACATAAAGAGATTTTTTTAAATATGATTGAAATGATTAACTATTTTGTAAAAATAAACGCATGCGATTATATCGGTTAGATTAATAATTGTAAGACTCATTTTTTTCAATTTGTACTAGAACAGCACTAAATAGAAAGTGAAAAGAAATCATATTTTATATAATGTAATCGTTCGAAAATACACGTCATTGATCTGCTGGATTTTTTGTTTCGAACATAATAACGCAATAATTTTGCATCAACCGATTAAAATGGTCATTTATAATAATCCCTCACAATTCTTCGGTTTTATTAAAATATTTGTCCTGTGATTTATGAGATAAAGTACGTAAGCTAATTTTAAGCTTTCCACACACAAATTACCTTTTTATTCATTGGCGATCTACCCCCGAGGGAATATAATGAGAGAATTACGGAAGACGACAAAAACTAAGCCACTACCCCGCGAGAACAGGGCGTGCTGCGAAACGAGACAGTTTATTTTTAAATATATTCTAACAAACCGAAATTAAAATTCATGACAGTATACATGATATTCTTTTGTGCAATTTAACTTAAACTAGCAGAATATCAATTGGCCCTCGTCCATTGCTTGCTACTAAGTCCTACGGGAGGCTATCGTGGTCGCTTGGTTGTTACCACTACGCGGCCAGTGCTTCCATAGAATCAATATTTCAATGCGGAAATCACTTATTGTATTACTTTATATAAATTCTACGGAAACCCTGGCAGCCTAGTTGTCACCACGGGTTGCGTAGCGGTTACAATAGCCGCCCACAGGGCCTAGAAGCATGCAATTGCCGATACTGGAATTATATAAACGGTGTTCTTGCGTATTAACGTAGATTTATGTATATATACACATACAGGGTGGGCCAAAAAAAGTGAGAACATCTCGTAACACGTGAATTATTTCAAAACATAATATAATTAATTACAATTCTAATGTAATTTTTTTGCACAGTATTTAGCTAATCAGAAATCATAAAAAAACACACCGTATTGCATAATCTACTGGGGTTAATCTAGGCTGTTGGGTGACCACATGCCTGGCTCGTTGAAATTAATATTCTCACGATGATGAAAGTTAATAGTATTTCTGGCTGTGTGAGATGGAGCTCCGTCCTGCTGTAATGTCTAGCTATACTCCAGGCCATTTTCCTAGCATCCCGTTGTTTTTCAATTCGCAAATTTTTGATCAGAATACGATCTTCTGCAGTGATTTTTGTCATTGTGGGCAATAATTTGAAAAAACCAGAAATATAAACAATGGGAAAATTAATAATCAAAGGTGACGACCGAAAATTGTCGAAATAAAACGTGATATAGGTAAATAGGTAAGTAAGTAAGTTAGCAAACTATTTAAGCCATTGTTGATGTAGTTAAACTAATTTTGATGTAATTATATCACATTTTACGAAATGTTCTCACTTTTTTTTGGGATACCCTGTATATATATATATATATATATAAATAAATAATTAGATGTATAAGAATAATAATTCTTCTCTTTTAAAGACATTCTCGAAAAAACTGATATCATGTTCATGTAAATAACTATTGAACAAACATAGACATTTCGAACATATATTTGAAATGCGACACGAGAACAGTATACTCGTTAGTCGTAAAAATTAGTAAGATGTATGTATTTGTGACTAGTACACTTCATATCAAATTGAATGTACATTTACATAATATTACTGAATATATTAAAGAGAGTACATACCTAATCTTAATCTAGTGATATTCAAAATACGAATATGTCGATTTTTTTCTAACAGCGATGGAGGATGCGATGTAGAGGAATTATATAATAAGACTAACTAGTACTCCGCCGATTGCTTACTGCTAGGTCCTGCGAGCGGCAATTTGTGACCACTGCGCGGTCAGGCTCTCGTCAGCTATCGTCGATTGCTTCGTTTTTGAGCAGTCGCTTCATGCATGCACTTAATTATCACATAACGTGTTATTTACTATATTAAATTCTAACCTATGTGTATCTTTCCTTTTCTTTTCTATTACCCATAAGAATAAGAAGAAGAAATAAGATATTGCATTAATTAAAAAAATCTACCAACTCCGACTCTACGGCTTCATCCCGTCACTAACGCCCACTACCGCATATTAATAACCCTTAACTAATTTATACTTGATAATCCTTTCGCGAGTGTAACTAACACGCTGCATCGCTTGTAACCTGTCGTGGAGAGGAAATCTATGAACCAACCAGCATCTAGCCAATGAAAAAGTAAGTTTCTTCCTTTCCCTTCTCATATTTCTACCAGTTACCACAATAACACGAATTAATGTAGAATTACAGAGACATCAAACAAGAAATCAAAACCAAGTTCACACACCTTTCTTTCCAACCTTCATGTACGCAGTATAGACTTGGACAATCTGCAATTAGAGGCCTTCGAAATATACAGCTAGAGAATAATTCTAATAAGTATCACGTGTACAACATAATGTAGAAATATTTTTGGGTATGTCCAAATCTTTGTAGGAACCAATTACTGGGATTTATCCCCTGAGGGATTTTCGTCAAGATATAGATGTCTCACATGACGAAGCTATTATTTTTACATGAGAAGTATGGAATACAATGTAATGCTGTAGGTACTGTAATGCCCAAGACTTCCATGTAAAAATAATAACTTCGTCTCTGTAAGACATTTATATCTTGTTAATAATCCCTCAGGGGATAAATTCCAGTAATTGGTTCCTACAAAGGTATGGATATACCCAAAAATATTTTGAAATATACTGGTCTAAATATGAAGTCAAAAATTTAAAAATCCTACCTTTTCAGACGTATTCTAGTATATATGTTAATAATTCGAATGAATTACATATATACACAGAAAGCATATAGCCCCATACTTCAGAATAAAAATAGCCTCAGTTTTAGCGACATCTATACTTGTTACTTGAGAAATAATATCAAATTTTAAAAAAATCCATAGATGGCGACAGAATAGTTGGTAATAAATAATTTAAATGTTCCAACGTGATAACATATATACAACTTACAAAAATTTGATAGACGTGGTAGCATGGGTAAATAGGTGAACGTTACATAGTGTAAAGTGATCACTCAAGCCAGCCATAGGTCGTAAGTCCTGTAATACCCAAGACTTCCATACTTCAAAATAATAGCTTCGTATCTGTGAGACATCTACATCATGATGTACAAATGCTAGTACCTACGATAGTAAATACCTACCTGCGATAGTAAATAAAATATTTTTTGGCAACAATAGGCGTCATGACAGCCTTGAAAAGGAATGCACCTGGTACACAATTTTAGGACGAAAAAGACCTGGAAGAGTTCCTCAGTGAGTACCCGATAGTCGCATCTGACCAGTCAGCAGTGACGGTGATCCAGAACCGGGACTTGTTCTGTATATGTAGCGATTAATTCCAAAAACCCCTAAAACGGATTTTGGATTATTTGAGTTAAATATGCAGTTTCATAGTTTGTTTTATCAGCTACATGCAGAACACATTCTTGTCCATTGATATTACATGTTCAAAATCAGCGTTAGTTCCAAAATACCACAAATCAGACAGAATATAAGTTATTTTAGATTGTTAACATTATTTTATTTACCACTTTTTACTTATCATTTCTCAAATATATGTCGTAATAAATTAAACAATCAATTGTATTATAGATTATTATATTGCTCTAACTATAATATATATATATATTTCGCATTGATTCTGAGGTAAGTTTGTAGAACTTCATAATCACATAAGATTGATATTACCATTATAGGGTGAAACGCATCTCAAGTAAATTAAACAAGTTGAGTAAAATAATATTTATTAAAGAAAACACATTCTTATTGTGAAGTTGTAATTATTCAGAACAGACGGTCTGTGGTATTTTAAATACTAAATTAATGTATTAATTATAAATATATACATATAAAACCAATTTTGTCGAAAAATATTGTTTATTTTGTTTTTTAATAATATATGTTGTATCAACGTGTCCAAAAATTTAATAAAAATGAATTGATAATTCTGGCGTCTGCAAAT
The DNA here is from genome assembly GCA_022840565.1 of Eubasilissa regina. Lineage (NCBI taxonomy): Eukaryota > Metazoa > Arthropoda > Insecta > Trichoptera > Phryganeidae > Eubasilissa > Eubasilissa regina. Next base: position 5,642,905 of record JAINEB010000010.1, read on the forward strand.
CGGTTTACTCAAAGGTATTTGATATTCTGTAAAAATAATGTAGATGGCTTTCAAATAATGGAACGACAGGTGTATTAATTTGAAAAATGTAACATATAGTTTCGAAAATTTGTCAAGAAAAATACTGGCGTTATAGCACAAAGGTAGTGCACTTCCCCGGATTGGAAATGAAGATCCAGGTTCGTATCCCGGTGACGCTAAAACAATATTTTTCGACAAAATTGGTTTTATATGTATATATTTATAATTAATACATTAATTTAGTATTTAAAAAAATATTTGTTTTTATTTTCACATTAATCGTCAAAAACATAAGAAAAAATGAACATTTTGGAAATTGACAACATATTTACGATAGTTTTTTTACTAAAGTTTGTAAAAATATTTTTGGATTTTTAAATTAAACATCTTTTATTTTAGATTGTTAACCACTTAATGTATTAAATACATCTACCGGTTTCGAAAACTGTCATTTTCTTCTACAAGATGTCATTAAGTAATCAAACACATATTTTATATTATTTCTTTCACATGTTCTGTCATATTCATCACATTTTCAAAATATTGAAGTTATCCAATTTTTATTTTTTTAAATACTTATTTTTCTTCATTCATTAAAACGATAGCATCTTCATTCGTAAATCTATCCATACAACTTATTTTTTGGAATATTTTGTATATCCACATCTTAAATGCTATATTTTGACTTATCTGTTCTTAGGTAAGTTATCAATGTTTTAATTCCATTAAATAATATTAAGAACACATAGCATCTGACCATTTGCATTCGTAATCTAAGGTTGAGATCATGACTGCAGAACAGATTTTTTTCATACAGATAAAGGTTTCACAAGCTTGCTCGTTCCGGCATTCCATATTTCATTTATATTGCATTCCAGGTATCAGGTTATCTAACACGTAGACAGACAATTTTTTTATCGACTCATTTCCCAATACGCAAAAAAAATATACGCGTTTCAACTTGCCTCGCTGGCCTGCGCTTCCACCGGCCCCGGTTCACCATTACGGGGGACATTCCGACGTTTCTTGTTTGCTTTTACAACGACATTTTGCCTTGTTTCGCCGTTTTTATACCGGCCGAGTCGGGGAAACCGGGAATAATGGCACCCGGGGTCCGGGGTCGTTACGGGGGTTCGGGACACACATTCTTCCTCACCCCCGCCGTACATTGTGTTCAGCGCTGGAGCCCCGTAAGAAATGCATGTCCGCTGTCGAATAAATACGCGGTCGTGAGCTTGGCTAAGTGAAAAATCTTTAAAGAAAAGTTTTTAAAAATGATGATTGCTGGCAAAATGTCCGTCGGTTTGTTTTATTACAAAAGTTTCCCAACATTGCTGGATCTCGTTCGAGAGCAATTTTGGTGACAGAATATCAAAGAAAAAAATATAAACATTCTTGCGAATTAAGTTGATATTAGTTTATTTTTTTATTTACCAACGTCCCTATGGACTTACTTTTACATTATATATTAATTTCACATAAATACAGCCTAATGACAGATACCGTTTTAATAACACTAATTGTCCGTAGTACAGCATTTTAAAAATCAAAAATATAGGTTTAGGAAGAGGGGTGTGCCATTGTTTTGCGCAAAAATTACCATGTATGTAGGGGGAGAATTATGTATTAGGGAATAAGAAAAAGTGCCTCTGAAAAGAAAGAAGAAAAGTGAAACGTGAACATGAGAATTGGTAAGAATTTGTGTAGTTAAAATGCGAGAAGCGGCAGTCATTTGTAAAACCAATTGAGATGAAGCAAACCCCAAAAGGTCCCATCCTATCCCAGATTCGTTTTGAGAGTTGATTACTATCGTCTCGATTTCTTCAAAGTCTTCAAAGCTTTTTTATGTATATATTTGAAAGTCAGACACTAAAATTTTTTTCTTTTCCTTTATAATAAGGCACAATTATTTCATTTGGGCATTATTACATTCAATTATCAACTGATGAAGGTTGGTATAATTGATCATCGTACCAGAGTCATACCTGTACAATTTGACGTGAGACTCGAAATATTTTTCGATAAAATTTATTTTATATGTATATCTTATTAATTCATATTTAATACTTTAATCAATGTTAAAAATATCATCATCGTTAATTTTGAACTGTCTATACTGTTGAACATATTTACTACAATTTTTTTGACAACTTATATTTATAAACTTTGGGCGTTATAATATTTTTATACAAACTAGCACTTTTCCAACTGAACGTTCTTGATATCAAACCGTATTTGAAATGCCAAGTCGTTAGAGTCGTTTAATGCGAATGTTTCATAAACAAATTACTATAATAAATTTCCTATACAAAAACTTCACTGGCTCGGTAAAAAATTCATTATTATATAAATAAAAGTAATATCCTTCATCTATACTAAAAATTAAAGGAAAATTTATACATTTCGTTAAAAAGAAGTATCAAATTTGTTTAAAAGTGTATATATGAGCATTTGGTTTTGAAGGTACATTTTTTCAATAGTGTAAATAATGACGTGATAGCCGATAAATCTCGGATTGAAAAAGGACCCGAAATATTTCGTACAAATAAAATGTCGAATGAATCTCAGGACAGGGAAGAAATTTGACACTCACCACAATTCGGATTCTGCTGACACCTCCAAAATGTGGACTGTATACTGTTTAACTCATTAATTCGTCGAGGTTTTGTACACGTAATAACCCTACTGGTTCAAGGTCACCAATCGACTGGTCGTGGCGCAGCCGGGAGGGGAACGGTGGAGGGGGAAGGCACAGTGCATTACTTTCAAGAAATATACTGTCAAATATTTGAAAAAATTGGCACATTGGATGATGCTGCAATGTAATTTAAATGTAAATGGATTTAAAAATTTCTTGAAAAGTGTTTGTTGTGTTTATAGTCTGTGATGTTTCATTAATACGACAGATAATCCAGTTTAATAACGTCGCTTATTTAGAGAAACACAGCAACATTAAATAGATTAAATAGACTATGAATTCGCAACGTAACTTCTATACCGATAGGATCTAAATTAATGAATTGTGCAGATCTCCGGGTTGCATCTCGCTGATGAAAATACGACAATTCCGGTGGTAAACCGGAATCACCGCAGGGTAGGGATAAGAAGTAGGGAAACCTGGGTATAGGATGAGGTTGATGAGGGGATAAGAGTTCTAGCTGAAGAACGAGAGGGAATCGGGATTCGGAAGGACTCCTCACCTTACCTTATATATAACGCCTCCGTTATCCCTTTAGTCGCTGCCGAGATCACACAATGGCACACAAATGAACAAATCTCCGCTTCTAATTGAAGACGGCGATATCACAATTTCACTCACGGTACAAACAACAAACACTACGTGATCAAAACGCAATATCACAAAATACCGTGGAGCTAAAATGTCCACACAGCGAATGCTATCGCAATGTCGAGATCGAATAAATATCGGTCAAGTTAACGTTTCTTGACGTTAAATTCACAATTCACACTGGCAAGACGAGCATTAGGAAATACATAAATGTGAATTTGGATGCGGAAACAAGTCAATAACATGGGTCGTGACCAGAAACAGAAAACACGACCCACCTGTGAAATGTTCATTTCAGTACTTTCTTACACTGAATCCATAGGTCTTCTGTCAAACAACACCATGTACAATCGCATAATGTACAGCTTTCAGCACGCACGGTAGCGAGAAACAATAACAAACACAATAAACTATCAACCCCGCATAGCAAAACGATAATTCAAGTCAAAAATTTGTTCCCACAGCAGGACGAACTTGGCGGCAATAAACGCACGCAATGGTAAACGCTTACTTGACAGTTCGAAGGTACAACTTCAACTCATACCAAAACTAGAACACACCATCAAAAATGGTGATGTTCCGGTATAGGAGAGGGAGGTAGGTCCTGGGTAGGAATCATTCTATGTCGCGTTTATATTACGAGGACACGGATAGTCGTAAATATCAACCAAATATTAAAATCACAGTTATATTTATTTTCATTTTATTTTTTGCCAAACTACATGGCAGTTTTACGAAAAGATTGCCTTTTATATAGTTAAACATTTTTTTTTATAAATAAAATATAACAAGGGGGAAAAAATGATAAGAAGATGAATTACTTGGTAAAATCTAAAGAAAAAATGAATCTTTCGAAAAAATATACAATTTTTAAAGGGTGTAACAGATCTAGTCCACAGTATTTTATGGGTGAGATGTGTACACGATGTGCGTATAAATTTAATTAAAACATAATATATAATTTACTAATTTTTCAACTACAAAGCGTCGAGTTGTTTTGCCACTACTGTGGTAGAACTACTCGCACCTCACAGACCTGGCCATGTAAGCAAAATTCAGAATTCAGACGACAATGCGCCGCAACGCAACCGGTCCGAGAAGCAGTTGAAGCAATCACTTTTCACCTGGCTATCCTATCGGCATCGCATTCAGTGATTATTGCTGGTCACGAACTTTAACATACAATTTAACATGCGAACGGTGTAAATTTATTTGTGCAACATTCGACAATAAACGCAACCGATTGTAAATCATGTTTTATTTTTATCAACCCACTCTAGCCGCAACACGCACGTTCCGTAACATTAATATACACTGCGATATTCATATACATGCGTGAGAATTTGTGGCGGATTAGGGCCCTCCGTTTTCACCTCACCAATCTTTCTGACAAACATAACCTTTAACATCAGTCGCTCCATCCGAGTGACTCTCGAAATTAAACACGATAAAATACAATACCGAAATTATTATAGTTTTGAGAGGTGCAATCTCTTTCATCATCAAGTGATAACCAATCTGAAGGAATGTCAATTTGAATCCAATACCAGCATCGCCATTTCTATCTGACACTTGGAATGAGGACGCTGGCTGCAGTAAATATAAACACATATTGCGCTTTGCAGCTCCGCCACGACGAGGCGGAGACCAAACGCTGCTGAATCGATCATATAGTCTTCATCTTCATGCTGTAACCATTAATGGTGATCGTTATCGTCACATGTTGGAAAACTTATTGATGGCTGAATTGGGTTAATTTGGCCTGCAGCACATGCAGTTTCAACAAGACGGCGCAACCTGAAACACAAGCCGAGCTAAGCTTGAAATTTTACGAGGATTTTTTCTCAGCCGCATAATCTCAAAAAGTTCTCATATTGACTGACCTCAACGATCACCTGATTTGACAACTCCCGACTGTTTTCTGTAGGAGTACTTGAAAGCAAAGATTTACGCCAATAAGCCAACAATATTTTCAATGCTACTGGACAATATTTGAAATGAAATAACATGCGAAGTGTGCGAGAATGTTATTAAAAATATGGTTAAAAGAGCACGCACTGCTGCCAGAGATAGTCACAGTCCGATGTCATATTCCATACATAATGGTAATAAACCATATAATTGATAAATAAAAAACAAATTAACACTTACTGCCCTGTGGGTCAAAATAAAAGACGTCCGGAGATGGTGGGTCATTTTAGACCCATCTCAAGTTTTCAGTTTTTCAACCGTTTTGTGCGAGATTTTTATAGAAATTTCATTTTAAATATAATTTAATGAACTGGCATGATGTTTCTGCTAAAAAATTAAAATTAAAAAATATTACGAATAATGTACGTATTCTCACGCATCAAATATCAAATATCCACTGAGAATGTGATCTTCTCGTCGGATCCTGAGCAGGTAGTGTCATAAAATTTACAGATAGGCGCAACACCTCTCAAATAATTATATTACTGGCATTGTCTAGGGGCCGCCATACAAAAATAAGTGAAAACAAAAACATGGACGCATACTTAGTATCCTTTGTCTATCCGCTCAAAATATTGACAATATATATTTTAGGTCGGTTTTTGAGCGTTTTTTCACATTTTTATTACTAACTTATTTGAATCTCGTCCGATAACATTTATTTGTATCTCAAATTATTTGAAAATATTTAATAAAAGATTAGCTAGAAGTAAAACAGCATTAAACGAATATTTGTAGCGTAATTCATATTTTTACAAACACCCGGGTCAAATCTGACCCACCACCGCAGAGTATGTGCTAAAGAAATGTGTTTCGCTTCCTATTTATTCAAGAAAACCATCGGTCTGGAACATAATATTCACCCTGTAATAATTTTAGTTAAAATATTTTTTTCGATGTTGTTTTTCGTATGAAAAGAAGGATTTATACGCTCAAGGAAATGATTTATAATTTTATTGAAAACTGGGCCAGTATATAATATTTTTCACTACGAACGATTATTATCTTAAATAGTCTTGATTTACAGGTGCTTTAGAGGTAGAGATTCACTTTTATGTACGCAGAAATATTTCTAGCAATATCAGATCTCATCCATCAATTTGTCTCATTTACAACTATCGAGAAGAAATATACGTGGAAAGATATCGCCTGTCCCAATATTCCGCGAACGCTGCCAAAAGTGCGAAACTTTTCGCACATCCATAATATTATTTACGGAATTCTTAGAAACTTTTCATATGGATAGATTCTTTAACAACTCGCTAATGTAAAATATGTAGAAAAATTACACGAAAAGTTCTAGAGTAAATTCTTATCTTATTAAATAATTTCAAAAATATTATCACGTAATGTAACATGCCGCGTGTAAAATAACTATTTTCACCGATACTTTAATTTTTATATGATACAAATAAACATCAAGAATTTTGTTTACTTCTCAATAATTTTTGTTCAGATTGTTAATCAATTAATATCAATTATAGATTTAATACGATGGAACGAATAACTTTACTGAATTTATATACCCGACACGATCAAATAATCTGTTTTACTAATTACTTAAAAAAGCGTTTTGTGACCCACTCTACATATCATGCCGTAAATTTTTCTAATAACTTGGACATTTTCAACGATAAATTGCTTCCCTTTAAAATTAAACTACGCCAACTTTTTAATAACTATTGACATAAATTGTATATGCATGCGTGTATTTAGAAAATATATATTGTATCCTATTTCTCTCCCCTCATATATTTTCTTTATATCACTTTATTTAATATATACTATTTTTTAGTGTAAAAAACTTTTTCTTAATCATTTTATTAAAATGTACTATTCTTTAGTTTATTATTTATTTGTTTGTATTATATACTTCCTTATTTAATTACAAATTAATAAATTATTTTTATATATCATATTTTATATATCTGTTATTATCATTGTGCTGTTTGTTTCTCTCAAAAATAAAAAAAATAAAATTGTTTTCAAAGTTAGTGAGCTCTTCTAGGACCGTTTTATGAGCAAAAGCTCCCATATCGGTCCTAATCATAGGCCGCGGGTTTGTTTTTTTATTATTTCATTTTAATCTACATCATATTACTTGCATTAAAATAATGCAACATGGTTTGGATTGATATCAAAATGCTTCTTCTCTGACCTTATAATGCCAATTTTTTCATTGATCCAATTATCATATTGTAAGGAAAATAGCAGGTAAGCAACTCGTTTGTTAGGCACTTTTATTATAGATGAAATAAGTTTCTGGTAGAACTTTTGTTTATTTATTTTAAAATATTGAATGCGATCCGGCTTCATGAAGATTAAATCAACCCCATTTCATACTATTTCATCACTTGGTGCGAAATTAACTTTCGCGATGGGTATCGATAGTGCGAACGCATTTATGACGATGCGTCAGAGTTCGGGAAAACCGCCCGTAAGGTAGTCTCACAAGTTTTGATGAGATCACGCGGGATCAAGAAATCTCTCTAGTTTTCCAAAATTGCGGCTTTGGCGCAACACTTCGGAATAATAATAATAATTTTCTGTACTTATAAAATACCACTTGAGATATGTAAATAGTAACAACTATTCTGAATTCTCCAATCATCTTTTGGAAACAAATCATTATTTGGAGGGTTTATAAATTATACATACAAATACTACAGGCTTACAGTTAGATATATTTAATATTTTAGAATTAAGAAAAAGTATTATTACCAAATTAAATATTATTAATAACCAAGATTTTTTGCAAATAGTCACCTTTTAAATTTGATTTCACAATAGTTTCTTGATGGTTTAACATTTTTAATTTTAGAACATTTGCGGTTGCAGGCCCAAAAGCCTGGAACTCTTTGCCTTCCGTTATAAGGAACAGTGCATCAGAGACTTTATTTAAGAAAAAACTAAAAACGCACCTATTCAAAAAATCATTTCCATAAGTAAAAATAACGATTATTAATTTAAAAAAAAAAAATGTAAAACTATTAACAGTTGATGTGTAAAGCGCCCTTGAGGTGAAAAACCTTGAGGTTTTTACGAAAATGGCGCTATACAAATTATCCATCATTATTTATTATTATTTATTTATAGGTTCATTGTTTTTGAAAAAGATACCATAGGTATCGAAACATATTTATTATAAATAAATAGCGCTATAACACAATTGGTAGTGTACTTTCCCGGATTGGAAATAGAGATCCAGGTTCGAATCCCGGTAGCGCAAAAACAATATTTTTCGACAAAATTGATTTTATATGTATATATTTGTAATTAATACATTCAATTAGTATTTAAAACATCGCAGACTTATGTTATAAATAATTACAAATAGCGGTTTAAACAGATTGATTTTTCTGTTCTTGTATATATTTATAATTGATTCATTAAATCGTATTAAACAGTACAATAATGAATAAATATTAATTTATATTTTTTATTTATTATCTTAGTTTTATTAACCACAATTGAGTTTAAAAAACATCTACCGGTTTCGGAAAACACTTTTCCTTCTTCAGGATGTCATAACTAACTAAAAATATAGTATTGTTTCTTCACCAGAATCTATTTTTAAAATTTTTTTAAAAAACAATTATTTAAAAGTTAAATTTAGTACCTAACTAAAATTACTGCTCAATACAAATTAGTCGAATAATTTTTAGGAAAAAATTTTAGAATAGGACTCGTAGTTAAATTTAGTTGGCTGTTTAGAATTTCCTGATTACTTTTACATGCTTTATTTATCTCCAACGATTCCAAATTATTTAATTTGTGACCTACACCGTTTATATGCAAAATTGACAATCCCAATTTTTTATCAAAACCATGACTATTTTCTATCAAATGATTAGCAAATTCTGAAAACCCACTATTATTCAAACATCTCAAATGCTCCTTTACTCTTATATTAAAATTTCTACCCGTTTTACCAATATAAAATGCAGCACAATCCTTAAAAATAGATTCTGGTGAAGAAACAATACTATATTTTTAGTTAGTTATGACATCCTGAAGAAGGAAAAGTGTTTTCCGAAACCGGTAGATGTTTTTTAAACTCAATTGTGGTTAATAAAACTAAGATAATAAATAAAAAATATGAATCTTAACCACCAAGTTAATATTGCTAATTTTAAAAGTAATACATTTTAATGTATATTTTTAAATAAAATGAAAATAAACAAATAATAAAAAATATATATTTAAAACATTCGCATCGCTCTTTCTATTTATGTTTGCGAAGCAAATTCTCTGTTGAAATAATTTGATATAATAATGTTGTTGGTTTAAGAAATACTCAGTTGCAAGTTGCATATTATTATGTTGTAGTATTTGACTTGGCAAGGTGAAGACCTCGCGCTATAAAAACGATCAGTGGTGGGTTGTTCCTTGGAACACTACAGCCGCTTCACGGTGCGCTGCACCAGCGAAATGCCCCTTCAAACATTAAGACGAGAACATGGAGTCTGGAGTCTGGAGTGTGCTTTGAAAAATAATAATATCTAGAGATGAGGTTATGTCAAGCGTTACTTTTGCAAACGGCTTCTCCATTTCTCAAAAGTATAACGTTATTTTTCTAGAATAAATGAAGACAACGTTACAATGAAGATATTATCGTAAGTATTGAATTTTGATTAGGTATAATAATATTATTATTGTTCCGTAGACGTAGGTTAATAATACAGGGTGAATATTACGTTCCATGCCAATCTTGTTTTTGTATAACGAAGAAATTAAACACAAATTATTAATTTAGTATTTATTTATCAATTATTTAAAAGAACGCAAATGATATGAAATGGTTATCCCTTTAGATATCTATCAGATTTTATATTTAAAGAGAACACTCATCGTACAAGACTGCAAATAAACAAGAACACGGCTTCTTCATGCCAATGTGACAAATCTTTATGTTGAGACTCGTCCAATTTTTCCATGCTAACGACAACTCACCCCAAGCAATAAATCATGGACACAACACAAAACAAACTACAAACATCTACACGCCAGTTCCGAGAGCAACAATGACATTTTATCAAAGATTCACACTCAGTACCAACTGAAAATCATTAAGATTACACAAATATGGACCCAACATATGATCCAATCGGGTAGAGATCAATCAGAAGTATGGCTATCCAACATTCTAACATAATCATTATACAGTGTTTACACTAGTAATTCACTTCCACTTCATTTTCTGTTATTCTATATATATATATATTTGTTTTTTATCTATATTTTTATTCCTGTCTAATTAGAAATAAGAGCATGAAAAAACTGGCTACTTTAACACAAACTTCAGTCTAGCAAAAGTAGCTAGGACAACGCTATATGTATCAGCGGTGGAGTCTATTCCATCCCACACAGTAAACATATTACCATGTTATATTATAATATATTCACCTCTGTTATAACAAAAATATGTATGTCAATAAATAAATAAATAAATTCTCTAGACATAAAACAAATCTTTATGTTGAGACTTGTCCAATATTTCCATGCTAACAACAACTCATCCCAAGTAATAAATTATTTACACGCCAGTTCCGAAAGCAACAACGACATTTTATCAAAGATTCTACATGTTCTTAGTTTCGAAACTGTACAACACACATAGTACTAACTGGAAATCGTTCACTTCCAGTAATACTACACAACTATGGACCCAATATATGATCCAGTTGGGTCAATCCAATCAATCAGAAGAATCGCTATCCAAAAATCTAACATAATCATTATACAATGTCTACACTAATAATTCACTAGTTCTACAACAATCTCAGTACATTTTTTTTCTCTATTTTTATTTTTATTCCTGTCGAATCTTTATCTTTCTTGAATTAAATAACACCACAATTGCACGAAAAAACTGGCTACTTTAATACAAATGGCAGTCTGACAAAGTATCCATGAGAATTTGCACATATCAGAGGTGGAGTTTATTCCATCCCACACAATAAACTACGAGTATATATTATTTTATTTTTTTTAGCATAAATAGTACATTTGAAAAATAAAGGTAATTGCTTAACCCTGGATAACTAAACCTTCGTAATTTTGACGATGCGTCAGTCACAAAATTCTCAGAAGTCGACAACTACGACCCCGGCTACGCCTTCCCGCCCATTACCTTCATCCTGTTGGCTCTAGATCTCAGTACCGGTTTGGCAGCCGTGTAGTGTATATGCTTGTAGCCATACTGGAGTATGCGTCGTTACCACGACGAAGGTTTAGTGTTTGCGTAACTTTTGATTTTAATGCTTTTTGTAGTTTGTTAGTTTTGTAAATAGTTTATGTACAGTATATAGTGTTAGTTTTTAATTTATTTTATAAAAATAATGGCTACCGATGAAGAACGTGAAAACGAAAGAATAAGACAGTTATTAGACGAGGAACTTTGAGATTTGAACGATTCACAAAATAACGATACTTTGTTTTCGGAGAGCAATGACAGTGCAGGTGACAATATTGAAAAATTATTAAGGAAAACACATTCTTATTGTGAAGTTGTAATTATTCAGAACATAGGTCTGTGATATTTTAAATACTAAATTAATGTATTAATTATAAATATATACATTAATTTAGTATTTAAAATATTGAAAAAGATTATATTGAAGATACCGATGACACAGATGCGGATTATGAGGAAGAAAAAGGTAAAAATAATGCTTCAATGAAATCTAGAAAGAGAAAAAGGACTGAAAGTATAGAGTTCTACCTGATGTCGTTCTAGTGGCTATAAAATTGCCTTATATATTTTTTATATGCATTATACACTGTAGTTTTAGGAAACGTATTTGTAAATAAACTAAAACGCTTTCATGAATTGTTTTATTTTTTCCCCGCTAGACCTTGTAAGTACAAATTACAATTTTGTTGTTATATAACTAATAGTAAAACCACATATCTAATAATTTATATATATAAATATACAATTTAAAACAGTAACACTATGCATTTCTTTATTAAATTTTAAAAATTTACAATTACAAATTGTAAAAAAAAATTATACCGGCGTCGTCAAATTTACGAAGGTTTAGTAATCACGTGACAATGAAATAGGTTTAGTAATGCAGGGTTAACTGGACGTGGTCTGTTTTAAAGCAATTACCTGTATAGTTTTTAAAGGTTGTAAATGTTAAGAGGTAAGTATGTATAATGAGTGAGTTATAAAAAGTTAAGTAAAAAAAGTATAATCAGAAGTTATAAAAAGATATCGAAAAAATGTTATTTTCAGTAATATACAATAGTCGGTGACAAGAATGTGTGAGTAATTAAGTTAGCACAAATGACACATGTTTAATTTTTTTTTCTACGCACATCAAGCAACCACTTTGTTATTTTTGGTTTGAATTCATTAAGCCCTTTAAGGTCTAGTGGCAATTTATTACATAATCTCGGAGCACAAAATAAGAAAGTACGTTGAGCGAATTTTGTATTAAATTTTGGTACTAAGTATACTTGCAATATACTTTAATCTTAACTTTATCGTGTTACATTAAAATGTATTCACCTTTTTTACAACAAAAACATGTATGTCAATAAAGTCGAATAAATAAATAAAGACATTTGGGTTATTAGAATTATGTACAAAATATGACTTTGGCCAAGTAGCCACCTCTGGCAGCGGTACAAATGCGTGCTTTTTTAATATTATTTATCATTAACATTCTCGTACCTTTCAGCAATTTCTTTTCAAATATTATCCTGTAGCATCGTAATTGTTGTTGCCTTATTGGCGTAGAACTTTCCTTTCAAGTACTCCTACAGAAAATAGTCGGGAGCCGTCAAATCGTCAAATATCACCACTTTTTGACATTATGTGGCCGGGAAAAATTACTCCCAAAATTTCAAGCGTAGCTTGGGTTATGTGTGAGGTGGCACCGTCTTGTTGAAACTACCTGCCCAGTCAACTCAATTCGGCCACCTGTAAGTTTTCTAATACGTGACGATAACGATAACCATTAGTGGTTACAGCATTACCATTATTATTCAGATAAACTGTTTAAAGGCACTAGATACTCCACAATAAATTATAATCAACTACTCTCTAAGACTATTAAAAGAAAACTAACAAATATTTCCCAAACCGAAATGGCGGGCAAAAAAAAACTCGTCCTTGAACATAATATACACGGTGAATATTTTGATACTTTTATATCTGACGTGGTTGAGATTATGCATATATTTCTTAAACGTTTTCGACTCGCAATTTAGTCAGATATCCCATAAATGTTAATGTAGCTCATTTATTCACATCATTAAGCTGTTAATGCTCTGTATAATATAAAATTAACACACACGTATATTATGACTTTACAGATAACGTCAAAATTCGCCATTTTCAAACATGCCGCGCTTCTATTGGTCAATGCCTAATATTTGTATTACCATAGTACAGAAAAATGTGGCATGCATTTAAAATAAAATAGTAATCTAATCTGGGTAGAACGGGTATTTGACGTTACATTATGTAACCTAAATAAGTATATATTTACTCGATTTTTTATTTATTACTTATTTATTACATTTAAATCATCTGTATTTTTTTTTACTCTAAATGTGACAGTGAATTAGCAATATTTTACTTATTTATTTCTTTGCCAATTAAAATAATATGTCCTAAATGTTATCTTAATGTACGGCAGTTCCATGGGTCTACGCAACCCATGAATCAGATTTTATGGGATAGCATAAGAGGAGGGCTGTTGAGTTATAAGTGGGAGGTAACACGAATGTTTTCTGAAGTCGTACATAAGTACAATCCGTGCTTCGCCGGCACGTCTCCCGCTGCACAAAGAACGGATACCCAACTCAGAGTTGTGTGCCCTGTGTGTGCGACGACGTAGCTTAACTATTTTTGTATTTATTTCTATTTTTACAAAAGAACATCCCCTTAGCATCAGGGTTGGGTTTTCTGGAGCGTGATGGGGGTTGGCACCCACTCAATAACCCTAAGAAGAATTTACTGCCCAGTTTTAGTCCGGAATCCGCACTAATAGTGAACTATGCGTGTCTCGCGCAACTTTCTGTCCTTTCAGGGTTGTTTTTTCCCCCTTTTTCAAAAAAATATACTTTTTTTTTACGAGAAAAACAATTATATTTAAGCAGGAGAATTTTTTTGAATCTATTAGTGGTACAAGGTGAGCGAAATAAATAAAAACCTTCCGACACCGGTGGCAGAAACCAAGTAAAATTTGTCTTTCCGTAAAATAACATAATTTTAGTCTCATAGATACCTAATTATTTTATTCTCTAGAAAGTAATTTTTTTTTTAACTTTTGATCAATCACCATTTTGAAACACGACGTAAAAGATCGCTAACTAATAATGTTAATTTTTTTAAAAGTTATCCTGTTCATAAAAACCGTAATTTTCCTTATATTATATATAATAAACTTTGTTTACACAAGGGGTAGTGGAAACGGGATGTAGAAAGGGTGAAAGGAATTCGGTGTAGGGACAGCACATTAAAGACGAGAGTACCAACCAGGAAGCACGACTTACTTGGATTTTCTCGGCTATAGTTACAGCTCTCCTGAACTTCAGGAAACTTCTCCGCTGATTCACTGAAACACACAATAGCTATTTCGGCACTCACCGCGAGAAACCGAGTACACACTAGTAACAGTAACTGTTCAATAACAGATCAGTGTAACGGTACAAAGCAGGACGTTCACATTCCTTGACAGTTCAAAGTCATAAATAATGCACACATAAATGTCGTGCTCTAAGGTATATGGTACGGGGGGAACACAGAGTGAAAAAGTTAGCATAAAGGAGCATCTACACACGCGAACCGAAACCGGCAAACCATGGATCTGTCATAAATACCGAACAAACTTGTTAACAGAAGGAGGTTTTGCGTGATCTGGTCATGATCAAATAAAGTGCATTGATATTTTTCGATTATGGTGTCATAAGACTGTCACAAACACTAGGGGTATGTAAATGATAAATGGCAAGGGTTTATTATAAACGAAGTTAAGGGTGATTTAAAAATATCTAATGAGACTAAATATAACGAATATAAGCGACCTTATTGTGAGTGTCAGCAAGTCGACAGTGATGGTTTTCAAGAACAAGGAAAGCAAGACAACATGCAAAATACTTGTAGGAAATGAATGTTTCGAACAAGTAGATGAGT
Organism: Eubasilissa regina; assembly: GCA_022840565.1. Taxonomy (NCBI): domain Eukaryota; kingdom Metazoa; phylum Arthropoda; class Insecta; order Trichoptera; family Phryganeidae; genus Eubasilissa; species Eubasilissa regina. Next base: position 5,658,339 of record JAINEB010000010.1, read on the forward strand.
TTGTGTATTTGGGAAGAATGTTTGATAGAATAGGAAAGGCTTAGAATGATATCAAAGGAGGGTGACTGCAGGGAACAAAGTGAACGGCGCTGCGGGGAAACGGCGTGATAGTAAGTAAGAAAGTAATTCATATTTTAGTAGGTTAATTTGCATGTCGTGCTATAGTATAGTGTTTTATTTTTAATATTCGTCAGTTTGCCACTTGTGTTCAATTGTTAATTTAACTATCGACACCAAACTCCATATATACATTCACGGACGATAAGCCGGTCACAGCTCTGGTCTAGTATCCCCTCCACGCGACGGACTATTGCACATTATTTGGAGTCGTCAATGGAACATTCGAAGGTGGGTTGGTGTTGCTAGCAGTTAGAACAATAAGTTAAGTTCCGGCAGTTACTAAAACCTTATGATTTTCTTTCGTATTACCTTTTTTTCCTTTTATTAATTACTACAATTGGTCAATATTATATTTTTTTATTATTACAATCAGTTATAATATCTTAATATCATCAAGGTTGGCTCCAGTATCACTCCATGAGAGCTATATCTGCAAAATTTGACGCGAGACTCGTTATCACGTTAAAATTTAGAGGGCAGCCAGAAAGAAGCTATAGAAATCACCCCCAAAAGAAGACGGTATATTTATATGTTGCAATCGCTGAACTCGGTCACAGCCCGCAGAAATTCACCGTGTCCAGGTTGCAATAGGTACAAGGGAGAGCCAGTAGAATGCTCCGTTAGGTCTCTCTAGATACTACTCTTTCCGGCATCGTTCATGTCAGCAACCCCCAGCGGGATCCCGGAAATGTTCAAGATTCTTTTAATTTCTTAATACGTCATTGTTTCGGGAAATCCGATGACTAGCAGCAGGTTGAGTGAGACAGTTTGATTATTTAGACTTTGCAGAGACGTAATTAACGACAGTAAAAAAAAGAAGCGGGTGCCGAGTATTTGCGTTCTAAGTGAAACATTTTAGATTTAATTCCTGATAATTTTTTAATGATTTCTTAAAAAATATTTTTTCAGTAGTTAGTGGTATGAATTTATTGATAAATCCCCAATAGACAATATATTATAATTTTTTTCAACATGTATTTGCGTTCTAAGTGAAACATTTTAGATTTAACTCTTGATAATTTTTTAACGATTTCTTAAAAAATATTTTTTCAGTAGTTAGTGGTATGAATTTATTGATAAATCCCCAATAGACAATATATTATGATTTTTTTTCAACATGTAGTATGCAAGTTATTTGAATTTAAATTAAATATTTTACTAAATATGCGTTAAAATAATTAAAAACGTATTTAATGAAATTATTTTAAGATGAAAATAATACAATTTATGTACTTTCCTATAGAGAAATGATTTAAGCAAATCTGCAAATTGATAGGATCATAAATATATATAGAAAGGGATCTGTTTATTTAGGATGAAATTCTTAAAGTATGTATGGCAAAATAGCTGCTTGGTACAAGATTCGTATCCGTACTCCATATTTTCAGGAATGTGAATCTGTTCAGATGACTATTTATGGCTGAATCCACGATTGCGTGGTTGTGCTTAAATATTTTTACAACAATACAAGGTGATGGGAATAACGCGAAAGTATTGTTGCAAAAGCGAACATGATCGGTAGGTCACATTCGGTAATTTTTTTACCAAAGAATAGTTTATTCAAGTTCTCGATTTTCTCTCCTGTAGTCACAGCTCCTGAACTTCAAGAACCTTATTTAGTGATTAACACAAATCACTGTGATTCACAATAGTGGTTTTAGCACGTACACGCGAGGAACCGAATTCACTGGTAACAAGTAAATTTTGCAATAGCTTCAAGTTAGTGACGAGCACGTTGCAGCATCATCTCTCCTTGACAGATCAAAAGTAACAAATAATACACAGATACGTATAATCGTATTAATATCAAATGTGTTTACAATGGAACGATTAAATAAATTAATATCAAAAAGGTTACAGATAGATTCGAAAATTTGTCACTAAAATATCGTCGTTGTAGCATAGTAACGCACTTTTCCTGGTTTGTAAAGAGATCCAGGTTCGAATCCCGGTGGCGCAACAACAATATTTTTAATTTAATTAAATTTTAATTGTGTTTCAGACTGTCTATTGTCTACTAAAGTGCTTTGTGTGAATCTACAAAGTTGTTATTGAAGTTCGGGAGAGCTGTGACTACAGCGCAGAAAATCTAGGTAAGTCGTATTTCTTGGTTGGTTCTTGAGCCTTTATTATTCTGTCTCTACACGAAATTCATATCACCCTTTCTACATCCTGTTTCAACACCCCCTTGTGTAAACAGCCACATTCCAGTTAACAACTCTAGAAACCGCTTCCGATAACAATTCGCGCTGTACCGCTTAGTTTCTACTTTTAAAAAATTTGACTACAATAATGCACTACCGTCAGTAGTGTATCGTTCTCGAAATCTACACTGAGACTATACTCTGTGTCATAATCTCGAAAATCCTTATAGACATCTGGGAAAACTAGTGGGAGCCACGTCAAAGAACAGACAGGAAGAGAAAGATAATTCATTCGTTGGACCGACCAAGAGAAAAAATTGACATGCATTACTCTGGCGACAACCCTAAAATCTGCAAGAAGAGACTGGAAGTTTGTGATGATCACGATCTTCAGTCGCTCAGAACCGATGGGAATGTACGAATGATTACAATTTTGTAGATACTCCTTTAGACGTGATTGTTATCTCAATAGTTAAAAGTCTCAAATGTGAAGAAATAAATGTATTTCTAACAGCCCCAACCCCTGTGGGACCCCGCGCGACCCCCGGTTCCACCCCGCCTGCGTGACAATATAAAAGCCAATGTGCGAGAGGAGTCCTGATTTACTAATTTATAGCCTTTTTCCGTGTCGGCTGTGGGTGTTCGTATTCACGTTGTGTTTAAATATAAATAATTTTGATATATTTCCGTCCGACATTACGCGAAACGCAAAATATATATTTCAAAAGAAAGCCATCCGTTAAAAGAGCATTTAGGGGCTGAAACAGATTTACGGTTTTACCCCCGGCTCGCCCCATAAATGTTAATTATTGAAGAATTCAGCCTGACTAAAAAATGTGTATATTTTTAATTAAGTCGCCACTTTATCCATCGTGAATCTGAAATCAAAATTAAATTTTAAGAACTTTACAAACTTTACACACACCGTAAATATATCCGGACGTGAAAATTTAATTTAAAAATAAATATGTAATTATTCACTACATAAAATAAAAATAAAATTATTGTATCTCGTGATACATAAAACGAAATTATTAAAATTTGTATTTTTAACTAATTGACTAACTAATTTTCCTTCAAAGACAGAAAATCAATTAAACGGCATACTTTTCTTTCTTGACATACCTCTTACATGAAGCAAATACTACCAGGCAAGCTTTAGTATATTATATATATAGTATAGTATTTATTACAGGATCAGACCCTCGCCCTCTTCTTCCTTCAGAGCATAACTTTTTCTGTTATCTATAACTTTGTCAAGAAGTATGAATGTCCTGCTAAGAGCTAGTCACACTGACTTGAATTGCAATTATTAGGAGAACACATTCCGGTATATATTGTGACATTTCGAAAATACGCGCCAAGACCGAGGGCGGCATCTACCGACGCGAGTAGGCGCGGCCGGTGTAGAGAGATGTCGGAGGAAGGTAGAAAGGGACTTGGTATCGAGCCCCCGAGCTGAACGGTGCGTGTGGTGGACGCCAAGCGGCGCTCCGCCGAAAGTAGAGTATTGGCGAAGGAAATCGAGAAATGGAGGAGAATTTATCGCAACAAGGACTGTGAAACGCGGTGAATACTAAAGATGAGGCCTCGATTCACCCGCGTGATGTATGGATCGTCTAGCTGGGATTCGTGTGGAAATTACCGGCGAGCGGCCGTGATAAACACGTCAAGGTATTCCTATTTGGACCTGCTCAAGATGGTGTGCATTCGAAGGTCATCGATGGAATACTGGTCCAAGGGCACGGCATCCGAAAGACAACTGTGTCCCACTACTAATGGATATGTCGAGCATCATGGAAACCGGAATTCTTAAAAGTGTCCCTCGTCAGTTGGGGAAGTGGCGAACTTTGTTAGAAAAAAATATTGTTTATAGAAGATCTGGAACCCTCTACGTGCTTACAATGTCGAATTTCTCATGTTTATAGTGATTAAAGTGTAAATAATGTGTTGTAAACGAGTGTTATTATTGTCTGAGACCTCTCCCATACATCTGAGATAGGTATTCCGACACCAAAGCTTATTGACCCACAGTTTGAGTCTACCTGGTGACGTGGTGCGCTGGTATTCCATCCTCTGGTGACAGCGCACGACGTAACAATATATATAATGTACATTACGTAGTATATTACTTATAAATTATTATCGTCCTTGGTTCTTCAACCTGGTGTGGGTCCTAATTTCTTCAACTCATGTCTCAACCTACACCGGTCTTACTTCTATGTGGAGTTGTCTAGGCTATTCTGCCTTGTATATTTGACCTATCTGGCCGACCTATTCGGATCCCGTTGCAAGGCCCACCATCAGAGCTGATGTCGCATATCATTATTCTTCAGAAGTACATTTTACGCTTGTAACAATTGCGTCAAAGTTTCCAAAGCATGTATGGAGATTTGAAAGACAACAGTCTAAACTAACATAATTTAAGTTGCTTGTTTGATATCACTGTCTTTTCGTATCTTAAAATTTCCTGCCCACTATCAACAGTGTTTGTGATCAGCATGCTAAAATAATTTTCCTGTTACTACCTTACACCGTGCTATTTGGTAAATTTGTCGTGATTATTAGCAAGATCAGAGCAACCAGTATTTTTGTTTTAGGCCTATTGTTAGAGCAAAGGATGAGTAATCCAATATCCTACCTGCCACTTTTCTTTGTTTTCAGTTACAATAGGTCTTATTTCGTTATTTTCCTTGAAACTCAGGAAAACACACTTTGCTGATGCGCATGAATTCAATCACATGCACAATGCACAACAGTGAGTAGCAGTCTGATATGTATAATAACGAAAAATATCAACTTCTCAGTCATAGATAACACACACAGAAAAAAAATTAAGTGGAGGGTTGGGGGGGAACTTCTAGGTATTATATGTAAATATATATGAACAATTGTATTAGTGTGTGTAATCGCCAGTTTTAAAAACATGTAATACTAAAGAAATATCAGATATCCCATAGGGATAAAATTATTTTTTATTATATTTAATGTAAAATATATGAAAGTATAGCATAGTTACAGGGCTTATATAGTTACAGGGCTAACCTAACCTAACCTAACCTATCTTCGTCTGGCTTAAGTGATCACTTTATATGTATATATAACATTCTCACCTCCACATTAATCAAATTGTATGTGTATACGTTAGAATGTGTTCATTTTTCCTTTTTTTTAAACAGCATATGTGTCATCACTATGAGAATCTGATTTTTTTTTTAAATTATTTTAAAGCAATATTCTTTATCAATAAAATGTTTTTTAACATAATATAATATACTAGAATACGCCTGAAAAATCAATGTTTTTAAATTTTTTATATATTTTCTTATTTTGATCAGTATATTTATTTATTTATTTATTAGATGACATACATATTTATGTTCTAGTTATTAGCAATATTTAAATATATCTAAGAACACAAAATTACTGGATTTTTACCTATAAAGGCACTGTTATTAAACAAATATCAGATATCTCATGGAGAAAAATGCTTCTTTTTTTTTTTGGTAAACATGCAATACTATTTTTTTTAAATATTAAATAAATTCAGGGTGCCGGAAAACTCATTGGAAACAAAACATACATCACATACAGAGCTCAAATTTGTGGATCCCGTATTTTTAACTGATTTCAAACAGCAATCCCGCCCATTGACCAATTAAAACACAGAGCGCCAATCGATATATTGTTACAAAGTATATTTTACGCATGGAGTATACCTGTCATAAAAATTTAGCACATATTTCGTTAAATTACATTTTCAATTATATTATATATTCTTAATGAGAAAAAATGCTACTTTTGACTCACTGGTGTGATTATGATTGGTATTCGATAACATCGGTGATTTAAAACTGTGACTATGATCACACCTTCTGATATCACAATACACTAAATAAATTTAAAAAAATTATAATTTTGAGCGTATTAATTTATATTATTAAAACTTAATTTGCGTAAAAAAAAATATTAGTAGAAAATTATTCCACTTTCATACATACCCACTAAATGTAAAAAAATAAACAAAATGAAGTTACCAACAAGCTAACATAAATATGACCAACAAATATAGATTCCAATAGATGGCTCTAATCAAATTACTTAAAATCCGGTTGATGGCGCTGATTCAAGTGATCAGAAAATCAATAAAAATTTTGATTCACCAATCACGATATTCCCAGATATTCAATCACTGATAGTGAATGTGATTAAAAGATATCAGTGATTGACTCAAATTTCGTGATTTTGAGCTCATCACTATTGCATATATACGATACTTTACAAATGACCCTTCCAATTCAGCGTGTTTATCTTCACATTAGTTTCCTGTCACTTTTTCTACTGATATTTCATTGGCAGCAGCGGTATCAAATAATCAACATACTAATAGGTATAATGTGTAATAACTAGGGTGACGTCAAACATTCACAGTACGACGTGGTCTCCCGTTTCGGGGAATTCCCGTGTAATGGATTCCACCTGGTCAACCACGACCCTACTGTAACAATGACAGAGGTTGGGCATAATCTCACATGTAAAATATCTGATTTTTCAACTAATTTGACAGTTTTATACGGTTTTCTATATAGTTTCAATGCTATATTTTAATGTACCAATAATTTTATTGTAATTAAATCTATATTTAACATAATTATTGCAAATACGTCACATGTGTTTAAAGATATTATACCTCATATGAAAAGTAAGTAAATATATGTAATACCTAACTCATATTGTTACTTAATACAAATTTACTCAAATAATATTTAGGAATAATTTTTAGAATGGTACTTGTGGTTAAATTTAGTTGGTTTTTGATAATTTTTTGATTAGTTTTACGCGCTTTATTTATCTCCAATGATTCCAAATTATTTAATTTATGACCGACACCGTTTACATGTAAAATAGACAATCACATTTTTTTATCAAAACCATGACCATTTTCAATTAAGTGATTAGAAAATTCTGAAAACCCACTATTATTAAACGCTCCTTTACTTTTATATTAAAATTTCATGTAAAACTAATCAAAAAATTATATACAACCAACTAAATTTAACCACAAGTCCCATTCTAAATTTTTTTCCTAAAACTTATTTTAGTAATTTTGTTACATCAAGTGACAATTTAAGTAATGTTAGATTTTGTTAAGGAAATAATAACATATGTTTCTGATTAGTTAATGACATTCTGAAGAAGAAAATGATATTTTTAGAAGTAGATGTATTTTAATTCATTAAGTGGTTAATAAAACAATGTTAACAATTTAAAATAATATTAATATTACAAGTTGTTAGGAAAAATTCCTAATCCTGGTACAGATTCATTTCAACTTCCACACATACACTGATAACTACATACTCGCTCATTAGCGAGACATTCTGTGCTAATTTGGTCACCATACTGTAAACAATAAAACCTGTGTTCCTTTTTGAATAAGCGCCGGTCACACGCGGTCAAAGTAGCCGACGGTACCTTCTACATAATTTCCGAGTATCTTGAAAGGTGACTCCCAGCATCCGTCGAGGGATTCTTCATTACTGAGCGTGGAGAGAGAGAGGCGGGACTTCAAAAGGTGAGTGGTAGTTTCTGAGTACTGTGTCATCCTGTTTCTTCCTTCACATTTTTTTCATACAGTCCATTTTGATTATCCTTAACACATGTCTAGATAAATATGTAGTTGTGCCTATTTATGATAAATTCTTACAGAGCCTGTATTCTGGTATGAACTTATATGCGTATGATTCAGTTGAAATTTTCAGGGCCAGATTGAAACAAGATATCAACTTAAAAAGATTACATGTATTGCACACAGTAAGTCAACAAAATTTGAACAGTAATAATAGTACTCTCAGGTTGCTATTCAGGTCGGTGGGTTTAATAAAGGACAGCTGGAGGGGGGGACTCACCCTTTCACAGGACCGGTTTAGAAGCTAGAGCTTCCTTGTCGGTCCTACTCATCAGAGCTAATAAAAATACGCGGCTTAAATTCAATTACTTTTTTACAATTAAAAAACGAAAAAGGAGAAGAAATTCAATGTGGTTATTAGCAATTAAGATTTAAAATTTAGACCCTGCAGCGTCCCTTAAGTGCTGTCTTTATTCATAGAAAATCATATAACATGAATCAATAGAACATAGTTTTACATACAAATGAAAAATTAAGGTGCAGTAGTTCAAGGCAGACACTCAGGGATCCATTCAGGTCGGTGACTGCAAACAGCCTTCTTGGTGCGGCTTATGGCATCTATACTACCAGCGCGTGGACCTCCGTCGTTCTTCCGTGATATCGCCAACGACGTCACAAAGATTATTACGTCGTATTTATTATACCGTAGTCGCTAGAAGTCGGGATGTCTTGGCACTGCAGGGCTCCCGCTAACACTATATCCATATTTTTATTTAAGAATTATTTTCATGCATGTTCTGAATATCTTTCATTATTTCGTCTTACAGTCCATGGAATACGCTGCATGATACCAATACTATATCCTGAATGTATCTATCATGTTTATTTTTTTACTTCTTAACACATACTCTGCGGTGGTGGGTCAAATTTGACCCGGGTGTTTGTAAACATATGAATTACGCTACAAATATTAACTTAATGCTGTTTTCTATCTAGCTAATCTTTTATTAAATATTTTCAAAGAATTTTAAATACAAATAATTGTTGTAGGACAAGATTCAAATGAGTTATCGATAAAAATGTGAAAAAACGTTCAAAAACTGACCTAAGACAGTCGAATTGAATCTCAATGCTTACGCCGAAACATATATTGTCAACATTTTGAGCGGGTAGACAAAGAATACCAGGTATGTGTCCATGTATTTGTTTTGATTTATTTTCATCTGGCAGATCCTAGATAATGCTAATAATATAATTATTTGAGGAGCGTTAGACCTACCTGTAAGTTTTATGACACTACCTGCTCGGTACCGACGAGAAGATCACACGCTCAGTGGATGTTTGTATATTGGCTGTGTAGGGTATCTGTTGTTGCGTGAGAATATGTACATTATTCGTAATATTTTTTAATTTTTAACTTTAATTTTTTAGCAGAAACATTACGGCACATCATGCTATTTCATTAAATTATATTTAAAATGTAATATCTATAAAAAACCTCCCACAAAACGGTTGAAAAACCTAAAGCTTGAGGTGGGTCTAAAATGACCCACCACCGCCGGACGTCTTTTGTTTTGGGCGGGCTGTAAGATTCAAGATGAATTTTTTCACAGCGAACAATTCTGTGGAGAATTAGACTTTTATAGTTTTTTATAAATGTTGTATTTGTTTAAATAGAGGTGCGTGCACGGAATACATGTCACATTAATATTTTTATTATTTTCAAACTAAGCTAAACGCTTTTGCTATGAAAATAGGAATAATTTGCTGAACCCCTGACCACTAGATTACTAGGCCAGCGTTTTAACCACTTGACTAACAAGCTACTCAATTTCATTAGTTTCAATATAGTGGACTTGGCAGAACAAATTTTTCTTCGTACCTCCATTTATTCAGACCTGAACTCCTAAATTAAATTCACTGAACACTCCATGATCTTAGAAAATATTAGTCCTTGCTTAGAAAGATCTAGTCTGAGTATTTGCCTTTCTAATCTATATTTCAAGACCTAATACCGATAAATCTAATTCAATTTTGTGAATAATTTCTGCTATTTTAGAGGTCCAGAAACAAAATTGTTAGTGGACGAAGAATAGAGGATGATTTGTTTAAAAATTATTATCTTTTATCTAAATCGATAACTGCTATTCAAAATATGTTTGTATATTTTAAAAGTGTATCATTAAAATATCCGCTCTTGCAATAAAATCAGTTTCAAAAACGTTTATCTTATTATTTAGTGGTAGTGGATAGTGGTGATTTTGTTTCTAAACCCTTCATTTTGTCTACATTGGTGGCGATCATTGTGGATAGAACGCTATCTCGACAAACATGGTAATGTCACTTATTTATAATATCATCACATATTTACTTCAATATCTACTCAGTCTGTTTCGTACAAGCATAGAATTCGGAAGAATTCAGTATACAAACGCGAGTATAGAGATTAGTATAACACTATAAACTGTTCTGAATACGTATAACTGTACTGATTCAAGGTCGCCAATCGACTGATCGGCGGCGAGACCGGAATGATTAGGAATGGGGGGTGGAGGGCACAATCCAATATTTTCATTCAATAATTAATACATGTATACACAAAATAAATACAAATATGTCGCAGCTGTGAAAACTTTCGATAATTTGTCTCAAATCCGCAACACTTGCACACAGTTATAAAGTACTCGAGTGGTTTTTGCGAGCTACGAGATTTTTCGTATTCTGCTTCGTCCGTGTCCAATGGGACATTCTACCCACAGAGCCGTCTATAGATTGACGGATTGTGCGCGTCATACATACAGCGGGTGATTAATGATTTAATGTGACGACATTTTGGAGGATTTAATTAAATCATCCCCTATTTGATAATGACAAGTTTTTTCCATCATCAGGAGGAGTTTAATTGTATTACAGTTCGCTCATGTATTATGTATGATTAAATACAGATATATAATTAAATTTCCTTTGTCTCAAAGCGCATGCATTGTCGCTGGAGTTGCCAACAGCTGTGATAATAGGGACATTGTACTTAAAATACAACGCAATATCGATAGTGTATTTGTGTAGAAAAATGATTTGTATCCACTAACAAACCATTTAATATTTTTGGTACTTGTTAAAAATGTTCAATTATTTAGTTATTTTCTTACATAAATTAGATTTCATAAACTGAATATTATTTATATACCCCAGCCAGGAATATTTTAAAACGACTCTTTGCTTATGAATAGTTGGTTTTATTGAAGATAGGTGCAAAATATACAAAATAACGTGTTTACGGATATATATTGAACTTCAGCTGTGATCTAATAATTGAAAGGTCTTACTATAGTTTATAAATATAATTCTAGAGATAATGTTTCTCTATAAATCAATGGATATGGTATTATATATATACATAAAACTATGAAATATTTTATAATTGATTATAACGAAAAATAAATTTTATATAACCGAATAAAAAATACTTAACTCATCACTATGTTAGTTCTACATATTTTCACAGCAAAACAGATTAGATATAAATACTAAATTAATGTATTAATTATAAATATATACATATAAAATCAATTTTGTCGAAAAATATTGTTTTTGCGTCACCGGGGTTCGAACCTGGATCTCTATTTTCAATCCGGGGAAGTACACTACCAATTGTGTATTGACAAACTTTCAAACCTATATTTTACATTTTTTCAAATTAATACACCTGTCGTTTCATTATTTGAAAGCCATCTATATTATTTTTACAAAATCTCAAATACCTTTGAGTAAACCGACTGCAGACGCCAGAATTATCAATTCATTTTTATTAAATTTTGGACACATTGATACAACATATATTATTAAGGAAAACACATTCTTATTGTGAAGTTGTAATTGTTCAGAACATAATTAGATCTATTTAAAATTTGATTAAATTCAATTATATTATGTTAGATTAAATAAAATACGATCACTCTTGTATGAAACCATGAATTTTATTACACGCCAACCGGTTTCGCTTAGCCCAACCTTCGTCAGAACGTATTTAAAACTAACAAGAAATACAAAAAGAGTATATTATTCAATCTAATATGTCAAACTACAATGTGATTGCTTTCTACGAAAAAAATATATAAATAAAATAAGTTGTATTATTGTTTCCAAAATTTAATAAAAATGAATCATGAATTAATTTTGGCGTATCCTATCCGATTTAACTAAACGGTGTTTGAGATTCCGTAAATATAACGAAGATGGCTTTCAAATAATGGAACGACAAATGTACTAATTTGAAATTGTAAATTATAAGTTCGAAATTTTTTTTTAATATTCTTCGTGTACATACACATATGTCTCTGTAGGCTTTTTTAATTTAGTTTAACTAACAAAATAAATAAAAACTTTTATAATTTAACCGAATTTTTGCTACAAACGTCTATCCCGTGCAATAATATTTTTATATGATGCAAGTTCGTCTTGAGAATGTTTGGTTGATTTAAAAAAGACCCTCTCAAGGGATCTAATAAATAAAACAGAAAAGTTCCCTAAATTCATTTGTCCCCTTCTGGACCATATTTTGTGGTTAAAAATGTAAAAAGAAAATATTTTGTCGTTTCATTATCCCGGGAGAAATTCAGTCCCGTTAGAATTACTTTTCGTTTTAACGGAAGAAATATAAGGGCGCAGACAGGGCTGAAGAAGTACGTACTGCTGTCCTCCCAGTGGGCAAGAAACCGTACGTGTTGTTCTAACGAAATTAAAAATAGTTTCGATGTTCGCCTTTGTCCGTTACATCCAAATCTGCTGGAAAAAGTTCTGGCTGTGGTTTTCAACAAAATCAGATTCTCATAGTGATAACATATATGGTGTTTTAAAAAAAGGGTAAAATGAAATATCAAATTTGGTCCATAGATGGCGATGGTGTAGTGATACTCGAAGCGAGTCCACATAGTAACATATATACAACTTTAAAACATTTGATAAATGTAGACATTGAGAGGTGAGCATTGGTGAACGTTATAAATATATATATATATATATATATATACAGAGTGGCTCAAAAAAAGTGAGAATATCTTGCAATACATGACTTATTTCAAAACATAATATAATTAATTATAATTCTTAATGAAAAATCATCAAAACACCTTATATTGCGTAATCTATTGAGTTTAAATTCTATGAGCTATTCGGTGGCCACATGCCTGGAATTAACATTCTCACGACGATGAAAGTTGATTATATTTCTGGCTGTGTGAGATGGAGCTCCGTCCTGCTGTAATGTCCAGTTATACTGTAATGGCTAGCTATACTCCAGGCATTATTTTGAAACTCTTAGATCATTTTCCTAGCACCCCAATGTTATTCAGTTTGCAAATTTTTGATCAGAATGCAGTCTTCTGAAGTGATTTTTGACATTCTGGATAACAATTTGAAAAAACCAAATACAAACAAAGGGAAAATTAATAATCAAAAATGGCGACAGGAAATTGTCGAACTTAAACATAATATAAGTAAATAGGTAAGTAAGTAAATTAGTAAACTATTAAAGCTGTTTTTGATATAGTTCTAATACATTTTACGAAATGTTCTCAATTTTTTGAGCCACCTGTATACATATGATCACTTAAGACAAAGGAAGACAGATCGTAAGCTCTGTAATCACCCCATTCTTTTATATTTTCCATTAAATATAATAAAAAATAGCTTTGTCTTTGTGAGATATGTGACATTTGTTTAATTTGTTAAAAGTTTACTTCAAAAAATTATTTCAAATCTGTTGAAAAATTGTAACCTACGCAAGTCGACGATGGTGGATGATAATGCGATTGGTTAGATATGAAATACATAATCAGAATGAGAGAATGGATGAGGAGATTGAGGGACCTTCGATAGCGGACATGCATGGACTGCAGAACCAAAAAGCAGCTCGACTCGTTTATTTGATGACGGTGTCTCGACGATTTTCCGGAAATTCACGCAATATACGGAACTGCCACAGCACACAACTCTGATGAGTTTCACGTTCACAACAAAATCACAGTGATGTATAAAGTAGTGATCCAACACGAATAATCACACGAGAACACTTCCTCTCCTCGAACTAAAAAAACAACCAGTCTTACCAAAAGAACAATAGGTATGTACTGTAGAAATTATTCACACTATTGATCCCAGCGAGGACGATACTTCCTCTCCAAATCTCGATAAATTATAATTTCCAAACAACCAGTCAAGCCAAAGGAACAATGTGTACTGATTGGAAGTGGGCTAAGAGGTAGGGACAAGCAAAAACGTGGTGACAATATATAACATTTAATAATAATTATTTCGGATCAAGTATGAAGTATAGGTACGAAAATTTGTCGCTAAAAATATTGTCGCTGTAGCATAGTTGATAATGCACCTTTTCCGGTTTGGAAAGAGATCCAGGTTCGAATCCAAAAATATTTTTCGATAAAATTGATTTTATATGTATATATTTCTAATTAATATATTCAATTCATATTTAAAATATCACAGACCTATGTTCTGAATAATTACAACTTCACAATAAGAATGCGTTCTCCTAATAATAAAGTTGTATCAATGTGTCCAAAATTTAATTAAAATGAATTTATAATTCTGGCGTCTGCTATCAGATTACTCAAAGATATTTGTGATTCGGTAAAAATAAGGTAAATGGCTCTTTCAAATAATGGAACGATTAAATGTATTAATATAAAAAAGTTATCATATAGGTTCGAAAATTTGTCGCTAGAAATATCGTCGCTGTAGCATAGTTGGATAATGCACCTTCTCCAGTTTGGAAATAGATCCAGGTTCTAATCCCGGAGGCGCAATCACAATATTTTTGATAAAATTGATTTTACATGTATATCTCTCTAATTAATATATTTAATTCATATTTTAAAGTATACGTGTTCACCTATGTAAAAAAAATATAATTAATTACTCATACGGAACAAATATAATATAATATCTTTATTAAAATCCGATCAGGGTTATGGGAGTTGTCTTGTTTACAATATCAATTTTATACTCGTATATCTCAGGTAATTAACGACTTCAAATCACAAAGTAACAAAGTGGTTACTTGACAAGTCTACCCAAGGGTAGAAAGTAAAATGAATCTAATTTATAATTTGTGCTTACCTAACTACTTACACATTTTTGTCTGCAACTATTGTATATTACTGACAATAATATTTTTATAACTTTTTTCAATAATATTTTATAACTTCAGATAGTGCTTTTTTTCGCAAAACTTACTTACCTCTAAACAATTACAACTTTTAAAAACTGTACAGGTAATTGCTTTAGAACTAGTAAAGTAATTACCTTTATTTTTTCATATTTACTACTTTTGCAACAAAATATATATATATATATGCAGAGTGTGTTCGGGGCCATCAGCGGTGTTGCAAATTATGAAGGCGATAGACCTCCCCCACAATATACAGTGTGTCCCAAAAGATTTTCATTTTGGTCGATTCGCTGCACCAACGCAACGATCAGAAGAGGGGTGGAAGGTATGCAAAAGACAGCAGCCCTGACCTTGGTTATTTAGTCGCTATGGAGCGTGCCCTTACCAGTTGTTCATTAAATTTTCCCTAAAAATTAAAATCCCGACGAGGTGATATAAACTGGCCTCCACGTAGCCCCGACTTGACACTAATTAACTTTTTCCTATGGAGCTACCTTAAATCAAAGGTATACAATAACAATCCTCCCTCTCTGGACCAATTAAAAGAATACGTGCCGAGCAGTTCTCATAAATGTTGTCTCCCGTTTAGAAGAGTGCCAGCGAAATGACGGATCACATTTAGAAAATATAACTTTTAGGTAATAAATTCCCAGGGACTGCACTTAAATGCAAAATAAACATTTTTTTCTTAAACTCATTCATTATTTTATTACAGAATTTTTATCATGAAATATACCTTCGGGACGCTTTGTACTATGTGCGAAGGTAATACACAAAATAATGACTATTAATATTTAAAAAATAAGAAAATATGTTAATAAACAATTTTATAGTTTTTAAACACACAATATTTTAATCTATTTCTACAACTTCTATATCTGAGCGTTTACCATATTTATGCACGAGCTTTTAAGTCCCACTATTGTGGTCGTCTACCGCCAGTCTATTTATGCAAAATTTATTATTAATGCTGAAATGTAAAGGAAATGATTAGGTGAAGAAATAGACTGAGGCGTTTAAAAAAATTATATTTATGTAAGAAAACTTTTCTTAATTTTTTATACTTTTTCTTTTTCCTTTGTCGATTAATTTTTTAATGGAGGTTTTCTTGTCGTTATAGAAGTAAGAACAATAACATTTTTTGGAAATGCGACCCTTTGCAACATATATTGTCGTAACTAACTAACGAACCATCACATCGAGAGGATAAAGCGCCGCACTCTTCTGTCCTAAAACACAATTCTTACATCATACATATTCATACATCTTCTCATACAAACTCGCTGATTGTTAAGACTTCTAACAGAACCATCCCCCAGTATCTGGTTTACCTGGTAGTGCCAAGTCTTCCATTTCTGGTGCCATCAACACTTATGTTACATATATTTCTTACTATTATCTCCTCTCATATTGTAGTTTTTCTATCTTAATCAATATTACTTAAAAAGCTTCGTCACAAAAAATTTCTCGCTCCAAAATGTTAATTTATATATATTTATTATTTATTAAAAAATAAAAGTAAATTTCGATTGATTTACGCGTAGGAACGCATATTTAAAAAAAAAAATGATTGGCCAATGCTCTTGTATGTAACGGAGCAACGCCCGGTAGAAACCGTTAACGTCATAACGAATCGTTATATCTTTCCAAGGCGATGCCACAGACATATAACTAACGGCACAGCAGTATGACGCTTAATAATTTCACGAGCTATAAGGAGAGATGATCTCACGAAAAGTGTTCATCATATAAATAAAACTAAGATTTAAATACTAATTAAATGTATTAATTATAAAGACATACATATAAACTCAATTCTATCAAAAAATATTGTTGTTGCGCTACCGGTATTTAAACCTGGATCTCATTTCCAATCCGAGGAAGTTGTATTACCAACTATGCTACAGCGACAGTATTTTTGACGACAAATTTTTGAACCTATATGTTACCTTTTTGATATTAATACGTTTAATCGTTCCATTATTTGAAAGAGCCATCTACCTTATTTTTACGGAATCTCAAATACCTTTGTTTAATCTGATGTATATCTTTCTAATTAATATATTTAATTCATATTAAAAACATCACACACTTATGTTCTGAAAAATTACAACTTCGCAATAGAACGTGTTCTCCTAATATAAAATTTCTATAAAATTTTAAATAACTTAGTTGACTCGCCCTATTTATTAGAACAAATAACTTTCAACTGTCCAACGCGACAAACACGATCAAATAATCTTTTTTACCCAAATTTGAGTAGAACTAATTACATAAAAAATTGTTTTATTATCCGCTCTACCTCAAAATATAATGCCGTAAATTTTTCTAATAACATTGACATTTTCAACGATAAATTGCTTCCTTTTAAATTTAAACTACGCCAACTTTTCAATAACTATTAACATAAACTGTATATATTGCATCCCATTTCCCTCCCCTCCTTACCCTTTCCTCTTCGTATATTCAGTTTAAAATCACTCTTTTATTTTTTTGTTTTTCTTCTTTTAGTTTATTAATATTATTATTTTTTTATTAATATATACTAGTTTTTAGTTTATTATGTTTACTTTTATGTAAAAGCATTTTTGTTTATCAGTCTGCTATTTTTTAGTTTATTATGTACTATGTATTTAATTATGTACTATTTACTATTTTTTAATTTATTATGTACTATGTATTTAATTTCCGAAGAAACTTCACTGGTGTTATTTTTATATATTATGTAATTATCAGTTATTATTGTTACACTGTTTGTTTCTCCAAAAAAAAAAAAAAAAAAAAAAAAAAATAAAAAAAAAAAAAAAAAAAAAAAAAAAAAAAAAAAAAAAAAAAAAAAAAAAAAAAAAAATAAAGTTGTATCAATTTGTCCAAAATTTAATAAAAATGAATCGATAATCCTGGTGTCTGCTATCAGATTACTCAAATGTATTTGAGATTACCTAAAAATTAGGTAGATGGCTGTTTCAAATAATGGAACGATTTCTTTCCATAAAATTGATTTTATTTGTATATCTTTCTAATAAATATATTTAATTCATATTTAAAATTTAATGACATTAATTTATTTATAGTGAATTGATTTTTAAGAAACAGAATAAGTGATATATATATATATATATATATATACGAATACGAGGTGAAATATAATTAAGTACGAAATTGAAGTACATAAAAGAGAAAATATATAAAATTAGTGCAAAATCAGAGAAAAAAATATGAATATGCAATAAAATATATAGATATATATATATATATATATATATATATATATATATATATATATATATATATATATACATATTCATATTTTTTTCTTTGATTTTGCACTAATCTTATATATTTTCTCTTTTATGTACTTCAATTTTGTACTTAATTATATTTTACCTCGATTTCAATGAGTTATATTAGTTGGGCAATGCATTTTAAAATATTTTGAAAAATTGTTTTTTTTTTTTTGTAAATTGTAATTTATTGTATTCAATATTCAATTGTATTGTTGTAAATGCAATTAATTATAAAATAAATAAATACATTTTTAAAATGTGTATATGTTACAGTGGATGTGTATTACCAGTGAGAATATATTTTCACTGACGTTTCAGTGAAATCATATCCGAATACGTTTCCACCAGTGAAAATATATTTCTACTGGTGGAAATATAACTTCACTAGCAGGTTTTAGCAAATGTATATTCTATCCTATTCTATATTTGAACCTAACCTAACCTATGTGTTGAAAAGGAAATAAAAATGGCTGAGATTATGAACACCGTAGTTTATGCTGTAAATAATTGTATTTAATATAAATGAAAATACTAAAGGGTTTTTCATTAAGGGCGCTTAAACTTTTTTTTTTAAATAAAACGAAAAAGAATGAATATATCAAAAAAAAAAATATTATGTTTTGAATTACATTTAGTGGCAATTATGTATGAAATTCAATTTCCCTCGCATGACTACCGCGGGCACGTTTGCAGAAGTCCAATCGTTGAATACAATTTTCCACCACTTTTTCACATAATTCGGCCCGAATCGCACCAATTTCGCTTTCAATATTTTCTCTTAGCTCTTGTAACGTCGCCGGCTTGTTGGTAGAGACCAAAGATTTAACATAACCCCAAAGAAAATAGTCCAATGGTGTTAAATCGGATGATCTAGGCGGCCATTGAACTGGTCCATTTCGCGAAATAACACGCTCACCAAATTTGGTTTTCAATAAGTCAATTGTTGCGTCTGCCGTGTGACTGGTAGCGCCGCCTTGTTGAAACCACATATTGGCCAAGTCTATACCTTGCAATTGAGGCCAAAAATAATCAGTTATCATGGAGCGATAACGATTACCATTCACAGTAACATGACGATTAGCATCATCAACAAAAAAATATGGTCCAATGACACCTCCGGCATGTAATCCACACCAAAAAGTGATTTTTCCGGGATGCAATTGTGTTTCGTGAAGCACGTGTGGATTGGTGCCTGCCCAATAACGCATATTTTGCTTGTTTATATATCCATTGAGCCAAAAATGAGCTTCGTCGCTAAAGATGATTTTTCTATGGAATCATTTTCAAATTGTTGTGCAGCCCAATTGAGGAATTGGCGACGCTTCAAATGGTCAAGCGGCTTTAGTTCTTGTGTCAACTGGATCTTGTATGGATGTAGGCCAAGATCTTTTCGCAAAATTCGCCACAATGACGTCACAGAAATGCCCAATTGTTGAGAACGTCGTGTTAGTGACTCATTTGGGTCATCAAGAACAGATGCTCTAGCGGCGGCAATATTTTACTCACTTCGTGCATTTCTTTGTCTCACTGGCACTGGAACATTGTGTAGCGACAACGTGCTTTCAAATTTTTGCACCAAACGTTGAATTGTTGATGTGGCAGGCAAGTGATGACGACGATAAAATGGTCGTAATGCTCTTAAAGTTGCGGTGAGCGAACGCAAATTTTGGTAGTAGATTTGAATAATTTACAAGCGTTGCTCCGGTGTGTACTGCTCCATGATGATTTGCCAACTAAGTACGAGTGTTAACCTCAAAAAAAAATTGAAGAAATATGGCGTAGTTTCTTGTCCCTGTTGAAAGAAAGTTTGAGCGTCCCTATTGAAAAACCCTTTATAAGCGAATAAAAGTGACAGTTGTAAACGCCACCCACGCCACCAAACTATTTGTTGCCATGCTGTACTTGCCATGACACTTAAGGCCAAATATTCCCGTGCGGCGTATTCTCGCTTGTCAACGAATACAAACTCACTAAATGTAACCAGTGAATTTGTATCTTTATTTTTAGATATACATCGGCTTAGCGATCGGCTTAGCGAAAATACCCTTTCACCAGTGAAAATATATTCTTATTGGTAATACAGATTCACTGTAACATATATCGGCTTAGCGATCGGCTTAGCGAAAATACCCTTTCACCAGTGAAAATATATTCTTATTGGTAATACAGATTCACTGTAACATATATATATATTTTCAAGAAGATCGATTAATTATTGTCAAGGTGCAGTTTTTTTCTTATTGGTAATACAGATTCACTGTAACATACATCGGCTTAGCGATCGGCTTAGCGAAAATACCCTTTCACCAGTGAAAATATATTCTTATTGGTAATACAGATTCACTGTAACATATATATATATTTTCAAGAAGATCGATTAATTATTGTCAAGGTGCAGTTTTTTTCTTATTGGTAATACAGATTCACTGTAACATACATCGGCTTAGCGATCGGCTTAGCGAAAATACCCTTTCACCAGTGAAAATATATTCTTATTGGTAATACAGATTCACTGTAACATATATATATATATTTTCAAGAAGATCGATTAATTATTGTCAAGGTGCAGTTTTTTTAATATAGTTCTATGATATTTTTAATACTCGGAATCAGGAACTTTTCCTATTTTTTAACATATGTATCAATTTGAAAGTGCAACATGTAGGTTCGAAAATGTGTCCTTTACTTACAATGTTGACATGGTGTAATGGTCAGCGCATTTCCCTGGATATGAAGAGATCCTGGTTCGATTCGCAGTGGCAACAAAATATGTTTTCGATAAATTGATTTTATCTATACCTATATCTTTCTAATGGATACATTTAATCTGTAATAAAAATATATTTATTTATTTATTGAGTAAACAAAAAACTGTTATACGTGACAGTTCATTAGGCTAAAAAAAAAACATTTTAACCAAGACAGAGAGAAAAACCATAATTGCTTAAATACTCCTCTAAAAAAATATTAAGGAAAATACCATCATTATCGTCTTCTTATCCAAAGATGGTCGGGTCACGGGACGTCCCGAAGTCTCGACAAGGTGCTTATATCGGTACTTATTAACTAATCAAAAGCCAATCTGTCTTCATAAGATCATTACTGCTGTTTATTACAGCTTAGTCTAGGGTTAACCTCCAACAGTCTCCCTTCAGGAATTGTCAAGAAGATATGTATCAAGGCTTGTGTCCACGGAGGGAGATATGATGAGATAACGTCAGAGAGTTAATTGCGAGACATCTCAGTACCAACTACACTTGTTGAGATTTTGATCTGGATATAAACAAAGGTCAACTTAATCCACAATAGATCTCTAACTATCTATTCTGAAAGATAACACGAGTCATTAACCTTTTCGTCACTAAGCGGCCAGAACTTCTGTGTGGTCCAAAGCGGGGTATAGAAACACCCCAGATCATATTCATACAAACGATAATAAAAAGTACGTGACGGGCGACGTCAACCCAACCGCCTCGCCGGACTTCTCTTGTCCGAATGCTGCGAGTCGCGATAAGCGATATAGCTGTCTCTCTCGTTCGCATCCGTGGTACGGGGCTACCCAGTGCATTAGTTAGAATGAAATTAATAATAATCACAATAACTAAGAGATAAGATACAAGAGTTTGGTATCGATATGTGCGAGTGTATGTACCGAAAACAATATTTTTCAATATTATACGCTAAGACATTTGAAAAACAAAAAATGGCAAAATATTCGTCACTATTTCCGTGAAGATTACAAAAATAAAAATGAAATCGTTTGCACAATTAGTGAGTTGTAGAGTTTAAAGCGATCTATGGGGAATGTGAATACCCCGCTTCAAATTAAACAGGTTAAACATGAACATTAATATAAAGTGTTAAATGTTGATGTTTAATTATGACATGTGTTAATTTTTTATTGCTGCTTGGGAGATTCAAATCACTTAACGGTAATGACATTTGACAATAGCAAAGTAAGACGTAAGACGGCGAATCTCAGAGATACGGCGTATACATAAGAACTATGAAAACTGAGTCTCCAAAGAATCTCATGGGAGCGAAATCCATATCCCAGAAATTGTTTTGAATCGAAAATCTCCTAAAATTCTTGTTCGTGGTCACGGGTTATTATACACAGTTCAAGCTACTGCGATTCAGATCCTTTTATTACCTTACAATTTAAACAATTATTTTAAATAGTAATATAATAAATACGAATTTTCTAATCGTGATTATTATTTCGATAAAATTCTAGATTGTTTGTTTTACATATAAATAATGTTGATCTTAAATTTAATAATTAAGAATCTTTATAAATAAATATGGCACGTGAAATTAACTAAAATATTATAAATAACCAACTAAATTTAACCACAAGACCATTTCTAATCATTTTGTATCATCAAGTCAATCTCCACATCTTTCATAATCGTATCAATTTATTAGGAAAACACATTCTTATTGTGAAATTGTAATTATTCAGAACATATATGTATATGTATATCTTTCTAATTCATATTTAAAATATCACAGACAGATGTTCTGAATAATTACAACTTTACAATAATAATGTGTTCTTCTATAAAGATGTATCAGTGTGTCCAAAATGTAATAAAAATGAATTGATAATTCTGGCATCTGCTATCAGATTACTCAAAGGTATTTGAGATTCCGTAAAATTAAGTAGATGGCTCTTTAAATAATGGAACGATTAAATGTGTTAATATCAAAAAGATAACATATAGGTACGAAAATTTGTCGCTAAAAATATCGTCGCTGTAGCATAGTTGGATAATGAACCTTCCCCGGTTTGGAAAGAGATCTAGGTGCGAATCCCGGTGTATGTATTATATGTATATATTTCTTATTAATATATTTAATTCATATTTAACGTATCAACTTAAGTTAAGTAGGTACTAAATTAAATAAAAAATTTAAAAATAGATTTTTTTTAATTACATTAGAATTACATGACACATATGTTTTTGGTTTGTTAAATTGACAGATTGATATTTCAAAATTACTCAAGTGCTACTTATCTTAATTACTCTAAGTGCTACTAATCTACTTAAAAACAATGTTAAATAATCTAAACAAATATTTATATATATATTAGTTTTCTATATACATCATTAGTGAGAAGTCAGGTTGAGTATAACTTGACTGTATGGTCACTTTTACATACACAATGCTTATTATCACAGATTTGTCAATCGTAAATTGAATATAAATTGTGATTTTTTTCTTATATTGAGCGGAAAAATAAATATTGTTGATCTAGTATATATATTTAAAATTTACTGCGACTTATCAATATTCATGTTCCTACCTGTTGGTGATACTAGAGACATTTTACCTTATTACTGTAACAATACTGGGACGATTGCTCAGTTTAATTCTCAATTATATAGAGTTTAAAACTTGGGTACGCGAATGTTACTGATACGTGGAACATAGCATTACCGAAATATAGCGGAATTCTTACACTAAATAAATATCAGATATCTCAAGAGACAAAATAAATTTATTATATTTTAAAGGAATAATATATAGAAATATGGGGAGGTAATTACAGGGCTTACGACTTGTCATCGGTTGGCTTAAGTGATCACTTTATATATATATATATAACGTTCACCAATTCTCACCCCTTAATCTCCATATTTATCAAATTTTTGAAAATTCTATATATATTATTTATCTATCGACTAAATTTGATAATTAATTTTTCGTTGAAACACCATATTATATGTCAACTCAATGAGAATCTGATTTTTATTGAAAATTATTTTTAAGCAATATTCTTTATCTGTAAAAAATTTTTAACACATTATACTAGAATATGCCTGAAAAATCAATATTTTTCAAATTTTATATATTTTTTTCTTATTTTGACTAGTATATTATTTTAGCAATATTTGAATATGTTCAAGAACACAAAATTACTGCATTTTTAGTTATTAAATATTTATCAGATATCTCATAGACGAAATTATTGTATTATATTTTAAACAAATTATATATAGAAATATAGGGGGGTGGGGTAATTATAAAATAGTTTCGTCTCTATGAGATATCTGATATTTATTTAATAACAGTGTACCTTTATAGGTAAAAATCCAGTAATTGTGTGCTATTTAACATATTGAAATATTTCTAGAATTCTTACACGTTTGTTTATGACTGACAGATTGGACAGACTTATTTGAGACCAACACACGGTACAAAGAATGATAATTAATATTTACATTATTAAATTTAAAAAATGTGAAATTTTTCTTATATATGTGTGTACGAGAATATAAAAAATAGTTTTTTATAGGTGGTGCTTGATAAAATTTCTCCTACTTATATATATGTGTATGTCACATAAATATTCTTATTATTTTAGATTAAGCTAAATGCATGTATTATAAAAATACGACTAACTTTCTGGTTGGTGTCCTGGAATGAGGCGCGAACCACTAAATCTCAAATCTTAATCACTACACCAACAAGCTTTTTTTCTTCTTTTTTTATTAATACAATATTAAAAATATAATACAATTTCAATAATCAGTATATATATATTTTAACATTTGTTTCTTCTCTATGAAAGTAAGACTCGTGTATAGAGAAGGAGTATATTCTTGTTAATTTATGTTTCAGTTAGTCTGTGTACATATTTTGATATAGTTACCCATGATATTACTAATTATTTGATATAATTGTTATTTCCTAATTTTTATTACTGTGTAAGATTTAACTTTTGGTTTTTATCCTATATTTTTCGTTTTTATTTTACTTAATGTAATACCGTAATATATTATATCCAGAGTAAAATGCCTAAATGGATCCGTTAATTTTAAAAAATATATTCATATTTTCAAACATTAAGGGTATTAAAAATAATGGGATTATTTTTCCAAATTAGTTCAGTAGAATTCGAAGTAAATCGCTTCCTCTCAAAACAAGATGCGAACAAAGACTGATGCAGGTGTGGATGTTATATTTACTTTTGTGGCGCATTTTTATCTCAGCAGAAAAATAAGTGGATTGCATGCAAGCACCAGCAAAGGTAAAGGGCTTACAAATTCCAATGAAATTTGAAAAGTTATTTATTTTTGTGACAAACTAATTAGATTTCCTTCTATTTTCAATCCTGATTTCCTCGAAAGAAAAACCATTTATTTTTCAATATTAAATTCACTCAAGAAAAATATTTGAAGAAAACGTAGAATAAAAATTCTCGGTATTGCGAAATTAATCAACTTTAGTAAAATTGAAAAACAAATTAATATGGAATTTCCGCAGCTTAATTTTTACAATCTACTGAAAGCATTCCGAATGAACTGTTCTTTTTTTATTCAACGCGCTTAACACGTTAATGACCAGGTTTGTTTCAGGAATAGTTTTTGATAAATCCTTTTAATTATTAGGTCATTCCAAAAATAATTCCAACAGTAACAAGATGTTACATTATATGTAATATTTATTACGATCATACTGGTACAGTTTAAAATATTTTCATAGATCTATCTGCGTTGCAAAACGTGAAGCCAGAGAGACCGTTTTCCCGCGGTCCGTCATACTTAAACATTTTCCTTGACGTACCTCTCCATATGCATACACACAAATCCATTCATCCCGTACGCGAGTGCGCCTTTCATCGGTCCTCGTTCAATAGACATCACACTTAAATTATATAATTAAATATCATTACGGATAATTTAAACATGTTTTGTTTATTTATGTATGTATATAAACATATTATTGTATACATACAAGATGTAACAGACCCAGTTCATATTATTTTATGGGTGCATATATGTGCAAATTCTCCACTGTTACAAAAAATTTAATTCTTTGAAATCTTTACGTAATAAATATTTTCGAAATCGTTTCAGCCCCTAAATCACCTAACAAAAACATAATTATGATTTTTTTTAATGCATATATCTCTGACGTGGTTCAGATTAGGCACATATACGTTGCATATTTTCGACTCGTAAATCAGTCAGGTAACCACCCATAAAATATTGTAGACTAGGTCTGTTACACCCTGTATATTAGTATAAATTACGTCATGCGTATCAAACTTAAATTGATGATATTAAAGCAAGTAAGTATATACCAATTCTCAGAAATGTTTCCTAGGGTTAGTTGAGTGGGAGGTTCTGATTTCAAGAAAAAAAACCATATATTTTAGACTATTGTATTTTTGTTCTTCTTCAAATGATTTTTCTCCATCTTCCTCCGCAGTTCGCAGATCAGATAGTCATTCCTATATCTACTAATAAAATATTGTAGACAATTTCTTTTAGAATTTTTTTATTATATTATATTATTTTAGTAATGCTTTATGTATACCCGTACACTGAATATTTTTTCTGTTATTTCTACCAACAACTGTAAAAAGCATACTCTACAGTTTACATATTAATTTAATACGGTGGATTAGCAGCTTCATTAGTCTAACTGTCCCATGGCGTAAAAAAGACCGGGCAAAAAATATACGCGACGAAGCATGAGGAACAAATGACCCAAAAAAAAGAAAATTATCAATTCAAAGAAAATTTTATGCAACGTCTACTCTAAACATTACTTTAATATTTACAGAAAATTATAAAATAATCTTATTCTCATCTCAAAGTGCTTTCTAAAATAATGAATAATAGTTTTGTTACATTTAAAAATATTTAAATACTAAATTAATGTATTAATTATAAATATATACATATAAAATCAATTTTGTCGAAAAATATTGTTTTTGCGTCACCGGGATTCGAATCTGGATCTCTATTTCCAATCCGGGGAAGTGCACTACCTTTGTAATGTAGATGGCTTTCAAATAATGGAACGACAGGTGTATTCATTTGAAAAATGTAACATATAGGTTCGAAAATTTGTCAAGAAAAATACTGGCGTTATAGCACAAAGGTAGTGCACTTCCCCGGATTGGAAATATAGATCCAGGTTCGAATCCCGGTGACGCAAAAACAATATTTTTCAACAAAATTGATTTTATTTGTATATATTTATAATTAATACTATAATTTAGTATTTGAAATATCACAGACCTATGTTCTGAATAATTACAACTTCACAATAAGAATGTGTTTTCCTTAATAAAAATATTTAATTCATTTTATGTATTACAATTAAATTTATTGAGTGTTGGATGGATATAAATGAAACAATGTTAAAACTCTACTTGAGTTTACTAGCACTACTCGAGTTTCGAGTGAAACTGTAACTCTCATCGTCAGGTGAAGTATTAAACTAACCTCATACAAATATAGGAGATAAAGCTTAGGTAGTAGACATACAAGTATTAGGTACTGATAGTTATAGAGGGAAGGGGTGAAGATACTGATGGTAGATGGTGGAGGTATTGAAACGGGAATATTGAGAGGAGAGGAGATGAGTTCGAAAATGTAATATTGCTTAACAAATGTATAGTTGTGTTCAAATTCCTTTTGCTAAAAACGCCGTTTCTATGTTTATTATTATTATTATTTTGATACTGCTTTTAAAACAGAAATATTCAATTTGAATTTAAAACAATTCTTAAATATTTGAATTTCTTACGATATAAAAAACTATGTTTCAATAAATAAATCTGTCCTTGTGCTTAGTAAATACTACATTAAGAAACTTTTATCTGATTTTTTTATTATTAGTCTTTTAATAACTGCGAATATATAATTAAATAAATTGGGAAAGGTACACAAGATAAATATTTTATTTCCTTGTTTTCGTATTCTTTTTCGGATTCTGTTTTCTTCCATCTTCTAGATATTTTATCTGACTGATAATGATAACCAACCATACAATAACATTTCGCGTCACTTTGATATTGCGACTAAGAAAGTGCTTTATTCTATGGTAAGAGAAATTACAGCATATGTAAGAAACGAAGATGACAGATGGTCAATATACTTGCCAGTCGACAAAATTCATAAAATTTAGCTAATGTTTGTTTTTTATTACTCGTAATAAAGACAATATACAATTCAATATATATTTATGTACCATTACTGAATATATAAATGATTAAAAAAATCAACTAATCTTAACTTAGAGATATTAAAAACCCCTTTTTTTTTGGTGAATACTTTTTTTTATCAAAGGAGAACACATTCTTACTGTGAAGCTATAATTATTCAAAACATAGGTCTGTGATATTTTAAATACAAATTAAATGTATTAATTAGAAAGATGTATATATAAAATCAATTTTATCGAAAAATGTTGTTGTTATTACCGAGATTCGAACCTGTATCTCTTTCCAATCTGGGAAACGTGCAATAACGTCTAATAAAGTAGATAATTTTGAAATAATGGAATGATAGATGTATTAATTTGAAAAGTGTAACATATAGGTTCGAAAATTTGTCGTCAAAGTACTGAGTGCTGTAGCATAGTAGGTTAATGCACGTTCTCCGGATCGGAAAAAGATCCAGGTTCGAATGCCGTTAGCAGCAGTAACATTTTTCGATAAAATTGATTTTATATATATATATCTTTATAATTAATTAATTTAATTAATATTTATAATACTTTTTTTACTGAAAAAAGACACTACAGTCCAATTCATCCAATGAAGTTCAATAAGTTATAAAGAAAAGATGGGATAGATTATTGTGGATATTAAAGTGAGGATAAATGGAGCATAAATAACATTTTAAAATTTTGTTGACAGAATATATAAGCACTTAATGTATTAGTGTTTTCAAAGTACGAGAATTAGGGATGTCTGCGATTAGACCTCATGGACATATGTTGTTCCTCAAATAGCTGAATCAGAACTGAGCGACAAGACAAACTTCTCAACATTACCACAAGAATTACGCAGCATGTAAATATTGCTTTTTGTATCTAAAATTCAAGCTGTTCCGTGCAGATAACAGGACACTAATTAATCTTAGCCAATACCCGTTCGACAACACAAATTGCACAACTTGACGCATAAATAATGGTATCAGATGAAAAGGCGATACAAGTTTCAAACTTTCCTCGATCGTATCTGGTCCAAAGGCTGAATTAGGACTTCAGCTGATTCTATTACAGAAAGCGCAGTTTATCTGAAATTATGTAACCTTCCGGAACATTTCAATTTTCGTCCGAAATAATCACTTCGTATGATTTGTAATGTTAACATATATACAACTTTCAAAAATTTTATAGGTATGGTTGTTGATTGGGTGGAATGTTGAACGTTACATTACGTTACAAGACAGGTCGTAAGCCCTGTAATTACCCATACTTCCATATTTTTCCATTAATAAAAAAACTGCTTCGTTTCTACGAAATATTTATTATTTGTTTAATATCACTGCCTTTGTAGGTACAGTAATTGTGTGTCCTTGGAAATATTCAAATATTGCTAATACTGGTCAAAATAATAAAATATGTAAAAAATGAAAAAAATTTACAGATAAAGAATATTACTTTAAATAATTTAAAAAAAAACAATTAGATTCTCATTGTGACAAATATCCTGTTTCAGTGAAAAATAATATCAAATTTAGTCCCTAGATGGTGATAGTGTAGTAGTATTCGAAGTGATTCCACATATTAAGAAATATACAACTTTCAAAAATTTGATAGATATGGAGGTTGATTGGGTGGAATGGTGAACGTTATATTTATATAAAGCTTCCGTAAAGCTCCTTCTATTCTAAAAAAATAGAAAATTTTTTGGTTAATGAGATAAGCAAATAATATATTATATAAATATTACAAGTTGATGTGCAGAGTGAATATTAAGTTCCAGGCCGATGTTGTTTTTGACTGACTATGAAATAAAGCAAAAGAATTAAATAAAAATTTGATTTGTTAATTACGTAGATTATTACAAATATATATAAAATATGACAACATCACAAATGTGAGCTTTTTTAACCATATTCTTATAACATTCTCGCACACTTCACAAATTATTTTAGCAATTTCATTTAGAATATTGTTCTGTATCATCAGAATTGTTGTTAGCTTATTGGCGTAGATCCTTTCTTTCAAGTACCCCCACAGAAAATAGTCGGGAGCCGTCGATCAGGTAATCGGGAAGTCCAGTCAATATCACCACTTTTTGAAATTATGCGGCCAACTGTGTGTGAGATGACACCGTCCTGTTGAAACCACACGTGTTGCAGGTCCAGTCGATCCAATACAATCATATACCATGTAACAATAGCGATCACCATTAATGGTTACAGCGTTACTGAAAGAATTAGGACCCAATTATTATTAACGGCCTACATGGCACACCATACAGTACCTGTGCGTTAGTGTATCAATTAATGATTTTCAGTACCCCAACGATGGCTGTTTTGTTTATTAACAAAAGCCACTAAGTCAAAATAAGCCTCGTCGCAACATGTTGTTAAGGCGTTAGATGCTTCATACTAAATTTTAATCAACTACTCTCTACGACTACCAAATACGATCTGACAAATGTCTGCGAAATTAAAATGATATCCAAACATTGGTCTGAAATATAATATTCACAGTTTAGATTGTACTTAAAAATTACAAGAATTCATATTCATATATTGTTAGAATGCAAAATTATCCAAAATAATATTTTGTTTTTCAAGGCTACATAAGCACTTAGCCGAAGTAAGAGGGGTTGCAATAAACATCGGTATTGTTAGACACATGATACAGCATGGGAACAGCAATAAGGAATCTGGCGTACGTGACTATAGTCACGTCGGCAAATGCACCATAAGGGATGCATCACCTGATTCGCCAGTCTTCTCCAAATCCCGGCCGGGAGAACTAGCTCCACAAACACGGGATCTAATTTTCAATTATAAAATAAAATCAATATCGTCTCTGATATAATAAGTAAGCGTTTTATAATTTGTGATTCCGGGGAAAATTTAAACTGTGCGCCTCAAGTTCTATGATGTTCTCTGCGTTTAATCGTTTGTGTGAAAGCACTCAAGTTTCATGATCCGATCAAGTCAAGGTCCCGTAAAAGCCAAGACGATATAACATCACGTTCAGAGTCCCAGATTGCCTGGATAATTGGGCATCGTCTAGTGGTCAATTATCTACAAGCCCGAACTCCGTCACCCTACGCTGGCACCACAAGCATCTGGCCACACTTCGCGTCCAGGATCCCGGACCATCATCTACACGTGGAAGGCGTCTCCTAAGAGGTAATCCCTTACGTGAGGGACCTGCAAAATCTACATCAGTCAAGCATCAACATAGACAATTTGGTAGATAACTTTATGCTGGCATGATGGACACCTAATCAACGTTAATTTAATTGTAATTATTTTTGAATTGTCTCATTAATAAGTAATCAGGTAAAAAACACATGCAATTATCGTAAAAAATAGATAATCAACTTTATTGTAAACAATAGTATTTTGTAATTTCATTTCGTAACCATTTGACCTGACAATATTTAAAAAAGAACCAGTTAGGCTAGAGGCCTCCCCCCTCAACATAAAGTCGAGGCAGAAAGAAGAAATAAGTCAAAACAATACGGTAACTGTTTAATATCGGAAATGAGATAGGTAGTTCTAGATGCCTTAATTAATTGATAATTAACTAATTGGTTGAAATGGATACTAGATTATGTACGTAACAGATTAACAGGGTGAATTAATATATAATACTTACATAATACATATCGGTTACATATTTTCATTTTAAGTATATTCTGTAATATGTAATTACACTAATTATTAAGGGTAACACATTTTTGTTGTAAGTTATATTTTTAGAACATTGTTCTGTGGTATTTTTAATGTAAATTAAATAAATCAACTACAAAGGTATTTGAGATTCCGTAAAAATAAAAGCTTTCAAATAATGGAACGATAGATATATCATATACATGTAGCATGATCGATTTATGCATTTTCCCCTAATACGAAGTGATCCAGGTTCGAATCCTGGTAACAACAACAATATTGATTTTATATGTATATATTTCTAATTAATACATTTAATTAGTATTTAAAATGTCACAGACCTATGTTCTGAATAATTAAAATGACACAATAATAATGTGTTCCCCTTACTAAGAAAGATATACAGAAAAACAATAATATATGTTTTTTATCAGTTAATGACATCCTGAGGAAGAAAATGATATATTTCTAAACGATGATATATCTTAATTCATTAAGTGGTCAGTAAAACAAAGTGAATGATTTAAATAATGGATTTTAACCACAAAGTTTATTTAGCTAATCTTAAAAAAAAAATTTAAAAAAAAGTATTAATTTAGTTATCATCGGAATATAAACTTGGACATTTTCCTATCCCGGTTTCAACAAAATAATTATTCGATCGATAGAATTTATAAATTTATAAATTTGACCCTCCAGAATGTATAAATTTGACCCTCCTTAAATATATTTACCGTGTTCTTATAAAGGCATATTTACTCTTGTGGCGGACGTGACAGAAATTGACAGTTAACAGAACCCAAGAATGTGTTATTAGGTACGATATAACGTGGAGATTCAATCACAAGTATATAGCACCATATCAGCCACGTATTCTTTTAGACGTTTAATCCATACCAAAAACCATATAAGTCACATTATGCAGTACCACTTCGATAAATGGTGGAAAGTCATTTCACGATCTTAAGGATCTTTTCGGCGAAAGAATGATCAGTGAAAAGGGCATACCAAGAGTGGTTTGACGCTTCAAAGCTGGTGATACCAGCGTAGATTAAAAGTCAAAAAACGGTCGATCTTCAGATTTTGATGACCAGGACTTTCTGGCTGTGGAAGAGGGCGAATGTTGCACCACTAAGATACTGATTCGTTTTTGGTTATGTTACAACGTACATTTTATTAATTATTAATCAACCTAATATTATTATTATTATTTTTTTTTTTAAATTTATTATCTTAGTTTAATAACCACAATTGAGTTTAAAAAACATCTACCGGTTTCGGAAAACACCTTTTCCTTCTTCAGGATATGTCAAAACTAACTAAAAATATAGCATTGTTTTTCTATTTATCCAGAATCTATTTTTAATTTTTTAATTTTAGAATAGGACTCGTAGTTAAATTTAGTTGGCTGTTTAGAATTTCCTGATTACTTTTACATGCTTTTTTTTTTTTTTAATTTAAAAATAGATTCTGGATAAATAGAAAAACAATGCTATATTTTTAGTTACTTTTGACATATCCTGAAGAAGGAAAAGGTGTTTTCCGAAACCGGTAGATGTTTTTTAAACTCAATTGTGGTTATTAAACTAAGATAATAAATTTAAAAAAATATGAATCTTAACCACCAAGTTAATATTGCTAATTTTAAAAGTATAACCTAATATTAGTTTGTTTGTAGATAAATCATAGAGTCCCGGTACAGACACTTGTGTATGGAAGCGAGGCCTGTAGAAGACGAATAAAAGTAGACTGAATGAAGTGGAAACGAGATCGAT
The DNA here is from genome assembly GCA_022840565.1 of Eubasilissa regina. Taxonomy (NCBI): domain Eukaryota; kingdom Metazoa; phylum Arthropoda; class Insecta; order Trichoptera; family Phryganeidae; genus Eubasilissa; species Eubasilissa regina. The sequence continues at coordinate 5,692,102 of JAINEB010000010.1, forward strand.
CAGACGTATGTATGGCAGATACATTTATGACAGAGTAAAGAATGAAGAAATAAGGAAATAAAGTAAATCTGATCTTATTATAGTGAGTAAAATTAAGAAAGGATCGCTAAAGTGGTTTGGTCATGTGGAACGGATGAATGAGGAGAGAATGGTAAGGACATAAGCATTGACGGCATCAAAAACAGAATAAGACTTTGCACAACCAGGTAAACCAGATACTGGTGGACAGTCATATTAGAAGCCTCAATGATCGGCGAGCTTGTATGAGAAGATGTATGAATGTGGGTGAAGCGAAAATTGTTTGTCAGAACAGAAGAGATGCACTAGATATATGTATTCTCTGATAATATTTTTATTCACGTTCGTTAACATACTTCATACATTTTGTGTTCTTATGTAGGCAGATCCACAGCTTACGTTATATTTACTAGTCTGACGGACGTGACATAAATAGGCAGTTATACAGTACCTAAGAACACGTGCTCTTAGCTCCTGAATATATAATACTACAGCGGCATGTCTCGTGCTATAGATTGTACATGTTGTACCATGTGTTAGTACGTCTGTAGGTAGATAATTGAACGTAGAACGTGTAAATAGATATTTCAATTAATGGAACGATTAAATGTATTAATATCAAAAAAAGGTAACAAAAAGGTAAAAGGTAAGATAAAAAAGTAAGGTTTGAAAATTTGTCGCTAAAAATATAATCGCTGTAGCAAAGTTGGATAATGCACATTCTCCGGTTAGGAAAGGTATCCTGGTTCGAATCCCGGCAACGCAACAACAATATTTTTCGATAAAATTGATTTTATATGTTTATCTTTCTAACTAATATATTAGCTTCATCTTTAAAATGGAGTTAGCTGCATTGCAGATTAAGGTATTGATATATATATATTTTTTTTTAAATAATAACGGGGGAATTTCACGATATATTATATAATGTAAGTCCATAATGTTAACAAAAAGGAGTGAGTTTAGATACATCAGTAGAATGTCAGTTTTTTATTTGATTAAATCTTATTATAAAGTTTCGGACTGTTCTCTTTTTACTACCGAGTGTTCCACAAATGTCCGGCAATCTCCCTCATCTATCTGACGGGTAATGGACATCGGTTGTTAAACTTTTCTTCTCAGTCTTGCCCCAAGTTTTCTTCGCCGCTATCTGCCGGGAACAAAACCAGTCACCCTGTTCTAATTCCTGTGAATTAATCGCCCCTCCGAGTGGGACGTATCATTATTCCCCATCTTGGTGATTTGGGTCACTTTGTATGAGTGACCAGCCAGGGCTGTTTGTTTTTGAGCCGAGTATTATTAATATTGTATGTAGAAGCCAGTTATTTGTGTTTGATATATTTCTCAAATATATTTCGAGTTGTTGATTTTAAGCCGATATATTATTTGCATTTACGTAAATCTTTCAGCAATTTGTTAAAACATTACTAAAGTGTTTTAATGTTACATGTTTATTTTAATTTTTACTACTAAACTTTGTACTACACACACGTTTTATATAATCTAAATTTCTCCACTCGGTATATTATAAAGGATCTATAATAATATTGTACTTGCTCATATTTTATCTTTGACTTTTATCTAGATATATTATTAAATAGATCCGTTCATTTGCCATCAAGAAAGATTAGGTACTTCAATGTTTCTCTTTTATATATGTATTCAATAACAGTACATATATATTAAATTTGAAATGAAATATATATTGTCTTTATTACGAGTATGAAAAAATGTACATTAGCCAAAAGCGTACAAATTTTTACGACTGGCAAGCGTATTGAGCATCTGTCATCTTGCGTCGCATCATAGATTTTGTCGCACTTTTTTTTTATCTATGGTCGCACTGTCAAATGCGACGCAATGTATGTAAACATGATCTCAGTTTTTTCAAAAATGTTAAAGTGGATATATATCGTAACGGTACACGTTGGTACTCGCCCCAATAACTAAATTCATGTAGTAAATTTTTATTCCACAATGATAACCAATCTATAAAATTAAAAATTTATTCCTTCCCGCCCGGGCGATCGATGTCGATCGGGGCCCGGCCGAATGAGCCAGCAGTTATGTCTGCCACTCGGTCATGGCGAGAATGTTTTAAATCTGTAGAAAGTGTCCGTTACACGGAGATAGATTTTTTCCAAGCCGGTAAGCTAAGACAATATGACGTCACGATCCTGGCAGAAGAGTAATTCTTGTCAGGGTCTTCTTCACCTTGGATGGGCACGTCACCCAAAATTGAACTATTGTCTGGCCGGGAAGGGGTTTTTGGTCCTGCCCAGCAAGACCCTGATGCTTCTGGATAGGGAAGGAGATGTGACCCTTTCAAACTCTATTTGAGGCGGAACCATACTATGGATGCCATTGCTATGATTGATGTGTGTTTCGTATCTCTTCGTATCTTAATATCGACGTCATCAATCAGTCACTGCCTACTATCACTCAAGACTACCTCGATGTTCTAGCTCACCACGGACTCCTCTCAGCAATAAACAAACCTACACGAGATAAATCTTGTCTCGACCATATTATGATTAAGTCCAAGTCTCCAATTCACGCAGTAATTTGTCAATCACCTATAACCGACCACTTTCCGGTTATGATGGGCATCGAACAGTACACCAAAAAATCACACAAAACTAACAATCTGCGAAGAAAATGTATCAATTACAACGAACTGATTAAAGACCTAGAACAGGAAGCATGGAATTCAGTATATGACTGCGAGGATGTAAACTCAGCTTTTAAAGAATTTAATACTATATTGCAACAACACATCACTAAAAACCAGTATTATAAATCTCACTCTACAAAAAAAAACATAAAACCGTGGATCACTGAGGGTCTAATTTCAAGTATAAGAAAGCGCGACAAACTTCACAAAAAAGTTCAGCAGTATCCTCTCAACTTAGACGTACGAATTCAATACAAACGATATAGAAATATCTGTAATAAGGCAACAAAAACGGCGAAAATATTATATTATAGAAATTTAGTAGATCAAAATAAAACCAATACAAAAAAATGTTGGCAAATTATTAGAGAATTTACCAATTCTAATATAGAAAAAAGTAATAAAGTATTTCAGATGGTTAATGATGAAAACATTCCAAATACTGATGAAAATCAGACTGATATTTTAAACTATATAAATAAATACTTCTCCTCAATAGGTAAAAAAATTTCAGATGATCACTTACTTAGAATGAACACAAATGAATTACAGTTATGTAATAATGTCCGCCTAAATTCGCAAACATCAAACTCATTATTTTTAACTCCGACTACACCACATGAAATTAACACAGTTATACAGGAATTAAAAACTAATAGTGCTCCAGGTAAAGATGGTATTTCTATCAAGCTTGTAAAAGAAATTAAGTCATTCGTAACCGAACCACTTGCATTTATTACTAACCTGAGTTTACAAACTGGTGTCTTTCCAACCGTGCTAAAAGATTCGTTGCTATGCCCAATCTATAAAAGCGGAAACCCTAGTGATATATCCAACTATAGACCGATTTCTCTTCTAAGTGTTTTTTCAAAAATTCTAGAAAAAATTGTTAAACGGAGGCTCCTTAAATTTATGGATGTAAACAACATTCTATCGAATCAACAATTTGGTTTCCGACCGAAACGCAACACAGAAGATGCACTCATGTCTCTCGTGGAATATATCGTATCGAACCTGGATAAGGGAAACAAATGCATGGGGATTTTTCTTGACCTTGCAAAAGCATTCGACACCGTACCGCACCTACTATTGCTAAAAAAACTTGAAAACATAGGAGTAAGGGGCATAGCATATAAGTGGTTTAAGGATTACTTAACAAATAGACGTCAAATTGTCCAAAATAATGAAAAATACAGCAATCCATCATTGATAACACACGGTGTTCCACAAGGAAGCATTTTAGGTCCTATATTATTTCTAGTATACATTAACGACTTTTGTAATATGACCCTAAACAATGGAAAAATAATCACTTTCGCGGATGACACCGTGCTTTGCTTTGAGGGTAAGTCTTGGGAAGAGGTCAATACTCGTGCACAGGATGGTCTGAAAATGACGAAAAAATGGTTTGATGCGAACCTCCTATCACTTAATACAAAAAAATCAAAATATATATGTTTCTGTATTAACGAAAGAACAACACCACGTCAAAGTCCTACACTCGTCGTTCATGACTGCAAAGCAAACAAGACCACGGCGTCCGCATGCCAATATGAAAAACTGACAAGAGTCAAAATTATTCGACATCTGGGAGTACTGATCGATGATCATCTTAACTGGAAAGAACATATATCGAATCTAGCAAAACGCATAAGAAAACTAATTTACTTTTTTAAAGGAATTCGATGTATAGTTGATTACAAACTCTTGAGATCGGTGTACTTTGCACTGTGCTACTCTTTAATTAATTATGCTATTTTAGTTTGGGGAGGAGCAGCAAAAACAATATTGGAGTCGGCTAAAAAAGCACAAAAAACAATTCTCAAGGTAATAATTGGTCGTCCCTTTAGATATCCATCAGACCTTATATTTAAAGAGTACAATGTCCTTGATATAAGACAAATCTTTATGTTGAGACTCGTTCAATACTTCCATACTAATAACAACTCTCCCCAAGCAATAAATCATGGACACAACACTAGACAAACAACAAACATCTACACACCAGTTCCGAGAGCAACAACGACATTTTATCAAAGATTCTACATGTTCCTAGCTCCGAAACTATACAATACACTCAGTACCAACTGGAAATCGTACAATTACTATAAGATTACACAAAAATGGACCCAATATATGATTCAATCAGGTAGAGATGAATCAGAAGCATGGATATCCAACAATTTACTATAATGTATACAATTCTTTTACTAATAACTCACTAGTCCTACAACACTCCCACTCCACATATTTTTATCATATTTTTATTTTATTATACTTTTATTTTTTTAATTTTATTCTTACTTTTTTATTCATATTTGATTTATTTTTTTATTCCAAATAACACCACAACAGCACGAAAAAAATAAATAATAATAATAAAAAACTGGCTACTTTAACACAGACTTTAGTCTAGCAAAGTAGCCAGGACAACGCTGTATATATCAGAGGTGAAGTCTACTCTATCCCACACATTAAACTATGTATTATGTATGTTATGTATCCACCTCTGTAACTACAAAAATATGGATGTCAAAATATATATAAATAAATAAATCTCAGTGCGGCCTCGGAGTATGAAGATACAATCATGCAATATGTAACGGAAGAGTATTTAGTCAGTAAATATTGTTATCCATATTTTCTTTGTTTAAGCTACTGTAAATGTAAATTTTGATATAAAATTGATCAAAATTTCATAGTTATTGCTAAGTAGAGTTTAATGTATTAAATTTTGTTTATTTGACATTCAATTTTTTATTTATTATGAAAAAGCCACCTTTATCATTTTATTAATTCAAATTATCATTATTTTTCCTTCGAAGTCGAATGAAAATTTGGGAAATCGTTGGTAAGGTAAAGAGTTCTGATAGGTTTGACTCGGTGAATGAGATTCACATCCCATGCTTGCCACTAAACTAGCGGTAGAAGTGTGGAGCCCCCGGCTCCATAGCTCACAATATATTTCAAAGTTGATGCGTAAGAACACCGTTTGAACAATTCTCGATCAACAATCCAGATATTCCTCGTTCTGTCATTTCTTGGTATTGCACCATCCCACACGTACAAAGCGGAAACGTTCGAGGAAGGCCGGACTGCGCCGCCCGGCGGGCACGACACACGTGCATCACATGTGTGCACCAACACATGCATCAAAGGAGGCGGTCGGCGAAACAATCTGCGCCTTTCACTAACCGTGCATCGTTTCTTCATAATCTTAAGGTATTCTGTGTTGTTTCTTGCTCTCCGTGGCTTCTCCCCGATGAGAATAAACATGTTCGGATAAAAATGTTTTTCACCAGAACACCAACCAACCTTCCCACAGAAATACACTTAGGTTCTTTGGTAGTCCTGGCTACGTAGCGAAGACTATCGACCGCAAAGCGGCCATAATAGCTACCCGCAGTTATTAATGAAAATTGCTGTAAACAAAGTAATGTTGATTCACTCTCTTCTCTTTCCAATCGTCATGTACGCAGAAGAGATTTGGTTATTCCGTAATGGCGTTGAACGTTAACCTTTGGTCGGGCGCGGCTAATCTCTGAGATGAAGTTTTTAGTTTTTATTGTGCGCAGAAGAGGGCGTTTGGAGTACGAAGTGGGTGGGGTTAGTAGCTTACGCTTAGCTTAATACACGCCAAAAGTGTACTAATGGAGAAGGATATTACGTATAATGTGGATAAAACTATGCACAGATATCTCAGTTCTGCAATAAATCCAACCACAGCAAGCCATACCTACAATAGTGAAAAAAATATTAGCAATATTTGAATATGTCCAAGAACACACAATTACAAAGGCACTGTTAACAAACAAATGATAGATATCTCACAGAGACGAAGCTATTTGGAAGTATGGATAATTACAGAGCTTACGACCTATCATCGGCAAAACATTTTAAAGTTGTATATATGTAGCTGAAAATCTAGTAATTGTGTGTTCTTAGACATATTCAAATATTGCTAATAATATACTGGTCAAAAAAAAAATGTACAAAATTGAAAAATATTGATTTTTCAGACGTATTCTAGTATAATGTGTTAAAAAAATTACAGATAAAGAATATTACTTTAAATAATTTAAAAAAAAAACAATGATTCTCACTGTGACATATATGCTTTTTCAGGGAAATTAATTATCAAATTTAGTCCACATATGACGATAGTGTAGTGGTACTCGAAGTGTTTCCACGTATTAACATATATACAACTTTCAAAAATTTGATAGATATAGAAATTGATTAATGGGTGAGAATGGTGAACGTTATATTTATATAAAGTGACCACTTAAGCCAGCCGAACAGAGGTCGTTAGCCCTGTAATTACCCGTACTTCCATGTATTTCCATTAAAATATAATAAAAAATGGCTTCGTCTCTATGAGATATCTATTATTTGTTTAACAAAATATTATTTTTCGACCACAGTACGTTGTTTAGAGACCGCATTTGTAAAAACCGATATACTGTTTTAGTGCAGAGGGGGGTCTTATTTAGTTATGCTAAGCTAGGATATAATTATATTATATTATAGGCTTGCCTAGTTGGGCAATGTATTTAAATGTGTGTAAATGTGTAAATATGATACATTTTGAAAGAAAAATTCAGCTACAATACTTTTATATTATATTAATGATAACAAATAAATAAATTGCATTTATATAAAATTGTTTACAAGAATTTGTGAAAAATGTGATAGTACGAAAAGTTAAAAAAATGTATCGAAGCTTTATGTTTTCGTTGGACGGTAAAACAAATTCGGTGAGATGCCAGACGAAATTATTTTCGAAAAGCTTTTCCTCAGCCCTGAGCTCAGGTGCGTCCGGCCTGTCGCGCCCAAGCCAGCACTGTAATAATTAATTTTGCAAAGTATTCAGGAACCGGGTGACACTTCGCATTGTTCGCAAACAGGTCCGCGAAAATAACGGGATGCGCAGGATGAAATAAGAAAATGGCGCGCGGGCTTTAGGTTAAGACAGCACATAATAATTTATTCTTGAAACATTTTTTAAATGTTAAATGTGTCGTGATAATAAAAGTTTACGCCTGATCAGCTTCATTATTTTATTATATGATATTTGCGTATCACCGTGGTGCAAGACTTAATTATAGTTTATTTCCTTTTTCAAGTCAGTATTGAAGTATATATCAAACAGATATTTGTTAAACAAATTAACCTTTCACTTGCTTTGAATTGAATTCGAAACAGCGTACATGTAGAATTGAATTCTAAAACGAAGAAATACATCGATAATTACAATGTTCTTATGAGATACAATTGAATTATTAAATAAATAAAAATAATTACAGACAAAAACACAAACTTTACATGTTTCTTCCAGCCCAATATTTGAATAAACTACACCATCGTTAGCCGTACATTTTTGTGGCATATAAAACGCTCCGTGATCAATTTTCGCACAGATAGTAGTGGCGTGACGTTCAGTTACGTCGCTGGCGCTGGCAATGACGACAATTCCCGAATTAAATGCACGGAAAAAATTGTAACCATGCCAAGATGCATTAAACCCCGCTAGTTGAAACACATTTCGCTCCGGGAGCTGGTGAGCGCACGAAGCGTCAACAGATAATTTTTGTAAATATTATTTTTGTTCCTCTCGCTGTGATTTAGTCGACTGTTGTAGTATTCATTTTAAAAACAACCAACAAACCAACAAAAAGGAAAAATGTGCATATTTACAAACATTTTTGCTAAAAAAATGCTTAAACATTTAGATACACTATAATTTATGAATAACGATATTATTTTTTAAAAAAGCTCAACGTTGTATGGAGATATGGAGTATTTTATTTAGTGTAGTATGAGAAAACGATTTTTCAATTCCATACTCGTTTTATTTATTTCAATATTATTCCGTATATGGTGTTACGGTACCTTTGTGCCCGAGAGGAAATAAAGCCTTAGTGTCCGCCACCGATCTAGCTCAGCCTGGGTACTCTAGTGTGTGTGTGTATGCTTTGGTGTCGCCTGCTTCCTCACGTGGGATGATAGTGTATTCAAAGACAACTCTGCTTTTTACATTACACATTACACACATCGGATGTACGTAAAATGTTATATAAATCGTTTTTCTTCAGGTCAACTTTCCTCTGAGGGGGGTCACTTAAGTTTATCTATTTGCGCATGCAGCTGAGGATCCGGGCTGCCACACGCCCGTGTCAGGATTCGTCTCTTGCTCCAGGCGATACGTCGGATACCATCCCGACCCAGTCATGTCCATAACGCCAATTCATTGGAAATCGCCCTTATGCTGCTTCCTTCCTCGTTTCTCCTCAACCCGCGGGAGGAATAGGCGTATACATCTCTGGGTACACCGCGGTGATCTCACTCTTAATCTACGCTATCTCTCGCCGCCATATCTCTTTTCCAGCATTCCAACCAAAAATTACGTCTCGCTTTGCTGCCAACCAGAGTCGGATTCTCGTCCCTGACTGATCCATTTCGACAGTCAATCATCACAAGTCGGCAAAATAGGCTACGCAGACCGTAGGACCCAGCAGTAAGTGCCGATGAGACCCTATCTTATCTGCTAGTCTAATATAAATTGCTTTCGAGGAATGTCACATAATATCACTTCTAAGATTTGACTGAGAAGACGGCGTCAAGTGTTTTTTTTAGCAAAATTATGTCCGTCCGCATGTTGCTAACATATCAAAAGCGGCTATTCAAAAGTTTGGTTATTCTACATTCACCCTATCTATTTCTAACTCATCTATTCCGAGCCAACCTATGATGGTATTATGATTATATGACTGAATGTAAAAAATAAATAAAAATATATGTAATTATGACGAATCAAAACGATTCGGGATAGGGTGTAAATAATTTTTTTTAAATTTAAAAATTCACCCTATCTCCTTATCTTGCTCTTTCAGATTATCACCTTTTCCGCTGTCAATCCAACAATAAATAATACTCTTCAATGATTTCTTCACTTCCAAACTCCGGGACTTCTTCAGACAATCGAACAGTACTTGGAGAACCAGCTAAATTATTATACAAATATCAGATATCTCATAGAGACAAAACTATATTTTATTATATTTAATGGAAAATATGTAGGGTAATTACAAAGCTTACGATATATATATATCGTTCACCAATTATTATCCCTCAATCTCCACATTTATAATGTTTTTTAAAGTTGTATATATGTTAGTATGTGGACTCGCTTCGAGTACCACTATACCATCTACATCTATGATATATCAATATATATGAGATATTTATTTAATAACGGTGCCTTTGTAGGTAAAAATCCATTAATTGTGTGTTATTGGGCGTATTCAAATATTGCTCAATTATTGTAGATGATTACTGTTAATAAAAAAATATGTATAATGAAAACACTAGGATTATAATAATAAGTAATAATTATATGAACCAATTATATTCTAATTTTAAATATTTATTTAAAATGGGAATAATTTGAACAGTGACGAGATCCCCTCCAGCCTCTTGTGTTTCATCTCGACTACAGGAAATCTTCATTAATAAAGATAAATATATTAGTAATCTAAGTTTTAAATGACAAAAGTTTTTTGGGCGGTTTTCGGGGCTTGGCGGGACTTTGTGGCGGCATATTTCGCGGTTGATATTAAAACACCGCATCAAACAAACATTTGCGAGATGTTGAAGCAATATTCTGATGGAGAAATATCGTAACAGTTATTAAAAACTTTTTTTATAATACAGAAGTCGTGTATTATTTATTTTTATATTTTCACGGCTCGGTAATAATAATTTATTTATTGTGATAAATTACATACTATTACGCCAAAGAGATTTGAATGTGTTGTCAGAGAGGTGTAATCTGTTGAAAGAGTAATATTTTTATATTAAATCTCATATTTTCTTATCTACTTACTTACTTAACATCACGCCGTTTCACCGCGGGGATAAGCAAAGAGAATAGAGCTCCACACTTTTCTGTCCTGACACACAATTCTCGCCTTATTCATATTCGTACATCTTCTTACACAAGCTCGCCAATTGTTGAGGCTTCTAACACAACTATCCTCCATTATCTGGTTTAATTGGTCGTGCCAAGTCTTCCGCGAACGTCCTCTATTTCTGGTGCCATCAACACTTGCGTCATATGTATTTCTTACCATTCTCTCCTCATTCATCCGTTTCATATGACCAAACCACCTAAGTGATTCTTTTTTAATCTTAATCACTATACTAAAATCAGCTTTACGTTATTTCTTTATTTTTTCATTCTTAAATCTGTCATAATTAGATTTGCCACAAATACGCCAAAGTGATCTCATTACCACTGCATTCAGTCTAATTTCGTTCCTTTTCTGCCAGCTCCAAGCCTCATTTACATACATCAGTGTAGGTACCAAGATTCCTTTGTGCACCGCTAGTCTTGCCTCGGTTAACAAATTCCCGTTAGATATAATTCCATTCAAAGCGCCGTTCACTTTATTTTCTGCAGTTACCCTCCTTTCGATATCATTCTCAGCCTTTCCGTTTCTATCAAACATACTTCCCAAATATACAAACTTATCTACTTGTTCCAAATATTCATTACCTCCAAGTATTTAGCACGGTGTTTTACTTTCCTCCTTCTCGAATACCATCACTTTCGACTTGTTAACATTCATCATGAGGTCGCTTTCCTTGCATACATCGTACATTCTACTCACCAGATTCTGCAGTTCTTGTTCATTATTCACCACTAGTACTGCATCATCGGCGTACAATAATGCGTGATATGTTGATATATATGTATCTCCATAAAAAATGTTCTAATAAATAGGTTCAAAAATTTGTCGTTAATTTACTATGTATATGGCGTATATGTGGAAAATCTATTTATGATAGAGTAAAGAATGAAGACATCAGGAATGAATGTAAAGCTGATGTTAGTATAATGAGTAATATTAAGAAAGGATCACTTAAGTGGTTTGGTTATATGGAATGGATGAATGAGGAGAGAATGGTAAAAAATATATATGACGCAAGTGTTGATGGGACCAGAAATAAAGGACCTCTACGGAAGACTTGGCACGACCAGGTAAACCAGATGGTCCTATTAGAAGTCTCAACAATCGGCAAGCTTGGATGAGAGGATCTATGAATGTGGATGTGTCGAGTATTGTGTGTCAGGATAGAAGAATATGGCGCTCTATCCTCTCTGCCTACCCCCGCGGAGATAGTAAGTTAGTTAGTTTTAATTTGTGCATGGTACATGAGGATTATAGTTTATAATGTAATGTGTTTGTATAATTTCTGTCCGCCTATTATTAAAGGCATTTACTTATTATATCACTTTATGACGAAGATAATTCAAAGAATAATTGAATAATTGGAGTATAGTCATAAACACGTAAAGATCGCCGAGACGATTGACAGACCAAATATACAAGAAGTCTGTTGTCACTTCAATATTTGTTACCTACCATATTTACTATAATTATTATCATATTGATGGATAACATACAATCAGTATCAACATTTGAAAACATCAATATCTTCGCCCTAAGTCGCGTCATGTTCTCAAGCTTGAAAGTCAGTGTTATCAATAATGACGCACTGTGAAAAATGACGATGCAGTGGTGTGCCATGAACAAGCTGAGGATGGTGTTCGTATAATACAAATGTAGGATTATGCATTTATTATAATATCGCTTCCATTCTCATCATCACTACCCAGCGATGCTGAACTTACCTAGCAAGTACCGGTACATGAAACTCAACTCCCATCAACTTTAAAAATACTCAGTACCGACGGCATTTAGAAATACCAATGCGCACAGCAACGCAATGGAAAGGAGTATTTAAACAAAGTGTTTTATCGTATTATTTGGATACAATAACATTTTAAATACTCGATTAATGTATTAATTTCAAATATATTCATATAAAATTAATTTTGTCGAAAAATATTGTTTTTGCGCTACCGGGATTCGAACCTGGATCTCTATTTATTTCCAATCCGGGGAAGTACATTACCAATTGTGTTGCATCGCCAGTACTTTTCATAACAAACTTTCGAACCTGTATGTTACACTTTTTCAAATTAATACACCTGTCGTTCCATTATTTGAAAGCCATCTACATCTACAAAAACAATATTTTTCGACAAAATTGATTTTATATGAATATATTTATAATTAGTAGTAATTATAATAATAGTATTTAAAACATCACAGACCGTCTGTTCTGAATAATTACAACTTCACAATAGGAATATGTTCTCCTTAATACAATAACATTTGAATAAAGGTGTCACTTGTACACAAGAGATTGGAATTACGGGGGTGGTATCAAGTAATAAACCTTGGCCATCGTTCAAAGACCAGTGATATGTAGAGCTTCATATGTGATCAGGTGCCGTGTGCATTTACAGTTATCGGCATTATAGGAAATCGGCGATGATGTTGTTTAGAAATTATTCAAGAAAACTGATAAAAAAATATCTCATATAATTATGTTTATTGATTATTTCACCATAATATAGTGTGTAACAAAAAATTCTGTCTTTCTACCGTTAATTAATAAATAATATTATTAAGGAGAACACATTTTAATTGTGAAGTTGTAATTATTCAGAATATAGGTCAGTGATATTTTAATTACTAATTAAATGTATTTATTATAAATATTATTGTTGCTACCAAGATTCGAACCTGTATCTCTTCCAATCGGGGGGGAAATGCATTAACCGATTATGCCACAGCACACAGTACTTTGATGACAAATTTTCTAACCTGTATGTTACACTTTTCAAATGAATACATCTATCGTTCCATTACTTGAAAGCCATTTAATATGAGTTTAGTCAATCTACTATCAGTTTTACCCTAAATTACCAGATTTTTTAAGACATGGAATGGAATAACTTTCAGTACGTCAGAAATCAAGCATAAATAATACAAGAGAGAACCTATATTATTGATAAGTTTTATTTTGTTTATAAAAAAATTTATCTGAAGTAATTCATCAACTCAATATTTACAACACTGAAAATGGCATATATATGAATTTATGGAGATCATCAACGCATTCTGAATGATTCCATATCTGTATAAATCTGGGACAAATTTACATATTTATCATTCTCGACATTTCTATAATACCATAGATACTCGTAGATGTGGGCGTTTGTCGAGCTATCCGTATATACTCAAAAGATACGATATCACTGCATCGTGCAATTTATTGTGGGCCTGCCATTTTTAGATGTAAGTTATGAATCAGATAAAATGATTGAAAATTAATAATTATAATAGTAAAATTACTAAGTGGCCGCATATTATATAAATAATTTAATTAAAAATTTTAGGAGCATTTGAGATGCTAAAATAACAACTATTCTGAATTTTCCAATAATTTTTTGGAAAAAAAAACATTATTTTAACATTAACAAGGGTTTAGAAATTATACATACATAGAGGTTTACAGTTAGATACATTAGAAATTTTAGAAATAATAAAAAGTGTAAATAGCAAATTAAATATTATAAATATTTTTGAAAATTTTAAATTTGTTTTCGTAGTAGTTCCTACTTAGTTACCTACCACTTAGACTTTTATAGTTTATTTTTTATCTATACTTGTATTTTTAATTGTAGTACACATTTTTTCCTGAACAAGATGCCATATGTATCGAAACATGTTGATTTATCAATAAATAGTGTTATTATTAGAACACATTCTTATTGTGAAGTTGTAATTATTCAAACATAAGTCCGTGATATTATAAATCTTACTAACACTAGAAGTTTTTGTTGTGATGTTGCAATTTCAGAATATAATTTTGTGGCATTTTTAATAAAAATTAAATGAATCAACTAGAAAGACGTGCAGAAAAAAATCTACCGAAAAAATATATAATTTTTTGGGATCCTGTTGTGTCCTGTGACGCCAGCTGTATTCCGCTACGCCCATGGTAATCACTCTTCCTTGATGAATATTGGTTGACATGACATGATAGTATAGATAACAAATTGAAATCTATTCACGATCACAATATTACAGATTACAATAAGTTCTTAGTTCTATCTGCTTTGGAAGATATGGAGCGAAAGTGACCATTCTCTCGCGGTCCGTTATACTTAAGCATTCTCCCTGACATACCACTCCATACGCACACATACACACATACTTTTCTGTCCCGTACGCGCGTGCGCCTGTCATCCGTCTTCATTTCATGGACATCGCAGTTTCATTAGAATCGTTAAATGCAATCAATTGCATTTAAAAATAGAATTATAGGCATTAATTTTAACGAACTGTTGTAAACGTTATTTCTAAACGTATTTCTACGTATAGGAAAAGGTTCAGAAACGAATTTTGGTAACACCTAAAATATTTTTTCAATAAATACCTTATTTTTATCTGAAACGGCATGATGGTAAGATAGTCAAATAGCAGTTTGTTTATTTATTTATTTATTCAGACTTTATTGACATACATATTTTTGTTGTAACTGAGGTGAATATATTATAATATAACATGATAAACATAAGATACAACTATATTGCAATTAAAGACTCGTAGTTTAGTTTTTTCGTGCTGTTGTGGTGTTATTTAATAAAGATTCGACAGAAATAAAAATAGAGATAAAAAAAAGATAAAAAATCGAAATATAAATGTAGTGAGAGTGTTGTAGAACTAGTGAATTATTAGTGGAGGCACTTTATAATGATTATGTTAGAATGTTGGATAGCCATGAGTCTGATGCTCTCTACCCGATTGGATCATATATTGGGTCCTTATTTGTGTAATCTTATTGAAGTTGAACGGTTTCTAGTTGGTACTGAATGTGTTGTACAGTTTTATAGCTAAGAATATGTAGAATCTTTGATAAAATGTCGTTGATGCTCTCGGAACTGACGGGTAGATGCTCGTTGCTTGTCTTGTGTTGTGTTCATTATTTATTGTTTGGGGTGAGTTGTTATTAGCATGGAAAAATTGTACGAGTCTCAACATAAAGATTTGTCTTATGTCTACGGCATTGTACCCTTTAAATATAAGATCTGATGGATATCTAAAGGGACGACCATTTATTACCTTAGAACTGTTTTTTTGTGCTCTTTTTTCCGACTCTAATATTGTTTATGCTGCTCCTCCCCAAACTAAAATACCATAATCAATTAAGAAGCAGAGTGTTCTGTGGTATACAACTTCCTTTTTTCTCTTATCTCCTTTTTATATCTTCCCAATCACGTATGGTCTTTCTCGTTCCACTTCCACCTATTTTATAATGATAAATAATGTTTTTAACTCTAGTAATGGTCGCACAGTAGTATGCTTTATGCCAACTGGCCTATTTGAAACTTATACTTATAAACGTTTTTTTTAAGGTATAGAACTTTTAAAAATGAAATATAATAAATAAAAATCGTGCTAATGGCCAAATTATTAGCTTTATTTGAAATATAATTTTATGCTATTACTATTAAAAATAATTTCACGCATATGCTGCAGCTGGCTCGAATTAAGCGCAATATGGAAGTCCAATTTTCGACCAATTTTTGGAGCAGCTGGGGTCGTATATCGGCAATAACGTGACTAATGTTGGCTTCCAAGTCGTTTTATTTTTTTTAGTTTAACGGTGTAGACTAGCGACTTTACGTATCCGTACAGAAAATAATCTAAAGGTGTTACACGATCTTGGAGGCCAATTCGCAGGTCTATTAGGCGAAATTAAGCGCTCATCGAATGTTTCTTTCAATAAATTGATTGTGGCGCACGCTGTGTAACACGTTGCGTTGTTTTGTTGAAACCACAGCTCTTTCACATTAATTCCATTCAATTGGGGAACAAAAAAGTCAGGAATCATGGATCTATAGCACTCTACATTGACTGTAACGTTCTGGCTGGCATCATTTTTGAAGAAACAACAGCTTCTTCGCTGCGCACTGTACAACATCTCTGCGAATACGTATTATCAATTATATGTATGCGTAATACGAAAACTATCCATGTTTATTCGAATTACGTGCTCGGATAGATGATTATGACGACCGTAAAATGGACGTAGTGCACGGTAAGTTTCGCGAACTGAACCACAATTTTCGAAATAAATAATTTATAAGTTCGCGTTCCGGCATAAGTCTATTTATGGTGAAATGGCAAACTATACTGAGCACAAATCAGCTTTCAGCTTTCAAATTGGTTGCCACTGGAGAAAGTGTTACCAATTCGAAAAACAAACCTTCAGATGTTCAGTGCCTTCCACCTTTACCCCGCCACTAGTCAGTCAAACAGCGACCTTGAATCTGAACGGTTAAATTTGTTGATCTTTGGCGCGCTAGTGAAATAATTGCATACAGTCCACTACATCCGGAGGTGATCGAGAGATCGAGGAGAGATGGAATTCGGTTTGTTAATTTTTCCTGTTTCTGGCACCTAAAGTGCGATTCCATCGACGTCTATAATAACAACAAAAGAAATATGAAATAAGAAAAGCATCAGTGTGTATGTTCCTACAAGCGCAATATTTTAGATGAACCTCCACCGAGGATAACGAAGTTATCTTTTTTAAATCCCATTTTTTCCAATTGAGCGAAAATTACTCCGCTCCGGTGTCGTCGGCGGCGAGTTTCCGCCCAAATTTTAAAATAATTCACAATAATAATCCCACCCCGGCGAAACGCCTAGAAGAGCAACAACTCTTTGTAAGAGTGGTTTGAAACTTTGCTCTTAAAACTTTTCCCGCCTTTTTTTGGCGCGGGAGAGCGTCACCGCATTTTTTCTCGACTCGACTAACAAAACATTTCGTATCCATTAAGTAGTGGTCTGGGGAGGGGGGAAGGAGGTGGTAAACAAAGGAACATTTTCCGACTGGATATTTATTTTCTCAAAAACATCTGCTCGCTGAGACACGAGGATATTTGTATGTTTAAGTATTCATGCACGCATTTGGAATGCAATGACGTGTTGGCTCTACAGTAACCCGATATTGCCATAAGAATGTGTTGTATATACATATCAATTTGTATATAATATGAATTTACTAACATAGTAGAGTAATATAACATAACGTTGTTTACTTTCTTGTTCCTTCGACTGGTATCCCAGGTTTTATTTTTGTTGGTATGATTAATATATGTAGTGTGAAAGTGACCGTTTATTGCGACCGGGGAATCGCTGTCAAACCACGGTTGGAGTACAATTATGGTTGGTACCTCGCCAGATCTTCTAATGAGTAGCTCCGGGAGTGCATCATTACGAGCGGTCAGAATAATATCTGGAGATCGGGGCACATGAAGAATAATACTTCAAACTATAATAACAGAATAAAGGGTAAAATACGTCCTGATAAAGCTTGAGACAAGCAAAACCGGTTGACTTATAATAAATTTCGTGGTTTCATACAAAGTTATTTAATCTAATATATTATTTTATTTTATATAGTTTGTCAAACCCCAAAGTGATTGCTTTCTACAAAAATACAAATTAAATGTATTAATTAGAGTATTAATGTAAAATTATTTTTTCTAAAAAATGTTGTTGCTACCGAGATTCGAACCTGGATCCTATCCGGGGAAATGCATTAACCGATTATGCTACACCAACAAAATAAGTTGTCTTTAATTCTTGTTTACTATTCGCTATATTTACAATCACTGATAATTTAACAACATTTTTGTTTACGGGACTTGAATGACCCAATAGTAAATAAAGGGTTGAGCTTTGAAACAAAATAATAAACAATATTGAAAGGTACATAACGATACGGCCTAGAATTAAAGGATTCGTTGTATGTATTCAGGATAATAAATCAACTATAAAGCTTAGGCTTTCATATGTTGTTCAAATAACGTTATGTTCGCAATCTGGTGAAGTATTGATTTTAATGGTTTATAGTCGAATAGATTGCCAATTTATTATAAGTAAGGGATCAAATAATTGTTTCTGTTTGAATTGGGCTTATGTTTTGAAGACAAACTGTTTGCTTTCAATAAACTTGATGGTAAATTGTTTAAGTTGTCGGTCCCGATAAGTTTGTACTAAATTCACGCAAATATAACACAATCGCAGTTCACACGCACGCATGTGTATAGCGATATGTCGATGCTGGATATTTTAAGGTGCATGAGTGGAATTTATGGTACTAGTTGCAAAATCAGCAACCTCCATAATTAGTATTTTCTATCTTTTAATGCAGTTTTCTTTTCATATAGTTGTTACTAGTTATTATTCTATATATTAGAAAGATGTACATATATAATCAATTATATCGAAAAATATTGATGTTGGGCTACCGGGATTCGAACGTGGATCTCTTTCCAAATGGGGAAAGGTGCATTATCCAACTATACTACAGCGATGAAATTTTATGCGACAAATTTTCGAACCCATATTTTACCTTTTTGATATTAATATATTTAATCGTTCCATTATTTAAAAGAGTCATCTACCTTATTTTCACGGAATCTCAAATACCTTTGTGTAATCTGATAGCAGACGCCAGAATTATCAATTCATTAGCGTTTGCTATCAGATTACACAAAGGTGAAAATAAGGTAGATGGCTCTTTCAAATAATGGAACGATTAAATATATTAATATCAAAATGGTAACATATAGGTTCGAAAATTTGTCGCTAAAAAATTGTCGCTGTAGCATAGTTGTATAATACACCTTCTCTAGTTTGGAAAGAGATCCAGGTTCGATAAAATTGATTTTATATGTATATATTTCTAATTAATATATTTAATTCATATTTAAAATATGACAGTCCTGTGTTCTGAATAATTACAACTTCACAATAAGAACGCGTTCTCCTAATATAGTTTTTACTAATTATTATTGTATTAATTAGAAATATGTACATATAAAATCAATACTGCTGGGATTCGAACCTGGCTCTCTTCCGATTCGGGAAATGTATATTAACCGATTATGCCACCGCGCACAGTTAATTGAAAAGTGTAACAAATAAGTTCGAAAATTTGTCGTCAATGTACTGTGTGTTTTAACATAATCAGTTAATGCACGTTTCCCGGATCGGAAGTGATCCAGGTTCGAATCCCGGCAGCAATAGCAAAATTTTTGATAAAATTGATAAATTTTTTTTGTACATTTTTCTATTAAATACATTTAATTAGTATTTAAAATATCACAGAGCTATGTACTGAATAATCACAATTTCACAATAAGGACGTGTTATCATTAATAATATTTATTAATAATCTAACTTTTTGGCCTTTTCGGTGTAAATTAGTCATTAAAAATGGATGTAAGTTAGAAAGTCAATTGTTTTTGCCCTATTCCATTTATATTAAGAATCTACAAATATCAGACTTCACTTCTATGAAATTAAAATGTCTGCCAGTATAAAAAATTGTTTATTTCGGAAAGAAAATGTTGTATTTTTTGTGTTTTAAACCAGACTTCAGCGATTATCATTCACAGCATGGCAACAGCTGTCGCCAATTGCTTGCTGTTAGGCCTTACGGGCGGCTATTGTGGCCGCTTCGCGGCCAGTGGTGAATTCCCCTAATATATTGCATTAATAGTGCATCATGTAGTGTACTTTGCCTTTATTTGCAGTAAAGGCCGGTTGTGTGATCAGTAATAATATTTTACTATAGTAAAAAATATTTATTTCTCGAAAGTACATCCTCTAGTAAACTCATTTTACTCTGCAGTATCCGATAGTAAAAACGAGAATCGATAGTTAAATATGGCGAAAATGAATATCAAATTTAGTCCATATATAGCGATAGTTAGTATTAACATATATATAACGAAGTGATTCATATTAACATATATATATATATATATATATTAAGTGATCACTTTATACAAATATAACGTTCACCATTCCGTTCATCACCGTTCATATCATTTTTTTTAAAGTGATATATATATATATATATATATATATATCACTTTAAAAAAAATGATATGAACGGTGATGAACGGAATGGTGAACGTTATATTTGTATAAAGTGATCAGCTAGCCGAAGACAGGTCGTAAACCCTGTAATTACTCATACTTTCATATTTTTCGATTAATAAAAAATAGCTCCATCTCATATATATATATATATATATATATATATATATATATATATATATATATATATATATATATATTATATATAATATAACATATATTATATATAACAAATAATATATATATATATATTATATATAACAAATAATATATATATATATATTATTTAATTATTTAAAGTGATATTATTTAAAGTGATATATATATATATATATATATATATATATATATATATATATATATATATATATATATATATATATCACTTTAAAAAAAATGATATGAACGGTGATGAACGGAATGGTGAACGTTATATTTGTATAAAGTGATCAGCTAGCCGAAGACAGGTCGTAAACCCTGTAATTACTCATACTTTCATATTATATATATATATATATATATATATATATATATATATATATATATATATATATATATATATATATATATATATATATATATATATATATATATATATATATATATATATATATATATATATATATATATATATATATATATATATTATATATAATATAACATATATTATATATAACAAATAATATATATATATATATATATATATATATATTATTTGTTTAAATATATTGAATTAATATTTTAATTACTTCTGATTTATTTTTCTATGTATTTAATTAAAGACAATTAAAAAAATTCGCTTTCCATGGTAATCATATACATTACTAAACGTGATAACCAAACACTTTTACGTGATATAATTGATTACATATCTTGAACGTTTTATATTGCTACGTAGGCTGTGTATTTTATGTCGGTACCGTGATACATACGGACTGACATAAGTATGTAATACATGTTAAATTTAAATATGTTCTTATTTATTGTACACAGTAACATTTTCTATCAAAAATAAGTTGATTTTTGCAATGATTTTCTTTATCTTTAAATTTAACATGTTGTTCATAAATTTATTTAAAATTGAATTTTCAAAAACACGTAAAAATATCATTTCACATAGAATATATATTTGATGCCGCTTGTTCTAATGCATGAAATAATAATAAATTAATTTTTTCTCAGTCTAAAAATATTGACAAGTTATTTCCGTTCTTTTCTCTCCCATCGGTGTCGTCTCGCTCTGACGCATGGGCGTATTACTTATTCCGGCAACGATCTTGTCTGTAACAAAAGGGGTCACCCATCCACGGCCTTAATGGCTACACCACTGGCCGCTGCCCAAACACTAAAGGTTTCTCAAACTCACGTGCAGCATAATTTAATTAAAATTTAATATTTTAATTTAAATATGTAAACAATAAGGAAATACGTAGTATTTTTGTTTAATAGCGATGCATTCATGAAATACTTAAATAGAGATATTATTACATTAATTTAATAATATATTGCGAATTTAGTCACTTACAGGTGAGTCTCTAACGCTATTTTTATTTATTACATGTAAAAAACATCGCCTCAACTTTCATCATCTAGAAACCGCAAAACCAAACTGAACGCACCCAGCAGGGCGGTACTTACAATACCATAACTGCCAGCCATAAATACACAGTGTGCGATATTATTCCCAAACGTCATTACGCCACTACTCGTCAATATATACCAAAGTCTCTCGAGTGGCAGCTCCAAAAACCGCATCTAATACGATTTCGCTCAACTAATATTACTCACAAGCTTTTAGTGACGAGAAAAAATGCTACTTTTGACTCACTGGTGTGATTGTGATTGTTATTCGATAATATCAGTGATTGAAAACTGTGACTGTGATTATAGTTTCATCACGCATGTCTCGCATGATATCACAATATATGAAATAAAAAAACAATTTTAAGAGTATTTACTCACATTATTCAAACTTCATTTGCGTTAAGAACTTATTCTAGTATTTATAATTAATATATATCTAATTTAATATAATCACAAAAATAATGAAAACTTCTAAATTTAAGTTTATTTTTCAGCATTTCAGGTCAAATGCGTATAACGTTTTGACTAAACCTACTAGATGACACTTATCACGATTTATAACATTATGAATACTTTTGTTTCATATGCACATGCGCCGAATCACGGTTCACAGCCAAATATTAATAAAAATAAAAAAATGAATCACGAATCACGATATTCCCAGATATTCAATCACTGATAATGAGTGTGACTCAAAAATTTCAGTGATTGACTCACGCTTCGTGATTTTGAGATCATCACTAAAAACTTTGCACAATTATTCGTCGTCCATCTTTCATAAAAGTGTATCTCGTTTATATTGCTCGGGTTATACAATATATTGCTCAAACATATTTCCATAATCCATTCAAACAGGCATATCTGAATTTTATTCCAGTCAAATAAGATTACATACAAACATTTTGATGTTACCATACTTATGTATTTCGATATCATTCTTACAAATGACAGTAATAAGAAATACTAATAGGAAAGAATATAATGCACTATATATATATATACTAAGAATATAATGCATTATATTAGTGCATTATATGTTGCCCTTCCTAGAATTGTATTTATTTAGACATACATAACATTTGTACAGCTGCAAAAAAACACAGTTCGTAACATATATTTTACACTCATTTAATATGCATTGCCCAACTAGGCAAGCTTGTTTTAGACCAAATTGGTATGCAAATACATTTTACAAAACTCATTGAAGGCAAAACATAATAAGATCGAATACATAACATACAATACAAGTAAACATGAAAATATTAAAAAAAATATATATAAATATACAGGGTGGCCCAATAAAAGTGGGCCCAAAATCTCGTAACACATGAGTTATTTCAAAACATAATATAATTAATTGTAATTCTTAATGCAATTTTTTTTGCACAATATTTAGTTTATCAGAAATCATCAAAACACCCCATATTGCATAATCTACTAGGTTTAAATCTGGGCTGTTCGGTGGACACATGGCTGGCTCAATGAAATTAACATTCTCACGACGAAAAAAGTTGATTGTATTTCTGGCAGTGTGAGATGGAGCACCATCCTTCTGTAATGTCGAACTATACTCCAGGCATTGTTTTGAAACTTTTTGAGCATTTTCCTAGCACCCCAACGTTTTTTAATTCGTAAATTTTTGATCAGAATACGGTTTTTTGTCATTTATTTCATGTATATTTTTCTTTTAACATTTATTTCTTCTCTATGACAGTAAGACTCGTGTATAGAGAAGGAATAATACGAGAAATTATGTTTCAGTTAGTCTGTGTACATATTTTTTTTACTTAAGATACAAATTTATAGTAGTCTGTAAGTTTTTTAATTGTGATGGAGAGATTGTTAAAAAAATTGATGCCTTGATAAATATTGTGATTTTGGGTTGCTGTATATTTTAGTTTTAGTATATCAATTTGGTCTCTAAACCTTGTAGATCGCAATTCACTTCTAAAATTTAATTGATTTTTAATTTTGAAAATTTGGATTATTGAATTTTTTTTTGTATAATTCAATTATTTTTGGTGCTTTGAAATCTGTGAAGAGTTATGTATTGGGATAGTCTTTTTTTTTAGAATAATTTTTATTATCATTTTTTGAGTGATTTCTAATTGTGACATTGAAGTTTAAAATTTATATGCTCCTCCTCACATCCATTAATACTGTATTGCAAATGTGACTACAAACGCGTAGTGTATTATTTTCAGATTTGTAAGTGATAAGATGTTTCTGAGTCTTATATTCTTATATATCACAGACATAATAAAATTGCGATACTGTGATGACCGAGTATCACCAGATTCCCTCGGTGTTCTATCCTCTCAGTAATGACTAATTTCTTGGGTTCCGATTCCTTGTAAGTGAAACTCAGTATGTCCAGGTAACAATATTAAGTTTATTGCAGTAACGTACTTATATTCAATAATAATTTCACTGATAATCCAGTTATTCAGGAGAAGCTGCCTCCTATAAAGACGGCCTCTTATAAAGTTCGTACCCCGCCACTCATCTACTCACTTTCATGACACAAACACGCATATTTACAAAGTGACAGTTCCCACAGATACAAAAAAATATCAAACTATTCGGTGAGTAAATAAAAAATTTAAACTCCTTCCGAACCTGTAACACTTACATCACCCTATAATATACCGTCTCCACGATCTGACAGACAAACAGACCAGTTTGTGTAAGGGCTGGGAGGGGGAAGGAGGTAAGATTTTTTTAGATAAAAAAATGTTATTTTCTCAGAGTAGGCAACATTTTGGAATCTCGGCCACACAGTCGAGAGTATGTATTTAATATGCACAAGGCTCGAAAGCTTTCGAATGTTAAACACACTCTCATGAGTTATGAAGGATAGATTGTGGTGATTTGCAGTTTTTTGTAGGCCGGCTGCTATATTTGGATCTAGAAAATAATTAATCGGGCACCACGCACCGGGCGCACCGCTATCCGCTCCCTCGGATGCCTGCTTTATCACAGGTTGTGCGCAGAATTTACAATGTGAAAAACAAAAACTCAGTTAGTTAGCGAAGCAAAGTAATGGCAACTGCGGGGCTGCTATGAACTGTATATAACAGAGCGTGAATTTTAAAACGCATGAAATTATTAATATAAAAAAAAATACAAATTAAATGTATTAAACCGGGGAATGTGCATTATCTAAGTATACTACAGCGACAGTACTTTTCAAGACAAATTTTCGAACCTATACGTCACAATTTTTCAAAATTAATACATCTATTTCATCGTCCATTATTTGAAAGCCATCTATTTTGTTTTTACGGAATCTCGAATGCCTTTGAGTAAACCGATAGCGGACGCCAGAATTACCAATATATTTCTATTAAATTTTGGACACATTGATACAACTTATATATTATTGAGAAGGACACACATAGGTTCAAAAATTTGTCGTGAAAAGTATTGTCGTGTAGCACTTTCCCCGTTTTGGAAAGATATCCAGAGCAACAACAATGTTTTACTATTTAATTGATTTTATATGTATATCTTCTTAATTAATACATGTAATTAGTATTTAAAATATCACAGACCTATGTTCTGAATAATTACAGCTTCACAATAAGAATATGTTCTCCTTGATAATAAAATTACATTACTGCACACATTACACAAAAACATGCGATTTTTTTCACTACACCATCATTGATTTTTTTTTTGAGCATTAAAGAATATATTTGAAATAAAGATTATTACTTTGCTAGACGTAGTCTGTTTTAAAGCAATTACCTGTATAGCTTTTATAAGTTGTATATTCGACCCCTTAGAATAACAAGGTTCCAACTAACATTTTGAGTTATTGTATGTAATGGGTTCCTAATGCATTATTCTGTATTTTTTTCCATACACACCAACTCTAGTTAACAGATATTAAAGAAAATAACAAGAGCTGAAAGTTCCAATAGCATAAGTTATTTATTTCAATTTATGGATCATTATTGTTAATTTACTATGTTTTTATTTATTTTTAAATTCCCTCATCTCGCAGTGGTCACTGATAATACTGAAAATAAGTTAAGATCTTAAAACTGATTATATTTGCATTCTCAAAACTAAATATACATGAATTATATAGCTTATTATCTCAAAACAGCATCAGTTTGAGATAGAACCTTGTTATTCTAAGGGGTCGTATTGTTAAGGTGCAATTAAAAGTTTTAAAATGGATTTTTGTTAAGTTAGCCCAAATGACAAATTAGTGTCATTTTATATTCTACCCACATCAAGCAACCACTTTGTTATTTTTGGTTTAAAATCGTTAATCGCTTTAGACCCTTTAAGATCTAGTGGCAGTTTATTAAATATAAACGGTGCAAAAAATAAGAAAGATCGTTGACCAAATTCGGAATCCATATTTTGGCACTAAAAAGTAGCCTAAGGTTTTGCTCCTTTTGGGTGTGAAGTTAATTTTTATTTTTAATTGGTTTTAAGATTTATTTGGTAAATAGTTCACTTGTATCCATAACGCGAAAGGATTTAACAAGTTCTTCGGAGTTATGTCTAAATGGCCTCTTGTTTGTCACTTTGATTACCCATTTCTGAGTCTTTATTAGAGAATCCATTAAAGTAAGAGCTGCAACGCCCTATGCGCATATTGCGTAACTGATGAGACTGACAAAGTGAATAATTCATGAAAATATAAAGTTTTATCAGTTGACAGTAGGCCCTAGTTGCAAAATCAGCAACTTCCATTATTAAATTCAGTTTTTTCTTTTAATGTAGCTTGTATACATGGCAATAATTTATTATTAATCAAAAAATTCTATTTTTTACGTAATCGGTCATTAAAAATCGGTATTAAAGAATCATAAACATGAAATACTCTCCCAGAATGGTGATGGAGATGGACATGATATTTTGAGTAACAGTTAACACGCAGGAACTGGCGATGTTGCAACTGAATCATCCGCCTAAGATACTCCAACGCAATACCCAAACTTTAATGAAACCCAATAAAGCCTGAGGTTTTTTTCATTTCAAACAGTCTCTTAATATATTTTTACATGTATCTCCATAAAATTATTCACGCGTCAGGAGCGCTGGTTTTACGCACCGGTAAATGGTAAGGTGCGTTCAGGGATCATCGGCGGTAATGTTCACTATGGAGGCAATATACTTAGTTTCACATTTCATCGTTCTTTATTTCATTTCTACCTTTGTTCACTGCACAATAAAAAGCTAAAAAGAATAACATCAAATTTTCTACACCTTATTTTTAGGGCTTAATAACAAATAATAAATATGTGAAAAATTACATTTTCAAACGCAAAAACATGAATATCCTTCTAACTTACGCCATCAGTGGACAAAATGGTTTCGAAAAGTCGCATTTTGAGGTGAAAAAGTAAATTGGCAAAAAAATAAGGTTCGCAATAATTTAGTGGTTGTCGTCGCTAACTTTGAGGGCGGCGCGAACAAGGTATTTGAAAACTTCTTAAAATATTTTCTGTGTATTTTCCGTCCGCCGGTTCGTTTTTGTTTTAAATTCCCCCTCAAACTGTACACTTTTTGGGGCAAACTTTCCATGTCGTAAGCTGCCGTATGTGAGACCGAAGTTGGGGCTGCTTCCCGAAAGCTTTGTGTTTCCTGAAACTCCCTGTCCGGACTCCGGCTGGTCAGCCCATTACACTTTATGATGACGGGATCGCGAGCTGGGACTTTACAAAACCGCGCAAAAAGTTAAGGTGCGGTTTGAAGACTTAGATGATGTGTTCGTCCTGTGCCCACTATTTTAGACTCCACTTTATTTTGCAGAAAACATTTTGTAAAATGTATTTTTTACATGTGTTTTAAGACAGTTATACACATTTTTTATAATTGTAAATCAGAAATGCGTGCATGATAGAGTGTATATCAATTATTTTATTAAAGAAAACACATTCTTATTGTGACGTTGTAATTATTTAGAACACAGTTCTGTGATATTTTAAATACTAAATTAATGTATTAATTATAAATATATACATATAAAATCAATTTTGTCGAAAAATATTGTTTTTGCGTCACCGGGATTTGAACCTGGATCTCTATTTCCAATCCAGGGAAGTACACTACCAATTGTGTTATAACGCCAGTATTTTTCATGACAAATTTTTCGAACCTATATGTTACATTTCGCAATTTAATACACCTATCATTCCATTATTTGAAAGCCATCTACTAGTATTTGAGATTCTGTAAAAATAATGTAGATGGCTTTCAAATAATGTAACGACAGGTGATTTAATTTGAGAAATGTAACATATAGGTTCGAAAAATTTGTCAATTACTTTGTTCAAAATATGATGAATATTATGTACGAGTGTATAATAATGGCGGACCCACAGCCTACTAAGGACCGACGCAATAAGCTCAAGGCTACTATCTCGATACTATTCATTCGCTGCCTCGTTGGAATTTTTTAACCTTCACACTCCCGGGGCTCGAGTTGACGGTCAGTTGACCGCCCAAGATTTTGTATCATTGTTATGAGGTTTTCTTTCTTTAAAGTGCCTATTTCAATATAATACGGACATAGGATCTCTAACATAATGTTGCAAACACAATTTTGATCAACAAAATACTATTACCTAGGTAAATAAACAAACAAAAAAAAAGTCAAATACCTGAATGAAACATAAGAATAGCTATTAAATTTTCTGTAATTTAATTTTTTTAACCCTATATTTGCGAATATATTATTATTAGAATTTAAAAAAGAATATTGATTATAGTTACTTTTGACAGAACAAAAAAAAAACAATAATAGTGAAAGTAAAAAGCTTATATAAAGTTATACACAAACACTGGAGTACTGAAAAAATCTATAAAATAGATAAATTATACATTCTGAAGTTTACGAGAAGAAACAATCTGATAAGCGCTGGTAAGACGGTGAACTGACCGTCGATCCTGACTTCACCTAGTTTGAAGCTGTAATGAGTGGCAGAGAAAAGTGAACTGTGAGTAGGATCTAGCGGAAGAGAGTGCAACTAGAGAATACTTGCCCTTCCCACCGCCCTCTAAGCTTTGTGGAGTAAGGGAATGAAGGTAAATGCTCCTTGGTAACTATTTCATAGCGCTCCGCATAACAGGATGATACCACACAGCCGCCAAAACAAAATTTGCCCTCATTGTTCCAGGTTGTTTCACTTTAGTAGTAAATAATATTTACAGTAATATAATACAATGAATAATAATACAATTAACGAGGCCGGGGAGTAGAGGAAAAGTGAAGAGGCATTCCTTTCCGGGAAACGAGACTGCACAAAATAAAATCATATAGGAGATTCACTCACCACGCACCACTGCCGGCAGATTTAACCCACAAGAATAGTACATCGCAGATCATATTTGGGCAGAAGGTAGAAAATAAGAATAACAAAATGAAAAAGAGATAGTTTTTATTTTTTATTTATTTACACCCAATCCCGAATCGTTTTGAGAGTTGTTTACCCTCGTTTCGATTTGTCATAATTACATTTATTTTTTTATTTTTTTTATTACATTCAGTCATATCATCATAACACCATCATAGGTTGGCTCCGGTATCGTCGTACCTGTATAATATGAGAGATTTGTTTTGTCATATTAATTTCAAAAGGCAACCAGAAAGAAGCTATAGAAATCACACACCCCCAAAAGGGGAGGATAAACGTCACATTTATGTATTTCAGTCGCAGAACTCGGTCACAGTCCGGCAGAAATTCACCCTGTCCAGGTTGCAAGAATGCGAGGGAGAGACAATTGAATGCTCTGTTAGGTCTCTCTAGCCACTGCTCTTCTAGACATCGCCCATCCCAGCAACCCCCGGCGGGAGACCCACACCTTAATAAATACCCGGAAATGTCAGAAACAAGAGATAATGATGAACTATTCAGCAGTCCTCCGGAGGATGTCCCATCTGGAGGCGCACACTCGAACAAAGGCCCTAAACAACTCCAGATTCCTGCCACGCTATACGAGTGTATAGTGTATATGGGAATGCGGCAACGGAGTGAACATCTGGTGATCTCCCGATGACCTTGTTGAACCAGGCTTTCTGTACAGCTGCAAGTCACCACTCTATTCCCCGCTCAGATCGTCTTAATCGCTATCTTCTCAGCATCGGTTCCATCAACAGCTTACATTTACCACTCCGCGCCATCGCGTTTGGTTAATAATCAAAATATAACTTTATTATTCTAAAGATAGGTTTTTACTTTGTGATGATTTAATCAATGAATAAAATCAAATAACTTTGCAAATCAAAACATTTTATTATTATCCTAGAAGGTCCGGTTCCGGGACACGTTCACCCTGTCGGCCCCGCTTCATCAGATTCCAACCAACCACCATACCGTCAAGCTCTTTTGCAATAATTCCTCTGCCTCGATTATCAAGAGTCGTGTAATGACTGTACTTAACGTTAAACTGGGTAATATTGTATATTGTATCAATATTCATGGCGATCTAATCATTCCGTGGAGAATTGAAGCGTTTCCTTAATCGAATTGTCTCTGTTCCCACAGCCCTCAGCCGCAGCCATATCTCTTGTTCTATAGCCAGCTGAACAAAGCATATTAAAAGGTAAATTTTAATATAACAACAAAATCAGCGTCACAGGGGGTAAACCAAAATCGGGTAGGAGGAGTTAATTGGAGAATTACACGGGCATTAGAATGGGAAGCATGATTAAGTGAGAAAATATTCCTTATAACTTTTTTCAGTATAAAAGAGTACATCTATCTGTTATACAAATTATCAAGTGTATCTTTGTGCAAATCCATCTTGAGCTATGGTATTGATATTTGGAGGAGTGCGTCAGGTATACATATACATTAAGTAAACATTTCTCAGAAGACTATACTTAGAGTAATACTCTGCCGTGACTTTCCGTGTCCTTCAGAGCCACTTTTTAGGGAATTTCAGGTTTTGAATTATATGTGCTGATTATACTAACTAGTTTTCATAGGAAAATAAGCACTTGTTAGGACTGAAAGATATTATCCCACAAGAGCAAATAATTTCAAATCGTTTAATGCAATTTCCTCGGGTAGGAAGAGATCCAGGTTCGAACCCCAGTAGCAACAATAATATTTTTCGATAGAATTGATTTTATACGTATATCTTTCTAATTAATACATTTAATTTGTATTTAAAAAAAAAAAAAGAATATAATTTTTTAATTAATTGTAAACGTAATTAATTGCTGTAGTGGATTGTTAACATGAGTCCACGGATGAGGAAGAGGTCCAGGTTCGTATCCCAGTAGCAACAAAATATTTTTTCAATGAACCTTTTCCTACGGGGCTACCGTAAATCAAAGGTATATAGTAACAATCCTCCCTTTCTGGATCAATTGAAAAAAAATATTCGAGAAGTAATGGCAGCAATCACGGAGAATACGTGCCGATCAGTTCTCAGAAATTGTACCTCCCATTTAGAAGAGCGCCAGCAAAATAACGGATCACGTTTAAAAAACATATTTATAAGGAAATAAGTTTCCAGAGACTTGCGTGATCGCTGCTATAACTTCATTACTTAAATGCAAAATCATTTTATTTTTATTAAACCCATCTATTATTTTATTACAAAAAAAATATTATGAAAAAGGCTTTTGGGACATTTTGTTTGATCATTTCCTAATAATTGATTGGAAAATTCTGAAAAATCATTACTATTTAAATATTTTAAATTATTTTCTGCCGCTTTTTTGTTTCTATTAAGTATTTATTATATTAAATTTTCTAAATACTACCGTACCAAATTTGTTAAATTCTGTTCATTGATTACAATTACAGTTGAAATCAATGATTTTTGGACAATACTTAACAGAATAGTGTATTGCAGTCTGTCGATGGAGGTCATTGCATACTATGTTAAGTACCACATAATATATATATGTATTTATTAATTCTATTTAAATACATTATTTATTTTGTAATTGTCCTAATAGATATAGCAATTTGTAAATCAATAAAGTATTTGGCAATAGTTTTTGATAGGCACGTGATATGAAATGTTAATTTAAATGAATAAGCTAAAAGATTGCAAATTTTTTTTATATATTTAGAATACTTAGAAATATTCTGAACAAAAAGAAAATGAAAGGTGTGTACTGTGCTTTGTACCAATCCATCTTGAACTATATTAATGATAATTGGGAGAGCACATCATGTGTACATATACATCAAGTAAACATTACAGTAATACACCGTCGTGACTTTTCGTATCCTTCAGAGACACTTTTTGGGGAATTTCAGGTTTTGAGTATAAGACAATTATATTTACTAAATATACTAACTAGTTTTCCTAGGAAAATAATGATTTCAGAAACGTATCCCATACGAGCAAAAAATATTAAAATCGTTCCAAGAATGAAAACTACTTTTGGTCAAAGATTATTTATCTTTTAAGGTCCCAGAATTTACAATAAAATTAGAAATAATATTAGAACCTTCAATTTCATTAAGACTTTTAAAAGGGATGCTTCAAATTGGTTGTTTAAATTGAATATAGCAGATACTGTTTTATATAATGAAATAATTTTTATAACTGAATTTTGTGTGTTTTGATCTTGCTATATTCCTTTACCTTATATATGCTTACATTATTTTACATATTGTATAGCATATTGATATAATTTTTCTCTCATGTTTACTTGCCTTGTATGTTTCGTATTCTATTTGATCGTATTTTGCCTTCAACGAGTTATTTGGTTTAGTGAAATTAAATTTGTTTACCAATTTGCCCTAAAACACGCTTACCTAGTTGCGCAATGCATTTTAAAATCTGTGTAAAATATTTGTCTTAATAAACGTCTTTTTTTAGCTGTACAATTCTTATATGTTATATACATATTTTAGTAAAGTAAAAAAATAAATATTTGTTTATCAAACATTATTGTAGAAGAACACATTCTTTATTTGTTTTTAATACTCTTCATATATCATAATGGCACGTGTCCACGGATGAGATTTTTCACTCGAAAGATTCTCATTTCTCTCTCTCTCTCTCTCTCTTTCTCAGCTATTGCAGTCTCCATGTCTCAGAGATTTACATCTCGCGCTTTACTTAACGCTCGTCTAAGATCAAATTTCAATGTCGTTTGTCAGTTGGCTGATTTTTAACTCCTCAAGAGTAGTTAAAACGGAATACATGTATGTATTTTAACGCCTAAGATTTTTTTTTTGAATCTACTATGTATCTTTGAATAGATGCATGTATATACAAAAGTGAACACCGATCATGGCCTGGTACAGCAGCCACGTTACTAACAGGTAATCAATGATATCCTAAAATAATAATTATAAGTATTAATTTTAAAGATATACATAAAAAATCAATTTTACCACAAAATATTGTTGTCACGCTACCAGGTTTTGAACCTGGATCTCTTTTCCAATCCGGGGAAGGTACATTACCAACTTTACTACAGCGACAGTATTTTTGATGACAAATTTTTGAACCCATATGTTACACTTTTTAAAATGAATACATCTATGGATGGATTATTGGAAAAGAGATCCAGGTTCGTATCTCGGTAGCACGACAACAATATTTTTTGATAAAATTGATTTTATATGTATATCTTTATAATTAATACATTTAATTAGTATTTAAAATATCACAGATCTATGTTCTGATAATTACAACTTCAAAATAAGAATGTGTTCTTAATAATATATTAATGACTTAAGAATTCAATACGTTTCAGAATAGATAGTTGTATGAGTCTATGAAGGTAGGTGACGTCTGTTGTCAGATCGAAAGTCGTATTAAAAATTACACTGCAAAACAAGAGTTAAAAGTATTCGGAGACATCTTCCTCTTGAGGCAGCCAGTCTACTTTTAAATGCATTTGTGGTGTCACGTGTGGACTATTGTAACAGCATCTATGCTGGCCTGCCAATATTTAGATAGCTAGATAGATTACAATTCATTCTAAATGCGGCAGCACAGATAATATATGGACTTTTCAAATTTTTTCATATAACATCCCTTTTACATCAGCTACATTGGCTCCAATTCACTGAAAAAGTTGAATTTAAATTGTATTGGATGATGTACAAGACGACACATAAAATGGCGCCTCTGTATCTTCAAGAGCTTTGTATTCAAGAAAATTTGAATAGTAAACCTGAAACTCTCAGGTCAGCCTCTACTACAGCCGCAGGAAGGGTTGCAGAACCGACCAACCGTTACCAGAAGTCTAAATTTAGTGAACGGAGATTTGCGGTGGCAGACCCAAAAGCGTGGAACTCTTTGCCCTCCGTCATAAGGAACAGTGTATCAGAGATTTTATTTAAGAAGAAAATTAAAACGCATCTTTTCAAAAAATCATTTGAATTAGTGAAAATAACAATTTTTAATTTCGATTATCGTCCTTGAGATGAAAGTTTTTATGAAAATGGTGATATACAAATTATCCAATATTATTATAATTAAGAGTTCTTTTATTTTCCAACGTACACGTCGAAAAAAAAAACAAAATCAATTGTCATAAAGTGTAATAGGACTGGAATTAATTAATTCAGTTGATTATTTATGGTATTTTTGATGTTTCTTTGTATTTTATTTAGTTTTTACAATTCCATGTTATTTATTGTAATTTAAAACCTCCATCTCCATCTATCGGGTCGTCTAATAAGTTTTAGCGTTTTTTAAAATGATATTTTTTACCCCTATTTTGTTTTTTGTTCATTTTTTCTACAATGAAACGTCAGTGTCGGTGTTTTGGTGTATCTTATAGTTTTTATTTTTTCTTTTTGTAATTAATAATGGCGTATCAAGTTGAGAAAAAATAACATTTTCGACGCATTCTATTTTTCGCCTTTAATCAAAGTTTCAATGTTTTAAAATGGAAATTCTGCGGCGTTCACCCTTCAGTTCTGACCTCGTTCTGTCAGATGATCACCTTCTACGGTTACTCTCTAATCAAATGCGAGGCGTTACGTTCAACAACGACGATGATCTCAGAAATTGTCTCGATAATTTTTTCGATACCAGACCATCTGATTTTTATAAAAATATCATCGACATAGGTTGAAATAAGGGATGATGTCTTAAATTATAATGGAGAATATACACTGTTGATTGAAATGTTCTAATTTTTGTTTAAAAAATTAATTTTATCGTAAATAAAGTATCAGAACTATAAGCATTTTATGCCTTTCTTACTTTCACATTCCTATGCATATCTAGGGTGGTAAATCGAAATTATAAATTTTTTAATCATCTCCATAAATCATATATGCCATATCATGTAATAAAAATAAGAATTAATGGATCTGAACCGATGACTCTAAAGATGGCAATCTTAAAATCGTTTCAAGAATGAAAACTACTTTAAGTACTAATTTAATGTATTAATTATAAATATATAAATATAAAATCAATTTTGTCGAAAAAAATTGTTTTTGCACTACCGAGATTCGAACCTGGATCTCTATTTACAATCCGAGGAAGTTCACTACCAATTGTGTTATAGCGCCAGTATTTTTCATGACAAATTTTCGAACCTATATGTTACACTTTTTCAAATTAATACATCTGTCGTTCCATTATTTGAAAGCCATCTACATTGTTTTTATGGAACCTCAATTACATTTGAGTAAACCGACTGCAGACGCCAGAATTATCAATTAATTTTTATTTAATTTTGGACATAATTTGAAAATGTTTAACGATTGGAAATAGAGATCAAGGTTCAAATCCCGAATTGATTTTATATGTATATATTTATAATTAATACATTAAATTAGTATTTAAAACATCACAGACCGTCTGTTCTGAATAATTACAACTTCACAATAAGAATGTGTTCTCCTTAATAAGAAATCTACTTTTGCTGAAAGATTTTTCACACTTCAAGCTCTGAATATAATATCTAATTGTAAATAATATCAAAACATTAGAGCTTTTAGAAATAACTAGCAGATTTTTTTAGCACT
The DNA here is from genome assembly GCA_022840565.1 of Eubasilissa regina. Taxonomy (NCBI): domain Eukaryota; kingdom Metazoa; phylum Arthropoda; class Insecta; order Trichoptera; family Phryganeidae; genus Eubasilissa; species Eubasilissa regina. The sequence continues at coordinate 5,728,194 of JAINEB010000010.1, forward strand.
ATTTTGCATTATTTGGCCATCATGTATCAGTACTTTGTTTTTAGCACTGTACATTATTGATATTTATCATACTTGTACAATATTATTATTTGAAGTATCATATTAAACGGATATTTAAAATAAATATTTATAAATAAATTTATTAAGGGTGAAGGGAAAAAGTTGTCAACTTTCCCTAAAACAGGCTTGCCTAGATGGGTAATGTAATTGACATTCAGTAATATTTTTGACGAGTGAAAATATGTTATTGTATTTCAAAAAATAAATAAAAAGCGATTAAAACACGTTCTATAAATCATTTTCTACAATGAATGGTTTTGTAATGGCACCTATAATTTGCAATTCCGTTCAAAATCAAACGAAATACGAAATGATGTCCGAAATAATGTTACCCAATTCGGTATAATTTCACATTACATTAATCATGTTTAAAACCAGGGTAATTATTGCGTGGCTGTAATGAAATATTACTTCACGTGTTTAATTGCAAATGTAGAATTGAGGGAACTGTGTGGTGTTGGAATAGTGCTCTGCTAGACACACATTATAAAATGTTGATAATAATAATGAATTTCAAATTTTAAGCAAAGCACCATGCGAAAGTGCAACCTTGAAAGATAAATACTTAGGAATCATTCGAGATATGGAAATAATTAGCTGGACCTAGATAATTCTCTGCCCACACTGTATCTTAAAGGTTCGCTGTGTCGAGCCTCACTTCACATACGTTGTATGTAAAACGTTAAATGTCGTTGTCGTTTGTCAGTTAAGAGAATAAATGTATAAATTTATATTTTTAAATGACTTTTAAATAAATTTAAATGACATGAACTAAAGCAAATTTATTGTTCCAATATTTTCATTATGGTATCGCCCACACTATTACTTTGGTACAGCTTACGCATTCAAATATCTCCGCGACTATTTTCTTAAATATGACTCGATTGAAACGAAAATATAAACGCTGGCAATATAATATCCTTTCTTTTTAATAGTAGAAAATATAATACATTTTAAAAATAATCAGTAGGATAAATACAATTAATTTATATTTATTTTTCTCTATGAGAGTAAGACTCGTGTATAGAGAAGGAATATGTACGAGAATTTATGTTTCAGTTAGTTTGTGTGAATATTTTTTTACTTCAGATACAAATTTAAAGTAGTCTGTAATTTTTCTAATTGTGACGGGGAAATTGTTAAAAACTTTGATGCCTTGATAAACATAATAATTTTTATTTTTACATTCACGTAAAAAATTCGTTTTATTTACACAAAATTAAATTTTCGAAAAGTAAATACTTTTACTGTTGCTCAAACTATCGGATTTATGTTTCCACCAAAAATATGTGTAGAAAGCCGCAACTAATGTTTCAAGCCGTTCGCTTATATGTACTTTTTATTTCATGTCTATTCATTTTTTGGTCTGTGCTTCTGTCTGACTTTCAGAATCGATATTTGAAGGGATTTATGGAGGTTTTTGGTGACGTTTTGAAGTGATGTGACACATGTTTACGTGTTAAATCACGTACACAACAATGCAAACGGATTAGGTCTTGATTAGTGAACAAAAATTGAAGCAGCAAAAGACAGGGGAAGATGGAAGAGATTTGTGGAGAATATTGGTATGCGATCCTTTTAGGATAGGGGATGAAAATGATGATGAAGACATAATTAATTATTTTTAAATTTTGTCAAATAAACTTTCTGCGTAACGAGGCTTCCAATTACCTCGGAAACGGTCCTTTCATTATGTCAAATTTTTCGCTTTAATATTACTATACTTACCATTTGTATTCTACCTCTAAAACAAACAAAAAAATTATCTTATATATATAAAAAAAATGTATTTTAAATTATTACAGATCCAAAATGTGTTCAGGTGAAACAAATAAGAACCTTTCAGCGCTGCCTTTATATATTTATCGCCCAGGGATAATATTTTATAAATAAAAATAATAATTGCTACATGTTGAATAATTTTACACCCGATTTCAAAGAAACAAAGCCTTACTGAGTATGACCGGAAGCCACAAGCCTTCGTCGGCTCTTTCCGTGGGAGTTTGTGCATTCTCGGTTCTAAAATGTACCTAGTGAGAATAAAGGTAATATTAAAAGATGTTAATATTTTTAAGATTAGCAAAAGCAACTTTGTAGTTAAAATACATTAATTGAGATTTTTAACTATGTTTTATTGACGACTTAATGAATTAAATACATCTACCGGTTTCGAAAAAAAATTTTTTTTCAGGATGATTCTGGCGTCTGCAGTCGGTATTTGAGATTCCATAAAAACAATGTAAATGGCTTTCAAATAATGGAACGACAGATGTATTAATTTGAAAAAGTATAATGTTCAAAAATTTTTCATGAAAAATACTGGCGCTTTAATACAATTAGTAGTGTACTTCCCCGGATTGGAAATAGAGATCCAGGTTCGAATCCCGTTAGCGTAAAAACAATATTTTTCGACAAAATTGATTTCATATGTACATATTTTTAATTAATACATTAAATTAACTGATAGCAGACGCTAATGAATTGATAATTCTGGTGTCTGCTTTTAGTTTACTTAAAGTTATTTGAGATTCCGTAAAAATAAGGTAAGTTGGCTCTTTCAAATAATGGAACGATTAAATGTATTAATATCAAAAAGGTAACATATAGATTCGAAAATTTTTCCCAAAAAAATATCGTTGCTGTAGCATAGTTAGATAATGCACCTTCCACGGTTTGGAAAGAGATCCAGGTTTGAATCCCAGTGAGGCAACAACAATATTTTTCTATAAAATTGATTTTGTACGTATATCTTTAAAATTAATATATTTAATATGTTCTATGGTTTCTCTACCAGAATATATTTTAAAAAAATAATTATTATTTATAAAATAAATTTAGTATATAACTTAAATTGTTACTTGATGATACAAAATTATTAGAATTTTTTTTTCCTTAACAATGTTAGAAAATGATCATACTTTTGATAAAAATTTGGCATTTTCTATTTTACATGTAAACAGTGTTGGTCTTAAATGAAATAACATTAAATCATTAGAAATAAATAAATCGTGTAAAGCTAACAAAAATATTATGAACAACCAACTAAATTTGATGACTAAAAATTATTCTCATAATTTTGCATCATCAAGTACTAAATTATTTTTTTAAATAATTATTATTTTTAAAAAATAGATTCTGTTAAAGAAACAATATAACATATGTTTGTTATTAGTTAATGACATCCCAAAGAATAAAATTACATTTTTCGAAACCGGTAAATGTATTTAACTCATTAAGTGGTTAACAATCTAAAATAAAAGATGTTTAATTTAAAAATCTAAAAATATTTTTACAAACTTTAGTAAAAAAAACTATCATAGATATGTTGTCAATTTCCAAAATTTTCATTATTGCTTATGTTTTTGACGATTAATGTGAAAATAAAACACATATTTTTTTATTCAACTTGTTTAATTTACTTGAGATGCGTTTCACCCTGTAATGGCAACATCAATCTTATGTGATTTTGAAGTTCTACAAACTTACCTCAGAATCAATGCGAAATATATATATATAGTTAGAGCAATATAATAATCTATAATACAATTGATTGTTTAATTTATTACGACATATATATGAGAAAAGATATGTAATGAGAAGAACGCAGAAGAAATTTGATAAGAAATATTAGCACTACCAGGACCAAAACTACGATCCTCAGGTACCAACTACGATAGGCAGGCCGTTGAGGACTTATGTATGATGTACGCCTCCCAGATAGAGTGGACCGAGGAAAAGTTTCAAAGATATCCTGAAGGCAAATCTGAGCAGTTGTGGTATAGATCTTTAAGACTGGGAAACCGCGGCCCATAACCGAGGACAATGGCGTAAAAAAGAGAAACTTGCAAACGGAAGAGGGCTGATGAAAAAAGAAGATAGAGAAAAAAAAAGAGGAAGATCCCTCCATCACAAGCCCATTTCTCAGCGGATGCACTAGTGATGAGTAAAAAGCTACTCTTGACTCACTGGTGTGATTGTGGTTGGTATTCAATAATATCAGTGATTTAAAACTGTGACTGTGATTACAGTTTCATTACTAATGCGCACGCGCCGTACAATATCATAATATGCGAAATAAATAAAAAACATAGTTTTATGCATATTTATTTCTATTTTTAAAACTTAATTTGCGTAAAAAACACAATCTAGCATAAATAATTCATATATATCTAATTCAATATCATCACAAAAATAATGAAAACGCTTAAAAAATGTAAGTTCATTTTTCTGGTCAAATTCTCACAATTCACCCTAAGCAATAAATCATGGACACAACACAAGACAAACAAAGAACATCTACACGTCAGTTCTGAAAGTAACAACGACATTTTATCAAAGATTCTACATGTTCTTAGCTCCGATACTGTACAACACACTCAGCACCAACTGGAAATCGTTAATTTCCAATAAGATTACATTAATATGGACTAAATATATGATCAATTTGCGTAAAGGTCAATCAGAAGTATCGCTATCCAGCATTCTAACATAATAATTATACACTAATAATTCACCAGTTCTACAACACTCTTACTACATTTTTTTTTTTATTCCTGTCGAATCTTTATCTTTCTGGAATTGAATAACACCACAACAGCACGAAAAAACTTGGATACTTTAACACATACGGCAGTCTAGCAAAGTAAGCAGGACAATGATGTATATATCAGAGGTGGATTCAACTCCATCCCACACAATAAACTACGAGTTAATTAATTAATTAGTTGCAATATAATTGTATGTTAAGTTTACCATGTTATATTATAATATATTCACCTCTGTTACAACAAAAACATGTATATCAAAAAAGTCTAATAAATATATAAATTATATTTTTTTAAATATGCGGGCTCCTGTCAAAGTGTACATGTCTGTATTGCCAATTAGAAAAACTATTATATTATTATAAAATCATGTAGTTTATTTTTCCTACTAGCAAGTGTATTGACATCTCATATTAGATATTGATACAAATACAGATATGTTAAATTTATCAAAACTAACGTATTTGGATACTATATTACGAGGAATCTGCATTTAAGTAAGAACTGAATCATTATTATTCTTACTTAAATACATGTTATTATTAACATTATCATTAGTTCTTACTAAAATGCATGTTATTATTAACATACTGAAATAAGGTACATTAATTAACAAATATTACCTTACCTTAATGTCATATCTAGGACTCTTCAACGACCTGTATACGAAAAAAAATGGCATCTTTTTATGTTACTTTGGGCGATTGTTGAGTAACTTATTATGATATTAAAAATACTCCACAGATGTCTTAACTATTGAAACTATTATTCCAATTAAATATGACTTTGTTCAGAAAGATCCCACATCGTCACCTTAGCAGCAATACACATACCTAAGAATTGCATTCATTACAGAATAGAGTTAAAATATTTTAGATTTAAATGATTTTTGTAGAATTATAGAGTTGTAAAGAGGAGAAGATTTTTTCTTAACTGAAACTGAACTAAACTTAGATACGATTCCCTTGACTTTTGCGCTGTTAACAGGGAGGTTACAGATAATATGTGATGATTACATTTATTTGATTTGCACGCCCCTAGCAAACGCTATCGTGATACTAATAAAACAGAAAGATACCCGCGAAAATTCAAATCCAATGATATAAATAAATTTTACAAGAAATTGATATGTACGATGTATATCTATTGTATATTGTATGGGCTGCGAGATCTGGAAATATTACATTTACAACAATTGGTTAAGTTAGGTTGTACTATGTTACGTCACTTTCTTTTTCGGTAATAAATTATATCTTCAATATTAAAAAAAAGTTTTACGGAAAGATTTACTGCTTTCTGCTAGTTATTATTTACTGCGAATAACCTGTCAGTATACTATTAAATATTTTTTTTATAAACTCAAATCTATCAAAGATGATGGAGTGTGACGCAGGCATTACAACCGGAAACTTTACGACCTTATTATGAGCGGACAATTTCGAAATTCATAAAATTAGGAAGGCCGTGAGAGGTATGCATAATGCGCAACTCCCGTAATTACTGCTCAATAATAAACCAGAAGGAAGACATGAGATAATATGACAGAATAATTTAAAAGGTGTCCGTAAAAAGCAACCCAGTGTAGATACTAATGGAAGTGTATTATTGAGGAATCCCGGATCCGTGCTAGGTTGTAGTACTAGAGATGACGATTTTTTTTAACCCTTCCAAAACCATGTAGTAACACTGATCTACCGCCCCAATTAAACGTGTAATATTTCAGTAAATATACGCAACATAAATTCCATATTTTAGTTTATTTTAAGGAAAACTACTGACTAGTGAAAAATCAATTATGTAATAATGCGAATGTTACAAAAACAATTATTTTTCAATTCAGTCTGTTGTAAAATTAATACGTTGACAAAAATATCATTTGTTGTATAGAGATGACATATTAATTTCACAATGAAAAGAATGACAAACACACAAATATACAATCTCTCTTTCTCACTAATTAAGAAGAGAGATATAAAAGACGACTTATGTTAATGAAATAATGTTTTCCCAATTAATGCTCAATATTTAGAGTAAGTTTATAGTATTAACAATTTTAACACATTTAATGTAATCTTTTAAAATGTTCAAAAACTCAAATTTCTTACGGTAACGCGAGTTGACAGCATGGCTGCGTATGCGTATTTTATATCACGGTATGGTAAAGGTTAAATCAAATAAAATATTATTGGAAGATAATTTGCATTTAAAAAAAAAAATCTAAAAGTGTACGCGCAATACGTATCACATACAATTACTATTATATTTTCAAAGTAAGCTAAAAATGCATGTAACGAGGTTCGAACCCCCGGCTACTAGATTACTAGGCGAGTATCGTGACTACTAGACCACAAGCACGTCATTGATTTGATAGCTGGTCTCGCTTGTTTTATGTTACTTACTTATTTACTTACCATCACGCTATTTCCCCACGGGGGTAGGTAATTTGCGCCTCATCCAAATTCATACATCTCATACAAGCTCCCCGATTGTTGAGACTTCTAACAGAACCGTCCTCCAATATCTAGTTTACCTGGTCGTGCCAACTCTTCCGCGGACGTTCTCTATTTCTGGTGCCATCAACACTAGCGTCATATATCTTTCTTACTATTTATTCGTTCCATATGACCAAACCATCTAAGTGATCATTTCTTAATCTTGCTCATTATACTAACATCAGCTTTATATTCTTTGCTTATTTCTTCATTCTTTACTCTGTCATAAATGGATCTGCCATACATACATACAGTTCATTCAGTCTACTTTCGTTCCTCTTCTCCAGGCCTCACTTCCATACGCAAGTGTCGGTACCATGACTTTATGATCTACCCACAAATGAACTAATATTAGGTTGATTAATAATTACACGTCCAAGAAATAAATACAAGGTGTTCCAAAAATCTTTTTCTAAAAAAATATTTATTTTGCATTTATTGTACATTACAGTCCCTGGGAATTTATTTCTTAAAGATTATGTTTACTAAATAATATCCGTTATTTTGCCGGCACTCTTCTAAACGGAAGACAAAATTTCTATGAACTGCTCGTTGCCATTTTTTCTCGGATATTTTCTTTTAATTGGTCCAGAGGGGGAGGATTGTTATTGTATACTTTTGATTTAAGGTAGCCCTATAGGAAAAAGTCTATTGGTGTTAAGTCGCGGCTACGTGGAGGCCAGTTTATGTCATCAAGGAAAATTTCACGAACAAATGTTAGGGACACGCTCCATAGCGACTGAGTTCCCAAGAACGCGGCTAGCAATCGGCATACCACAGATTTAAAAATACCACAGGGGTCAATATCCTCCATATAAACAGCTTTGGCCTTCGGTTAGACAATTTAGAAGCCCTTTAAATAAAAAAGGTAATAAATATTGGTACGCCAAATCTTAATAATCAAATCAATTTATCCATTAGCCCCAGTTACCATTAGGTACGTTTCCTTTAAAATCAACTTAATATCTATCAACACTGTATTTTCCCATTCTTAATGTCCCATTTATCCATATGTGTATCCTGTCTCTCTCTTTCGCATATAATTTATATTCTGTCTCCCTTGATGTTATATTTAACAATATATGTATTACGTCTCTCTCTCTTTTACATGTAATTTTATATTATAACTCTCTATGTATATATAAGTGCACTATTCTTGTATTTATGATCAGTCCTGATGAAGCTTGAGGTACAATAAATTTTATGGTTTTATGGTTAATATTGTTATTTTATTTAATACAATATGTCAAACCACAAAGGTATATTGCTTTCTACAAAAATATTAAGATATATATCAAATTTATATAAAACCATCATCCACTTTTTCAATGTCCCAAAATAAAAATAAAATTAATACATTTAAAAATGTAGAGACAGTGTCATGGGGAATTAGTGAATTCATATATATATAAATAATGTAGAATGTAACATTTCTTTAAAAGCAAATAAAACTAAGGTAAGATTAAATTGAGAAAGAAAGGTAAATACACGCCACCCAAATTTTTTGCGAAGCAAAAAGGTTTTCTAAGCAAAAGGGTTGTCTGTAGCCTCCAGGGTGTTGTCTCTGGCGTAGCTACCCCTAGCCAAGTCCATTATTCCAACGGATGTATGAAAAATTGAAAGCTCAATCATGGAAGGGTTTGTTGCGCAGGGGATGAAGGGTTGTAAGGTATACTCAGAAAGGCGTTTTCATTTGTTTATTGAAATTTTGATTTAAATACAAAAGGACAATCTCAAACTTCGGCAGCGTAATCTAATTAAATAATGTTTTTACAAATATATTGCATGAATTAAGTAATATATTTATTTGTGTTATTTGTTTTTAAGGAGAACACATTACTATTGTGAAGCTGCAGTTTTTTCAGAATACAGTTCTCTAGCATTTTAATACAAATTAGATGTATCAACTAGAAAGATATACTGATAAAATATTTTAGTTGCTAATGGAATTCAATGCAAGTTTCAAAATGCCGGCCTAACAAAATACCGTCCGTAACGTGTGTGACATGCGGGCGGCCAATTTATGGGGATGGTTTTACAAAAATTGAAAGTATCATTTGGTTACTAGGGCAAAAAAAGACAATCTTGTCTGTGATGGGAAAAAGTTTAGCGCCGGCTCTGGCAAATCCATTTATGATTGAGTTAACACTTATTGCCCGGTGGGTCAAAACAAAGCACGTCCGGCGGTGGTGGGTTATTTTAGACCCATCTCAAGTTTTCTTTTTTTCAACCGTTTTGTGGGAAATTTCTTGCAAATATTTCATGTTAAATATGATTTAATGAAATGGATTGATGTGCCGTAATGTTTCTGCTAAAAAATAAAGTTAAAAATTAAAAAATATTACGAATAATGTACATATTCTCACGCATCAACAGACGCCCTACACCGCAAATATACAAACATCCACTGAGTATGTGATCTTTTCATCAGTTGGCGATTGCACTACCTGCTGGTGTATAACAGTGGTTATAAACAATTAAAATATATAATTTATTTTTTAAATATTAGGATATTTTACACATAAACCGGATGAAAATAATTTAAACATCTCGTCATACAATATTTATTTTTGTATCTCAAATTATTTGGAAATATTTAATAAAACATTAGCTACAAGGAAAACAGCAATTAACGAATATTTGTAGCGTAATTCATATTTTTATAAATACCCGGGTCAGATCTGACCCGGGTAAGAATGAATGTAAAGCTAAACTAGCTTAGTGAAAAGGATTAAAAAAATATCGCTTAAACTGTTTGGTAATGTGGAATTAATAAACGAGGAAAAAATGAAATGAAAGATAGATGAGGCGACTACTGGAAAATGAGAACGTCTGCGGAAGACTTGGCGAGACCAGATAAATCAAATACTGAAAGATGGTGCTGTTAGACGTCTCAAACCATCATATTAATATGGATGTGTCAGAATATTCTGCTGCTCTAACCTCTCTGGTTAGGGTAGGTTAATTAATTAGTTTATTTTACATATTTTCTATATTATTTTTATCTTTATCGTTCCACTCTCTAACTACTTTACATACATCTATTGTGAGAAGTTCGCTGGAATTTAACTCCACTCTGTGGTTTCCCTACTATGGCTTACATATTATAAAAATTTAAAGAGTGCTACATAAATTTCTAAGATTTATAAATTTTAAATTACCTATTTCAATAGAAAATATAAATTATGATTATTTAATGAGTCTTCTTCATTTGAAAAAAATTAACCTGGAGAAGGGATGTGAGCGATATAGTATATGTATATAAAATGATCGATAGCATGTTAGACTGTCCTGAGTTGACATAGATTATTTCGTATACAGTACCAACTCAAACGAGACAACATGGAGTGTTCTTTGTAGGTACGCATAGAAATAATTATGCTGTTACCTCGCTAATATCGCGGATGCATCAGCTTGGTAACAAGTTGAGTTTCGTTGACATTTTTCGTAGCAGGAGCACAAGGACCTGAAGAAATATTTGTATGTGAATTATTTAGTTTTTTTTATGTTATATTTAAACTGTTATATTGAAATGTCAATTAAAAATGTACTGTTATATTTTAAATTAAATTTATTCTTTTGTAAAAGCCCACAAGGGCGTTGAAGAAATAAATAAATAAATAAAAACATTATCAAGAGTGTCTGTCAAGACAAGACTTCAACGTCCACCTAAATGTAGCAATTATGTTTATTTATCAAGACAAGTAGAAAATGACCCAAATGTTATTTTCGTATTAATATTTTTATAATGACAGCCTATTTTTTACAACAAAAAAACATAATTTTTTTCGTAGAAAGCAATCACTTTATATTTTGCCATATTCGATTATATAAAACACAAACCCCTTTGTCCTCCAGTTAGAAAATTTTGTGGCCCTTAAGATAAAAAAAATCAGCAAATATTATTAGTGAAAATTCTTGATAATTAATTAAATTTATCTATTAGACCAATATTAGGTATTTTCGTTTTTAAATCAAATAAATATCCATCAAACATTATACTTTCACCTCCCTTGATGTTTTGTCTTTTGTCCAAGTTTTTCCCTTTTTTTCATACGTGTATATGTATTCTGTCTCTCTTTAGCATATAATTTTATAATCAGTCACTCTCTGTATTTATTGTTAGTTTTAAATAGGGTTTGATGAAGCTTGATCTAAGCGAAACCGAAAATTCGTGGTTTTATACAATAAAAAATAATAAATTTTAGTAAATTCATCATTGGTGATTTTTCCAATTACATTTATTCCAATTGATCATTATCTGTCGCTAAATTGTCTGTCGACGTAATGTTGTCGACTAATTGGCTGTCACCGAGTTCGCCTGTCGCCCAGTTGCTACCGAAGCATTCCAGCGGACATTATTTTTTTACCTTTTTGTCAAATAAATTGAATGGAATGAATACATTTTTTTAAAAATAGAGATGCGAATACAGAATACATCCCCAAGCAGCCTAGCGTAGGACTAACTTGGCGGTCTCTTGGGACGAGGTTCGAAGTCGAGGATCAAACGAGCACGTCATTGAGGTATATATTATATTAAATTATTAACTTAACCACTTAATGAATTAAAAACATATACCGATTTTGAAAAATATCATTTTCTTCTTCAGGATATCATTAACCAATCAAAAACATAGGTTATTGTTTCTTTAACAGAATCTATTTTAAAAATATAAATATAGTACCTAACTTAAATTGTTACTTGACGACACAAAATTACTAGAATAGAGAATATAACTAATTACTAGTCAAATTTAAGATGTTTGAGTAACACTTAGTTTTCAGAATTCTCTAATCATTTGATAGAAAATGGTTATGGTTTTGATAAAAATTTGAGATTATCTATTTTGCATGCAAACGGTGTTGGTCATAAATTAAATAATTTGGAATCACTGAAAATATATAAAGCGTGTAAAACTAATCAAAAAATATTATAAACAACCAACAAATTTAACAACAAGTCCTATTCTAAAAATTATTCTAGTAATTTTGTATCATCGAGTAACAATTTAATTTTAAAAATAGATTATGTTAAAGAAACAATAACATATGTTTGTGATTAGTTAATGACATCTTGAAGAAGAAAATAATATTTTTCGAAACCGGTAGATGTATTTTAATTCATTAAGTAGTTAATAAAGCAAAGGTAACAATTTAAAATAATGGATTTTAACCACAAAATTGATTTTGCCAATCTTAAAAATATGAGGTTTATATTTTTTGTACACGTACAATTATCTATGTCCAGATTCAGGATTAGATTTTGTGATGAACATAGACGTATCCATCTTGCGTAATGTGGAAGAATTACCACTGGGGATGAGCGGCGCTAGAGGATCTCTCATCATGAATGGGTGGGAGAGAATCTGCCGGGCGACCGGCGAACGGCGCGCTGATCGGAGCGCCTGGTCTCTACCCACTACCTAGATATCAGGCGCTAGTATGACCACAGCTTGAGAGCCACTGATTTGTTACCATTTACATTATACTGTTTCCGGGATAAGTTTGTAGAACTCCATAATCACATACGTTAAAATAAAATATTTGTTTTTTTTTAAATTAGCAATATTAACTTTGTGGTTAAAATTCATATTTTTTATTTATTATCTTTGTTTTATTAACCACTGAATTGAGTTTAAATACATCTACCAGTTTCGAAATATCGTCATAACTAGTTATGACATCCTGAAGAAGAAAATGGTATTTTTTGAAACCGGTAGATGTATTTAAACTCAATTCAGTGGTTAATTAAACAGAGATAATATATAAAAATACTTGTTTTTTTGATTCTACTCGTTTAATTTACTTGATACGTGTTTCGAATTGCAAGGGTATTATCAATTTAACAGTTTAACATAACATCTTGTATTTAAAACTATGATGGGGTGGCAGATATACTTACATGAGGTGAAAAGAGACAACATTTTGAATGATTTTTGCGTCAGATCTAGTAGCTCGCCAAAAGTGTATTACCTACTAGAACGAAACAATATTCTTAATATAAATAAAATATATCAATTAAAACGATATACAGTAGTGATGAGCTCAAAATAACAAACTGTGAGTCATTCACCGATATTTTTGAGTCACACTCACTATCAGTTATTAAATATCTAAGAATATCGTGATTCGTGATTCATTTTTTTGAACCATTATTCGGCACATGAAACGAAAATATTCATGAAAGAATGTCGTCGTAATTCGTGATAAGCGCCATCTAGCAGATTCTGCTTAATTTGATCTGAAATGCTATGAATTTAACTCGAAAAGTAATCTCACATTTTTAAATGGTCTTCATTTTCTTTGTGATGATATTAAATTATATACACTATAATTATATATGCTAGAATATAATTTTTAAGCAAAAAAAAATTATTAATATAAGTAAATACGCTAAAAATTATGATTTTTTATTTATTTCGTGTATCGTGATATCGTGCACTGCACACGTTTTTAGTAATGAAATTGTGATCACAGTCACAATTTCCAATCACTGATATTATCGAATAACAATCACAATCACACCAGTGAGTCAAACGTAGCATTTTTTCTCATCACTAATATACAGATAAAATCAATTAATCTAATAAATATTTTGTTACCATCGGGATACGAACCAGGAACCCTTCCTATCCGGGGAAGTACGCTGACCATTACATCATGTCAACATAGTAAATTAATGACAAATCTCCAATCTGTATGTTTCACTTTAAAATTGATATATCTGTTATTCCATTTTTTGAAAGCAACCTTTAACATAAAGGGTGTTTTTTGCTTAAAATAAAATAAAACACAAAAATCACGGTAAATTGGCTTTACTGGAAAGATAATTTTATACCGTTAGTGTTTAAAAATGATTTCGCGCATAAGGGTGCCGCGGCTAGCTCGAATAGAGCGCAAGGCAATAATGCGAAGTCTGTTGGCTTCCAAGTAGTCTATTATCTCTGGTTTATCGACGTAGACTAGCGAATTCACGTATTCCTACAGAAATAATACAAAGGTGTACAAATCACACCATCTTGGAGGCTAATTCACAGGTTCATTGTACGCTCATCGAATATTTCCTTCAATAAATTGATTGTGACGCACGCTGTGTGGCTTGTTGCGCCGTTTTGTTGAAACCACAGCTCTTTCATATTAATGCCATCAATTGGAGAACGAAATAGTAAGTAATCATAGATCTATAGCGCTCTCGATGGCGAATAGACGTTCTGGTTCTCCTCAATACTACACTCCACAGCGACAACAGCTTCTTTGATGCGCACTGTGCGTATTATCAATTAGAGTATGCGTAGTGCAAAAACGATCCATGGTTATTCGAATTACTTGCTCTGATGGACGATTGTGTCGACTGTAAAATGGACATAGCGCACGGTAAGTTTCACGATTTTCGAAATAAATTTGCACAATTTCCAAGCTTTGTTCCGGCGTAAGTCTATGCGTGGTGAAATGGCAAACTAAACTGACCACAAATCTGCTGTGAGCTGTCAAATTGGCTGACGCTGGAAAAAGTATCTAAGCCTCTAAAAAAAACCTTTATACACTCAGAATCTTAAATAGCTTCGAGTTAAACCCGATAGAAGTCGTCAGAATTAAATTAATTAATCTGTTTTATTTAATTTTTGAAACATTTAAAACAACCTGTATATTTTTATGAAGAACAAAAAAAAATAAAAACAATAATTATTTGTAGAATGTAGCATTTCAATCTACGAATAAAATTATCAAAATAGTATTAAATACATACATATTCTCAACATTTCTTGTTCTTTCTAATGGAATCTGTCCATGATATATTAAGCATTCTTCTCTACCATCAAACCTCGAAGGCCTCCGAATTATTCATACCAGCCTCACATAGAATCCGTGTTCCACAGCCATACAGGCCCAACATACTGGCGGAGCGGAAGGGGAGTTTTCGGGAGTTGAGGATGTTCCTAATTTTCGCGAAGGTGCTTTTTATCATTTCGTCACCCTTCTCGTTTTAAGTGTTGTGGACTAATTTGTGGATCCATATTATACACCTAAATATTAATTATAAAATATTTTAACTTGTGTATTATTGCTAATGAAATATATTTATGATATGTTGAATAATATTCCGTAACATCACATGATCTTTCCATTTATCTATCCGCCACTATTTTATGTGTTCCAATTGGTATATAATATGATATTTTAGATAACAAATAAAGCGCCTAATTCTAAAACCCTCTAAAACGACTTTATATTTTTTTGAGGCATTTGTGAAAACGGATATTTTGAAATAAAATATACAAAATGGTTGTGTTTACATCAGCATTTTTTAAAGAGCCAATTCTATAATGTAATATTTTTTTTTGTATATATCGTTCTGTCAGCCATACTGGATTTCAGGTCACGTGATCAACAAGTGTTGTGATTAGCTGATTTCATTTTATGGGGAATAGCAACGTGTAATTTCTCTGTATTAGGGTATTTTGGAACTCACCCTGAGTTTGAACATGCAAAATTTAATGGATTTAAGTGGATTTTGCGAGAAACAATGTATTCTGCATGTAGCTGACAAAAAAATATACAAAACTGCATATTTAACACTAATTATCTGATATCTGTTTTAGAGGGTTTTAGAATTATGCGCTACAAATACATTTTTTTCCCTTTTTCCCGTATTTTATAAATAATAATAATGAAATATTTTTAAAACTTAACATAACCTAAACAGATGTTCAACTGAACTCATATGAGTATATAAACAATAAATTATCTTTATTAAAACGAGGAAAAAAGATAACAGTGTTAACTGAGTTACTGGCGGGAATATAACAATAATGCAGTATATTTTGAAAACAATACTTCTACCATTAAAACTCATACATATTACAAGTTATGACGTAGTCTACATCAATTACTGGCTCAGCTCCTAAACATACATGCGGCTGCCTTTTGTCCCGTCACTTTGTCACTTTGTACATGTGTATGTGTGTGCGTGTGTCATGAAAGTGAGTAGATCAGTAGGGGGAACGGCTCTCTTCCACCACAGCTTCTCCTGAATAACTAGTCTATCTCTGAAGTGTATAATTATTATTGACTGTAGGTACGTTGTCGTAATAAACTTAATATTGTTACCTGGACATACTGAGCTCACTTACAAGGAATCGGGACTCAAGAAATAAGTCATTAATCAGAAGATAGAACACCAAGAGAATCTGGTGATAATTCAAAAGTTATCACAGTATGCTATAAAAATATAAGTTTACTTTCAAAATTCATCATTCATTAAAAATACAATTTGAGATTTTCTTCATTCAAAGAAAATTAAATACAAAATAATGAATCGAATATCAATTTCAAACACCCCATTTTTTTATTTCATCTAAACAAAGGCATTACACTCACAGATCATCTACTTGGTGGTCTGTGATTATACCAAACAACGGTTCAATAAAAAAAAATACCGTTGTTCTCCAGAATAACGTAGATTTCGTCATCAAGTAGTGTGAAAGGATTTTTTTTTCTTTCATATTAACGGGTTACAGTTTTTTTTTTAATTTTGATAAGTTATACGAAATTAATTTCGTATCAAGATGGCAAATTAGGCTGACTAACGAACTTAGCTGAGGTTAATTTTGCAGAAAAGTTTGATTGAAATCTGATAAGAATTACGGGAGTTATTGTGGCCAAACATCTGTATTTCGGGGTCACATGCATGAAAAGATCACATGCATGAAATTTTTCAGAAGATTCTGCAATTGTTAGTATTTCTACAGATATTTATCTACCTTAAAAGGTTTGAAGAACATATTTTCTACGATTTAATACAGATTTCATTTTTATTTATTAATTTAGACACATATAACATATAAGAATTATACAACTACTAAAAAATACAGTTTATTAAGGAAAACACATTCTTATTGTGAAGTTGTAATTATTCAGAACATAGGTCTGTGATATTTTAAATACTAAATTAATGTATTAATTATAAATATATACATTATTAATACATTAATTTAGTATTTAAAATACAGTTTGTTTCACATATTTTAAAATGAATTGCCCAAATAGGTAAGCCTGTTTTAAGGCAAATTGGTAAACAAATTACATTTCACAAAACCAAATAACTCATTGAAGGTAAAACACAATCAGATAGAATACAAGGCAAGTAAATATGAAAATATATAGAGAAATAAATACCAATGTGTTAATACTAAATAATGTCAACACATACAAGGTAAAGGAAAATATGCAAGATCAAAACACATAAAATACAGTTATAAGAACTATTTCAGTATCTGCTCTTTCTGATTTGACAACCAATTTAAAACATCCCTTTTAAAAGCCTTAATGTAAGTTAAAGTTATAAATTTATTTACAACTTGATTATATATTCTGGGAACTTGAAATGAGAATTATCTTTGACCAAAAGACGTTTTCATTCTTGGAACCATTTTAAGATTATTTTCTCCTGTCAGTCTTCAGTCAGTCCTCACGTTGTTATTATTATTAGATTATTGTTAATTTTTTTATATAATAATACTGACTAGTATATAACGGTTCCGGAAATGTTATTTACGAAGTAGGAAGCCTTGGAGTATTTATATTATCAAGAAACCCCGTTTAAACTAGTTGTTGCCTATTTGTTTGAATTTGCTAAGCTCATTCAGTTAATCCCAGTTTAATACTGAATTAAATAGCTTTGCTGTATTTTATTATGTAACTTTAGAGCGAGGTTGCGCTATTGAATGTAATTAAATAGTAAAAAAAGTATTTTAATTAGATATTGATTCAAAATTAAATTAACAAATCTTTTAGGTAGATTTAAATATAAATACAAGTGCAGAGGGTTCCATTTTTAATGCAATTTTTTTCAATTATCATCAAAATACTATTGTATTTTTTATTTATTATCTTTGTTTTATTAACCACTTGAATTGAGTTTAAATACATCTACCCGTTTCGAAAAATACCATTTTCTTCTTCATGATGTCATAACTAACCAAAAATATATAGCATTGTTTCTTCATCAGAATCTATTTTAAAAAAAAAAATTAAATTTTAATTAAAAAAAAAACAATTATTTAAAAAATAAATTTAATACCTAACTCAAATTGCTGCTAAATACAAATTTAGTCAAATAATTTTTAGGAAAAAATTTTAGAATCTGCTATTATTTTTCTATATTTTTGTTCTACGATACACTAAAAGTCGAAAATCAATTTTAAATCACGTGAAATTACGTGTTTTAAAATAATAAATAAGTACTACGTGCTGAAAAACCTTAAATGTTTACCTGACACAAGTGTTGATGGCACCAGAAATAGAGGACGTCGGTGGAAATCATAATGGTTGCACTGCATTTTCATGGAAAACCCTAATAATATTTTACAATTTTGGTAAAGAAATTCAGAAAAAATAAAAAAATTTCCCATAAGTACGAGATAAATCAAAATATTACTATAATTTCTCAGCCACCCTATTTCTGCATAAACAATCTACCAAAGAGTGTTTTGAAATTTTCGTAATCCATTTAATTACAAAATTAAACTTTTTTTTTTGCTCCTGAACATTTTACAAAAATTGAGTTTAGCTGCTTTGCAGATTAAGGTATCTATAATGAATAAATTGTGATTTGTTGTCAAATATATTCTGTAATGGGGTGCTAGACAGGGTACGTATTTTAATGAAGCCTCCATAGAACGTCGTATGATATCGGAAGGAATCAACGATCAGCTTATCAACGTTAATTACAGTATTCATTGAAGTCCTACGCTCTGGGGACACCTGATTAAACCGATACAAGAGCCAGATTGTTTCAAAATATTCTTATCTATTGATCTGTGAAGGTGTTGAAGAGTACACCTACGTATCTGCATGAATTTTAAACCAGATTTTAACAATATTTTTTTTTTAAATTTCTATTATTATTAGAAGACAATGAGATATAATATTAGGAGAACACATTCTATTGTCAAATTGTAATTATTCAGAACATAGGTCTGTGATATTTTAAATATGAATTATTCGTATTAATTATAAAATAAATTTTATCGAAAAATATTTATTTCGTATATTGTTATATCGTGTGGCGCACGCGTATTAATAATGAAACTGTGATCACAGTCACAGTTTGCAATCACTGATATTATCAAATATCAATCACAATCACACCGGTGAGTCAAGAGTAGCGTTTATTCTCATCACTACTGACAGTACTCTTTGGCACTTGGATTTTCTGATGCTAGATATCGCCATGAGTCTACATCCATAGCACCATATATTTTATTTCGCAGTATGGATAAGCGAATGAAGAAATTAATGTGTACTAAAACATTTTAAACGTTCATAAACTTCAGTGCCTACAAAATTATTTTGAAGAGCATAGTAACATATAAAAATATGTAGAACTTATATTTCACACATGCCTGTAGAGATAAAATTATTTGACTGCACAATAAAAGTCTTTATAGACATAGCTACATAAAAACTTTTTTTATTTAGTGGATAAACTCTGAATTATGTACTTTCTTACTGTGCGGCTATATGGTTTATATTATGTTATTTATATTATAATATTTGTTTATTGTTTTAAGACGTTTTTAACAATTTACCCAAAATAACTTTTTATTTGATTACAATTTTTTTCAGCAATATTTGAATCTGTCCGTGAACACACAATTGCCGTATTTTCACTGGCACTGTTATTTAACAAATTATAGATATCTCATAGAGACGAAGCTATTTTTATTATGAAGTATGGATAATTACATGGCTTATGACCTATATTCCGCAGATCACTTTAGATGAACTTACAATCTCGAATGCTAAGTCACACTTACAATTAATGATTTAATATCTATAATATCTAAAAACGTTTTAATATAATTTCTTTGTGAATATTTTCATTTCATATGCACATGCGCCGAATCACGTTTTAAAACCAAATATAAATAAAACAAATAATCAATCACGAATCGCGATATTCTCAGATATTCAATTACTGATAGTGAGTGTGATTAAAAGATATCAGCGATTGACTCACGGTTCGTGATTTTGAACTCATCATTTGTATACTTACTTACTTACTTACTATCACGCTGTTTCTCCGCGGGGGTAGACAAAGAGGTTAGAGCGCCACACTCCTCTGTCCTAACACACAATTCTCACTTCTTCCGCATTCATACATCTTCTCATACAAGGTCGCCGATTGTTGAGGCTTCTAATAGAACCATCCTCCGATATCTGGTTTGCTAAGTCTTCTGCGAACGTCTTATATTTCTGGTGCCATCAACACATACGTCAATATATCTTTCTTACCATTCTCTCTTCATTCATCTGTTCTATATTACCAAACCACGTAAGTGATCCTTTCTTAATCTTACTCATTATACTAATATTAGTTTTATTTTCTTTCCTTATTTCTTCATTCTTTACTCTGTCATAAATAGATCGAGCCGATATGCTTGCATTTTGAATGTCAGTGTTGGGTATAAGGCATAGATGCTGGAATAATGTAAGAACAGAAAGGAGTTTGACATACACCACAATCAGGTTTCTGCTGGTGTTTCCAAAGATGTGGACTGTGTATTTTACCTCATTATTTCGTCAAATGTTCCTACACATTATGATATTGTAAATTGTACCATACACGAATAACTGCACTGGTTCAAGGTCACCAATGAACTGGCCGATGACGAGGTCGGAATGGGAAGGGAAGGGAGGGAAAGGTTTAGTGCATTATTTTCGTTCAATAATTAATATATTTATACATACATAAATATATGTCCCAAACAGGTATCTAAATAACTATAACTTCATTCCTGTTGGCGGGCTCAAAATATTGGTTACTTGAAAAACAGAACCCACCCCAGAATAATTATATTTGTTTCAAAACAGATGTTTTTATTCCGAACCTTTTAGTACCCTGATTACATTTGACACCGATACAGCATTTCATCCCCAAATTTTCTGAAACTGATACATTTTTCGTGGATTTTTGCCCTCTAATCGGCCATCTTACTTTATCTGAAATATGAAATAAGAATTTTTCCCGATGGAAGGATTTTCCTGGAAATGCGGGGGTGAGAAAAGGTTCTAAAATAACACTCAGTAATTTTGATGGGCGAATGAAAATTTCTCCGAAAGGGGAGTATCGATTTTCTCAATCGGCACACAATTGCCGGAAGGCTGTATTCACCCCGTCAGCTCTTCATGTTAATTCGTTAAAAATTACAAAATTGCCTCGGAATATTTTAAATAATACTCAGTACTCTTTATTGATTTTTCTTTCATTTTGGATCTGTTTCTTGTAGACATTATAAATGGAAACCGCTACACCTCCTTTGTAATATTACTAATTTTTAAAAGGTTTTTTTTTAATCTTTTATCTGCCAACTATCTTTCAAATGGAAGACACCACATAGTAGTGATGAGAAAAAATGTTACTCTTGACTCACTGGTGTGATTGTGATTAAAAATTGTGACTGTGATCACAGTTTCATTACTAATACGTGTACGTCGCACGATATTAGAATACGCGTAATAAAAATAACATCATTTTGAGCGTATTTAATTATATATCTGATTTGATTATATTTTTCTTGTCGAATTCTCAGCATTTCGGGTCAAATCCATAAAATTATTTTGACAGAATCTTCTACATGGCGCTTATCACGAATTATATGAATATTCAATCACTGATAGTGAGTGTGAGTCATAAATATCAGTGATTGCCTCACAATTCGTGATTTTGAAATCATCACTACCGCATAGGTTAAGACTAAGCTTTCAGAGTCTAGACATATCTATAATAAGCTGGCACCTAGTACACAGCTGGCAAAATGATTTAAAAATATTACTTTAATTCTTGAGAGTTTGCAAAGTCCAAAAGTGCGTGTTAACACGCTTACAGCTTGGCGTGACATACAAAGTTTGGTGTGCTGATGCACGATGATTTTATTATATTTCATAATTTATAGAGCATTGCCAGTTCAATGGCATAATATTATATACATTATAAATAAAAATATAGTCATTAAACCTTTAAAAAAATTATATCTATAAACGAACAAGTACATAAGGCCCCATATTCGATATTTCTTGTTTATAACGGGAAAAAAAGAATACCTGCAAGCCAAACATCTGACTTATTCCCACGTAATTTCATATCTAAAAATACTCTGGTAAATATTATGAAGATTGAAAAATCAACACCTGAGAAGAATAGTCTTTACCTGAGAAAAATAGTCTTTATTATGTACGTAATAACATGCATTAACTGTAATACGCTCACTCATTGCCGTTTGTGAATACTTCAAATTATATGAAGCATGCATCTACAATGTTTACCGAAGGCCGTATACATGGATTCGTTCCGCTTCTAAGACATCGAGTTGCTGGCGTAAAGCTGAGGCTGGAGCTCAGCACCAACTCTCTGGCGCAAACGGTGCTCTCATAGAAATCTGGATCCCTGACCAGAGAATGGCAGCGCCTACAAAATAGCTACATACACAACAATGGCCGTGACTGAAGTAGTTATATATGTAATATTTATATTTTGTGTGTATATATGTGTGAACTTTTTACTTTTTATTAACTTTTTAAAAAAAATTTTTTTTTTGTATTTATTAATATTTTCCTTGGTTTTGTTTTTCATAGCATTATATTTATTTCATAACCCTTAATGTATAACATAATATGTATTATCTTTACGGCGAATCAGGTTTAAAAAAAAACCAGCTCACGCTGTAATAAACACATTATTATTATTATTATTATTAGGAATAAAATACAATGTACATAAAAATTAATGTTATACAGTGTAATATATATTTCAATGCGGGAATAAATGCATTAAGCAGTGTATTTTGTATTTATTGCCAATATGAAAAAAAAAGTTACATAATCATATTTTCTTTGTTGAAAAATAGTTAATATTAAAACCTTGATCGCGCAGCAGCTACCAAACGAACAAAAAAATAACATTTATGTGATATAAGAATCGCGAATAGACAAAATAAACACAAAAATGCTTTTAAACGACTTATTGTCGGTGTAATGACATTAGTTGCAATTTGAGGTTATGTTGGTACTGAATATCTCATTAACCCTTCCACAACATGCAGTAACACACCATCTACCGCAACAAGTCTACCGCTCTACCTCTACTCACAAGTCTACCGCTCTAATATTTCGGTAAATATACGCAACAAATACTTCATATTTTAGTTAAATTGAATGAAAATATTTACGCTTAGTGTAAAATCAATTATGTTAGGCGAAACCTTCAAAAATATATTTTTTAAATTCAAAAATTAATACGTTGACAAAAATACTATTTGTGGCAAGACAGGAATAAATCACACATTAATTTCACAGTGATAACAATAAAAAAGATACGAATATAATGGTGTCTCTTTCTCAATAATTAAATGAAGATTGATAAAAAGAAAGGTTGTACTGTACAATGCAATCTCCTATAGAGAATTTTATGAATGCTCCAAATTATAATATTACATTTTTTTTAAATATTGAATCCTCAATGCTTAAAGTAAACTTGTCGCATTAACCATTTTTTCACTCTAATTTCTTACGGTAACACGAGTTGGCAGCATGGCTGCGTACGAGTATTTTATATCACGGTATGGTAAAGGTTAAAGGTCTAGCTCAGCGGAGATGTGAGGTATCCTACTCGTTTGTGGGCCTGTGGATCAATGTCAATCGAATGCGGTCATTTCAATAAAAGAGAAGTTGATTTTAGATAGTATTTATACAAATAATAAGTCGGGAAATATGCTCAAAATGAAATGGATGGAATGAGTTCTTGTATTAAAACAGTTACGCGTAATACAATATGGATCAGATATGCGCTTGCAGGTGGCGGTTTAGCTTAACTCCCTTTAATTAGATAGTTTTACACGTGTAAAAATGGAAACTGCGCCTGTAAGGGCTGTCCTTATTAAGTCATGGGCTAGATCACTCACTCAATTTACGGAGAATAACTGTTCAATAAATATCTTAACGTTTTCACATAATAAACCTGATGATGGATGGAGACTGCCTGCACAGAGGTTATACTAGA
Source organism: Eubasilissa regina (assembly GCA_022840565.1). Lineage (NCBI taxonomy): Eukaryota > Metazoa > Arthropoda > Insecta > Trichoptera > Phryganeidae > Eubasilissa > Eubasilissa regina. Next base: position 5,752,349 of record JAINEB010000010.1, read on the forward strand.
CTCGAGATTGTTAATGGAATCCTGGTGGTACGATGCCAACCAGAAATGCGGGAATGATCGGGCAGGTCACAGTGAGCAGCAGAAACGGCTAGCAAGGTTCCGTAGTTGATATTGAACGGATCCAGAGAAAGACGAAACAGTGATGTTATATGATGGCGCGCGGTGGCTGATGCGGTGGGTAGTAAACTTTGACGGACTGGTCGAATATTTTCGAAATTAGATGGTACGAATATCGCGAGATGAGTGATAGATGTGAGTCCGATAATACAGCGCCAATTAGACGGTCAAAGACGAATCTTGCAAGACCGCGTGGAACTCACGATGGTGGTCCGGTACACTTTACAAACAAAGAAGACCGGAATCGTTCTATTAAACCATTCGCGGATTTTATATTAATATTTTACATAATAAATCGGTGTATCAAACGGTGGACTAGGATAAATTGGTTCAGAACTACAATTATTTAGAAAATTAAGCAGTGAAATGGAATCCAAAATTCGCATCCGAGACTGTTAGCGCTTAGGGCTCGCCGGGAAAAATGGCGGTTGAGAATGGCGTTGGCAGATGGAAACTGATATATCTATGCTTTGTACTAAACGAGAGACTAGACGTCCGCGCGCAGTTTAATTATTTATGATGGTAGGTAGGCAGATATCAAAACAAACCCACGACATAATCAGGCGCAAAAATTATTGTGATCACTTATCCATGATCTATTTTAATGCTAGCCCAATATTGTGAAATATGACCTTGACACCAACAGCCGTCAACTTGAGCGATATAGTGTTTGATTTCGATATCGCGATACTATTCACGGTGTGGACCCAATCAATTCCAGTGTACCAGCACTGTGTTTTGTGTAACCACAGTATTAATTGATTGATGCAGTGATTTTGTGTGCCGTGGATGCATATTGATATCGCTATCTTCAGTCGGGATTGGAGATAGTCACCATCCTCGTGCAGACGTTGTGTGATTTCGCGGTGATCACAGGGGTTTGCGGAGACGTTATACGCGTGGTAAGGCGAGCAGTCTTACCGAATCCCAGTTCTCGACATCACTGGTCCTTCGACTATTACTTCGTCGGCCTCTCCCTATACCACGTTTCCCTTTTTTCTTCCCCTACCCTGCGGTGATTCTGATTTGCGACCGTGATTGTCGAACTCCATTTCGTGAGTCATGCGACCCAGAGATTACGCAATCCATCAGTGTAATGTGAATTTTAAGTAAAGACGGAATTGAATGAATGGTTTTCTCACTCAACCCAGAGAACACATTAAAATTTTTGGTTATAATGAATTATTCCCGCGCAGATTTTGACAAACATGATTTGCAGTTTGTATGGGGGATACTTTAGTTTTTTTTTCAAAATAATGTGCATTGTTGATTTTTTTATTCCAATAAAGGCTACAATCTTTCTTATCGATTTACGCGGATTGCGCATAATTTCGCGTCGAACTCGAGCCACATGTTCTGGCGTCGCTGCTGGCGTTAGTGGTTCCGGAGGAGTTTGGTTAACCACTTTTCTTTATCCTTTCTTGTCTTAACTTTTGAACCCAACACCAGATAAATTGCGTGCTGGGCCCATCATTTACTCGTCGAATATTAAAGTGAATACAAAAAGCACGACGCGCACGAACCAATAGATCACCGCACTTTAAATATTTCTCAACAGCGAACGTGCGGTGCGCTCTCGACCAGTAACTCATTGCAACTGGGAAATCAGCAAATCATGCGCGTCGAACAATACCCCTGCCACTTACCTCACCCTGATGGTTAACGAGCAATTATAATTTAATTTAGAATTTTTCCGCTGGATATCCTATATATATATATATCCTCGTGTCGTTTCATTATTTTCATTGCTTGTTAAATTAATCAGTTTAAATTGTTGGTTAAATATCTTTTGAATGCCCACGATCGAAAATTTTGCCTGTTCAATTCTTCGTAAAATAGTATGAATGCCTTCTCGAAGAAATACTCTACGTCCTATAAATCATGATTCACAAAAATCTTAGATAATATAATACATCAATTTAAAATGTGGAGTGCTAACCTTTATTATTATGAATGATATGAATTAAATGAAAAATGGACTGTCGAACAAATTTTCAGCACCACCTAAAACTAGTTATCGTAAGAAAGTAAAAAACACGTTTTCGGTGACATTAGGTAATAAGATTATAAATACACAAGATAATAAATACATGAAAAATGATCCGTTATTAACCTTTTCGTCACTAAGCTGCCAGAACTTCTGTGTGGTCCGAAGCGGGGTATAAAAATACCCCAGATCATATTCATACAAACGATAATAAAAAGTTAGTGACGTCTCTTATCCAAATGCTGAGAGTCACGATAAGCGATATAGCTGTCTCCCTTGTTACGCTACCCAGTGTATTAGTTAGAGTGAAACAAAAAATAAGCACTATAACTAAAAGATAAGATACAAGGGTTTGATATCGACATGCGTAGGTGTATGTGCCGCGCGAAGATCACTGGACGGAAAATAATATTTTTCAATATTATACGATTAGAAATTTGAAAAACAAAAATTAAAAAATTTTCGTCACTATTTCCGTAAAGATTACAAAAAATAAGAATGAAATCGTTTGCATAATCGGTGAGTTATCGAGTTTAAAGTGATCCATGGGAATTTGAATACCCCGCTTAGGGAAGGCAAGGTTAAACTTAGATACTACATATTCTGCGCTTAACCTACGAAAAGTAGCAAGACTAGTTGCCCCTTCACATTTGCTGGCAGTTCATTGAACAATTTGAAACCTTTGTACCGTAAACTATTTAGTGTTCCTGCCAGACTTGTTTGTGGAAGTCTAAAGACAAGTCCAAAATCCCAGCATTAATTTTAGTTGTTTTAACATAATATAACTTATTCTTGTACATCTATTATATCTAAAAAATAGTCCTCGTTGCTCTGTTTTGAATAATTTTAATTTTTTTCTTCCTAGCTTTATTTCCATCAAAATAGTACTGTTGAACAATAATTTATTTGCGGAGTACCAACGGAACGTTGCGGAGTGCCAGTGGATCATTGCGGAGTGCCAGTGGAACATTGCGGAGTGACAGTGGAACAACAATGGAACATACACTAATTGCGACATTTTTAGGTTTTTCATTCTGCTTAAAAAAACATTTTTTCATTTTCTTTATAATTATTAAAATATGTTTGTCGAATTTTAGTTTAAAGTCATTTATTACTGTGAAATATTTTTTTCATTCATGAGTTAAATTTTAATTTATTACTATTTAGCCACGTACTACTGAAAGCTCTATCGGCAATAATAAAGTAAACTTATAACCCAGTCATTGAATACTTATGTGTTATATTTATAATCACAATCTTTTTCAGGAGATAATTTTCAAAAGTGGTCAGTTCCAAATATACATATTTTTTACTGCAATGCTGATTACTCTCTTGAGAGTGCATTATAAACCTAAATATAGGAAAAATCTAAACAACACCAAACCTAATAACAACTAATAAAGGCCACTGTAAAGGCAGACGCCATCTTTTTGAATCCTGTGCATTATGAAGATGATAGGAGAGACCAAACTATCTTAAAACCATTTTCTTTCTTTGTCGAAAGTAGATTTGATCAAAATTTAAAATTACCAACTGATTTTAGATTTATATTACCTAATCGGTTACTTCTGATAGAAACCTGGATTACACTCTAATACAGAACGAGACAGAACATTTTATATAACAAAAAAAAATCGGCTATGGTCGCTTTGGGGCCAATAGTACTTTTTGCGGCCACGCCACGATTATGCAGTACGTTGCTTCGTGTACAGAAATAAAACCTGTTAATTTTCCAGGATTTGGGAGGGAGAAGAGAGCTCGAGTTATAAATAAAATAAAAATTGTACTTTATCCTTCTATCAGTGTAGTATATTTCAATTAAATCCTAAGCCAGACATATTATAGAAAGAAGTTTGCTTGTGTGGGGGCAGCGATTAAAATCCACCACAATCGTTGCCATCCGCAGCTGTTCGGCTATATCTATACCAAGTAACCAGCCTTCTGCTGATATTGTCCACTTACCAAAGTCTCGGTTTGTATAATAACTTTTTTCCTTCTTTAGGATATTCCACTTTATTTAACCTCTTCGATGCGCTAGTTAGGTTATTAAGTATTGTGCTGTAAATCTTGCACAAAAGTGAGAAACCAAGCTTTGCAGCCATACATTTCGGCCGGTTGTATCAGAGTTGTTAACTTGAATCTATTAATTCTATGACAACAACCTTGACTACAGACATTTCCATAATCCAAAGTAACAAGTTTTTGCTGATTTTATAATAACAGAGATAACCGATGGACAAAGAATAAATACCAAGTATTCACAGGATAATAAACGACCTCGAAGATGTCCAAGTTTTGATAGATACACAAAATAAACAGCTTATGGTGATAGTTCTCTATACCTAGCGGCTATACCTGGAAGCTCAAAATGAGACACATTAATAGTTTACTGGAGAATTTCTTCACTATCTTATTGATCTTCGGGTTTCCTATTAATAATAAGAAAGTCAATGCAAGCATAAATGACACTACTAACCTGATATTAAAGATGTATATTTCCTTGCTCGTCATGACACAACTTATTATTTCAACCTTACACTCGTACGTATAAAATAGGTACCAACATGCAAAAACTATGGGTGCCAACTAAAGAAATAATAATGTGCGTAGACTGCATAAGCCATGCATGGTAATATAGCAGACCGCTCTGTTTCCAATTTTCGAAGACGTCGGTTGACTCGGTTCCAGCACCACGACCATTATATAAAACTTATTTGATTTTAATTAACATAGTAACATTATTTACTCAAAATATTAGCAGGGGAGTATGACAACATCGTTAGTCATTTCCTCTTTGATTTTTTTTTTAAAGCTAAGTGAAGGTATTCAAATGGAGGTGGTAAATCGAAGGCTATAGTTGCAATGGTGATCTATAGGCTGAATATGACGGCGATGAATAATGAAATCAAAAAATGATATGTTGTATAGATGACGAAAATTTGATTGAGTATTGTAAATACATTCATGACGCTTCGTCATCATGTCTTTGCCTTGGTATTTGGAAATTCTTTCATCCCCTCTCCGGCGCTCCTCCCCTATGTTTATTATTCAAGACGGCCGACCAATTAGGACTGACAGGATCCGCTACACACTTTGAAATTAATTACACTTCGTCTGCTTTCAATTCGTTCGAGAAAAATCTAGAACGAAGAATCGCTTTTAAATCGAAAGGTTTGATCATTTTTTATCCGGAGATTTTTTCACCGAAGATTTGTCAGAGTTAATTTATCTCGATCACCGGAGTAATTTATCAAAATATTTCATCTTGATAAACCTTTTAGCACTATTTTAATATACGCACTTTACAACTTGAAATCGGATCGTTAGTTTGGAACCCACATTATTCCACCTACAACGACCGACTTGAAAATGTTCAACATAAATTTTTTAATATATTAAATTCACATTAAAACTCATTCAGAAATTTTCATAAAATCCCTCCCCTTTTAAATAAAAGAAATACACAAGATTTATGCTATCTCTATACAATTTTAAAAAACTTAGTTGATTCGCCCTATTTATTAGAACAAATAACTTTAAACTGTCCCTCACACCCATCACGATCAAATAATTTTTTTACTGAAATTTTTGCAGAACTAATTACATAAAAAATTGTTTTGTGATCCGCTCTACGTCAAAATATAATGCCGTAAATTCTTCTACTTAGACATTTTTAATGATAAATTACTTCACTTTAAAATTAAACTACGCCAACTTTTCAATAACTATTAACATAAATTGTATATGTTACATCCCATTTACCCCACTCCTTACCCTTTCCACTTTGTATTTTCAGTTTAAAAACACTATTTTGTTTCTTTTTTCAGTTTTTTTTTTAATATATACTTTTTTAGTCTGTTATATTTATTTTATCGTAAAAGTCTTTTTGTACTATTTTATTATGTACTAGTTATTTAATTCCGAAGAAAATTCACTGGTGTTATTTTTTATATATTTTGTTATTATTAGTTATTATTGATACACTGTTTGTTTCTCTAAAAATAAAAAAATCTATTGATTTAATACATATAAATAAATCACATATCAAATAGAATCACTGTAATCGATAAGATGTTTTAATAATTTAGTTTGTTACTAGGTTCGCCAAGCGGCCACAATTGTCACCCGCAGGGCCTAGTGGTGACCAGCAAGTTAGTTATATTTTCACAGCACAAGCGTTTATTATGAAAATAGTAAGATTATTGATGTAACACGTATTACACGTACGTATTTCTATTTTTTTAGATATTAAATTTAAAATAAAAGAGATAAAATTAAGAAATTATCTAACGCAGCCTTCGTGAAAAGTTTTACTAAAAGAATCTGTGATAAAATATATTTTATGTTTAAATTAAAATTTATAAATTCGTCGCCAAAGTTTGATTCAAAATTTAGACCCATTCCGTTGTGTTTCTAGTACAGTACAATTAATGTGGAGAATTCAGTGGCGTGACTCTTCGAATACAGGACCAGATAAAAAAAAAAGTAAAACAAGAACGAAAACACTTGTAAGTTATGTAGAAAGTACGTGATAGGAATTCGGGCGAGTGTAAACAATTTGTATACTGGTTTCATTAAGTGTCTGGATTTATGGCAGGAAAATGGGCGAAAGGGACAGTGTAATTTAAAAAAAGAAACAAAAGGAAGCGTTCTTTATTTCAACGCTGAAAAAAATGTCCGCTTTGTATTCATGGGGCCCGAATTGAATGTTCAAAGAGACCAATAATTAACCTTGTGATGTTTTATTTTTATGTTTGTGATTTTTCGTATCACGCATATACGAATAAACCTTATTTATGACACAATAAAAATTCTCCCAAAATCACAAAAATTATAAAAATATAATAAAAATTCTTATTCTTGGGTCGTATCTATTCAACCGGACGTTTTCTGTCATCACTTTGTCCACTGCGGCCCGGAAAATCCCTACAGGAAATTGCCAAACCATTGTTTCAGGTTCTTCAGCCATGATGGAGCGGGTCTTAGTTCTATGACTGGAAGAAAATTGGAACTGTTAAGGATATTTGTGAAGGTATGGGTCTCTAGGTGGGAGATCCTAGGTCAATCTTCTGCGGCGTGTGTCTGATTGGCCTGCAAGTCGGATTCTCTAGGATAATACTTGCCGGCAATAGAGAATCAACTTCACGTTGTGCCCGTCTCGTTTCTTGCGAGAGACTGTTGTGTACTCCCCTAGTTGCCCATTTTTTCCCTGGCTTTTGTGTGTTCTTTTTCTGTGACTGATTCTTTGTTAATGTAGTATAATTATTATTGTGTGCATTGTATATTTTACACAGTAAAGATTATTATATAGAGTCTTAAGTGTAATGAGGAATGTTTTGGTTGGCGTTGCTTGAATACTTATGTGCTGAGCTGCGTTGCACGGTCGCAGTCCTGTAGGATCGATATAAGAGCTTTTGCCTATTAAACGATTCTGTGTTAGCGGTGGGTTTCCTCATTAGCCACGGTGTTCTCTTTCTTACAGGGCCCCGACTTCCAGTAATCTTTCTCTGCATCATGAGGTACAAGATCTTCTCCTGATGTCTTATTACATCTCCGAGATATTGAAGTTATGGATTTTTATTGTTTTACATACTTTTTTTCTTCATTCATCTGAACCATAACATCTTAATTCGTAGCTCCATCCATCCAGCACATTTTAAGCATTATTTTATAGATCCACATCTCAAAGGCTTCAAGTCGCTTTATCATTTCTTCGGTAAGTGTTTTTTACTTCCATTCCATGAAATAATATCTAGAACACATAGCATCTGACCATTTGTATTCATAATCTAAAGTAGAGATCATGACTGCAAAACTTAATGCGGATAATAATCTTCTTAATCCGAATAATAATCTTCTTAATGCGGATAATAAACCTGTTTATCAAAAAATGATCTTAGAATTTTATGTTGCACTGTTCTAATAATTGTTTTCTAATTTTGATAAATATATTACGTTATTTTAGTAATAAATCCACGTTTTCCTATTGGATGTGATCATTACAGTGATATTCAAAAAAAATACTTGTGGATAAAACTCGCCAGATGGCGCCAGAACTTCTGGTTAATTTTATTTAAACTAAAAACATTGTATAAAGAAGGTGAGGTTTTAGAACACAGTTTCTTATTGTGAGAACTGTTACTTTGTATGCGCGCGTGTGTGCGTCATGAAAGTGAGTAGATGAACGGTGGGAGGCGAGCCTTATAAGGGGCCGCCTCTGGGAGAAGAGCTCTCTTCTATCATAGCTTTTTCTGAATAACAAGTCTATCTCTGAAGTATATAATTATTATTGACTGTAATAACATGTTTTAATAAACTGAATATTGTTACCTGGAAAAGACTGACAAAGAATCGGGACCCAAGAAACTAAACAATAGAACCCCAAGGGAATCTGTGATAATTCAAGATTTATCTCACTTATCGTCATCATTGTCAAGAAGGTATATCTAGTTGTTTATCTGGTATTCAAAAAATATGTCCAAACCATTTTACTTAAGATCTTTATATTTATAAAATTCTCCCCTATCTTAGAACTTCTCAGAGGGTCTCCCTTATCTTAGAACTTCTCACTCGGAAAAATATTGTTACTCCGAATATTCTCCTATGTTCATAGATTGTAACGAAAACCTTTACTCGTTTTTAGATGTTATAATTAAATTCAGGACAAGTTATTAATTTTTGACAGACCTTTGATTAGGTTCTCCAGCACCTACCTTTGAAGTTGTTAGCTCAGGTGGATAGAACAGTTTTCTTTAGTCCCAAGTTTACTCGGAGTTCGACTCAATACATGCTTGCTTTTGTGGTCAGGGTATCGAAATAAAAGGTTTATGTATAGTTAGTACAGAATAACATATACTTTTAAAATTATAAATATTAACTTTGTGGTTAAAATTCATGTTTTTTATTTATTATCTTTGTTTTATTACAACCAACTAAATTTAACTACGAGTCCCATTCTAAAATTTTTTCTTAAAAATTATTCGACTAAATTTGTATTAAGTAACAATTTGAGTTAGGTACTAAATTTATTTTTTAAATAATTGTTTTTTTAAAAATAGATTCTTGTGAAGAAACAATAATATATGTTTTTAGTTAGTTATGACACCCTGAAGAAGAAAATGGTATTTTTCGAAACCGGTAGATATATTTAAACTCAATTCAGTGGTGAATAACATATATTCAATTTAGGTATCATGAACAGAACATGGACATGTAGTTGCATTCGTGGTCATATTATCAATAGGAAACCTGAAAATAACAAGCTATCGAAGGAATTTACTATAACATGGCCAGTGTCTCAAAAATTGATAACAAAGTAAAGAGTATCCCTTGTTTAAGGTCTCATAAAAATGTTTCCATAATAATTATTCATGTATTTGCGATGAAATTCTTGAAAACTATATTTAGATTTATTTTTTCGAGTTTATTTAAAAAATGGTTTTCCCGTATAGGCAAGTAGTATTGAAACTAGATCAGAAGGTAATCTTGAAATTCGATCAAATCTATTTTCATTCGAGAAAATAGGACACTTAATGATTTTAAAACAAAGTTACATTATTTTTATGTGAACAGAAAATAAACACGTAGTCTCTCTAATTACTTTAACCATATATAAGATTGATTGATATGGCTGCTTAAAAAAAAAGTATAGATTTGTCCACTATTGAAAATTACTTCATGTTGTTGGATTTAGATACATTTGAAAATCATTTAATATTAACCTGTTTGAAGAGATTTGTTTAGCATTTCCAGTAAAAAGACCAAATTTGGATATAATCACTTTTGAAAATTACATTTCTCTTAACTTATATATTTAAAGGTGTTATTTTAGAAGTATAGAACTTTAAAATGAAATAAAATACTTAAAAATCGTGATAATGGCCATGATATTGGTTTTATTAAAAATATAATTTTATTCCAGTATTTAAATATAATTTTATTCCATCATTTAAATATAATTTTATACCAGTATTTAAATATAATTTTATACCAGTATTTAAATATAATTTTATACCAGTATTTAAATATAATTTTATACCAATATTTAAATATAAATTCGTGCATATGGACGCCGCAGCTGGCTCGAATAAAGCGCAATCTGGAACTCTAATTTTCCACCACTTTTTGGAGCAGCTGAGACCGTATATCGGCAACACAACGAATGTTGGCTCCTAAATCGTCGCATACTGCGCTGTATTATTGAAACCGCAGCTCTTCCACATTAATGCCATTCAATTTGGGAACGACAAAGTCAGTAATCAATGATATATAGCGCTCTCCATTGACTGTAACATTCTGGCCGGCATCATGTGGGACATCCTCAATACTACTTTCCACTGCAGCAACAGCTTCTTCGGTGCGCACTGCATGACGTCTCTGCGGATTCATATTATCAATTACAGTACGTGTGGTGTGAAAATAATTCATGGTTATTGGAACTACCCGCTCGGATGGTCGATTATGTCGAATAAATTTGCACAGTTTGCAAGCGTTGTTCTGGCTTAAATCTATTCAAGGTGAAATGACAAACTAAACTGAGCATAAATCAGCTATCAGCCGTCAAATTGGCTAACGCTGGAAAAAGTGTTGCCAATTCTAAAAATGAACCTCTAAAATAGACACCATTTATATGTATACGTAGAAATATTCTACTGTATCCACTTGGTTAGATGCCCCAGTTTTAATAATTTTCAAATAATTTAATGTGTTCACGGTATACGAAAGCTTAAAATCTCATAGCAGGGAATTAAAATTATAGCTTTTAAACAATTTTAATTTGAAAACAAAATTTCATCAACATATAATCTTGTATTTTAATAATCTGCGTACTAAATTCGGGGTAGATGGACACGAAAAAAATTGTTTCCTTTGTAATTTTAGATTTACCTAAAAACAAGTTTTTCCAAGTACCCATATAATCAGTTATGATATTACCCCACCGACGCGAGAATATATTTTTAAACATTTTTTTAAAAAAGAAAAAAATTCTCGCAAATTTCGGCACGATTAATTTTATAACTCATTAGTGTAATGAGGGGTGTCAGGGCTCCTTATCCTCTTCAGGAGGTAGAAAAGCCTTCTCGAGGATTTGGGCTAAATTGGCAAACACACAATTTCACCTTGTAAAAAAATATTATGTAATTTAACGGCATTCGTCTCGGTGAGACGATGTTGGCACAGGCGTTTTTTGTATTCTTAAGGATAATTTACCACTTTATAATACGCGCCGTGTCTCCGAAAGGGCAGGCTGAGAGCAAATAATGTCACACTTTTCTGTTACTTTTACCATACTGTATTCTCTTTTATCAGCCATTATGAGTCTATTTTTGAGAGATTGTATTGTTTTGAATGAAAACACATTTTTTTGTTATGCAGTTGCAATATGTGATGAATATTATGTTCCAGTCCGAAGTTATTTTTGAATAACTAAGAAAATAAACATATATTTAAAATTTTGTTTTTATTTATCAATTAATTAATTTATTACAATTAGTAATAAAATATAATATAGGCCAAATGACCGCCTCTGTGTCGTCTTTTAACTATATTTTCATAACATTCTCGCACACTTATTATGTTATTTCAGCAATTTCATTCCGAATATTTTCCTGTAGCATCGAAAATATTATTGGCTTATTGGCGTAGATTTTTGCTTTCATGTACCTCAACAGAAAAGTGTCTGAAGCGTCAGTCGATATCACCACTTTTTGACATTTCTTGAAAATTTCTCGCAAAATTTCAAGCATAGCTTGGGTTATGTGTAAGGTAGAACTATCCTGTTTAAACCACGTGTGTTGCTGGCGCAATCGACCCAATTCGGTAACCAATAAGTTTTCCAAAATTGCCATTATAATTTATTTAAAATGTTTTAATGACTTCAGGAAGTTATTGAAATAATTAGTTGCTATATAAAAAATTGTATTTAAATACTTTCTATGACTACCAAATACAAACTGACAAATATCTACCAAACCAAAATGGCGGCCTAAAAAAATAGGTCAGGAACATAATATTCACCCTGTAGTTCTGTGGTATTTTTAGTACAAATTAAATTAAAATGATATCTATGTAAAGATCAGTGAAACCAAATATCATCTATTATGCAAGGTGGTCTTATAAATCAAAAAATACAGATTGACTATCTTATTGTTGCCTATACCCAAGTATTATTAGTGAAAGATTGGTGGAACCAGTGTATGACAATCTCCTTTGAGCTGAATATTTCTCAGAGTAACGAGAAAAAAAAATGGAGAAACAAACTAGAAGCAAAGGATTTCAACCACCAACCCCCTCGCAAAATGATATCTTAAAAATCATCACCAAATTGACACCAAATTTCAAACAATAAAAAAATAATTATTCGCCAAAATGAAAATCAAGAATGAAAATCAGGAAACATTATGATGATATCAACAAGAAATTGGATACTATCATAAAGCTGACAACAGAAGTTGAAGCTCTTAGAAGTGAATTAAATGAAAAAAAAAAAATTATTAAAAACTTTGACGTCAGGCTTGCTGAAATGGAGCAGAACGCCAAAGCTGACTCCTTAGAAGTAGCAGGTGTCCCGCAACGGGAGGGAGAACAACCTGCGGAGGTGGTCCGGCAAGTGACCGCAGCAGCGGGTATCGACATACAAAACAGGGATATTATGAATGCCAAAAGGATAACAGATAGAAGAATCGGTGCCCCTCCAAAACTTCTTGTTAAATTTTCAGACATCAGAACTAAATATCAACTACTGGAAAATAGAAAAAAGATTGACCCAACCATATTTAAAACTCTAAGACGTGAAAAACGTTACATAAGTGAAATGTCGTGCCCGTACTATAAAGAATTTCTGTGGAAAGTAAAACAAAAATGTAAGGAAAATATTAAGAAAAACACATTCACCACCATTGTGCTATAACGCAAGTATGTTTCTTGACAAATTCCCGGTGACGCGAAAACAATATTTTTCGACAAAATTGATTTTATATGTATATATTTATAATTAATACATTAATTTAGTATTTAAAATATCACAGACCTATGTTCTGAATAATTACAACTTCACAATAAGAATGTATTTTCCTTAATAATATATGTTGTATCAATGTGTCCAAAATTTAATAAAAATGAATTGATAATTCTGGCGTCTGCAGTCGGTTTACTCAAAGGTATTTGAGATTCTGTAAAAATAATGTAGATGGCTTTCAAATAATGGAACGACAGGTGTATTAATTTGAAAAATGTAACATATAGGTTCGAAAATTTGTAAAGAAAAATACTGGCGTTATAGCACAGTGGTAGTGCACTTCCCCGGATTGGAAATAGAGTTCCAGGTTCGAATTCCGGTGACGTAAAAACAATATTTTTCGATAAAATTGATTTTAAATGTATATATTTATAATTAATACATTAATTTAGTATTTAAGGAAAATAATTACTTGTTTGTGTGGTTTAAAAACGATAAAAATATGGTCAAAAAGGCACCTGGGTATAGAGTTATTTACATTAAGCACCCAGATGACCTAATCAAAATAATATTAATATATAAGAGCTCCGGCTATTGGTCTGCCTTTGGTTGGACTACTCTCTATACTATAAACTCTGTAAGTAATTAAAAAATTTTTTGCCAATAATACATTTTGTTAAATAAATATCATTCATTGCATCCAAATGACAACAGGGTATTTCACAAATTTTGGCCAATGGCGGCGGAGCTCACCTATATTTTTTTGTTTACAATTAACACCTCTTAAACTAACATACATTAAAAAATGGCTCAAGAATTAATAGATATGATTGACATAAACTTGCTCGAGTCCTTTGTAACATCAGACTTAAAACCATGCAAAAGGTATTTTAATGGCAACGAGAACCTTAAAATACTTAATCAAAACATATGGTCAATCAATAAAAAATTTCATGAACTACTAATAATGCTTGATAGTCTCTCCATTAGCTTTCACGTAATAATTTTAACTGAGTGCTGGATCACTGAATCATATACGCCAAAAAATCTCAAGCACTATAAAAACGATTGAATTGTTGTTTATATTAAAAATGAACTTCATTGTTCTGTATCGGAATTCATTATTCAGGACGCTAACAGCTTACGAGTAAATTATAGCGATGATACATGTATTCTGGCAATTTACCGCTCCCCGTCGTATAGTTACTAATAAAATAAATAAATAAATATTTAAACTAATGGTTATTTTTTTACCCTTGTCTTAACATAATTAATTGTTTTGATAACTTTATACCATTTCCGATGTTGAACCGTTTCAAATTTAAAATGATCCCTTAAAGTTGGCAGTGTGATGACGCTTTCGTGGCGCGGTTACTGTAAGAGCTGTTTATTATAGTTGTTAGTTGTCGCACGGTTTTTGTTAATCGTCGTTATCTAACAGCTGTTAACAGGTGTTGCGCGACCATGGTTATTGTCGTCGCAAAATAATTTTATGACACTTTCATAAACCACAAACCAGACCGCAGATGTATTGAAATTTTAGAAAGACGGGAGTGAATTATCAACATTTATTTGATTCGCACCGTTTGTACGTCGGTCTCACATTAAATAACTTGATTAGATATGAAAAAATTTTAGACACTGGATGTTTAATTTTTTTCAAATGAATCAGCTTAATGCTTCGTATGCAACCTAGATTAGTATCTATCTACAGGGAGAATATTATGTTCCAGGCCGATGTTGTTTCATTTATCAAAATTTCAATCGTTACTCGGTCTGCGTGTGGCGTGATACCGTCGTGTTGAAACCACATGTGTTGCAGACTCAATCGACCCAATTAAAATATGGAATTGCCACTTGCATTCTGAAAGAATTAGAGCCCATCGGTTCCGCTCGCCCACATGGCGCATTACACAGTAACTCTGTGTTGGTGTATCAATTTAGGATTTTAGAATCGAATTTGTGTTTTTTTTTTATTTACTTCAACACGTTTTTAAAGCATTAGATGCTCGACGATAAATTATAATTAACTACCAAATGCGAACTCACGTGTATTTGCTAAACAAAAATGGTGCCCAAAAAAAATTGGCCTTGAACGTAATATTCACCCTGTATAAATCGTTTATATCTTCCCTGATGCAACCCTTAATACATAGTGAGGTAGATATAGTTAAGAGATGACCTCAAAGCATGCCTGAATGTACAGATAATTAACCATTTTAATTACACCATTAGCTCTCACACGCATCCTCACCTTCACTCTTCACTTAACCCATTGCTGTCCATCGTTCATTTAAATGAACAAGAACTTTTAAAATTATTTTCCAAATAATTAAGAAACGTATTTTCATTGTTTTTTTTAACGCATTACTTACGTACTGTATATTAGACAAAGAAGTGTCATTTTGCCTTGCTCCGCAGCCCCTATTTATTTTTCTCTGTTATTAGGAAGGTATAAACTTATACACGTAATCGCATCTCTGTATGAAAGAAGTTCTGCGTGTGTAAGGATCAATGGATCATTCATACCGTGATTTAACACTACAAAGGGTGTCAAGCGGGGTTGTGTAATGTCTCCATGACTGATTAAAATATATATGGATAAAACTGGATAAAATAATATTAAAAATTCAAACATATCGGTGCGATCAATTTATGCCAGAATAAAGAATGAAGAAATATAGAAAAAACTTAATGCGTAAGATTAAGAAAGGATAATTTAGGTGGTTTGGTCATATGGAACGGATGAATGAAGAGATAATGTTAAGAAAGATATATGACGCTAGTGTTGATGGCACTAGAAATAGAGGACGTCTTGATAACCAGATACTAGAGGATGGTCTTGTTAGAATCCACAATAATCGGCGAGCTTGTATGAGACGATGTATTAATATGTATATATGTATAATTTATATCAGGAGCACGTATACATAAACTATTTTAAAAATGATAAAAATATTACTATATATATATATATATATTTTTTATGTTAATCCTACGTCCTTTCAAATTTAACTGACGTGTTAAATAGTTTTATTGCTTTTCATATTATAATTAGCGGTTAGTGATTAGATCGTCCGGGATTCATTTTAGTTATAATTAGAGATTATAATAAAAAAAATTTTGATGCTGAAATTTTTATCTAAGTAAAACACATAATCAAGAAATAAATATTTTTAATATCCAAGGGAATTATTTTGGATATGAAATGGTTGTAACACAGCGGCATATTAATTTAATTAACAATATTCATTCTTCTATATGCAGTCTAGATTAGTAAGTATTATATATGTACGCACATATATATGTACATCATTTCTAAATATGATTTTTATTTAATAATATTTTTGTTTTGAGGAAAACGCATTTTTGTTATAAAGTTGCAATTTTAGGTTATGTGATTTTATTAATACAAAATAAATTAGTCAACTAGAAATATATAACTACATAATAGAAATTCATAACAAATTCAGTGTTTTTAAAACGATTAAATATTATAATAAAAAATATTACATCGTATTTCATAGTCCTACAATTCTGTAAAAACAATATTAAATCTCACAAATAAAAAAAATCTTTCTGGGAAATTTTCTGATTAAAGATTTGAATATTATGATTAAACTCCTTCTACCCACTACTTTTTTACCTTTATGTATTCAATGTATTTCTTCAAATCAATATTACTGCTATAGATCAAACCCTTAAAGTCTCACGATATTAATAAAATGATTGTATTATTAGGAGATTATTCAACACATTCTTATTGTGAAGTTGTAATTATTCAGAACATAGGTCTGTGATATTTTAAATACTATTTAAATGTATTAATTAGAAAGATATACATTTACAATCAATTTTATCGAAAAATATTGTTGTTGCGCCACCGGAATTCGAACCAGGATTTCTTTCCAAACCGGGGAAGGTGCATAATCCAACTGTGCTACATCGACATTATGTTTGACGACAAATTTTAAATGTTACACCTTTTTCATATTAATACCCTTATCGTTCCATTATTTAAAAGAGTCATCTACTTTGTTTTTACGCAATCTTACCTTTCAAATAATAGACAACAAAGGAAGTTAATAGGTACTGATAGAAAATAATAGACAAAGAAGAGGGGATAATGATACAAAAGTTATATATTTGGAGTAAATAATTAGAGAGATGAACTACGCACTCAAGGGTACGTAGAAATTTTCTTGATTACTTAGTTTCTTGTTAGTCTAAAATTCCAGTTATTTTAAAATAAGCTTGAATAATTTTAGTAAATTAGTATAAATAATTTAGTACATTTAGTAAATTGAAAAATGATCCTTCGGGATCTCAGTTTTTGAGAAACATATTTCTTTAAAATAAATACTTTGTGCGATTAAATGATTTTTTGTGCATTACATTAATAAAAATATGAGTACACATTTATTATATATATATATATATATATATATATATATATATATATATATGTAGGTAAATATAAATACGTAAATTAAAACAAATACCTTGTTCCTCAAAACATACCTTGTTCAATAAAAAATACCTACCTAACCTTGCTAAATTTATATTATTTTATTGATAAATAATTGATTTTGAGGTACAAGGTATTTGTTTTAATTAACGTATTTAAATTTCATCATAATTATTTGCTATTTTATATTCACTGCTTGATGACGGCCTCCCCACGTGTCTTTCTATTTTGCTGCCGCTATCGGCATATTGATTCCCTTGACTGCATTCGTCCAACGATTGTCTGTCTTAATGTGACCTGTCAATTGCCATTTCCTTTTCTAGTCGTATTTAATTACATTTTCCGACGTTTCGATGCTGATTGCGGGATCCGTCGACATGATTAGAGACACACGGCAAAATAACTTGGAAAATTCGACACAATATGAGAAAACCTGAGAACATTTTTATTGAACAACCGTGTGCTAGAATCTCTTATATTTAGATATTCCTCCAGCGCATTATTTATTCCTAGGGGGTAGTTTATTCCGTGTAGCTGGTCCGACCGGCAGGTCACCGTATCGAGTTCTGTGTCGGAGGCAGGTACAAGGGTTGTCTCGGTAAGGCGATTCACGGCAGCTGTGCCTGCAGATATTAATTCACAACGTACATGGGCTTTCGTTAGTTACATTATATAAAAACATGATATATGAAGGGTTAAAAGCGAAGGAAAAATTGACAAAATAACGTATGAATTGCAAAAATTTTGATAAAGTCATTTTACCGCTTTTGAAATGCAAACACATCATTACAGAGGAAATTGTTTAAACTTTAATATCGAGTTTTTTTATTAAAATATTAAAAAGTTAACACTATTTATTTCCTATTTAATAATTTAGTATTTTAAAAATTATATCCGAAGTTCTATTGTATTTTTAAAGAAAAATATATAATAATAACACTACTAAAAACTTTTTTTTTATTGTGGTCTAAATATGGGCTAGTACATATTTATTGAAAATGTTGTAACTGAAATTCACGGAAAAAAAATATTTACAAAAATCACAAATGTACACGTCGTTTTCGACACCAGCACAGTAATTGTAGCCCATATTTAGACCAGCCGCCATAAGAACTTCTAATGACAAAAACAAATACTCCAAAATAAAATGAACGTTTCAAAAGCATATTTTTTTATAATCATCGATTGCTTTGTAATGATATTTTACAGGTATTACATGTTTTACATTGTAACATAATAAATAACAGCGCGATTGTCACCACATAATGTATTTCTCAATACTGAACACGCAAATTATATTTCTCGCACCAGCGTAGTCCAGAATTTAAAGGAGAAGTACATCATGTGTACACTATGAAAGAGAAATTATAAATTTATTTAAGAAGAACTTCCCATGACCGATACACAAAACATGGGCTTCGGGTGTTTAATTATCTATAATCCTTTGTTCTAGGTTAATATAAACATTTTTTTGTTTTAAGGGAAGATTTCAGTTCCAATAGTTTTTATGGGTTCATTGAACTCGCTGGTTAAGCTAAACACCAACCCTTGAGATCTCAAGTGGGCTTCCAAGTAACGGAGTTCGTTGGCCTGACATGGTACTCAAAGTAAAAACATAAACGAATACAATAATAATATGTAGGTATGAATTTAATTTGTATAAATCGCATCTACTTTGATAAGCCGTAAAGTAAGAAGGGAGTAATAGTAATATCAGTAATAGTATGAAGTGAGAAGTATGGATATTAGCAATCTTCATGAGAACGAGTTTTATTTTATTAACATAAAGTCCTACTGGCCCATAATTGGACCACTGCCCATATTTAGTCCATTTTATTTCTATCTATCTATCTAATATATATATCTGTGTCTATCTATCTATCTATCTACCTAATAATAAACAAAAGTTGTTCCTATAAGAGTTGTTTTAATGCGTGTTCAATCAGTTATACGATAAAGCGTGTGGTTATGTGTATCGATGAGAAGGTTTTATGCCCAGATGCTGGGATATCTCCTAGCTCTCCACTATGTTCATATGAAACAGATATAACGGAGTGTTTGTGTATATGTGACTAAAATAGGTAAAAAAAATAATGAATATTATTACTTACAGTTTATAGGCGTTTATTGAAGTTGGTTGCACAATTTATAGAACACAAGTTGAAGAAAAAATATAGGTAAAAGTCTATGAAAAGCGTTCACTAGAGGTGATTAAGAAAGAAGTGGAACTAAAAGGTCGGTTTGCTGGACGTATATTATTGTTGTCAACTGGTAGCCACCTGGATAGATTATATTTCCATTCAGAAATTCGGGTTTGCATACAGGTATATGCGTTCAGGACATGTCAGCGCTATTGCTGGTTGCGGAGGCGATAGACTTCGGCACGTTTAACCAGTTTGTTATATAATTTTCGTTTGTTATATAATTATGTTTTAAATTTCAAAATTGTAATATGAACAGTGATCAACGATCGATGTCGTACTTGTGGTTTAGTGGTTTTTATATTCGGGTTCGAACCTCGTTCCAGTTATTTATATTTTCATAGTACATCTTTTAGTTTAGCGTGACATATATTCTGTTTGTGCATCTCCATATTTAAAAAAAATAATAATAATAGCAAGAATTTATAAGATGGAAGTATCATCATTTAAAGCTCAAAAAAGGACGCGATGCCCCTAAAAATCAAACGAAATCAGTAATCTTGCATTTGGCGAGTAAAATTAATAAATAATTTAATTTTAGAATCTAACATTAATAATACAATTCAACTAAAATTAAAAGTATCATCAGATAGTAATTAAGGGTGTGTCTGGTGGGTAAGGGAGGTGGGGGTGAAGTTAAAATGGATAAAAGAGGGGATGTAATGGGCGGTATTTGGATGTTTATTAATTTATTATTATATAAATAATTAGACAAAATACTTTGTTTAAACATTTTTATAATTAAAAATAAAACAGAATTTAACATTTTTCGTAAAGATACTTACACTGACATAGTAATACATAATACTTCCAATTATCCGTTTTATTGTAAATAATCAGCTTTTCATTCTACGCTTAGTAGATTAGTTAATGTTCCTTTATTTATTTATTATTTAATGTTATAATATTAAATTAATAGATAATTTGTTAAACAAAAAGTGAAAGAAAACGTTTATCAGATCATATGTTTACTCACTTATTATTGATGGTGGGAAGCAGTGGAGAAAAATCCTGTTTTTAAATAATCTTACTTCAAATTCAATTATAAAATAGCAACAAGTCCGAATTTTCTGATCACCTTTTAGAAAAAAACCATTCTTGTGATATTAACAAGGGTTTAGAAATTATACTAGGGTTTTACAGTTAGATAAATTAGAAATTTTAGAAATAATAAAATGTAAATATTATAAATAACCAAATCTTGATTTGCAAATAGTCACCTTTTAAATTTGTTTTCATATTAGTTCTTACTTATTCACCACTTTATAGTTTTGTTTTTATCGAAGCTTGTATTTTTGATTTCAGTATACATTGTTTCCTAAAGAAGATACCATAGGTATCGAAAAATGTAGAACAATCAATAAATAGTGGTTTTAAAAAAATATTTTATCTAATTATTTATAAAATTTAAGTAATTTTGTTAATATTGAAGAAGTTATTATTATTATTCTTATAATTAAAAATTTCTAAATTCTCTAACATGTCTACCTTTCATCGTTTGGCGTAACTATGTACAAGTTATAAATTATAATTGTCATAAAAATGGCCCACTATTCTTACATGTTCAGCCATTTCAGAATTTAAACTGTAATTTTTATGTTTTTTATTGCTTTTTTATGTTATTCTAATCTTTTTTCTATTCCACTTCCGCTTTGTACAATATAAAATGCTTCAAAATCCTCGCAACTCTACTCAGACTCCGCTTTTTTCTTCTTGTGGTATTTTTGATTTATGATTTAAAATACATTTTTTAATATTGTTTATTGCATAGAAGGCGGAGTAACATTTGTTTATCTTTAAAAGAATTTAATAAATCTGTTGTATATATTCCTACATACCATATTACAACTTGAACAAACATTTTTTACATTTGCATTCAAAATATATGTTTCCATCCATAACTCAAAAACACAAAGTCATTTTAGGGGATTTTGTAATTAGTCGTCACAAATGTATTATATAGATAATAAAATAATAAAAAAACTATTACACACAATTGCTAACTGATCTTCCCTGTAACAACACTGTATATCAAACAGGAAACTCGATGTTCTGTCTATCTATCAACATTTGTAATAACTTATATACAGTGTTGTTGCAGGGGGTGTCTCACATATTTAATTTAGTACCTGCGATTTTTTTCACAAATACTACATTGTTTATTTTGATTGGTTTAGGGATGTGAACCCGAAATATTTCCTCGACGAAAAATTTACTATTATGCTACATCAACCATTTAACTTAACGACAAATTTAAGCCTTAAATGTGGAAAACTCCACAAAATATGTTAAAAAATTAAAATATGACCTTTGATATTTTTGAACTTTCGACCTTACGCTGTTGTAGGTAGACAAAAAACCTATTTATGAATTTAGAACTACTTAAAAATATGAATTCAGTAAAATAATTAATTTCTTTAACCTATTTACGTAAAGGACAATGCTAAACAACCCTTTTTAATTAAATGATATTTTCAAATGTTAAAAATAAATATAATGATCACAAACAGAGTCAAGACTTCAGACCTAACACCAATGAATGAGCAGCCTGTGCATGTGTTTGAATTAAATTATACTGTATTATTTAAACTTGTTGAATGCGAATGTGTATTATTATCCTAATATATTTCAAGTAGGTTAAAATCAGATTAAATATTGCATCATATTTTGTTACTTACACTTTTTATTTTTTCTTATTTTTCTACTTTCTTATTCAAAATTTATAGTTGACAAACTAATTATGCGTAATATAATTGTTGATTAAAAATTTTAAATGTTTGTTTTAGAACGGGTGAAGCCCGGTGAGGCAGATATTAAAGTACTAACAATATGAAATAAATAAATAATATGATATCATTCATTCTTTCCTACCCAGTAAACTGTACACATAATGCTATGTTTAAACATGACCATGAGAGTATTTACTGAATCTCTTTTAAATATTTTCTAATACATATTTCACAAGACGTAAGATAATATATGTTTATTAAATTCTCTTCCTGTTTTTATTTTATTTTTATTTTTGATATTAGACAGAGATTCATTATCCATCAGCTCATTTCAAGTTTGCTTGAAGAAGTAATTTTGTACCAGCTTACCAGCGCGGTGAGGTGACTTAGTCTTGCCTATTTATTAAATAACTTCTATAAACTTGACACTTGGGCTTAATTTGTATTAAACCAAAGCTAATACAGAGTGTTTGTAAGGAGATAATCTATTTTGAAAAAAATATTAATTCTACTATATATAAAACACGCAAGATTACTGTTCTCTTGTTCGCGTTACAAACTGTCAAAATACGATGAAAGGAACATTCCATAAATTATATAGGTCTGTAATGTTCTCTTTAAGTTTAGATCACGGTGTACACATAAAAAAATTGTGCAATTTCAAGGAATAATGCTATTATTTAAACACTGGAATAGAAAAACATCACCGTACCAGTATAAGGCTACTAATAGGACCTTGGTTGAGCGCACTACTAATAAAGATTTATTAAAACGCATAAATAAATTAAGAGAACTAATGAACAAACTAATTAAAAAAGGTGCATACTTTGGGACACATTCTCAGCAAAGAAAAATATGATATTTTACAACTCATTATAGAGGGGAGATAGACCTAATTAGTATTAGGATAAATCTTGTTTAATACAAGAATTTATTTGGGTATGGGTGACACGTTGGAGCTCCTTAGGTGGGTAGCTAGGCCGGACTGCGCGGGTGGGACTCCACCTACGCGCCTACCTCTCACTCTCCACACTTCGTGTTTTGCAACTCTGTTAGTCTGTCCGTGTAAGTGTGACTCAATCCATTTTACATCTCGTCCACTGTCCCTCTTCTGGGAGTGTTTTTGATGAATGGATCCCCGAGTGACTGCCTTGAACTACTGCACCTTAATTTTCCATCTATATGCAAAACTATATCTGTAGGGCTTAAATTTTAAATCTTAATTGTCAATAACCACTGTTAGCTTTGAAATCTTTGAAAAACAACATATTAAAATGATATATCACGTGGAGCAATTTTGCTGATTGTATGTTCCTGTAAATTATCTAGTAGACATTTCACTGACTTCCCGAGTAAACCTTCATTCGAGTACCCGATCTCTAGAAAACTATATCAAACTTGTTATCTACTGCAGTAAAATCAAGTGTACAAAGATATTTATCGAAAAAAAAATATTTTTTGGCTCAAAACATCGTATTTAATTATGTTTCATAAAATAGTAAAAGAGTATCCCACTCATGAATAATAATGGTAATCCATCTTTTTCTTTCATCAGATTTGGTTCAGGATCGCTCTCACATTTGACTCCAGGGTCTCCAGCCAGATGCTAAGCTGTCACTATATAGTGTGGCCGAAGAATTAGAATAATATTTTGTTAATTGCTGTTGGTAAGGCTTACTGCGTTGGATTTATTTCATGATTGAGACATTTGTGTAGCATGCTGTCTATGCGATACGTAACATGTTTTTCCAGTAATACACGTGTGTACATTTCAAAGACGTATATTTCCGCTTATAGCTATTGCAAACTGTGCAAGTCCCTGTTGCATATATAAAAATTGGAAAGACGAGACAAAAGCCAATATTTATTCATTTTGAAATGAATTTTTTTACAAATCAGAAGTAATCAATAGAAAGGTAACAAACCACCGAAATTGCAATATCAAATTGGGGTTCGTGAGTGTGGGGTGAGAAAATAAGACTTGCAAGAAGGGTAGAAGAAATTTGGAAGAGGGACAGGAATAAGGAACAAGGGGCGACTAAAGGACCACCTAGAACCAAATAACACAACCCACCTCTGAAATGCTATTTTCTTTATCTGGATCCACAGGTCTTCTGGCTCTATATGACACGTATGGCGCTGTTCCGTATGAAACATTCTTAGTCATACACTCTCTGTGATAGCGCGAAAGTGTCAAACAACGGTGTTTGCACGGTAGCAAGAAACCGAATACACACAAATAATCACTACTAGCCTCACGCAGCAGATCAACAATTAACAATTCTACAGCCTGTCCTACCATAGTATCGTTCATAGGTACAACTTTAACTCAACTAAAATACCATAGAGAACACAACCACAGAAAATATCATGTTCTAGTATAGGATGAGGAGGAAGTAGATAAGAACCGCCAATCTAAGTATGATAAATATCGAACAATGGATTTTATTAATAATTTGAAATTTTTTCATATTTATCAAAATAACCGAATGAAACAAAATAGATAGTAACTTTAGCAACATCCTGTAGGTCACATAGAATAAATTTTATATCCGAAAATACTTAGACGTTTTAGCTTAGCTTTTACGTTTTGAAGAAACACAAAATATGATAATAACGTTAAAATACAAAAATATTTTTAATAAATTTTCTTTTCATATTTTAGCCCAAGGTCTAAACATAATAGAGATTTCGTAAGTCGACCCACTTTGAAATTACAATTATTGTATTTCAATATTTCACATTTCGCGAAGGAAATCATCCATCAAAGTTGAAATCAAGTAATAGGTAATATTTAGTTCACTGAATTTCGTGCGGCGTTTGATGATAGAATATTAATCTCAGATATGGCGCAATACTTTGTCAGCTAGAAAATAATATACTTCAACTCGAGGGACTATTCTGCTAAAAACAATTACAATCTTAACAAATTTATTTTTTGTTTAAAGAAAAAATATATATATCTAAATATTTAATTATTTACGGCTCCTCTCAAAAATGTATTCAAGCAACTGGACTGGGAGGAGAAGGAAATTTCCTTAAATCTACGTTGTTCAGATGGTATTGTGATTTTCTCAAATGATCAAGGACGACATTTGGTAGTCTCCAAATATCAGAAGGAATTTAAGAAATAACACAGCTTGGCTATTGTCTCGATTGTTTATTAAGTGGGTTGTACATTCATTGCAAGTTAAAATAAATAAACAGTTAAAATAAATAGTTAGGCTGACCGAGCTACGGGAGTAGAATGGCTTCTTCGTCAGCTGCCAGTCAGCGCAAGCTCCTCTCCTCACCCCGCTACGTTCACCGTCCATCCAGCAGGTCCAGGCTGCCACTCGGCCCAAAGATGGCCTTACCTATCCGCCATAATGAAAATAAGTCAATGACAGGGTAGGATTGAAGATCAAAATCTAAAATCAAGTAATAGTTATACAGCCCAGCTTGAACAAGTCGATAAGTAACTCTACCTATAGCTAGAGGTTAAGTAGGCACCATCTTTCTAAGGACAGATAATCGTCGGATGAATGCAGTCATCCTGTGGTATCCGAGGAAAATCACGAGCCCAATAAGTCACTCTAAAATATTAACCAAATCCTATGAAAATACACGGTAGTGAATAACAATGAACAGAGAACAGTGAGAGACACTGGGGCAGGTCTCATAAAACAACCGATAATAATATATTTTAATTTATACACTGTATTTTCCCCTTCTTTAATGTTCCGTCTATCTGTATACGTATTTTATCTCTCTTTCACATTTAATTTTATATTCTATCCCCCTCTTTATGTATATATATAAGTGCACTCTTTTTGTATTAATGATTAGTTTTAATTACGTCCTGATAAAGCTCAAGCTATGTGAAACCGGTTGGCGTGTAATAAAATTCATGGTTGCATACAAAGTGAAAATAACAAAGTCGATAGAAATTCAAAATCTATTTTCTTAAACATAAAAAATAATTTAATATTTTTGTGTCAATAGCGCCTTCTGAGATATAGTGGGGGAAACATAATTAATAAAATATTAATAATAGTATTAAATCACGACACTTAGGAAATAGAAAGCCAGTTCTTTTAAGTTTTCTACATTTCAGTAATTATTTATATCCAATTATTGGTGCAATTTTTGAATATCTCTCCAATTATTGTTAACATTCCTCCAATATAATCGATTTGTTATTTGGCAATGTATTAATATTTCAAAACGCACACAATATAATTTTTA
Organism: Eubasilissa regina; assembly: GCA_022840565.1. NCBI lineage: Eukaryota > Metazoa > Arthropoda > Insecta > Trichoptera > Phryganeidae > Eubasilissa > Eubasilissa regina. The sequence goes on from JAINEB010000010.1 coordinate 5,779,035, forward strand.
TAACGTATATTGAAAATAATGTAATAAATTTCACGTATTCATGACACAAACAATATTTCGAAAATGTCTCGTTCCACACAGGCACAAGAAATAAATAATAATGTGTTTTTCCCATTTAGAATGTAAAATAAACTACTTTGATACGTGCTTCAATATATTGAAGAGTATTTCTTTTTTGCACTTATTACTTGAACATTTGTACTATCGGAATAATGAATATTATCTGCTTTGATAGCTTTAATTTAATTTTAAGGTTTTTTGAGCAGATTATCTATCCCAAAGAATCCGGATCCCTATCCGGAAGAAAAAGTTTACCAATGAAGATGAGCGAAAACGAAGACGGGACGCTTTTAGAAAGCTTGGAAGAATAACAATTCAGAGAAGAGAAGATATAGATTTATACATATGAAGTTGTAAAAAAAGTACAAGAAGGAACGACCAATTTTGAGTAGCTCACTCCTACAACCGACTATATCCCCTCCTAAATTCTTACAGTTCATTATCCCTACAAAACAAATTACTCTTGTACAAAGCAATCATCCGTCCTACACTCATACGCGAGCCCCATCTGGGGTTCAAGTAAAACAAAAATTTTAGAATTCAAACAAAACTACATCTTTAGGAGAATCAAAAACTCACCCTGGTTTGTCAGAAACATAATAATTCATAGACTCAAATATACCCTCACTCAAACGACACACATACGATTTATCGTCTAAATTAATTTCCCTCATCCGATCCCTCATCCGATCCCCATCATCTTCTCCCCATTTCACTCTTTTACCCTGTTTTTGACCTTATTGAAGAAAATTTATAAAAATATATAAAAACCTTAACTTAAAATATAAAAAAATAAAAAACGTTTTATATTTAAAAATTTTACCCATTTTTGTTACTATTTTATATAATTACATACAAAACATACAAAATACATACAAAAAAACAATTTCTCCATGTTTCCCAAATAGGGTCCCCCAAAAAAATCTTACACCATTGTTGTTACCTCATATATCAGAGAAAATAGGGCTCTGCCCTTATCTCTCCCCCCTTTAACAATCGAATCAGAGGATAGCTCACTATAAACAGAAAAACCAACATTATGTGGAAAAGACATAAAAAGACATTGTCCAGAAAATTTCAAGTTTAATAAAACAATGTTGGTCATGTAGCGAGGCTTAAAGACTAGAGGTGGACTAAGAGGATCTTGCGATAACGTCTGTGGCTGGACGGTAGAAGTAAATGAGACCACAAATGCTTTGAACTAAAAAGAAGCTGAAGAGAAATGCAGGTTTGCACGAATGAGGATTGTGCAAGACAGAGAGACCTGTGACAGAGTTTAAAGTAGACCCATATTCAAAGAAATTTGATTGTGGTGACCCTGCACGCGCTCAAACCAAAGCGACTAATCACCAGACGCAATTAAACAGTATGCACAGGAGACGGATACTGCCCAAGCAGCTAGCGACCACTCTTCCATAGACCGTCCTCTCATAGACATCTTCATTTAACAACGCATAGTTCAACGCAAAATGATATGTATAATTCAATACATTAATAAATGAAATTTTGTAAGCGTACCTTCATTTTTACACCCTGTTCTAGTTACAAACGACATACAAACGATATGCGTGAGACTAGAAGATGTTAGGAGGTTCTGTCTCACAGCAACAAAATCTCCAGATACAATCATGAATCAATCATAATTAAATAATCACAATATTCACACAGACAACTCCTACACGCTCATCTTCTAATGAGGTGCGTGTTTGGGGAATTGGTTTATTTTATGTCACGGGTCACCAGGGTGGGATTGATGAGTATGTGATTGTTTCGTTGGCTGTAGCCGTGTAAGTACTTGTGATTGAGCTGTAACTAGATAAGGTGTATTAAAAAAATATTGACTTACAATTGGTGACGTTTTTTGTAGCTTGATACACAAGTAAAAGTTCACGGGTCAAAGTTAAATTACAGATTATAGTTGATGACTAGAAGTGCTCACTGGAGATGCGTCCAAGAAGGTAACTAAGAAACTAAGAGATAAGTGATTGCTTTAAGCAGCTATTCGGAGTTGTTACATTACAATGTATTGTTAACAAAATTTCAGTCGGTACTAGGCTGTAAAGCGCTTGGTTAAACGGCCAGGTGGGAGCAAGGTGTGTAATAAGCCAGAATGAAGTAGAAATTCATGCAATTATTAGTTTTAGTGATTATGAATGAATAAGATTGTATGTTTTTTTATTATTATTCTTAGATAAACAAACAGTACAATAATAACTAATATTAACATGATATTTAAAAATAATACCATTGAAGTTGCTTTGCTATTAAATAAGCTAAGAAATAGTATATAATAAACAAAAGAATAGTTAATTTAAACAAACTGATAAATAAAAAAGATTTTTACATTAAAATAAGATAATAAACTAAGAAATGGTATTATAAAAAACTGATATGGGCAAGAAGGGGAGGGAAATGGGATAAAATATAACAAATTATGTTAACAGTTATTAAAAGCAATTTATTGTTAAAAATGTCCAAGTTATTAGAAGAATTTACGGTATTATATTTTGACATAGAGCGGGTCACAAAGCAATTTTTTACATAATTAGTTCTGCCAACATTTGGATAAAGTAGATAATTTGATCGTGTTGGGTGTGTGGGACAGTTTAAAGTTATTTGTTCTAATAAATAAGGCGAGTCAACTAAGTTATTTAAAATTGTATAGAGGTAGCATAAATCTTGTGTCTTTCATCTATTTAAGTGGGGTGGTATTTTATGGGAATACTCACTTTCTGAATGAGATTTAATGTAGAGAAATTGATATATTGAAAAATTTATGTAGAACATTTTCAAGTCGGTCGGTGTAAGTGGATTAATGTGTATTTCAAACTACCGATCCGAATTCAAGTTGACTGTGTACAAATGAACGAATGTTCTAGAGCGTCTGGAAGGCGTCGATAGGAAGAGTGAAGCTGGTGTTGTTACGTGCCATCGGTACTCAGTAACTTATGGGAGTTGCGTTTCACCTACCGATACTTGCTGAGTAAGTTCAGCCTCGCCGGGCGGTGATAGATCTCCACATTTTCAATGCTTAATAATATAAAAATCGTATTAATGTGTCCAAAATTCAATAAAAATGAATTATTAATTCTGGCGGCTTCTATCGGTTTACTCAAAGGTATTTGAGATTCCGTAAAAACAAAGTAGATGGCTTTCAAATAATGGAACGATAGATGTATTCATTTGAAAAGTGTAACATATGCGTTCGAAAATTTGTCGTCAAAAGTACTGTCTGATGTAGCATAGTTGGTTAATGCACCTTACCCGGATTGGAAAGAGATCCAAGTTCGAATCCCGGTAGCAACAATAATATTTTTCGATGAAGCTGATTTTATATGTATATCTTTCTAATTAATATTGTTTTACTTTAAACTGTGTGATGCCCACTTCGTGGCCAAATTAGCGTTAGTTTTGACATAAAACTACTAATGTTCTATTACAGTACAATTTCACTTAGCCAATGCGTAATGTATAGTTCCGACGAGAACTGACTGCGATTCTGCCTGGCAACAGACTGGTAAAGTGTACACTACCATGCGATGGCGTATTAATAACGTTCATAGTGAAATATAATTAATTTAGGACACGTGTATTCTCTGTCTATAGAGAATTAACGCGAATTCATGTACCTAAAAAAATACGTTATAAAAGTTTAACTCGATTCATAGTTTTAGAAGGTTTTGTTTTTCTCAGTAATATACCCCGAACACCTTTAGCGGAATCGAATTTCTATGAGACTAAAATAAATTATGGCCAAAGTTGGAGAAAGATATAAATCATAAATACCAATCATAACATACATTTTTTATATTCTTTTGAAAATACATAGGTCCGTCGTAAGCGTGCCATTACTTCATACTTATTAAATTAATCGCTACTTTTATACTTGAAAAGATTCAATACATTTTGTCGCAGTACAAAATCATTTATAAAAGTTGAAAAAAAAAAAAAAAAAAACAGTCGTCAAAGGCCGTAATAAAACGAAAGATGGTGGTGCGGGGCGCGGCTAACCGTGGATACTTTGGTAATATTTCTTCGGCAAGCCGCACAGGGTGGGTTATTACCAGGGGTGGATTACGGGGTGCGGTGTTCCACCCTGCCGTGTGATATCGGCTTTTGTGGCTGCGCTAAACCAGATATTATGATATTCTAATATATTGTATTGGAGTTTTTGTACTTCATAATTCAACGTGATTTTAATAGAGGATTTTTTCTTAATATTTTCTAATTTTTAGACGTAGACGTCGTTGGCTGAAATAGTTATGTTTTTAAAAATTAACCGGCAATTATTCGTCTATTTAGTCCAAATTATATTGATAATTCGATAAAATACTTGGTTTAAACCACTATTTATTAAATACTAAATTAATGTATTAATTATAAATATATACATATAAAATCAATTTTGTCGAAAAATATTGTTTTAGCGTCACCGGGATTCGAACCTGGATCTTCATTTCCAATCCGGGGAAGTGCACTACCTTTGTGCTATAACGCCAGTATTTTTCTTGACAAATTTTCGAAACTATATGTTACATTTTTCAAATTAATACACCTGTTGTTCCATCATTTGAAAGCCATCCACATTATTTTTACAGAATCTCAAATACCTTTGAGTAAACCAATTTGCAGACGCCAGAATTATCAATTCATTTTTATTAAATTTTGAACACGTTGATACAACATATATTATTAAGGAAAACACATTCTTATTGTGAAGTTGTAATTATTCAAAACGTAGGTCTGTGATATTTTAAATACTAAATTAATGTATTAATTATAAATATATACATATAAAATCAATTTTGTCGAAAAATATTGTTTTAGAGTCACCGGGATTCGAACCTGGATCTTAATTTCCAATCCGGGGAAGTGCTTATTTAGTATTTAAAATATCACAGACCGTCTGTTCTGAATAATTACAACTTCACAATAAGAATGTGTTTTCCTTAATAACCACTATTTATTGATTATTATACACGTTTCGATACCGTATCTTCTTCAGGAAACAATATATACTGAAATTAAAAATATAAGCATGTATAAAAAGAAAACTATAAAACGGTGAACAAGTAAGAACTAATATATAAACAAATTTAAAAGGTGACTATTTGCAAAGAGGATTTGGTTATTTATAATACTTAGTTTGCTATTAACACTTTATCTTATTTCTAAAATTTATAAATTATATATAATTATTTATAATTTATACTTTAAATTTATTTGTTTTAGAGAACGGTAAGAAAGATATATGACGCAAGTGTTGATGGCACCAGAAATAGAAGACGCTCGCGGAAGATTTGCCACGACCAGGTAAACTAGATAATGGAGGATGGTTCTGTTAGAAGCCTCAACAATCGGCGAGCTTGTATGAGAAGATGTATGAATGTGGATGAGGCGAGAATTGTGTGTCAGGACAGAAAAGTGTGGCGCTCTATCCTCTCTGCCTACTCCCGCGGGGAAACGGCGTGATGGTAAGTAAGTAATTAAGTAAGTATAAATAGCAACAATCCGAATTCTCCAATCATCTTTTGTAAACAAGCTTTGTAAAGGGTTTAGAAATTATACTTACAGATACTAGGGGTTTACAGTTAGATAAATTTGAAATTTTAGAAATAAGAAAAAGTCTTAATAGCAAGCTTAATATTATAAATAACCAAATCCTCTTTGCAAATAGTCGCCTTTTCATATTAGTTCCTACTTATTCACCACTATATAGTTTTGTTTTTATCTATGCTTGTATTTTTAATTTCAGTATACATTGTTTCCTGAAGAAGATACCATAGGTATCGAAACATGTTGAATAATCAATAAATAGTAGTTTAAACAAAGTATTTTGTCTAACAAATCATAAATTACTATTTTGCTTTGCGAATTAAATTACGCACTCAGAACATACACTTGCAGACCATCGTGGGCACGGGTTCAGGAAGTTCATAGTCCACCTATTTCGAGCTACCGTAAATAAAATAATAATTGTTGCGCATAAACATAGATGCTGAAAGAAGTCTGGATATACGGAAGGAATTTGGCACTCACCACAATTCAGTTCTGCAGGCACCTCCAAAATGTGGACTGTATGTTTAAATCACTAATTTCTTCTAAGTTTTTCTAGATAACACTGTATAGACGCGAAATCTCAATTGTATAATATTGTATTCTTTCGATTCACGTATACCGCACCTGGAAAGGAATGGAAGGAGGAGAATATACAGTGCTCAAATTGTTATTTAATACTTAATACAGTTTTAAGTAACAATTTGAGGATAGGTACTAAATTTTTTTTTTTTTTAAATTGTTCTTTTTTTAAAAATAGATTCTGGTGAAGGAACAATAATATATGTTTTTAGTTAGTTATGACATCCTGAAGAAGAAAATGATATTTTTCGAAACCGGTAGATGTATTTAAACTCAATTCAGTGGTTAATAAAACAAGGATAATAAATAAAAAATATGAATTTTAACCACAAAGTTAATATTGTTAATTTTAAAAGTAATAATTCTTATTATATATTGCGTTTCCCCATTTATTTCTATGACTATCTGTTCATCTTGGATGTAGTGTCATTTACTAGTAAATTAAGAATCTGTTATTCTGTCATAGATAAGAAAAATATCCTGTCATCTCATCTATGTCTCATGGTCAAATCGCGTCAAGTCGCATATGATAGCACTGTCAAATGTGACATACTAATGTTTTGTTCGTATTTTTCAAGAATGTCTCTAAGTGGGTCTATATATTTCAAATACGTAATAACACCGTTTGTACAATTCTAGGGAGAGCAATATAGAATGCACTATCAACAATCGCCGATTGCTTTTCTGTTAGTGCAAAAATCGATCGGGTATCGCCGAATGTGTTTTGTTTCTAGAACCTGCGGGTAGCAATTATGGCTACGCAGCGCAGCCAAAGCTTTCGTAGAATCTATATTTAATCTAAAGCAATACAATTCCTCATTGAATATAGTTTCTACTGAGACCCTGCACAAGGACTAAGGGCGAGAAGTCAATCTCCTATAAGATGGATAGACCAAGTTCGAGATATGACCAGAACATCGCTATAAACAAGGCCTTCTGTGTACAATATTCTACATTGTTGGTCAACTCTCGCTACTAACGAACCGTTAGTGAGCTGTACAGCCCTAAAGTATTTAGAATAAACGTAATTAATCACTCGTCAAATGTGTGGTCAGGCGGGGTAGTATTTTGCTTTCAAAATCATGTTTATCACAAATCATCTGTGAAATCACCCCCTATATTTGGGCCATCAATTAAAATTTATTGATGAGTTCATGTATATATTTTATGGGGCACAAATAATAGTGAAATTCAGTTATTAACACATATTAGATAAATCACAGAAAGATACCCAGAAAAAATCGAATTTACTCGAAACTAAAATATTCTAATGCCGGCAGACAGTAACCTAAAGATTAATTGTGAATTTGTAATGTAAACCAGGATCGAATGGATTTAAATGAACGAATTACGACAACAAAAATACGACAATGCCGGTTGTAAATCGGAATCACCGCAGGGTAGGGAAAGAAGTAGGGAAACTATGAGGTCGGTGAGGGGATTAGAGTTCTAGTCGATCTCGGTAACCGGGATTCGGAAGGACTGCTCGCCTTACCTTGTATATTACGCCTTCGTAATCCCCGCAGTCGCCGCCGAGATCTCACAATGGCAAGTAGATGAGTAAATCTCCGCTTTCAATTGAAGATGGCGACATCACAATTTCACCCACGGTACAAAATAATACGCGATCAAAACACAATATCACAAAATACAGTACTGATGCACTGGAGCTGAAAGTCTATACCGCGAATGCTATCGCGATGTCGAGATCGAACAAATATCGGTCAAGTTGACACTGACGTCAGGATCACAATTTGCACTCACAAGACGAGTATGACGAAAGGTATGGATGGGAATTTGGATGCGGAAATGTATCAATAACAGTGGTCGCAGCCGATTCGAAAGACTTCGGAATAAATGGTATTATTTTGATGTTCATAACTTAGTTCTTTAGTTTTTTTATCATCACCATCTTACCATCTACCGGACGAAGGCTGATCCAAGTGTCTCCTACTATTTCCTGTCTATTATTATTATTATTATTATGCCACGAAATCCCATGGAATTTACTGATTTTATCAGTATGGCGGATTTTAGGGTTGCCAAATTGCTTAGAGTTACACTTGTCGTGAAGTAATAAATAAAACTGGTCTTTAAAAATATAGCGTATCGTATGTCCACTCGTGCGAGCCTAATATTGAATTTGTTTCTAGTATTATATCGAAGTAAAATTATATTCAAACGTCCGGCATTGTCCTAGTTTTGTTCTGTGATACATTTATTCGGGTATGGCTCTCCTATGATAATTTGCTGCACTAGGTTAACTTATTTATCAATATTGAACTAGATTCTATTAACCTTCCCTCTCCGATGATGTAAACTGAGTTAACATTGCCTCTAATTATGTGAATACCTTCGTAATATATATAATATTGGATAAAATAATTACAATATATTAGTATTTACCATACGCAATAATGAAGGCGGACCCACCGCTTATCCAGGACCGATGCAATAAGTCTCGTCCTATCTCGTTCACCGCCTGGTTGGCATTTTTAATGTTACTAGGCAGTTGTTTGATAGCGCCCCGCATATTGACAGGGCGATACCGCTCAGCTGCCAAAACAGAGGGGAAGTACGCAACAATAAAAAATGTTTTCTCGAATGTGAATTTGTCATTACGTGTATGTGAACGTGCGGATTGGTGCAGACAGGGATTTTGACAGTGCAAACTTACTATAACTAACATAATTTAACATATTATACTATTTATAAGAATCCACATAAATATTTAGGTACGTAAGTATGTTTAGGTGCAGAAGATAAATAAAATTAAAAAAAGAGGGAGAAAGGATGGGGAGGTTGCAACTATAGGTTGCGGTAAAGGGAGAGCAAGATGAGTTTATAGATAGAATGATTGACCAAAATTGGGATTGTAGTGGTTCATAAAAAGAACCCTTTAAGCGTAGTAAGGCTAATGTTGAAAAAGTTAATTCTATAAATTTCTCATTATGGTATTTGCGTGACCGGTGAATGAATGAATTTTGTATTTTGGAATTTTTACATAATAATTGTTATAAATATTTAATTATATACATATCAACTATTATTTTAATACTTTTGAAATTAGCAAAATTAACTTTGTGATTAAAATTCATATTTTTATTTGTTAACTTTGTTTTATTAACCACTTATTGAATTTAAATAGATCTTGCGGTTTCGAAAAATAACATTTTCATCTTCGGGATGTCAATAATAATTAAAAATATATTTTATTGTTTCTTTACCAGGATCTATTTTGGAGATGATTTATGGTTTTCAGAATTTACTAATCTTTTGATTAGCAAATGGTCATGGTTTTGATAAAAAATTGGGCTTGTTAATTTTGCATATAAGCTGTGTTGATCACAAATTAAATAATTTGAAATCTTTGGAGATAAATAAACCGTGTAAAATTAATAAAAAAATTATAAACAACCAATTAAATTTAACTGTGTGTCCCGTTCTAAAATTTTTTTCTAAAAATTATTCGAGGAAATTTGTATTAAGTAACAATTTGAGTTAGGTACTAAATTTATATTTTAAAAAATTGTCCTTTTTTTAAATACAAATTCTGGTAAAGAAACAATAATATATGTTTTTAGTAAGTATTGACATCCTGAAGAAGAAAATTGTATTTTTCGAAACCGCTAGATGTATTTAAACTCAATAAGTAGTCCATAGTTACATTAGTCTTTATATCATGATATTGGTTTTCGTACTGCATCATATCTACTTCTTTAGCAATAACTAGTGCCAATGGATATTTTTAAGGAGGACCAAACAGAGATGACAATTTAATAGATGACACCTATTTGACAATAAGTACAATTTTAAGATCTTTAGTTTTCGTACAACGACGTTAAAGCAGTCTACCGGCAATATAGAGGTCCAGCCAAGTCGAGTGTAGTAAATATATTTTTATAATTGATAATTTTTTGAATACATATTAAATAGTTAACTAGAAACATATATACATAGAAGAAATGTATTTATAAAAAATATGTCGCTAACCTGTACCGGAAAAATATATAATTTTTGTTCGTTACATCAGTGAAGCGAGCTCACTGTAACAGTGAAGAGTTATATGTATATATATATATATATATGTAAACAATAAGGAACCTCGTCGACAGACGATTTCGATTCTATGTCTTTTCAAGAATTAGTGTTTTTAGACCGTGTAGTGTATTTTATTCACTTTTTAACAATATATATATATATATATATATATATATCCACTGATTATTGAAATTGTATTATATTTTTAATATTAATAAAAAAAGAAAAGAAAAATAAATATATATCATTATCAGAGGTGAATTTGAACGCCTCAGGGATATTCCTCCAACTCTTTCTGTTCTGCGTCTTGTCTCGCCAGTCATTGACCTCGAGATCGAAGTCTTTCAGAATTCCACCAATCAAACAATTCCATAGTCTACCGATACTCAGTCTCCCCCCTGATGTATGACACGACATATGGTGAAGGCTCTTCCATTCGAGCCAGACGTCTGGACGATTGAAGACATTGGATTTGAATAAATTTGACGACGCCAGGCTCGACGTTGAGCTCGTAAACTTTGAGTTTGTAAAAGCGACGCCAAAAATTATGTTCGCAAATCGCACGAAAAATCTTTCTCAGGATTTTACGGTCGAACACCTGCAATTTCAGAATGTCTGCACAAGTCAAACTCCAAAATTCTTTCTGTTCCGTATAGAAAAATTGATCTAATGAAGGTGATAGAAGAACTTTGATTTTACGTAGGTAATTTACGGATACTTCTGCTGACCCGAGGAGTGAACACGTGAAGCGCCTAATTCTAAAACCCCCTAAAACAACTTTACGTGTTTTTGAAATTATAGATGAAAAGGTAAATTTTGAAAGCAAGTGTAGAAAATGTTTGTTTTTACATCAGTATTTTATAAAAAGACAATTAGTGGGATAAAATTCTGTGGACTGTATCACTGTTGAATTCTATTCAGAAAGGAATAATACCGGATGGATCTGGCCTACGTTGATCTAAGTCAATTCAATTCATGTTCAATTTAAATATATATGTATTCTGTGTCTCTCTTTCACATGTAATTTTACATTCTATCTCCCTCTTTATGTATATGTAAGTCCACTCTTCTTTTATCTCTATGATCAGTTTAAAATACGTCCTGATGAAGTTTGAGTTAAGCGAAACCGGTCGACGTACAATAAATTTCAAAATTATTTTTATTTTATTTAATAAACTATTATTTATTGAAAATGAACCACAATGTATTTGCTTTAAATATATTTTAAAAATAACGAAAAAATACCAAATCATCGTTAGTTATATTAACTCTCTATACTATACTCTTTGATCTGTCATCAAAATCTCAGACAGAACATAAACCAAATAACGAGAATGCCAAATCAAATCAAGAACTATCAGATGTGAAAAAAAATATGAAAAAAATCAAAAATCAACTATATTTAAAATAATAATACTATTTTCTTTCACTAATTTGTTACTAATACTAAACTTAAAACTGCTTAAATTGCGTACTACTTAGATTTAATAAGTAGAGTGGGAGGGGAATTAGAGATGGGTTGGTATAGGGGCGTGGTCAACAAGCGCAGGAGAGGGGACATAACAGAAAGTGTTTGAATATTGATGACATTTTTGTTACAATTTATCATTTAGTTTTCTAAAATATCTAGTTTATTTCCTTTTCTACAGATACGTACTAATTCTACGCTATTACTGTCGAAACGACGACCCTAAGTAGCACGTAGTCCTTTAGTTTTAAGTTTAGTATTAATAACATTACTGACGATGATGTTATAATAAATAACAAATTAGTGAAAGTAAACAGTCTTTTTATTTTAAACATAATTTAAAATAGCCTTTCGCAAAGTTTCACAAGAAAATTTCAAAAATCAATCCCACAAACAAGGACAAGGAACAACTAGAAAAACCGTCATGAAAACAATGTTATTAAATTTTTAAAAGGTTATTTGAACCATGTAAATTAACCTGGAATCCAACCATTGAGGAGGTCACCGCTTTACCATCATACTCTAGGGGTCGTTTTCAATTCTAAGCCACTTAAATTTTAATAAAACCGTTTACAGTGAAACATTTTAAACCTTCCGTAGTACTTTGGCTAACCCCCTAATATCCACAAAGGTACAAAATGAAAACAAACACACTTTGATATTATGCTCCAGTTTTTCTGTTGTCATACCACTTTAGGCACATACCTCACCCTCCAAATCCACCCTAAATCCTTAACCCTTTTCTGAAAACCTAAGCTTTTCTCCGAGTTTGTAGGCGCTTTCACGACCACATGGATTGATTCTGTAAAAGCTACATAATATTATATATACTGCCGAGAATTAAGTGTTTTAACACCTTGAATCGTGGATTCTTCACATAAATAATGCGTGCAGTATTTTTTTTATCATATTAAAACAATACAATAATTTTACACTTCTTAGAAATATTATATAAGCTTATATTACAATAAATATACATGAAGGTCACAAAAATTATTATTTTAGGTTACAACAGTTCTTTAAACTTTGTATATATATCTTGCTGAAATTGGATTCTGTTATTGAACCCAAGAAATAGCTGCAGTTGCGGTACCAAAAACTCTTTGATAATTTGGCAACACACGTCAGTAATGACTTGTCTCTTGCTAGTAAAAAAAATAAGGGCCAATTGTCCCTTGGGCAGAATTTGCACAGCACACTCTCGTTTTTGGATAATGCAAACCTTTTTGATGGCATTGCCTTAGACTGTCGGGGCACCAGTATCTTATATTCTGTTTATTAACATAGTCAATGTGCTTCGTCGGTAAACAATATGTTTCTAAGCATTCGTGCTGTTTTAAAACGTTCCAGCATCGTTCTCGCTAAGGTTTCACGTAAAGAATAGTTATTTTCGTTGAGAAACTGCACGATTTGCAGTTTGTATGGGTGAAACTGTAGTTTTTTTTTTCAAAATAACGTACACAGTTGATTTTTTTATTCCAATAAAGGTTGCAATCTTCCTTATCGATTTACGCGGATTGCGCATAATTTCACGTCGAACTCGAGCCACATGTTCTGGCGTCGCTGCTGGCGTTAGTGGTTCCGGATGAGTTTGGTTAACCACTGTCCTTTTTTGTCTAAACTTTTGAACCCAACACCAGATAAGTTGCGTGCTGGGCCCATCATTTACTCGTCGAATTTTAAAATGAGTACAAAAAGCGCGACGCGCACTAACCAATGAATCACCGCACTTTAAATATTGCTCAACCGCGAACGCGCGGTGCACTCCCGATCAATGACTCATTGCGACTGGCAAATCAGCAAATCCGTTGAACAATACCTCTCCCACTTTTCTCACCCTGTTAGTTTACGAGCAATTACAATTTGATATTGAAATTTTTAATAACAGTAAAATGATTAGTTACACAATTCTAAAGTATATCTTAATATACTTTTTAAATTATTAAGTTTGTTAAAATAATCTTATTAAATATTTTTCTATAAATGTTCACTATTTGTTAGATTAGGCCTATCCTAAAATAAGAAATTCCCATAATATTATTATAAAATATTTCTTAGTTCTAAAAAATATTAATAAATGTTAAATAAACATGCTGATAACTAATTTTAGAGTTAGTGGGATCTTTTTAAACATTATGTGTATTTTAATAAAAAAATAAGTATGTACTATTAATAAAGGAATTGAATATCTTATGGGAAAATTTAAAATTAATTTTGAGATACTTTTTAATATATTTTCGTATTTAAGCAATCGCTTTGTGGTTTGATATATTAGATTAAATAAAATACAATCACTTTGTATGAAACCACGAATTTTATTACACGCCAATCGGTTTCCCTTAGCTTAAGCTTCATCAGGACGTATTTAAAACGAACAATAAATACTAAAAGAGTGCACATATATATATACAAAGAGAGAGATATAAAATTATATGCGAAAAATAGCATTTTCGCATATAATTTTATACTATGTCTCCCATGATGTTTTATCTAACTGTATATGTATTCTATATATATATATATATATATATATATATATATATATTAATTGTACATGTTAGAATATGTTTTTTACGTAAATAAGGTTTGAATAATATAAGTAAATACGCTCAAAATTATGTATTTTTAAATTTATTTCATGTATCGTGATATCGTGCGGCGCGCGCGTATTCGTAATGAAACTGTGATCACAGTCACAGTTTTCAATCACTGATACTATCGAATATTAATCACAATCACACTAGTGAGTCAAGAGTGACATTTTTTCTCATCACTAGTAATTAATATTTTTCCATGAAGATGGAACGGAATTCTCAAATTAGTCGGTTTTAAAATATAATATGCCACTTTACTATCATTGATTGATTTGGCAATTATTCGTGGTGTAACAATAAACCGCTTTTATCGATGTTTCCTACAAACAATAACGTGCCCCACTGCCTCAATAGCCAATTATATTTAGTTTTAGTTTTAGTTCAATTTACATCTGTAGATTGGAAGGACAGCTCTTTCCGAAACTAGTCGTGATTCAATTCGAAAAATTGTGTGTATGTGTAGTACAAAGTGAAAATAAAATGTAATAATATGCTACATCTGGCGAGTTGTTGGGCAAAATTGAAAGCAAAGCGCACGACACATGTAAATGTGGAAAGCAAGATAGACGCTGGTCTAATGATCTAGTGGTCGGGGGTCCGCGCCTCGTTCCAGGAGACCAGTACAAGCGTTCAGCTTAATTTAAAAATGGAAAGAATATTGATGTGACATGTATTCCGTGTTGGTATCTCTATTATTAATAAAATATTATATATTATTAGAAACGAAGTTGTATGTATTATAATTAGAAGATTAATTAATTTATTGTTGTAATTTTGTTATAATCGTACGTTTTATTCCATCCAGAAATCAGCTGATATTGGCATAATTCAATACAAATCATTCACACGCAGATGGCGTCATCCGGCCCCAGTTTGATTGGATGTCAAATGTCCGGTCACGTGACCCCAAAATGTCAAAAGCAATGGTCGTAAATAATTCGGGGCATTTTCCGAAAAAAGACCCGAATTCTCTTACCGCTTTTGGATATTTATGTTGCGTGTAGTCGTGGACGCTGTCGGTGTTGGTTCTGTTCTATGCTATTACTTTGGTTTGTTTCTCTCTCATTGATAGTGTCGCTGACAAAACCGATAAATACATTATTTTACGCCGTGATGTATTTATTTATGTGTAATTAAAAGTTCAAAGGTGAACTGCAGGCTAATTTGAGAACATTAATTACTCGTGTACTATTTACTTTATCCCAAATCAATTAATGAAATAAGAGTCTGTTTATCCTTTCTTCTGGACTTTTACAAATATTTGTCGATCCAGGTTCCAAGGGGTTAATGTGTCACGTATTGTCGTATTTAACCCTTTAAGCTAATAACACACGTTTGCTCAACAGCCTTGAATACAAATGGGACCTATAAAAAGGACATTAAATATTGATGTCTGATCCGCAATCGATTAAGTGACCACATAGGGCCATTAAGATACCAAATCACCCTGTTATTAGATATCGTCTTGGTTTTTTTTTGATATTTTATTTTTAAGCTGTTTTTGCCGAGGCAAATACTCTGTTCCGAATACGAAAATCACACTTTTGGCACGTCTTTCAATTCAGTCCTAACCGTTGTTATTGACACGATTGCGCATCCAAACTTCCATTCATATATTTCCTAGTGTGAATTGTGACCTTGACGTCAGCAGACGTCAACTTGACCGATATTTGTTCGGTCACAATAGCATTCGCGATGTGGAAATTTCAGCTCCAGTGTACTAGCACTATATTTGGTGATATTGTGTTTTGATCACGTATTGTTTTTTGGTTGTGTGCCGTGGATGAATTTGTGACATCGCCATACTCACCCGCGTGCCTTTTGTATGATCTCGGCGGCGACTGCGAGGATTACGGAGACTTTATACACAAGAAAAGGTGAGCAGTCTCACAGGAGTAAATTACTGTAAAAATGTTCTTAGGTTTTCATGGCCGTTTACAATCTTCACTGTTTAGTTTTTTGGGATAATCTGCCGTGTAAATCTGACCTCTCTGGCCGACGTTTCGAATCCCATTGCAAGGTCTATGATCAGAGCTGATGCGATATATGACTTGTGTGTGGTTAAGTACTCGCTTGCAATAAATGAAAGCAGGGTCTGTCACCATCACCATTACGCACGTCACAAATATACAAACACCCAGTGAACATTAATAATAATAAACATTAATAATAAATAAACACCGCTTAGCTACGTAATAATAATAATAATGTGTTAATTCCAGCGTGATCAGGTTTTTTTTAACCTGATTCACCATAAAGATAACATATATTATGTTATACATTAAAGATTATGAAATAAATACAATGCTATGAAAAATAAAACCAAGGAAAATAATAATAAATAAAAAAAATATAAAAAATTTAAAAAGTTAATAAAAAGTTCACACATATATATACACAAAATATAAATATTACATATATAACTACTTCAGTCGCGGCCATTGTTGTATATGTAGCTATTTTGTAGGCGCTGCCATTCTCTGGTCAATAATAGGGATGACATCCTAAAATTAAAAACCTCGTGATATCCGGCGCTTCAAATCCATAGAAGTCGAAGAGCCTTCACAGATAGTGATCCGACAGTAGATGGAACTTAACATAACACAACACTACTCACTTCACACAACATCTGTTTTCGACACGGTAATGCAAGCCAGTACTTAATAAACGACAGACCTTGCTTTCGACACGGTACTGCAAGACAGTACTTAACAAAAAACATAGGTCTGTGATATAAATATGAAGAAGATGACTTCCAAATAATGGAACTACAGATGTATCAATTTAAAATAGCAATATGTGTAGCATAATCGGTTAATACATTTTCCCAGATAGAATGAGATCCAGTTTCGAATTCCGGTAGCAACAATAATATTTTTTCGGTAAATTGATTTTCCATGTATATCTTTATAATTAATACATTTAATTTGTATTGTATAAATACTATATGTTTAGCGTATAAATGTACCTATAATATTTTAGTAATAAACTCTTTTCTAGCTTAATTTGTTTTAATGTTGTAAATATAATTAATGTCAATTAAAAGGAAGGACACAGTACTTAACTTGACTGATTAACATAAACAAGTACCCAATCGGACATATTAAAACAATAACATAATATAATATATCATACCTGTGACAGATTGTATGGGTCTCGTCGTCCCAGCAGCGATTATTATAAATATTAGCATTCTTTTATATAAATTAAAATGGATTGTGTCTTGGATAAATATCGACTTAATTGTTTTCTTATATGACGTATTTTCAAATACTCGCCGGTAGTAAGATTTCAAAATATAATTTATGATACTGTACTTATACTTTTAAAAATATACAATTTTGCATATAAACGGTGTTGGTCACAAATTAAATAATTTGGAATCGTCGGAGATAAATAAAGCGTGTAAAATTAATCAAAAAATTATAAACCAACTAAATTTTTAACTACGAGTTCCATTCAAAAATTTTTTCCTAAAAATTTTTTGACTAAATTTGTATTAGGTAACAATTTGAGTTAGGTACTAAATTTATTTTTTAAATAATTATTTTTTTTAAAATAGATTCTGGTAAAGAAACAATAATATATGTGTTGATATGACATCCTGAAGAAGAAAATGGTATTTTTCGAAACCGGTAGATGTATTTAAACCCAATTAAGTGGTTAATAAAACAAAGGTAATAAATAAAATAAAAAAATATAGATACTGTACTTGTTGAGGTTTTTTTTCTCACTAAATGGCCCTTCTTAAAATAGCTAACGAACGACCGTCAATAAAGAGATAATAAATTGTTATATTTTGTAAATAATATATATATATATATATATATATATATATATATATATCATCATATATATTAAAGTTATAAGCCCTATTTCGTGGTGTTTGCAAAAAATCACGCGGCCAACTCCGTCACACCGCGCGATCGCTTTTTAGGGGCTTTCCCGCCAGATATTTGGAATTTTTTTTTTTTTTCCAGACGGCCGAAGGCCGACGTAAACTTTTCGCCATAGACACTTTTCGTCTACCGCCACTCCTCGATTTACGGCGACCGTTTCCGTTCGGCCGATTTCTAGCTGTTTTTCATTTTTATTTAGCCTAAATCGCGCGTTTTCGCTCGCCGCTCCGCCATTTTGAGAGCCAAAATTATTTTTATACATTTCGGCGACGGCCCGCGGCCGACCGCATCGCCGGGCGTACTTTATAAATTTTTCCCGCTTTTAGTTTTTTCGCAAAACTCGAAAAAGTGAATTTCGTTTTTTTCACTTTTCCTCCGCCGCTCGGAGAGATATATTTTTTTTTTACCACTCAATTTGCGGGAAACGATCGCCCGGAATTTATTAGCGAGTATGCAGACTCCCATCTCTTCATTTGGATCTTTAAAATGTAAAAAAACATTTTTTTTTTTTTGAAAAACGCACGGACCTACCTAGATGCGCCGAAAATGCGAAAAAACTGACACTTTATGCCCCGTTAACTGAAATCTCCCGGCCGCGCAAAACAAATGAAACACGGTTTTTTCCAGAATGACAGCGAAACATTGACAAACTTTGCGATTTATAAAAAATGTCGATTTTCACATGAAAAAATGTACATTTTTTTATTAGAAAAGCGTCTCTATACACTATTCGGTACTAGCGGTACATGAGAAAACCCCTTATTTATGTAACAATCTTTGCGTTTATGCTCCCTGAAGGATAATATATACCCGATACGAATTAAAAATAGTATTTTTAATAAATAATGTTTAAATATTATATCATGTCCATGTAAAAATGTCCATTTTCACGTGAGAAATGAAACATTTGAAAATTATTTCTACACTCTATGTAACATTGAGCTTATTAAATAAATATTGTAATAATACAGGTAACGGTTCATTCGACCACCTTGAAGCGAAATATGTGACGAATCCGAATTAAAAAGAGTATTTTTATTTAAATATGTACATTGACATTTTTTTTCTCTCTTTATCTTTACCGCCGAATAGAACGATTTTTCGGTAGAAATGTATTTATATTATTAAAGAAAACTACTTTTTTAAATTTACGGCGTCTTATAGCCTTTTCAGAATATTAATAAATGTTTTAAATGAAAATCTAATTTAATAATTAATTTGCCGCGGTAAACGTGTGCATTTTTTACAAATTTGACATACAGATGTCGCTATACATGCGGTTTTAGAAAAATAAATATATTAAATAATTTTGGTATGGAAAATATGTTTACAGATTATGAGATTTTCTACTATTAATATTTTTCTAATAAATATAATTTATTTTCCACAAAAGGGTGAGGAATATTTTAAATGTTTTTTTTTTATGTAAACAATTTTTTTTAAGTATTAGATTTTTTTAGTAAAACTTATTTTACATAGATGTCGCCATACATACCGTTTGTTTGCAGATTCTCTACCGTTAATATTTCTTAATAAATATAATTTAGTTTCCTCAAAAAGGTGGAGAATATTTTTTAATGTTAAAAAATACACGATAAAATATTTATGAATTTTAAATGTTTTTTTTTTTTATGTAAACAATTTTTTTAAGTAAAGAGCGCGAGATGCGTTTTAAATATATAGAAATTTAATACGGATAAAAAATTTCATTTACAAATTGAAATTTTTCGCGATGTTTTTTTTGTTTTTTAAACTTTTATCGATAAGAGTGCCATTTAGTAACACCTTCTTCTTTGATTTTCACAAACGACGTAGAGGATAGTGCGCCGCACAGTGCAGATAATTGGAATGCTGCCTATTATTATTTTTAAATTCAAAATAGTATGAATATTCTGAAAAGAGTGTTTTGCGTCATTCAAGTCTTATTAAACATATCGTGTTGGATATAAATATAATATGCCTTTTGGTTGGCAAATGGTGTAACGCGCAGTTAATAATTTGAATTAAAGAGATATGTGTATATATTAAAGAGACGCCTGGTTGACTGCAATTGAAATAGCATTGGCGTTAGTTTTAGTATACAACAGGAATTTATATATTATTATCGCTCGATTAATGTATTTATATGAACACTGGTTTTTTTTTATTATATTGGTTAATTAAGGTGCAATTTTAATTTTTATTAATCTAATTTTCATAGTAAATTAATATAAACTGCTTACTTATTTACCATCACGCCGTTTCCCCGCGGAGGTAGGCAGAAGGATAGAGCGCCATACTCTTCTATCCTGACACAAAATTCTCGCTTCATTCACACTCATACATCTTCTTATACGAGCTAACCGATTGTCGAGGCTTCTAACAGAACCATCCTCCGTTAACTGGTTTACCTGATCGTGCCAAGTCTTCCACGGACGTCCTCTATTTCAGGTGTCATAAACACTCGATTAATCCAACAGTATCAACTGCTTACTTACTTACTTACTTACTTACCATCACGCCGTTTCCCCGCAAGGATAGGCAGAGAGAGGCAATAAACTTTGAAAAACACTATGAATTTGAGGATTACATTCAGGGATTAATATATTCAAACGACGAACAACAATTAATGAATTTTTACAATAAATTATATGTTTTTAAAAATAATGTTAAAAGAAATGTAGCTTTAGATAAATAGTTAATAGTCGTCTTATTCTTTAATAAATTAGGTTCAATAATTATATTTTTTATCTATTTACACGATAAAAATCAACATCATCATCATCATCATCATCGTTTAAATCGCCACCTTCTTTGATTTTCACAAACGACGTAGAGGATAGTACGCCGCATAGTGCAGATAATTGGAATGCTGCCTATTATTATTTTTAAATTCAAAATAGTATGAATATTCTGAAAAGAGTGTTTTGCGTCATTCAAGTCTTATTAAACATATCGTGTTGGATATAAATATAATATGCCTTTTGGTTGGCAAATGGTGTAACGCGCAGCTAATAATTTGAATTAAAGAGATATGTGTATATATTAAAGAGACGCCTGGTTGACTGCAATTGAAATAGCATTGGCGTTAGTTTTAGTATACAACAGGAATTTATGCTAGGACACCATGCAGTAAAATATAATTATAAGCATTAGTTTTGTTTAATTATGTATTAATATTATTTAACGACATGGAATTTTCAATCGATCTTTTTATGTTAAAAATATTTGGTAAGGCTTAATTTCAACTTCCAAAAAACAACGAAAGATGGCAATATGCGTCGTTTAAGAGGAAAGTATTCATTACTGTGGATACTAATACGAATAACATTAAAATATCTAAATAGAACAATAAGAGTTTGAAGATTAATTATTTAAATATACATTATTATATTACATACGTTATTATATTTTATTTTAAATAATCATTTATATTAGTTATCCAATTTGTAAGCCATCATCACTTTGCTTCTATCTCGGTATTTTACAAATACTATTTAATTACGGCGTCCAAGTATTTGTAAAACGATTTTTTTATGAAACTTAACGTAAACAAGTAACAATTTAAAACAATTACGAGTAAATTAATAAGTATATGTAGTAGGTACTTTACCATAACATTAATTTCGTTCGCATTGTAATTAATTATATATAATATTATTTTTAATATGATTATATATTTTTACTTAATTATAACAACATTGTTCGTTTGCATTTGCTTTTTATCAGTTTGATAGTGATTATCAGTTTCATTTAAATGAAATAAAACTTAAATTATTAATCGACAACCCGGTGTTTATGTAACTTTAAATAAGTACTATGGTCCAAAAGTATTATTTTTAACAAAAGTATAAATACAAACTGTGGCACCCCGGTTATTCCGAACCCGGTTAATCTGATTCTGGTTTATCCGATCCAGGTTAATCTGACCGTGGTTAATCCGACATCGGTTAATCAGACACCGGTTAATCCGTCACCGGTTAATTTGACAATGGTTAATCTGACACCGGTTAATTCACACCGGTTAATCTGACATCGGTTAATCCGACACCGGTTAATCCGCCATTATCATCATTTAAATTACCACCTTCTTCTTTGATTTTCACAAACGTCGTAGAGGATAGTACGCCGCACAGTGCAGATAATTGGAATGCTGCCTATTATTATTTTTAAATTCAAATTAGTATGAATATTTTGAAAAGAGTGTTTTGCGTCATTCAAGTCTTATTAAACATATCATGTTGGATATAAGTATAATATGCCTGAGAGTTGGCAATTGGTGTAACGCACAGCTAATAATTTGAATTAAAGAGATATGTGTATATATTAAAGAGACGCCTGGTTGACTGCAATTGAAATAGCATTGGCGTTAGTTTTAGTATACAACAGGAATTTATATATTATTATCGCTCGATTAATGTATTTATATGAACACTGGTTTTTTTTTATTATATTGGTTAATTAAGGTGCAATTTTAATTTTTATTAATCTAATTTTCATAGTAAATTAATATAAACTGCTTACTTATTTACCATCACGCCGTTTCCCCGCGGAGGTAGGCAGAAGGATAGAGCGCCATACTCTTCTATCCTGACACAAAATTCTCGCTTCATTCACACTCATACATCTTCTTATACGAGCTAACCGATTGTCGAGGCTTCTAACAGAACCATCCTCCGTTAACTGGTTTACCTGATCGTGCCAAGTCTTCCACGGACGTCCTCTATTTCAGGTGTCATAAACACTCGATTAATCCAACAGTATCAACTGCTTACTTACTTACTTACTTACCATCACGCCGTTTCCCCGCAAGGATAGGCAGAGAGAGGCAATAAACTTTGAAAAACACTATGAATTTGAGGATTACATTCAGGGATTAATATATTCAAACGACGAACAACAATTAATGAATTTTTACAATAAATTATATGTTTTTAAAAATAATGTTAAAAGAAATGTAGCTTTAGATAAATAGTTAATAGTCGTCTTATTCTTTAATAAATTAGGTTCAATAATTATATTTTTTATCTATTTACACGATAAAAATCAACATCATCATCATCATCATCATCGTTTAAATCGCCACCTTCTTTGATTTTCACAAACGACGTAGAGGATAGTACGCCGCATAGTGCAGATAATTGGAATGCTGCCTATTATTATTTTTAAATTCAAAATAGTATGAATATTCTGAAAAGAGTGTTTTGCGTCATTCAAGTCTTATTAAACATATCGTGTTGGATATAAATATAATATGCCTTTTGGTTGGCAAATGGTGTAACGCGCAGCTAATAATTTGAATTAAAGAGATATGTGTATATATTAAAGAGACGCCTGGTTGACTGCAATTGAAATAGCATTGGCGTTAGTTTTAGTATACAACAGGAATTTATGCTAGGACACCATGCAGTAAAATATAATTATAAGCATTAGTTTTGTTTAATTATGTATTAATATTATTTAACGACATGGAATTTTCAATCGATCTTTTTATGTTAAAAATATTTGGTAAGGCTTAATTTCAACTTCCAAAAAACAACGAAAGATGGCAATATGCGTCGTTTAAGAGGAAAGTATTCATTACTGTGGATACTAATACGAATAACATTAAAATATCTAAATAGAACAATAAGAGTTTGAAGATTAATTATTTAAATATACATTATTATATTACATACGTTATTATATTTTATTTTAAATAATCATTTATATTAGTTATCCAATTTGTAAGCCATCATCACTTTGCTTCTATCTCGGTATTTTACAAATACTATTTAATTACGGCGTCCAAGTATTTGTAAAACGATTTTTTTATGAAACTTAACGTAAACAAGTAACAATTTAAAACAATTACGAGTAAATTAATAAGTATATGTAGTAGGTACTTTACCATAACATTAATTTCGTTCGCATTGTAATTAATTATATATAATATTATTTTTAATATGATTATATATTTTTACTTAATTATAACAACATTGTTCGTTTGCATTTGCTTTTTATCAGTTTGATAGTGATTATCAGTTTCATTTAAATGAAATAAAACTTAAATTATTAATCGACAACCCGGTGTTTATGTAACTTTAAATAAGTACTATGGTCCAAAAGTATTATTTTTAACAAAAGTATAAATACAAACTGTGGCACCCCGGTTATTCCGAACCCGGTTAATCTGATTCTGGTTTATCCGATCCAGGTTAATCTGACCGTGGTTAATCCGACATCGGTTAATCAGACACCGGTTAATCCGTCACCGGTTAATTTGACAATGGTTAATCTGACACCGGTTAATTCACACCGGTTAATCTGACATCGGTTAATCCGACACCGGTTAATCCGCCATTATCATCATTTAAATTACCACCTTCTTCTTTGATTTTCACAAACGTCGTAGAGGATAGTACGCCGCACAGTGCAGATAATTGGAATGCTGCCTATTATTATTTTTAAATTCAAATTAGTATGAATATTTTGAAAAGAGTGTTTTGCGTCATTCAAGTCTTATTAAACATATCATGTTGGATATAAGTATAATATGCCTGAGAGTTGGCAATTGGTGTAACGCACAGCTAATAATTTGAATTAAAGAGATATGTGTATATATTAAAGAGACGCCTGGTTGACTGCAATCGAAATAGCATTGGCGTTAGTTTTAGTATACAACAGGAGTTTATATATTATTATAGCTCTATTAATGTATTTATATGAACACTTTTTTTTATTATATTGGTTAGTTTAAGTGCGATTTTTTTTTAATTTACTTAATTTTCTCTATTATTATTATGTATGAGTATGTCTATTATTATTTTTAAATTCAAAATAGTATGAATATTGTTTTTAGACGTTCGATACTTATTTATCTTATTATTAATTACCATAACGCCGTTTCTCCGCGGGGGTAGGCAGAGAGGATAGAGCGCCATACTCTTCTGTCTTGACACACAATTCTCGCCTCACTTACATTCATACATCTTCTCATACAAGCTCGCTGATTGTTGAGCCTTCGAACAGAACCATCCTCCGTTAACTGGTTTACCTGATCGTGCCAAGTCTTCCACGGACGTCTTCTATTTCTGGTGCCACAACACTTGATTATATTGGTTAGTTTTTGTACGATTTTAATTTTGAAAAATTCTACAAGTAGGTGAATACGTAATGTATTTAAAAACATGAATTATTCATTCTTCTTCTTCTTATTTTCCTACCAAAACACTTATTATAGTTTTATTAAGTGTGTTAGGATTTTTTTTTCTGCAAATTGACAACAGAGTACTGCGTCTCTGATACGTCTGCTGCCGGGCGGCAGCTGTGCGGGTAAGCTAGTCATATATATTAAAGTAATAGGCCCTATTTCGCGATGTTTATATGTTTATATGTTTATATGTAACCGATTTTGTCACACACGTTTTGGTTAATATCTCGCTTATTAGGCGTTCTATCCGCATTCTGATATTTTTCCCAGACGTCCGAAGGTTGACTGAGTCTTTACATCTTTTTCTTTTTATTCTTCTTTTTCTCCTCTATTTGTTACAACTGTTTTAGTTTGGTGATTTTTGGAAATTTAAACTTTTTAATTAGCCTAACTTTTTTTTCATTCGCTTATAACTCTGCGAGTTTAAGAGCTAAAATCATTTTAATATTTTTTGGCAATTGCCACCGATGAGTAGTATCGTTACACACTTTTTTTTAAATTCTTCGTCTTCTAATTTTCTTATGAAACCTGATTTAGTGAAATTTCGTATTTTTCAGCTTTTCTCTGCGAATTTACGACCAAAATATAATTTTATTACATCTGTGCATACATCACAATGGAATATAATTTATTTTCGTATTTGTTAGCTTCTATCGTTTAAAATTCACCTTTAAAATCTAAAAAACGCGTAATTTTTATATGAAAAATCGACGTACCTACCTACATACAAATGAAAGAAAATGAAAAAAAAGAAAAACCTTGATATTTTCTTAATAAACGCAACACTTCATATTTTCAAGCAGCAACCGTGGGCTGTAATTGGTCAATACCCTCATTGGTTACATTTCATACATGGCTGCCTGAAAATTAAATAAACAGCTGTTTTACCTGTCATTATTGCAGTGCGTAATTTTCGCGCAATTTTTTTTTTGACGTTTCAAATGTATGACTTTATTTCGACTCGGCATTGTAATAAACAGCTGTTGATTTTCGCGCATTTTTTTATGTCAGGTATCGACATCCAGATTTCACAGCTTGCAATAGTCATAGATATTTTATATTTTCCCGCACAAGATAAAATTGATGTTTTCACTCCGGAATTCGGTTAATTGTGGTGAAATACATACAATTTTTCTATACGTTTTTTTCGATTTTTATAGGTTAGGTCTAGAATGACACAATGATGATTTTTTAAATGCGTCATTGAATTAATTATTATTTCGCAGTTGTACACGTGACTTAAGTACGTCTGCCTTACTACAGACCGGTCGAAGGAGTTAGTTCTTTTACGCGTCTGTTATTCAATATTTAAATTGAATACTTCTGGTGATAGATAAACCTGTAACTTACTTACTTACCTATCATCGCGCCGTTTCCTCGCGGGGGTAGGCAGAGGATAGAGCGCCATACTCTTCTGTCCTGACACATAATTCTCGCTCATCCACATTCATACATCTTCTCATACAAGCTCGATGAGTGATGGATTATTATTCTTCTCTTTTATTTTTCTTCTTCTTTTCCTTTCAAATCACTTTTTATGATTTTATCAATGAGTATTAACAAAATGTTTGTTTTTTTTAAAACCTGGAATGATGGGTTGGTTGTGTATATCGGCTCTGTTTTTTACAATTTTAGGATGCCGAGAATAGTGGTATTTTTTTACGTGGTAAGTAATCTAACCTAACCTTTCTCAAAGATCAACACGCCTTTGACCATCTCGGGTTGTTAGTTGTGTACGTCGGCTCTGTCGCTTTTGAAAAATCGACGTACCTACCTACATACGAATAAAATGTAGAACATTTTTTTCAGACTTATTAATCAAACGCAACCGTCTATATTTCAAGCGATAATCGAAGATTCTTATTGGAGGAGCTCTGATTCGTTGATTTAAAAAATGGCCGCCTGAAAACTGTGAATGATCAGCTGTTTTACCTGTGCCATAATTTTAGCGCGCTTTTTTGACGTTTTAAATTTTCACAAAATGGTCGCTGAATAAACATCTGTTTTATGTCATTCAATTTAACCTTAAGCTATGACTTTGACGTTTCTGGTCAGCCATGTTTTTTTTGAGCCATGAAATGAATTCGATAGAGGTTAGTAAGATGTCGAAATGATTTTTGGGAAACGTGTAAAAATTGTACACGTGGTTAATAGGAATTTGGTTAATTATGGTGAAGTCATACATTATACTTAGAAAAATTTTCTGTACGTTTTTTTGGATTTTTATAGGTTATGTCTAGAATGACACAATGATGATTTTTTAAAAGCGTAATTGAATTAATTATTATTTCGCAGTTGTACACGTGACTTAAATATGCCTGTCTTACTACAGACCGGTCGAAGGAGTTAGTTCTTTTACGCGTCTGTTATTCAATATTTAAATAGAACAGTTCTGGTGATAGATAAACCCGTAACTTACTTACCATCACACCGTTTCCGGGGTAGGCAGAGAGGATAGAGCGCCACACTCTTCTGTCCTGACACATAATTCTCGCCTCAACCACATTCATACATCTTCTCATACAAGCTCCATGAATGATGGATTATTATTCTTCTTTTTTATTTTTCTTCTTCTTTTTCTGTCAAATCACTTTTTATGGTTTTATCAATGAGTATTAACAAAATGTTTGTTTTTATTAAAACCTGGAGAGATGGGTTGATGGTTGTATATGTCAGCCCTGTTTTTTACAATTTTAGGATGCCGAGAATAGTGGTGTTTTTTTTTTACGTGGTTAGTAATCTTACCTAACGCTTCTCAAAGATCAACAGGCCTTTGACCCTTTTGGGTTGTTAGTTGTGTACGTCGGGTCTATTTTTTACAATTTTGGGATACCGAGAAGTGGTATTTTTTTTAGGTGCACGGGGTGAGTCTGTGTAGCTCCTGCACAATTTCTTCACCACCCCTTAGGTTGTTGGCTATGTACGTCGGTTCTGTTTCTTCCAATTCTGGGATACCGAGAAAAGTGTTTTTTTTTTTGTTGGGTGAGATTGAAAACAGAGTACTGCGTCTCTGCAGGATACGTCTGCTACCGTGCGGTAGCTGTGCGGGCATGCTAGTATATATATGAAAGGTGTACATTAGCTTTGATAGAAACGTTACTTTGATAATATTTCTTATTGGCAATAAACTGGATTCGTAACGTATTCATGAATACAGTTATTTCACTTAGGCATATTATATTCGAATACGAGATGAACTAACCCTTGGCGAAATCGTAGTAATGCCTATCTATTGTGTCGGGTGGAGCATTATCCAGTGCTCGATGCTGGATGGAGAGATGGATCTCCTTCGACATTCGGACGACAGTGAGCAATATGAAACAATTTGTTTTACCAGGTATGTAAATGAATTCGGAACATTGTTCCTCAGTTTACCTGATTGAACTCGGTGAAATATTTATTGTATATATATACTTAGTTTGTAAATATCAACAATATATACAAACCATAATGTCAAAAAAAACTGACAATTAACCTTTTAGCAATATTTTAATATGTCCAAGAACAGATAATTACTAGATTTTCAGATTAAAAAATAATAGATGTTTCATTTAAACGAAGTCATTTTATATTATATTCAATGGAAATATATGTAAGTATGGGTAATTACAGGGCTTACCACCTGTCTTCGTTGTACATCTTAACATATATACAAAGTAATTATGTACATAATTTAGTATATATATGATACCATAAAATATGGGGGTGCTATATGCTATATGATTTCAAGAACCAACAACAAAAAGGTTGGCATAAATGAGTAATTCGGGGTAATATGTTAAAAGAGATTGCTTCGTGAATTCGTAAATAGGGGGGGACCCACCGTTTCCTGGAACCGTTGAAGAAGTTTCAACTTCTTTTATCGGTTCCACACACAGTATTGCAGAAACTCAAAATATACAATTAATAAACACAAAAGAAAGGAGATAAAAAATAGAAGCTAATGTAAGAGATTGAGAAAACGAATAGAGATTTAAATTTAAACCTTCCGGCGCCCTTTTAAGTGCTATCTTTATTTATTTTTAAAATAAAGGTGTATAACATTATTACAAATAAACAGATAATCAAGTGTTATATACAGAAGTAAAAAAACCAGTAGGTACAAGACAGCCATTAAAGGACTAACTATCAAGTACACTCTCCCATGAAGGAACTAGGATGAAACACAATGATGTATGAGTCCATCATACACGGTACAGGTTCAGGCCAACGGAGTTACGCACGATTTTGTTTGTTTTAAGAATTTGACTAATGAAAAGTGAAGTGTCCGCGTTCTCGCTGACATGATCTTGTCATCAACTGCCTAATATACCGCATCTGGTAGTCCACATTTTGATGAAGTCCCTATACACCTTGAGATTTCTCACATTACTGATCAGACCGATTATTGAACTCAGTTAAGCCTCCAATGATGCGATCACGAGCATCCCTCATTATCCCGCAATACCACAAGACGTGTTCCGGAGTTTCGTTCACTCGCTCACATATTTATTTATTTATTTATTAGTACAGTGAAACCTGTTAGATTGAACACCTTCTCTGAATGAACACCTCTCTACATTATATATATTGAATGCACACACAGCTATTTTCTCACTAATTCACCTTTTCTGAATGAACACCTCTTTACTTTGAACATTGAACATTGAGAATAGTATTTATCTCGTTATTACACACTGTTAGAATGAATATTAAATAATTTTAGACAAGATAAATATTATAAGAAATTGTCCCCTTTTACCTTTAGCTTCTGATAAACACCATAATCACAAAAAATCCAGCTAGTGATAAACTGCCTACTTTGTTCTATACTGTAATCTCCTCCGTTTTCAGCGTCCCTGGTACCGTTAGATTGCTCGTCACATTTCCTGTTTGCCTATATGTAGAACGCTAACATTGGATGTGTTTAGACTAGCTTTCGACACTGAATTCATTTTTGATATTTTGAAAAACATGTCATCAACATCTAAGAAAAGAAAGTACAATGAAGTGATTTTAGCAGACAAAATCACAGCTATAAAGGATTTAAACAATGGAATGTCAGAGAGTGCCAAAAAATTTTCTGTTTCTGTTGGCACTATTGTGAACTGGAAAAAACAAGAAAACATTACAACAGCAGCTTTTGAAAA
This sequence comes from Eubasilissa regina, assembly GCA_022840565.1. Classification (NCBI taxonomy): domain Eukaryota; kingdom Metazoa; phylum Arthropoda; class Insecta; order Trichoptera; family Phryganeidae; genus Eubasilissa; species Eubasilissa regina. The sequence continues at coordinate 5,809,535 of JAINEB010000010.1, forward strand.
TCAAGATCTTTAAAAAAAAACGACCATCAAGAGTTGCTGGTGAATCAAAATTACTTGACCAAAGAGTTTTTGACTGGTTTGCTGCTGCACGTGCTCGCCATATACCTGTGTCTGGGCCAACAATACAAGGCAAAGCATTACTTGTGAACATTTAAATTAATAAAAAAAATTTTTTTTTTAAAGAATTTTTTATTTACCTGTTAAATTGAACACCTCCTTACATTGAACATTTTTTTCAGTACACTAGTGGTGTTCAATCTAACAGGTTTCACTGTAACTATATAATACATATAAAAATTTGTTTGGACTGTGCCCGTCTCACTAGAGAATTCTGTGTCGAGACGGGCAACTATACTTAGTTTAATATTAGTCTCTGAAATACAAGACCAACATTCAACTTCACCATACCGCGAAGATGCGCATTCTCTAGTTGTTCACCAGCTTTCATAGAATCAAGTGTCACCAGTTAGATAAGTGGAGATCTATCACCTCCACTATTGTCATTACCGCCCGGTGATACTGAACGCATACTGCAGATACTAATGCGTGAAACAAAACTCACAACAGCTGTAAACATACCCAGTACCGATGCCTGGTAGCAATACTAATGTGGCCAGCAACCGTAGGGAATGCCGTCCAACGAACATCACTCCTTCCCAACAACAGCTGTAAGAAACGCCTCCGTAAACTATTTGCATGTAACTTTTATTGTGCAACTAAACCCCTAATATTTGCCTACTATGTGCAGTGCACAAGTGAAGGTCGGGAGATGGTTATGTTGTTGGTATTGTTGCATGCCGGCGGTACTGAGTCTCTTTAAGGCTGATGAGAGTTGCGTTTCGCGCACCGGTACCTGCTGGACAAGTTCAGCATCGCCGGGCATTGATGATGAAAGGCGATAGCCCTCCACGACCTCGTGCCTAATAAATGACATGGGCCGGCATAGATGATAACTGATTGCCTGTCCTATTATTAACAGTATTCAGCCGCAGAATTATGATCACGACTACTTTAACTGAGAGTTAAATAAAGTATTCCGTACAGAAAACAAAAATGTAGACAAAGGTGGTTTGCCGATCTCAGCTTCTCTCAACCGGAGATGATGATAATGATAATGAGGTAAAAAGAAATGAAACACTATGGCGGCAAAATCGAAAATGGCTTCCGCCAGCAGAATACTCTGTTTTTATTCAAATTCATTATAATACATGTAGTTATATTTTCAAGTACCTACACGACGACAGGCCGCCACTTGTGACGTTTTACTAAGCGTCCATATTTCCCTAAATCTATCCCACAGGTTTTTTGGCGCCACGCCGATGATTATACACTTAAATTAGTAACACGTTTCTTATCGTATCAATTATACGGCGCCTCCTTGGCGAGTAATTGTGCAATATATAAAGAATAAGAAAAAATACAATAAACCAAAGTATCTTAATATAGCAATTAATTTGAAAAGTGATACTGATATAAGATAGAAGAATAAAATAAATACAAACTGCACACGTACCGACCATAAACAGTATTTACTCGTGGAGTTATATCCACTCTCTTTTGAAAATATTATCCGAATTACGGTCTTTCACTGGAAATGTTCTTTCTTTACCTTTCTTACACAAACATCCCGTATGTCTGTCTTGCATTGTTGCTCGCATAAAGGAACGTAATAAAACTATTCGGGATGTTACCATCCCCCGGCTATTTTCATTATTTAAAGTTTTCCTTACTCATTCGCAACCAATACACATGTCTGTATAATGAAGTTCACCAGTGGGTAGTTTTATAACAGTTCAACAGCTTAATGGGTTTCAGCGGGTGGTGGGAATCACTAATAAAACAGCTCGATGTATTATTTAGTTTTCTTTAAAACTGAGAGCTGATACTCGTAGTTTGTTGCATGTCAGAATCATTCCAACGTGACCTCTTTGGCTCATGGCCGACTACATGGCTCAAGACCGAGAGAAATGGAGAAGTGTTATTGTGCAACAAGTTTCAAATACTTTAAAGAACCAGAGGACTGTGCTCTGAAAAATGTTAGTAGACTAGAAGATTAGATAGATTAGTGGATTTACTTAATTAGTTGTAAAACATGGTCAAATTCGACTAACTAATGTTATAACCAATAATGATTTATAACTATAAAGTCGCGCCGAAAGTTTGTTTTAACACACCAGCAAAAATGCTATTTTCTTCATTAGGATAATAAAATAACTATCTAAAACTGTATCTATCACGTTATTTAAATCTTTTTAAAAAATAATTATTTAAAAATAAATCTACTTAAATTGTTGGGATGATCAAAAGTGTGAGAATTGACTTAATAATACAAAATTATTAGAAATAATTCTTAGAACATGACTTGTGGTTAAGTTAAGTTGGATATTAATAATATTTTGGTTAGTTTTACACGCTTTATTTACATCTAATGATTGTAAATTATTCAATTTAAGACTAAACTAATTTAATTTAAGACTATATGCAAAACAGACAATAAATTATTGAAAAATTTCATTATTATTAAGGAGAACACATTTTTATTGTGGAGTGTGTTCTTCTTAATAATATAAGTTGTATCAATGTGTCCAAAATTTAATAAAAATGAATTGATAATTCTGGCGTCTGCAGTCGGTTTACTCAAAGGTATTTGAGATTCCGTAAAAACAATGTAGATGGCTTTCATATAACGGAACGACAGATGTATTAATTTGAAAAAAATGTAACATGTAGGTTCGAAAATTTGTCATGAAAAATACTGGCGTCATAACACAATTGATAGTGTACTTCCTTGGATTGTAAATAGAGATAAAAACAATATTATTCGACAAAATTGATTTTAAATGTATATATTTATAATTAATACATTAATTTAGTGTTTAAAAATTTCATTATTATTTAAACATCCTAAATTCTCCTAATTAAAATTAATTACGTGATAAAAAACAAAGTTAAATAGTTTATACAAAATGTACATTAACCACAGAGTTTAACTTGCAAACATTAAAAATAATATATATACAAGTATGTACATATGTTTTAAGAAATTTTTATTGGTTTGTATATTTATTTGTATCAGAATAATTCATCATAGCCAGTTGTACTATTATCAGAACCAAGTTAACCGTTTTATATATTACGTAAATAAATCGCTGTGCACGTGTTTATTTAAAAGCTGTGTATACAAAATTATTGCATTTTACGCTAGTTAGTCTAACTTCGAGAGTAACTTTTTAGTAGTTGTGTAAAAGTTAGTGTTGGTTCGCTTAAAAGCCTTATGCTGGCTGACTAAAATGAAGGGGTGGTAAAGTTGAATTCTGGTGCACTGAATCAACACCCATTATTTTATTTCGTACAGCTTATTCAATAGGAGTCGGTTGAATCAATTGTATTTATACCGAAAAATCAACTATCGGAAAAACGCAGAAAATTAACCTTTAATATATATACATTCTTAGGCATTTCTAAGTATCGCTTACAAAGATACAGCAATAAACGAAATGTGGACATAATAAAACATTGTATCGTAAACAGGTACTTAACATCATAAATGAATAAAAAATTTTTCTTTGGTCGGGTCATTATTAAGATATGGGATTCGATCGTGGGATTACTTCTACTCCAATTCAAATATAAAATCTTTAAACAGCCATAGTGAAAAAAATTTAAACCTGGAAGAATTTAAATTGAGACATAATCGAAAATTGTTATATTCTTTTGTAAACGTTCTTTCTGTACACGAAGTTTTACTGTTCCTTTTAATAAAATACAATTAAAACAACGCTGCTCTAAATAGGGTGGCTTCAGACGAAAAAAGCAAGAAAAGTAAAAAATCTAAATCTAATCATCAATAAGTATGGATCGAGCCAAATAAAATTTGTTTTACTACAATAAAAAATAAACTACCTGGGTCTTAACGAAAGAGTACGCTTTCTTACAATTTAGAAAAAAATAATCAAAGATGGCTTATACAAAATAACCTGCCTTAACTGTAAGAATGACATGAAATAATTAAACGGTGACTGATTAAATGCTGTTTCATTAGATTATTAATTGTAACAAATGGATACAAATGTACCTGGAGACAAAAGTCTAAAACAAGGATTTGTGGGTCTAAGAACAATTAGAAAATAAAAAAATACCATAACAAGTCGCATCAGCGACATCAGCACTGATGAAATAAATCATTCGATACTGTCATGGTGGGAACCACGGAAAAAATTATGCTTGTAGTAGTATTTCCGTCACGCCTCGCCACAATATTTTTTTACAACAGTTTAATATTGATTTTACAAATGATGACAAAGCACCTCCAAAGTCCGCCATGTTTAATTTATTATAAAATACACATTAGCAACTAAACTATCAAAAAAATAGTAAGGAATATACAAGAAGCCAAAAAAGTCAGCAATAAAAATAAAGTCCAACAAGATAAGTGAAATCTGCGATAGAAGTCAAGTTTAATAAAATCAGTAATACAATATACGTGCAAAAAAAGCAGCGATAAAAGTCAAATTGAAAAAAAACAGTGAAACAAAATACGTGCAAAGAAAGCAGCATTAGAAATCAAGTTCAACGATACAATATACGTGCAAAAAAAGCAGCGATAGAAGTCAAATTGAAAAAAATTAGTGAAACAAAATACGTGCCAAAAAAACAGCGATAGAAGTCATGTTTAAAGAAATACGTACAAAAAAAGCAGCGATAAGAGACAAATTTTTAAAAAATCAGTGAAATAACATAGGTGCAAAGAAAGCAACAATGAAAGTTAAGATAAATACAAATCAGTGATTCAATATACGTGCAAAGAAAGCAGCGATTGAAATCAAATTACAAAAAAATCAGTGAAACGAAAAACGTGCAAAGAAAACAGCGATAGAAGTCAAATTAAATAAAAATCAGTAAAATAACATCGAAGCAAAGAAAGCAACGAAAGAACTCAAGTTCAATAAAAATCAGTGATTCAATATACGTGCAAAGAAAGCAGCAATTGAAATTAAGTTCAAGTTCAGTGATTCAATACACGTGCAAAAATAGCACGATTGAATTCAAATTGAAAAAAAATCAGTGAACAAAAATACGTACAAAGAAAGCAGCGATAGAATTCAAGTTCAATAAAAATCAGTAATTCAATAAACGTGCAAAGAAAGCAGTAATAGAAATCAAGTTCAACAAACACAGTGATTCTATAAACGTGCAAATAAAGCAGCAATAGAAATCAAGTTCAACAAGTTCAGTGATTCAATATACGTGCAAAAAAAGCAGCGATTAAAATCAAATTGAAAAAAAATCAGTGAAACAAAATAAGTGCAAAGAAAGCAGCGATTGAAATCAAGTTCAACAAGTTTAGTGATTAAATATACGTGCAAAAATAGCAGCGATTTAATCAAATTGAAAAAAAATCAGTAAAACAAAATACGTACAAAGAAAGCACCGATAGAATTCAAGTTCAATAAAAATCAGTAATTCAATATACGTGCAAAGAAAGCAGCAATAGAAATCAAGTTGAACAGGTTCAGTGATAGAATATACGTGCAAAAAAAGCAGCGATTGAAATAAAATTCAACAAGTTCAGTGATTCAATATACGTGCAAAAAAGGCAGCAATTGAAATCAAATTGAAAAAAAATCAGTGAAACAAAATACGTGCAAAGAAAGCAGCGATAGAATTCAAGTTCAATAAAAATCAGTGATTAAAAATACGTGCAATGAAAGCAGCAATAGAAATCAAGTTCAACAAGTTCATTGATTCAATATACGTGCAAAAAAAGCAGCAATTGAAATCAAATTGAAAAAAAATCAGAGATTCAATATACGTGCAAAGAAAGCAGCAATAGAAATCAAGTTCAACATGTTCAGTGATTCAATATACGTGCAAAAAAAGCAGCGATTGAATTCAAATTCAACATGTTCAGTGATTCAGTATACGTGCAAAAAAAGCAGCAATTGAAATCAAATTGAAAAAAAATCAGTGAAACAAAAAACATGCAAAGAAAGCAGCGATTGAATTCAAGTTAAATAAAAATCAGTAATTCAATATACGTGCAAAGAAAGCAGCGATTGAAATCAAATTACAAAAAAATCAGTGAAACGAAAAACGTGCAAAGAAAACAGCGATAGAAGTCAAATTAAATAAAAATCAGTAAAATAACATCGAAGCAAAGAAAGCAACTAAAGAACTCAAGTTCAATAAAAATCAGTGATTCAATATACGTGCAAAGAAAGCAGCAATTGAAATTAACTTTAACAAGTTCAGTGATTCAATATACGTGCAAAAAAAGCTGCGATTGAAATCAAATTGAAAAAAAATCAATGAAACAATATACGTGCAAAAAAAGCAGCGATTGAAATTCAATTTAAAAAAAATTAGTGAAACAAAATACGTGCAAAGAAAGCAGCGCTAGAATTCAAGTTCAATAAAAATCAGTGATTCAATATACATGCAAAGAAAGCAGCAATAGAATTCAAGTTCAATAAAAATCAGTGATTAAAAATACGTGCAATGAAAGCAGCAATAGAAATCAAGTTCAACAAGTTCATTGATTCAATATACGTGCAAAAAAAGCAGCAATTGAAATCAAATTGAAAAAAAATCAGTGATTCAATATACGTGCAAAGAAAGCAGCAATTGAAATTAACTTTAACAAGTTCAGTGATTCAATATACGTGCAAAAAAAGTCGAGATTGAAATCAAATTGAATAAAAAACAGTGAAACAAAATACGTGCAAAGAAAGCAGCAATAGAATTCAAGTTCAATAAAAATCAGTGATTCAATATACGTGCAAAAAAAGCAGCGATTGAAATCAAATTCAACAAGTTCAGTGATTCAATATACGTGCAAAGAAAGCAGCGATAGAATTCAAGTTCAAAAAAAATCAGTGATTAAAAATACGTGCAATGAAACCAGCAATAGAAATCAAATTCAACAAGTTCATTGATTCAATATACGTCCAAAAAAAGCAGCAATTGAAATCAAATTGAAAAAAAATCAGAGATTCAATATACGTGCAAAGAAAGCAGCAATAGAAATCAAGTTCAACAAGTTCAGTGATTCAATATACGTGCAAAACAAGCAGCGATTGAATTCAAATTCAACATGTTCAGTGATTCAGTATACGTGCAAAAAAAGCGGCAATTGAAATCAAATTGAAAAAAAATCAGTGAAACAAAATACGTGCAAAGAAAGCAGCGATAGAATACAATGATTCAATATACGTGCAAAAAAAGTAGCGATTGAAATCAAATTGAAAAAAAATCAGTGAAACAAAATACGTGCCAAGAAAGCAGCGATAGAATTCAAGTTCAATAAAAATCAGTGATTCAATATACGTGCAAAGAAAGCAGCAATTGAAATTAACTTCAACAAGTTCAGTGATTCAATATACGTGCAAAAAAAGCAGCGATTGAAATTCAATTTAAAAAAAATCAGTGAAACAAAATACGTGCAAAGAAAGCAGCGATAGAATTCAAGTTCAATAAAAATCAGTGATTCAATATACATGCAAAGAAAGCAGCAATTGAAATCAAGTTCAACAAGTTCAGTGATTCAATATACGTGCAAAAAAAGCAGCGATTGAAATTCAATTTAAAAAAAATCAGTGAAACAAAATACGTGCAAAGAAAGCAGCGATAGAATTCAAGTTCAATAAAAATCAGTGATTCAATATACATGCAATGAAAGCAGCAATAGAATTCAAGTTCAATAAAAATCAGTGATTCAATATACGTGCAAAAAAAGCAGCGATTGAAATCAAATTGAAAAAAAATCAGTGAAACAAAGTACGTGCAAAGAAAGCAGCGATTGAAATCAAATTGAAAAAAAATCAGTGAAACAAAATACGTGCAAAGAAAGCAGCGATAAAATACAATGAATCAATATACGTGCAAAAAAAGTAGAGATTGAAATCAAATTGAAAAAAAAATCAGTGAAACAAAATACGTGCAAAGAAAGCAGCGATAGAATTCAAGTTCAATAAAAATCAGTGATTCAATATACGTGCAAAAAAAGCAGCGATTGAAATCAAATTCAACAAGTTCAGTGATTCAATATACGTGCAAAGAAAGCAGCAATTGAAATCAAATTGAAAAAAAATCAGTGAAACAAAATACGTGCAAAGAAAGCAGCGATAGAATTCAAGTTCAAAAAAAATCAGTGATTAAAAATACGTGCAATGAAACCAGCAATAGAAATCAAATTCAACAAGTTCATTGATTCAATATACGCCCAAAAAAAGCAGCAATTGAAATAAAATTGAAAAAAAATCAGAGATTCAATATACGTGCAAAGAAAGCAGCAATAGAAATCAAGTTCAACAAGTTCAGTGATTCAATATACGTGCAAAACAAGCAGCGATTGAATTCAAATTCAACATGTTCAGTGATTCAGTATACGTGCAAAAAAAGCGGCAATTGAAATCAAATTGAAAAAAAATCAGTGAAACAAAATACGTGCAAAGAAAGCAGCGATAGAATACAATGATTCAATATACGTGCAAAAAAAGTTGCGATTGAAATCAAATTGAAAAAAAATCAGTGAAACAAAATACGTGCCACGAAAGCAGCGATAGAATTCAAGTTCAATAAAAATCAGTGATTCAATATACGTGCAAAGAAAGCAGCAATTGAAATTCAATTTAAAAAAAATCAGTGAAACAAAATACGTGCAAAGAAAGCAGCGATAGAATTCAAGTTCAATAAAAATCAGTGATTCAATATACATGCAAAGAAAGCAGCAATTGAAATTAACTTCAACAAGTTCAGTGATTCAATATACGTGCAAAGAAAGCAGCAATTGAAATTAACTTCAACAAGTTCGGTGATTCAATATACGTGCAAAAAAAGCAGCGATTGAAATCAAATTGAAAAATAATCTGTGAAACAAAATACGTGCAAAGAAAGCAGCGATAGAATTCAAGTTCAATAAAAATCAGTGATTAAATATACGTGCAAAGAAAGCAGCAATAGAAATCAATTTCAACAAGTTCAGTGATACAATATACGTGCAAAAAAAGCAGCGATTGAAATCAAATTGAAAAAAAATCAGTAAAACAAAATACGTGCAAAGAAAGCAGCGATAAAATCTAAGTTCAATAAAAATCAGTGATTCAATATACGTGCACAGAAAGCAGCAATAGAAATCAAGTTGAACAAGTTCAGTTATACAATATACGTGCAAAAAAAGCAGCGATTGAAATCAAATTGAAAAAAAATCTGTGAAACAAAATACTTGCAAAAAAAGCAGCGATAGAATTAAGTTCAATAAAAATCAATAATTCAATATACGTGCAAAGAAAGCAGCAATAGAAATCAAGTTGAACAAGTTCAGTGATATTATATACGTGCAAAAAAAGCAGCAATTGAAATCAAGTTCAACAAGTTCGGTGATTCAATATACGTGCAAAAAAAGCAGCGATTGAAGTCAAGTTAAATAAAAATCAGTAAAATAACATCGATGCAAAGAAAGCAGCGATAGAACTCAAGTTCACTTAAAATCAGTGATTTAATATACGTGCAAAGAAAGCAGCATTAGAAATCAAGTTCAATGAAAAAATATTCGTGCAAAAAAAAGCAGCGATAGAAGTCAAATTGAAAAAAATTAGTGAAACAAAATACGTGCCAAAAAAACAGCGATAGAAGTCATGTTCAAAGACATACGTATCAAGAAAGCAGCGATAGAAGTCAAATTTAAAAAAAAATCGGTGAAATAACATAGGTACAAAGAAAGGAGCAATTGAAATCAAGTTTAACAAGTTCATTGATACAATATACGTGCAAAAAAAGTAGCGATTGAAGTCAAATTGAAAAAAACGTTAACTTTAACAAGGTCAGTGTAACAAGATAAGTGCAAATAATGCGGCGATAGAAATCAAGTTCAACAAGTTAAGTAAAACAAGCTACTTGTAAAGAAAGCAGTGATAGAAGTCAAGTCCAACCAGATAAGTGAAACGTTAATGTATTCTTCTGCTCTTTTATTTTGATTCATAGACTATCTTCAATTACTTCTATCATATTTTGGTGTATACTAGTTTTTTAATTTTAATTATTTTTTCCCGTTCTTTAGAAATTCTCTATTCTACAAGGAAAAAAAAACATATAATGGAATTCAGTAATTTATTACAGTGATTTGAAAATTCTATTAGAAAAGTAAAATTGTACATTATAATTACTTTATATGGCCGAGATTAAAAAATATATAATGTTATTTCGGTAATCGCCTACGTATTTCATGGCCTAGACGGTAATTAATTTTATAATTTAATTTTAAACAACTATAAAAATGCGGTAAAGAGGTTTAAATATTTTTTTCTGCTTGTTTTCAAAATATTTAATAATATATTTAAGTAAATGAAGAAAAAAATACTGGTATTAAGAACAAGTATAAATAAAAATATATTGCCTGTATACATTAACCTAATAAATATAAATAGTTATGCTGTCGGTATCAAGTTATACAAAATTTTTTTATTTTTATATTATCTATATTTATAAAACAACATGCTTGAATATCCAAATGAATGACAATAATTAATGAAATACAAAAATCACTGTTTCACAATAAAACCTTATCTTAACGCGTCCTTCAGTTCATTTTCAGCCCATTGATGAATGACTGTCGCGTGTCACGTTTCTGAACATTGTTGACATTGGAACTTGGTATCCACGCATAAATGACCTTGTGCGGTAATGTATCTATATCTTGCTAACTCTTCTCAATCATTAATTTTTCACCATAAAATTATTAATCTTTTCACCACCACCTTCTACTTTGAATTCACAATTTATATTATTATTATATAATATTTATACATTTTATTAAACATAGAAAATCATGATTTTAAAAATAATATGCAAAGTCTGATTTTGTTTCTGTTTATCTGTCAGTCCTGAAAAGGACCATTTGTAGTCCCAAAGTATCGGGTAAATCTAAAAACCCACCTTCTTATAGGTGAAGTGTCGCTATAAAATTATCGTGAGACGTGCCCTTTTAGGCAGACAGTTCAGTGCAAAGTACCGAATGCATTATATATCAACAGTATCTTCAAAATCTTTGTATCCTAGACGATTTGAATAGTAGACGTCAAACTCTCAAGTTAGCCTCTACTTCAGCCGCAGGAAAGTCTATTGAACCAATCAACCGTTGCCGGAAATCTTAATTTAGTGAACGGGTGTTTGCGGTGGCAGGCCTAAAAACGTGGAACTCTTTGCCCTCAGACATAAGAAACAGTGCATCAGAGACTTCATTTAAGAAAATAAAAAAACAACTTTTCTAAGTTACTAAAATCAAACATTATCAGATATAAAAAGTTTTTTAACTCTTAATAACAATGTGTAATACTATAATAAATACCTAATAATACCGAAGGATTATATAATACAATCAGACTCATCAAAAAAATATTCCTGAAGTGTTAATTACATTACCCAAAAAGGCAAGCCTGTTTTAGGCCAACCATAAAAAGTATTAGTCTGTTTTAGGGCAACCATAAAAAGTACTATTTTAGGGCAAGCATGTTTTAGTACAACCATAAAAAGTACAAGCCTGTTTTAGGACAACCATTAAAAGTACAAACATATTTTAGGGCAAGCGTGTTTTAGTACAACCATAAAAAGTATAAGTCTGTTTTAGGGCAACCATAAAAAGTACAAACCTATTTTAGGGCAAGCATGTTTCATTACAACCATAAAAAGTACAAGTCTGTTTTAGGGCAACCATAAAAAGTATATTCTCTAACATTTGTCTTAATTTTTTTTTAACATTATAACTTAATACTAGGACTATTAGTGTCATTAAAAAATAAAATACACTGTCTTGTATACACATCTTCAATTATTGTTAAAAATAATCACTTGTCTCCTTTTCATTGCCTTTTTCTCTCAGATTTTGTATACCGCATGCAGCATCAGAACTCAGATTTGTGTGAAGAAAGTTCTAGAACATTATTCTTAATCAACACCCCGCACGGAGCGCGGATCAGGGCCCTGTTTGTGGCCAGATATATTGGATTAACTTTTCTTGCAAACTAAATCAGGATGTATTTCCATTGCGGACTCCAGACGAACGTGGAGCAATAAAGAATAAGAATGTTGGCTCTTTGGTTCACGTCAAAACATTACGTTAATTAATCGAGCAACAGGATGAACCCTAAAATAAAAGAACAGCTTGACCATATTCAACAAATAATAGATATCTCATAGAGACGAAGCTATTTTTATTAAATTTAATGGAAGTATAGTTAATTACAGGGCTTACGATCTGTGTTTAGCTGGCTGAATTTATCTTTCAAGGTTGCACTTTCGCATGGTGCAATGCTTTAAATTAGAAGTTTATTATTATTATCAACATTTTATAATGTGCGTCTAGTAAAGCACGATTCCATTACCACATAGTTTTCTCGATTCTATATTCGCAATTTAATGCGAGAAGTAATATTTCATAATAATAATAATAATAATAATAGATTTATTAGATTCATTTTTTACATGTATAATGTACTTACATTGATAAATAATGTCTAACGGTCTGGCGTATTACTCATTAATATTCATTAAGTATACATTTTCACCTAGTTAATTACTATGAGTGTCGTATAATATTTTAAATATGCATATAAAATTTGGCAAAGTAAATACAACATATGTTGATACCCTGCCTGATACACTAGTAATTTACTGTATTATAGCAGACAGTGTTCCTCCGGTTTAACAGTAAGCAAAGTGCAATGATCAATGTATAAAAAATATATATAAAAACAGTTAAACAAGAGATGCAATTAGGTTATACGATATACTGTTGTAACAGTTTTATTTTCAGGTTTAGACCTTTAAAAGTTCTTGGGCGTAATTTCTCCCCATTTTGTGGAGCCAGAACTGCACTTTTCGTGAAAAATATGCAAGACTATGGTTGCAATCTTTCACTTTTGCATTTAGATCGTTGTGTATTTTTGGTTCTAGAGACAAATGGAATCATTGTGCAAAAGTTATAGGCACGCAATAATTACCCTGGTTTTAAACATGAATAATGAAATGTGAAATTATACCGAATTGAGTAACATTATTTTGGACATCGTTTCGTATTTTGTTTGATTTTGAACGGAATTGCAAATTATAGGTGTCATTACAAAATCATATATTGTAGAAAATAATTTATAGAACATATTTTAATCGCTTTTTATTTATTTTTTGAAATACAATAACATAATTTTACTCGTCAAAAATATTACTGAATGTTAATTTCATTGCCCATCTAGGCAAGCCTGTTTTAGGGAAAGTTGACAATTTTTTCCCATTAAACTTAATAAATTCATTTATTTATTAATGGTATTAAAATCGGTTTAATAAACATCAAATGTTTATATTATACATATATGATAAATATCATAATATAATTATAAAAAATAAAGTACTGAGACATGATAAACAAATATGCATTACATGCATATCTAACAAAATCATGTTTCTTAAACAAATAATAGATGTCTCACAGAGACGAAGCTATTTTTTATTATATTAAATAGAAATATATGTAAATATTGGTAGCTACAGGGCTTACGACCTGTCTTCGGCTGGCTCAAGTGATCACTTTATACAAAAATAACGTTCACCCTTCTCACCTATTAATCAATCTCTATATCTATAAAATTTTTTAATGTTGTATGTGTGTTAATATGTGGAAACACTTCGAATACCACTACACTATCAACATACATGGATTAAATTTGATATTAATTTCTCTGAAACAGCATATATGTCAAAATGTGAGTCTGATTATCTTTAATTATTTTTAACACATTATACTAGAATACGTCTGAAAAATCAATATTTTTAAATTTTATATATTGTGACATTATAAATCAGGGTCACGTACGAAATTTATTGAAATTTATTTATTACACTTATTTTATTGTCAAGTACCTTGAAATTCACAAACAGTTACCCTTAAGTTAGTATCACATTCTGTTTCTGAGGTTATAAAACGGTTGCATCTATGGTTCGTTTTCAAAATCATCGAGAAAGTTTTCAAAATCATCGAGAATTGGACGGTTGAATAAGCCGCGATCAGCGTTACTAAGATGTAGCTGTGTACGATTCACTATAACCAGAGGGTAAATATTTTATATAATTCAATCACAAGTGCATAATTTACTATTAATTTGTTAATCTAATCGCATGGTAAATAATCTTTACAGAAAACAAGATGTTTTCCTTTAGATATTACCTTTGCTTTCTGCCTTCGGTGTTTGATCTTTAATTTCTATCTTTGGTATCGAATGGGACGAGATGGGGATTTGTGAAGTGGATTATATTTTATTTTATTTATTTTGTACTTGTGCTTTTCGGATTAGATGCCTTTTTTATAATGAATAACATATTTTTATTTATCATCTCCAGGTGTTACTTAAAATTTTTTTCCAGTTTAGGATGAAGATATAATAAAGAACCCGCGGATCTTGAGGTCTTCACTGACTAGCCAGTGAAGGGAAGGACGCAGGTATTTACCTCCACAATATATTATTAAGTATAGTAAAGTATAACAGTCCCTTTGTAGGTGGAAATACAGTAAATGTGTATTCTTTGACGTATTCATATTTAATCTTAATATTTTAATTTAGTTCAATTTTATTTTAGAATACGAAACAAACTTTATCGTGATTAATTATAAATATATATATAACACACAATCTATTTGAAACTTTTTACCGTTATTCTTATTTTATATTTAGATTATTATGATTTTGTGGGTTCATGTAAATATTTACTAATATTACAACACATATATGTAGCTAATACATAAAATAGATTTTAAATACAATACATAAGAAGTACATATAATTATAATGAAAAATGAAATGAAAAATTGAAAAAATATATATAAATTTAGTTCAAACACAGAACGGAATAAATACCTTGATCAATTATTCCGTTGTCTCAACACAACATCAAAACATCACTCTTTTATTTAAAAATAGTGGACGCTACGTGGCTCTGGTGACCTCTGCGCGGCCAGAGCTTCCATAGAATCTGCGAAAATCCATTATTACAATGCTTTTGTTTGTGTATTGTGCATTCTCGACGTCAACAGCCGTCCGCAGGTCCTAGCAACAAAAATAAATCGATTGTTTTTCTGCATTCTGTGCATTCTGTTTTACATTTTCTGAAATTGTAAGAACGGTGTTCTTACATATCACCTATGAAATATATATATCCACTCAAAGACATTCTCAAAAAACAGATCAAATTTACAGAAATGCTTATTAAACAAACATAAACATTTATCTGTCCAACCGCAAATACGAAAAGAACGTGCGACGCAAGATGACAGATGTTCAATACACTTGCCAGTCGTAAAAAATCTTACCATTTCGCTAAGCAAAAACAATGCACATTTCGTTTCTAATTCAATAACAATTTCAGATAAAAGTCATAGTTAAAAGATGAGGAAGTGCTGTATCATTATGGTTATACATATAGATAAGACATGTCAACTTCCTGTATTAAGAGTTAGAACTAAATGTATATTTTAAATAAACATTCGCCTTTGCTTCAGTCATGGTGAGGAGGAAGTCATAGTAGAAAGTGAAGACCGATGACTATTCAAATAGACGTTAATAAAATAATGTATTTTTCAAACAGAAGTGTATGAATCATTCAATGACTTAATTACTATGTAGACTATCACCGCATATCGTGTGTCATAAAAACAGGCAGACGCCTAACCCCTCGCCAATAAGCAGACGCCCAACCCCTCGCCAACAGGCAGACGCCCAACCCCTCGCCGACAGGCAGCGGCGGCTTAGTTAGGATGAGAAAAAAGGACAAAAAAATATCTATCAAAATAGAATGTCGCAATTTTTTTTCTTCATTCATCCGAACCACAGACTACTTAATAAATATACATGAACTAAAGAAAATTCCTTGTCTAAAAATTTTCGTTTTTCGTGCCACTCATGCAATCAAGAGCACCGCGACATTTAAAAATATAACCCGATTGGAACAAAAAACTATTCCCTACTATAGATACGCACTCGGTCTCTTTTTATGCGGTTTTGAAGTTATGCGGTTTATATTTCAAGAGGTTTTTTTTTTTAATATTTAATTTTAGACCAATTTGACATGTTGAAAGGGTCAAAAATTCGGGGAATTTTGTATGTATATGCAAACACAGTCTACGCCAGAAATTGGGCGTATGTGGATGCATTTCTCCCCTCCCTGGATATCAGGAATTGTACAAAATATCAGCAAAGGCATTGCAAAGTTTAATCACTGATTATATTGTCAAAAGGGAAAAATCAACATGCCAAGTTGAGGCTAATTTTATTTGTGAACAATCATTATCTTCAGGACAGATCTGATATAGATCTGACTATCTCTTCTAGTGATGAAAGTGATCGAGAAGCAGTTCGCAAATTATGCGGAACAATGTCATACAGCAATGATAATTCTTAAGAAAAAAATACGCAAAAAAGATAAAATATTTTTGTACATACATATGGAAGAAATATGTTAAGATTATATTTAATAAATTTTTTTATTTATATATGTATATTTTAACTTATTGAATTAGTTTTATACGATTTTAGAAAATTATAGAACGTATCTTTATGCGTTTTCCTGTGGAACGTATCTATCACATAAAAAAGAGACATGAGTATATATACAAGTTGTTAAGTTAAATTGTTGGATTGATAATGTCCTTACAAGGTAAATAAATCAAGTTGAATAAAAAAACAAGTGTTTCGTTTCCACAAATATATTATTAATTGTTGAAAAATTATTTGATTGGCGGTTCAGCTCTCATGTGAGGAGCCGACACTGCAGCAGTCCACATAGCCTGAACATGCGATCGACGCAAAAGTAAAACATTCACGTTGAAATTATCGGTTTACCCCGACCAATCCAAACGGTCCGTAATGAGCGGTGTTGGACGTTACCGCTTTCTGTATCGCCACCGTACATTTTCAAACAAAATTAGCCCTGCAAATAACAAACTATTGACATCACGTGCAAATACTTTATATATTTTTAAGAAAGGTAAAAAAATGTGTAGTTTTACACGTAATATATTTATTTAACAGGTACCCCACTAAATTATTATTTTTTTATTCCAATGAAGGCTGCAATCTTCCTTATCGATTTACGCGGATTGCACATAATTTCACGTCGAACTTGAACCACGTATTCTGGCGTCGCTATTGACGTTGAAGGTCCCGCAGGAATTTGATTAACCATTGTCCCTTCTTGTCTGAACTTTTGAACACAACACCAGATAAGTTGCTTGCTCCGCCCATCACTTACTCGTCGAATATTAAAGTAAGTACAAAAATCGCGACGCGCACGAACCAATGAATCGCCACACTTTGTACATTGCTCAACCGTGAACGCGCAGTGCGCTTCCGACCCACTGATCGGAGACTGAGTCACTACTCATTGCGACTGGCAAATCAGCAAATAACACCTACCTCATCCTGATGGGTTACAAGCAATTACAATTTAATCTTTACATTTTTCTGCTGGACACCCTATATTATTAAATTTAATTAATTTCGTACTATTTTTATATTTTTTACTTTTATTTTCACCTTTACTGGTACTGGGATCAATTCTCTTCAACATAATTCCCAAGTACGCGAACTCTTATTAGATCATCCCATAAATAATGCGATTTCTTTGATTACTTGAACTAAAGTCGGAGCCTGACGGGATAAACTAGCTGCATCAGATTTAATTACTACCTGCTAAAAAAACAGATAGTACTTTATTCTTAGTGCAAGTTTTGAAGAGGGCAGTTGGATTATAACATTTATTTTTTAAAGCTATAACGTATATGACAAAGGAGCAGATTCGGCATATTTTGCTGTATGAGTTGTATGAGTAAAAGTGCGAGGAATATTAATGCAGTATATGGTGTTCGGACAATAAGCGTAAGTTATTGTCAACGGTATCTCCAGAAATTCTGAGCCGGAAACTACACTCTAGAAGACAGGTCTTGTCGTAGAGTTCGACGAGTACGTCCTGCAAACCGTGGTGGAACAAAATCCCATCGTAACTGTTGAGGAACTAGCAAAAATGCTTGAGATTGGTCATTTAACCTTGCCTTCTCGAAGCGGGGTATTCACATTCCCCATAGATCGTTTTAAACTCGATAACTCAATAATTATGTAAACGATTTCATTCTTATTTTTTGTAATCTTCACGGAAATAGGGACAAAAATTTTATCAAATTTCTAAATGTATAATATTTAAAAATATTGTTTTCGGTCCAGTGGTCTTCGCGCGTTACATACACCTGCGCATGTCAATACCATTCCCCTGAGTCTTATATTTAAATTAGTGTGCTTATTTGTTTCTCTCTAACTAATGTCCTGGGTAACCTCATACCACAGATGCGAACGGGAAACAGCTATATCGCTTATCGCGACTCGCGGCATTCGGAAAAGGACGTCCGGCGTGGCGGTTGGGACCATGTCGCCCGTCATGTTTGTATGCATATGATCTGGGGCGTTTCTATACCTCGCTTCGGACTACACGGAAGTTCTGGCCGCTTAGTGACGAAAAGATTAACCATTCATCGATACCTGCGTGTCATCGAAAAAGTCAGCTAAATGGATTAATGGGTTCCTCACAAACTCACAAAAGTGTAATCGCGTGCAGAGAGTGAATGTGTGCTCTTTACTGTCGCGTCTCATGAATGAACCTTTCTTGGAAATGATGCCTCATTCACTACATTCGTCGTACTTTGCCCCATCTGATTATCATTTATTCCGCAGTCTTCAAAATCATTTGGACGAAAATATGAATTCTGTAGATAAGGTCAGAACAGTTCTGGAGGAGTATTTTTCGTCATAGACAAGTGAATTTTGGAAGAAGAGCTTTGCAAGTCTACTAAAAAGACAGAAGGGTTTTGTCAAAAATGAAGAAGAGTATATTTTAGATTAAAAAAAAAAATTTGTTTATCTTAATTTTGAAAAATAAAAGAAGTATTAAAAATCCGCATTATTTATGGGATAACCCAATACTTGTTCAAGATATTCATTTCCTACTAGTACAGAGTAGGCTAACTTGGACTGACTGATGTAAAATACATATAACTTTTGTAATTTTAACGTTTATTAAAGAATATATATATATATATATTACATTAAAGTGTACTTTATTAACGTTCTTCTAAATCTATGTATGAAAAATAACACCATTTTAAAGACCCCAATTTTCTTGTTGACAAATAATTGCTCTTTCTTAAGTATTTTGCATTACATTACGCGACGTTTCTGTCTCCAAATTTGTTATTTCTGCATAAATATTTTGTTTAAGGTCCTGAATTGTTACCGGCTTGTTTATGTAAACTCGGTATTTTAAGTAGCCCCACAAAAATAAGTCAGGCGCCGTCAAATCTGGGGAATGGGGAGGCCGAGCAAACTGCATTTTTTTTAAATTTACCGATCACTGAAAATAGATCATCGCGAAGCATAAAACAATTCAATAATTTTAACGAGCTTTTGCACTGAGTATATATCTATAATCCTTTATTATCTGCAAAAAAATATATAATTAAAAATAAACCCCATCAAAGTTATACATTTTTAAAAACAATCAGCCCAAGTTGGCCCACCCTTTATTTTGCACATCACAACGTTGTTGTTATAAAGTTCTACTTGTTCCCGGAGAGCATATTTTGTTGCATCTACATCCTAATATTATTTTACAAGGTCTAAGATTTGGTTATTTTAAATGCGTAAACATTTTGTATTCAATTTTCTGATATAAAAATAACGATTTCTGTACATATATTTTCGAAGCTTAAGTTGTTTTTGTACAATTTTGTCCACGCAAGCTCTTTCTGTCACCAAAATTCTTTTAGGTAGGTTTTTGATGAGGGGGTGGTGGAATTATCGAAGTAAGATATTATACAGAGTTTTCGTAATATTCACAATAATAATTTGTACTTCACACACGTTATTTTCACAACTAGTTTAGAAATGTGTAAAAAAAAAATATATATATATATATTGGTCAAACCATAAAAAATAGTAATACAAGAATAAAAGAAGATCGCCGCTACCTAAACAATAACAGCATAATTTATACAAGAAACCCTTTCGATAATCGTAGAATAAAACTTCTCCTCTCGGTACCTTATAAAGGATTAATAATGAACGAATTGGAAACCGCTAAAAGACAAAAGATTTTAAATTTGTAAAAAACACTAATTAACAACATTACATTACCTAACACTTCGCTTTTACTGTCTATATTCCCGTTAACGACTTAAACTTCCTCCCTCTTTTCAAACCCCGCTCCGTTATCCGAATAGACTACAATGCTATATTTAGCTAAACTGCCAACAAGTGACAAATATGAAGTAAATTACATTTAAAATATGAATTAAATGTATGAATTAGAAAAATATACATATAAAATCAATTTTATCGAAAAATATTGTTATATTTTTGAAATTAGATGTATTTAAACTCAATAAATGATTAATAAAACATTAATAACAAATAGAAATAAAAATATTGTTGTTGCACCATCGGAATTCGAATCTGGATCTCTTTCAAATAATGGAATGATTAAATATATTAATATCAAAAAGGTAACATATAGGTTCGAAAATTTGTCGCCATAAATATTGCCTCTGTAGCATAGTTGGATAATGTACCTTCCCTGGTTTTACAACAATATTTTAAAATTAATTTTATATGTATATCTTTCTAATTAATTCATTTAATTGATATTTAAAATATCACAGACCAGTGTTCTGAACGATTACAACTTCATAATAAGAATGTGTTCTAATAAATTACATTTGATAATACACACACAATGAAGTTTTCAAATATAGTTTTAAAATGTTCAATGTGACCCCCTTAGTCCGCACGGCAATAATCTAATTAATCTAACTCGTTCCACACCCGATGAAGCAAGTCTTGTGTTACTTAGTTCACCGCAGCTATAATACGCGTAAAACCAAATGTAAAGATACATTTTGTTTATCCCACATCTAAGTTTAGTAAGTCAAATTTTTTATATACTAAATTAATATATTAATTATAAATATATTTATAATTAATACATTAATTTTGTATTTAAAATATCACAGACCTATGTTCTGAATAACTTCACAATAAGCATGTGTTTTCCTTAATAAAATTTTTTGATTATTTCGGAATACTAAAGATTCTCTTCACCCATCAATACCGCGTGCATGTTTTATTTAGTTAATTGTTTTGTCTCTTTTCGACGGGATCGCTTGATCTTTTCCCCGCATTAAATAGTAACTCCTATATAGTATTCAAAAGAGTATCAAATTACTATCTATTAATAAATAAAAATTTTGTCCTACGATCAATAACAGTTACAATATAACATTTTTTAAAATTGTTCATTTACTTTTTATAATACTATTTTATGGACTGTTTGATA
Organism: Eubasilissa regina; assembly: GCA_022840565.1. NCBI lineage: Eukaryota > Metazoa > Arthropoda > Insecta > Trichoptera > Phryganeidae > Eubasilissa > Eubasilissa regina. The sequence goes on from JAINEB010000010.1 coordinate 5,830,952, forward strand.
TACCTTTGTGTTTAAATTTAGTTAATCTGTGGGTTTATAAGTCTGATATATCGTTTTGATAACATTTTATTAGAGCTATGTGTAAAATGTTAGATCTTTTAAATCTGGGATTAAGAAAAATATGTAAACATTAACTCGATTGGAACCAGCACAGATGATGGAGAATAAGATTTGTCATGACAAGGAGGGTGGGGAGATACGGAATGTGGGAAGGGTGGAAGGAATTTAGGAGGGAGATAGGAAGGAATAGAGAACTGGAAGGCTGAAGGACCAACCAGAACCGAAATATTCACTGAGTTATCTGGATTTTCTTCACTAGAGCCACAAGTCTTCTGGGTTTAGAATACGTACTCCCTTTTTCAGCACGTAGTACTTTTGTTCATATATTTTAGTTATGGCGTGAAGTGTGACACAACAAGTACAATAGCAAGATGTACTAGTTCTGGCACGCACGGTAGCGAGAAACCGAACACACATAGTACACTCATCGTCAATTTATCATTCTCACATGGTAGAAATGATTAAACGATAACTATCAGTTCAAACTTCAACTTTCAATTGGTCCAAAACACCATAAAACAGTTTGCATTCTGGGTATAGGGAGAGGGGGTAAATAAATAGTGGATAAATAATAAACAGGAATAGGCAATCGTTGGATAGTCATAAAAATCGAACAAGAACTTTGTTGAATGCTTTTGAGATGTGGTGCCGGAGGCGGATGATAAGTATGCTGTGGATCGCAAGATGCACTAATGACTCAAAGAAGAAGGATTCTTACATACTTTGGACATGTGACAAGAAGAAACAAAACAAAAGAGGGGAAGCGAGCGAGAGATAAACGATAGACCAAATAACAATAGGGTCAAAGTGTAAAGTGTACCTTACATATACAGATGTTTTGGTTTATAATTTTCACTGACCTATTAATACAAATACAAACATATAATATAATTTCTCGTTTTTACAACAGTTCACGCCACAGCTGCATCCATTAGTTATTGCGACAAGTCAGGAGGACACGAAGACACAAAAGAAATTGTTCGACAGAAACTATACCCGGCAGTCACCGCTCTAACCCGGCCAGTAAATCCTGAACATAGGATGCAGCTAAATGTGCATTTTTTTTTTTTTTATATTTCATCATTTTTCAAAATACTCGAGTACTGAATACTTGAAAAATGGACGAGTGTACTCGAGTACCGAGTACTCGAATTGTAGACTCTAATCAGCAGTGAAGAAAAATTACAGATTCATTGAGATGAATTAAAATGAAATCGAGAAATATTTGAACAGTTTCAACACACTTACATATTTTTATTTACTAAATTGGAAGAACACATTATATTTATCAGCGAAGCTGCATTATCTGTTCGCATAAAATAAAATACATGTAGTTTTTTTTGAAAACCCACCAGACATTAATCTCAGCTATGAAATAAAATAGAATGCGAAATCCCTTTATACAATCGGAAATCGGAAACGAACAACCCACCAACGTAGAATCATAGTAAACGATCAGACAATAGAGATTGCTTTATGGACCTTTACAAAGCTGGACCAATTTAATTGGCTTCTCTGACCAGCGGCGGTAAAAATCAAACAATGAAAGCCTAGTTTTTTTGGCTCAGCTGTATCCAGTACGCGGTTGATTTATTTGTTCGTCTATTTTTTGATGGACTTAGAGGTTAGGCAGTTTTGTTGGTGCGAACAGATTACTAAGGATTTCGCAACTCTGCTAATTAAATAGACGATACAAATTTCAATTTCTGTGAGGTGTAAATAATAGTTAGTACCGTTTTTATTAGTCAGTTCACTGGAGAAGGGATATTAGTATGATTGCAATTTGTATTGGATCATTGAAAATCGTGAGCGTGATAATGTTTTTAAAACTATTATTATTATTTTTATATTTGTACTCTGTTTCATTAACCACTTATTGAGTTTAAATACATATGCCGGTTTCGATATATGCAGTACTATCTGGTGAGTAGAATGTACGATGTATGCAAGGAAAGCGACCTCATAATGAATGTTAACAAGTCGAAAGTGATGGTATTCGAGAAGGAGGAAAGCAAGACATTGGAGGTAATGAATATTTGGAACAAGTAGATGAGTTTGTATATTTGGGAAGTATGTTTGATAGAAAGGCTGAGAATAATATCGAAAGGAGAGTGGCTGCAGGAAATAAAGAGAACGGCGCTTTGAATGGAATTATATCTAATGGAAATTTGTCAACCAAAGCAAGACTAGCGGTGCACAATGGAATCCTGGTACCGACACTGATGTATGGAGGTGAAGCCTGGAGCTGGCAGAAAAGGAACGAAAGTAGACTGAATGCAGTGGAAATGAGATCATTTAGGCGTATTCATGGCAAATCTATTTATGACAGAGTAAAGAATGAAGAAATAAGGAAATAATGTAAAGCTGATGTTAGTAAGATTAAGAAAGGATCACTTAGGTGGTTTGATCATATGGAACGGATGAATGAGGAGAGGATGGTAAGAAAAATATATGACGCAATGTTGATGGCACCAGAAATAAAGGACGTCTGCGGAAGACTTGGCACGACCAGGTAAACCAGATAATGGAAGATGGTTCTATTAGAAGCCTCAACAATCGGCGAGCTTGTATGAGAAGATGTATGAATGTGAATGAGGCGAGAATTGTGTGTCAGGATAGAAGAGTGTGGCGCTCTATCCTCTCTGACTACCCCCATGGGGAAACGGCGTGATGGTAAGTAAGTAAGTTAGTTTCGAAAAGTACCATTTTCTTCTTCAGAAGGTCAATACTAACTAAAAATATATGTTGTTTCTTTATCAGAATCTATTTTTAAAAAACAACAATTATTTAAAAAAATTATTTAGTACCAACTCAAATTGTTATTTGATACAAATTTACTCGAAAAATTTTTAGGAAAAAATTTTAGAATGGGACTTGTAAAATTTAGTTGGTTGTTTATAATTTTTAATTAGTTTTACACGGTGTTGGTCATAAATTAAATAATTCGAAATCGTTGAGATAAATAAAGCGTGTAAAACTAATCAAAAAAAAAAAAAAAACTGGAGGTTCTCAATTAATTTTAGAATTACTCATTTCGGTAACTTGGATTCTTGGTCTCTCTCTTTCTCAGTAAGATTCAATACTCGGTGACCATATATATTATATATAGAATAAATGGTATATTTTCTCGTTAGTGTATTATGTGTAAGGTGCTCGTTTTTTCAATATTCTAGTTATTTTACCTGACTGATAATGATTTATAAAGAGATGCTCAAATTATTACAATTTCAAAATGTACTCCGAAAATAAAAACTCAAGTTCTTTCACGTTGGATTTATTCAAGAGAACTGCTGTTTTCTGCCCAGGTGCTATTTACGTGTGTATTTTATCTGGCGGACATGGCATAAATAGGGATTTATATTATACATAAGGACACGTAGTATTTCATACGAATAACGTGAGAATTAGTCGCAAGCATAGCTTGCAGGTGTACTTTTTTTGCCGTTAAATGCAGCACGTAGGAATTGTTTTACATGGGACATCATGAATTATCGACTAATATTATCCACTTTTATAATTTTATTATTATTAGTATAATTATTAACGTGGGCCTACATACAATTTAAAATTCAGTCAATTTAATATTGACATTTAACTTGGATTTTTTTATGGTGCACTATAAAAATATATATAAAATGTTAACAATTGTTATTTATAGTCTTTAATATAATAAACAAAAGACAAGTGTGTATGTTCAATTGTTAATCGATAAAAGAGTAGAAATTAATTACCTTTGGCTGCTAGCTAACGGAGGAACTGGGACCCAAACTTCAAAATTTAAAAAATAATCTCTTCTGCAATCGAGACGCAAGACTGAGCACTCGCTGGAGGGCAATAAAATATTACGTCATACCTGTGCTGCTGCTCTATGGAGCTAAAGTGACACTATGTTGCTAAAAAAAGCTACCATTAAAAAGATCTAAAATTTCAAACCTTAGATGGCGACAGCGTAGTTGTACGAAATACTTGAAAGGTTTCTGCATGGTAACCACACATATATAACTTCCAAAATTTTGATGGTTGATAGGTGAACGTTACAATTGTGTAAAGTGATCACTCAAGCCAGCCGAGGATAGGTCATGAATATCCATGACTTCTATACTTCCCATATAAAAACAATAGCTTCGTCTCTATGAGATATCTACAAATAAAATCCAATGATTGTGTTCTTACAATAATTTTGACGTAATATAAATATTGTTGAATATATATAATTATTTTTAATTTTCATAACAAAAATTTGTACTACACACGCGTTGGGTTATTTTCACTATTCACTCATAATCAGGTGATAACTAAACTAAATACAGTATAGTAGTCTATTTTCAGGCAGTGGGGCAATAATTGAAAAGACGGAGGAGATTTCAGTCATTAACGGAAATATGAACAGTAAAGGCGAAGTGTTAGATAATGTTATATTGTTAATTAGTATTATCTCCTTATTTAAATTCTTTTATATTTCAACGGTTTACAAATTGTTCATTATTAATCCTTTATAAGATACCGAATGGAGAAATTTTAGTCTACGACTGTCGAAAGACTGGTATGTTTCAAGTATGTGGTTAGAAAAATCTGACAAGTTGACATTTTTCATTGAAAATAACACAACGTGAGTGTAATACAAAGTTTTATTGTGAAAATTAAAATTAATCATGTTACAGAACAGAGAAACCGTCTTGTCAATTAATGATCTATTTGATATAATTTTATATAATGTGATGGAGTGTTTCCGCGCTGAGGTGAATTGTTTCAAACTTCCAAAGAAATTGACAACAATGAAGAGAAAATCTGATCGCACGGTTTGCTTCAGTAAACTTTTGCTACAGCTTTAGTTAAGTTAGACATGAAGCACTAGATGCCGCTGGTTATGTAATATTAATTAAATGACAGCTTATTATTTGTTTTCCCTTTAAGAACATTAATTTACAACCAAGTAACTTGACTGACGATCTATGCGTGCTCAAGTCACGAACATAATCCGAATTACGATAATTATTTAATGTCTTGACTTCACAAAATTTCAATAATCAATACGCGGTGAATAATACGTTCCAGGCCGATGTTGTTTAATTAATCAAAATTACAAGCGTAGCTCGGGCTGTGTGCGAGATGGCACCGTCGTTTTGAAACAAGTTTTTACAGCATTGCCTAATATGAATATTCGTTACATGGCGCACCGTACAGTACTTAAATCGTTCGTGTATCTATTGAGGATTTTCAATGCCCCAATAATGGCTGTTTTGTTTATTAATAAAACCCGCCAAGTCGAAATGAGCTTCGTCACTTATGATGTTGTTTTCCAAAAGTCGAGTTTGTGTTTGTTTTAGCATTAAATGTACCATAATAAATTGTAATTATTAAGGAGAACACATTCTTATTGTGAAGTTCTAATTATTCAGAACAGACGGTCTGTGATGTTTTAAAATTAAATTTTTTGTGTATATATTTATAATTGATAAAATTAATTAATGTTTAAAATTGTAATTAACTACTATTTATGACTACAAAATTGGATCTAAAAAATATTTGCCAAACCAAGATGGCGGTCAAACAAGATCGACCTGGAACATTATATTCACCCTGTATTTGGGCAGGATTCATCGTGAATTGCCAACTCTCTTGTTACGAGAACTCTCTCAAACCGCATACCTCGGAGCAGACGGATTCTGAAGGACTTTTCTTTTTCTTCTTTTTGTGGTGCATGAACCTGTCATAATAATCTAACATCCTCCACAAAGCATCTTTGACTTTATTTCTTTGCTTCTCAACCATTCGGTAACTAAAAAACATTTTTATCAAATACACAACAAAGTGATTCGCTCTTTCTGAACGTTAATTTTAAAATAAAATAATACATTCAATCTTTAAATAAAGTCACCCAATAGGAACCTTTTGCAGTCGAGCAAAATTTAAAAACACTTTTATATTCAAACATTTTTATAAAATTCTCCAACTAATTTTATTTCAACATTCTTTGACACCTGCCAAAAATTTGGCTGAAATAATTTTTCACGAACGACCCCTGGATATCCGCCCTTCTTTGATTTCCATTGAATAATAATCTTGATTATCGCCCCTGTCAAAACTTTAACATTGTAATATTGAATGAGAGCGAACAGACGTCCCCTAACGATCGGGCAATGAGAGGCAGCTCGGCGTCACAATTTCCAATCACACGTCCTTCAAACGGCCGCCATTTGTAATTCACCCGGAAACTGGATCCTATCACCCATAAAATTTATTCTCAAAATATTTACAGCGTTAAAGAATGCGTTTGTCACAAGCGTCGTACCATTACTGCATATAATTTTTTTTTTGCTCTTTAACCTTTACCATACCGTGATATAAAATACTCGTATGCAGCCAGGCTGTCAACTCGTGTTACCGTAAGAAATAAGAATTCTATTAGTCTTTAAAATGTGAAAAAATGGTTAACGCCTTAAATTTACTTATGTATTGAGCATTAAATATTTAAAAAAATGTGTAATATTATAATTCGAAGCATTCATCAAGTTCTGTATAAGAGGTTGTATTGTATAATACAACCTTTCTTTTTATCTATCATTATTAACAGCATGGCTGCGTACGGGTATTTCGTATCAGGGTATAGTAAAGGTTAAAAAAAATTACAAAATATTAAAAAATCAATTCACAATACTAGCAACACTTAACTAGCAATCTATCATTATTTTTATCTATCATTATTTAATTAGTGAGAAAGAGACACCATTATATTCGTATGTTTGTTATTATTTTCACTGTGAAAGTAATGTGTGATTTCTTTCTGTCTTGTCACAAATGGTATTTTTGTCAACGTATTAATTTTGCAGTAAAATGAATTAAAAATAATTATTTACGTAAGATTCGCCTTAAATAATTAATTTTTCACCAGTAATTTCTAAGCGTAAATATTTTCCTTCAAATTAACTAAAATATGAAATGTTTGTTGCGTATATTTACCAAAATATTATAGATTTAATTAGAGAGGTAGGCCTGTGTTACTGCATGGTTTGGGAAGGGTTAAAATCAATTTTGTGATACATTTATGATTTCTTGGTATCGGTTGCTAGTTAAGTGTTGCCAGTATTGTGAATGGATTTTTTAATATTGTGTAATTTTTTTTAAACTTTACTATACCCTGATTTGAAGTACCCGTACGCAGCCATGCTGTTAACTCGTGTTACCGTAAATAACAGTGATAAAATTGTTTTTATTAGCTTGAATGGTTTTAATGGCACAAATTTTCTGTTAAATATTGAGCATTCAATTTTGAAAAAAAATATTAAGTTCTACACAATGCGTCCTTCCTTCTTATCTTTCTTCATTTAATTAGTGAGAAAGAAATATAATCTTATTCGTTTATTATTCTTTTCAATATGAAATTATTGTTAAGGAAAACACATTTTTCTTGTGAAGTTGTTATTATTCAGAACATAGGTCTGTGATATTTTAAATACTAAATTAATGTATTAATTATAAATATATACATATAAAATCAATTTTGTCGAAAAATATTGTTTTTGCGTGAAAATTTAACAAAAATGAATTGATAATTCTGGCGTCTGCAGTCGGTTTACTCAAATGTATTTGAGATTCTGTAAAAATAATGTAGATGGCTTTCAAATAATGGAACGACAGGTGTATTAATTTGAAAAAGTATAACATATAGGTTCGAAAATTAGTCATGAAAAATATTGGCGTTATAACACAATCGGTAGTGTACTTCCCCGGATTGGAAATAGAGATCCAGGTTCGAATCCCGGTGACGCAAAAACAATATTTTTCGACAAAATTGATTTTATATGTATATATTTATAATTAATACATTAATTAAGTATTTAAAATTATTGTGTTATCTCTTTCTGCCATAACACAAAATGATATTTTTACCAACGTATTAATTTTACAATGGAATAATTATTTTTATAAGATTCCCTTTTCATGATTAGTTTTTCACTAGTAATTAAAATTATCTAAAATATTAATTTTATGTTAAATGTACTTACCAAAATATTACAGGTTTAACACATCCTCTGCGGAGGTGGGTCAGATCTGACCCGGGTGTTTGTAAAAATATGAATTACATTACAAATATTCGTTTAATGCTGTTTTTCGTCTAGAAAATTTTTTAATAAATATTTATAAGCAGTTTGAGATGTAAATAAATGTTATCGGACGAGATTCAAATGAGTTATTGAAAAAAATGTGAAAAAACGCTCAAAAACTGACCTAAGTCAGTCGCTTTTACGGGATTAAATTTTACACACCGGCAGGTAGTACAATCGCCAATTACAAGAATATCAAATGCTCAGTGGATGTTTGTATTTCATCCGTGTAGGGCGTCTGTTGATGCGTAATAATACGTAGATTATTCGTTATATTTTTTTAATTTTTAATATTTTTTTTTAGCAGAAACATTACGGCACATCATGCCATTTCATTAAATTATATCTCAGCGTGGCGGAAAAATTTTGGCGAATTGAAAAATCATCTTCATGGCTGACAGGTTGATAATTCAGGCCAGGAACCATCGGATGATATGCGAGGCGGCAGATATAGTTGGATTATTTCAGATTGCGTGTTCGGAATACACGAGGTATGGTACAAAATGGCGATTCTGGGAACGCTTGGGATTTCAACGGTTCGCGAGATTTAAGATGATATAAAAACGAGCGCAGGAAAAGATCTTCACAAGACAGAGTAGTACAGTTGATAACACAGATTTGACTCTCACTAGATCTTCGCACAACTCTTTCGATATTAGCGAGATGAAACTTATATATGATGGAAGAACGATCCGGGCTGCACGGGGTCTGAGCAGTTTCTTTCTATGGAAATTAAGGAAGCGAAAATCTATAAGAGAACCTTTCTATCCAGAAATACGACGGGTAACATGAAACAAAAAAGAAACAATTGCTTAGGAGAGAACTTACGTTATAAAAATAGACCTATGACAATACATGTAATAAAGAATTTTATTATTAAAACTAATGATAGCATATTATTGAATTAATGCATAGTAGATAAAAATGTAATTCTTAATTACATTTTTAACAACACGACAAATTTCATATAAATTTATTATCCTCTTTTCACTTGTTCGATATGTCCGAACCGAAAAATATTATCTGAACTAAAGATATAAAATCTTTAGTAGACAGTTTCTACGACGTTCTAGATTTTTTGATATGTTTGAAAGGTTTCTTCTCGATAGAACGTAAGGGTACATATTGTTTTGTCATTGGAACGTCACATAGAACATCCGGCCAATAAAAAGGTGTGAAAAATAACGAGGCAAACATTTTACTCCCTCGGGGAATACAGGACAGTAAAAAGTTAAACAAATGAAAATAAAATGCACTCAGTGTTTGACCGTTATTTCATAATATTTTATTCTGATTCTGATGGCACATATACAGAAATTATTATTTTAAAACGATTTCGAAGAATCAACTCATTATAATCTAACTAAATATTATAAATTTGGAAATGTGGCGAACTCATAGTGCCATCTAGCGGTGGTTCGCGGATACATGATGACACGCCGTATTCCGGTTCCTAACGTGCTTCCAGTATACACCACCAGAGGAACGCAGCGTATTGTTGGTATGTAGACGAAATTTATTATGTGCTTTCAATATATTATCTCTTAAAGTGTAACTTATTTTGGACTTATAAATCTAATTGCTACCTGTATTTTACAGCGCGTTCTGATTGCGAATCGCAATAAAAATATCAAAACACAAGGAACGGTTCTCTTTATTTAACACACCCAAAATGTCATTACACATTTTTTAATTGGATAGTACAACTAGTCAGCCGAACATAAACACTGAACCTTTTAACTAACACCACAACACTAGCCAAACAATGTCGTATGCAGTTTGTTGGGTACTGTGTCGTATAGCTATGGAGGTCTATCACCTCCACAATTAAAATCACCGCCAACGAACACTGAACGCACCCAGCATATACCTGGGTGTAAAACGGGGCTCTCATTAGCCTCAAAAACACGCCTGGTATCGACCCCAACAGACAACAATAATACGCACATTCATGTATATCTCAATATTAGCCCAAGATAGCTACTGCTCGGGACTAGCTATCGTAATAGTGTTAGTGTGGCGTTCACAGTACTAACCAAAAAATGGACGACATAATAACATTCGACAAATTTTCACGTCTAAATTACGCACTTGTACAATTCTTCTTAGTATATGATTTATAAATTTAATTTATTATTCTTAAAATTATAGCTTTCGGTTACTTTTCGCCGTAGTACTTAATTGTTAATTCGTAGTAGTGCCAATTTGAAAACAGTTCGCGTTCGCGACCTGGCGTGAGTCATAAAATGTACCGATAAAGGTATGATGTACCTACGCCATATTTATTTAGGAAAATTACTCTCAAATTGTACGAGTACAATACTTCATTAATTGCTTGGTTATATAGAATTGAAAAAGGTCTCATCAACACAGCCACAGCCAAAAATAATTAAGTTTATTGCTTAGAAAGGTATACATATAAAATCAATTTTATTGAAAAATATTGCGCTACCGGGATTTTAATTAGGATTTAAAATATCACAGACCTATGTTCTGTATAATTACAACTTTACAATAATAACGTGTTCTCCTAAAAATGAATTGTTAATTCTGGTGTCTGCTATCGGTTTACTCAAAGGTATTTGAGATTTCGTAAAAAAAATAGATGTCTTTCAAATAATGGAACGATAGATGTATTAATTTGAAAAAGTGTAACATATACGTTCGAAAATTTGTCGTCAAAAGTACTGTCGCTGTAGCGTAGTTGGATAATGCACCTTACCCGGTTTGGAAAGAGGTCCAAGTTCGAATACCGATAACTCAACAACAATATTTTTCGATAAAATTAATTTTATATGTATATCTTTCTAATTAGTACATTTTTTAATTAGGAGTTAAAATATCACAGACCGTCTGTTCTGAATAATTACAACTTCACAATAAGAATGTAATAATTAATAGGATTACACTTCTCCGTCTATATCTATGTCTTCCTGAAAGTGGTAGTTTCGGTTGTCATTTACTTCGGTAGGCTGTAAAGTACTTGCTTAAACGGCCAGATCATCTCATCTATGTCCCTGTTAAATGGGACATGAAGATTACTTTTCTGTTAATGCAAAAAGCAGTATAAGTTATCTGCTAGTTTATTTTTAATTGTGAATTTTATTAACAGAAAATATTAACATACATTTAGTTATGTTAATATTTTCTGTTAATAAAATGGAGTGTTTGGTCTTTCAATTAAGCGTAAGAAAACAGATTTCAGGTCTGCGAAAATAAAGTCTTACGTAAAATTTACGGCCCATTTAAAAAGTTTAAAAGTTACAATTGGAGATATGTGCAGCGAGAATAGATATACTAGTTCGATAACTTGGAGCTCCTTAGGTGGGTAGTTAGGCTGGCCTGCGTGGGGGGGACTTCACCTACGCGCCTACCTCTCACTCTCCACACCTCGTGTTTTGCAACTCTGTTAGTCTGTCCGTGTAAGTGTGACTCAATCTATTTTGTGTCTCGTTCACTATCCCTCTTTTGAGAGTATCTTTGGTGAATGAATGGATTCCTGAGTGTCTGCCTTGAACTACTGCACCTTAATTTTCCATAAATTTTCCATCTGTATGTAAAACTATGTTCTATGAATTTATGTTGTATGATTTTTTATGAATAAAGACTGCACTTAAGGGACGCTGGAGGGTCTAAATTTTAAATTTGAATTGCTAATAACCACATTAAATTTATTCTACTTTTTCGTTTTGTTTATACTTAAATATGTAATTGAAATAAAGTCGCGTATTTTTATTAGCTTTGATAAATGGAACCAACAAAGAAGTCCTAACTTCTAAACCGGTCCCGGGAAACGGTGGGTCTCCCCTCTCTCCAGCTGTCCTTTTAAAAAAAGTTCGATAACTTGTAGAAAACCTTACACAAGCCAGCAGGATTAACACCGAGGGGAAAATTGGCAATTAATATCAAGACGGACCTACAAGATGTAAGCGAGGTTTCAGCCAACTAAACAATAACAATATGTCAAGGAATAGTGACCTTTATTGCTTTTATTTTGATTGTGGCCATGCACTTTTATGTACCGTAAAATAAAGAAAGCATCATAACAAACTTCCTAAATAGCAGGATGTGGGGAGTTCAAGAGGCAATTTATTGGAGCGCACTAATTACGAACATTGATAACAGTAGACAGGAAATTCAATTACGTAAATTAGTTGCTATGAACCAATTCACGAGAGTAATGAAAGACAGTGACATTAAGCAAATAAAAAGAGACAAAGCTATTTATTGTTATATTTAATGGATAATACAAGAACGGCGAGCTCTTCACCTCAGAAATGCACACCCACCATAGTTTGTCACATTCTACTTTTATTCTAAACTGTTAAAATTTATTATCAATACCTGGAGAGATAAATGAAAAGATGTTATGCGTCACATGGAAACTAATAAAAAAGGAACACAATACAATTCAAATTAATAATTCTAATTTCGTCGTGTTGGGCGTTTCAAGATCAAAATGTTACGAAAAGTGGCATAACCTCCAATCCATGCTTGTACGTGCAAATTACATCGTAGTATACCATACCCATAACTGATCGTCATAGTTGGTAAAGAATTGCATAAAAATAAAATGTAAAAATGAATGTAGACTGATTGTACTAGTGATTGAATAATATAAAAGTTTTTACCTTTTGGTTACATGTCAAATGCTTACGGCTATATTTGCTGGCCACAGCAGCTAACCGTATTATTTGATAGCTCTGAGCAATAAATTGAAAATGAACCATATATGGTGACCGCTTTTATAACCTTTAAAACAAAGCGCATTGACGTCATGAGGGCATTGTTCGTAATTACAAAGTACATGGCATTAAAACTAATGGCGGGGCAATTTCGAACGTGACATCAGTTTGTAATATCATAAGTATTCTTACGTAAATCTGTTCTGAATTATATAGCTTAATTCTCAGTAAGAAAACGTCTGACAAAACAGCATTTGTATGGAAAGAAAGATAATTTAATTAAGTTACAAAAAATAAATTTAAACCGAAAATTTAGATGCTTTTGCCTTATTAATTTACACTGCAGTAGTGAGAGCCTCGAGTCTAATAAAAATGTATAAATTCAAATAAACTTCAAGCCGAGATGAAAGCCAATAGCACAAGCAATAATTAATTAACAGAGTAGTCAAATAAAAAAACACAACGACGGTTCAAGAAGTCAAAAGTGGGAGGGGGATTCTATTCCAGGTCCAGTTTACAGAATTTTCGAATCCCGGAATTAGTTTCCAAAATAGATATTAATCTCAAATCTTTTGGTATTAATATTTTAGGATAATTTAGGTGTACGAATATTAGAATAAGACTAAATTATTAAACACTCACATACTTTATTATTATGATGCACATATTGTGTTCCTAATTTAATAATAATAATAATATGTTAACAATTATGAAATGTAAGACATATTCGTAATTTGGTTTTTATTTATCAATTACTTGGTTTATTACAATTGTGTATGAAATATGCCATCGGCCAAGTGGCCTCTTCTGGCAGCAGCACAAATGCGTACTTTTTTAACCATATTTTTTATAATTGTGAGAATTGTCACATGTATGTGTGTGTGTATCACGATAGTGAGTAGATGAGTGGTAGGGGACAAAGATTATAAGAAAACGGCTCTCTTCCATCACAGCTTCACTTGAATAACTAATCTATCGCTGAAATGTACAATTTATAATTACTGTAATACTTCTTACAATAAATTAAATATTTTCACCCGGACATACTGAGTTTTATATTACAAGAATTTAGAACCCAATTAATTAGTCAGTAAGTCTGCCAAACCAAATGACGGTTAAATGAAATTGACTTGGAACATAATATTCACTCTGTACGTAAAAGATAATCTAATAATATAACTGAGCTACGTTGCATCCTTCATTGTTAGTGTATTTTCTTTAGAAATCCGCTAGATGGTAGTACAATAATATAAATATTTATTTAAAATTTTTCTGCATTGTACAATATAATGCTTTTAATAACATTCTGATGATAATCACAACAATTTAATATGTATATATAACATATATCTATCATATTACTAATATTTTGTTCACACTACATGGTGTATTGTTAAATCAATATAATAAGGGATTTTCACTTTGAAATATAGATTCTACGAAAACTTTGGCCACCACTGGCTGCGTAACTTGATGTTAGTTTAAATAAACACCGCTCAGTTTCGTAATGAATTTTCAAATTCTGACATTAAAAATTGGCATTTGTTTTTCATTTGAAAAATATACCTTCAATATAGCAAGATCACTTATCTATTAAATTTATTTATTTCAAAGGAAATTAACCCTTCTTTTCAATCTAATGTAGTTTCTTTTCAAATTTTACATAACCCATGGAAGTCCTTATAGGGATATTGGGCAATTGAGATTGAAGTATTTAGTACTCTCCAATCTACAAACAAACAATTCTTGACAATTAAAAACAAATTAAATCAGTTAACTAGATGGATATACAGAAAAATAAATTTATCCAAAAAATGTTTTAATTATTACCGGAATGGATATTTACTATCCGGGGATACGCGTTATCCTATTACGCTATCAACTATGTTGCTTTACTACAAATTTTTGAACTTATATTCTATAGATTTTTCTAATTAATAAATCTGTTACTATCCGGGGAAACGCGTTATCCTGTTTCGCTATCAACTATGTTGGTTTACTACAGATTTTTTAACTTATATTCTATAGATTTTTCTAATTAATAAATCTGTTATTCCATTTTAAAAAGCAATCAACTCTATACTAGCAGAAATGCAATCAGCTGTTTCCGATTGCTTGCTGCTAGGCTCTGCGGGCGGCAATTGTGGTCGCTGCGTGTCCGTTGATGACCGCCGCACTCAGGGTCTCAGTAGACACTCGATGAAATATACGGCCATTGTGACAGCCGCCCGCTTGTCCAAGTAGCAAAATGTGTATTCTGTATTTCTCTCCCTGCAATTGTACAAACGGTGTTCTTACGTATCAACTGTGAAATACATATATCCACATAAAGACATTCTTGAAAAATACAAAAAAATATGTATATGTCACTTTTGACAGTGCTACCACAGATAAGGAAAGTAACTTCGACCATAAAGTGCAACACGATATGACCATAAATTAATTTTTTTTTGCTGTAATGCAACACGGCAAAGCCTTCAACCAAGAACCTTTAACTGTCCCACTTAAACATTATTTTTTAAATTAAGTACACAATCAGACATGACATACATAGCAATAAACTAATTAAAACACAATCGCTTTGTATAAAACCACGAATTTTATTAAATGCCAATCGGTTTCGATGAGCTCAAACTTTATCAGAGCTATTTAAAGGGGTGAGATAATTTAGAGGTCCCTAAGATAAAAAAAAAAAAAAAAAAAAAAACAATGAATGTTGGCAGTACAATTCTTAGTAACCAAGTAAATTTATCCATTAGGCCCATATTCGGTATGTTTCCTTTAAAATCAATGTAATATCCATCAACACTATACTTTCCCCTCCATTAATGTTCCGTCTAACAGAATATGTATTATGTCTCTCTCTTTCAAATGTAATGTTGCATTTTGTCTTTTTGAACTTTTTTGTATTTATTGTTAGTTTTAAATACGCCCTGGCGAAGCTTGGCGTTAAATAAAATTCTTTAAATAAAATAAAAATAAAGTTACTGTGTTAATCAAATATGTCAAACCACAAAGTTATTGCCTTCTAATAAATTAATATATATAAAAAAATGTTTAAAAAAAAACATAGATATATATATTATTAAGGAAAACTTATTCTTATTGTGAAGTTGTAATTATTCAGAACATAGGTCTGTGATATTTTAAATACTAAATTAATGTATTAATTATAAATATATACATATAAAATCAATTTTGTCGAAAAATATTGTTTTAGCGTCACCGGGATTCGAACCTGGATCTTCATTTCCAATCCGGGGAAGTGCACTACCTTTGTGCTATAACGCCAGTATTTTTCTTGACAAATTTTCGAAACTATATGTTACATTTTTCAAATTAATACACCTGTCGTTCCATTATTTGAAGGCCATCTACATTATTTTTACAGAATCTCAAATACCTTTGAGTAAACCGATTTGCTAAAACAATATTTTTCGACAAAATTGATTTTATATGTATATATTTATAATTAATACATTAATTTAGTATTTAATATATATATATATATATATATATATAGAGATTGAGGGGTGAAAATTGGTGAACGTTATCTATATACATATATATATATATAACATATATATATATATATACAATATAATAAAAATGATTATTAACAAAATAATACTAATTTGTGCAGGAAGATCGGGGAATAGTGAGTATTGATTTATTTAACTCGCCCTCTCTCAGGAAAAGGACAATAAATAAATGATAACAAAGAGCTCACATCACGGAGAACCGCAGTTCGACAGATTTACATCTGGGTCAAGAAGAAATACACTCAAAGGCGACCCGGGCGGTTGCCCACTCAGTGCACCTCATTGACAAACCCCTAAGAATTTCACAACAAAACACCCACACCTTAATAAACTCCCGGATGAGTTCGAAATTCCTTCTACATTGAAAGAGAACATCGTTTCTAACAAGCCAGTAAAGGAATGTGCAGTGTTTACGCGCGATTGATTTACTTTGATTTCTAGCCCTGGGTTTTTATGTTGTTGGTACGCCTGTTATTGCACGCGAGGAATTTGTGTAAATCGCCCAAGAACGTCCAATATCGGAATTCTTCAGGAATCAGCAGAGAACCAGCCACCATTCCAGGTAAGTGGTAATTAGTACTGTCATTTTGTATAATGTATGCGTTACATAGACGAATAATCAATTTTAAATACAAATTACATTAAACACCTAGAATTCTTTTAATATCCTGTTTACAGCATTCCTAATATTTTAGGTTTAGATAAAAAAAAATATATTTATATTAATAATATTAATGGTTTTCATATTTGTATGATAGACAACAGATGAACCTGTCTCCTTTAGTATAGACTTCGGTCTACTTAAGGAGACAGAGAACATCTCTTACATTATGAAGCTTGTTCGACTTTTTTGTATATTTATAAGAATGTTTATAATGTATATTAAGAACGTGAACAGAATAAAAATAAAATAAAGCTATTATATTTTTAATGAAAAATATAATATAATATAAATAAGAAAATATATAAAAAAAATTTAAAACATTGATTTTACAGATAAAGAATATTGCTTTAAAATAATTTCAAAATAAATCAGATTCTCATAGTAATGACATATATGCCGTTTAAAAAAAGAAAAAATGAATTATCAAATTTGGTCCATTGATGGTCAGTGGTACTCTAAGCGAATCCACATACTAACATATATACAATTTTCAAAATATTGATAAATGTAGAGATTGAGGGGTGAAAATTGGTGAACGTTACATATATACATATATATATATATATATATATATATAAAGTGATCACTTAAGATAGATCATGAGCCCTGTAATTATTACATACTTCTACATATTTTCCATTAAAAATATAATGAAAAATAGCTTTGTATCTATGAGATATTTGATATTTATTTAATAACAGTGTCTTTGTAGGTAAAACTCCAGTAAATGTGTGTTCTTGGACATATTCAAATATGGCTGACAAATTAAATTGATCAATTACAAAGATATATAGATAAAATCTACGTATCGTTAAAATACACACACAATACACTGCGATCGAGCCGATCCAAGAAGCTATTTAACTGACTGCTCTTCTTCTGGCCAGATGGCCAGGAGATCCTCGGATACATCTTCTCTCATGTATCTAGACACCACCTCCAGTATACTACGTATATCTTATACTTTTTATAATATAAGTAAATAGTAAGTACTATTTCATTAATTATTCGCCTGCTGAAGCCACAGACATTCACAGCCTCTATATTGGTAACATTTTATAGACGTATGGGAGAATTCGATGAGGTATAGAGCCTTCGATTCTCGTAGTACACAAATTATATTTCTCGCACTAGCGTAGTACCAAATAGGAGAAGTACACCTGTATACACTATGCAAGATAAATTAATAGATTTATTTAAGAAGAACTTATCATGACCGATACCCAAAACACAGTGATCTGCTAGCTATGGCTTCGGGCCTCTTATAATATATAATCCTTTGTTCTTGGTTAGTATTAACCCTTTTTTTTGTTTTAAGGGAAGATTTTTGTCACAGCATTTTTTTAGAATTCGCTGGTTAACACTAACCTAAACACTAACCCTTGGAATCTCAAGTGGGCTTCCAAGTAAGTTTGTTGGCCTGGCATGTTACTCGTAGTAAAAATAGAAACGAAAACAATAATAATATTTTAAATACTAAATTAATGTATTAATTATAAATATATACATATAAAATCAATTTTGTCGAAAAATATTGTTTTTGCGTCACCGGGATTCGAACCTGGATCTCTATTTCCAATCCAGGGAAGTGCACCATCATTGTGCTATAACGCCAGTATTTTTCTTGACAAATTTTCTAACCTATATGTTACATTTTTCAAATGAATACACCTGTCGTTCCATTATTTGAAAGCCATCTACATTATTTTTACAGAATCTCAAATACCTCTGAGTAAACCGACTGCAGACGCCAGAATTATCAATTCATTTTTATTAAATTTTGGACACACTGATACAACATATATTATTAAGGAAAACACATTCTTATTGTGAAGTACATAACATAGGTCTGTGATATTTTAAATAGTAAATTAATGTATTAATTATAAATATATACATATAAAATCAATTTTGTCGAAAAATATTGTTTTTGCGTCACCGGGATTCGAACCTGGATCTCTGGTGACGCAAAAACAATATTAATACATTAATTTAGTATTTAAAATATCACAGACCTATGTTCTGAATAATTACAACTTCACAATAAGAATGTGTTCTCCTTAATAATAATAATATGTTGGTACGAATTTAATTTATACAAATTGCATCTACGTAATAAGGCGTAAAGTAAGTAGGTATCCGACATATAACACACATACTTCTAATACATCATAAATACAATTCTCATACTGGTGACCCTTTTGAGTCTATAATTAACTAATTAACTCTGTCCCTCATATACCCTTAGATATGTAATTGAGAGGAAAAGAGAAAGAGGAAGGTATGTAATGAGCTAAATGAATGCAGTTACCTTCAGATAACTTCTAAATGATCTCCAGGGTAGAAATTAGAATATAGCTATTAACAAAATATAAAATAATAAAAATATATATTATAAAAAACTTTACTCATTTTTGCTACTACTTTATACAATTATTGTTGGTATCTCATATATCGGAGACAAGAGGGCTCAGCCCTTATCCCTCCCCCTTGAACAATCGAATCAGAGACTTATGGTACCAACAAAACTATTTGGTTTCTTTTAAATCCATGTAGGTACTTAATAATCTGAATAAATAGGATATAAAAATAATTATGATCACTCTCAAAACCAATCAACTATCGCACATGAGAAGATGTATTAAAGTAAACACGGTAAGAAGGAATATGCCATGGAAGAAGAGTGCAGCGCTTTCAAAAATCCTTTCATAATCGTCGTCATCGTCGTCGTCGTCGTCGTCATCATCATCGTTAGCATGGTCGTCATCGTCGTTGTGGTTGTCATCATCATCATAGTCGTCGTCGTCGTTGTCATCATCATCGTTATCATGGTCGTCATCGTCGTTGTGGTTGTCGCCATCATTATTATCGTCATCATGGTCGTTATTGTTGTCATCGTTATCGTCGCCTTCGTCATCATCGTCATCGTCGTCGTCATCGTCGTCGTATTCGTCGTCGTCATCGTCGTCGTCGACATGGTTGTCGTCATCATTATCATCGTCGTCATGATATTCATCGTTACGGTTGTCGTCATCATCATCATCGTCGTCATGATATTCGCCGTTACGGTTGTCATCATCGTCACCATCGTAATGGATGTCGTCGTCAACATTATCGTCGTCATGGTCGTTATCGTCATCGACGTCGTCATCAGCGTCATCGTCATCATTGTTGTCATTTATGTAATTATTATTTTGGTAGTAATAATCGTCACCGTCAAATCAATTATTATTAATACGGCGAGTATTAATAATAATTGCGCGTTCATGTAAAAAAGCTCTTCTTTGTTATACAACTAATGAACATTATGTATCGATTACTGTGTATTCATAGTTAATTTTTGATAAACGTGTATGCAGATATCCATTTGTGTGAACCTGGTACCGTAATAAGCCCTCAATAGGCTCACGTCATTATTGATCGAATAAAGTTCATTCTAATAAAAGCAGTTTGACGCCGTCCCCATTACACTTCACGGGTTCAAAACTATACTTTAGTTAACTGCAGCAGTTAAATTACTTACCCCGGGTTGCTGTTTAATCAATTATGGTATGCTCGTAAAGTCACTGACGCATTCATTAAATTAACTAGCCGAGGTAATACATTTTTTAATGAAATGGTTTAGTGATTTTCTGTTTATTAGTTAATTAAGACTCGTTATGGTCACCAATAGGAATTATTTGTGTCAGAAAGATGTAGATGGTGAGAATCGAGAGCCATATACCTCTTTGCTTCTCCTGTATGTATATTGTTATATATTGTTATATAGCGGTCTATCCTCCACCGGGCAGATCAGCGAAGAAAACACGAAATGTGGGTATGCCACTCGGCACTCGGAATTCACCTTTCCGGCGACTTTCCTTATCACTTGTGATAAATTTATAACAACTTGTATAATTCTGATGAACAGGAATCTACTCTACATTATGCAAAGAAGTTACTATTAATCGCAGTGGTTTATTACAAAGAACGTAGCGATCACTACAAATGCAAAATAGAGTAATATTGTGCAGAATGTCCAAAGTTGAAGATGTAGAACCGCCATCACTGTAGATTAACAATCCAGCGCAGATAGACAAATGCAATATAATAATAATACATAACCTCGGGTTTGGGACGCGCCTCCTCCATTTTTCGAACTCGTTATTTATAATCCCTTGTAGCGACATAGCGATGTACTGATCTGGAATTAATTGGCTTATAGGTCCGGGTCATCCGCTACCCTTATCAGTAGATCGTTGCTAGCAATCGGACACCTATGCACAACCCGTTTGCGATACGTACATCATTAGTTCCGAAGTTCTTCATCCCGCATCCAAGAGGGAAATAAAATATTTATGCAGAAGATATGAATACAATACAAATAAAGATTTATCACAAGATTAGTAGAAAGTTGATGCACTAGTAATTGTTACTATTTCTCTTACCCAGTATCCCATTAGGATTTATTAATTTACACGAATTGAAATTAATTCGTACTACGGTCGGCAGCACCACCATCCAGCGCCACCTGGCGGTCAGTTAAAATCCACCCGCAATAACGCGAGCAAGTCTATCAAAATTAATTAAATCATGTTTGATCAGTGAGAAACGAGCCGCCACTCATATTGCAGCTCCCATACTGGTCCTTCTCATTCGCCGCCAAGTTTACTTATTTAATGCCCCGCTCCCTTGCTACATGGGCAAAAGAGCGGCAACACATGGTTGGAAAACAAGATTAACCCCTCACTGTCTCTCGGTACAACACATAACAGATGACAGGTACAAAATTAATTATTTATATTATTTAACACGATCTTTATATTGTGATTATTCATTTTAAAATTGAACTTTTTTTTAACTATTTTTAAGAGTAAATTTAATACATCAACCGGTTTCGTAAAATATATACAGTTTCTATCATCAGGATGTCAAATAAATTAATTTAAACCACATGTCAAATTGTTCTAATATCTTTAAACTCAATTTAAAAATATATTATAATTACTAAGAAATTGTTACTGTTTACACAGAGAGGAAATAGGATATAGGAAGAATGATATGAAATAGGTATAAGGACAGGACAAATCTCAAGGACGAAGCAGGAAGAATCCTGATTTTCACCTGGATTTTCTCTCACGTAGCACAGCTGCTGAACCTTCTTCGATATTCAGCACTAAACACTATGATCAATTTCGGCGCGCACACGCGAGGAACCGAATACACTAGCAACAAGTACACTTTACAACTTCTTCAAGCTAGTAACGAGCACATAGCATAGTGAAGGGGGGGGATAGTAGATAATGGCATAATGGAGCACCCATACGCGGACGGTTATCGCTGATCTATCATTAATACTAAACATTTACGATAATGAAAGATACGAAATTTATTTTAAATGATCTAATATTATCAGATTTTTTAAAGATAAGACTCGTGGTTAAATTCAGTTGGTTATTTATAATATTTCAATTAATTTTACATGCTTTGCTTATTTCTAGTGATTCTAAATTATTAAATTTAAGACCAACATTATTTATATGTAAAAAAAAAAACAATCCAAATATTTTATCAAAAGTAATTTCTAATAAATGATTAAAAAATTCTGAAAACTATGATTGTTTAAACATCTTAAATGCTTGTTTGCGTGTTTTAAAAAGAGCAATTATTAATTGTAAAACTGCCACTATTTCCAGATAATCATTTCCAAACATGTCACCCTCTACATATTTTATGAACCCCTCATAATAAGTAGTCGTATATTTTGAACTTTCTATAAAAGTAATTTGCAATATGAAGAGTTAAATGAGTTCAAATAATGAGTTCAAACATAAATGCATATTTTAATCCAAAACAAAGCATGATATTACGGTACAAGTCAGCATTGAACTTAATTAAATATATTATATATTAAATACTAATTAAATGATATACATATAAAATCAATTTCATCGAAAAATATTGTTCGTCCAAATAACATGACGATATATGTAATAATTAGAAAAGTGTAACACATGGGTTCGAAAATTTATCGTCAAAAGTTCTGCCTGCTGTAGCATAATTGGATAATGCACCTTTCACGGATTGGAAAGAGATCCAGATTCGAAACCCGATAGCAACAATAATATTTTTATATGAAATTGATTTTATATGCATATATTTCTAATTAATACATTTAATTAGTAGTTAAAATATCGCTGATCTATGTTCTGAATAATTACGACTTCACAATTCTCATTAATAATATATAAGTATCAATGTGTCCAAAATTTAATAAAAATTAATTGTTAATTCTGGTGTCTGCTATCGGTTTACTCAAAGATATTTGAGATTCCGTAAAAACAAAGTAAATGGCTTTCAAATAATGGAACGATAGATGTATCCATTTGAAAAGTGGAACATATGGGTTCGAAAATTTAACGTCAAAAGTTCTGTCTGCTGTAGCATAGCTGGTTAATGCACTTTCCTCGGATTTGAAAGAGATCCAGGTTCGAATCCCGGTGGCAAATTGATTTTATATGTACTCTAACTAATGTATTTAAATAGTATTAAAATATCACATACCTATGTTCTGAATAATTACAACTTTACAATAAGAATGTGCTCTCCTTAATAATATTGCATATTATCTAAAAATGGATTAGAAGATATCTACATCTACTGAATAATCGAAGTATATTTTGAAATTTTGATTATTACCAAAATGGCGTAGTTTTACTGAAAATACATTTTTTTTAACTTTAAAAATTCTCAATTTTCCGTAATAAAATAGCAAATGTCCATCTAAAAAAACCCTTAGATCAATCAGCAGTTCACTATGTGTAAAATAATTTCTAAAGATTTAAAATTTGGTGAAACAGTTCGGATATTGTGTACTTTTTTTCAAATTTATATAATAAATTTGCGTATTTTTGAGAAAAACACGTTAAATGTTTTAAGTTCGTGTGTAAATTTTATTTATTTTCATTTGAGTCAGCTATTTCAAATTTTCTGACACGCTAATACAAATGTATAAACGTGTCCTAAAGGTGTTATATTATATTGAATATGTCAAATACGTTGGTAAAATAGCCAGAGGTAGGATCATGTAGTGCTTCGTGCTTCGTGAAAAATGCTCGGAACGTTTTGAAATTTTGTGAAAATATTCTCTAGATATAATAACATAATATTTACATTTTTAATGATAAAATACGCAGAGATTTCAATCTTCAATAAGGTGAACATATTTTTTATTTATTATCTTAGTTTAGGTGAACATGCCGAAAAATGACCAAACCTCGCTACACGACGCATTAAACAAGACTCAGGATCGCGATGAGTGGTAGTGATGATTTTTCGCTGCTGATGCAGATCAGTTGGCCACGATGTGCATTTATTATATAATTTTACTTTATATATATTCATAAATATTTTAAAATTCGATATATTTATTACATATATTTTGCCTTTGAATGAAATAATGCTCTGTATTCCCTACATTCCCGCTTCCCCACCCACCCGCTTGTTAGTCGATCGGCAACCGTGTAATGTAACAGTTTGAGCACTATTGTACAAATCTCTGAGACTTTGGTTCTATACTTTGTGTCGTGACCCTTGAATGAAAGACTTACATCCATACATTTACACATCCATACATTTACTCATACAAGGGTTCTAACAGAACCATCCTTTAGTATGCGGTTAACCTGGTCGTGCCACGGACGTCTACTATTTCTGGTGCCAATCAACACTTGCGTCATATTTCTTTCTTACTATTCTCTCCTGATTCATCCGTCTCATATGACCAAACCACCTAAGTGATCTTTTCTCAATATAACTCACTATACTAACATCAGCTTTACATTATTTCCTTATTTCTTTATTCTATACTCTGTCAAATAGATTTGTCACATATACGCCTAAGTGATCTCATTTCCACTGCATTCGGTCAACTTTCGTTTCTCTTCTGCCAGTTCTAGGCTTCACTTCCATGTGAACGAAAAACGATGTGACCAAAATCATTCCTTCCTTATCTTGAATTTTCCAGCATCTACGCTCAGGTATCCAACACTTCTTTATCCAGTTTGGGTCCACCAGATTGGGTTTTTTGATTATATTGGTTAGTTTAAGTGCGATATTAATTTTGAAAAATTCTTCCAATAGGTGAATTTGTTACGGATTTAAAAAAAAATTACCTAATTCCTTTTCTTCTTCTGTTCCCGCCACACTGGTTTTTTTTTATTATATTGGTTAGTTTAAGTGTGATTTTAATTTTGAAAATTTCTACTGATAGCAGAATGTATTACGCATTTAAAAAAAAAAAATTCATATTTCTACCACTTCTTCTGTTCCCACCGCACTGGGATTTTTATTTATCGATATGAATGAATTATACATATAAATTACAACTTGACCGCAGTTAATTTTGTAACTAGCAAGCTATCTGAACAAATCAATGGTTATCGAGAAATTTCCGTTATCCCATATAAATTACAATTAAACATCAGTTGAATAAAATGCATTAATCTGCTATTCATTATGTCGCCGCAACGAGGTTAACGTTTGAAAATTCCCCGCTTTCAACGCAAGAATTACTCCCGGGGTATGTAATTTGACTTTACAGGCACGACCGGGCGTTTTATTTCACAGAATTAAGCAACGTATCCCGTTACTCTACCGCGTAATATATATTCAGTACGAATAAATAAGAGATTTGAGAAATAAGCGTTTAAAGAGATGGTGCTCTATCGGTGACGTCATTTTAATTTTATATGTGTTATTATTTTACAAATACACTATTTAACAGGTTGTTAACACTGGAATCGTACAGAGACATATTAAACAATTATACAATGTGAAGATTTAAATAATTATTAGGACAGCACATTCTTACAACTTCACAATAATAAAGTTGTATCAATGTGTCCAAAATTTAATAAAAATGATTACTCAAAGGTATTTGAGATTCCGTAATAATAAAGTAGATGGCTCTTTCAAATAATGGAACGATTAAATGTATCAAAAGAGGTAACATATAGGTTCGAAAATTTGTCTCTAAAAATATCGTCGCTGTAGCATAGTTGGATAATACACCTTCGCCGGTTTATTTGAAACCCGGTGGTGCAACAACAATATATTTCGATTGGTTATAACGATAAAAACATAGCTAAAAAGAGAGATGTTACAAACTGTTATTTAAGAAAAACGGACAAGATATTAAAACTACCGCACAGGTACAAAGTTCATGGTTTTCAGCGACAATGATGTTGGAATGCGTATGAACGGCAACAGTCCTATTTGTGCGAATTCGGCTGTATGGTAATCATGTATTACAAGCTCGAACGACTATCGAGCAGGTACAATTTCGCTTTTGAACGTGTATCGTGAATAGTATATCCAAATCTAGCGTTAATGCTATTTTGAATCCTAAATTCAAAAAAAAATTTTTTTTTCAAATCATATATTGTAAGTTTTATAAATAAAAAATATTTATTCTCATATAATTAAGTATATTGCCGTCGCCCCAAGACCGTGCAGGGATAAAAATCAAAATCAAACTTATCTACAAGAAATTTTAGTTGCTCGCATTTAATTTTAACGTACGATGAAAAAAAATATATTGTTACCTCTTTTTGTTTAATTAAATATACTTATAATTTATTATAAATATTTAAGTGAATGGTGCTACGTACATACTGCCTATATTAATGATAAATAATATAATACAGTGTTTTCACTTTATTCTGCCTATATTAATGATAAATAATATAATACAGTGTTTTCACTATATTCTGCCTATATTAATGATAAATAATATAATACAGTGTTTACACTTTATTCTGTTCATATTAATGATAAATAATATAATACAATGTTTTCACTTTATTCTGTTCATATTAATGATAAATAATATAATACAGTGTTTACACTTTATTCTGTTCATATTAATGATAAATAATATAATACAGTGTTTACACTTTATTCTGTTCATATTAATGATAAATAATATAATACAGTGTTTTCACTTTATTCTGCCTATATTAATGATAAATAAAATAATACAGTGTTTACACTATATTCTGCCTATATTAATGATAAACAATATAATACAGTGTTTTCATTTTATTCTGCCTAGATTAATAAAATTAAAAATCAGTTAAACAAGTGCACTAATCTGATGTTCGTTAGTCGCCGCAACGAGGTTAAATTTTGAAAATTCCCCGCTTACAACGCAGGAGTTGCCGCCGGGGTGTATAATTTGATTTCACGGGCGCGACTGGGCGATTTATTTAACCGAATAAAGCGACGTTTCCCATTACTCCACCGGGTCTTGTCTCCTGTCAACACCCGAGTTCACGTCGCAGCTGATTGGCTCAGTTATTTCCTGACTTGCCAAACTCTTACAATCTCGCGATCTTTAAGATGTCCATTCTCAATAATTTTATTCGTAAAATTCTAGGAGGTTGTTTATTTGAATGTTATTTATTTATTTATTATTATAAAAAATTATGTGCTTATCTGTAAAGTCGATTAATGCACGTTCCCTGGATTGAAATAGATCCAACCTCGATTCTCACAGTAAAATCAACAATATGTTTCGATAAAATTGATCTTATATGTATATATTTCTAATAAATTTTTTACAAAAATCATATTTTGATATTCTGGTCAATCTCTCCAAAGAATGACGTTGACTTTTGGGATATATAATATTTACAATCAGTAGTAACAATCAGCGAATGTGATTGATATGGCTGTGTAGGGTCGCTACTCAGCCAAAGCTAGAAACGCTTATTATTCAATAATGAAAACGATTTAAATACATAATTAAACTAATAACTTATCATCACATCATTTTTCTGTAGGGATAGATAAACGGGATAGAAATGTTAGCACATTTAAAAATATGAATCAAAAATGTTCAAGCCACACGTATTTAAACTCAACCACGTTACAGACTTTTAAAAATAGTCGTAAAAATGCGATTATTTGAAATATTTTATTAATCCCATATTAGATATTGAATTTTTAAAAAAAGAACACCGATTGGTTACAGCGTTTTATATTAAATGATTTAAGACCTCACAAGAAAAAAAATTCGTCAAATACTTTTTTCATGTAGATTAAATGCGTAGAATTAAAGCTTAACATAATTTTGTAAAAATCTCATACAATAATATTTTCTGTAACGGTACTAACAGTATAACATATAAATTCTTATTAAACAGAAAATCTTTATGTTGGTATTTTATTGAATTCCTTCAACATCATGATATGAAAATCAATGCAGGTAGAAAAATCACCACTAACCTGGTATTACGGATGCTGTTTTTCTGTTCGTCGTGAGTAGATATTGTTTTTCTTGTATACGACGATATTGGGTTTGGATGCGCCAACTCAGTCTCCATGAATTATTTCTACCGGTCGAAACAATTAAATATGGTGATGAGCTAAACGTTATTGTGACTGTGATTGTGCGTTTGGTATTTCTTTTATAACCATGATTAGTAACTGATATTTTACTGTTAGAGATTGAGTTTTTAGCATATCAGTGATTGCTCGCCGAATTAAGAACAACCAGTTACTAATCATCGTTATAATCGAACACAAATTTCACAATAACTTATACGGTGGAATAACGACTGCAATTGTCAACTGCTCTGCTCGTGACTTTCACACTACATAAACCACTCATACTGACAATACATAATATCAGGGGTGCCAGTCGAAGGAATAAGAAAGTGCGTAAACAACTGGAATTATTGTATAATAAAATATGGGATACTTCAACAACTGCAACTTTTATACGCATGAAAAAGGCGTTCTGTAGTCATGATCTTAATGGTAGATTACGAATTTGATTGGTCAGATGTTAAGTGTTATCGGTGTCATTTTATGTAATTAAATCATGGATATTTAGCGACGTAATGATAAAAGCAACTTGAAGCATTTGAGGTGTACTGAATAAAATTGTTTTGGATCAGATGAATAAAGAAAAATAAGTATTCAAAGCATTAAAAAGCTGACACGTGGTGACACATCCAGAGATGTATCAGAACTTATGTCCCATAATGTAGGGAAAGTTTTCTGGAAATTGGGGGCCTAAAACAGAGAGAAAATCGTGGCGAAAGAACCAGAGGTAATAGTTTTGCCAGCCTACTCTAGAATTTTTCCTGGCCGCGGTCAACTGAACGATGATAGGCACCATGTAGTACAATCTACGTTGAACGATAAGACATCAGAAGAAAAATAAGTCTTAGCAATATTTTAATATGTCCAAGAACATGGAATTACTGGATTTTACCTACAAAGGCAGTGTTATTAAACACATCAGATATCTCAGAGACAAACATATTTTATATTATATTAATGGAAAATATATGGAAGTATGATGTAATTACAGGGCTTATGACCTGTCTTCGGCTGGCTTAAGTGATCACTTTATATATATAAAACGTTCACCAATTCTCGCCCCTCAATCTCCATATACATAAAATTTTTGAAAATTGTATATATGTTAGTATGTGGACTCGCTTTGAGTAACACTACACCGTCGCCATGTATGGATAAAATTTGATAATTCATTTTTACATTTTTTAAACAGCATATACGTCATCGTGTAGGGGTACTTGTAGCGAGTCTACATACTAACACATATACAACTTTAAAAAATTTGATAATGTGGAAATTGAGGGGTGAGAAGTGGTGAACGTTATATATATATATATATATATAAAGTGTTCACTTAAGCCAGCCGAAAACAGGTCGTAAGCCTTGTAATTACCTCATACTTCCATATATTTTCCATTAAATACAATAAAAAATAGCTTTGTCTCTATGAGATATCTAATATTTGTTTAAAAATAAGTATATTTGGGGAACACTAAGATGACAGAGCACTTATTTAGCAAGTGCAAAGTTAAAATAATATATATCCCATAATTATTAAAAATATTTTTAGATTTTTAAAAAGAGTTTTCTGCTGAATTTTTAAATGAATATGGTCGCAATGTTTTGAAATAATATTTAAAAATTGTATATAATTTAACGAATCACACTCTGACTGCTACGTGCGGGGCATTGTCGATAAAAACGAATTATTTCAGAAATAAACTCTCACTTCAGAGTAAGAGGGATAAAAGGAAATAAAGATTTTACGATTATGGATTAATAAAAACGCTTCACAGTGTTGGTGGAACGTTTAGACGAGAGTTGGGGAACTATGTGTTTACGAGTATTTTTATTCATCTCGATATGCGACAACGTCCAGGATGGAGACGTGCCAGTATTTTACTTAAATGTTAATTATGAATGTGTTCTCCTTAATAATATGAGTTGTATCAATGTGTCCAAAATTTAATAGAAATGAAGTGATAATTCTGGCTTCTGCAGTCGGTTTACTCAAAGGTATTTGAGATTCCGTAAAAACAATGTAGATGGCTTTGAAATAATGGAACAACGGATGTATTAATTTGAAAAAGTGTAACATATAGGTTCGAAAATTTGTCATGAAAAATACTGGCGCTATAACACAATTCCTGGTTCCTAGTAAGTTTGGGCTTTTCTGTCAATCAGCTATCCTTCAACTTCAATATTTCTTATCTTAGCTGAGCGTCGAGCGCATGCTC
Source organism: Eubasilissa regina (assembly GCA_022840565.1). Lineage (NCBI taxonomy): Eukaryota > Metazoa > Arthropoda > Insecta > Trichoptera > Phryganeidae > Eubasilissa > Eubasilissa regina. The sequence continues at coordinate 5,861,594 of JAINEB010000010.1, forward strand.
CATATTTTTATCCCTTTGTTAAAATCACACGGCGAACCCTTAACTAATGAAGAGCTGCAGGAAATAGACTGTCATACTATGTCACAAGAAAATGACGTCTCGGAACCTGTTTCCGTGCAAATATTAAATGTTAAAATAATCGAAAAGGCCCTTTCTCTTCACAATCGGTGCATGCAGTTGTAAAAAGAAAATGACGAAGATTATGAACGAGTAAGTGTTATACAGCGTGGTTGTAATGGATTATTTGACGGTTATAGACAATTTTTATAATAATAGAAGTCAAACAAGCAAATCTAGGTTCTTTTTCGCAAAGCGGAAAAAAAAATTAATAATGAATTATATTTTATATGAAATTGTTATTTTACGTTTATTTAGAAAATGGAATCTTAAAACGATTTTTTTTAATCCCCCGTTGATCGCGGAATTTTGCTCTTCAATTCTTCTTTGATCAACGCGGGTTTCGTATATTAACTAATTCTTTTTCAGAATTTTCTAATCATTTTATAGAAAATGGTCACGGTTTTGATAAAAAATTGAGATTGTCAATTTTGCATATAAACTGTGTTGGTCATAAATTAAATAATATGGAATCATTGGAGATAAATAAAGCATGTAAAACTAATCAAGAAATTATAAACGACCAACTAAATTTAATTACGAGTCCCATTTTAAAATTTTTTCCTAAAAATTACTCGACTAAATTTGTATTAAGCAACAATTTGTGTTAAGTACTCAATTAATTTTTTAAATAATTGTTTTTTTAAAAATAGTTTCTGGTGTAGAAACAATAATATATGTTTTTTAGTTAGTTATGACATCCCGAAGAAGAAAATGGTATTTTTCAAAACCGGTAGATGTATTTAAACTCAATTCAGTGGTTAATAAAACAAAGATAATAAATATAAAATATATATTTAATGTCTATGAAATATGAATATTTATGTATTTTTTACCTATAAATATTGGTTTTAAACAAGTTGAGCAAAACTTTTCTGTGGACATTTATTAAATTCAAGTACACAAGTACTATCTTGAAGTAGTCAGTCATTCGGGTCTTTAATTATTGAATAAAATTAATTTAATTGCCTAAGTGCTTAAAGCTCCCTACGTATTATTTCATTTACTGTTATTTTATAGTGTTGCCACATATCATAATTAAACAGTCACGTTCCATGTCAGTAGGTACTTTTAATTAATCCGTTAGTAGATGATTCGACGTTAGTCCACGGTATTATTCATTGATTAACTAACTTATCATCACACCATTTCTCCGCAGGGGTAGCCAGAGAGAATTGAGCGCCACACTTTTCTGTCCTGACACATAATTCTAGTCTCATACATATTTTCAGTAATCGTAAGATATTGCAATCATTTTTAAGGATCTTCTTTTTCTTTACTCTTTAGTGATCTAATGGTACTCGGAAGTCTATGACTGCAGTCACTACATAGCGCCATCTACGTTTTGATATTTACGTCTGAATCTTCTCCTCAGTCTTGGTATTGTCTTACATTAGAGATCTGCGCCGCCCACTGAAGCCTTCGTACTTTCACCTTCGTCAGGATATCGGGAACGTCATACCATTCCCTAAGTTCGAAGTTATATAACCTCCTTCAGTCTTCATTTAGATTAGGTTAAGAATCTACTATGAATCTTTGAATAGATGCATGCATATATAAAAGTGAACACCGACCATGGTCGGGTACAGCAGCCACGTTACTAACAAGTAATCAACGATAACATGAAATACTAATTAAATATATATTAATTAGAAAGATATACACAAAAAATCAATTATAACAAAAATATTATTGTTACACTACCAGGATTCGAACCTAAGCCTCTTTTCCAATCCGGAAAAGGTGCATTATCCAACAATGCTACAGCGACGATATTTTTAGCAACAAATTTAATACATTCAACGATACACGACAAATTTAATACAAATACAACACATCTAAATACACTATCGTTCCATTATTTGAAAGCCATCTAAATTAGAACGATAGATGAATTAATTTGAAAAATTGTAACATATGAGTTCGAAAATTTGTCGTCAAAAATACTGCCGGTGTAGCAGCATAGTTGATAATGCACCTTCCCCTGATTGGAAAAGAGATTCAGGTTCTAATCCCGGTAGCGTAAAAATAATATCTGCAGTCTGTTTACTCAAAGGTATTTGAGATTTCGTAAAAACAATGTAGATGTCTTTCAAATAATGGAACGATAGATGTATTAATTTGAAAAAAAAAAATGAAACATATTGGTTCGAAAATTTGCCATGAATAATACTGACGCTATTACACAATTGGTAGTGTACTTTTTCAGATTGGAAATAGAGATCCAGTATCGGAAAAACAATATTTTTCGACAAAATTGATTTTATATGTATATATTTATAATTATTACATTAAATTCAATAATATTTTCGTTAAAATTGATTTTTTATGTATATCTTTCTAATTTACATTTAACATTTAATTTAATTTAATTAACATTTAATTAGTATTTAAAATATCACAGACCTATGTCCTGAACAATTACAACTTCACAATAAGAATACGTTCTCCTTAATAACGATAGCATACTTTAAAATTATTTATGTCTGCTGATATACAATTGTTTCAATAAAAATTCCAAATTTTAGTGTTCTTTTCCGTCACATCCACTAAATTGTTCGATCGAAAATGGAATAACTATTCAAATTCAAATTAACCAATAGTTGCACAGGCGCGTCTGACGTCTCAGCCACCATCTTTCACCCCCGTCCACCCCCGCCGACACTAGTCGTGCTACCTTTGATTCCTGCCACGTACGAATCGATGATTAATTCAAGACATGACTTTGAAATCAACGATTCGATTTGGCAAATTTGGCAATTAGCGAGGCGCATTCGCCTGTGTGCGAACTCGTCATCCCTCGGGATGAATTTCCCAGGTGGAATTAACAAGGGTATTAAATAATTTACTACAAATAGTGTGAACTATGACAGTATTTATAAACTCTGCGTCACGGCCTATCACAACAAACATATGTAACAGATAATTAATAATATTTTTTTGTATGGTATCCGGAACGGCGAGATAATCAATCTGGTCAGTAGCGTAGTCGCAACAATTCAGATTTATGTATTTTTTATCGTTAGATGTTTGCGCGTTATATGTTATTCTAGGTTTTAAAAAAATGCTAAGTATATACCTGTTCGGGACAATTAAGTGGACTGTATGAAAGAAATGTTGAGGAAGAAACAAAATGATACGTGGAACGTACTTGTCTTCTGAGTACGTCTTCAGTGTACAACTTGTAATATAAAGGTCCAAGAAATAAACTTTGTAACAATTGTAGATTTATTAAAATACAATACAATATAGTACAAACTAGTATAGGTCAAACGATTAAGCCGGTGAACACGTAGGGAAAGAGGCCGCGCCCTGCTGCGCGCCGCCCTTTATAGCCTCGCACACACACTCGTCAGCGGTGCGGCATTCGCACACACTCACACACACCACCATACAATCCCGAGGATATTACAATACAGTACTCAGAAACTACCGCTTACCTTTTGAATTCCCGCCTCTCTCTCTCCACTCTCGGTAATGCAGAATCCCTCAACGGATGCAAGGAGTCATTTTTTAAGACACTCGAAAATTATGTACTCTCGGCCACTTTGCAGATATTTCTCGGTGTAGGTAGGTAACCGGCATGTATTGGAAAAGGTAACCAGGTTTTATTATTTACAGTACGGCGACCAAATTAGCACTGCCGCGCTAATGAGCGAGTAAGTGGTTATCGAGTAAGTGGGTTTAGTTGAAAGGAATCTATACCGGGATCAGGAACTTTTTCTAACAATACCTCACAGTTTTATGTAGGTATTCCACATAATTTGAAATACCAGAAATAATCGAGTCGCCATAGAAATTGGATTTAATAAAAACAGATAGGAAAAGATCCGGGTTCAAATTCCGCCAGCAACTAAAATATGTTAAATATGAATTAAATATATTAATTAGAAAGATATACATACACAATCAATTTTATCGAAAAATATTGTTGTTGCGCCACCAGCATTCGAACCTGGATCTCTTTCCAAACCGGGGAAAGCGCATTATCCAACTATGCTATACGATATTTTTGGCGACATATTTTCGAACCTATATGTTACGTTTTTGATATTAATATATTTAGTCGTTCCATTATTTGAAAGAACCATCTACCTTATTTTAACGGAATCTCAAATACCTTTGAGTAATCTGATAGCAGACGCCAGAATAATCAATTCATTTTTAATAAATTTTGGACACATTGATACAACTTTATTATTAGAAGAACACATTCTTATTGTGAAGTTGTAATTATTCAGAACATGGGTTTGTGATATTTTTAATATGAATTAAATATATGTATATCTTTCTAATTAATACATTTAATTCATATTTATAATATCACAGACCTATGTTTTGAATAATTACAACTTTACAGTAATAATGTTTTCTCCTAACTAAAATATGTCTTCAATAATTATTTTTATTTTTATTTATATCTATATATTTATAGTTGATCAATTTAATTTGTATTCAAAATATCACAGAACAAAGTTCTGAAAAACTAACTTCACAACAATAATGTGTTGTTTAATAATAATTCATTGATTTAATTCTGACGTCTTCTAGCGTGCATTATTAAAATATATTTGAGATTTATCGCGCTCACCCATATTTTATCAATAACTTTCTGGATGCATTGGATTCGGACGTAGTGTCATTAACTTGCTAGTAAGGAAAAATTCGACATATTTTAAATATCTCTAGGATAGGATTACTTAAATGTTGTCTCTTTTAAATAACGGTACGTAAATTTTGTATTCAATTTGAAATTAAGTGAAATCGTATTACGGTTGGCAAGTATATTGAGCATTTGTCATCCTGTATTCTCATCTATGTCTCCCTTATGGGCTTTTACAAAATTGATTAAGTATAAAAAAAACTTGAGCAGTTACACAAGTATCATGGAATATACATATAAAAATAGAAATTGATAGAATATACATATATATTTTAAAAAAAAAAGTTAAATAAATAAAACAAGCTATAAAAATTAAGATTCAAGACAGAAAAATAATAAAAATTTAGGTTTAATACAGAATGGTCGAGTATCAAAATCGATTGTATCTTTGACTCGGAATAGCATTAAAAATATCACTGTTATATTTAAACTTTGAATATCGGAATATATTTACATTACCAAAAACGTTCCCAAGCCTGTGAAGCCTTTGTGTGGTTTGCATTCCTATAAAAAATAGTATATGATGCGTTTACATGTAATATCGCCAACGACCTGGTACTCCGCGCAGGAACGTGGTGTACAATCAATTCAGTTAAATTATAGGCGTCCAGTATGCCATTTACTATTTTAAATAAAAATAATAAATCACTTTAAGCTCTTCTACACAAAAAGTTGGTTAAATTAAGAGTGTTCATTAGAAAATCATAATTCAATTGTCCAACGGGTATACACAGCTTAAAGTTAATAAACCTTAATAATTTATATTGAATATGGAAGCTTTTGCTCATATCACATTCTTTTAGTGTTAGTTTCAAGAATCACACAAGTGTTATTAAATGTAATGTTCATAATATTTTCTAAAATAACTATTTTCATAATTATTCCCTGAAACATACTTTTTACGATTTTTCAATTCCTTTCATACAATTCGGACAGAAAATTAATTATCGAGGTTTAACCTAACGCAGGCAATGCCTGCCGAGTGCCTGCTTCAACTTACAGGGCATTCGCTGGGGCAAATTGAATTTAAGATCATCGATAACTCAGAGCAATATTGGCCAATTGAGGATTTTACTTCAAATGGTAAGGACCCACTTCACCTAGGTGGGTGATTAGTTTAAGTTAACAACTTGAAAATCTCTTTTTTCAAATTTAAATTTATTCTGGCAGTTGATGCCACGCGTTTAGACAATCTCTTATTGGAGTTTAGTAATTAGTGTTTTACTCCCATAGAGAAAAAATAAATGTTAAAAGAAATATATACGTATATCCTACTGATTATTTATAAAAAATATTTTATTTTCTAATATTAAAATATATATTTTTTTTAACAATATTTTAAATACTAAATAAATGTATTAATTAGAAAGGTATATAAATAAAATCAAGCTTATCGAAAAGTATTATTGTTCCTACCGGGATTCGAACCTGGATATCTTTCCAATCCAGGGAAGGTGCATTAACCAACTATGCTATGGCACACAGTATATTTGACAACAAATTTTCGAACGTATATATTACGCTTTTTAATTGAATACATCTATCTTTCTATTATTTGAAAACCATCTATTTTATAGATGTATTAATTGTAAAAGTGTAACATATAGGTTCGAAAAATAGTCGTCAAATGTACTGTGTGCTGTAGCATAGTTGATTAATGCACCTTCCCCGGATTGGCAAGAGATCCAGGTTCGAATAACGGTATCAACAATAATATTTTTTGGTAAAATTGATTTTATATGTATATCTTTCTAATTATTGTAATACATTTAATTAGTATTTAAAATATCACAGACCTATGTTCTGAATAATTACAACTGCACAATAAGGATGTGTTTTCCTTAATAATACAATATTTTATATATTTAAAATACAATTATTTGATTATGAAATAATTAGAAAGAGATCCATAAAATAATATGTATTAACTACTAGTTAAAAAATTTATATATCATACCCGGAACATTCTTACTCTAAGAATAAGAACCAACAGATTGTTTTTTTTAGAGGAAAATTAATTATGTAAAATATACTTTACATCGGACAAAATGGTGTAGTACATAGAAAACAGACAAATATTCAATTTTATATAGGTGTTCCGTGTTCGTAATTTTTTTTTAAGAGGTGAACACATAAACTTCGAAATTTTATTTTATTAACCACTTATTGAGCTTAAATACATCTACCGGTTTCGAAAAATAGAATTTTATTCTTCAGGATGTTAATATAATACTTCTAAGTGCAAATGATTTTAAGAACTAGATAAAATGAAAGTTTTTCATTGTGCTTATTTATAGAAATACCATTTAATTGGCTCAATAGACTGCGTGGCTAGAGAAGGGTTAAATTCAAAAAGTAAACAGTGTCGAATATTCCGTTGATTAAAAAAATTACAAGGGGTCCGTTTAGTCCAACCACTGTCTATCAACTGATGAATTTGTCAGAAGAAACAAATTAACACAGATGTTAACAGAGTTAACTTTAAAAAAAAAAAAATTACATATAAAAACACGACGGTACTTAGTACTCAACCTAATATAATATATTATTTTAAAATATAACAGTTCACACAATGAATATCTCATATTTAGAACACATTCTTATTGTGAAGTTACAATTTTTCAGAACAAAGGTCTGTGATATTTTAAATATATTAATTAAATATATCAATTAGAAAGATATACATGTAAAATCAATTTTATCGAAAAATATTTTTGTTGCGCCACCGGGATTTGAACCTGGATCTATTTCCTAACCGGGGAAGGTGCATTATCCAACTACGTTACAGCGACAATATGTTTAGAGACAAATTTTCGAACCTTTTTGATATTAATACATTTAATCGTTTCATTATTTGAAAGAGCCATCTAACTTATTTTTACGGAATCTCAAATACCTTCGAGTAATCTGATACCAGACGCCAGAATTATCAATTCACCTAATTAATGCACCTTCCTCGGATAGGAAAGAGATCCGAGTTCGATTTTATATGTATATCTTTCTAATTAATATATTTAATTCATATTTCATTACTTAGATATTTGTCTACCTCCGGCCTTATTAATCATTTTATTAACTCGCTACCTTTAATGGGAATGGAAAGTTCAGCTAAGGCGTCTGTTTGCATAATAATACAGTTACATTTTGGCCCAAAAAGGAAACGTTTATTGGACATTTAAAATATATTAAGGATCAAAGGACGTCTAGAAAAAGTAATTAAAAGATCCCTGTACATTAGGCCAGCCAGCCGGAGTGAACGTATCCTTAATTACATTTTCTTGATAATTAAAAATACTTAGGTATCCTTAATTTATAGAAAGATCCAGACGTTCCTTTTAGAATTAATGAGAATTATTTTATTATTTAATGACAAATTATTGTACAGGAGTATTCTGATTAGTCAGCTAATAAATAAGACAATTAGAAAATAATTACCCTGAAACGAATTTACTTCTTTAATTGTAGGTATTCTATAATACAGGTTATAAAAAAATACAAAACTGTAATATATTGTCTACATTTTTAAAGATGCCGTATATTAGTAACAATACAAAATAAGAATAATTACGTAATATTATTTATTTCTTTATTATACTTTATTGATATACTTGTTTTTGTGAATATATTATAATATTTCATGATAAACATAAGATACAATTATATTGCAATTAAATACTCGTAGTTTATTGTGTGTTATTGCTTGTTGTTTATTGCTCTGAATAATTACAACTTCACAATAAGAATATGTTCTTCTAATAATAAAATTGTATCAATGTGTCCAAAATTTAATAAAAATGAATTTATAATTCTGGCGTCTGGTATCGGATTACTCAAAGGTATTTGAGATTTCGTAAAAAAAATTGTCGCTGTAACGTAGTTGGATAATGCACCTTCCCCAGTTTGAAAAGAGATCCAGGTTCGAATCAACAAAATAAACAATACTTTTCGATAAAATTAATTTTATATGTATATCTTTCTAATTAATACATTTAATTCGTGTTTATTTTATATTATAATATATAATTTATCATGTTGTTTTGGAATAGTAACCTGATTGAACTTTAATTAATTATAACAAATTCTTTTATAAATATTTATATATAAGAAAAATAATTTATTATTTTTTTTTATAGATTATATATTTTTCTTTTTAATAATCACTTAAAAAGTAATTTTAAAATACCAACAGGTTTGGAAAATATAATAATATAATATTCTTATTCAGAATATGAATTTAACTAACCAAAAACATGCGTGTCACGTTATTCTAATGTATTAAAAAAAACTACTTTAAATTAAAATAATAATTATTTTAAAAATAAATCGAGTACTTTACTTAAATTTTTACGGTTATAAAAGATGTGAAAATTGACTTGATACAAAAATATTAGAAAAATTTTTCATAATGGAACTTTTATTAATTTAACATAGTTTATTCATTTCTAATGTTTCAACATTATTTAATTTAAGTCTAACAATTTTTCTATGTAAAACGAACAATCCTGAATTTTTATCAAAAGTATGATCATTTTTTAATAATTCTGAAAAACTATTTGAACATCTCAAATTCTTTTTCATATTTTAGTTTTTTTTTTACGAAAATGTGAGTTTTTATTATTCATTTATATCTGAAGTTAAACAAAAGATTTGACTTTTTTAAAAACTATTACTTAGATAGGATCTTAAAATTTATGTAAAACTAATATACAGAATATTGTTTAATTTAATTTAAAAAATACAAACATTATAAGAAGGACATTTATTTTCACAAAATTGCTTTAATATATAAAATTCTTGCACTTACGAAATATATTTTCTTATAATCTTGAAGCCTAGATTACAAGACAAATCTGAATTGAACCAAATTAGCAAAATATTGAAGATTAATAGATATACCAACCATTTAATATGCAGTACATGTGATCAATTTTTGACGTTTTTAAACATTTTGTGTTAAGGTAAACAAAAATTTTTAAATAATATAGTTTATAAAACAATTAATTAATTATCTTAAAATGAAGCTTTTATATATATATATATGGAAAGATATAAAAGATATTTAATAATAATGCCTTCGTAGGTGAAAATAGGTAGGTATCGTTCACTAGTTAACTAGGTTAGGTTAATATTTGAATATTTTAATGAATACACAATTACTGGATTTTTAGCAATAGAGGTACTGTTATTAAATAAATATCAGATATCTCATATAGAAATCATATATCACTTAAACTAGTAGAACACAGGTCGTAAGCCATATAATTACCACCCATATTTTCTATATATCATTTCCACTAAAAATATAATAAATATACCTTCGTCTCTATGAGATATTTGATGTTTATTTAATAACAGTAGCTTTATAGGTAAAAATCGAGTAATTGTGAGTTCTTGAACGTATTCAAATATTGTTAATAATATACAGTGAAAATAATAAAATATAGTAAAATCTAAAATTGATTTTTCAGGCGAATTCTATTATAACGTGATAAAAAAATATGTTTTATAAAGAATATTGCTTTAAATAATTTCAAATATAATTAGATTCTCATTGTGACATCTATGCTGTTTCACGGAAATGAATATCAAATTTAATTCACATAGTGACATATATACAACTTAGAAAAATTTTAATAGATATTGAAATTGATTAATGGGTGAGAATGGTGAACATTGTATTTGTGTAAAGTGATCACTTAAACTATAATTTTCCCTACTTGCGTATCTTTCTATTAAATATAGCTTCGCCTCTATGAGATATCAATTATTTTTTTTAATAAATACCTTTGTAGGTAAAAATCCAGTAATTGTGTGTTTTTGAACATATTAAAATATTGCTAATTGATTAATTAATTCTTAAATTTGTGAAGGCTGGTAGTGAAATGAAACGTAGATCATGTGATCATATACTCAGTAATATTATTTGGTACTCTCGGCAGGAGCCTGGTCTCCAAGTGTAGATGTCGCGTTTGTCGACAAATCACTGCCGAATAAAGACCTTCCCAAAACTGCCATTTGTTTCGATCCTGTGCAAATGTTTGCCATGTCATTCTTGTTCGAGATCTTTAGCAGTTTTTTGTATCATTAATGTCTATTACGGTCCACCAATTGCCATATACGCTGTTCAACAGTGATAATAACATCTTTCACCTTGGTCTACGAGTTTCTATTTGTGTATCTTTATTCTCTACATACTTCTTTCCAAACTATGCTGTGTCGTTAAAAGTAGTGATGCGATCAAAATTACGAACCGTGAGTCAATCGCTGATATCTTTGAGTCACACTCACCATCAGTGATTAAATATCTAGGAATGTCGTGATTCGTGATTTATTTTTTAAATTTTGCACATGTGTACATAAAACGAAAATATTCTTGAAAGAATGACATTATAATTCATGATAAGTGCCATCTAGCAGATTTTGCCAAAACGTTTTACGCATTTTATCTAAAATGCTGAGAATTTGACCCGAATAATAATCTTATATTTTTAAAGGGTTTTCATTTTCTTTATGATCATATTAAATTATGTATGCTAGAATATATTTTTTACGCAAAATAAATTTTAATAATATAAGTAAATACACTCCAAATTATGTTTTTTTATTTATTTCGTGTATTGTGATATTGTGCGGCACACGTGTATTAATAATGAAATTGTGATCACAGTCACAGTTTTCAATCACTGATATTATCGAATAACAATCACAATCACACTAGTGAGTCAAGAGTAGCATTTTTTCTCATCACTAGTTAAAAGCATCTGAGTTACCTAGGTATTCAGAATCCAAGGTTTCCTGTCATATGGATTGATTGGACTGGAATAATTCACGGGTCAAAGAATGTTCTGATGGTGGTATGTTGCTTTTAAAACAACTCCAACTTATAAATAAAATTGTGCCTAAATTATATAATTTACAAAACTAAAATGCTACCAATTAACTGATATTTGGCAGGGCTTTAAATATTAATATTTGTAGCCCTTTTACAATGCCTAATTATAGGTCATGTAAGCAACAGATTTACGAATCAGATTAATAGTAAATAACTATATTTTTATACACACCATATAACTAATTCTACTGAGCTATTGACGAAATGAGAGGGGGTTATAAATGTGTGATTAGATCTACTAATGGTTACAAATAATATTTTTGTTTCATGAATTTTGTTAGCGCAATCTCAGCTGACCTTAAATGATCGCGCGTGGGATTAGGGACTTGAACAGAAAAAGAAAACAAGACAGACTCAATGACCAACCAGATACTAGGAAGAACACGACCTATCAGAGGTTCTTCTCTAGGTACCTGGATTTCTTCTTTCACTGTTGCCACATGTCTTCTGATTTCGCTGGATGCACTACAACCGTACCCCCGCACCACACACAATTAGCAATATGAAACAGATTTCGGTAAGCATGGTAGCGCGAAACCGATAAAACAACAATAGCATCAATAGCGTAATGTCCCTTTTTACAAAGTCTGACGAGATGGATAGTAGGACGTTAACTTCACAGTTTAACTTATCATTCCCACACGGCAGGACGATAACTTGTCAACTTACAATCTAATGTACTCCAGTAGCAAACCATAGAAAACACAGAAAAGGGTCGTACTTTGGGTATAGGGGAGGGGGAAACACATAGACAATGGGACAGAAACCATTATTTACATGGGCGAAACCGGCGATAGATGAATCTTGTCATAAAGATGGAAAAAAATATTATTGTTCATAATCCTTAGCTTAGTAATCAGAGTATAGGTTTCACTACAATACAAAATTATTGGAAAAACGCTATTTAATTTATTTATTTCCATCAGCGCCCTGAATAAATATTTATTTAATTTAAATATAGCAGTACATTTTTAATATAACATTTAAATTTAACAGTATAATATAAGCACAATTTACGTACAAATATTTATTCAATTCAGGTATACTCCTGCAACGAAAAATGTTAATGAAATTCATCTTGTTACCAAGCCGATGCATCCGTATTATTGGCGAGTTATAATAATATTTGTATGTACACATATAAATAATAATGCTATTATAAACATTTTTCCAAATTACAAATATTTATTATTACAAATATTATTCATACAACAACAAGAGTCGTAGTCATCATTATCATTATTATCATCACCATCATCATCAGTTAATATTTTCCTTTTTATTCCTCACAGGTACCACAGGATTAATGCGTTTGTCCAACAATTGTCCGTCTTCCGAGCGATGTGACCAATGCATTGTCATTTAATCGACTTATTTTATAATATCGATTAATTCACAGGTTTTTGCAGTTTTTTTTGTATAAATATGCATCTTTTCGAGGCTTTTTGCATAAGATACTTACTTTAAATTTTTGGACCAATTTTTTATTATCGATGCGAAATATAATACTGGGTAAGAAAAATAATCATAATTACTAGTGCATCAATTTTCTTTTAATCTTGTGATTAATCCTAATTTGCATTGTATTCATCTCTTCTGCAGAAATTGTTTATTTCCCCTTGGACCCGGGATAAAAAACAATATAACTAATGTTAGACGATGTTGTTAGCAGGATGTGGATGGGTGTTCGATCGCTGGCCATAATATACCGATAAGGGTAGCGGATGAAGATATAGGAAGGGTAGAGGAAGGAGTTATAAGAACGAGTTCAAACGTGTAGAAAGCGCGTCCCGAGTTCAAGGTTATTGTTTCATTTTTCTTTCAGCTATTAATTTACATTATAAAACACAACTACAGTTAATATAGCAGTTTAGTTCATCACTAATAAATACTGTATGAACTCATCATTACATATATAGGTATGTATATTTAATTTAAGGTTTTTGCGAGCACTAGTGTATGGAACCGGTGTCTTTTCTCGGTTAGATCGCGTTTTTGATTACATAAATAAACCTGGTCTTTCATTTTGACACGGTAATACTTTCCATTGTCAAGAAACAACCTGCGAACAAGTACGGTTGTAAAACCTCGATAATGGCACGTCTATCCATGCTGAAACATCGTCCTAGGTTTCCTCATGGACCATCCACAAAAACGCGATTTAAACTAGAAAATACGCCAGTTCTATCTATTTAACACATCCTCTGCGGTGGTGGGTCAGATCTGACCCGGGTGTTTGTAAAAATATGAATTACGCAACAAATATTCGCTTAATGCTATTTTCCTTTTAGCTAGTCTGTTATTAAATATTTCCAAATAATTTGAAATACTAATAAATGTTATCAGACGAGACGCAAATGAGTTATTCATAAAAATGTTAAAAAAAAACGCTGAATAACTAACCTAAGAAAATCGCTTTTACGGGATTGAATCTCAGCACATATTTTCAACATTTTAAATATATTTGTAACGGAGGGTAAACAAAGGATACCATGTATGCGTCCATGTAATTGTTTTGACTTATTTTCATCTGGTGGCCTCTAGACAGCGCCAGTAATATAACTATTTGAAGGGCGTTGCGCCTATCTGTAAGTTTTATGACCCTACCCTCGGGTTTTCAATATAGTTGTTGCTAATTATCAGCGGATATTTGTGTTTTGCCTGTGTAGGGCGTATATTGATTCGTGAGAATACGTACATTATTCGTAATATTTTTTAATTTTTAACATTAATTTTTTAGCAGAAACGTTATGAAACATCAAAATCTCCTACAAAACGGTTGAAAAACTGAAAATTTTAGATGGGTACAAAATATATTGCAAATGCAAATCGTATTGACCCACCGAGCAGTAAGTGTTAACGAGTTAAAAAATATGCCGCACATTATTTTTCTATATGAATCCTCTATCATAATGACAAAAATACTACATACACATGTAAGTTCTTTAGGCTTCACGCTGCGTCTAACGATGGAATTTTGTAAAAATAGTTGTTTCTGATATTGTCGATATCAAATTAATCTCCCGAGAAAAAAATATTAACGTTTTGCCGTCTTCCGAATAAGGATATTATTACACTCCCGCTTATAAGGCTGTACATTTTTATTTTCTCAACTGGAAAACACAGCTTCCCTGTAAATAAACAGCCCTACATCTTGCCATCCCCAAACTTGTAAGAAGGTTATATATTGCTCTAAAGATAACGAATTGCTTCGCCATTTATAAATCACAGGTAATTTTTTTAACGCCCCCAGGATTTTCACGGTTGATTTATTACCCCTTTTGTAATACAACCTTTAAATATAAGTAATAATGCTGTTAAAAAATAAATTACAATACAAAACATTTCGTCTCGCCTGTGGTGAAATGTTTATTGATCACTTTAAACGGTGATTTTTGGCGGATTGAGTTTTATTGAAAACCTTATAATTAATTTTCTTCTTCTTTTACTTTTAGGGTGAATAGTCATGATCTTGGAGCATATGACTTGATATCGTAGCATATATCTGTGGAATATTGTTACGGTGCCTTTGGGTCCTAAAGGATGGGAAGCCATAGGGGCCGCCACCGATCTAGCTCAGTCTGGGTCCTCAAGTGTGTGTGTGTGTGTGTGCTTTGGTGTCACCTGCTACTTCGGATGGGAAGATAATTGATTCAAAGATAACTCTACTTTTCACATTACTCATTTATTCTTAAAACACAATTAATACTGACATTGTATACACCTCAAATGTTCTTTAGATCTTCAGGTCAACTTTCCTCTGAGAGAGGTCACTTTTATTTATTTTATCTATTTGTCAACATCAATCAAAGCGGCCGTGGAGTACCGATGCAGATGACTTACCCCAGAAGATAGACCGAACACTATCCCGTCTCACTCTGTCCATAACGCCCATCCATTGACCATCGCTCGCTTGCCGCCTTCTTGCTCGTTGCAGCGGAGTCTCTTCTTAACCTGCAGGTGGACCAGGACCATACATCCCTGGGTCTATCACGACGATCCCACTCCCAATCAACGCCATATCTCGCCGCCTTATTCCTTCGAAGCGCGGCTCCAAACATTCCCACCAAAAGTGGCGTCTCGCTCCGCTGCCCGCTAGGGTCAGATTCTCGTCTCTGATTCGTCATCGATCATAAGTCGGAAAAGTAGGCTATCCAGACCTCGGCGCACAAATTCAAACATCACAATATATTGTGCAGGTTCGTACATCGGTAACTTTAGATCCAGTAGATCCGGTTTCTTCTAAACCATATGTCAAATTGTAACTTTTTGAATAAACTTTGTCATTTAATATTAAGTACCTTTTACTTATTCATTACGTAGTAACTAATCTGTTTTCTTCATACATCTATATTTAAATTATGTTAAACATCGATCATCATCTTTTGATGATCTTTCATTAAAGAAATCACTTTTTTTTTATTCACATATAATTATTACAATACGATATTATATAAATTTAGGCAAAGCTAAGAAAACCACCTAAAATTTAAAAATACATTCTCTGGTTTAGAAAACAGAGTAAAACATATTATAAATGGTTTTAAAAACATTGTATAAATTTAAATAAAAGCATTAGCATTGACAACAAAAAAAAAATAGTAAAACTAATAACATACTGTATTTATATTCAAAAATAATAAAAATACAGCGAAGGGGGAAGGACTGCCCTTTCCCGACACCGGTTTAGAAGTTAGGGCTTACTTGTCGGTCCCACTCATCAAAGCTAATAAACACGTGATTTTAATTAATTAACATATTCAAATTTATGCAGTATATAAAATGAAAAAAGATAAGAAATTAAATGTAGTTATTAGCAATTTTCGCAAAATTTAAAATTTAGAACACCCAGCGTCTTTTAAGTGCTGTCTTTATTCATATAAAACTTATAACATAAATCCATAGAATATATAGTTTTACATATAGATGGAAAATTTATGAAAAATTAAGATGCAGTATACTATCTTTCAAAATATAGCTTTATTCCTTCCTTCAATATTTTTTCTTACAAACTTACGCAGTGTAAGAGCAACGTGTTAAAACAATCCAGTGAAATTCGGATATTATAATGATGAATAATGTTATCAATCGGTTATGGTTATCATAATCGGTCAGTTCCAAAATAATCCGCCTATTATATTTAAACTTCATATATTGTTATCAATACGTGGATACAAAAGACGTATTTTTTATGAAATTCGAAAAAAATGATCATTTTCTTTAAATATTTCTAAACATAAGTACTGCACAATAATTTTGAAGTGTTAACTACAATGAATTAATTAGAAATATGTAAATAAGTTACCGATTATGATTCTAAATTATCAAAAGAAAATTAATGTAACATACGTACAAAAAAATAAAAAAATTCAGAAGCTCCTCCGACTAATTCGAATTCTTCGAAGCGATGTTAAATACAGAGTAACAATAAAAAAAAAACGACAAAAATTATTAGTTATTTAAATATATATATATATATTTTGAACATTTCCAAGAACACACTATTACTGTATGTTTACCTACAGACGTATCGTTATTAAACAAATAATAGATATCTCAATGTAAATATAGTTGTATTCAAAGTGTTTCCACATAGTAACATATATACAACTTCCAAAAAATTTATAAATATGGAGATATCAATGTGTGAGAATGATGAACATTATATTTGTATAAAGTGATCACTTAAGCCAATCGAAGACTAGTCGTAAGCCTTGTAATTACCCATACTTCCATATTTTTCCATTAAATGTAATGAAAAAAATAGCTTCGATAATAAATCGGCGTTTATTTTAAAAACAACATCCCTTTAAAGCTTGGATCAATATATATTTTTTTAAAGTGACCAATATACCAGAAAGTACAAGTATCAATACTACATTCCGTTTACATGCAAGCCTGTTGGCCACTATCTACCTTACTAGATACATATAAAGTATCTATAACTTTGATACAACAGTTGTTACGGATACGTAGAACACATTTTTGGCACGTCTTGCGAATCGGCCGCGACCCATGCTATTGAAACCTTTCCACGTCCAAATTCACACCGATAACCTTTTCTTAATGCTCGTCTTATCAGTGGGAATTGTAACCTTGACGTCAGCAGACGTCACCGTGACCGATATTTGTTCGATCGCGACATTGCGATAGCATTCGCAGTGTGGATTTGCCAGCTCCAGTGCACCAGTACTGTATTTTGTGATCTTGTGATCACGTAGTGTTTGTTTGTTTTTTGTGTACCGCGGGTGACGTTGTGATATCGTCGTCTTCAATTGGAAGCGGAGATCTGCCCGCCCGCGTACCGTGTGTGTGATTTTGGCGGCGACTGCAGGAGTGGTGACGGAGGCGTCATACACAAGGTAAGGCGAGCAGTCCTTCCGAATCTCGGTTCCCCGAGATCACTAGTCCTTCGACTGAAATCCCTATCCCATCATCGACCCTTATCCCTTATATTCAAGTCCCCTTATTTCCTTTCTTTCCCTTCAACCCCCCTGCGGCGATTCCAATTTACGACCGGAATCGTCGTAATCCAACCCGCGAGACGCGCGACCCGGAGATCGCTCAATTCGTTCATTAGATCCTATCGGCGTAGGATTTATGTCTCCTTTACAGTAGTAATAGTTAATTATTTTATTGTATTTTTTTTTCCGACAATTAATAATTTAATTATATTTTTAAACTTCTAGTTAAAGTTATCGGTCGGCTATTATTATCAAAAGTTAAGAATTTCACAGCGATCACAATAAGCAGATTACACCGTATTTAAACTGAAATATTATTATTCTAATTATCATAAATAAAATAGATCACCCACATCCCCTGAAATATTATCTGACATCCCTTACAAATTTAAAGAAGTTTTCACATAATTACCAAAAACCCCAATCTTATATGAATCCTTAAACTCGAAAACAAATATGTACTCAGGGTAAAAGTTACCCAATCTCGGATCGCTCCTCTTATTTTGCTGCCCCTAAATTGGTCCATACTTTTGGAGTTAAAACACAATCTTTCCTCCCTTACGCATTACGTGAACAGAGATATCGTGATGCAGAGGGGAATCTCATTATTAACGAATTTCCATGATAAAAAATCTACATTTATCACGGCATACGAGACCAAATTTCAAGAAGAACGCTAGTCCCATCTTGCAGTTGTTAGAACTCTTTGTAGTCTCTGAAAAAAATATTTAACAATAGTAAAATTGAATTATCTGGTGGATAATGCATACTTGAAGGTACTTGTTGTGTTTGCATGAAATAGTGGGAAAATAAGGGATGTAGAAAGGGTGGAAGTAATTCGGAAGATGGACAGGAATAGGGAACAGGGAATGAAGTGAAGGACCACCAGAACGAGAAAATACGATCTATTTGTGAAATGCTCATTTTAGTATCGTCTTCCACTAGATCCACAGGTCTTCCGGCTCCAAGACACGTACAACGCTATTCAAGCATACAGACATATGATATATGTGTCTGAGATATGTTTTTTTCCCTATACATTTCATTCGCGTTGGTTTTTCCTCATTTTTAAATGTTAAAAATATTAATATGTAAGTAATATAAGTATGGAAGTCTTGGGTATTACAGGGCTTACGACCTGTCATCGGCTGGCTAAGTGATCACTTTACACAATGTAGCGACAGCATAGTTGGTAATAAATAAGTGAAATGTTCTATCCTGATATAATATATACAACTTCCAAAAAAACTTTGATAGACGTGGTAGCGTGGGTAAATAGGTGAACGTTACATTGTGTAAAGTGATCGCTTAAGCCAGCCGATGGCAGGTCGTAAGCCCTGTAATGCCCAAGACTTTCTTAGTTCTCATATAAAAAATAGTAGCTTTGTCTCTGTGAGACATTTTAATCTCCCAGGGGATAAAACCCAGTAGTTAAGCTCCTACAAAGATTTGGACATACTCAAAATATGTTTAAATTGCGACTGGAATTTAACAGCAAAAGCAAAGAATATCTGCTTAAAAAAATCACGGACAATACGCAACTAAGAACGTGTTACATGTTTGAGACCTATGCATTATTCCTACACTGCATATAATGTTTTTATAGTTTGTCCCGCCCTACCTGTATTCAGAGCATTGTGTTTTGTTTTGATCTTTAAAATTTTGAATATTAATAACATAAATATCGCATCCCTATCTCTTATGTAATATTACGCTCTTTTTAACGCAGATTTACTCGGAAAAAACATACTCTATTTTTAAAATAATTTGACGTTTAAACTTTGAAAATCAATCGCTTTGATCATATTTGTCACA
Organism: Eubasilissa regina; assembly: GCA_022840565.1. Classification (NCBI taxonomy): domain Eukaryota; kingdom Metazoa; phylum Arthropoda; class Insecta; order Trichoptera; family Phryganeidae; genus Eubasilissa; species Eubasilissa regina. Next base: position 5,881,545 of record JAINEB010000010.1, read on the forward strand.
TCCTTCTCTTACACGTTTCTTAGTTGGTGTATACAAAGATACTCACTACTCCCAAAAACATTTTTTAATATTACAATACATTATATTTACACGCCATTTCTGACGTTCTATGTTTAATATTTTACACGGAGCCTTTGATGAAACATATTCTACTATAATTTAATGAAATCATCTTGTCTTGGGCAGCTGTCGTATTATTTTAATATATTTCTAAAGGAAATATCTCAACTTTCTTTATTTAATACGCAATCGCATTTATACGCTGGAAAATCTTTTTCGCAAACTGTTTCTTTCAATTTACTTATGGAAAATATAACTTAAAATACATTTTTCTACTTGTATTTTGGTGGTCCTTTGAAATATTTATTGAGTGCCCGGAATTGTCGCCTACCCCGCTGTCATCAAAGACACGAGATTCAAAACTTATGTTTCTAGTTTCATATATCGCACCTTTTATATACACGTATTTTATGTACATTTGTTGGAATTTTTGAATTTCAATTAATAAAGCACACAATAGTATGGTGAGAAATATGTATCAGTAATTTTCCTAGAGAATGATTTAATGTGTGAAAGAACTGGAATGTATGAATGTAGGAGCAAAAATGGGCGATTTGATTGTATGCTGTTTATTGTACGCCGATGACGCAGTACTAATGGCGAATAATAAACAAGAACTGCAGAATTTGGTGAATAGAATGTACGATGTATGCAAAGCAAAGCAAAGGAAAACGACCTCATGATGAATGTTAACGAGTCGAAAGTGATGGTATTCAAGAAGGAGGAAAACAAGATACCGTGCTAAATACTTGTAGGTAATGAATGTTTGGAACAAGTAGGGAAGTATGTTTGATAGAAACGGAAAGGCTGAGAATGATATCGAAAGGAGGGTGACTGCAGGAAATAAAGGGAACGGCGCTTTGAATGGAATTATATCTAACGGGAATTTGTCAACCGAGGCTAGTACCGAAATTGATGTGTGGAAGTGAGGCCTGGAGCTGGTAGAAAAGGAACGAAAGTTAACTGAATGCAGTGGAAATGAGAATGCAGTGGAAACTTAGGCCTATTTGTGGCAAATCTATTTATGACAGGAGTAAAGAATGAAGAAATAAGGAAAGAATGTAAAGCTGATGTTAGTATAGTGAATAAGATTAAGAAATGATTACTTAGGTGGTTTGGTCATATGGAAAGGATGAATAAGGAGAGAATGGTAAGAAATAAATATGACGCAAGTGTTGATTGGGACCAGAAATAGGGGACGTCCGCGGAAGACTTGGCATGACCAGGTTAACCGCATACTATATGATGGTTCTTTTAGAACCCTTGTATGAGTAAATGTGTGGATGTAGATGAGGCGAGAATTGTATGTCAGGACAGAAGAGTGTGGCGCTTATTCTCTCTGCCTACCCCTGCGGGGTAACGGCGTTATGGTAAGTAAGAAAATATGATTCAATGGAACATTTATTCTTTAAAATTAATTGAAATAATTACTGATTAATTAGAATAATTAGATTAATTAGAATCAAAACCTCCTTATTCTTTAATTCTTAATCTTATATGGATCTTATCTCTTCCTATATTAATCTTCTACCCTTTCTGTATTTCTGTGTAGACGTTGTCTCAACTACGTATTTCTGTGTAGACGTTGTTTCAACTACGTATTTCTGTGTAGACGTAGTTTCAACTACGTATTTCTATGTAGACGTTGACCTTATTACATATTTCTATGTAGATATTGTTCCTATTACGTATTTCTATATAGACGTTGTCCCTATTTCGTATTTCTATATAGACGTTGTCCCTATTACGTATTTTTATGTAGATATTGTCCTTGTTACGTATTTAATTGTAGACCTTGGCCTTATTACGTTTTCCTATGTGGACGTTGTCCCTATTACGTATTCATACAAAAACTTTGTTCCTGTTATATATTTCTATATAGACCTTCCCCTTATTTTTTTTTTCTATTTATATATATATACGTTATTCTTATTATGCATTCCAATATGTAAATTGTTCATATTATAAATTCTTGTATTCCTATCGATAAATAACACCACAAGAGCACGAAAAAAAAACTGGCTATTTTAACACAGACTTCAGTCTAGCAAAGTAACCAGGATAACGTTGTATATATCAGAGGTGAAGGCTACTCCATCCCACACAATAAACTATGAGAATGTATTATGTTTATTATGTATCCACCTCTGCTAAAACAAAAATATGTATGTCAATATATATATACATATAAATAAATAAATAAATTCCTATGTAGGCGTAGTCTATTATGTATCTATATGTATGCCTTGTCCCAACTCTGTATGTGTATTTTGAATATATTGTGTTTCTAAGAAACATACTTCACATTTTTTAAATTAATCATTAAGGCGTGTAAAGAAAAAAAAATATCCTTTGATATAAAAATAAATCAAACTGGAATGTAGGACCATCGAATGGTTTTGAGAACACGATTCGAGCTTGAACTCGAGTCCGTAGCAAATATTTGTCTTGTAATCAGACCGTAAGGCTGAGCGCGCGGGGCGGGCGAAAATAGGAATGTCCTATCTCCCTTTCCTAAGGCACGGAGATTGAACACTGTCTCTCTGAAGCGTCTCTTTGAACAACACGCGCACACGGGGCGCTAAGACAAATGCTCCATTTAAAAAGAATGCTGCGTGCCTGGTAGCATGTGTGATGGGTACTGCTACGCCAGCGTGCCCGACCGTTAAGGGATGAAAATATATATTTTTATAAACGCAAACTATTCATTATTTTCATGTCTTATTAGAGAATACGAAATTACTCACACACACTCAATCTTTACTAGTGAATCCCCTAATCCTAACTTGTTTACAGTATTTATGAATTCTGGAGTTACTAAACACTATGCTTACCATCACGCCGTTTCTCCACAGGGGTAGGCAGAGAGGATAGAGCACTACACTATTTGGTTCTTCTTGTCCATCCTCCGGTATATGGTTTACCTGGTCGCGCCAAGTCTTCTGCGGACGTTGTCAATTTCTAGTGTCATCAAGACTTGCATCTTCCTTACCATTCTCTTCTCATTCATTAGTTCCATGGGAATCTTAGTGATCCTTTCATAATCTTACTCACTATACTAAGATCAGCTTTACATTCTTTCCTGATTTCTTCATTGATCTCCCATACATACGCCTAAGCGATCTCACTTCTACTCCATTCATCGCTTCTTCTGCACTTCTATACATCAGTGTCGGTACCAGAACTCTATTATGTACCACTAACTAAACGTAAATTCAAGAATCAAAAATATATTTTGGATTAATTTCGGAGTACCGGAACTAGATCAAGACTTCTTCGTCATTTCATACCTTATCCTTTTAATGGACGTTGGCTGAAAGGAACCCACCCTTACCCAGTACTGTTATGGTGGTTTCTCTCGTATCAGTTGCTCTTAACAAAGGAAAAGCGCTGATCAGATTGTGACCATGATTTGACAGTGAATTATTTACTGTCAAGGAGAACACATTCTTATTCTTAAAATGCAATTATTCAGAACATAGGTCTGTGACATTTTAAATACAAATTAAATATATTATTTATAAAGATACACGTATACAATCAATTTTATCGGAAAATATTGTTGTTGCTATTATTCGAATCTGGATCTCTTTCCAAACTGAGGAACTATGCTAAAGCGAAAGTACTTTTGACGACAAATTTTCTAACCTATTTCTTACACTTTTCAAATTAATACATCTATCGTTCCATTATTTGAAAGTAATCTACTTTGTTTATTACGGAATCTCAAATACATTTGAGTAAACCGATAATAATAATAATAATAATAGAATTTCAATTCCGGTGTCTGCTATCATCCGTTGTCTATCATACAAATATGAAATCATTTATTTTTTACATAAATTTTTTTATCTGAACCAAAAATATTAGGAATGAAATAAACAGGGTTTTAAGAGAATTCTAATAATATAATAAATAAGTAAAATACTCTCGCTATCCCATGATTGAAACACTATGCAAAATAAAATTAATTAATATAAAGAAATTATGTTCTGTTCCTGTGATAATGTCAACGAATCTTTACTCAGTTTCCTTTCTGCCAATACCCAATAACCAGCTACTGAAATGGTGTTTGAATTTGTCTATCCATCGAGAATTGTTTCATACTGGTCTGCAAAATATTATAGGCTTTGGGGCCAGAAAAATATGGATAATATGAACGATAATCTTTATCTTCTCTCTCATTGTGATACATCGATAATAATATTGAGGTACCTTATCTTTTTTCTATGACTTACTGGACTGTATTGGACTATATTGGACGTATTATACAAATTAGACTCTAGTGTCACATGCCAGATTGTCAATAAAAATCGTAATATAGCAAAAATGTCGAATTGCTATATTATCTCTAGTATGCTTACTTAAATGTTTTCTCTTGTATTAATATAACAGTTCGTTAATATATATTCAATTTGAAATGATGTATACATTGTCTTTATTACGCGTAAGAAAAAACTTACATTAGCGAAATCATACGAATTTTAACGACTGGCAAGTATATTAACCACGTGTCACCTTATTTTCTTATCTATGCTGTCTATGGTATGAGATCGCGTATCATATAATAAAGCACTATATTATCATAACCAGTTTTTATGTGTTCTAGGTTGAGTGACAAATCCATTCATCCGATTCCGTCTTTACTCAAATGAACATTATACTGATAAAAAGGTCTAGCAGCAAACAAAGTCGTCAATTCACTGTATTGGTGTAGCATAATCGGATAATGCACGTTCCCCGGATTGGAAGAGATTCAGGTTCGAATCCCGGTAGCAACAACAATATTTTTATTAGGAGAACACATTCTTATTGTGAAGTTGTAATTATTCAGAACATAGGTTTGTGATATTTTAAATACGAATTAAATAAATTAATTAGAAAGATAAACATATAAAATCAATTTTATCGAAAAATGTTTCAATGTATCTAAAATTTAATAAAAATTAAATGATAATTCTGGCGTCTGCTATCAGATTACTCAAAGGTATTAGAGATTCCGAAAAAATAAGGTAGATTGGCTCTTTTAAATAATGAAACGATTAAATATATTAATATCAAAAAAGTAACATATAGGTTCGAAAATTTGTCGCTAAAAATATCGTCGCTGTAGTATAGTTGGATAATACACCTTCCTCGATTTGGAAAGAGGTTCAGGTTCAAATCCCGATGACGCAACAACAATATTTTTCGGTAAAATTGATTTTATATGTATGTATTTCTAATTAATACATTTAATTAGTATTTAATACATCACAGACCAATGTTCTGAATAATTACAACTTCACAATAAAATGTGTTCTCCTTAATAATTTTATCATTACACTGCGCATAAAAAAATATTTATTTATGCAATATACTTATGCATGCAACAGCAAATTGTATTGTATGAATTATTCTCTAGTAATATCATCTACACATGCTATTTTAATATTCACATTGTCGTTCCTTACTGTTTGCTATTTCGTGACATATTCTATATTCTAGTTTATTTACTATTCAAGCATCTCCTGGATTCATCAAATCCCTTGCTTCTTGGAAATGGCGTGCACTAGTCATGGACTCAGGTTATGTTAACAATAAAAATTCCGTAGGAATATGATGAGTTGTTTTTAATGGATCAATTGTGGGTTCTGAAAAAAAATTGTGTGTAATTTTTGGTATTCATTTGGCACCTACTGAGCGGTAAAATTGGATGCACAAACGCCTACACGTCACTCAAATGAAAACATTGAAGCTGTGCTTGAAAACGTGCCTGCAGGCAGCACTATCTTTATCAGTTGCATTGTGCAATAAATTAATGTCATCCAAAATAACATTACTTCGAATTTTGTCAAAATATTTGCATTCTCATTGTTTCCGTAAATACTTCGATAGCTAGTTCTGGGTTTTCTATTGGTAATGATGAATACAGTTATTCAATCTATGTTAATTCAAATTACACAAACCTTTGTGAACCTGTGCTGGTTGTGGCCGACGTCGCTATCCTTGTAGCTTGATGGTCCGCAAATATGCTGGTCAGCCACCTTCACACCTTCACACAACCGATAATCCGAAATTATATATACTAAAAGTTTTATTATTGCCGCCGTAAAAAGTCCGTCCGAATCACAATAACTCTTTTCCCAGAAGCAGCTTCGCTTTTGTTTTCTGTTTTTAAATCTACACAAAAAGAACACACATATTCAAAATTTTATATCAGGCCTACCTATCGAAGTATGAAGCGCGTAAACATTCATGCGTACCGAATCGAACTGAGTCTTTAATATAAAAAAATGGTGATGAGAAATACACGTCATTATTTATCATTTATTAAGCTATTCTTCTATTTCATAAATTAATATTGAGAACACATACATACATAGAATCTGACCATTCCCATTTGTAATCTAAGATTGAGATTGGTGAGATTAAATCACGTGGACTGTATCGATTAAAATTACGGTTTAGTTGACGTGACCCGAATTGTATTCAGAAAGGAAATAATGGCAGATGGATCTGGGCTATCTTGATCTAAGTCCTGGGTTGGACTATAATTTTCACCTTCACTTGACTCACACTCCCGGATGCTGCAGAACACCGCTTCGTTTTCGTGATTCGGATGTTACGCACGGCGTTACTCTCAACCGTTAAAATAAACACATGTTTTGACAGCTACGCGACGAAATCCCTAAGTAATTATAAAAGTTACAAGAGCTTGCTCAATGCGTCATATGATTTCAACAGAAGAAGCTCAAATTTTATTTATATTGTATTTCTGTTAATGCTATAATTTAGACTAGCCCTGCAATAATATAGTTTTGCTGCATATAGTTTTTAAGCGGATTTTAGTTATGAATATATGTTCGTTGTATATCTGCATAGGCATCGAATGGACTTAAACAACTATACACAATATTACTATCTATACTATTACAAACAATTTATAAGTGGGCTTATTTGCAACAACACTGTGTATTCCATAATAGGCGACATTTTATCTATCATCCATATTTGTAAAAACCGATGTACATTGTTGTTGCAGGGAAGCTTATTTTTTTAATTTGAAATTATATTTTAATGTTTTTTAACCTTATATTTTATGTTTTTACTATGTTTTCTAAACTACAAAGAATTTTATAAAATGTTAGTCGTTTTCGGTAGAGCGGGCCTAGTCTTAGTGGGAAGTTTCCATAATATAATTGTGAAAGTTTTCAAATAAATAATAATTATTATTATGTAATATAAATTAAATGAATCAACTAAAAATATAAACAGAAAAAATCTATCCGGGTATTCCTATCCAGAGAAATGCGTTATCCAATTTCGCCCTTTCAATCAAACAGATATAGAAGAGGGATTTGGAACATTAGTTTCGGGACGAGTGGCATTCTGCACATATTCTTTGTATAAACATATTTTTATATTTTCGTTTCAATAGTCATATATTTAAAAAAAGTCCCGAAGCTATTTGGTGGCGTAAGTGCTTAATGTGATCACGTGAGTGACACTAACATGAAACAAGGAATATCTGTTAATTCATATCTATACATTTGGTAGTCTGCGGTTTTCAACAAATAAATTTATCCTGTACATCTTTCTGGTTGATTAATTGAATTTGTATTATTAAATGTCACAGAACTATGTTCTAAAAACTGCAACTTCACAACAGTAAAGTGATCATAAAAAATTATAATTTAAGTATACGATTTGGATCGTCCAGAGGTCAACATTGACCAGCGGGGTTAATTATAACGTGACCCGAAAATAACGCAGGTAACCGAGGGTCAAAACTTACTCAACCATTATACCATCTGACCTGTTTAAAATTTTATTGTATTTTGTACAAAGATGCCTTCTGACGCCGCCAGTTGAAAATGTATCTACTATCCCAAGCACACTGTATGGGATAAACAAAGGGTGTTATATATTCTAGTGTTTGCGTAGGATTATAGGGGTGGCTTTGAACGCCCGAAAAGCATCCCTTCCTGGAATCATGAGACACGTAAAAAAATCCTACCAATCTCGAAGCTTTGTGTTAAGTGCTGAGGCACATGAAAGGAATAGAAGAATTTTTTAAATAGTGACGGGGAAATATTTCTACTCTTTCAGAAGGTTAGTCTCACTAGATAGACAATAAAATTTTCATTAAAGTTTTAACACAACACTGATTTAAAAAAATATATCTTCCTAATGAAATATTCCGAAAATTCAATATGTACAAATTTTATATATTTACTACGCCAATGTTCAAATAAAAACACGTAGAAGTATTGAATATATTGTTCAAAGGTTTTTGGTGAAACTGTGGAATTCTATGATTATTTTGTAAATTGAGTTCAAACACTGTTTTATTATTACATTCCCTTATCCATTTTAATTCCAGACATTACTGTCTGAAATTTTTTTTATCTTTAGTTGAATTGTATTATTGATAATGAGAAGATTTTCCCGAAAACGTTTTAACGTTTAATATAATAAAATATAGTGGAATAAAACAGGGTTTCAACTTAATTTATAAAATAATATATTGTAATGTATTTGCATTCGAGTTCACGCCGTCAAAAATAAGAATTCCTGGACATTGTAGCGCTATAATGCGCAGGTTCATATGTAGTCCACGTGGACCATTTAATAAAATGTATTTTTGTATACACGTATGAATCTATTTTTACCATCTCCACTGGGTATCACTCGGGATAAGTAAATAACACGTGAACGACACATATAATGTAAATCTGCCGATAAAAAAGTACATTGTTCATTTTCAACTACGTTTCAATTGGTTAATATTTATTCATAGATCGAGTACACCCTAAATCTTATCTACCTATTACAATATATTATTTAGACAGTGGGGTCTCAAATTTTCACAGACAGCTTCATCGAAGACATGAGGAACGTGGATCATCAACACGAGGATTACTTACTTACCTTTAAACAACAAAATTTATTTCCTTCACTTGTGGAATAAATTTTACCTACATTTAATATTAAAACTTTCCGTTTAAATTACAACCAAATAACATACCAGTGACGATTTAATATTAATAATATTAAAAGGAATTATTATCAATAAATTGGATCAGACAACTGCATACAAAATTAATGTTTATGCCAATAATAATTTATGCTAACTGCGTCATATAACAAATCAAAATAATTACAGAGCGATGATATATAAATAAAGATAAAATATTTCTATATTAAGTGTAAAGATAAAATATTTCTAGATTAAAATCACTCCCTACAATTTTACAGTCACAAGTTGATCTCACATATTATCGTCAACATTTCACAAACTTCAGATAACATAACTATTTTTCTGAGTTTACTTTTAGTTTTCTTTCGGAACTGGTATTGAGGGTTTCAAATAATTAGATCATCCCATAAATAATGCGGTATTTTTATTGGTCTTTTATTTTTCAAAATTAAAATAAACGAAGTGGTTTTTTAATGTAAATTATACTCTCCATTATTTTCTATAATGCGCTTTCGAAGGAATTAATGCGAAGGACTTTCTTCCAAAATGTACTTGTTCGTGACGAAAAATATTCCTCTAGTACTGTTTTAATCTCGTCTACAGAATTCTTCTTTTTTTTAATTAATGATTTCGAAGACCGTTGAATAAATTATAATAAATTATAATATGGTGTGTGGAAAATCGTTTCCAAAAAAATATTTATTTCTGAGAGGTGACACACTCATTCCTGCACGCGATTTAACTCTGAGAGTTTGTGAGGAACCCATCGATTCAATTTGCTGACTTTTCCGATGGCACACAGGTGTCGATGAATAGTTGAATAGACACATCCAAGCTTCTCTCCTAGTTCCTCAATAGTTACGATGAGATTTTATTCCACCAGGGTTTGCAGGATATCTTTGTCGAGCCTTATAGATTTTCCAAGACGAGGCTCGTATTCCAAGCCGTAGTTTTCGGCTCGAAATTTCTGGTACCATAGTTGACACTGGCTTACTCCTATTGTTCAATATCCATTTACTGCAATAATATTACTCGTCTTTCTGTTACGTTGTTATCTTCACTGAACTCATAAAGCAAAATAAGCCGAATCTGCTCCTTTGTTACTTCCATTATGCAAATAAGAATGTTAATACCATAGAAAAGTGGACGGATGATAATTTACTATCAATTAATACCGATTAAACATACTTTCTATGATTTCCTATTCAACAGTAATAAAACACCGAAATTCATATTAAAATTTACACCGAAGACTGTACTCGAGAAAACTCTTGTGACCAATGTTCATCAATTGAAGAAAAAGACTGTATCAAGTACCTTGAATCATAATACACAACAATCTCAAATGGAAAGAACATATTACTAATCTCACAAATAAAATAAGGAAATCTGCCTACGTATTTTTTAGACTCAGAAACATTTTATCACTTATATAACTGAAAATAATATATTACGCGTTTATACAGTCACATTTGCAATACGGTATTATTGGATGGGGAGGTGCATATAAAACTTCAATGTCACAATTAGAAATCACTCAAAAAATGATAATAAAAGTTATTCTAAAAAAAAAAAAGACTGTCCAAGTATACGACTTCTCACAGATTTTAAAGTACCAAAAATATTAGACATGTACAAAAAAATTCAATAATTCAAATATTCAAATTTAAAAATCAATTAAATTTTAGAAGAGAATTCCGATCTACAATATATAGAGATCAAATTGATATCCCAAAACTAAAATATACCCCAACTCAAAATCAATATATTTATCAAGGCATCAAATTTTTTAACAATCTCCCCATCGTAATCAGAAAAATTACCAACTAACATAAATTTGTAATTGAAGTAAAAAAAATATGTATACAGACTAACTGAAACATAAATTAACTCGTATATACTCCTTCTCTATATTCTTTCATAGAGAAGAAACAAATGTTATTATATATATATATCCACTGATTATTCAAATTGTATTATATTTTTAATATTAATAAAAAAATTATAGCTTTGAAAAAATAACTGCTAAAATCGAACTGCACTCTTCAAAACTTGTACTACCTGTTATTATAGCAGGTTGTAATTTTATCTTATGCAGGTAGTTTATCCCATTCACCTTCGACTTATATTTAGTTCATGTAAATGAAAAAACCGCATTATTTATGGGATGACCCAATACATCATGTGATAATACGCCATTATGATGTGCAGTGCGACAAAGATTTTTGATGAAATGTCAGACAGAAGACATAAGAAAAGAGGAGAACCTGAATGAATTCAAAATGAAACTAAACAGATACGTAAAAGATAAGTTCTAGTAAAAAGAAACAATTTCAATTTTGTTTATATTAAAGCACATATAAATACTTTTATATGCATTATATGGATGGCATTTTATATGCACCATACTAGAATGTATGAATGTAGGAGCAAAAATAGGCGATTTGATTGTATGCTGTTTATTGTACGCCGATGATGCACTACTAATGGCGATAATGAACAAGGACTACAGAGTCTAGTGAGTGAGTAGAATGTACGATGTATGCAAGGAAAGCAAAGGAAAGCGATGAGTGTTAACAAGTCGAAAGTGATGGTATTCGAGAAGGAGGAAAGCAAGACACTCTGCTAAATACTTGAAGGTAATGAATGTTAGGAACAAGTAGAGGAGTTTGTATATTTGGGAAGTGTGTTTGATAGAAACGGAAAGGCTGATAATGATATCGAAAGGAGGGTGACTGCAGGAAATAAAGTGAAAGGCGCTTTGGATGGAATTATATCTAACGGGAATTTTTCTACCGAGGCAAGACTAGCGGTGCACAATGGAATCCTGGTACCGACACTGATGTATGGAAGTGAGGCCTGGAGCTGGTAGAAAAGGAACGAAAGTAGACTGAATGCAGTGGAAATGAGATCACTTAGGCGTATTTGTGGCAAATCTATTTATAACAGAGTAAAGAATGAACAAATAAGGAAAGAATGTAAAGCTGATGTTAGTATAGTAAGTAAGATTAAGAAAGGATCACTTTGGTGGTTTGGTCATATGGAACGGATAAATGAGGAGAGAATGGTAAAAAAGATATATGACACAAGTGTTAATGGCACCAGAAATAGAGGACGCCCGCGGAAGACTTGGCACGACCAGGTAAACCAGATAACGGAGGATGGTTCTGTTAGAAGCCTCAACAATCGGCGAGCTTGTATGAGAAGATGTATGAATGTGGATGAGGCGAGAATTGTGTGTCAGTACAGAAGAGTGTGGCGCTCTATCCTCTCTGCCTACCCCCACGGGGAAACGGCGTGATGGTAAATAAGTAAGTAAGTAAGTATATGCATTATATTAATAATAAATAATAATAATAATAAAATAACAGTATTCATTGGTGCGATGGTTAGGTTCACTAGTATGATGGTTAACCACATCAAGCCTGACGATGGATCCTGCAACGGGATCCGAAACACCGGCCGTGACCACCGACCGGAAATACTAAGAAAAAGAAAATTCTACGCCGACACATCAAAATCGGTTTAGCCGTTCTCGAGTTAAGCTGTTATAAAACGAGTTTAGAATGAATTCGGATATAAATTGTACTATAAATTAAATATAAAAAAAAAAAGATTTAGCTATTTTGTGCAATAATTTTTTTAAATAATTTAAAGTCAATAAGACCACTTTATACATCTTATGTACATACCAAAATAGTGATGGTAAAATCGTTATTTAAACCGTTTTTAAACCGTTTTTTAAACCGCTATTTAAACCGTTATTTAAACCGCTATTTAAACCATCATTTAAACCGTTATTTAAACCATTATTTGAACCATTATTTAAACCGTTATTTAAACCGCTATTTAAACCGTTATTTAACCCGTTTTTTTAACAGTTATTTTAATAGTTATTATGATTGTGGTTATGTTTGATTATAACGATGATTTATAAATGATTAACGTAATTCTTCGAACAATAACTGATACACTAGAAACTAAACCTCCCAGACAGTTAAATCTTAGTAACTAATCATCGTTGTATCGCACAGAATTGCACAGGTTGCCGCGGTGATGCCAGTTAAATGATACGATAAGACATGAGTCAGTAATTTAAAGGTATAATCATTGGCGTGGTGCCGAAGAGACGTGCGATAGATTTCAGTAAACAACGACTGTCATTTTTGATAAAACACGTCACGGCGGTGCTCGTCGCTGTCTACTTGCAAATATGGTGGGAAAATATTAAATGAATTTATTTATTTATTAGTAACTATATAATATAATGTAAAACATATGTTTGCACTGTGCCCGTCTCACTAGAGAATTCTGTGTCGAGACGGGCATAGTTTACAAGTAATTGTACAATGATTTAGTATTACAAGTAGTTGGTAGAATTAACATTTATTACTTTATATATATGTGTACATGAAGAACAATTTTAAAGTGGACTTTCAAATAAATTATTTTGGATAAATACTTAAACAATAATTAATAAAGGTATAAGTCAAGGTCAAGTCAAAGGTGAGTGCAACAATACAAGCTCTATCCATATTACGAATCCAAGTTTTAGTTTTCAATTTCATGTTATCAGAACAATTCAATTGGTTTAAATCTTTCACCGTTCTATTAAATAGTTAAGGTTCAAAATATGTGTAGTTCATTGGCCATATTCTGTATGTGCTCTTGGGGTTTTTAGGTTATGTGCATTTGTTCGTGTAGAAATTATATTTTGAGTTGTTTTAAAATGTGTCTGTTTGTGCATTCGTACTTGAGAGTAGTTTTAGCATATATTTGTCTTATATCAAAGACATCGAATTTATTAAAAATTTCGTCAGTGCTCGTTGTGATTGGCGTTTTGAGGATAACTTTTAAAATAATTTTCTGAGCCGCTTTTATTGGATTAATTGCAGACATAGTCGCTCCACCCCAATCAATTATACCATGCTCTATGATTGATTGACAGATTGAATAGTATGCCATTTGGAGAAGTTTTATATTAACCTTTACCATACCATGCTATAAAATACACGAACGCAGCCATGCTGTCAACTCGCGTTACCGTAAATAACACTTGGAAAAAATGTTTTTATTAGCTTAAATGGCATAAATTTATTCTAAATATTGAGCAATCAATTTTGAAAAAAGACTAATAACATAATTTAATGCATTTCTTAAGTCTTATGCAATGTGTACTTCCTTCTTATCTCCCTTCATTTAATTATTGAGAAATAAATAATTAAATTTGTATGTTGTTTTGTTCTTTTCACTGTGAAAAAGTGTTTGATCTCTGTCTTTCATATCATAAATGGTATTTTAATCAACGTATTAATTTTACAGCAGATTGAATGAAAAAATAATTGTTTTGTATGATTCCCTTTTCATAATTGGTTTATGACTAGTCATTCCTAAACGCTAATAAGATTTTTAGGATTATCTAAAATATGAATTTTATGTTGCATGCATTTACCGAAATACTACAGGTTTAATTATGATAGTAGACTTGTATTACTGCATGGTTTGGGAAGGGTTAAAGAAATTTAGTGTACTGAATAAATAGGTTTTGTATAGGAAATACAATTATGTATTCTTCAGGAGGGAACGCCATTCTCGATTCTTTCGCCATAGTGTATCTGTATTGAACATATTTTAAGTTCCATTTCTTTCATCCTCGTCATTATCGCCAGTTTAGAGAAGTAGAGATTGGCGAACCACCCTTGTTTACATTTCTCGTTTCCTGTATGAAACATTCGTTAAATCAGTCACTTAACGATTTACCATAACTACATCCAATACTTCATCCAAAAAAAAACATTCACAAACATACTCGATCCACAATTAGCCACACTCGTTATCATTCTATGGTTTACTTTTTTATTGGCCAGTATAATATTATTGATATAATTGTTAACTCTGTTGTAATATAATAAAATAAATAACGTTGCATTTAAATTATACGTGGGAATTACATTTTTCCATGTATAATATATTGAGCCTTTTCTATTGCAAAGCTGGTTTTCGTTGGATGGTGGAGGGCGCAGGGTGGAGGGTGGAGGGTGTGCACCCGGGCGAACTATGAGGTCACACATCTCGGGGTTAAGGGAAGAGGGTGGCAGACAAGAATGTAAAGATAAATGAATGCGCTTAATGGAAAAGATCGTGCGGAGGCTATGACGAAATGGAGCGTTATTTTAATTAAATGATGATTTATGCAGAGGGTAGATAATTAAGCTTTTATTTACGTAGGTCCACTCTGCATGTAAACTTATGTATATATACATATATATATATACACATAGTTTTTTATTATATATTCACTACTCGACTAACAAACTACATTGTTTTATTAAGCCTAAATAAATCTAAATTAACTAATGTACACACTAACGATTTTTTTAATTAAAACTACCAAAATCATCAAAATTTTTACCTACTTTACAAATATTCTATAAGTTAAATTAAATTTGATATTATTTTTTTATTTATTTTTTATATTTTTATAATTTTTATATTTTTTTATATATCGACACCTCCTACGTAAGTAAAAAATGATATTTTTAATCATTCTAGTATTTTGAACGCATTTGATACTAATTTACGTGACAGATTTAAAAATATATATATTATATCAATCGGATCAATGCTGAAAGATCTGAATATGATGATCTTTAAGCAGAAAATATATTTTAATATAATGGTATTTATTTACAAAATCCTCAATAAGAAAATATCAGCGGAATTTACACGAAAAATTCATGGAAATCAACGTGAGCACGAGCATCGTACAAGAGGAAAGTACAGGTAACTGAGACTGCCATTCAGGAAGAAAGCCAAATCTCAGAAATCGATGATGTATAGTGCGATGAAATTTTTTAATGAAATACTAGAAAACATAAGAAAAGAGGAGAGATTGAATAGATTTAAAATAAAACTGACCAAATATGTAAAAGATGAGTATGTTAAAGAAAATACTTGAATTTTGTTTATATTAGAGTATATATATAGGAGTGCTTACGTATGCATTATATTAAGAATTAAATAAATAAATAATTTAGGTAGGAACTAATAAACACAATATTAAAAAAATTATAATTATTTAAAAATGTATTAAATACGTTCAAAATATCAGAATGATTAAAAATTACATTTTTTACTTACGATACTTTACGTAGAAAGGGTTTGTTATTTCTTTGAAAAGGGAAAAACCCTATTAATACTGCTAATACAATGTACTTTATTTTGCTTACGTCACGCCATTGTTTTAATTATTTGTACTCCTCACTGTTAGCTTAGTTGAATACTGAAATATCTGAACACAAATGACGGTCCGAATTATGAAGACAGATACATTAATGATTTTCACATATGTACTTTCACAGGCTCATGAATATTTTCCTCGTCCATTTTCACTTCCTTCTTCTCCGTCTTATACGAATTATGTGATATCCAACCGTATGTACTCCCAAAATGATATTAAAAACTTCAATTGGTTCGTCTAATTTCATTTGCATTATTAATTAAAAATCAATTTTAAAACAGTATTATTTAAAATATTTTATTCTTAATGAATATACAGGAATTTAAATGACGCACTACAAATAATTTGATCATCGTTTTCATGTTTTACTAAACTTTTGTAGCAATTCATGTACGTTCGTTTTTTTTGAAAATATACAAGTTTTATACGTCTGCCTACGTGGTCACGTGATGACGTACATGTCTCATAAAATGTTTCTGAATGTCAATGGCTTTTATGACTTTACGAAACGTATTATTTTTAATTGGATTTTCAACACGTTTTAATCAACGGAAACATCCCTTAATAAACATTTTATTACCTTATTCTAACTCAGCTTTGCGGATGCTCCCTGCTAAATCCAGAACCGGCTTCTGTGCGAGTTTACATATATAATATATATAAATATGTACGTAAATTTCATTACTAAAAGGAAAATAGTAAGTGTTCCGAATTTGTAAGCACCCTTTATTATGCGTTATTTCGATTCAGCCGCAACCGTTTTTGTTGACACAATTCCGCATCCAAATTCCTATCCATAGATTTCCTGACGCTCGTCTTGTTAGTGTGAATTGTTAGATCTCGATATCGTGATAACATTCGCGGTGTGGATTTTCAGCTCCAGTGCATCAGAACTGTATTTTGTGATATTGTGTTTTGATTACGTATTGTCTGTGTGCCACGGGTGAACTTGTGACATCGCCGTATTCAAGTGGGATCGGAGATCACCCGCGTGTCATTATGTGATCTCGACGGTGACTACGGGTATTACGGAGACGTTAAATACAAGGTAACGCGAGTAGTCCGTCCGAATCCCGGTTCCCAAGATCACTAGTCCTTCGACTAGAATCCTTATTCTCTGACCGACCTCATTCTGTACCCTGGTTTCCCCACTTCTTTCCCATACCTTGCGATGATTCCGATTTACGACCGGAATTGTCGTATTTCATTCCGCGGGACGCAATACGAAGATTTGCACAATTCAATCATTTAGATTCTATCGATCCGGATTTACGTATCGAATTCAGTAAGTGTTGGAGTTGTTGCTGTACTTAAATTACTATTGGGCTGCGTCGATCAATCTTGGTTTGAGAAAATTAATATTGTGCGATCTTCTGGTCGCAATTTCCGTGGAGAAGTTTACGATAATTCTGGTTGTAAGTCTAAATTACCGCAGGGTGGGGAAGGAATATCGGGAGATGGATATTGAAAGAATTTGAAGAAGGAATCTCGGGGAACCGGGATTTAGAAATAATACTCGTCTTATTTGATATATGACGTCTTCAAAGTCCCTGCAGCAGTCGCCGAAATCGCACATTGCGTAAACGAGTATAGTCGGTGATCTCCGCTCCCGACTGAAGACGGTGATGTCGCAGTTCACCCGCGGTACGCACAAATAAACAAACAATATGATTATATTAAAAAGTCATACAAAACAGTGCTCCACTGCACTGAAGGAGATGGTCCACACTGCGAATGGTATTGCTGACGTCGAGATCAAAACAAAACAATATTGAAGGCAAGCAGTAGGATATTGGATTGAGGATGAGAATTTGAACGCGGAAATGTGACAATAACGTTATTCGCAGTCGATATTAACGCTTGTCAAAAGTGTGTTTTACCAATACGGAACAAAGATACATTTTATTTTTGAAGCATAATTATAATTTTACGAATTTGAATGCTAAGTATGCCGTAATGCAAAATTTGTATGTTTATTTTTTCGTTTCAACGGGACACTAAAATAAAATTATCATTTTTAGAATAGAATAGAATAGAATATAATTTTTGTGAAGAATGAAATAATCACCCCCGAAATAAATGTATCTACTTTTTAATAGATAGTTGCACACATAAATATTTTAATTTAGCTTAGCAATTTGGTTAAGCTAAAAATGCAATTACTATTGTGGTATTAGGTGCCATCTATGGAAACGTAACGGAAAATGTGCACACCCGCCGAGAGGACAGCCGTGCTCATGGACCACTTCATCGTTTACGAGTATCTCGCCGTACTCCCTCAATCGCGTTTTGCACAGTTCTGCTACGTAATTTCACGTATTACATGACATTACCCTTCACGTTCCATAATGTAACATTACTGATAAAATCATGTAATTTCATGTAAGTATTTAATAAATGGAATACCATGTAACTTTTACTCGTGTAGCTGAATACTTACATGCAGAACTCAATGATGGATTATATTTAAAGGCAAGCCATCATTACTCCATGCATAAACTATCCTTCTAATAAACATACACATCATTTATTTATACAAATCTTACAAAATTGTGATATCTATGGATGACATATGTGAGAGCTCGCGTGAAATGTTGGCACGATTGCATGCGAGCTAAAGAGATAAGAATAATGTAAACCCTAATGACTTTCATCAAAATGTATCTATTGGTGATGCATTATGTAAAGGTACGAGAATAGTTGTTATAAATATTAGCAATAATTTAATTTTAAATACAATATCAGACGTTACTATTCCTTTTAATATGTGTAGAATACAATTTTTTGTAAAATTAATAAGTACACACTTTTGAACGAGTTGGAATTTTTTTAACTGAACCACTGTTTACCCATTGACAATTGTACGTTGGTTGTTTGAAGATGCGTTCACAGTAAGCATTGCAGATTTAAATTGTTAAAGGTTTGAAACAAGGAATAGTTAAAAACAAATATTTTACAGAAAATATTATATTCACTGAAACTTTTAATAAATTTACCTGCCCCTAGTATTTCATTCCTTTAAGTTCGCTGCATCCTTCTTGTTTATACTTTTAATAATATTCTTGCAATAATTGTATCAACTTTAACTTCTTTTTATTAGAAGATATAATGAGATATAATACATTTTTAAACATAATCAGTAGGGTATATAGTAAGTAAGAGAGTGTATAATTTATGTGTCTGTTAGTCTGTGTACATATTTTTTGACTTCAGATACAAATTTATAATAGTCTAATTTTTCTAATTGTGATGGGGAAATTGTTAAAGAATTTGATACCTTGATAATTGGGTTGCGGTATATTTTAGTTTTGGTTTAATTTATTTTAAATTTTTTAAATTTAGATTATTGAATTTTTTATGTATGTCTATTATTTTTGGTACTTTAAAATCTGTGAAGAGTTGGATACTTGGATAGTTATTTTTTTGAATACTATTTTTATCATCATTTTCTGAGTGATTTCTAATTGTGATATTAATGACTTGTATGTTCCTCTCCATACAATTTAGGTATACATATGTATATCTCATTTTACTAATTTTATTTTATATTTTTGTTGTATATTAACCTTCTTTAAAATTATTTTGGAATGAGGATTCTAAATAATAAAGTAAACGGTGATCACGTTTTACTCAAATTTGGTTTTCTTAACCCGTTAACCGCCAGTATCACTTATCGTGGTTCCATATTAGTGAAATTTAGATACGTTTTGTAGCGAAACCGAGTTTCTCTCTGTTTCGAGCCGCAATCCGGGATAGATCTATCTAATTCTGTAAATATGTAATATTATATTGGTGTGGTGGATAAATGTTATTAATATCGAGTACACTATTATTATTCCGATGACACAAAGTAAGAAGAATCCTATTGACTAGTGCAGCTGACATCATTTTAAAGAAATTACAATAATATTTAAAAACACACATTTCTACATAGATAATTATTTTTCTTCAACATACCAAAAGAGAAAACAACTTTTGTTATCCTTCTTTTCTATAAATATTAATTGTATTATATAATTATGTCACAAATACTTTTCGCACCACTTACAAAATAAGTCAAACCTACGAAATTATTAAATTACACTAAGTGAAAACACATCAATAATGCAACAAAAAACCATAATATACAGGGTGAGTATTATATTCCAGGCCGATTTTATTTCATTGCCATTTTAGTTTAACATATATTTATCAGTTTTAATTTCATAGTCGTCAAGAGTAATTAATTACAATTCATTATAAAGCATCTAGCGCCTCACCAACGTGTTGACGTCATTAAAACATTTTATCTAAATAATAATAGCAATACTATAAGCATTAATGGTTATTGGAATCGTCACATGTTGGAAAACTTCTTGGTGGTTAAATTGAGCCGCTACCAGAGGCGGCCGATGTCATATTCCGTACATAACTATAATAATCGATAAATAACATCAGAATTAAAAAATTATGTTTCATTTCCTATTTATTTAAAAACAACATCGGGCTGGAACGTAATATTCACCCTGTATATACACAGTTGATAGGTAGGCCACTTGCCTTCTAGGAGTTCAATTATTAAAGCGGCGTATCTAGATAAGACACATTAATAACATAAAAAATTAATTAAAAAATAGATCTGTGTTCTGAATAATTACAACTTCACAATAAGAAAGTGTTCTCCTAATAATAAAGTTGTATGAATGTGTCCAAAATTTAATAAAAATGAATTGATATTTCTGGCATCTGCTAACAGATTACTCAAAGGTATTTGAGATTCCGTAAAAATAAGGTAGATGGCTCTTTCAAATAATGGAACGATTAAATGTATTAATATCAAAAAGGTGACATATAAAATTTCGAAAATTTGTCGCTAAAAATATCTTCGCTATAGCATAGTTGGATAATGCACCTTCCCCTGTTTGGAAAGAGATCCAGGTTCATATTCCGGTGGCGCAACAATAATATTTTTTCGATAAAATTGATTTTATATGTTTATCTTTCTAATTAATATATTTAATTCGTATTTAAAAAATAGATCGTCGAGAGTGCAATTTTTTTCACAACCAGTCAAGTGACCAAGTACCAGACGATTATCTTATGTTTGTTGAAACAGGCGTGCGCTATTTATGGCATCACCGACGTACAGACGGCGAGAATTATTTTAATTGAAAGTGATTAACTCGGGTGACAACTAATGGGATTCGAACCTAGGAGCTTTGTAGTCAAAGGCAGGCATCCGCGATTAGCCAAGCCAGACAAGAATTTGGCCATAAATTTATTATAAATGTCTGCTTTTTGACGTTTGCACACGAAAGCCATTCCGTTGAAACATTATACAAGTTACGACCGTACGACATGCTAAACTCAATTACCGCTACATGCGGTGTTACACAGGTATGTTAAAGGGGTCAAGGATATTCAAAGTATTGAAAAATAATATTTTTTTAATATTTTATTATTTAATTTATCTGTTATTTAACAGATAATCTTTTAATTAAATTTTTTTTTTCTGTGGGGTCTCTGAGAAAAATTTATCACAAAAATTATTTTTATCTTCACCTCTACCAATTTATATCGGGGTCGACACCAGGCATCTACAAAATCTTTTTGAAGTAAACTTGGCAGCTACAGACTGTAGTATTAAATTGTCATATAAGTATTCAGTGCTAAATTTTTTCTGTTAAAATTTATACATTTTAAAAAATAGAGACGTGTACACGTAATATATGTCACATCAATATTTCTACTATTTTTAACTAAGCTTAACGCTTGAACTATGAAAATAAGTCTATACTTCTAGTACAACAACATTAGTTTGTATTTTAATATTAACATTTTATTTTATTTAAAAAATAGTTACCCCTGTTAATTTTTGTAATAAGCCGGTATTAAAAAAGAGCTTAATATATTTTTATTCTACCATTTTCACATCTTGCTTTACTCCTCTAGTGTAGTGATGTATATCCCCTCCTGTCACAAAGCATAGTATGAACGCAGCTGGTACCATCAGTCATCCGCGAGCTCTGCGCAAGCCGCCAATATCAGATAGTTTCTGAGCCGGTTAACAGCGTTTGGCTTCAACCTCTGCCTTAGCATTTCACCGCGTAAAAATATGAATATTGTAAAACGTAATAAATTAAACCCGGTGATTTCTAATGTGCGTACCGAGGTATTTCAAATAACAATTCACACACTTAATACTTTTCATTTCATACATACAAATACTAACGTATTGATAAATTCTAAAGTGTAATAAGTATATAAGTAATAGTGTAAAGAAAACGTTAATCTTGTGCCGATATGGTGTTTAGGAAACGAATTGCGCGATCTTCGAGTCGCACATCCCGCGGATTAGAATACGACGATTCCGATCGTAAATCGAAATCGCCGAAGGCGCGGTAAAGGAAGGAAGAAAGGAAGGAATCAAACCCAGATTAACGGATAAGGGTCGATGATGAGAGAGAATCCAGTCGAAGGACCAGTGGACCTCGGGGAATCGGAAATCTGAAGGACTGCTCGCCTTACCTCATGTATGACGCCTCCGTTACTTCCGCAGTCGCAGCAGAGATCACACAAACAGCACATGGGCGGGCAGATCTCCGCTTCTAAATGTAGACGACGATAACACTCACTTCACCCGCGGCTCACACACTGGAGTTGAACAAAATCCACACCGCTAATGAAATCGTGGTGTTGCAATCGAACAAGTATCGCGTCGCGTTAACATCTGCCGATATCATGGTCACAATTCATACTGAAGACAAGCAGTAGGGAAAAAGGATAGGTGGGAATTTGAATGCGAAAGGTGTCAATAGTATGGGTTGCGGCTGATTCTCAAGATGCGCCAAAAATGTGTTATATGAATACGGAACAAATAGTAAAGAAAAAATGCTATTTGTTTATTCATCTTATCACTATTATAAAACCTATAAATAAATTAAATGAATCAATAAGAATGACATACAGATAAAATCAATTTATCTAAAAAATATTTTTGTTGCCACCCGGACTCGAACCAGAAACCCTTCCTATCCTAAAATATCACAGATCTATGTCCTGAAAAACAACAACTTTACAATAAGAATGTGTTCTCCTTAATAATATATAAGTTGTATCAATGTGTCCAAAATTTTCCGTAATATGAAGTAGAATGAAGTAGTCAATTTGAAAGTGCAACATATTAGTTTGAAAATTTGTCGGTAATTTACTACGTTGTCGTGGCGTAATAGGTCAGATGTGCTGTAATGGCAACAAACTATTTTCGATGAATTGATTTTGTTTGTACATATATCTTTATTACTGACACATTTAAAAAACTGCAATTTCACAATGATAATGTGTTCTCGTTAATAGTTAATTATGTTATATAATGATCAAAAACGATCACCACGTTATTCCTAATGAATACACATCTTAAAAATAAATCTAGAATTAATTAAATATATAATAATTTTGATTGAATAAGCCCTGCAGAAACTCAATACGCCAGCCATTATTTCTGCATAAAATAAAAGAGAGATTTTTCCATGAACGTATTGTACGAAAAAATCAAAACGTTTTTCATTTATTCTGCACCATTTGTCGCTTGACAAGCGCACACAAGTTTATCGAGATGTACATTTCGGCCGCTGGATTCATTCATCCACTGGCCACTGTCGATAAAACAGGGAGCTATTGTTATGGCAAGGGAAAAAAATCCTCACCAAAACTGCAATGAAATCTGTCCAGTAATACAAATGATATGCGTATAACTTTCGTATCCTCAGTCAGATTGCAATAATGTTTTAATGGAAAAAAATCTGGAATCAAATATTTTTATTTGAATCGGTAATTCACGATCAGTTGTTCAAATTTTCCGCAGTTGCATTCTAGAATTCAATGGAAGTATATCGCCTCTGGACCCTCCCATCCTGCTCCAGTCCTTTTACAACCAGCCAACCTTGTCCAGCAATACAAATTATATGCGTATAACAACCGTATCTTCAGTCAGATTGCAATAATGTTTTAACGAAATAAACCTGTAATCAAATATTTTTATTTGAATCAGTAATTCACGATTACTTGTTCAAATTTTCAGCAGTTGCATTCTAAGATTCTATGGAAGTATATCGCCTCGGGACCTTCCCATTCTGCTCCAGTCCTTTTCCAACCAGCCAACCTTTTTCTTGGCCTGCCTATAGGTCGCTTCCACTGGGGGATCCACTTGATCATGATATCTGGTATCTTAGCATCTATCATTCTTTCAACATAGCCAGTCCATCGCAGTCTTCAAACCTATAGAATCTTAAATTTAATTTTTGAACTCATGATTAATTTTTATTATTATTATTAGGTAGACATATTCTTAAATACTTATTAAATGCATTAATTAGAAAGACATACATAGCTGGATTTCTCCCCAAACCGAGGAAGGTGCATTATCCAACTATGCTACAAATATTCTTTTAATGCTGTTTTCCTTCTAGCTAATCTTTTATTAAAAATTTTAAAATAATTTGAGATACAAATAAATTTTATCGAACGAGATTCAAATGAGTTATTGATAAAAATGTGAAAAAACGTTAAAAAACTAACCTAAGACAGTCGATTTGAATCATAGAGCTTACGCTGATACATATGTTGTCAACAATTTGAGCGGGTAGACAAAGGATACCAGGTATGCGTCCATGTATTTGTTTTATCCTATTTTCGTCTGGCGACCCCTAGACAATGCCAGTAATATAATTATTTGAGGGGCATTGCGCCTACCTGTAAGTTTTATGACACTACCTGCTCAGGTTCCGACGAGAATATCACATGCTCAGTGGATGTTTATATTTTGGCTGTGTAGGGCGTCTGTTGATGCATGAGAATATGTACATTATTCGTAATATTTTTTTTATTTTTTAGCAGAAATATTACGGCACATCATGTCATTTCATTGAATCATATTTAAAATAAAATATCTATAAAATATCTCCCACAAAACGGTTGAAAAACCGAAAACTTGAGGTGGGTCTAAAATAACCTATCATCAACGGACGTGTTTTGTTTTGACCCACCGAGCTGTAAGTGTTATTCCGGAAATATTGATTTATTTGAAACAAATACGAGTAGTTCAGCGCTATGAAGTGTCGAGTATGCACCAATAAAGCTAATGGATGTATTCAATCTTCCCATGTATTTCATGTGCGCATGCGCTATCTTATTACTGTTTAAATGTATTTTTGTAATCCGATAGGAAACGCCAGAATTAATTGATAATTCATTTTTATTAAATTTTAGAAATATTAATACATCTTATATATTTTTAAGGAGAACACATTCTTATTGTGAAGTTGAAAATTTACATATCATGTATCTGTGATATTTTTATTACTAATTAAATGTCATGTTTATTTAAATCATAAGGGTATTTTGACAAGGTTATATGTTTATTTATCAAATGCAATGTAACCGATTCAGTCACACATAATTTTCTCTGTGAGTTTAGACACTATTTATATTATAAAAACTTTTGAAGATTGACAAACGTCTACTGCGTCTATCTTACAAGTTTGTATTATATCTTTTTTATCTACAAAACCTGATTTTATGAATAAAATATTTTTTTATGAGTGTAATGAACTAGCGCCTATTTCACTCAATTTGTATTCTATCTAGCGTTAGTAATCTGTATTTTACAGGCCCATTACTTATTATTTGAATTAAAGAGATATCCCGTGGATACATTATGATTTTCTTTGTGAGTTTAGGCACTATTCATGTTTTAAAAACTTTTGGAGACTGAAAAAAGTGTTCTGCGTCTAATTAAGTTGTCTTTATTATATCATCATAATAATAATATGAAAAAACAGTTTTTATGATGCATCTATTTTGAAAAATTTTCTTTATCTTTTTCACTTTTTTGTTATTATTCTTCATAGTCTTTTAACGTATTTTCTCCCATGCGGGAGTTGCGGGCAATCTAGTAATAATTAGAATATTATACAAATTAAATCAATTTTCCGAAAAGATATTGTTATTTCTACCGGAAATATTATTATTATTAAATATCACTACCTATCCTCTGTTAAATTACAACTTCACTATAAGAATAATGTATTCATTATTGATCTTGATATGTATGACATCATATTAGTGTGCGGAATATGATAGCGTAATAATAATCTCAGTATATGATAATGATTTTTATTCTACGAGACCACTACACAGTTACAGGTCAATAGTTAATATAATATTAGATGTGTACCGTACAATGGTTCGGAAACTAGAGAGACCGCACCGACCGCGGAGTAATTTTTTATCTCTTTCACTCGTGCGTTTTTCGCCACTTAGGCGCGTCTCGCATTCATTCCATAGATACATTACACAAACGTATGAACGAAAATATTTTTTCAAGTAACCGATTTTTTTAATGTTTTCATATTATTAAATTCGTTTCGTGTAAATAACATCACGCACAGCAGTAAACAGAAGCAAGATAGTTAATTTTCATCAAAATTATTTTTAAGTGCCACTTTCGGAGAATAATTTAGCCCCGTTAACATTCCGCGTCGATTATACAATTTGTATACGTGACAAAGCGGCTTCGGCGTACAGTCATTCGAATATCATTAATTAATCATACAGGCAGCGTACGGGAGCTGAACGCGGACGCAATGCTAACTCGCGGAAAATTCTGCCAGACTAATTATATTCGATTCAGAAAGTCTTCCGTCGAGGATGCCGGGGCGTGTTTTCTGAGTCATTAGCGACTATCTGACGGGCTTGAGCTCCGCGTCATATCAAATTACGCCTTATTAGACGGGGCTGGGGATGGGGCTGTAGTCGCGCGGTGCGTCGGTTCGGGATAGTTACAACACTAATTAAACGAGAAAATATTAGTAATGTATTTTTGGTGTGTTATGTAGCGGGTGAACTAAATTTTTGTTGAAATTTCCGGACATAATTTTGTGATATTTTTAATACAAATACGAGGAGCGTTTTTTAAGTACCGGAATTTTTTTTAAATAAATACATCATCATTTTACAACACTTTACTTTCTTCTAAGGCAACACACCTTAAACTTCTTTTTTATTTTTTAGCATATAAGAATACATTTAAAATAAAGGTGATTGCGTTACTAGACGCTGTCTATTCTAAAGTTACAGATTTTATAATTTGTATATTGTTAAGGTAAAATCAAAAGATTTTTATCTAGAATATAGTAAGAGACAAAAATATGAAGGTAGCTAGGTTAGCACAAATGACAAATTAGTTTCATTTTGTTATCTACCTACTGATGTATTTATATAGATTTTGTTTAAAATCCTTAATCACTTTAGACTTAAAATTTATTAAATATTCGCGGTGTACAAAATAAAAAAGATCATTGACCAAATTTGATGTCCATTTTTGGCAAAAATCTTACGATTTTGCTCCTAGTTTCCCTTGATTCGGATCATGGATGTGAAGTTAAGTTTTTTTTAAAAATAATTTTAGGATTTAGCTGGTTATCAGGATTTAAAAAATTCTTTAGTTATATCTAAATGGCCTCTTTTTTGTCACTCTGATGACCCATTTCTGAACCTTAATTAGAGAATCCATTAAAATAATAGCTGCACTGCCCCATGCACATATTGTGTAACTAATGAGACTCTGACAAAGTTAATAGAAAACCATTTTTAATAATGTATTGTTCATGAAACTGCGTAAAATTTTGAAAATATAAATTAATTTTTTAACTTCTCAACATAGTCGCCATCATTATTAAAGTACTTGTCATAATGTGGCACCAATTTATTTGTCATAATGGGGCACCATCATTATTAAGACACTTGTCATAAACGGGGCACCAATTTATTTATCATAATGGGGCACCATCATTATTAAGGCACTTGTCATAAACGGGGCACCAATTTATTTGTCATAATGGGGCACCATCATTATTGAGGCACTTGTCATAAACGGGGCACCAATTTATTTGTCATAATGGGGCACCATCATTATTAAGACACTTGTCATAAACGGGGCACCAATTTATTTATCATAATGGGGCACCATCATTATTAAGGCACTTGTCATAAACGGGGCACCAATTTATTTGTCATAATGGGGCACCATCATTATTAAGGCACTTATCATAAACGGGGCACCAATTTATTTGTCATAATGAGGCACCATCATTATTAAGGCACTTGTCATAACGGGACACCAATTTATTTGTCATAATGGGGCACCATCATTATTAAGACACTTGCCATAATGGGACACCAATTTTTGTATACCTTCGTCATAGGACTACGCCATCTGTGATGAAAACCATGTCTGTACTTAGTCTTTGAGTGCATTATCGTCATCAAAACGCTTGCCACCAAGGAACTGCTCAAGATGAAGGAAAATATAGAAATCACTTGACGCCAAATCAGAACAAAGCACGACACACTTGGCGATGAATGTCAATTGGTTTCATGTTTCATGCATTCAAAAAACGAATCTCATAGTCTGTTCTATTGTCTTGAACATTTAAACCACTCACCACAAGATGGCCACACTATGTGAATATCTCTATTCTACTTTGCTATTGCTTCTATTCTATTCTATTCTATTCTATTCTATTGCTACTTTAACACAGACTTTAGTCTAGCAAAGTAGCCAGGACAACGCTGTATATATCAGAGGTGAAGTCTACTCCATCCCACACATTAAACTATGTATTATGTATGTTATGTATCCACCTCTGTAACTACAAAAATATGGATGTCAAAATATATATAAATAAATAAATAAATAAATAAAAATTGCGTGTGGTTAGTCAACAGATGATGGAAACCAACATAAACCAACATTAAAGTAACATAAGTAAAAATATTTTTATTTAACTCAATAATATGTAGTGTTGAACTTTTTTTTTATTGATAAACAGAAATAAAAATATTATATTAACAGAAGTTACCACAAAGATATCAATTTTTTAAAATTAAGCGCAGGTTTCTCTTTAAAATAGTCAAGCTATCATGGAATATATAAAATCTATAAACTCTACTCATTATCAATTTCGTAGTCTAGGCAGTGATGACCGAATGTGGTAACATAGCTCTCATATTGCCGTAGTAAAAGTATCCAAATTTAGTAAATTAATATTGTTTTACGAATTAAATGTATTAAATATGAAAAATATGCACATAAAATCAATTTTTCGAAAAAATATTTTTTTTACCACCAGGAACCTTTCATATCCGGCCAAGTGCGTTGATCTGTTACACCACGTCGATATAGTAAGTTAACGACAAACTTTCGAACCTATATGTTGCACTGTCAAATTAATACATCTGTGGCGACCGGGTGGCATCAAAAATATTTTTTCTATAAACTCATTATACATATATATATATATTAAAATGTCTATCTTATTGATACATTTAATTTGTATTAAAATATCACAGAACTATGTTATTAATGTGTTAACCTTAATAATTAATATTAATTGATTTATTTCTGGCATCTCTCTAGCATGTATTACTCAAAGTTATTTGTAATTTATCGAAATACGTGGTTGATTGCTTTTAAAAATGGAATAATAGATGTATCAATCATAAAAATATACATAATATAAGTTCCTAATTTGTCGTAAAAGTAGTCGGTTGGACACAAGTACTTGAACACAAGTACTTGAACACAAGTACTTGGACACAAGTACTTGGACACAAGTACTTGGACACAAGTACTTGAATAAAAGTACTTGAACACAAATAATTACTTGAATGATAAACTTGAAAGTGCGTGCTTTCAATAACCTACTTTAATACAAGGGAAAAACGAGTATTAAAAAAAATCAATTAGAAAAATGGCAGCACTCGAGCTGAGGGAACTTACGTTATTTGACAATCATGTTAAATTTAACGTGGAGTACACGGTGTTTAAAAATCTTCCAAAATCTAGCAAGCGTGTTCATTGTACCAGCAAATGTGTTTAAATATTCAATACACACAAATTGAACAACCCCTTTGACAATGACAACAATTATCGAATAATTGTATAAAATTATTTCGTACCGCGCGGCTGGCTTACATTGTACGCCAATGGTTTTAAATGAGTAATTATTATATATACGTTTATTTAATAATTATTTTCTCTCGAAGGCGATATCTCAAAATGGGCCTTTATCGTTTGCTGGAGCGAGAGTGTTCAAATACTCAAACATATTTGAGACGAAGATATCATTACATTTGAAGCACGTATACGGATGATTGGGGGGGAGAAGGGTGCGATTCGCCTCCTTGTCAATTTACCAGACACGTGCACTAATGATGTCATCCTTAATGGTTTAACGCAGCCGATAATAATTTCAATCGTCCCCATTATTTAATGAGTATTTTATAGAGTTTTTAAAATTTATTTAAATTTAATTTGAATATAAGAGTCGTTTAATTTCAAACCCCCCTAAAACAGACATTTTAATAAAAACGTTTAAAAATAGAATTTTCATCAAAATGCTTCAATAGATGTTTATTTATTTCCATTAATGCGCTTTTACATAAGAATAAATTTTTATTTAATTTAAATATAACAGTACATTTTTCATTTCAATATAAAAGCTTAAATATAATATAAAAAAATCAAAACAAAAGTATAATTTACATACTAATATTTCTTCAGCTCAAGTATGCTCCTGAAATGAAAAATGTCAACGAAATTCAACTTGCTACCGAGCCGATGCATCCGCGATATTGGCGAGTTAACAGCATAATTATTTCTGGGTTGCAAAAAAAATTACAAATATGTTGCCGATTTTGAGAAATTACTAAATTTATTGCACTTTATATCAATTATAGGGGTGTTTGAACTCAATACACGTATTTTAAGTGTTTGTCACTCACATTATTTGATCTTCTTTGAGACAAACCAGTGGAATACCACTAAAAACTGTTGGTCAGTTTCATTATTCAGTCATTTAGAGGTTAAGTATTCCATTATAGAGGGTTTTGACATGAAACTCAAACTTTTGTTTGTTTTATAACTTAAATTAATATCCTGTGGTACTGTATTTGAAGCAATCGCAAATATATTTTTTTCCTAGTAAAACTGCATCCAAACATACATTTTTGTGATTTACATAGCGTAACAATTTTTATTTTTTGTCAGATTGCATAGCTGTCTTGCGGCAAGGATTGTCTTTCAATTAAAATAATTAACACAGCAAATTAAAGTTCTCCTTAAGAATCTCCTAGCCTTAAAGGTCTATTTTGATGTGGCCGTAAGTTCTGTTCAAAAAGTATGGGTGGATGAAAAAAAAGGAATCGGAAATGAGGGAAAGCAATTCCTTCGATAGCGGACCAGACTGGCGAGATATGGAAAACAGCTCGACTCACCTGATGATGACGCCGTCACCGGATTAGCCGGAAGAACGCCCATATTGAAACGCAACAACGGGCGATTCTGGGGAATCCACTGTTCAATATTCGATAACTACACACACAAATATGCTATCTCTGATCATAATGACGAAAATTTCACTCGCGTATTTCCATACAACGAACCACCAAACCGAGTTGAAGACAAACACGTACTTTAAAATTACTCCAACACGATTGATCGAATGGACGAATTATACGAATTCAAAAACCACTAGTCTAGCCAAAGGAACAATACGTACCTACTGGTTGGGAGTAGGCTAAGGGGTAGAAACAAACTGGTGACAACACTATTGATACAGTATAAAAATAATTAACTTACGTTGTTTTTTCTCAATCTGGTGGTAGGGCAATAAAGGAATTATGCGTAAGGGTTAGTAGGGCGACTCCTGTTAGATCCTTTGGGGATTTAGTCATACTATGAATATTCATCACATTACCCCTGGAGAGATCTCCGTGTAGTGTGTGGGTCCATTGGTACATAATGATGTTAGATACCTCTCTACACATGGCTCGAATTTATAATTTGATCAATTGTTTAATATTTGCAGATGCAGAGATATTTTCTATTCAATCATTGCAATAGTTAACGTAATTGTATATATCAAGGAATCATTTATAAGTTACTGTTCCATCAAATTCATTCATCAAGTTCATCAGTTTGTTTACGCGTTTTTATATTCCATTTGTGTGGTTGAAAACAGGAAACGAAAGCAGAACTGCTTCTGTTCAGAGACGGTTTCGGAGTCGGTCATATATTTTACAGCGGTGATATGAAAATATTTTGTGTATTTGTCGTATTATCGGTTGTATCACAGTTGCGGAGACTGGCCAGCCGAGTTTCAGAAGATTCAAGACTGCAGAGAGAGTGACCATAGGTAGAAGAATCGGCGAGTAACAGCTCAGTTTCGCAAAGGTTTTTAATATCTCTAGGTTAATGTTTTCTCTTTATATATTCAATAACAGTACGTAACGATATATTCAATTTGAAATAAAGTGTACATTGTCTTTATTACGAGTAAGAAAAAACATACGTTAGCGAAATCGTACGAATTTTTACGACTGGCAAGTATAACTGTTATCTTGTGTCATTTATGGTCGCACTAATAAATGCGACGCGAGATTATAGATGGTAATATTTATGTTTGTTTATAATGTTTGTTCAATAATCATTTATGTAAACAAGACCTCAGTTTTTTCAAGAATATCTTTAAGTGGAATGATGTATATATATTTTTTCATAACTGATACGTAAGAACACTGTTTGTACAATTTACGGGAGAGCAATATAGAGTGCACTATAAGTTAATTACGGCAACAGAGTTAGTGCATCCAATCCTGAGATAAAATCATGCTCCTTCAATAATTTCAAAGTTACTTTATGGCAACAAATTATATACATTAATAAAAATAAAACACCCTGTTTAACAAATTAAAGTATCACTTATTAAATAACAAGAATAAGGATATTTATAAAAAATCGGGGGTCTTCAAATTAATTTTCAATGATTACAATTAAACTTGCAAAAATTTTGATTTTAGAATTAAGAACTACTTGATGTATCTGAATACCAAGAACTATTCTGAATTTTCCAATCAACTTTTGGAAAAAAAACAATCTATTGAAATTAATAAAATGGTTTAAAAACTTTCGAAAAAAAAAGTGTTAATAGCAAATTAAACATTATAAATATCCAAATTCAAATGTTTTAGTTATTATTAGTAATTTACTTTTATTTATAGTTTTGTTTTTGTTTATGCTTGCATTTTTAATTTTATTATACATTGTATCCTGAAGAAGGGACCATTGGTTTTCAAACATGTTGATTTATAAATAAACGCGTGTTTTTTTTTTATTATTAATAAAATGTGCTCATTTGCTCTATTATTATAATATCAGAATAAACTCATACAGTTTTTGTAATATATTTGTACTTGTGTAATATATTATGAAGAGGAACAGGTGGCGCGGGGCGCTGAGCGCGGAGAACCGGATGCCGATCGTCACTTTAGTGGCGGAACATGCACTGGCCGAGTTAGACGTGTCTTATCCTTATTTATGCTGTCGTTCATGATGATCAATGTTTTTTTGGCTTGGCCACCATTTCAACCAGCTTCCACGTGTTCATCTGAGGATGATCGTAGAGTGTGAGAAATATGTGTGGTGGCAGACTTGAGCAGGTTACGAAAAAATAAACTAAGTACGGTTAAAACGGGCTTATGGTAGATAAAACGGCAAATAGTCTAGTTGATCTTCACGATGGATGCCAGCTGATATTATCGGGTACCTGGTGTCTTTATGGTTGTTGAGAGCCTAGTTTTTTAATCAGGTAACTGGGAGGCACATTCGGGGCCTCCATACTATTTTCCTTTCTCGCGAGATATGGATAATATATAGATACACATAATATATGGAGTTTCCTAATTCTCTCATATAAAATTCCTTTTACATCAGCTCCGATTCCCTGAAAGGATTGAATTTAAATTATCCTGATTGATGTACAAGGCGATATACAACATGGCGAATCTGTATCTTCAAGATCGCAGACAATTTGAATGGTAGACGTTAAACTCTCAGGTCAGCCTCTACTTCAGCCACAGGAAGAGCCGTAGAATCGACCAACCGTTGCCAAAAATTTAAATTTAGTGATCGGGCATTTGAGGTGGCAGATTCAAAAGCATGGAATTCTTTGCCCTCCGACATAAGAAACAGTGCATCAGAGACTTTATTTAAGAAGAAACTAAAAACGCACTGTATTAATATTAATTTCCTTAAGTGAAAACAACAATTTTTAATTAAAAAATTAAAATAATACAGGACTATAAACATTGTATGTGTAAAGCGCACTTGAGTTTTTATGAAAATGGTACTATACTAATTATCTAATATTATTATAATATGCCTTTAAAATTGAAGGATTCGATTAAGACAAATGGTTAATAGTCTATTGTTAATGTTCAGATTCCGTAGAAGTGAGTAAGTATTTAAAAATACTTAAAATACAAATAGACAAAAAACAATGTGAATGTGAAATAATTTTAGTACTATGAATAATATACCCGAAGTAATAACAAAACACTTAGAGTTTCATCATTTATCTATAAAATCTCCAAACTGGGCTATTTTAAATACTGGGCTATTATAAAAAATTATAAGAACTTTAGAATTGTTAGAAAGCAAAATTTTCTGTAGAATTAATGATGTACCCCGCAAATGACAGTAATGTCTGGAGATAGATAAATATATAATACGAAACTCCACTACGTGTATGGAGACACCGGTGCGGTCAAATCAATTAAATTGGTAGATAACGCTAGCTGGAGCACTTGCATCGCACGGAAGACCAGGAACCCACAAATGAGGATATGTTCAGTGATCCGCAAGAGTGCAGGAGAGGGGGTAAAGCAAGGTTGAGGTAGATAATTACTTGGTAGTATACTGTCCAACGCCGAGGGTGGTAAACCGGAATACATGAAAATAAATTGATTACTAATACTGATACTTAGTAGTGTCGGGACTATCTTTCTAGGCTATTATGAACTCGTGAGGATCTTAATTGTGTGATCTGAGTTGGCAAGTCACTCGGATGGAGCCACCGACGTATGTTATGCGATTCGGATCAGAAGGTTTTGTACATGGTGAGACTGAAGGCCCTAACTCTCTTCTAGTCGCAGTATATATGAATGTGCGTGTGAGTATTTATGCTGTGTCTAGAGCAAGGTATTTTGCAGGTATGACGAGCATAAAGTTAATTGCACGAATAAATTTGAAGGCTGAAGTGGCTCGCTTGAGGTGTTGACGAAAAAACGGTCTGCGGAAAAGTGGTTGGCTAGCTCCTAAAACTCATCCGTAACAATGCATTATTGGTCGGTACGTTTCGGCACCATACGGATATCAGGTGACTCCCTACACGGCCATGTTTGTTGGGCGCGAGCACGACCACCACAGTAGTAATGGTGCTTGTGCATTTTACATCCTTCGATCGGCAGTCTTCGGGTTCGGAGTTACTAAAAACGCTTTCGAAATATTAACGGCGGTGCGCAAGGAATTTTCGGAGTCTGACCAGCCGATCAAACAAACACAAGAATAATTTAGTCGAGCAGCCAGCATAACGAGTAGTCCGGCTTACATCTGGGAGATCGGCCAGCTATCTAGATCTGAAAATAAATAAAATAATCAAATCTTAATATATTTTAATCTTAATTTTTCGTTAAATTTTTTTATTGATACTTTTAATTTGTATTTAAATACCCCAGTACCTAATTGTTCTGAAAAATTACAAGTTCATAACAATAATGTGTTCTTATTTAAAAAATAACTTGAATCTTAGTTACCAATCATCGTTAAATCTGAGATACCAATCATCGTCAAATCTGAGATACCAATCATCGTCAAATTTGAGATACCAATCATCGTCATAATAGAAATCACATAACAGTTTACCATCGCTATTATTTAGCATAAAATGTAATTTTTTTTTTCTACTAAAGGATGTCTTGTAAGCAAATGATTGCTTTATAAAGGATGTCCAGCGGAAAATATTCTAGTTTAAAGCGTTGGTTCACTGGCAGCAATTTCACGGCGGATATTTTCTTGTAGGACCGAACTTGAGTCACATGTTCTGGCGTCGCTGCTGACGTTGATGGTCTCGGAAGAGTTTGGTTAACCATTGTCTCTTCTTGTCTGAACTTTTGAACCCGACACCGGATAAGTTGCGTGCTCGGCCCATCACTTACTCGTCGAATATTAAAGTGAGTACAAAAGCGCGCTGGGCACGAACCAATGAATATTGCTCAATCGCGAACGAGAGGCAGTAACGCATTACCGACCAGTGACTCATTGCGACTGGCAAATCAGCAAATCCTCACCCTGATGGTTGACGAGCAATTACAATTTAATCCAAAATTTTTTCCGCTGGACACACTATATTAGTTAGTGATTGTAACAGGTTTAACACTTAATGACCCGGTGCGGTCATGCTGACCGCACGATCGTTGCAGATAGTAGGTTTTGTAGTGCACACGTTAATTTTCATACCGCCTCTGCTTTCTACCTTCGTTACGGAATAAATTTAGTACCGCCACTGTTACCAAAACAACTGCAAGCGGGCATAAATTAAATCTCTGATATTTATAATTTAAAGGCGGTCACTGTGACTGCCAATAGTAGCCGCTACGCGGCCATTGATGACCGCGGGACGGTCAGGGTCTCAATAGAATCTATATTTCAATAATAGAGCTTTCTCCAAAATAAACTACACGTAAATAAAATTATTACATATTTGTAAGTTAGCGAAACGAACAAATGTTTGTAAAACGAATGAAAATGATATCTAGATGATATAAAAGAATCGTGGATAGACAATTTCTAATAAGAAAAATTTTTTCCTTACCAAAGACATATCAATATACGATTTCGCTTAAATATGTTTTTTTTTCTTACTCGTAAAAAAAACAATATATACTTTATTTCAATTTAAATATATATTCAAGTACAGGTATTGAATATAAATCACAAAAAACATTTAAGTAATCTTAAGGTAGAGATGTTAAAGACACGTTCATTTTAGTCATGCTCGCGTCTCATAGACTTGGCCGTTTATCAAGCATAATGACACTATCGATTTATTTTTTTATTTTTTTAGTCACATATAATATGTGTGTTAGGTATATTTTAAACAGATTTTAAAATGTATTTC
This sequence comes from Eubasilissa regina, assembly GCA_022840565.1. Classification (NCBI taxonomy): domain Eukaryota; kingdom Metazoa; phylum Arthropoda; class Insecta; order Trichoptera; family Phryganeidae; genus Eubasilissa; species Eubasilissa regina. The sequence continues at coordinate 5,918,863 of JAINEB010000010.1, forward strand.
GAAACTAGGTAAGCCTGTTTTAGGGTAAATTGGCAAACAAATATTATTTCACAAAACCAAATAACACATTAAAGGCAAAACATAATTAAATATAAAATGAAACAATACAATAAATATAAAATGAAGACATATATAAAATGAGAGAATATAAATACTAATGTACAATATGTATAAATAGAATGTGTTTCGAATTCGTAAAACACACTTTTCGAATCGGCCGCGACCCGTGTTATTGACACAATTCCGCATACAATTCCCATTCATACTTTTCCTCATGTTTGTTTTGTCAGTGTGAATTGTGACTTTAACGTCAGCAGACGTCAACTTGACAGATATTTGTTCGATCTCGACATCGCGATAGCATTCGCGGTGCGGATATTTCAGCTCCAGTGCACCAGCACTGTATTTGGTGATATTGTTTTCGTCACGTATTGTGTGCCGTGGATAAACTTGTGACGTCGCCGTTTTTAAGAGAGATCGAAGATCGGCTCATCCGCGTGCCATTGTGTGATCTCGGCGGCGACTAGAGGGATAAAGAAGGCGTCATACACAAGGAAAGGAGAGCAGTCCTTCCGAATCTCGGTTTCTTTGACTGGAATTCCTATCTCCTCGTCGATCTCATCTTGTACCAAGATTTCCCTACTTCCTTTACCAACCCTGTAGCGATTCTGATTTACGACCAGAATTGTCGTATTTCTTTCCGCGGACGTGCGACCCGGAGATCGTGCAATTCGAATTCGTTAATTTGGATACGATCGATTCTGATTTATAGTTTGAATTCAGAATGTAAGCGCATAGAAGGTAAAAGAAAACATGTAAGATTAAAGATATAATGTAGTGTAATTATAAGAATAATAATATACAACAGTTTTCTGTTAGTATCTGTTCCACCTCATTTTAAAAACCAATTTGAAATGTAATTAAAAAATATATTTGAAAGTGTCCTCCGCTTACTCAAAAATAAACAACCTACAATCATCTATACAGAGAATAGAACACCATTATATTCCTTACCTCTACAATGTCAAGGTAGCTAAAAAAAATAGGTCAGGGATACCTATCATATATATATCGTACTTGTGCTAACTTTCAACATGGTTAATAACACCCCAAGCACTACACATGACGATGTTCCAAACACGATTATTTAATTAATGTATTTATAAAATTAACTCTTTTTGTTAACCCTGCATTACCGACTTTAATTGTACACGTTCATTAAATATATAATAATAATATTTTAGCTTTTACAAAGTTTTTGGAAGCTTCTGACATCGATCCCTGTACTTATGAGGGTAAAAATAAAACATTATGTAGGAATGAGAGTATATAAATGGTTGAAGGAAAATAGGTACCAATATTTAATTTTTCAAACAAAGTATGCATCATGTCATCGCCAATAACCCTAGTAATGCATTAAGTCCCTGCAATGCTGCATTTAGCCTTCATGCTTGTTTGAATTTCACGTTTTTGCTAAGTGCCATGGTTTGTTAATTTTAAAACGGCACTAAATGCCATTGCCTGCTAACATCTATTTGTATGAAAATGGCCGAGAAAGTGACATGCGCGTCAGGTGAGCTCCTCATACAAACGACAAGAAAAAAAGAATATATTGCAAATAAATGAAGAAAAACACAAGGTCTGAAATATATATCAATAGCTAAGAAGATCATTCCAGCAAAAAATCCACCAGTAAACGAGCTATGATTTATTGTCACGGGCTAGTGATGTGCAATACGGCGCATGTTTAGATATATTAATTGATATCTACATTTTAGCTTGGGTTAAGTTTAATTAGTTACTATTTGTAATGGATGAATCGATAATGTAGATATCAATAAATAAATTCATATTGTAATGTTTTTTTTTGGTTGAAGATATTTTTTATTTATTTCGCTACATTCGAAGGATAGAGTAGGAAAGCTAGTAAGATAATATTTGTTAGCGCAATTTAAATGTACTACGCGCGCGTATCTCATTGGATTACAGAAATATGTCTTGTCCCTCTTACTCTTGTCCTATCCTAGTCCCTAGGCACAAAGGAGAAAGAAGAGTCTGCAGTCTGCTGATACTACCGCCCGAGCCACTCCGCTTTTGAAACCGAACACGGTACGTTGCCGTCGCTGTAAATCCGCTTACAACCTCTAACATTAATTACCGCTAATATATAATATTTTACTACCGCTAACATATTTAAAACAGTTACTTTTCTAACGCGAGTGTCATCAATTACGAGACAATTCTGCGTCGCTTGTAAATTGGTGGACCAGGGAGAAACGAACCAGCTTCCAGAGATCGGAGACCCACAAGTAAGTGCCATCCTATCTTTTATCTCCCGATAACCCGCCAACTTTCCAATATTAGTTAGAAGAATGATTGTATTTTATGATTGACCAGGATTTTAATTTGTTCAAATGCTATAAAAAGTGCAAAGAAATAGGAGAAGACCAAAAACAAACATTATTTCGTGAATTTTGTAAGCTTCAGAATAATTAAAAACAAGCTTCATATCTAATGAGCTTAATAAATATAGTACGGATTAAACGAAGGCAAAATTGTATATACAGTGACTCTTAAGAAAGCAAACAATAGTGTACAGTAAGTTACTGTTTGCCAAATGGTTCAGGAGATATACTCCCAGTCTGAAAAAAAATGTTTATAGAGATTTCGCTCTTATAGAAAAAAAGAGAAAGGGTGTGCAGTTCTATGGTGCCTGAAGATTTGACAAAAATGATATAAGAAGCTAGGCCTTTTCGTGTTATTGACATGAAATATACCGATTTCTTGGATCTTCAAGAAGCAGCAGATAGTATAATCAATACTGACTTCTCGAATCTCGAAAACCCGGTGGATAAAAATACGCAGTGGCGACATCCATCAACTTCTCGTCAGAACTACTCTCCACAACGTGGAGCCATGGAGAATAATCTTCCAAGATCTCAAGCGCAAAGAAAAAGGATTTATTTTAAATGGTGCCATACCTAAAACAAGTGCAATACCAAGAGTTCTACACGCAACTCTGCCAATAAAGCTTAGATTTAGGTGGATGTTACTTAACTCACGTCATATTCATACAAAGTGTAAATCTGAATGCAAGGCTATTCGTGTTTTAAAAAATAATTTTAACTTCTAACTTCTAACTATTACTATTCTTAATACTTTTTTCATACAGATTATACTTTGTATGTAGATGACGTCAGTAGTATTTACCTTATGTTATAAAATGAACAAAATTTATCAAAAATTAAATTTAAAAATATGCTTGAAAAACTAAACACAATAACATATGTCTTATAACATTTTTCATATTTGTATGTCTCAGTAAGACAAAATTAAATAGTAAGCAATAAAAATAATGAACATAGACAGGAAAAAGTACCTTAGTTGCACATCATTAGGCCAGTTTGCCGTTTGAAGATGTTCGGAGTACTTAGTTAATGTTAAACTACACAGACAATGAATTTAGTACCTTTCTTAAGAAAGAGTGCTTGGTGTTTAGGACTTGTTAAAAATTTAACTTTCGCAATTTAATTACAGGAAGCACAGAACACTATCACTTTTAGTTTTTATGTAAAAAACAGAGGTGGAATATATAGTACAGATTTTTAAGTATTTTAAAGGAAGTAAGTTTTGTTATAAACTTGCATTCGTTCCCTTTAAAAATATATTATTTGTATCAAAATTGAATAAATTTGATTATTTTATTTTTTATTTTTGTCCTAACGTGTTTTACTCGAAAGTATTTAGGATTCAACCTAACCTAGCCTAACCTAACTTAATCTAACCTAACCTCACGTGTTTTACTCAAAAGTATTTAGGATTCACCGCAATATTAAGTTGATTGGTTTTAAAAATGAAATAATAGATGTATCAATTGGAAAGATTACAGAATAAATGTTCAAAATTTATTGAAAACGTATTCGCTTGCTATAGCAAAAATGATAACGTACTTTTCCCTTATAGGAAAAGGTACACGTTCGAATCCACTTAGCAACTAAATATTTTTCTGTGTATCTTTCTAGTTGACTTATTTAATTTGTATTAAAAATTCGTAACATTTTGTTGTTTATGAATTTTGATTGATAAAAAATATCCAAGTACCTGCATATTTATTGCATATTTTATAGATTTGAAGTGCACTTGTTTAAAATTATTTATTAAAATATTATTCATCGATATGATTAGAGGGTTGCGGTCACTTAAAGATGCATGAAAATTACAAAAATTAAAATGTTAGCTTTTTCTACCAACGCTCGTGATCCTGGGTTAAGGGTTTACAACTTAAAAGAATTGAATACACCGAAAACACAAACATGACTCATTAAACCAAATGTAAAAATACGAAGAAAAACAGAAACACGCCACCACACGAAACGTATAACAACTGAACATAGACAACACGCGATTGAGCTATCATTTTCTGAGCTAGTCTGAGAGATTTTCTTTAATTCGTAAAGAAATATTCAAAAACGTAAAAATATTATCCACCAAACTAAATCAGATTATATCTTCAAATATATCTTTGTTTTCTGTGCGCAGAAAAAGGTCAGACCGTTCATTAACTTAAAATGATATATCATTGTTTTAATTTATGGTCTAGCCTGGTTCCCTTTTTTCATGAAACACCAGCTTTTTTTCAAGTCTAAGTAACTTAATTACTTTGTAATTTTAAATTTGTTTGAAATATACCACGTTAGAAACACCTGTTCTGCCATTACGAATATTTTAAATTGAATTTTAAAATTGTTCTCGCTTAGGCAATTTTACGATATCCAAATCCAATTATAAATTTTACCTTCTTGCTATTTTTAATATCTAAACCGGAATAGTCGAAATATATTTATTTACACATAAGGTAATATTTCATTAATTTAAACAACTAACTTTGTATATTAATTTTCAATGAAATTATAATTTTATTGTGATGTTACAATTTAAGAACATAGTTCCTTGATAATTAAAACAAATTTTATTTATTTATTTAAACCTTTTTTGACATTATATACAATATTTTTAAGGAGAACACATCTTATTGTGAAGTTGCAATTTTACAGAAAAAAGGTCTGTGATATTTTTAATACAAATTAAAAATGTATTATTTAGAAAGATATACATATAAAATCAATTTATCTAAAAAATATTATTGTTGCTACCGGTATTAGAACTCTTCCTATCCTGAGAAATGCATTAACGGATTATGCTACACCAAAACAGTGAGTTGACGACAAATTTTCGAACTTATATGTTGTATTTCAAATTGATACATCTGTTGTTGAATTATTTGAAAGCTATCTTCTTTATATTTACGGAATCTCAAACACCTTTGTATTCAAAGGTGTTTGAGATTCCGTTCGATAAGAGACGCCAGAATTCATTAATAATAAATTTTTTTTATTAATAAGTTGTATTAATATTTCCAAAATTTAATAAAAATCAATTATTTGTTAATTCTGTCATCGCCTATCGGATTTCTCGAAGGTGTTTGAGATTCTGTAAAAATAAAGAGTATGGTTTTCAAATAGTGGAACGACAGATGTATCAATATAAGTTCGAAAATTTGTAGTCAACTCACTGTGTTAGTGTAGTGTAGCATAATCGGTTAATGCATTTTCCCGAATAGGAAGAAATCCATGTTCAAATCCCGGTAGCAACAACAATATTTTTTCGATAAATAAATCTATCTGTCTAATTAATACATTTAATTTGTTATCTTAGTTTTATTAACCACAATTGAGTTTAAAAAACATCTACCGGTTTCGGAAAACACCTTTTCCTTCTTCAGGATGTCATAACTAACTAAAAATATAGCATTGTTTCTTCACCAGAATCTATTTTTAAATTTAAAAAAAAAAAACAATTATTTAAAAAATAAATTTAGTACCTAACTCAAATTGCTGCTCAATACAAATTTAGTCGATTAATTTTAGAATAGGACTCGTAGTTAAATTTAGTTGGCTGTTTAGAATTTCCTGATTACTTTTACATGGTTTATTTATCTCCAACGTTTCCAAATTATTTAATTTGTGACCTACACCGTTTATTTGCAAAATCGACAATCCCAATTTTTTATCAAAACTGTGACTATTTTCTAACAAATGATTAGAAAATTCTGAAAACCCACTATTATTCAAACATCTCAAATGCTCCTTTACTCTTATATTAAAATTTCTACCCGTTTTACCAATATAAAATGCAGCACAATCCTTGCAACTAAGTTTGTAGACGCAAGAATTGTTAAATTTATCATCTTTGTCTTTAGAATTTATGAGTAAATTTCCTATACTATTATTTGTGTAAAATGCTGGTCTAATGTCTTGTGGTAGGTGTTTAGATATTTGTTTAGAAAAGTCTGTTTATACATAAATAACTTTATCAAATATACTTGACGACGATCCTGTTAAAACCCTAATAACCTAAGAACGCGCATTAAAATATGTACACAAATGATTCGTAGTTCGTAGTTTTGATATTGGAGATGTTTACCTCTTCCAGAACACTCAAATTTATTCTCCGCTCTTCCCACATTTTACCAAAGATCTTTCTCATGCATCTCTTGTAGAATTTGATTACATTAAATAGTTCGCGTACGTTTGTCCCAAAAAAGGTCCTGCGGTATCATAACCGGTCGACGCCAAAGTTATCAATGAGGTTAATATAAATTTATTTATTTCAATTGATGAAGGTAATCACAAAGGGTCCCACCCCATCCCGGAATCGTTTTGAGAGTTGTTTACTCTCACTTTGATTCGTGAAATATTTTACAAAATCTTCAAAGCTTTTTTGGTATATATTTTCAAGAACAGTTAGTTACTAAAACCTTGTGGCGCCCATTCATAGTTCATTTTTTTCTTTTTCTTTATTATATGGCACAATTATATATTACATTTGGTCATTAACTGATTAGGTTGTTATTAAGGACAACTCATTCTTATTGTGAAGTTCACATGGTCTGGGATATTTTATATATTAATTAGAAAAATATACGTATAAAATCAATTTAATTGAAAAATAATATTACTATACCTACCAAGATTCCAACCTAGATCTTTTTTCAAACCGGAGAAGGCGCATTATCCAACTATGCTACAGCGACAGTACTTTTGTTACATGTTACCCTTTTAAAATTAATACATCTATCGTTCCATTATTTGAAAGCCATCTTCGTTTTTTAATGTAATATATTTCTAATTCATACATTTAATTGATATAGGTTGGCTCCGGTGTCATCGTATCAGAGCCATACCTGTACAATTTGACGTAAGACTCGTTATCACATTAAATTCGGAAAGCAGCCAGTGAGAAGCTATAGTAGTCATGAACCCCTAAAAAAGGAGGATAAACGTCAAAATAATGTGTTGAAGTTGCAAAACTCGATCACAGTCCTGTAGAAATATACCCTATCCAGGTTGCAAGGGGGTGTGAGGGAGAACCAATGGAACACGCATATTGTTTCAGCAATAATATGAGTGAACCCGCGTAAAGCATAGACCTACCCATTACCCTGGCTACTAGCTGAAATAAATGTGCATTGAACTGAATGCATCTATTTCAAATGCACCAAATTGTACCCTCCTTCTGCCTGGGTCAAATTCTGCATGCATTTATTATTTAGGACACGCGCTAAACAATGAAACCCTGCTCCCCCATCCCTCTAAATATACATTTAAATTATTACGCAATCTGAACTCCGGGCAATGCCGAGAGGGACCCCATAGAAGATAATAAATATTTTAAATATGAATTAAATTAATTAATTAGAAAGATATACATATAAAATCATATTGTTGTTGCACCACCGAGATTCGAACCTGGATCTCTTTCCTAACCGGGGAAGGTTCATTAACTACAGCGACAATATTTTAAGCGACAAATTTTCTAACCTATATGTTACCTTTCTGATATTAATACCTTCAATCATTCCATTATTTGAAAGAGCCGTCTACCTTATTTTTACAGAATCTTAAACCTTTGAGTAATCTGAAAGCAGACGCCAGAATTATCAATTCAATTTTATTAAATTTTGGACACATTGATACAACATTATTATTATAACACATTCTTATTGTGAAGTTGTAATTATTCAGAACAGACGGAATATTTTAATGATAATGCATCTTCCTCGGTTAGAAAAGAGATCCAGGTTCGAATCCAGGTGGCGCAACAACAATATTTTTCGATAAAATTGGTTTTATACGTATATATTTCTAATTAATATATTTAATTCATATTTAAAATATCACAGACTGTCTGTTCTGAATAATTACAACTTCACAATAAGAATGTGTTCTCCTGATAATAAATATAACACGTCCCAGTCAAATATTTAAATTATAGATTTATTAAGGTTAGTGAATTAGAATTGCTTCATATTCGAATGATTAAATCATCTGAAATAATTGATCAACATAACATACTTCATTACAATATGCGCGACATGCATATTCATGTAACATATGTATGTAGATCATACGTTATATTTAGGAAGGCATTAAGATCCGTGCTGTGTTAATGCCGAGATCTCATTGACAATTCCTCCATTGTAATCCCTTATACTGGGGATGATAATTATTATCAAATATCAGATATCGACAACTAGACAGCCACGTAATGTAACGGGGTGGTGGCGATATAATTATACCGCTTCAGGAACCGGGACACATACTACTAATTAATTTATAGTCCTTATGGTACATTCAACTAGAACCTCTGATGGGGTGACCATCGTTTCGTTAATATATTTTTATATAGACATACACTTGTATGTAAATTTTTATGGATTGGTGGGAAATAGATCCCGTGGTGGACAATATCAATTCTAGTTATTGATTGTTTGACGCAAACCGATTTGGATTAAAAAAGATGTAAGGAAGAAATAAATCTGGCCTTACTTTGACTCAAATCTCATGGGGAGGCCACTTTACCCTTTCTCGACTCGCACTAAAGGAAGAAAGTTTCGCTGCACTTTGGAGGTGGTCAGATACTGGCGAATTAGGTTTCCCGGTCCAGATTAAATTAAAGCACGGCGATAATATTTATCGGCAGAACCACGCGCGTGTTGATCCTTTGAGACTCGAAATTGCACTCACGCCGTCCTCCGAATGCGACCAGGTGAAAGGTCAGCCAGAAAGAGACGGGTAATACATCGTACGAAGGATATCACAGGTAACATTTGACTTGCGTCAACATGGATAATTCCTAAATATGCTAGAGATATCTAACTACATACAATATTATATTTATTTTATTTATTCAATAGGAGTGCAATTCAAATACTTTGATAATGTTACGTTTTATGTTAAAATAACTACAGATAATTTTATTAACATAACTAAGGCTTTACTTTGACGAGACCGAGCACCGTACCGCGAATTATTCGCACACCTGGTCGAGCGGCAGCCATGTTTTTTAAGACAATTAAGGGATCAGGAAAGACCGAAGACGGATGAATGCATCTTTATCAGGGGTCTTGAGAAAGTTAATGACGGTCCACCCCAAAAAAAAAAAATATTATTAATTACCCACTGTCGGCGTCGGAGCTTTTAGGATAATGACTTATCGTCTAGAAAAGTACGTTTATGAGAGCCACAATTGCCAGTCGCAAGGGTTTTGGATCGCGTACGGGGATCCCTAAAAATAACCGATAATAAACATTGTTTTCTAGGGCCCAGCTCTAAAAATCCATCTAATTCAAGTAGAGGGCAATAAAATGCTTCGAAAGTTTAAAAAAAATCTTAAGGCCATCTGCGAAGATTTTATCATTCGGCTTTCAAGCAATAAAATGCCCCGTCTGAGAATAATTGTAAGCCCACCGTGCTTAGGCGCATTTTCAGAATACCGGCTAGACCTACGTATTAGATTTTTTTTAAATATATTTTTATAAAAATATAATAATAGGCTACGATGTTTATATATGTGACCGACTTGTCCTTATAATCTACATACTTAGTTAAATTAAACAAATTCTTTCATCACAGGTAAATGTAAAGGTGTAATGTTTTGAGTAGCTTGTTGGTGTAGTGGTCAAGACGTTGGCCTAGTGATCTAGTGGTCGGGAGTTCGCGCCTCGTTCCAGGACACCATCAAGTTAGTCCTATTTTCATAGCACAAGCATTTAGCTTAGTTTGAAAATAGTAAGAATATTGATGTGACATGTATTCCGTGTACGCATCTTTATTTAAAAAAAAAAAAAAAAATGTACATTGTGTCGCACTTTTTTTATATTTAAGAAAATTAATAAATCGTCAATTACTTATGACATAGAAATGTATGAATAGTGTTAAGCGGATATGGAAGAAGATTATTGTAATTGCGCTGTCCGAAGAATGACAGTCTAAGACAAGTCATAAATTTTAGGCCTACGCGTGTCAGCGCAGCACCCAAACCACGGGCGACTGAAAAAACGACGGAAGGCGTGGGGGGAATGGCCGCCGTTGACAGCCAATGGCAGAACCCTGTAGCCACAGAGCAAGAACGCTACCCAATCACCATTTAAAGGATGTCCCGAAGGATGTGTTGAGGACACGCCTTGAGCTCCGAGGCGTTTAAAAGGCCAGACACAACGTTGATGAAAGTTGTTAATCTTCACCAGTCGAACCATATGGAATCGAACTAAGAAGTGAGATCGGGAGTCAGATCGAGGAAAACAGATCGATTCAGATACATTTCGAGAGTTCAATTTAGATTCGAAATCGGACAGTTAACATTCATCAGTTGAATTCTGGAGGCTGAGTTAAACAGTTAAATTTTCGCAGTGGAATCGGAAATTGAGAGTAGTTCTGAGCTGAAAATTAAATTTACAATTCAGAGCGAGTGTATTTTCAAGACCAAGAAAGTGGAGTCGATTTTAGAAGTGAGTAGTCACTATCAGCCATCGGACGGCTGCACCAGGATGAACAACCGAAACAAGGAAGCAGAACGAAGAACAAGGTCAGAGGCACTTGACTAAGCTCGAACCGAAGCTACCGGTTGCCAGTGGTGCAGAAGATCAGAAGGAACGGGCACCGACGCCCACGAAGACGGGGACGAAGCAATGGTAGCCGACCACCACAACATTGACGACTAAGGAGATCCACCATCGACGAAGAAGTGTAGTCAAAGGATCAACACCGACAGCATCAAGGGTAAACATGACGGCGATCTAACCCCGTCTGTCCACTTCTTCTTCTCTCTCAGAAAGGGTAGTTAGCTAGATTTTAAGATTATGCTAAGATTTTTTTTATTATTTTTTTATTAGTAGATTATTATTAATTATTAGTAGAATCAGGTAGACTGTTAGATTAAGATTTTACCTAAGGTTTTTGGTCAATGTATAATATAATAGTTGCGTATTAATTTACATCCTCGATTATATTCTAATTGCGCAAAGACGAAAGCGCAACTTCATATCAACATGATTAGTTAAATCTATGGAGAGTAAAGATTGAATGTTGAAGATGTTGAAGAATCTACTTATGCGTGAGTGGTGGGTGCCAGAAAAATCACCCATTACTCATTGTGTCTATGGTGGATGATCGCGGAGTGCAATGTATAAGAATGTGTGGCCAAAAATACAGTTGATAGATTTAGAGACATGATAAAAACGATATTTTCGTACCCCTAATATCAAAAAAATATTCGGTACAAGATCATAGTATGTAATATGAACGTGCAAGATACACTATGTCGTCAACGTGCATGTAAAAAAATTACCTTTAAAATAAAAAGGTTACATATTTACTATGTAACATAAGTTTAAGCAACATACAAGTTTTGTTTGAGTTTAACCGATGAGTTAAGGCATAATACTACTACTACTACGAATTATGTCTGTGCAATATAAACACCACTTCTGGGGTTTATTCCCAACTACTTCGTTGCCTTAAGGCAAGTTTAAGACAAGACAACCGGGCAGGCAACAACAATTGATTTTTCAGCATGATTATGTCCATCCGCGTACTGCAACATTATAAAAGACAAGAGATTTTTTGGGAGGTTATTCTACATCCGTCTTAACCGATGATCTCTAAGGTATGTTATTTAATAAAGACGCTACTCTTCAATATTGGCTTTACGACTTCTTCACCTTCAAACTGCAGAACTGCCAGAACGCAGGTAGTCAATTGAGAAAATTATATTATGTAGTTTAGAAACAAAATAAAAATAATAATATAAACAAAAATTGACACTCCAGTATAATGTTTTTAAAATTTTCCCAATAATTTAAAAGCGTCAGATGCAAAACTGATATTTGATTAATATTCAATGTACGAAAATATTAAAATAAACCTGGCAAATATGTCAAGAGGCTGTGGTATAAAAACATCCATCGCCTGGGGATTTTTGAATGGGTGGTATACATGGCTTTCTGCTCAGCTCAGAAATGTACACTGTGAATGTTAACATTTAGAGCTCGGTGGATCAAAAAACCAAACAAGTCCGGCGGTGGTGGGTCATTTTAGACCCACTCCAAGTTTTTTTGGTAGATTTTTTATAGATATATTATTTTAAATACGATTTACTAAAATAGTATTATGTGTCGTAATCTTTCTAATAAAAAATCAATGTTTTTATAAAAAATATTACGAATAATGTACGTATTTTTGCGCATTGACAAACGGCCTGTTCGGACCAAATACAAGCATCCTCTGAATACGTGATCTTCTCGTTCGCTCGACTACCTGCCGGTGTATCAATGATTATATTTATTTTATGTTCTTTGAGTAAATGATTTTTAAAATATAATTATTTTTTACTTTTCACACAAACATAATAAAAATAATTTTAACAAAATATTTGTAGAAGTGAAATAAAAATACCATAAATAAAATATTTAAAAATTGTCGGGCTTACATCCTCACCCCTTCTAAACTGTGTAGAAGTCGCTTTTTGTCGCTTAAATATTTTTAATGAGAACACATTCTTATTGTGAAGTTATTATTATTCAGAATATACGTCTGTGATGTTTTAAATACTAATCAAATAATGGAACGACAGATGTATTAATTTTAAAAAGTGTAACGTATTGGTTCAAAAAATTTTGTCATGAAATATACTGGTTATAACGCGATTGGTAGTGTACTTCCCTGGATTGTAAATAAAGATCCAGGTTTGAATCCCGGCAGCGCAAAAACAATATTTTTCGACAAAATTGATTTTATATGTTTATAATTATTTATAATTAATACATTTAATTAGTACTTAAATATTTTTCAACAATGATGTATTTTTAAAAAACATTTATAATTAACAACAGCAACAAACATATTGTAAAGCCGACATAGGTCCAGGTAGGGTAGTAAAACTTCACATTTTAATGATGACGCTTTCTAGGGAAATACGTATATTATCTCTAGATGAAAATAAATCAAAACAAAATAAACATGTATTCAATAATCGGACTGGATCATAAAACACAGAGATCTGGAAACCTCCACGGAATGTTGGAAAGAAGAGTAATAAAGGCATTTTCAAAAATGCTCAAAAGGTTGACAATATATGATTAAGCGTGAGCGGTGAGAGGTAATCCTATAAAAGCGACCGCCTTAGGTCAGTTTTTGTGGGTTTTTTCACATTTTTATCAATAACTCATTTGAATCTGGTCCAATAATATTCATTTGTATCTCAAATTATTTGAAAATGTTTAATAAAAGATTAGCTAGAAGAAAAACAGTATTAAAGGAATATATTTGGCGTAATTCACACTTTTACAAACAGCCGGGTCAGATCTGACCCATCACCGCAGAGTACGTGTTAATAAATACTGCGTTTGTGAGGGAGAGGAATTATATTCTTCTCTACAAACCTACCCTGTCACTATCATGTTAGAATGATAGTGACAGGGTAGGTATACATATATACTGAACCAAGTGAATAAGAGGTCAGTACGTATATTGCGCAAGTATTACTCGTCATACGTAACTCTATTTTTACTTTAATTAAATGAGACGCGCAATGTAATAATGTAATGAATGATAATATTTTTTTGAGTTTGTGATAATAGGATAAATTATATTTTTGGGTACCCTGACTGCTACACTAGTATTTTACTGTATTAATGCAGATAACGCTTTTTCGGCATAGTAAATAAAGTGTAATGTTCTATATACAATATATATATATATATATATATATATATATATATATATATATATATATATATAAGAGTAAAAGTTAGATAGCATATAAATGCAATGTTCTATTAATAAAAAAAAAAAGAGTATGTAAAGTAAGAGAAAATGATATACAAAATAGCAGATAAGCAATCGGCTCAACTGATTGCTTACCGCTAGACCCTGCGGGTGGCTATTGTGGCCGCTGCGCGGTTAGGGTCTCATCGGCTATGGTCGATTGATTTCTGCAATTTTTCTGCAATCAGCTCTAACTGATATTACATAGCATGCTGTATGGCTATCTCTTGCATTGTATAAACTGTGTTTTAACATATTAACTTTTAAAAATAATATATCCACTTAAAACATTCTTGAAAAATACGAATAAAACATTCTACCATAATTTGACAGTTCTATCATAGATAAGAAACCGACCGTATAGTGACCATCAGACGTAGATAACATGATGACAGGTGCTCAATATACTTGCTAGCCGTCATACGAATTCGCGGTTACATATTTATGTACTGTTATTGAATATATAAAAGAGAAAACATTTAACTTATTAATAAACCTTACTATAAAAAACAAGTTCGTTTTTGCTCTTCTGGCGTCTCAGAGACCTGGTCATTTAATCAAGCATTATATAGCCATAATGACACTATATCCTAGACATTCTAGACATCGTGGATAATGTTGAATAAACAAAAAAAGAGTAATTGTAACTTTAATATAAAAAGAGTTAAAAAAAGTTTAGTTAAATTCAATTTAGTTCATTAAAATATTGTTTTTTCTTGTACGTATCAGACACTGTTATATATCACCCCTACAATTAAAACGTGTGGAGATATATTGTTTCCACTATCATCATTACCACCGACGATCTTGAACGTACCCAGTACCGACGTCGGTGCCAATACTAATGCGCCTGGCCAGGTTTCGGGTCTCACTCTTCTCGCCACCAGATAACGTCTCCAGAAAACTTATTTGTAACTCTTCATATATAGATACTAGTATAGCAGAGAGGATAGAGCGCCACACTCTTCTGTCCTGATACACAATTCTCGCCTCATCCACATTCATACATCTTCTCATACAAGCTCGCCGATTGTTAAGGCTTCTAGCAGAACCATCCTCCATTATCTGGTTTACCCGGTCGTCCTTCCGCGGACGTCCTCTATTTCTGGTGCCATCAACACTTACGTCATATATCTTTCTTACTATTCTCTCCTCATTCATCCGTTCCATATGACCAAACCATCCAAGTGATCTTTTCTTAATCTTACTCATCATACTGACATCAGCTTTACATTCTTTCCTTATTTCTTCATTCTTCACTCTGTCATAAATAAATTTGCCACAAATAGGTCTAAGTGATCTCATTTCCATTGCATTCAGCCTACTTTCGTTCCTTTTCTGCCAGCTCCAGGCCTCACTTCCATACATCAGCTTCGGTACCAGGATTCCATTGTGCACCGCTAGTCTTGCCTCGGTTGAAAAATTCCCGTTAGTTATAATTCCATTCAAAGCGCCGTTCACTTTATTTCTTGCAGTCACCCTTCTTTCGATATCACTCTTAGCCTTCTCATTTCTATTTAACATACTTCCCAAATACACAAACTCGTCTACTAGTTCCAACCATTCATTACCTCCAAATATTTATCACGGTGTCTTGCTTTCCTCCTTCTCGAATATCATCACTTTCGACTTGTTAACATTCATCATGAGGTCGCTTTCCTTGCATACATCGTACATTCTACTCACTAGACTCTGTAATTCTTGTTTATTATTCGCCATTAATACTGCATCATCTGCGTACAATACACAGCATACAATCAAATCGCCCATTTTTGCTCCTACATTCATACATTCCAGTTCTTTCACACATTTATCCATATACAAGTTGAACAGCCATGGAGACATTACACAACCCTGCTAGATAC
Source organism: Eubasilissa regina (assembly GCA_022840565.1). Classification (NCBI taxonomy): domain Eukaryota; kingdom Metazoa; phylum Arthropoda; class Insecta; order Trichoptera; family Phryganeidae; genus Eubasilissa; species Eubasilissa regina. Next base: position 5,934,893 of record JAINEB010000010.1, read on the forward strand.
CCTTTGTAATATCAAACCATGGTGTTAGTGCTCTATTGATTCTTACACACGTAGAACTTCCTTCGTACAGTTTAACCTTTTATCAAAATCTGTAACCTATGCTTTACAATAAACTTAGTTTTGGTTAGTTAATTTGACATTTTAAGGAAGAAAATTGCGTATTTTGAAACCGGTTGATGTTTTAAATTACTAATTAAATTGTTATTATAAATAAAGTTAAATAGTCTATAAAAAATTAACACAAAATTGAATAAAATATTAATAAAGTAATAATAAAAAGTTCAATTTGCAAATGTTAAAAATATTTGTTGCTAATTTCACATCGGTTTTTATTAATTTTAATAAAGATTATTTAAAACATTAGTTGTAAACACTTTAATTTAATTTAATACACCAACCGATTTCAGAAAATTTTACCAATATATAAAGCAGTACAATTTTTACAGCTAAGTTTATACACACTGCAATTATTAAATTTATCGCCATTGTTTTTGGAATTTATGAGTAATTTTATTATAAACTATAGTTTCATGTAGTATTTTGCAAGTATAGTTTTAAATATGAATTAAATATATTAATTAGAAAGACATACATACAAAATCAATTTTATCGGTTTGGAAAAAGATTCAGGTTCTTATCCCGGTGGCGCAACAACAATGTTTTTCGATAAAATTGATTTTATATGTATATTTTTCTAATTAATATATAAAATATCACAGACCATGTTCTGAATAATTACAACTTCACAAAAATAATGTATTCTTCTTATAATAAATTTGTATCAATGAATCCAAAATTTTATAAAAATGAATTGATAATTCTGGGGTCTGCTATCAGATTACTCAAAGGCATTTGAGATTCCATTAAAATTAGATAGATGGCTCTTTCAAATAATGGAACGATTAAATGTAATAATATCAAAAAGGTAACACAAAGGTTCGAAAATTTGTCGCATAAATATATCGTCGCTTTAACATAGTTGAATAATCCACCTTCCCGGTTTGGCAATGAGATGCAGGTTCGAATCCCGGTGGCGAAACAACAATATTTTTCTATAAAATTGATTTTATATGTATATCTTTCTAATTAATATTAATTCATATTTAAAATAGAGTTTTAGTTTATTTGACATCCTAAAGAAGGATATTGTATTTTCCGAAAACGATTTGGCGTTTTAAAATATCTCATAAAGTGCTCAATTTTTTTTTTAAATAATCTATATTAAAGTAAACTTTAAATTGTCAGATTTAGTCTGAAAATTTTAAATATGTGTAATAAAAAATGTGACTTAATACCGACTTTCTCTGGGCCTTTTATATTTAGTGACATCTATGTTATAATCGATCCGACGTATGTCTGTGTTCAGTTTTAGATTCCTGTGATTCCACTAATCTCCGTGACTACTTTTAAACACTTGGGACGTGAAAACGAGTTATATTAGGTACTGACCGCATGCAGGCTGTAGTGCAGTCTATATACCCTGCTGTGGGGATGGTCAGCTGTATAATTTATGGCCGTTCTATGCATATGGGAATTGTTTTGGGGATGCATTTATAAATCATTGGATGTATTTCCTCAAACAATATAATTGTGACATTCCCGATCCGGTGTTTCTGATTAAGTGAATTTATGTGTATAATTAATTTACGTACGGGTATTATGCTACAATGATTTTTAAAATAAACTATTATACTTTATTTTTATTTTATATTTTTTATTTAATATCTTAGTTTTATTAACCACTAATTGAGTTTAAAAAACATCAACCGGTTTCGGAAAATACCTTTTCCTTCTTCAGGATGTCATAACTAACTAAAAATATAGCATTGTTTCTTCACCAGAATCTATTTTTAAATTTAAAAAAAAAAAATTTAGTACCTAACTCAAATTGCTGCTCAATAAAAATTTAGTCGAATAATTTTTAGGAAAAAATTTTAGAATAGGACTCGTAGTTAAAATTAGTTGGCTGTTTAGAATTTCCTGATTACTTTTACATGCTTTATTTATCTCCAACGATTCCAAATTATTTAATTTATATGCAACATTGACAATCACAATTTTTTATCAAAACCATGACTATTTTCTATCAAATGATTAGCAAATTCTGAAAACCCACTATTGTTCAAACATCTCAAATGCACCTTTACTCTTATATTAAAATTTCTACCCGTTTTACCAATATAAAATGCAGCACAATCCTTGCAACTAAGTTTATAGACGCCAGAATTGTTAAATTTATCATCTTTGTCTTTAGAATTTATAAGTAAATTTCCTATACTATTATTTGTGTAAAATGCTGGTCTAATGTCTCGTGGTAGGTGTTTAGATATTTATATTTTTTATTTATTTTCTTAGTTTTATTAATATAAATAAGTTTAATATATATTTATATTAAATATTATAAATTATTTATATTTATTTATATATTTAAGTTAATATTGCTAATTTTAAAAGTATGTTTAGATATTTGTTTCGAAAAGCTATTTATGTATAAAATCCTACGCCAATTATCATTATTATCATTATGTTTTATTTGTGATTTATATAAAAACTGATTATTATATTCTTTTAATTTATTTTTTAAAATAGTGTCTATCAAACATGTATTATACCCGTTATTAACTGCTATTTTTTTAATTGTATTTAATTCAATATTGAAATTGGATGTTGACATAGGAATATTGACTAAACGATGTATCATGGAGTGGAACCCTGAATGTTTGTGTGATAAAGGATGATTAGATTCATTTTGTATGATAATATCTGTAAAAGTTGGTTTTCTAAAAATTTTGAACTTAATTTTATTATTATTTTTAATCAATGTTAGATCCAAAAAATTTAGTGTAGAATTATTTTCATTTCTAATGTAAATTGTATTTTATTATTAAAATTAAAATTTTAAAAGTATTATTATACTTTAAATATAACAATACGTCTGTATGTTAAATTTGAGGTTTTTATGGTAGATTTGAAGTTTCTTGGTTATAGAAAATAAATATTTCGTGATTATTCTAGAGCGACTTCTCTTTTCATTCACCTATCTTCGATGAATATTGAGAAATGTTGAGACAACAATTGTCTCGAAACCGCGAAACTTAACCAAGAAACTTCCTTTCCAACACACCATTAGTGTATAGAACTAGTATCTCTTCTGAGCTAGATTTTATTTTTTGTACATTAATGAAACATAACGTGGTAACTCGTGCCATCGTCAAGGCTTTGCTTTAAAAAACACGGTAAAATTGTATATCCTGTTTGCGAGAAATATAAATATCACATTACCGAATTTATTTTTATTTGAAATCAACCCATTACTAATCAATTCTATAATTTGCGTAATACGCTAGTTGCGAGTGAATTTAGCGCCATCTATGGTTTGATTTGTGAAATGCTATTCTTTTCTCAACCTTTTTTGTTTTAATTTCTGTGATCTTCGATATGAATTGGTATTGGTTTTCTTTAGGAAACCATTTACAAAAAATGCAATTTAACATAGAAGAGTTATTAATTCCATACACTAGTGCTTGCAGAAATCTCAAATTAAACATATATACATATATATATATACATACGAGTATGAATGTAGTATATTAGGTATTATGTAATATAGAATGTGTGATGTATGCAAGGAAAACTATATTGTGATGAATATTATCAAATCTAATGTGGTATTTGAGAACGAGCAAAGTAAAACAACGAGCGAAATACTCGTAGGTAATGATTGAGTTTGTGTATTTGAAAAGTTTATTCGATGGGAACGTAAAGGCTGAGAAAAATATCGAAACGAGATTTCTAATGGAAACTTGTTAGCCGAGATAAGACTAGTAGAACTCATTAGGGTGTTAACAATAATATATGGAAGAAAAAGAGAATACCTGATTATAAACATGTGACAAATCCATTTCTGATAGAGTAAAGAAAAAAATTATCAGGAATATTTGAATATATCCAAAAAGCAGTGTTATTAAACAAATATGAGATATCTCATAGATACAAAGCTATTTTTAATTATATTTAATGGAAAATATATTGAAGTATGGGGTAATCACAGGGCTTACGATCTGTCTTCGGCTGGCTTAAATGATCACTTTATATACAACTTTTAAAAAATTTGATAAATATGGTGATTGAGGGGTGAGAATTGGTGAACTTTATATATGTATAAAGTTATCACTTAAGCCAGCCGAAGAGAGGTCGTAAGCCCTGTAATTACCTCATATTTCCATATATGTATTTTCCATTAAATATAATAAAAAATAGCTTTTTGATAATTGTTTAAAAAAATAATTTGTTGATAATATAAAGCTGATCTTAGTCCTGTAAATATGTTTAAAAATTTACTAGAATAGATTTACTAGTCACTGGAACATTTTCCCGTTAGAAGCCTTAACAATTGATTAGCTTGCTCAAAATAATGTATGTATATATGTGGGTGATCAGAGAATTGTGTCAAGTCAAAAGGGCGTGTTGCTCTATCCTATCCATCTACCATGCGGGAAAATAGCATGTTGGTAAATTGGTTAATTATATATTTACTAAAAGGAAATAAATCGGCTACGTCTATTGCTGCTAGTCCCTACGGGCTAACATTATGGCTGCTTCGCTGCGCGGCCAGTGCTTCTATAGAATTTATATTTCAATGCGAAAATTCATTAAATTACTTTAAAGATAGTGCAATGTGCATCTATTGCATCAATATTATATTGCTTTAGCTAAAATATAGATTCCACCACATCCAAAATAGCCACCCGCAGATCTCAACATTCTGCATTCTGTATTGCCTTCCTGAAATTGTACAAACCGTGTTATTACGTATCAACTTTGAAATTTATATATCCACTTAAAGATATTCTTGTAAAAACTGAGATCTTATTTATATAAATGATTATTGAACAAACATAAATATTCATCTGTCATCTCGGGTCGCATTTGACAGTACGGCCATAGTTACGAGAAACCCTTGAGGTGAAAGTTTTTACAAAAATGGCGCTATACAAATTATCCATTATTATAATAATGCGACGCAATCTATGGTGCGAGATGACGGATGCAAATATACTTGGTAGTCGTAAAAATTCGTACAATTTCGCTAATGTATGTTTTTTTCTTATTCGTACACGACATTTCAAATTGATTGAATATATTATATAAACTGAGAAAACATTCAAGTAATCTTAACCTAGAGATATTAAAAAAACGTTTTATGTATTGGTACTTTGGTGAATATGTCGATTTTTTAATTAATATTAATATATTAATATATTAATAGATTAAAGATGGGGAGATGCCATATTTTTAAGGATTTAATTTTTTTAAAACTAAACACACTCATATTTAAATATTAGTTTTTTTATGGTTTCTTACATGTTGTAAATTAATAAAAATAAATGATTTTATAAGACTAAGGGTTATAGAACTTTTTTATACAACTACAAATGTTGAATAATCTTTTGATGCAAATACATTGAAATGATTATTTTAAATCAAAATTTTTGACAGAGTAAATATGAAGATATAATGAAAGATTGTAAAGCTGATGTTAGTATAGTGAGTAAGATTAAGAAAGGATCACTTAGGTGGTTTGGTCATATGAAACGGACAAATGAGGAGAGAATGGTAAGAAGTATATATGACGCAAGTGTTGATGGCACCAGAAATAGAGAACGTCCGCGGAAGACTTGGCATGACTAGGTTAACCAGATACTAGAGGATGGTCCTGTTAGATGCCTTGTGTGAGAAAATATTTTAATGTGGATAAGGCGAGAATTGTGTGGCGCTTTATCCTCTATGTCTACCATGGCGTGATGGTAAGTTCGTTATTTATTATGAAGTTTCAATTTCAGAACGCAGTTATGTGGTACATAACCTGAAACATTATGTTTACAGAATTTATTCTTGTGATAAATTTAATTTTCAGGAAGAATTTTAATATGTGAATATGTGATTGATGAAAGTATCGGGTGTTTTGTCAATTATATGACATCGATTCTTCTATTGTCGTTATGGCATCCAAATACCCGCACAAAATTAATACCCGGTTCTCGGGTATTTTTCATGAAAGAACCGGATACCTGGTTCGGTTCCGGTTCTGCGCAATTTTTTTTTACACTATTATAATTACATTGATCGAGAGTTCAGATTTATATTATAAATGTAAAATTATAGCAAAATGTTTGATTTCAGTATTGCATTCTAATAATATTAGCAGACAAGCAATCGGCGGGCGGCCGATTATAGGCTCATATTGTTTAAACAAAAAGGGGACAATAATAGACAGAAGAGAACTTTTAAATAATATTTTATTGAACAATGGAAACACTTTATGGACTTTGAAGAATTTATTTACATATAAAACACAAAGCCCGACACTGAAAGCAAGGTTATTGTCTGTAAGATCTCCTTTCTTCCCGTCACGGTCTTCTCCTTGTGGGGACACACCGTGTCACCGATTTAACGATACGACCACTGCCCAGTTTGCCACGCCCCGTTCCAGAAGTGAACTCTTCTTCCCGAAGGTCACCCCGATGCCATCCGGTTACTGTGGAGTCCCTCGAGCCCATCTACCATCGCTTACCAGCAGTCTCCCTGCCAGTACCCGCGAACAGTCACGCGCGGGTAGATCGATGCTTCGACCCCTCTAATTCACCACGCCTCATCCACGATTTGTGTTTTATCCTTAATTTCGCCATACCGCCTGGCGAGACGCCGAAACGGCGTTCTACCTCCGGCGCGCGCTCGCTACGAAGTCCCCCGTTCTTCCTCCGACCTCTATCTACACCGGCCGCGCTTACTCGCCTCGGTAGATGGCGCCCTCTATCTTGGCGCGTATATTTGAAATGTCACAATGTTCTATTACATTACCTAAATTTATTAAATACAGTATATACAATGTAGATGCTAAAGTCTTCCTCTATAAGCCTGTGTCATTCAGCATCCGATGCCCTCGTCTAGTTTTAGTAAATATAGCATTTAAATAAACGGTATGCATTGGTTTCTCACAATAGACTTGCGAGCTAGGTCTGGTGTTCAATGTCTACTTAGGGTGGACTTGCGAGTTGAAACGGTTAAAAGCAATATTCCCACGGAAATGAAAGCAGAAATTACCGCACTGCTAATGGATTATTTTTCAGTTGCATTTATTTAACCTTTTCTATACTATCATACATGAACCCCACATATATAGAATTTTAAAATGAAATAAAAAACATAAAAATCATTTAAATGGTTATGGTATTGGTTAAGTAAGAAAATTGACTAAGTTAAGATAATTTTATGCCATTGGTGTTTAAATATGATATCGCGCATATTGGTTGACTCGAATAAAGCGCAATCTCTAAGTACAATTTTCGACTACTTATTGGAGTAGCTTAGCTGGGGACGTATATCAGCAATAACGCGACGAATGCTGACTTACAAGTCGTCTATCGTCTCTGTTTTATAGGCATAGAATAACGATTTTACATATCGTCACAGAAAATAATTCAAAGATGTTAAATCACACATAATTCATTATGGCGCGCGCTGAGTAATATGTTGAAACCACAGCTCTTCCATATTAATGCCATGTCAGTATTCATTCGTACTCAGTCAGTACTCATTCAGATCCTCCTCAGCACTATGCTCCACTGCAGCATCAGTTTATTCGGTGAGCACTGCACGACTTCTCTGCAAATGCATATTATCAACTAGAGTATGCGTGATGTGAAAACGATCCATGGTTTTTCGAATTACTTGCTCGGACGGATGATTATGTCAACCGTAAAACGGAAATTTCGCGTACTGAACCACGATTTTTGAAATATAGTCGTAAATCTATTAACGGTGAAATGGCAAACCAAACTGAGCACAAATCAGCTGTCAGCTGTCGAATTGGCTATCGCTGGAAAAAGTGAAAAATAACGACCCACTAAAATAACAACCTATAGGGTGTCCAGAGAAAAAATTTCAAGATTAAACTGTAATTTCTCGTAAACCATCAGGGTGAAGTAAGTGGGAGGAGTGTTGTTCGACGCGTATTTGTTTGCGGATTTGCCAGTCGCAATTCGTCACTCGTCGAGAGCACACTACGCGTTCGCGATTGGGCAATATTTAAAGTGCAGTGATTCATTGATTCGTGCGCGTCGCGCTTTTTGTACTCACTTTAATATTCGACGAGTAAGTGATGGGTCGAGCACGCAACTTATCTGGTGTTGGGTTCAAAAATTCAGACAAGAAGGGACAAACTTCTCCAGAACCATCAACGTCAGCAACGACGCCAGAACATGTGGCTCAAGTTCGAAGTGAAATAACGCGCAATCCGCGTAAATCAATAAGGAAGATTGCAGCCTGTACTGGAATAAAAAAATCAACAGCACACATGTGTTGAAAAAGAAACTACAGTTACACCCATAAAAACGCTTGGAAAAATATTTTTTACTGACAAAGCACACTTTCATATCGATGTCTATGTTAATAAACAGAACATGATATACTGGTGCATAGAAAACCCAAGGAAACACCATAAAAACGTTTGCATTGTCCAAAAACGACAGTGTGGTGTGCCATTTCTGCCCGAGGGATAATTGGCCCTTATTTTTATAACCTGCGAGAGAGTTACTGCTGACGTGTATTGCCGAATGATCGACAAGTTTTTGGTACCGCAACTGCACAAAACAGAATTTAAGCAAAACGGGACCACTACACACACAGCTAGAGTTTCAATGGAGAAGCTGTGGGGAATTTTTCCTAATAAATTAATCAGCAAGTACGGAGACATACCCTGGGCACCTCGGTCACCAGACCATACACTGTGACTTTTTTTTGTGGATATACCTTAGGTCGAGAGTTTACAGTAATAATTCAAGCTCTACAAGAAAATATCCGCCGTGAAGTTGATGCCATTAAACCAACGCTTTGCTCTCGCGTGTTTGCAAATTTACGATTCCGATTGCAAGAGTATCTTGAGAGAAATGGACCGAATTTAGACGATATTATTTATAAAACGTAAAATCCGCATCGTTAAACTTAATTTTATATAAATGAAATATGAGAATAACATTGTAGCTTTTTTTTAAATTTAATATTAAACATGAACATAAGAAATGTTTCATTAGGATAAATCAAAATTAAAAAAATAAATAAAATAACCGAATACTCATTGAAAATTACCTAGTTCTCGGTTATTTTTAAAACACGCGGCATCTGGTTCTCTGATTCCGGTTCTACTTGGTTTAGAAGCCCTAATTGTAGTCTTATAGAACTTGAAAATTCGTGTCATATACTTATCCCTAGATAATACTATCTGTGTCTAAGCTATCAGAAATTCACTCGCCTCGTGCAGGTTTGTCTTGATACCATCCATTTATCTTCGTCACGGCTTAGTCTAGAGTCTAGCATTATTGGCTTGTGTCAGAGGACGTAGTGCGTGTTGCGGGACTTATCCATTGTTACATTTTACATTGCATACCCGGCCTACGGTAGTAAGCTACTTTTAATATTCACCGGGATACTCTACCAGTTTCCTGTTGCAGATCATCAATCTTTCGAAGCACTCTATTCTCTGAAACTTGCAGCCAGATTTCAAGTACCATGGCGAAAGAAGATAGGTAGTCTATTTACAATTCATCAGCATCATCATTTTTATCTCCTTATCCTAGAAGGGTCGGAGGCCCAAAGTCTCGACAAGGCGCTTCCATTCATTCTTTCCAATTTCACAACAAAATCTAGTCAATTGTATGCTTAAAAATCTATTATTCAGACAAGAATTCATGCGACATATGTAGCGCCTAATTCTAAAACCCCCTAAAATGGATTTCAATTAATTTCAGTTAAATATACAGTTTGGTAGATTATTTGTCAGCCACATGCAGAATACATTGTTTCTTGCAAAAGCCACTTAAATCCATTGATATTGCATGTTCAAAATCACGGTTAGTTCTAGAATACACCAAAGCAAAGAGTATAATTAGCTATTCCCTGTTCTGTACAAGAAACAAAAATCCAGACAAGAGTGGTTCGCTGATCTCAGCTTCTCTCAACTGGCGATGATGATGATGATAATGAAAATGCCTACCGCAGCAGAATACTCTTGTTTTTATTCAAATTCAATACATAGACATTTTGCAAATACCTAAAACTGCGACACCCCGCCGCTTGAGACGTTTTTCTAAGACGTTTTTGTTTTCCTAAATCTATCCCACGGGTTTTTTGGCACCACGCCGATGATTATACTTTTGAATTATTAACACGTATCTTATCGTATCTATTAATATGGTGCCTCCTCGGCGAGTAATTCTGTGCAGTACATTCCCCCTAAAATGAAATCACCCAATCACAACGCTTGTTGATGTTAAAATCCAGTATGACTGCCAGAATGAAACATATAGAAAAATAAATACATTACAGAAACAAATATTTCGTACGTTTGCTTTCAAAATATACGTTTTCATCCACAACTCAAAAACACAAAGTCGTTTTAGAGGGGTTCGGATTCAGGCACTACAAGTGTTTATTCTTAATTACCTTATGTGTAAACGATACCGTTGGTTCGTTCTGTGTAGCGTGACTCAATTCGTGTTATGGTATGCTCATTAAACCTCTTAAAAATGCGTTTACTGTAATGAGACTACCCACTGTACTATACTGTCTCCGAATTCAGTATAACCGGATTGGCGCGATATTGCAGCGCATCTACAATGTTTGCCGAAAGCCGTATACATGGATTATATGGAGTTGCAGGCGTAAAGCTCCGGCTCGAGCTCAGCACCAACTCTCTAGTGCAAGTGGTGCTCTCATGGAAAGCTGGTTCCCTGACCAGAGAATGTAAACGACTTCAGAATAGCTACAGATACAATAATGACCGTAACTGAAGTATAGTATCTATATTTATATATATGTGTGAACTTTTTTTAAATTTATATTATTGTATTTGAATGTATATCTTATTGCTTTTCTTTTCATAACATAAATAATATTTCGTAATTTAAATGTATTATATAATATATATTATCTTTATGGCGAATCGGGTCTTTATAAGAAAAAAGATCATATTGGAATAAATGTATTATTATTATTATCATAAGGTGTAAGGTCGGGATGTCTCAATATATGTCCAAGCTTTTTATTATTTTAAATACTAATTTTTCTTTATTCATCTAAATCATATTATCTTCATTCGTAACTCTAACCACTCAGCTTATTTTGAACATTATTCTATAGATCCACATCTCAAATGCTTCAAGTGTTTTTGCTTCCTGTACTAGTGAATTACTTCGATAGTTTGTTATTGATGCAGGTAGAAAAATCACCACTAACCTTTTATTACGGATGCTGTGTCTGGGTTGTATTGTTCTTCGATCTTGGGTCTCTACGGTATTATTCGACTGGCTGAAACAATTAAGTACCGGAGCCGATCAATAGGCCCTTATCTGGCGGAATAGCACACTGCAATTGTTGCTCCCACAGTGGTTGGACAGCGATTCTCCGGTCACATAAAGCGGGGAGCACACTACATAAACCAATAATAAAGTGCGTAAACACATCCATTCCATATTCCATCTGACCGAAAGCCAAAGTTGAGATCATGACTGCAAAATATTTGGTGCTATGCCTGAAAAAAACCGGTGGTTTGGAGATAAAGAAGTCGTCAATCTAACTTTGAAGAGCAGCAACGTTATTAGAGGAGTTTCTTGGGAGACAGTTAGATAAACGGCGCAAAACATTAATATCTGATAGACCAGAACAAGATATTTTGTGATGTGAGTAAAATGCATATGAGCATTATCATACTGAATAATTACTTGATGACGTATTTATGGTCGTTTTTGTTGTAGCTATATGCGACGGAATTATTGCCACTAAACTGTATTACATTTCTCGAAAGCAATTCATAGCAAATTACTAAATTCATAGTAAATAGTTCTAGTATCCTTCGATGCTTTAACTTCTCGGTTAAACTCGAACAAATGAGATATGTCGAATTGTTCATTTTTTTGTACTCGAGACTCAATTTTTTTCGAAAAAATTCAAGATACTATGGCATTAATATTACATTGATATAATGCATGACAAAAAAATTTAAATTTTGATGGAAGAGTTAAAATACAATTAAATAATAAGACAAAACATTTTGTTTAAACCACTATTTATTAATACATCAACATGTTTCGATACCTTTGGTATCTTTTTTAGAAAAAAATGTCTACTAAAATTAAAAATACAAGCATAGATAAAAACTAAAGTATAAAGTATAAGTGGTGGGTAACTGAATAGGAACAACTATGAAAAAAAAATCAAAGATGACTATTTGAAAAATGATTTGTTTTTTTATAATATTTAGCTTTCTATTAACACTTTTTCTTTTTTTTTTAAATTTAAAATTTTTCTTACTGTAAATTCCTAGTATTTATATGTATAATTTCTAAACCCTTGTTAATGTCAAAATAATGGTTCATTTCCGAAAGGTGATTGGTGAATTCAGAATATTTGTTATTTAGGTATCTCATTTATTAGGTTAGTTTTACTAAATACAACAAAGTTACGTTAGAAGCGTAATATAAAAGTGACATATAAATCTATTACAAGCAAGCAGGAAGAAATAAAAAATGAACAAAATAATAACACCATAAAGAAAAGGGATTTGTCGAAAGAATTTTTTATATTGTTTTCTTGACTTGGCCTGTAAGGGTGGTCGCCCCAAGGCTGGCTGTGCTATCAGTGTAACCCAATATTCGTGTTGTGTTGCATAATTAATTCAATTTAGCCACGACTGAGGGCGAGGGGGTTTTAACTTATTTTTGGTTCGGTTCACGGATAACCGGTACTGACCCACGAGTGATCCTGGGGTCCTGAATTTTGTTGTTTCTCTTATACAATGACTTGGAAAGCAATTAGATTTTAAAGGATCTTTACTCATATTTTCTAGATGTGGATGTTTCTCTCCATTCTTTGCTATATTGTAAATTTGTGTGTAGTTTTTACAGTCAAATTCTTTGAAGATGACGGTTTTGATTTCGTTCAAAGGTGATTTGGTCGAAATTCAACAAGTTACATTATCATCAGCGGGGTGGGTGACACTATATAATGTTACACTTCTGTAATATTATTCATAAAACAACAAAAAATTTATAATGACTTTCATCACTAACATCATCACAATCATCACTAACATCATCACAATCATCACCACCATCGTCATCTTCATCATCACAATCATCACCATCATAGTCATCATCATCATCACAATCATCACCATCATCATCATCATCATCATCACAATCGTCACCATCATCATCATCATCATCATCACAATCATCACCGTCATCATCATCATCACCATCATCGTCATCATCATCATCATCATCACAATCATCAGCATCATCGTCATCATCATCATCACCATCATCATCATCACCATCATCGTCATCATCATCATCACCATCATCGTCATCATCATCATCATCATCACAATCATCAGCATCATCGTCATCATCATCATCACCATCATCGTCATCATCATCATCACCATCATCGTCATAATCATCATCATCATTATACTGACAAGAGTACTGTGATGTTATAAATAAAAATATTTGTAATAAAAAAAAACTCATTCCAGATTTTACGAAAACTCAAAATCTCGACAAGGTGTTTCTATGTTCCTATATTTTGGCGCTGTATCAGTACTTGACCATTTAAGTTTTTTTCAAAAGACTTGGCACGACCAGGTAAACCAGATAAAAGAGGATGGTTCTGTTAGAATCCTTAACAATCGGCGAGCTTGTATGAGAAGATTTATGAATGTGGATGAGGCGACAATTGTGTGTCAGGACAGAAGAGTGTGGCGCTCTATCCTCTCTGCCTACTCTCTATATCTCTAGCGTAGATTTTTGATTTCACTTTGTGTGAATCTAATTTAATTACTTGCTTACTTATCATTACGCCGTTTCTCCGCAGGGGTTGGCAGAGCAGACAGAGTGCCATACTTTTCTGTCCTGACACACAATTCTCGCAACATCCGCATTTATACATCTTTTCACACAAGCTCGACAATTATTGAGGCTTCTAAGATAACCATCCTTCAGTATCTGGTTTATCTGGTCGTGCCAAGTCTTCCGCGGACGTCCTCTACTTTTGGTGCCATCAACGCTTGCGTCATATACATTTCTCACCATTCTCTCCTCATTCATCCGTTCCATTTTTAATTTTACTCACTATACTAATATCAGCTTTTAATTATTTTCTTATTTTTTTCTTTCTTTACTCTGTCATAAATCGATCTGCCACATATATCTCATTTGCATTGCATTTAGTCTACTTTAATTCCTCTTCTCCCAGCTCCAAGCCTCACTTCCACATATCAATTTCGGTATCAGCACTCCATTTTGAACCGCTAGTATTACCTCAGTTAACAAGTTCCGATTAGCTACAGTTCTATTCAAAGCGCCGTTCACTTTATTCCCTGCAGTCATCCTCCTTTCGATATCATTCTCAGCCTTTCCGTTTCTATCAAACACACTTCCCAAATACACAAACGCATTTCCTTGTTCCAAACATTCATTACCTGCAAGTATTTAGCACGGTGTCTCGCTTTCCTCCTTCTCAAATACCATCACTTTCGGCTTGTCGACGTTCATCATAATTTATTTGATTACCTTGTTATACAAAATTGGGCAATGATACATATTTAAAAATAATTTTTATCGTTTTGATAGTTTACTTGAATATCTTTATCGCCTTACGATCATTATTGGTGTGATTTTTCTCTATAGAATTACTACTTACTTAAATCTATATAAAGTCCTCTTAAAAGTTACACATAATTTGATATATATTAAGGTAAAGAACTAAGAAAATAATTTTGTAGATTTTATTATTCAAGCTTTTAAAAAAATGTGTTTTTATCTTAATTTGAGCTTTCTGTAACTGGCAGCTTTCTGCATAACTACGTTCATTTTATAATTTAGAAGAATGAATACTAACAATGTAATTGAGTTAAATATTTTAATTAATTAATATTAAAAGTAAAACGTAGTTTTATAAGCTTAATTAATACTGAAAATTAGCGAATTTTTTATTTATTTCACAGTCCTATTTATTTGTAACATTTTCTATTTTTTCTATGGTGTAGAAACAAGGGATTGATTTTATATGTATATCTTTATAATTAACCCTTCCTAAACCATGCAGTAACACAGGTCTACCGCTATAATTAAACCTGTAATATTTCGGTAAATACATGCAACATGCAGTTCATATTTTAGTTAATTTGAAGGAAAATATTTACGCTTAGAAATGACTGGTTAAAAATCAAATATGTAAGGCGAATCCTGCAAAAATAATTATCTTTCAATTCAATTATTTGTAGCAAGATAGAAAGAAATGACACAATATTTTTACAGTGAAAAGAATAATACACATACGAATACAATGGTGTTTTTTTCTTACTAATTAAAGAAAAATAGGAAGGTTGTATTATACAATGCAACCTCCTATACAGGATTTAATGAATGCTCCGAATTATATATTATTTTTATTTTTAATGCTCAATATTTATTGTAAATTTATGGCCTTAACCATAACCGTAAAAGACTAATAAAACCCTAATTTCTTACGGTAACATGTGTTGACAGCATGGTTGCGTACGAGTCTTTTATATCACGGTGCGGTAACGGTTAATATATTAAATTAGTATTTAAAATATCACAGACCTATGTTCTGAATAATTACAACTTCACAATAATAATGTGTTCTTCTTAATAATAATAATAATCAATTAATAATGAATAATGAATAATTTGTATAGCGCCATTTTCATAAAAACTTTCATCTCAAGGGCACTTTACACATTAATTGTTTATAGTTTTATAATTATTTTTGTTTTTAAAATTAAAAGTTTTTATTTTTACTTATGGAAATTACTTTTTGAAAGGGTGCGTTTTTAGTTTCTTCTTAAATAAAATCTCCGATGCACTGTTTCTTATGACGGAGGGCAAAGAGTTCCACGCTTTTCACTAAATTTAGACTTCTGGCAACGGTTGGTTGTCGGTTCTACAACCCTTCTTGCAGCTGAAGTAAAGGCTGACCTGAGAGTTTGATGTCTATCATTCAAATTGTCTGGCATACAAAGTTTTTCAAGATACAGAGGCGCCATGTTGTGTGTCGCCTTATACATCTCAATTTAAATTCAACTCTTTCAGAGAATTGTAGCCAATGTAGCTGATGTAAAAGGGATGTTATTTTAGAGAATTTGAAAACTTCATATATAATCTATCTGGCTGAAACATTGGCAGGCCAGCATAGGTGCTGTTACAATAGTCCACACGTGACACCACAATGAGTAGACGGGCTGCTTCAAGGGGAAGATGTCTCCGAATACTTTTAATCTATCTCAGTTGATGTCAGCATGCACTGACAGTTTTACTGATTTGTGTATTCATTGAAAGATCTGAATCAATGTGCACGCCCAACATCTTAACTCCAGATTTAGCATTCGCAGACATTGATATTCTCATTTGATAAAAAAAAAATTGTGTGCCATTCACCCCTTAATCAATACTTTACATTTGCATAAAGCCATCCATAACGACACCCTTTCAATAATTTTTTTATTAAATCGCATTCAGCAGTTTCTATGCAAATATAGCTTTTGAGTAGCTTGTTGGTGTAGTGGTCAAGACGTTGGCCTAGTGATCTAGTGGTCGAGGGTTCGCGCCTCGTTCCAGGACACCAGAAAAGTTAGTCCTATTTTCATAGCACAAGCATTTAGCTTAGTTTTAAAATAGTAAGCATATTGATATGACATGTATTTCGTGTACGCATCTCTATTTAAAAAAAAAAAAAAAACAATATTACTCAAATATTTAAGTGGTACAATTTCAATCTCAGTTTCAAAAATATTAATCAGATGTTGTATTGTTTGTCTACGCTGGTGCGAAATTCTGTATAATGCCACGCGAAATAAAATATCAATTTAGGAATTCCCCTTTTAATGGATATTTCCTACGGGGAATTAAAATTTTAACTTACGGCTGCCGGCGTTGCGGGGGATGGGGGATGGTAATTTATATATTCGCGGGACGGACGCGAATGGGTGAGCAAGTTTGTACGCACGAGGAAACTGAATTAATTATTAGATTTATTGATTCGTTAATATATTACGAAGGTTTACTAATTTATATTTTAATGCGATCGATGAACGCCTACATCGAGGCTCGAAAATACGTAAATAATTTAAATGTACGAACATACAGGAAACCATATCGGTCGGATAGATAAATTCAAAACATGTGTTTAATATTTAAACGTGTAACTTTGTGTGTGGAAATTTTAAATAAATAATAATAAATGTAAAGTAAAACGCTGTTGTCTATAGAACAGACTATATTTATTTGCTTTCTGTATTCTCCGTATTCTGTTTTCAGCTTCTGGTTTCGTCAATCTTCGTAAACTCGTGCGGTGCGATGATTTTGTACAATTAAATACAAAACGTTAATGTAGTAAAAGGATGCGTGATGGTAGGTAGATGATAAATGACATTAAATAAGAACGACGATTTTTGTCACAGAGGGCCGTCTTAAATTTAAGATCTACGAAAATTGGCCTTTAAAACTATGTATTTTACACGTTAGAAATGAAGATTATAGAATTCTTAGATTATAGATTATAGACATCTTCAATAATGGCACAATCAGTGCAGTTATATTACGCCTGTTGCATACAAGTATAGATGTCGGAAGAATCTCAGGACAGGGAAGGAATTTGGCACTCACTACAATCCGGATTCTGCTGACACCTCAAATATGTGGACTGTATATTGTTTAACTCACTATATATGTCAAGGTTTCCCACAAAGTATAGACGCGAAGTCTCGTAATTAGCGCAACATTGTAAACAATTCCGTACACGTTATAAGTGTACTGGTTTAAGGTCGCCAATCGACTGGTCGGCGGCGTGGCCGTGGTGGGAAGGGAAGGGAAGAAGGCACAGATCATTATTTTCGTTCAATAATTATCATATTTATACACACATAAATATAAGTCCCAAATAACACCGGAGTTTCTTCGTCGCACCTGATCAGAATATGGATCACATTTTGGACGATCCAAGCTCCAGCAACGCCTCGCTGGATAACATAAATTGAATATAATTGATATCGATTGAGCAAAAGTGGTTGATGTCTCATTTTGAAGTATTGGTACAAGTTTTCGAGCCTCGGTCCCAAAACCCCTTCACAGCTCTTAAATCCTCACGTCTCTATGTAATAATTAGACGGACCATTCTCCATGACAGTCAACTTAAATCAGTACATAATAATTAGACGGACCATTCTCCACGACAGTCAACTTGAATCAGTACAAATCAATGAAACCGGGGCACTCCTTCCGTATCTTTTAATTGTCAACAGCCGCCATGCACCAACAAAAAGATACATATGTCCAAAAAAAAAACCTTTAAATGACACAAACTAGATAATTAACATTGGACAAATCCATCAAAATGACACAAACTAGATGATTAACATGACACAAATGCATCAGAATGACACAAACTGGATAATTAAACACGGCACAAATGCATCAGAATGGCACAAACTAGATAATTAACACGGCACAAATGCACCAAAGACCCAATGTGATAATATTTACCGTTTTAAATCGTTTGGAACTACATTTATCTGATTTTTATAGAGCTATACCAAATGGCGTGTCCCGTCCACTGTAACCACAGAGAAAAAATGTGACCACAGATCGTCAGCCAGTGTTGTCGGCCGGGAGAGTTTCTACCATAAATTTCGCGTTAAGGTAAGGTACATCATGTTATAATGGTTAAAAAAACATACTACAAATTTAAATATATTTATGTATATATTTATACATTGTAACATTGGCAACATAAAAAAATAAACAAAAATAATAACACACAGGTAGAAGTAGCAAAAACATAATATATAATATAACATAATATATCTGATAGTTGATTGCAAACTCTTGAGATCAGTGTACTTTGCACTGTGCTACTCTTTAATTAATTATGCTATTTTAGTTTGGGGAGGAGCAGCAAAAACAATATTGGAGTCGGCTAAAAAAGCACAAAAAACAATTCTCAAGGTAATAATTGGTCGTCCCTTTAGATATCCATCAGACCTTATATTTAAAGAGTACAATGTCCTTGACATAAGACAAATCTTTATGTTGAGACTCGTTCAATACTTCCATACTAATAACAACTCTCCCCAAGCAATAAATCATGGACACAACACTAGACAAACAACAAACATCTACACACCAGTTCCGAGAGCAACAACGACATTTTATCAAAGATTCTACATGTTCCTAGCTCCGAAACTATACAATACACTCAGTACCAACTGGAAATCGTACAATTCCTGTAAAATTACACAAATATGGACCCAATATATGATTCAATCAGGTAGAGATGAATCAGAAGCATGGATATCCAACAATTTAATATAATGTATACAATTCTTTTACTAATAACTCACTAGTCCTACAACACTCCCACTCCACATATTTTTGTTATATTTTTATTTTAATCTTACTTTTTTATTCATATTTGATTTATTTTTTATTCAAAATAACACCACAACAGCAAGAAGAAAAAAAAACTGGCTACTTTAACACAGACTTTAGTCTAGCAAAGTAGCCAGGACAACGCTGTATATATCAGAGGTGAAGTCTACTCCATCCCACACATTAAACTATGTATTATGTATGTATGTATGTATAAGTAGCAGAAAGGTATATAGAGCGGTACTTGGACCATCGATATTTATTTTATACTCTAATGATATATTTATACTTTAATTAAATTAAATTAATGAAAAAACTTGGACTAAATGTTCATCGATTAAAGAAAAAGACTGTATCAATTACATAGGAATCATAATAGATAACAAAATCAAATGGAAATAACTTATTACTTATCTTACAAACAAAATAACGAAAACTACCTACATATTTTTAAGACTCAGAAACATCTTATCACTTACAAATCTGAAAATAATATATTACGCGTTTGTACAGTCACATTTGCAATACGGTATTATTGGATGGGGAGGAGCATATAAAACTTCAAAATTAGAAATCGTTCAAAAAATGATAATAAAAAATATTCTAAAAAAAAGTCTATCCATGTCGCTTCACAGATTTCAAAGTACCTAAAATAATAGACATAAAAAAAAATCTACAATACAAATTTTAAAAACTAAAAATAAATTAAATTTTAGAAGCGAATTTCGATCTATAAGATTTAAAAACCAAATTGATATTACAAAACTAAAATATACCGCAACCCAAAATCACTATATTTATCAAGGCATCAAATTTTTTAACAATCTCCTCATCACAATTAGAAAAATTACGTACTACTACAAATTTGTATCTGAAGTAAAAAAATATGTACACAGACTAACTGAAACAAATTATCGTATATACTCCTTCTCTATACACGAGTCTTACTCTCACAGGGAAGAAATAAATATTAAAAGAAATTTATATATATATATATATATATCCTACTGATTATTCTAAAAATGTATTACATTTTCAAATATTAAAATTAAAAAATAATATTCATTCATATATACATACAATAATAACATTCAACATCTTTATTTTTTAAGAATACAAATAGCAGAATTTATTTTGTGTTGTAAAATGATGTAAATTTTGAGTGCCAGGTAAGGTAGGCTTTTATAAAAAAAATTGATTTATAAACCTACAGGGTAAATATTATTTTAGGAGAACACATTCTCATTGTGAAGTTGTAATTATTCAGAACATAAGTCGGTGATTTTTTAAATATTAATTAAATATATTAATTAGAAAGATATACATATAAAATCAATTCTATAGAAAAATATTATTGTTGCGCCACCGGGATTCGAACCTGGATCTCTTTCCTAACTGAGGAAGGTGCATTATCCAACTATGCTATAGCTACAATATTTTTAGCGATGAATTTTCGAACCTATATGTTACCATTTTCAAATTAATACATTTAATCGTTTCATTATTTAAAAGAGCTATCTACCTTATTTTTACAGAATCTCAAATACCTTTGAGTAATCTGATAACAGACGCCATATTATTGTGTACATATTAATATCAAAAAGGTAACATACAGGTTCGAAAATTTGTCGCTGTAGCATAGTTAGATAATGCACCTTCCCCGGTTAGGAAAGAGATCCAGGTCCGAGTCCCGGTGACGCAACAACAATATTTTTCGATATTATTGATTTTATATGTATATTTTTCTAATTAATATATTTAATTCATATCTGAATATTGTGTTTCAAACCGATTTTGTTTGACCGTCATATTTGTCAGTCGTAGAGTTGTTGATTACAATTTATTTTGAATAACGTATTGAAGTCATTGGAACACACAAACACATGAACCGGACTTTTGGAAAAAAAACATCATAAGCGACCAGGCTCATTTTGACTTGGCTGGTTCTCCTGGAGTGGAGTCCTGGTACCGACACTGATGTATGGAATCGATACCTGGAGCTGACAGAAGAGGAACGAAAGTATACTGAACGCAGTGGAAATGAAATCACTCAGGCGTATATGTGGCAAGTCTATTTATGACAAAGTAATGAGTGAAGAAATAAGAAAACAATATAAAGCTGATGTTAGTATAGTGAGTAAGATTAAGAAAGGATCACTTAGGTGGTTTGGTCATATAGAACGGATGAACGAGAAGAGAATAGTAAGAAAGATACGTGAGGCAAGTGTTGATGGCACCAGAAATAGAAAATGTCCGTGGAAGACTTGGCATGACCAGATAAACCAGATAATGGAGGATGGTTCTGTTATAAGCCTCAACAATCGGCGAACGTGTATGGGAAGATGTATGAATGTGGATGAAGCGAGAATTGTGTGTCAGGACAGAACAGTGTGGCGCGTGATGATAAGTAAGTAAGTAAGTAAGTAAAGTCGTAAATTGATACACCAACGTCCTTAACATCCACGCAGAGTTATTGTATAGTGTGTTATGTGGGCTGGCGGAGTCATTGGGCCCTATTTCTTTCACTGTGCAAGAGGCAATACTGTAATCATTAATGATGATTCTTATCATCACACGAAATGAAAATACTTATATATTGTAATTGTGCCTTGTATATATATATATATATATTTTTTTTATACACTGAACATTGGTCTTACGTTGGGTTTTACGTTTTACGTTATAATTATATCTTATACATTGAACAGTGCATTTACGTTATAAAGTATATATCTAATCTAATGACATATTGTTTAACTGTTTATATATTTTTTTTTGTACATTAATCATTGCACTTGGCTTACTGCTATACCGGAGGAACACTGTCTGCTATAATACAGTAGATTACTAGTGTAGCAGGCAGGGTACCCAAATATATGTTTTACTTTCTGACTGATATGTTGTGTTTACTTTGCCAAATTTTATATGCATACCCCCGGGGCATTTATCTGATATTTAAAATATTTCGCAACACTCATAGTAATTAACCAGGTGAAAATGTATACTTAATACGTCAGACTGCTAGACATTATTTATTAATATAAGTACATAATACATGTAAAAAGTGAACTTAATAAATGTATTATTATTAATGTTTTACTCTGATATATAAATATAATATCTCAAATATGAACTCTTTATTTAGTATATTTACAGAGATATTCACATAATTAAAGGCAATTTCAACTCAGTTTACGTTATCGGAGAGGAAAGGTTAAATTAACTTAATTAAAACGAGTTGTTGTTCTAGTCATGTAATGGTATATTAGCGTTACGAGGTATCAGATGAAAAATAATTTTTGTACTCAAGTACATTAATTTTAGGCTAATCAAGTGATTTGAATGCTCCATAAAGTGTTAAGTAATTTCTCAATATTTTGTACCTCAAATTTTTAATACCATACATATAAATGTAATATGTATAAAACTTGAACACATTTTACAAAATACATATTTAAACCGGTTATGTTTTCAAATACTCGTAGTTCCGTGATCAGAATGGAAATACATGTATTAACGATTCAAGAGCTTGAAATATGGACTACGAGATGATAACTGATTATATACATTTTTTATGTTTACCATTACACAAGGAAACATCTTCTTTCAAGATGCTGTTTGCTCCTCTATTAGACGCTGAATGAGATGAGAGAAAATAAACGATGCGAGAATTCTGTAAAGGTAATATAATACTGAAAGCTCTTACTCTTAACACAACTTTTTTATACTCACCATCGTTCTTTTGCACATGATATCAATTACTTTTCATTTTATGTATTTATAAACTACTGAACAGCAAGCAATCGGCAATCTTGCTGCTCGGCCCCGCGGGCGGCTATTATGGCAGCTTCGTAACCGATAGTGGCCGATCTATATATTAATATATATTAAATGTATCAATAAGAAAGATATACAGATTAAATAATCGAATCGAAATAAATAAACATCGAACCCCTGTAGCAAGGTTTAACTTTTTGCTAGTTTACAATAAAGGAAAAAAAACGGTAACATGTTTGAGTCTAAATTCAAATATTTTATGTACAACTCAATATATTTATTCCGTTTCATGAAATTTAAAACTCACAACGTGGTTTTCGCTCATAAAAACATCCTCGCGTTTTTCATCCCTTAGTTTGTCGGTCATAAATGTATCGAATTTATTAATAAACCAGATGAAATCCCGTAAATAAAAGCGTATTTTTTTTTCTAAGTAACACACGATAGTTGGTGTGAAACTATCATCTGGTATCGAATTATTTTAATATTTATTTATAAATATATATTTATATATACACCCATTAAATACACAGAAAGTAGGTATATAATTAGGTTGGATACATAAACTAAATAAATACAATTAAAATTGATCAATTAGAAAGATACAAACTGTTATGTTAGAATTTAACCCTTCAAGTTGTACAACTCGCCACGTTTATATGAGGTAAACACTGAATCGCTGATTAGTAGCTCGTTCGGTGTCAACACGTGGGACCGCTCGGCTGACAGCGCCACTTGCGCTCTGAGAGACACGCGAGGCGGCGCGTTGCGCGGCCGCGATCGCAAATCCATTCGTACACGATAGAAGGAATATCAAGGTAAGATTTAGATCTTGTTGACACTAGTGTATCATCTGTAGAATATTGTAGTGTCTGATTTGGTTGGCGTCACGGATAGCTGGGATGTGCGATGGAAGGCAGCCTCGATTTGGGATGGAGGAATCTTCGGCACATCCAGCGTGACGGCCACGATCCCGTGCGATGGAAGATCAAGTGTGTGCAGTAGTTACGGCGCAATCTTACCGTGATGATTTGCCTCGCGTCTTATCCGAGAGGCCTGCCACAGGAATCGTGCTTGCAGGAATCAACGTTGTATTTATTATTGTTTCACATCCTTGTCACGATTTGTGTACAGATACCAGAATGGAGAGATCGAATACTTGATATTTATTTTGTATTAAACAATCTTGCTGTAAAATAACCCTTTTAATAATTATACAACACTGAAATAAATTTACCACAGGTGAAACAAAGATCGTCAGCTGATGGTAAGTGCGCAGAACTTAATTCCAGCCGAACCCATATTTTCATGTCAACCACGTCAATCTAGCCGGTGGCGTTGCCCGGGCGTTCTGCCTACAAGAGCCAGAACCCAATACATTATCGACAAATTTTGAACTTAAATTCTGTAATATTTCAAATTAATACATCTATCCCCAGATAGTAAGAGGTCTTGGTTTGTTTTACGTTTATCTTTCTAATTGATTAATTTAATTTGTATCAATTATGATCATCTTCTTAGTCGTCTGAAATTGTTAAACTTATTAATAATACATACGATGACTGACCTTATATTTCTATACAGAATCATCAATGGTATGATAGACTACCCCCAGGTTGTTGGTCTGCTTGACTTTCACGCACTGTTGACGTCATCGAGACAAAATTCATTGTTTTATTACAGTGGTAATGCCAGAACTCATGCACTAGAGGAATGAATATGCAGAGAAATTATAAAGAATTATATTATATTATTAGAAATATAAAGAATTATTACAATTATGTGTCTCAACCCAACGGTGACGGATAAATTGTTACTTCACATTTTATATTGATTTTTAATTTTGATTATGTAAAAACATGCTGACACTATGAATTTTTTTTTCTTTGCGTATTGCATTTCTGTTGTAATTTTTTATTATTTTACAAATTCTTTTAATGCTTGAATAGGGTGTATATAATAATAAATAAATTTAAAAAATACCACAGAACTATATTGTGAAAAACAGCAACTTCACAATAATAATGTATTATATTTAATTAATTTATACGCTCGAAAAAAGGAAAGGTTAAATTACTTAGAGTTGTATGTCGCCCCAGATAACCTGATAAAGGTGAAATCAAGGAAACTGCAGTGGGCGAGATACTTAGAGAGAATAGATGAGTTTCGTAACATGCACAAAGACTTCTCACAAAAGCCATCAGAATTTAGACCGAGACGTAGACGGGTGAATAATGTCAAGACAGACCTCCAAAGGTATCTCAGTGTCCATAATCAACCATAATGCCAAGGTTGAGGAATGAATAGTACAGATATTGTATAATGTATCCAAACTACGTATTCACAAAAATATACACAAAGAAATGAAATTTTCATTTTGTCATGCAAATGTTCCTACCGTCTTCCAAATTAAAAACCGCGCGGAAGTTCGTAGAATAACGAACTAGTGGAAAATTGTTAATAAATAATACATTTACTAAATTTTTGTTACTTCTATTGAATTGAAAAAAAAAATTGAAACTTAATAATAATAAAGATTTAATAAAACAACTAACCCCGTTCTTAAAAAAATACATTGTAACGCAAATTATATTGTGGACTGATCTATGTTGAAGTTCTCAGCCAGTATTTTAGTGGAATAACCTTTGTCCTCTTTTACAGCCGCCTGAAGGGCCTGCTCAGCAAAGTCGGCAGCAGCAAAAATATTTTTTCAATTAATTTAATTTTCTTGTTTATCTTTCTAATTGATATATTTTATTTGTATTCATATAAATTAAGATATTTATTAAAAAGTACGGAAACGTTGTAAAAAATTTTTCACTTAAATACTTAAAACGAATATTTATTAAGTAAGATTTTTTTATACGTTTCATTTTGTAGTACGGTGAAAGACCCAATATCTGGCACATTAAGGGAAAAAAAACTCAAGTTGTTAAACCTTCCACGGTACTAAAATAGATTAAATGTATTAATTAGAAAGATATATATATATAAAATCAATTGTTACTGGGATTCGAACCTAGATCTCTTTCCAATCCGGGGAAGGTGCATTAATCAACTATGCTAAAGCACACAGTACTTTTGACGACAAATTTTCGCACCTATTTGTTACACTTTTCAAATGAATACATCTATCGTTACATTACTTTAAATCTACTTTGTTTTAACGGAATCTCAAATACATTTGAATAAACCGATAGCAGACGCCAATATTAACTGTTAATTTTTACTAAATTTTAGAGACATTGATACAACTTATATATTATTAAGTAGAACACATTCTTATTGTGATGTAACTATTCAGAACATAGATTTGTCTTATTAATATTAATAAAATGTATTAATTAGACAGATATACATATAAAATCAATTTTATCGAAAAATATTGCTGTTGCTACTGTTGAACCTGGATCTCTTTTCAATAAAATTTATTTTATATGTATATCTTCTAAATTAATACATTTAATTAGTATTTAAAATACTAATTAAATGATGAATAATTACATTACAATAAGAATGTGTTCTCCTTAGTAACTAAAATAGATATTTATTTTATCCAATAAACAAACAATACATTTCTAAAGACTGGTTTAATCAAAAATAAAATAAATAATAGATGTAATGTTTTATTTTTATTTAATAAAAAATATTGTTTATGACACTAATAGCTGGCGTAGCCAAATTCACTTGTCTCCAATGTCTGGCATATATGAAACAAATAACTGGCAGTCGCAGAATATTAATTGTTTAAACAAAAAAACAGATGTACCGATTTATAATAATTATACTAAGGTATGTCAGGGATTCTGTACTAAGTACACATGCCAATACCAAGTATAGACATAGATGAGTTTGTGCTACATCAGAATTTACCCGCAAAATTTTACTAGAGAAATTCACAATTATTTGTTTTCTTCATATTTTAAAAAAGCAAAGTGACCAACTTGCACATGCGTTAGTGAAGAGATATTATTAAATACTAAATTAATGTATTAATTATACATATATACATATAAAATCAATTTTGTCGAAAAATATTGTTTTTGCGTCACCGGGATTCGAACCTGGATCTCTATTTCCAATCCGTAATTATATTTATAATTCTGGTGTCTGCAATCGGTTTACTCAAAGGTATTTGAGATTCTGTAAAAATAATGTTGATGGCTTTCAAAATAATGGAACGACAGGTGTATTAATTTGAAAAATGTAACATATAGGTTCAAAAATTTGTCAAGAAAAATACTGGCGTTATAGCACAAAGGTAGTGCACTTCCCCGGATTGGAAATAGAGATCCAGGTTCGAATCCCGGTGACGCAAAAACAATATTTTTCGACAAAATTGATTTTATATGTATATATTTATAATTAATACATTAATTTAGTATTTAAAATATCACAGACCTATGTTCTGAATCATTACAACTTCACAATAAGAATATGTTTTCCTTAATAGATATTATTATCTATTTAATCAATCATCACTATTTTCAAATTCAGATTCTAAAGTGGATGGAAATTTTTCTTATTTACCAGAATAAATAGTTTTTAAAATGAGAGGATATTTTGAAAGGAAACTTATTTTGGGCCAATGTAGATGATTGAGATGTTGGTATGTTTCTTCCTAAACATTCGACTATCAACTCATCTTCTATTGAAGCTGGTACGTCTACATTTTCATTTAGAGAAATTCCTCAATTTCGTTCGACACAGAATTTTTCGTTAAATCCTCTTTTATGTTGCGCCAAAAAACGAAAAGGGTTATAACCTTCACAGGTCTACTCCAGAAATTTAACAGGACTTCAAAGTAAGTGTGTTGATATTGTTCATTCTACTTATTTCAAACGTTCTTTCAGTGTATCTTGACTGCAATTAATCTCTATTTTATCAAGAAGAACACATTCTTATTGTGAGGTCGTAATTATTCAGAACATAGATCTGTGATATTATAAATACTAATTAAATGTATTAATTAGAAATATATACATATAAAATCAATTTTATCAAAAAATATTGTTGTTGCGACACCGGAATTTGTACCTGGATCTTTTTGAAATAATGGAACGATTAAATGTATTATTATCAAAAAGGTAACATATAGGATCGAAAAATTATCGCTAAAAATATCGTCGCTGTAGCATAGTTGGATAATGCAACAGGTTTGTGATATTTTAAATATGAATTAAATGTATTAATTAGAAAGATGTTCAAATAAAATCAATTTTGTCGAAAAATATTGTTGTCGTGCTACCGGGATTCGAACCTGGATCTCTTTCCAAACCGGGGAAGGTGCATTATCAAACTATACACATATGCTATACGTGTACATATATATATATATCTAATTAATACATTTAATTAGTATTTAAAATCTCATAAAAAATCTCTAAAATTAGTAATTAATTTTGGACCAGTCAAATAAAAAGCAAGTGTACTAGCACATTGTTTTCTTAAGTAGTAAGATTCGTAGTTGATTCTTTACTACATACTTCAGGATATTTGCCTAAAATTTTACTTTGAATTATAGAACATTAAACATTTTTTTATTTTTTTTATTGGGTCATTCCTCTTTTAACAGTTTCTAATAACCTTCTCACATCTTATGGATCATTATTCCCAGTTTTTTTCACCCGGGGAGCCATTCCACAAATAAAAATAAAATATGTTTGAATGCAAACTCCAGCATAACCAATATTGCAATACTCAATACCTGGCAAATAACTTACCCAGTAAGCGGCACCCTATACCTACCTTTAAATATGTGTTGATTGAAGTGAAACTTAAAAGGAAGCGAGAGTAAATCACAAGAACAAATTAGACGTAAATAACTTAGTATATATAAAAAATTAAAACGCCAATGCCCGGCAAGGATGCCAGGTATTGGAACTTCATAATTCTTTGAGAACCATTAACTGGCACTCTCATAACTTAACGAAATTAAAACAAGTACATATTTAAGATATCGTTACCGAAAAAGAAAATAATTAAATAATTAAATGAATATATATGATAATATGTAGAAAAACAACTTTGTTTAAGCCACTATTTATTAATTATTCTACATGTTTCGATACCTATGGTATCTTCTTCAGGAAACAATGTACACTAAAATTAAAAATACAAGCGTAGATAAAATCAAAATTATAAAATGGTGAATAAGTAAGAACTAATATGAAAATTAATTAAAACTAATATAAAAAACAAATTTCAAAGGTGACTATTTGCTAAGAGGATTTGTTTATTTATAATATTTAGCTTTCTATTAACACCTTTTATAATTATTAAAAAAAAAAAATACGACATTTTTTCACAGCACTCAATATTGAAGAATTGAAAGACGCTGTTTCCTGTAACAAAGCTGTAAATCAGCTTTAACAAAAATATTGATATGTAAACAGAACTTGAACGATGTATAGTGTTATTGCAGATAAGATCACATTGTGTGTAATACTTAGTATTTTTATTTATTTTATACGGTGGTACTTGAAGCCCAATAAAATATAAACGTTGGTATTTCCACGAAATTATTAACATCTCAAAATCAACCGCAAATTTCTCCACTCATGAAATATGTAAATATTCAACAATACAACTATATTCATTAGCAAGTCTATGTATCCTGATTAATGGTGAGTAAATGTGGTTGTTCATCGTCACATTCTCGTAATGCCAATAACATATCGTTCGAACGCGATGACGTAGGTGCCGTGATACGTAGGTACATCTTCAAAAAGAGTAGGGCTATCAATTTTGGAATTAATAAGTATTATTAAGATTAATAATTCAACATGAAAACAAGTCCATTAGCAAATCCTTAACACTTACTGCCCGGTGGGTTAAAACAATACGCGTCCGATGGTGTGGTTCATTTTAGACCCACCCATGTTTTCAATTTTTCAATTTTTTTGTGGTAGATTTTCTATAGATATTTAATTTTAAATATGATTTCATTAAATTACATGATGTGCCGTAATGTTTCTGTTAAAAAATTAAAGATAAAATTTAAAAAATATTATGAATAATGTATGTATTATCACACATCAGCAGACGCCCTATACAGTCAAAATACAAACATCCACTAAACATGTAATCTTCTCGTCAGAACCCGAGCAGGTAGTGTCATAAAACTTACAGGTAGGTGCAACACTCTGCAAATAGTTATATTTCTGGTATTGTTTAGGGGCCGCCAGACGAAAATAAGTCAAAACAAATACATGTATGCATGCCTGGTATCCTTTGTCTCCCGCTCAAAATGTTGACAATATATATTTCGGTGTAAACGCTGAGATTCAATCCCGAAAAGTGACTGTTTTTTGAGCGCTTTTTCACATTTTTATCAATAACTCATTTGATTCTCGTTCGATAACATTTATTAGTATCTCAAGTCATTTGGAAATATTTAATAAAAGATTAGCTAAAAGAAAAACAGCATTATACGAATATTTGTAGCGTAATTCATATATTTACAAGCATCCGGGTCAAATTTGACCCTCCACTGCAGAGGATGTGTTAAATAATGCCGAGAATTCAAAATAAGCATTATAAAATGAAATATAAAATAGTTAGTCCACTCACGTGACATTGGATGTAACAAAATGAAATATGGGTTGAATAAAACAATTTTAATGTAATGAAAATAAGGGATTTATTTTCAAAGCTACAAAATTGGCAAATTTTTTCACCCAAGCACAATGGAAATTTATGTTCCTTGAAGATTTTGAATCAGGGACGCGCCCATATGTTCCTTGCGGGATTGAAACGGGACGAAATTAGTGGTCGTTAAAGTTATACGCTTCAGAAATTTTTCATAATTGAATTTTATTGCGGACCCAGAGTACACGAAGGGGTCAAGTTCGAGGGGCGGAAACGGGGGGGAGGGCTCGGGTTCATTATTTTCCGTGTGCGTAGGCAAGTTATATGATCGAAGAACATTTATACAAGTATTACATATGTGCTGATAGCGTGGCCTTTAATTGGGAAAGTTAACTCTCGAATTTGTTCATCTCGCTATCCGATACAGGCTTCGTACAATTAATCCGTAAACTGATATCGCAACCCGTATTTGTTTACTTAGTAATAAAATTGTTTATTTTAGTAAGTCTGACTTTTTTGGGGTGTCAATTTTAGAAAATCAATAAAATAAACAACATACCTTCTTAGGTATCGAACAAAAAAATATATTGGAGTCATATCCGCACGCCCAAAGACATGTCTAAAATATTATTGAAGGACAAATGGTTGAAAGTTTCTTCTCGATGTGTAATACCTGTAAAAAGAAAAAGTGTATGAGTAAAACAATAAAATAAATAATATACTTTCTTAAGTATCAAACCCCAACAATATTTTTGCACACAGATCCAATATGATGATCTTATAATTAATTATTATAATCCGATGTATATTTAAATATTTATTATAGGCAGATGACATTTAGTTTTTACCTCCAAATGTCACCGTACGCCTTTCGTTTCGTCCCGTGGTCATCGTTTTCCGGTGCGTTCCAGTTAAAATTAAGAATATTGATGGAATATTGAATACCGAAGCTCAGAACACGCAGATGGACTTAATCTTGTCACAATATTACCCTACCAGCACGGAAGGGACCTCGAGGGGTCCTGGAATGCGGAAATGACTCATGATGCAACAAACAAACAAACAAATATCAGATATCTCATAGAGACAAAGCTATTTTTAATTATATTTAATGAAATATATATGGAAGTATAGGGTAATGAATCATCAAATTTGGTCTATAGATGACGATGGTGTAGTGGTATTCGAAGCGAGTTCACATACTAACATATATACAACTTTAAAAAAATTAATAAATATGGAGATTGAGGGGTCAGAATTAGTATAGTATGTATATATATATATATATATATATATATATATATATATAAAGTGATCACTTAAACTAGCCAATGACAGGTAATTACCCCATATTCCATATATTTTCCATTAAATATAATAAAAAATAGCTTTGTCTCCATGAGATATTTGATATTTATTTAATAACACTGCCTTTGTAGGTAAAAATGCAGTAATCGTGTGTTCTTGGACATATTCAAATATTGCTGATAGTTATATAACTAAAGACGGGGCATGCGAATCCAAATATCTTAAATTACTCACCCTTCCTTCGAGTCGACACCGTTACATGGTGACATTGTAATATCCGGTATTCCATAAACAAAGATTAAAAGAGCGGTATCGTTTTTCCGTTACCATTAAATAGAGATTTATTGACAGTACTCCTACTTACCATCACTCCGTTTCCTCGCAGGAGTGGGCAGAGAAGATAGAGCGCCACACTCTTCTGCCCTTACACACAATTCCCGCCTCATCCACATTCATATACCTTCTCATACAAGCTTGCTGATTGTTGAGGCTTCTAACAGAACCATCCTCCATTATATGGTTTACCTGGTCGTGTCAAGTCTTCTGCGGACGTCCTCTATTTCTGGTGCCATCAACACTTGCGTCATATATCTTTCTTACCATTCTCTCCTCATTCATCCGTTCCATGTGACCAAACCACCTAAGTTAACCTTTCTTAATCTTGCTCACTATACTAACATCAGCTTTACATTCTTTCCTTATTTCTTCATTCTTTACTCTGTCATAAATAGATTTGCCACAAACACGCCCAAGTGATCTCATTTCCACTGCATTCAGTCTACTTCGTTCCTTTTCTGCCAGCTCCAGGCCTTACTTCCATATATCAGCGTAGGAACAGTACTCACTGCCAACGTCACAATATTTTGGAGATTGTTTTCAACAAGTGATGTGTGTCAAAAATGCATATTTTTTTGTCAGAATGATGCGCAGAATGTTTATATCATTCAAATTTTAAACGTTTAACTATGATAGTCAATTTAACAGGTACAGCAATTTTTTTTTCAATTTTCGTAGAATTGTTTTATTAATGAAAGAATTTTCAATTAGCGTGCCCACCCACTTTTTCACGAGCTAATTATCAGTTAACGTTTGTGTGAATTCCATCGTAATAACGCTCCGATACCGAGTCCATTCCGGGCACACGTACCGTATTATACGTTTATACCTCCGCGGCATGGTATGTCGTGTATGAAACCGTTTCGAATTTCAACAGCGAATTACATAAAACATTTCATTGTTCACGTTTCGCTACAAATGCAAAAAAAAATATATTATTTATTAATGAACTACCTACTTCGTGAAAAGGGTGGTTCGGGGTTACTTTCGGTAGCGGGCTGTATATTTATTTCGGTTACTTTTATTTATTATTATTGTGAAATTGAATACATTATCACGCAATACTTTGATCATGCAAAAGTTACTTTGTATATTAATACTTCACGTGTGTATATTTCCACGAACGTGTTATTTTGATAAGTTTACTCGATGAGATAAGAGAATTGAAAATAATTTTTTTTATTATTAATTAATATTATATTATATATAATATTAATTATTTTTCCTAATACTTCACCTCTTTAGTCAACATATCTATTAACGAACGACAAAACCCCCCCGTTTTTTATGCCTCGCCCCACTAACCGAATAAGTTGGCAACAAAATATTACAATTAGATAAATAATAAGAAAAAAACACTTTGTTTAAACCACTATTTTAAATATATTAATCAGGAAGATATACATATATAATCAATTTTGGCATTTATGGTGGCAGGCCCAAAAGCGTGGAACTCTTTACCCTCCGTCATAAGAAACAGTGCATCAAAAACTTCATTTAAGAAGAGACGAAAAAAGCTCCGTTTCAAAAAATCATTTCCATAACGACCCCTCAGAATGACAAGGTTCCATCTGACCTTGACACTGACTGAAAAGTATTTATGTTGTAAATATGTTGAATTTCAATATATATTTTATTTTGTGCATGCAAATATAACCAGTTTGAAGGCCTTAACTTATTTTTAATATTTTCCAATGACTACTGTGAATTAAAAATTTAAAAAAACATTGTTAATTATCAATAATGATCCATAAATTGAAACAAATAACTGAATCAGTTCGAACTTTCAGCTCTTGTTCTTTCTTTTAATATCCGTTAAATAGAGTTGGTACGTTCTGGAAGAAATAAAGAATAATGCATTTGTAACCCTTTTTATGCAATAACTCAAATTAGCCCAAAATATTAGTTGAAATCTTGTTATTCAAAGGGATCGATAAGTAAAAATAACAAATTTTATAAACAAAGATAATGTATGTTTATAAGCAGTTTATGTGTAAAGCGCCCTTGAGGTGAAAGTTTTCACGAAAATGACGCTATACAAATTATACAATATTTATATTATTAATAATAATATAATCAAATCAGGGTGCATTTTATAGGGAGCAACTTTGAAAAATTTGGTTAAGAATGGTCAAAACGTGTTGAAAAAAGTAAGACACATACAATTTTATATATTTCACTATGTATACAATGCGTTCTTGTTAGTTTAATTGTACTGGTTACGATTTGGAGTGGTGCTGTGAGCTACGCTGCCACGAAGCGTGCATTTTCAAGATGGCTGCTACAATAATTGGTGGTTCGGCGGCAGCTTGCAATGGTTGTTCGTGCGCGTCTTGACACGATGGTGGTGTAAAACCACAAAATGCAGTTTTTTATTCTTACCAGTAAAGTTTCACACAGTATTCACAGTAAAGTTTCTCAAACTACATATTAGTTTGTTAGCATGTATCTCATTCTATTAATAAAAAAAATAATTTATTTTTTTGATTCATAGTACAGTACAGTGTGTTGTTATATTGTTATAATCAGATAACATTGCAGTAAAGTGAAACATGTATTTCGGTACCCTGCCTGCTACACTAGTATCCCACTGTATTATAGCAGACAGTGTCCTTCCGGTATAGTAATAAACAAAGTGTAGTGTTCAATATACTAATAAATATACATAAAGAATAAATCAAGATGCGATTAGATAGCACATAAATACAATGTTCAATGTATATAAAAAGTAAAAAAATATTATACAAAGAGTAAAACAGGATGCAATTAATAGCATATAAATATAAAGTAAAACTTAAAATAAATGTAATGTTCCATTTATAAAAAATTAAAAAACTAAGTAAAGTAAGAGTAAATAAGTAAATAACATACAAACTTATGTAAAATTGTAATGCTCAATATAAAACGATTGAAAAAAGTTCAGTAGAATGGCACTACCATAACTACATAGAAGAAAAATGCAATATTCAATACATAGATACTGTTGTTGTTCAATAACTAGCAATAACGACTTTTCATTAGCGAAGTTAGAATATTTTATAACACATCACCCCTAAATAATTAACTATTAGTAAACAAAATATTCCACTGAAAAAATGTAAAACACGAATTAAAATTTGTTAAAATTTAATTGTGTTAAAACTTTCTGGTTTAAAAAGTGAATATCCTGGCGCTATCTAGCGGGATTCGTTCAAAGTTAAATATAAAAATAAAAATAATAACCGTAAGAAAATTAATGTACAAAAAAAATATGTATAAACAGTTAATCAAGAGATGCAATTAGGAATTTAAATATACTATTGTAGCAGTTTTATTCTCAGGTTTAGACCTTTAAAAGTTCTGGGCGTAATTTCTCCCCATTTCGTGGAGCCAGAACTGAACTTTTCGTGAAAAATATACAAGACTATGGTTGCAATCTTTCATTTTTGCATTTAGACCGTTGTATATTTTTGGTGTATTATTTTTACTTTATAAAGAAGATTTTTAATAATATAGAATCATACAAAAATAAACAATTTTTAAGTTGTTGAAACTAAATTTTGTTATTTTCTGATATACCTATAAAGTAGTGATGAACTCAAAATCACGAACCGTGAGTCAATTAGTGATTGAATATCTGAGAATTTGTGATTTGTGATTCATTTATTTATATTTGGTTGTGAACCGTGATCCGTCGCATGTGCATGTGAAATGAAAATATTTATGTAGAAATGACGTTATAATTCGTGATAAGCGCCATTTGGTAGATTCTGCCAAAATTTGACCCGAAATACTGAAAATTTGACCCGAAAAATAAACTCACATTTTTTCAGGGTTTTCATTAAGTTTGCGATGATATTAAATTAAATATATATGCTAGAATATAATTTTTACGCAAATGAAGTTTACATAATATAAGTAAATAAACCGAAATTTATGTTTTTTTAATTTATTTCGTGTGTTGTGATATCGTGCGGCGCATGCGTGTTAGTAATGAAACTGTGATCACTGTGGTCGCAGTGTTTAATCACTGATATTATCGAATATCAATCACAATCACGCCAGTGAGTCAAGAGTAGCATTTTTTATTATCACTACTATATAAGCACCTGATATTTTTATATGTGACTATTAACCGTTCCATTATGACTGAAAATCTCTACCACCAATCCACATTAATTAAACATATTTAAAAAAACGCATACAGAAAATATACATAGATGAAATTTTGCGACTCATGTAGCGTAATCAGTAAAACTGTCTAGTGACTATAAAATGTTCCGGGTCGAGTATATATCTTTCTAAAGTATTTATCTCAATTTATTATAATTATCACGGAGCGATGTTCTAAAAATCATAGCGCTACAAATATAATGTGATTTTTATAAAAAAATAATGTATTTAAATAAAAATTTTAATTGTTGATAGAAAAAAAAACGATGTCAACATTAATTTAAAGCATCGATTTATAAATTATTAATATTTTTGTGAAAATTTCACTAATTTAATGTGTTTGAATTCAGACTACAATATACGAAATAAATATTTAATTATTAAAGAGAACATATTTTTATTGTGAAGTTGCAGTTTTTCAAAACATAATTCTGTGATATTTTAATTCAAATTAAATGAATTAATAAGTTCTACAGATACAATTAATTTATCATAATATATTGACGAACAACAAAATAAATTGTACTTATAATCGTACTTACGTACAGAGGACTTATTACATTATTTGATAGTATTCTTTTCAACTCTCAGCGCTGTTACTAGTGAGTATGTTTCTGTCTTCACTCGGTCGAACCAATGGGTAGGACCTCTGCCCCTCCCTTTGGACCCTCCACACTGCCAACCACCCCAAGCTCCTTCAGACTATAGTTTTCTTTGGCAAGATGCCAGAAATACTGAAGAAATGTTTTTAATGCTGTGTAAGTTACTTTTTATAAGCAATATTTGTTGGCATTATAATCCGTTTTTTTTTTTATAATTTTAAAACTATGTAAACAACATTAATTTAATATTTAATCTTAATTGAAAATTAGATGCTCTAGTTTAGTGGTAAGACTTTTTTAAGTAAGTTTGTAGAACACCATAATCATATAAACAAGCAAACATTATATAAATTTCAGAATACCAAAAAACTCTTTCTTACCGTATTTTCTTCTTAGATTGTAAAATGATATAGTTGTATTATACAAATTATTGATAATATTAAAATTTCATTAGTGTTCAAAATGAGTTTAATGAATAAAATAAAATTGTATAGCTGTCCTTTTGAACTTGAGCCATATATTCTAGCGTCGCTGCTGACGTTGATAGTCCCGGAGGAGTTTCGTTAACCATTGTCCCTTCTTGTCTGAACTTTTGAACCCAACACCAGATAAGTTGCGTGCTCGGCCCGTCACTTACTCGTCGAATATTAAAGTGAGTACAAAAATCACCGCACTTTAAATATTGCTCAACCGCGAACGCGCGGTGGGCTCCCGACCAGTGACTCATTGCGATTGGTAAATTCGCAAATCACGCGCGTCGAACAATACCCCTTCCCTTCCACTTACCTCACCCTAATGGTTTACGAGCAATTACAATTTAATCTTGAAATTTTTATGCTGGTCACCCTTTATCTGACTAAAATTCTTATCACAGTGAAATTTGAGCACCATATTGGCTATCACTTTATTTACAACGGCCTGGTAAGACAGTTATTGTGAAGTTGCAATTTCAGAATATATTTCTGTGGTATCTAGAATATCCATGTTCGAATCCCAGAAGCTACTAAAATATTTTTTCGATGAACATATAATTAAATTAATCAAATAGAAAGACATACAGAAAAAATCTATATAAGTACCAATACAAAAAATATTTCGTTTACTACCTGGATACAAATACAAAACTTTTCATATTCGAGAAAGATGATTTTTATTAAAAATGGAATCATAAATCTATCAAAAAAATTATAAAATATATGTCATAAATGTTATCGGTTAACATGGCGGAATAGTAACGTGTTATCCCGGATAGGAAAAGTTCCAGGTTCGTATCCCGGTAGGAACCAAAATATTTTGGTTAAGTTGATTAAATTTATTTTTATTAAAAAATATCACTGAACTGTGTTCTGAAATAACAATTACAAAAATGTGTTACAAATAAACGAAATTTATCATATTACAGGGTGAATTCTGTTTCCGACCGATTTTCTTGGGCAGACGTTTATCAGTTTATATTTATTTGGTAGTCGTAGAGAGTAGTAAATTATAATTTATTATAAAGCATTTATCGCCTCAACAACATGTTGAAGTCATGAAAACATTAAAGTGAACCCAAATTTTTGAAAAAACTTATCATGAGCGACGAAGCTCATTTCAGATTTTGTTCAGGACAACACTGTATATATCAGAGGTGAAGTCTACTCCATCCCACACAATAAACTATGAGAATGTCTTATGTTTATTAAGTATCCACCTCTGTTAGAACAAAAATATGTATGTCAATATGTACATAAATAAATACAATTTTAGGGTACTACAAATCCTCAATTGATACACCGACGACCTTTACACTGACGCAGAGTTATATGGAGAGAGTGTATGGTGTGCCATGTGGGCCAACGGAATTATTGGAGCCTATTTTATTCAGATGCAAGAGGCAATACTGCAAAATCTTATTGTAACACATGTGATTTCAACATGACGGTGCCACCTCACACACAGCCCGAGCTACGCTTGAAATTTTAATGAATGAAACAACATCGGCCTGGAACATAATGTTCATCCTGTATATAAATACGGTATTTAATCATAAAAGTATATTTTTTGTGACAAATTGTTCCCATGACGTTTGGAATGGTAAAATTATCAAGTTGTCGAAACAACGATGGGACTTTTCAGATGATTGTCACTTTTTGGCGCGGCGCCCATACATTCCCACCGGGAAACTTATTACATTTTACGTGTGCATTGATCTAAAGTTTTCGTCATTAATCATCCCTTGTTAAATATTTGTAATGAATTAATTAGTGACGTAAGCAAGATGAATGTTTCCAGACTGATAGCAAAGTTACGCTGGATATTTTCTTATTAATTATAATCAAACAAATTATATTATATAACAAGTTTCTGTGTTATTTTAACTTTTTCTTATATATATATATTTTTTTTAATATTGCTCATTATAATTTCCGTTACATGTATTTGTTTACGCGTCTTGTTACTCTGATTAACACCACTGGGTTTCCTGGTTGATTAGATAATACTGTATATGTGTGTGTGAGTGTTGCCGCCTTTTTTGGAGAATGAAAGAAAACGGTAAACGACAAGCGGCGGATCAATTACATCCCGTGCTTCGACCAGTTCAGAGGTACAAATAAATGGTTAGTGCAGTGTTCACGTATCATAATATGTGCCCTTATTGTGAATTTGAAATCTGGAAACCAGCTGTCAACAATATTTTTGTTTTATATTATAATTTTTACATACTAGTCATGTGGTATAGCAACATAAATCAAACATCATAAACTTTGGCCATTAACTCTACCTATAAAAACTCATGTTGCTCTCCCTTTACCGCAACGTTAGTTGCAACCTCCCCACTCTTCTTCTTCTTTCATCAAAACATACTTTGTATCCGAATATTTTTTGTATATTTTTATTATTAGTATCGTATGTTAAATAATTATTATGTTTATTACAATATGTTTTCACTGTCAAAATCCTTTAAAAAAATACACCATCAAAGTCAATTTACCAATTAACTAACTATCTTACCATCACCGGTTTTCCCTTATGGATAGGCAGAAAGAATAGAGCGCCACGGTCTTCTGTTTTGACACACAATTCTCGCCACAACCACATTCATTCATCTTCTCATGCAAGCTCATCGATTGTTGAGGCTTCTAAAAAAACCATCGTCCAGTATCTGGTTTACTTTGTCACGCCAAGTTTTCTGCCGATGTAATCTATTTCTGGTGTCGTCAACACGTGCGACATATTGCAATGTATATCTTTCTTACTTTTCTCTTTCCATATGACCAAACTACTTATTCTAAGATCAGCTTTACATTCTCTCGTAATTTCTTCATTTTTTTTTCTCTACCACAAACAGACCTACCACACGCCTAAGTAAATTAATTTAATTACGTATCTAGTAAAAAATCAAAGAATTATTTTTTTTTTAAATAAAATATAAATGATAATAATTTATAATTATCATTACGAAACATTTCTAGATTAATTTAATCTAATAAGAATAACAAAAACAATATTGCGTTTATTTTATTAATTAATCAATAATTCTACTTCGTACGCCTTACAAACGACATTTCACTTAAACACTCTGTCGCCGTGTAATTAACACTACATACAGACTAGGCAATTTTCCGTCAATAATAAAAGAAAAAAATAATATTTTCAAATGACAAGCATTTACAGACAAAATATAAATACGGAAAGCTCAGTTGATTAGTTGATTAATTTTAAAAAATGGAACATCCAGAGAATAATATGTTTTTATATACAACTATGAACACAAAGTGACAGACGATTATGGATTTATTTTATTTGAAAAGTAATATTATTTGAGTGTGGCTCTTCTTCTACAGGTCTCCACTCTTCTACACTCTCCTCCATTCTTCGACAAATACTCGTATATCCAGCCCGTTGCCATTTGAGTGTACAGATTGTAACTGACGCACAAACGGCGAGAATTATTTTAATCATGATAAGTTATTGTGATATATTGTGTGCATGATATAGAAAATATTGTTTTTTTTTAGTCTTACTATTTTCAAACTAAACTAATCGCTTGTGCTATTAAAATAGGACTTACTTGATGGAGTCCTGGAACGAGGCGCGAACCATCGACTACTAGATCACTAGGCTAGTGCCTTAACCACTACTTTATCAAGATTTATGTTTGCATAATACTGTACACTGTACTATTTTACATCAATATTTAATAATTATATTAAATGACTAAATAAAACGAATTCGATGAATCACATAGATATAGAAGCAAAAAATCTATCTTCTAAAAAAATATAGTTGACACAAGACATTCTCTTGCAGGGAAAATAAGTTACCAAGTAAAATAATTGTTAATAATTTGTGTTAACTTCTACTAGGCGCGTTATTTAAGTAAAAACCATTTTTTTTAATTATTCTAAAATATAATACCGACTCCGAAAATGTCTCTGAACAGAAGCAGTTTCGCTTCTGTTCCTATTTTAAATGAAATAATACCAGGCCTACTCATCGAAGTATAAAACGCGCAAACAAATATTAATATTAAATATATAGTTAACAAACCTATTTAGAATTTCTTTCATCATTAAGTGGTCGTATAGCAAATATTGTAAAAATATTTATAATACATATTACGGGGCACAATTTGGGGGATGAAATAAGTTCACTTTCTGAATTTATCGAGTTAAAGAGAGTAACTTAATTTCCCAATTAAAACGCTCGCAGCGAAGGCTCTATAAACCTTTAACCCCGCCGCGCGT
Source organism: Eubasilissa regina (assembly GCA_022840565.1). NCBI lineage: Eukaryota > Metazoa > Arthropoda > Insecta > Trichoptera > Phryganeidae > Eubasilissa > Eubasilissa regina. Next base: position 5,976,896 of record JAINEB010000010.1, read on the forward strand.
GGGGTATGCGCTACAGCCTACGCTATAGACGGGGCGCGCCCTAGAAAGTTGTGTCGTAGATGCGGCTTGCAGCACTTGGTGATATATGGATGAGGTGTTTCTGAGTTATGTTCCGTTCCTTTGAATAGTATTTGGCTGCCTGGGAGAAAATAAACAAATGGGTTTCTGTTTAAGCATTAATAAGCTCCTGTACACTCCTACGTGAAAAATAGTTTCAACAAAAAATCTTCTCCTTTTACGTAGCTAAAATGTGCGGGTAGTTTTTAAACAAACAATATTCTGAAAATATTAAAAATATTAAGATTTTCGATTCGAGACAATCTCTGAAATATAGATTTTGATTTCTTGGAGACAACTCTCAGTTTTCGTAGTTCACGTGTACACGCCATGTTTGTTACGTCACATTCGTTGTCCGTTTAATATAATATGCCATTATCGTTTGTCAGTTGAGTGATTTTGAATCTTTTTAAGAATAAAACATTGCTGTTTTTCAGAACATAGTTCTGTAGTATTTTTCATACAAATTAAATTAATCAACCAGAAAGATATACAGAAAAAATCTACTTTGTGATCGGGATTTGATCCTGAAATTTTTTATTACCAATTCCGCTTTATCAACCATGTACGTTTACGACAAATTTTTGAGCTGTACCATTTTTAAAAGCAAGATTTTGAATCTCCTTAGCATCAGTTAAAACGGAAAAAAATTTATTTGTAATTTAATGACTCTTATGTTTATGTTTAACGGATCTATGGTAGATTTAGGTGACATGAATGTGCACGTGTTGAATCTCGCTGTTAGATGCTGTTTGAGCTTTTGTCTCTTTTTACCAATTCCTCTCCAGATCAAAATATCAATAAAGACGAATTTTAATTAAATCTCTAAAATTATTTCATTGTATCTCGTTCCTAAAACATGGGCCTTGATAATTTACATTGCTACATTGTTTATAAATGTACACATGTTTAATTTACTTCGACTTCTTCTCCTTTATCGTGCACTCACTGCTGAGCACACGATTCGCCCGATAAAACCTGAATAAAGACTATTAGAAATATTCAATTACATTTAATTTAATTTAAATCAATTTTAAGAATGTTAAAATCTATGATCTCTGTCTATATTTGAGTGTTTGGAAAATAATGACTTAAAAGTATCGATACTTTCAAAATAAGGTCAGGTTGACTGTGTGAGAAGTATATTGGGGTTTGTTGTTATTTCGCAACGCTTCCTCGCAAGCGCTTATTCTTTTCAGCGACCCTCAGAGGGTAGTGCAAGGGGGTAAGTAAATCGGTGTAAACGCGTATATTCGAACATCTGCCAGGCAACTGTGGAAATTTCCCATCACTAAATGTGGCACAAGGTGACTAAAATATTACTATTATGTAGAACACATTCTTATTGTGAAGTTGTAATTATTCAGAACATAGGTCTGCGATATTTTAAATACGGATTGGAAGAGATCCAGGTTCGAATCCCGGTAGCGCAACAACAATATTTTTCGATAAAATTAATTTTATATGTATATCTTTCTAATTAATACATTTAATTTGTATTTAAAATATTATTTATTGGGCACAAAATTGACTGATTTTGTCAAAAATATCTTTACCACACTGTTATGGAAAATACTCACAGTCAACAATAACGATAAAAAATAAACCTACTTAATATGCAATAGAATAATTTAAAAATAAAATTCAGTGCATTAACTCAGCAATAACTAAAATATAAAAATCTATGAATTAAACTTCGAACGATTAATTAATTAATTGAGAGATTATATATTTTTTCGGTGGATAGATATTTTCTTACTTTCGATTAATTTTCTTTATTTTAATTTGCTATTATGAATGTTAACAAGTTGAAAGTGATGGTATTCAGAAGGAGGAAAGCAATACAACGTGCAATGAACGTTTGAAACAACTAGATGAGTTGGCGTATTTGGGAAGTATGTTCGATACAAACGAAAATGCTGAGAATAATATCGAAAAGGGGGTGACTGCAAGTAATAAAATGAACGGCGCTTTGAATGGAATTATAGCTATTGAGAACTTGTCAACTGTGGAAAAACTAGCGGTGCACAATAGAGCTGGCAGAGGAGGAGGAAGAGAAGTTGGCAAATTCATTTATGAGTAAAGAAGGAAGAGATAAGTAAAGAATGTAAAACTGATCTTAGTATAGTGAGTAAGTTTAAGAAATGATCACTTAGGTTGTTTAGTCGTATGGAACGAATGAATGAGGAGAGAATGGTAAGAAATATATTTGAGTTGTATGAGAAAATGTATGAATACGGATGAGGAGAGAATTGTATGTCAGGACAGAAAAGTGTAACGCTCTTTCCTATCTGCCAACCTCCGCGGGTAAAAGGCATGATGGTATGTTAGTAAGTGTGTTAGTAATTTAAATAAATATAAAAAAAAACATTAATCACATCATTCGCTTTACAATGTTACAATAAAGACATTTATTCTCGCGTACCTGCCAAATTTTATTTTTGCGTAGATCACTAGTGACATCTTGTGTTAAAATAATTAATTATTTATATAATAAATATAGAGAAAATACACAAAATCACGCTTTGAAGAGGTGTACAAGAGGGATAGTAATGGGCTTTAAATAACGCAATATCGCTGTTGTAGGTATTTAGTCTGAACGTTTGTTGCTTCCTTAATGATCCAGGTACTGGCATGAAACTTCACTACAGAGATGAGTGTGCTGTCGACCAGATTAGCAATATTGCCTCATGTTGGAACTTTTACATCTATTGTTTATTAACGATTCATCATATGTTTTTATATTTCTGATTGATGAGAACTTTGGAAATTTTTTAATCATCAAAATCATGAAATCTCCCGGGATTCACTAATCATGACGTATGAAATGGATTACGCAATTTAATGTAATTTTAAAGATAGTGGAGTGTCAATACTTCCGGTGCATCCTGTACACTTACTCGTAGGTTCTCCGTTGCATTCAACGTGTAGTGTAATACCTTTTAAATAGCAGCGCACGGTGGAGTATCTGTACGTACATATATCTGTATATTGTTGAGGGGCATTGTTCATGGGCGTAGAAAAATAAACAGCCTTTATTCATGGGTCATGAACATAAGTTAGGGGTGAAAAAAGGTATTCAGGTGAATTATGAATGTACATTATTCAGTTTTTATTTGGGATTTATCTATTCACAAATAAATATTATTTTTACCAAAATTCCACGTACTTGAATTCCATAATACCATTTTATGAGGTATTATTTTCAAAATTAAATGAGCTTCTAGCTTTGGCCGTTATACTACGACATTTGAAGTTTTGTGCAAACTGTAGATTTTTTAAAATACGTAGCATCAAACAAGGTTGATGATAGATATATTTTTAAATAACTTTTTAAAAACAAACTTCAAAAAAAAAGAATTAATTAATAACAATAAAATAAAACACAACGCTGTTTACTTCACACTGCACTTATAATATATTTTTTAATTAAAACGTTTTCGATGCTTGCCGAATCATCTTCAGTAATAAACTAAAACTTAAAACTAAAATATTTTATGGACTACATGGGGTGGTGCGGTTTGAGAGTTGTAAAAATTGAAGTATAATGATTGATCGTAGGTACGCGGTGGAAACGGAGTGAGACACAAAAGCTGCTGACGAATCTGAAGAAGAAATAAGAAAATAAAATAATAAATAATTGTTCGGCGATTCATAGATAGACGCAGGCATCTGACACGACTATTGGGTTAGCAAGTATTAATTCTAAAATATTTTAGGAGTTCTGGAAACTTCTACTAATGGCTGTAACCTTATATAGGTAGTTTTGTAAAAACCGTAGATTTATAGTTTTGTATAGGGCCGAAGTTAAGGTAACAATATGTAGCGCCTAATTCTAAACTCCCTAAAACGACTTTGTGTGTTTTTGAGTTATAAATGAAAACATCTAATTTGAAAACAAACGTATAAAATGTTTATTTTAACATCAGTATTTTTTAAGGAGACAATTACGTAATTTTTTTTCTGTATGTATTATTTTGGCAGCCATACAGGATTATAAATTACGTGATCATCAAAAAGCGTTGTGATTGGCTGATTTAATTTCATAGGGAATATTACTTGCTTTGTGGTATTTTTAAATTAACCCTGATTTAAAAGGTTCTATATCAATGGATTTAAGTATCCCTTGCTAGAAACAATGTGTTCTGCATGTAGCTGATAATAAAATCTACAAAACTGCATATGTAACTTTAAATATCAGTTTTGAAATTACACAGAATTTTGCTTGAAGGTGTATTAAGAGTATTTTTACAAAATTTTTTTAATAATTTAACAAATTTGTTGATATATAGTTAATTTATACTTCCTTCCATTAGCCTCCTCTTTGTATTTCTCACGACATGACTGCATCTTAAAATGCGGCGAATTCTTACAAATGTTTAAATTAAAAAAAATGTTTTTTTACTTATTTACCCTGTTATTAAATCTCTGCTATATAATTAAAAATAATTTTGATTAAAATATTAAGATGTTGACAATTTAATTAGTATCATGGAAGATTCTTCTATTCATTACAGAAAGATTGTTGACAACCCTTAATTTTTATTTACTTTTATGCAATGTGATTAAGAAATTTGATTCTCATATTTTTAAATAATAATAAAAACTAGAAATAAATAAAAAATACAATAATGACAGAAAACGAATATTTTTTTATAACCTTAAAAGTCAACGAAATATTTTCTTCACCATACCATTTCCCAATAATAATATCAAGTGCAGTGTACTTGTAATTGATATAGATATTATTTGTAATGCTGACCGCCGAACATATAAGCCCGCGCATGTAAAAGTGGTGGGGACTGCCCAACGACTATAACAGGGAAGACGCGCGCCGAAGGCGGTTTCTTTTTATTTTCCTTAGTTAACCGCACTCGTAGCTTCAATTCTGTATTGAATATTATATTATCAGAACACATTATTATTATGAAGTTGTAATTATTTAGAACATAAGTTTGTGATTTTTAAATACTAATTGAATGTATTAATTAGAAATTTATACATATGAAATCAATACTATCGAAAAATATTGCTGTTGTGCATTCGGACCTGGATCTCTTTCCTAAGCGGGAAAGGTGCATTATCCAACTATGCTACAGCGACAATATTTTTAGCGACAAATTTTCGAAACTATATGTTACCTTTTTGATATTAATCTGTAATCTGACAGCAGACGCCAGAATTATCAATTCATTTTTATTAAATTTTGGACACATTGATTTGAAGGTATTTGAGATTCTGTAAAAATAAGGTAGATGGCTCATTCAAATAATGGAACGATTAATATAAAGGTTCGAAAATTTGTCGGTAAAAATATTGTCGCTGGAGCATAGTTAGATAATGCACCTTCCCCGGTTAGGAAAGAGATCCAGGTTCGAATTCCAGCGTCGCAACAATAATATTTTTCGATAAAAGTGATTTTATATGTATATCTTTCTAATTATTATATTTAATTCATATTTAGAATATTATATTTTTGTACGTAATAAATTATTTTCATTTAATTACTTTTCCAAGTATCTGGACAATAATCGTCTCATTGTTCGACCGTATCAACCGGCAAACTTAAGGAGACCACAATTGTCGAAGTCGGGTTAAAGATTTGACAAAAGTTAATTAAACAATTTCTCTAAATTATGTATATGTTAATTACTACCGACAATACATATTTACAAGTCATATTAAGTACGCTGAATTTCTATATTTCTGGTATCATAAATACTCGAATTAACAATTAAAAATAATAAACATTAAACAATTAAACATAACATTACATATTTCTCATTGATTCGTTCTTCTAATTTTTCTATTTCATTCAGGCTAATTATTTATCTATCTTAATCAAACACTATTTGTAAGTATAATGTAACTGGCTACTTTAACACAGACTTTAGTCTAGCAAAGTAGCCAGGACAACGCTGTATATATCAGAGGTGTCAAAGTCTACTCCATCCTACACAACAAAATATGTATTATGTATGTTTATTATGTATCCACCTCTGTTAGTACAAAAATATGGATGTCAAAATATGTATAAATAAATAAATAAATGTAGCGATTGTATGATTCACGCATGTTGGCAAGAATGACATCATAAAAAGGATAAAAGAGCGTCACGCCTCTCTTTCTCCTGAATTGTAGACACATATCTTATATTGTAATAATATCTATGTCATCTGTAATAAACTGTATTATTGTACATCGAGTTCTTGAGTACCTGAATTCCCGCATACAAGAAGAAAACACTGTTACAGATATATAATCGGGTTGAGGATATAACAATAAGTCTACTATTTTTATTTATTAATAAATTTTTTTATTAAAAACTGTCTTCATTGTCTAGAAGGCGAATACTGTAATACTTCAGACAGAGATTCTGTTGTTGCTATATCTTCCTATCCAGTGAAATGCATTAACCGATTATGCTACACCAACACAGCGAGCTGAAAAATTTATCGAACTTATATGTTGCACTGTTAGAGATTTACAGGTGTTTGATTTTCCATACATATGAAGAAGATGGTTTTCAAAGGATGAAACGACAGATGTACCAATTTGAAAGTTCAACATATAAGTTAGAAAAATTTGTCGTCAACGACACAGCAACAATAATATTTTATATGTATATATTTATAATTAATACATTTTATGGAAATATGAGGAAGAAAGGAAGCCACTTACTTTTCGTCTACCGGATGCTGGTACATTCGTTGATTCCTCTCCACCATAAATACAAGCGTCGCGGGATGTCTACAATGTTAACACTCGCGAAAAGAATTATGACGTATAAACGAGATTAAGGTTAGATTAATTAATAAGCATTAGCATAGTAAAGCGGAGTGAAGTGACGGTAATTATCCGTACAAAAGTTCTAAGCACACTGAACTTACTGAAAATAAAATAACCGTCACTCTACGCGGCCTTGCATGCAATACACCGGGATAATGGAAACTGAGTATTAAGGCAGCCACGAAGTGGGATGATATCCTGGATCAATTTTCCCAGCGAAAGGGCAGCGGGCTAGAGAGAGAAAGCGTGATGATGGATGCCTATTAATTAGTAGGCTTTTCGGTGATCAATCAGAATTTACCTCAAAAATCTTTTCAATATAATCTACCAAAGTATTAGAAATAAGTAGCAACAAACAATGAGCGAACTTATTCCAGTCAGCGAATTACTAAATGCCTCATGAATATAATATGTTTCTGTTTAAGTCGTAGATATTATTATAATTGATATTTTATATAATATATTATTAATTACGTAGCATGATCGTAAATGCAACTACAGGGTGAATATTATGTTGCAGGCCTATAACTAGGGAACGAAACACAATTTTTTAATTTGGTTTTTATCTATTGATTATTTGGTTTATTACAATTATGTATAGAATATAAAATCGGGAATGTGGCCGCCTCTGGTAGCGGCACAAATTCCTGCTCTTTAACTATATTTTTCTTAACATTCTCGCACACTTCGCGTGTTATTTCATTCCGAATATTGTCCAGTTGCATCGGAATTGTTGTTGGCTTATTGACGTATAGCTTTCCTTTTTCGTTTCTTTCAGAAAATAGTTAGAAGCCGGGAAAAATTTCTCGCAAAATTTCAGACGTAGCTCGGACTGTGTGAAGATGGTACAGTCCGATTGACACCATGTGTGTTATAGGCCTAATCGATTCAGTTCGTCTACCAAGAAATAACAACATGTAACGATAGCATTTTTTTTTAACAGAGGTGAATATATTATAATATAACATGTTATACATAAGATACAATTATATTGCAAACATGTAGTTTATTGTGTTCGATGCAGTAGGCTCCGCCTCTGATATATACAGCGTTGTCCTGGCTACTTTACTAGACTGAAGTCTGTGTTAAAGTAGCCAGTGTTTGTCGTGCTATTTTTGTGTTATTTAAGATTCGACAGAAATAAAAATAGAGATAAAAAAATTTTTTTTTTATTAAAAATGTAGTGGGAGTGTTATAGAACTAGTGAATTGATTATTGTATAATTATTATGTTAGAATATTGGATGGCCATGTTTCTGATTGCTCTCTACCCGATTGCCATTATTATTTAGATAAAATATTTTAATGACTCCGTAAAATGCTCTGTAATAATATTACAATAGATTGTATATTAACTACTATATGACTTCCAAATGCGAATTGTCAAATATCTGCCAAAAAAAAATCGGTCTGGAACATATACACTTTATAAATCCCTACTGCGCGGAAAATACGTAAAGTAGATGCACACTAGTGACAGACAGCGTGCGGGAATTTGATCCTTGGATATTTAGTCACAATGGATCGCTTCTGCGTAAAACAGTTTTACAAAACAACGATTCTTATATGATCTTTCGGCACCAGTTTCGCTCTCACTATCTATTACACAGTGTGAATCAATTTTCGTGTAATAATTAAATTAAATCGTGGTCTGAGGTTCAAGTAGACCGGTTAAACGCCAAATAAAAAGAAAATCGGGCGGCCACGGAGCAGGAGAAGCGAAGAGAATGTCGCAAGCGTTCTGCTGCTATGACGATACCAAGATCAACTCTGCGTCGAATTTTGAAACTGAATTTGAATCTAGGCCCATATAAGATCCGATTGGTGCAAGATTTTAAACCCAATGATTGGATTTGATTTGTGATGAAGCAAAAGTTTCCTAACAATTTGATATCGTGTAGAGGTGACATCCCATGTCCTCCCCCACAGCCCAGATTTAAAACCCACCCCCTTAAAATAACAAGGTTCCAACTGACATTTTGGGCTAATTTGAGTTTTTGCACGAAATGGGTTCCAAATGCGTTATTCTTTGTTTCTTCCATACACACCAATTCTATTTAACCTATATTAAAGGAAATAGCAAGAGCTCAAAGTTCCAACTGCATCAGTTAATTATTTCAATTTGTGAATTATTTTTGTTAATTAACAATACTTTTTAAAAATTTTAATTTCCCTCGTCTCACAGTGGTCATTGATAATATTGAAAATAAGTCAAGACCTAAAAACTGATCACATTTGCATACTCAAAAAAAAAGGAACGTAAATGTATATTGAAATTCAATTGAATTGAAGTTCATTATCTAAGAGCAGTGTCAGAGTCAGATGGAATTATCTTAAAGGTCGTATTCACTTGAATGTACTCGCCACAATAACTCTATTTGTCAAAAGATACCCTACATAACATGCGCTTTGTGTCATGTGTCATGTGTCAAAACCTAGGTGCTAGATTTGAGGAATGCCAGCGACAGGATTACGACATTGTTTTTAAGAAATGATTTTTATAATTGTGAAAATAAACCTTCATTATCATGTGACCTGTAGTTTTTTAAAATTAATTTTTCGAAAGTGCAATTATGTATGGCCCACCCTGTATTTATTTCATCTACATGTTCCTCATTTGGCCATTGGCGCTGTAAACATATATTGTTTGTAGATACGTTTTATGTACTCAGTAAATACTCGAAATATACCTTCATATTTTATTTAGTACGTTCGTTACAAGCTTTATTTATGTCATCACTTTTAATTAAAAATTACACAGAACACGTGTAACGAACACGATATTACGTTTTTAATATAATGTTTCATCTTATATTCTGTCATGTGTAGTTGATTTGAAATTTTATGTTAATTTAAATGAAATTATAAAAAATATTCCAATACTGTTCCAATATTTAAAATTGTTGTACTATTTTAAAATATCATATATTATTTATATTTAAAGAAATATACGTTCCGCCTTTGTAAATATGTTCGTCTAAGAGTCTAGCCTTTTGTGTTAAGCACTGTCGAATAAGGGTCCAACTCACTCTTCATATCGTATCCAGGCCAACATTCTGAAGAAGTTTTGAAGAGATGAGATGAATGGTGGTATCTCGTAATATGCCCGAGTTTCGTCATGCAAGTTATTCTAGTGATTTTTTTTGATAGCTTGTTATTTCCGGGTTTCCTATTGATAATATGATAGTCAATACAGGTAGAAAAATCACCACTAACCTGGAATTATGAATACTGTTTATCTGCTCATCGTGAATTAAATTGTTCTTCTTTTGTGCTTTGATCTTGGGTATAAATTCGCCGACTTGATATTTACTAATTATTTTGACCGGCCAATCCAATCCACACTGGATCCGATAAGTAAATCCTTATCTGGCGAAGTACCGACTTCAATTGTCAACCGTTCCGACCGTGGTTTGACAGATTTCTCCTATTTCACACTACATAAACTAATCATACCAACAACACAAAATCAGGGATGCCAGTCGAAGGAACAAGAAAGTGCGTAAATACAAGAAATCTAATTATTTATATAAAGCTTTGATAACAGAAATAAAATGTATATTTTAATACAGATTGAAAAATAGTTATTATATATATTGATGATCCTTTATTATTATAGGTGGTTATGGTTCAAAAGTGGCATAGATAGTTTTATAGAAATATTTTGTAGATTTCTGAGATGAAGAAAAAGTTCTGACGATGTATTCTATTTTCGTCAACAACAGAAAAAGTACAAGAGTGACTCATTTCTGCATCGTCTATGGTAAATTTATTCTCCTACATTAAGTTCCTGATTTTAGACTCATCATTACAAAAATGGCGATGAGCTAAAAATTAATAACTGTGAGTCAATCACTGATGAGCATCGTCAGCATACGTCAAAATCACTAACATTGATTGAGTATCTGAAAATATAGCAATTGTCGATTTTTGTCTGAATTTTTTAAACTAAATAACATATTGATTTTAATTACATTTAATTACATTTAAGTAATTACATTTATTCGTGCTTGGCAATATTTTGTTTTTGATTCATGTTATTTTTTTTTTTTTTAGCATAAATAGTAGTGATGAGCACAAAGTCACGAACTGTGAGTCAATCACTGATATCTTTGAGTCACACTCACTATCGATGATTGAGTATTTGAAAACATTATGATTCGTGAATTGATTTTTTATCATTATTATTTATTTTTTTAACTTTCCGGCAGATGGGACTATTAAAATTTTTCACAAATTTATGAAATTGATGCTCAAAATTTATGAAGAAATAATGTCATAATCATTACCAGTACCATCTAGTAAATACTTTTTAAAAAAAATACGCATATTTTGCCAGGAATTTGACAGTCAAAAAGTTGTATGCGTGAATATGCGTAAAACAGAAAATGCTAGAAATTTGATCCGAAAAATACATTTTTATTTTATAAAAAGATTTCATTATCTTAAATTAGATTTTTATTTTTTAATTACCCTCCATCTTTTTTTGATCCTTTATTTATTTCACGTATTGTGGTATTGTGCTGCGCATGGACGTATGTGATCACAGTCACAGTTTTCAATCACTGATATTATCGAATACCAACACAATCACATATCTGAGTCAAGAGTAGCATTTTTTCTCATCACTAATAAATAGTAAAGAGTACACATGAAAATAAAGCAATTACCTGATCAGTTTTTAAAAGTTGTAATTATTGAGGTACAATCGTTGTAGAGTAAGGTAGTTAAGTATAATAAAAATATTTTTGTCTATAATATAGTTAGGTTAGCGCAAATGATAAATTAGTTTCATTTTGATTTCTACCCACATCAAGCAACCACTTAGTAATTTTTGTTTTAAAATCGTTAATCACTTTAGACCCTTCAAGGTCTAGTGGCAATTTGTTAAATATACGCGGTACACAAAACAAGAAAGTTCGTTGACCGAATTTAGTATTAATTTTTGTCACTGAAAATTATCCTAAGGTTTTGCTTGTAGTTTCCTTTGGATAGACTAGTGGAAGAAAAGTTAATTTTTTTAATAAACTGCTTTAAGATTGATCTGTAAATAATTAGAATCCATTGAAGTAAGAGCTGCACAGATCTATGCACATATTACATAACTGATGAGACTCTGATAAAGTGAATAGTATACCTTTTTTAATAAAGCTGCGTAAAATTTTAAAAATATATTTTTTTTTTTACTTGGGAGCTTAATCGATTGATGTGAGGAGCCCATCGTAAATTTTCATCAATTGTTAAACGGAGATGAGTTATCTCACTCGTTTTTTCAATGATGTCACAGTTACATATTTGATTTGAATCTGAAATGCACGTAGTTTTTGAGATGACATGATTCTCTGAGATGACTGTTTTTTTAACGGAAAGGCAATTAAATATGTTAAAGTACTTTTGATTTCTGCAGTGACCAATTCTGCCCTTTTAAATGTTTCAGCTCACGTGTCACCTTTCATGGAAGTAAAATGTAAATTAAAGATGTTTTTTAACCATAAAGTGATTACTTATGGTCCAAGCCAAGGTCTAAGAAAAGTGGGATACACTTAATGAAACTTTTATCCATAATTGTATTTCTAATAAGCTGTTTTATTTATACATTCAAAACATCAATTATTATTATTATGTTTAATTGTAGGTAGTATATTTACTTTCACCTCTATTTCAATATTTTTTTATAGAAGCCTTGTCAAATTAATGTACTAAATTAATGAAATACATATTTTATAAGAATATGAATTGTTAATTATATTAATTAATTATTATTAACAAAAAATATGTTAATAAAAATTTGTTTATATTTAAACATAGAATATGTTTAATCAGAAGCTTTTCCATAACTTCAAAACTAGAATTATAGAAAATGAGTTTTGGAATATTTAATATAAGGTCTGTAATGCGTGGAAGAGATAAAAGAGCGCGCGTTCTCTCTCTCCAGAATAGTAGATTAGAACACATCTAATATATTATACCTGTAATTATCAGATCTGTAATAAATTGTATTGTTGTTACATAGAATTATGTTGATTACTTGAATTCCCACACATAAGAAGTACAAGGAAACATCATTCTTTACAGCCGCGATGGTCGGGTCAGGGATATGACGAGAGAAAAAAAAATGAACTCATCATAAAAATAATAATTAAAAAAAACAAAAGCGTATTCGACAAAACTACTTTTTGAAGAATTCCAAGTACCAACATTTTGAGTAAAGTGAAATCTTTGTGTAAACATAAAATAAATTCTATTCTTCAAATATTAAAAGAAAAACAAAAATATCAATATAAATAAATTTGTATTTTTAAATACACTTTTAAAAATAATCAGTAAGATATACTTGGGTGTGTAAATATGAAACCAGAATTTTTGTACAGAAAATACACGTTTACTTTATGAAAATGAAGCTAAATATTTTATTCGAGGTATTTCCCATCGCTAGCTATACATTTTTCCCATCTCTCTGACAGTTTGTGGATGTCACGCCAAAAAGAGTCAAGTCTGGTGAGTAAGCCGCATGCGAAAGTCTTTCCCAACTAAACGCCTCAATCGTTTACTTGACCGGTTTTGCTGTATGTGGTGGTGCATTATCATGAAGCAAAATCACTTTGGTTTACCTTTTTTAATATTCTGGTCGTTTTTCATGCAAAGCTTGATTTAAATCGATCATTTGTTGTCGGTAGCGTTCAGTATTAACGGTTTCACTTTTATCAACTCATAATAGATCACACCCTTCTGATTCCACCAAACACAGAGCATGGTCTTCCGTCCATAGCGATTTTTTAAACTACTCAAAGCACTGTGATTTACCAAGAGCATACTCAACGTAAGCTTCTACAAGCATTCGATGCGATTCGGTAGCAGTTTTCTTCAAGTGGTAACAAAAAATCAATTCTGTCCGAATATCGTAGTTTCCAGGCACAAAATTTGACATGTTCAACACTATTAAAAACTGTGTTGCTGTATGAAACTTGTATTGTTATGAGTTGAAAATCTTTGCCTGATGTCAAAACAAGAAAATGGCGCTATTGACGTGGTTTTTTGGTAACTACATTGGCAGCTAGGTCCATTGATGAACAAATTTCATATTTACATACCTGGTATATACATTTATTTTTACCTTTATTTCTTATCTATGAGAGTAAGAGTCGAGTATAGAAAAGGAGTGTTTAAGAGAGTGTATAATTTATGTGTCTGTCAGTCTGTGTACATATTCTTTGACTTCAGATACAAATTTACAATAGTCTATAATTTTTAAAGAATTTGATGCCTTGATAAATATAGTGATTTTAGATTGCGGTATATTTTAGTTTTGGAATATCAATTTCGTCTCTAAATCTTGTGGATCAGAATTCCCTTCTAATATTTAATTTTAAAAATTTAAATTTTATATCGCTTATGCTATTATTTTGTTGTGATACCTATAGTGAATAATTATTTTTATTGATATACACTACTTTTCTACACAAATATAGTATTTCAAGAGAAGCGTAATACAAAAGAAAAAAAAAACAAATATGTACGAAAAAAAACGTGCGACGTGTTTTTTCTTATACTTTCTCCTTGATGTCTTTTTCAGCCCCGTTGAATTTAATTTTAATTTGAATACTACTGAAATGAGTACATGTCATGGTAACATGTTCAAACCATCCAGTCTACTCGTACATATTTGTGGTTTTTTGCTACCGAGAAAGATCAAAATTATTCCGTATGTTTTAAAGGCTTTCATTAATGTTGATGTGGTTTGTACTTTATAAATTCAATGAAATTAATTTTGTGAGCGTTTAGGTTTCCATTGTAATACTTCTGAAGCAGTTCCTACTCGCTTCATAAAAAGATTATTTTAATACTACATTTACAAATTGTTTGTTTAATTTGCCGCACATTTCCGAAATATTCTTAAACAGTGTTATCAACCATTTTATTTAATTTTATAATAAGCAATAATGGCTACGTTTCATCGGCAAGCTAAGATTTTTCACTTATTACAAGGTTGTGGCGTAGCTGGAGGTTTTAGGGGGAGCATATATCACAGAGCGCCAGCGTATGTGAAATTTTTGAGGTATAATTTAAATTCAATTCTACTTTTGAAATGAGCAATATTAACTTTGTGGTAAAAATTCATATTTTTATTTGTTATAAACTTAGTTGCAAAGATTGTGCTACATTTTATATTAGTAAAATGGGTAGAAATTTTGATATACGAGTATAATAGTGGTGTTCAGAATTTTCTAATCATTTGATAGAAAATGGTCATGGTTTTGATAAAAAATTGGGATTGTCAATTTTGCATGTAAACGGTGTTGCTCACAAATTAAATAATTTGGAATCGTTAGAGATAAATAAAGCGTGTAAAACTAATCAAAAAAATATAAAGAACCAACTAAATTTAACTATGACTCCGATTCTAAAATTTTTTCCTAAAATATATTCGAGTACATTTGTATTAAGTAATAATTTGAGTTAGGTATTAAAGTTTTTTTTTAAATAATTGTTATTTTTTAAAAAAAAAAATTCTGGTAAAATAACAATAATATATATTTTTAGTTAGTATTGAGATCCTGAAGAAGAAAATTGTATTTTTCGAAACCGGTAGATGTATTTAAACTCAATTAAGTGGTTAATAAAACAAAGAGAACAAATAAAAATATAATTTCAATTCGCACATAAAATCATAGTTTTCATTTTTACATTTAAAAATGTTATTTATAACAGATTTTTATCTATGGAATATATATTTTTATTTTCCATAATTACATGATTGTTTTTATTACAACCCTTCCAGATAGACGGACTGAGCTTAAAAGTGGCCGCTCGCGGTGTTATAGCTATAAGTCCTCATTGTAAAATTTTTGTCATAGTAATTTAATCAAAAGTGAAACTTTGAAAAAAATAATTTTTATGAGGTAATCGACCAGTGTACTACAACAAAATCAAGAAAAATTTCTTGTAGATAATATATTTTTATTTCTTTTATACATATTTCTCGATAAACCTATTTACCTTTGGCTTTTTTCGTAAATTGTTTTTTATAAAGTTATATATTTTATAAATATGAATTAAATATATTAATTAGAAATATATACATATAAAATTAATTCTATCGAAAAATATTGTTGTTTCACCAAATAATGGAACGATTAAATGTATTAATATTTAAAAAAAGTAAAATACAGGTTGGAAAAATTGTCGCTAAAATATTGTTGCTGTAGTATAGTTGGATAATGCACCTTCCTCGGATAGGGAAAAAATCCAGGTTCGAACAATATTTTTCGATATAATTGATTTTTTATGTATTCTAATTAATATATTTAATTATCTCATGCGGCCGCGAGAAGACTCTTGCGGGCGCATGAGTATTGGAACTCGGGGTCGGTACTGGATGCGTTCTTACGGCTGTTAGGATTTATCCACCAATATATGAATGCAGAGAGAGATCGACATCTGTGGCCATGCAGCGAAACTGCTGTAGCTGTGATACACACCAGTAGCAGCATGTCGCGTACAAGCTTGAAGACGCAGCCGGCAGATGTGGTACCCATCGTTTCGCGAGTCAGCCGGCAGAGTTCGATGGAGACCGATCGAGCTAGACGTGCTGTGCAAAAACATTGTAATCACTCATAAATGTAGTATTGTGACCTAATTTACTAAACCTGTGAAATCACTTCTTCAACTGTAAATAAATAAACAGTGAACCGAAACAGAGGTAAGTCTTTCAATTCTATTGTCACCTGAGATGCTTGCATTATTATGTAACTTTATGTAAACTGGAGTCAACTTTATTGGTAAGCAATTCATTAAATATGCAAGGTGCATTCAGGGTCGTCGGAGGAAATGATGACTTTGGAGGCGATAGACTTCCACGGGTCTATTAGTGGTCCAACCTTAGAAATGCACTACGCCAAGTTGTAAGAAAAAGTTTTGATAAAAAATCATTATGGTGAGGGATCTTGGTCCTCAGTGATCAGAATAAAGAACCAACTGCGAAGGGTAATAAGAATAACTATTTCAATAATATTATATCATTATTCAAATTAAATAATTTATTTTTTATTTATTATCTTTGTTAACCACTGAATAGAGTTTAAATACAACTACCAGTTTGGAAAAATACCGTTTTTTCTTTCAGGATGTCATAACTAACTAAAAATATATATCATTGTTTCTTCACCAGAATCTATTTAAAAAAAAATAAACAACAATTATTTAAAAATAAATTTAGTAACTAACTCAAATTGTTATTCGACTAAATTTGTATTAAATTTGTATTATTTGACTAAATTTGTATTAAACAACAATTTGAGTTAGGTACTAAATTTATTTTTTAAATAATTGTTGTTTTTTATTTTTTATTAGATTCTGGTGAAGAAACAATGATATATATTTTTAGTTAGTTATGACATCCTGAAGAAGAAAGGGATATTTTTCGAAACCGTTAGATGTATTTTAACTCAATTCAGTGGTTAATAAAACAAAGATAATAAATAAAAAATATGAATTTTAACCACAAAGTTAATATTGCTAATTTTAAAAGTAAATAATTTATTCACAAAATATGTCTATATTTCAGTGAGGCATGGATCCTGTTGGCTGGCAAGGATACGCAGTCATCCTCTCTTGGTGGCACTAGCGTGCATGCCCCTCTTCAAACGGTTATAGTTTTTAATGCGATCCCATAGATGGTACCACATAATTAGAACATACTAATTTGGAATTAATAATCTACTTATTTTATCAATCAAATTTTTAAAAAGTTTTATTTGAAAATTATGTCCAATCTCTTGGCTCTGAAATATAACAAACTTGCTACGATATCTCACGCTTCGGAACATAAGCGAGTTTAACCGCATATAGCCGATCGATCACTCAAGCGCCGGAGTAAATTGCAAGAACGTGTCGGAGGTTTATATCGCAGGCTGCGGCGGTGTCATCCGGGCGTAATATGCATAGACATCTTAAGATGAACAGGGAGATACCCCAGATACGCTCAACAACCTTTAAAGCAGAGCAGCCTTAATAAAGTCATCAATAATTTTTCAACATTTTTTCGTTTAAAAGATACATTTTCTGATTTTTTTTCGTGTTAGCCTATTATGATACGTACAAAACAAATCGCAATATTGACGTATTTAAATATTTGTATAAATAAGTATTAGACTTCATTGGTATAAAAATGTTTTTAATATGTGCCCGAGATTCTTGGCGGGTTTCGAACCGCCGACCACATGTATTATGCTTTTAAAATTAGCAATATTAACTTTGTGGTTAAAATTCATATTTTTTATTTATTATCTTTGTTTTATTAACCACTTAATTGAGTTTAAATACATCTACAGGTTTCGAAAAATACCATTTTCTTCTTCAGGATGTCATAACTAACTAAAAACATATATTATTGCTTCTTTACCAGAATCTATTTAAAAAAAAACAACATTTATTTAAAAAAAAAAATTATCCTAAAAATTATTCGACTAAATTTTTTATTAAGTAACAATTCGAGTTAGGTACTAAATTTATTTTTTAAATAATTGTTGTATTTTTAAAAATAGATTCTGGTAAAGAAACAATAATTTAATAAATATTTTTAAAAATACAACAATTATTTAAAAAATAAATTTAGTACCTAACTCGAATTGTTACTTAATACAAATTTAGTCGAATAATTTTTAGGATAATTTTTTTTTTTAAATAGATTCTGGTAAAGAAGCAATAATATATGTTTTTAGTTATTTATGACATCCTGAAGAAGAAAATGGTATTTTTCGAAACCGGTAGTTGTATTTAAACTTAATTAAGTGGTTAATAAAACAAAAATAAAAAATAAAAAACATGCATTATGGCTACATATATTATCTTGCATTGTAAGTATTTTGTAATGATAAATAATTTCATGTCACATTTTTAATATTGCTAGTTATTGTGAACGTCTATCGCCTCCATAGTCAGTAACACCGCCGAGACAGCCCCTGAATATACCTAGGTGTCAATAACATGCGCCGGCAGCCCCCCCAGGTGGCTGCACCACTTCTCACACGGCCGTCTTTCCGTCTATATTGCTAGCAAACGCCTATCGTTGTAGACTTTTTACTGCATATTTATGTACCTAACTATGCAAATCTGGACGACACAGATAGAGTATTGTTATTTGTTTGGATCACGTGTCGGTGGCTGGCCGGCCGAAAGTTTAGGGACGACTGCGAATAGCGGATTGCCGTCCAGCAGATTATTAGATGGATATAAATAAAACAATGTTATAACTCTACTTGAGTTTATCAGCACAACTTGAGTTTCGAGAGAAACAGACAGTAACTCTAATCAACAAGTGAATTACTATTAACAATTTCATACTTCACCTGTCGATGAGAGTTTCTGTTTCTCTCGAAACGCGAGTAGTGCTAATAAACTCATGTAGAGTTATAACATGTTTGTATTTATATCCATCCATTACGATGAAACTCTACAAAGTTATCACCAAATCAATCGTATTATATAATTATATTATTAGTGGTTATTAGTCGCATAATTTTGTGAAAATAACCAACAGAAAACCAGCATCTGACCGACCGAATTCACGGATACAAGCAATGGAAAAGACTTATATTATTTCTAAGAGATGGAGTACGCCAGAGAATAAAAGTAACGGAAGTTTATTTATTTATCTGATATTTTTTATTAATGTACAATAATACAATACAATAAATATTTTACAAGCTACACTTCTCTTGAAAGCATATACTAGTGTAGAGAAGTGAACTGTATATTAATACAAATTATTGTTTACAAGAACTCGTATACAATAAAATAATAGCATTAGCGATATTATAAGTTTAGGGACACATGTTTATTTTTAGTGTTTTTTAATAGCATTAATTAGTTCTATATTAATTTTCCGGATATTTTTGGGTAAGCTGTTAAATATTTTTTTACCTACGTGTGTATAGTAAGTGGTGTTGTGCAAATGCTAGTGATTTTCCAGCATGAGAATACAAATTTAAACCTAGTATGATTTTCAATAATAAAATTATATTTTTCTTTTTCTTTTAATATTTGAAGAATAGAATTTCTTTTAAATAGATCACAAAATATTGGTAGGTACTTGGAATTCTTAGTTTTTGTACATTTTTTATTTGAATCAGACTAGTATTATATGCTGATCCCCAACCAAAGATGGCATATTGTAATATGGATTGTATAAATGTATAGTATACTAAGTATAAATTTTTGTATCGATGTAAATGATCTGATTCAAATTGTATCAAATATCAAATTGACAAATTTGATTTTTCCATTTAAGATTTTCATCGATGACTACTCCAAGATGTTTGATTTATTCGTTGTTTTTAAAATTGAGTAGTTCACAAATAATGTGCATTCTCAAAAAGTAATGAGCTTGACGTATCTGTCGAAGGTGAAGGTGTTTATTGTGGGTGAACTGTGACATCACCGTCTTCAGTCGGGAGCGAAGATCGTTGGCCGTCCACGTGCGCGCAGTGCGTGTTTTCGGCGCTTACTGCAGAGCCTTTCCCGAAATACTCCCTTTCCCCTCATTAACCTCTTCCTTCATCCGAATTCTGACTTATAATCGGAATTATCGTAATCATCTCTACGGGAAGTTCGACCCGGAGATCGCATACTATTAAAAAATAATTTAAAGTGAGCTTTAAAAGATACATGTACCCCTAAACTTATTATTTTAATCTCTTATGGTATTATTTTTATTATAAAATATTTAAAACCTATTGTAAACAATAATTTTTATTGATATACTTGGTACACTCCACTTCTCTGTAAACAGAATATTAGCGATCCTTAAGGGCGGCTTATATCCAACAGTAGAGAGACACTGCATTATAAAGAGTCACTGATTTCAATCCTATAAAGTGCTCTGGCATCAGAATTATGTAGAAGTATCTTCAACATGGACAAGCAAAATGGTTAAAATACGAACACACGTTGAATAGCACATAAAAACTTAAACCTACACACATTTTTAAATATATAGGATCGCCCAAAAAAAATTAAAAGCATTTCGTAAAACGTGATATAATTACATCAAAATTAGTTTAACTATATGAACAATAGCTTAAATAGTTTACTAATTTACTTACTTACATATTTACCTTTATTAAGTTTTATTTTGACAATTTGACAATCAGTTTATATTTATTTTTTTCAAATTGTTGCCCAGAATGACAGAAATCACTGCAGAAGACCGTATTCTGATCAAAAATTTGCGAATTGAAAAACCTTGGGGAGCTAGAAAAATGATCAAAGAGTTTCAAAACAAAGCCTGGAGTATATATAGCTAGACATTACAGCATAACTGAACATTACAACAGGACGGAGCTCCATCTCACACAACCAGAAATACAATCAACTTTCTTCGTCGTGAGAATGTTAATTTCATTGAGCCAGCCATGTGGCCACCGAACAGCCCAGATTTAAACCTAGTAGAATATGCAATATGGGGTGTTTTGATGATTTTTCATTAAGAATTATAACTAATTATATTATGTTTTGAATTAACTCATGTGTTACGAGATGTTCTCACTTTTTTTGGACCACCCTGTAAGTCATTAAACAAATTTCATTAAATATATTTTTATGTTGTGTAATTAATATGTTTGGACGATTATCATAACCGATTAATTAATTTTTTTAATAACGTAACCGAACATGACTTTTCGTATTGCTCGTTAACGAAAAAATAATTTTTCGAGCGATAAAAGTTAATTTAGTTTTATGGTACCTTCACATAATTTATTCAATAGCACACATTAATAATGACAATAGGAATAAAGTTGTTATAGAATTTCGTACAATTAGTCAACCAAACCGTTATAATTTCGCATTCGTGTTACTCAACAAAATTATAATAAACATGAATTATTAATGTACAATATAAAATCATTGGAAAATATCACAAAGTAAAAAGGATTAATTTTCAAAGAACAGCGATCAATTTTATCGAATAAAAATCAGGCATTTAATAATAAAATTAAAATTATAATTTTTGTTATTAAGAAGAACACATTCTTATTGTGAAGTTGTAATTGTTCAGAATATAGGTCTGTGATGTTTTAAATACTAATTTAATGTATTAATTATAAATATATATATATATATATATATAATCAATTTAGATTGCTTTCAAATAATGGAACGACAGATGTATTCTTCTTCTTCTTCTTTTAAATAGACAATCCACCCATCACGAATGATTTGTGCCATTAATCAATTTAAAACATTATTTCATAGAAAGCAGTACAACAATAATATAGAATAGGGAATATTACGCTACAAGTTAATACCATTGTCGTTCAAGAAATTAGCTATCATATAGCTCAAATGTGGCGAGTTAAGGGAGAGAAGATGACACAAGTTAACTGGGAGTTGAAAATTACCATTGACAAGATTATTGTTAAAAAAACCTGTGATCCACAATGGACAGGCAAAAAAGACATGGTCAAGGGTCTCCTCCTCGACACCACACTCACACATTGGGGAGTCTATTATGTTCCATCTAAACAAATGTGAGGCTATCTGGCAATGCCCAATTCTCATTCTAGAGATATTTGATATTGTTCTTTTAGAGACCTTCCTGTTTGAGAACCAAGGGGTGCGGGGAACAGACCCTTAGATTATTTTAAGACGATTACACTTGGATCCATCCATTGTGCAGACCAGATATAATTCGTACGTTTTTTACCATAATAAGTCTGTCGTAGATCGGGATATGGAATTGATGGAGAACAACTCCTGATAGAGTAGCCTTCTTGGCCAGTTTATCAGCACATTCATTTCCCTGAATTCCTTTATGTGCAGGAATCAAAACGAATGACACCTGTTTATTGTTGCTGTACAAAGACAGATGTATTAATTTGAAAAAGTGTAATATATAGGTTCGAAAATTTCTCATTAAAAATACTGGCGCTATAACACAATTGATAGTGTTGGGCGGATTGGAAATAGAGATCCAGGTTCGAATCCTGGTAGCGCAAAAACAATATTTTTCGACAAAATTGATATATTTATAATTAATACATTTTGTATTTGAGTTCAGAAATAAAATAATATTTATTATGCAGTAAATTGTTAATAACCACGAAGCCTTTTACCAATAATCCTCATTATATACTGCGCTTCCCCATCTCTTATCTATGACTTATGGACTCGGGTGTAGTATCAATGTGGCTTTAAAGTGGTTGGTAAACGGCCAATATCTCTACCTTAAGACTACCAAAATGTTTTCTCTTTTATATATTGAATAACAAAACGTAAATATACATTTAATTTGAAATGAAGTGAACGTTGTCTTTATTACGAGTAAGAAAAAACATACTTTAATGAAATCGTACAAATTTTGAGCTGGCATCTCTCTTATCTATTGTCATCTGCGTCATATCATAGAATCCGTGAATGAAATCGTATGAATTTGTACTTGAATATGCAGAATATTGCGACGCTGACAGATTTATGTTACTTGATCAGATTTAATGTTTACTTATGTTTAATAAACATTTATGGTTACAGTTTTTTTCAAGAATGTCCTTAAGTAAAATAAGTTGATACGTAATAATACCGTTTGTACAAATATTTTCAAGGAGAGCGATTGCTTTATACTGCTAGAACCGAAAATGGCCGCTATGCCATTAAATCTATATTTGCTTGATTGATTGCTTTCCAGCTATATATATTTTATTAGGAGAACACTTTCTTATTGTGAAGTTGTAATTATTCAGAACATAGTTATGTGATATTTTAAATATGAATTAAATATATTAATTTTAAAGATATACATATAAAATCAATTTTATCAAACAATATTGCTGTTACGACACCGGGATTCGAACTTGGATCTTTTTTAAATAATGGAACGTTTAAATGTATTAATAACAAAAAGATAACATATAGGTTCGAAAAATTGTCGCTAAAAATATCGTCGCTGTAGCATAGTTGGATAATGCACCTTCCCCGGTTTGGAAAGAGATCCAGGTTCAAATCCCAGTGGCGCAACAACAATATTTTTCGATAAATTGATTTTAAATGTATATCTTTCTAATTAATATATTTAATTCATATTAAAATATCACAGACCTATTATGTTCTGAATAATTACAACTTCACAATAAGAATGTGTTCTCCTAATAATAAAGTTCTATCAATGTGTCCAAAATTTAATAAAAATGAATTGATAATTCTGGCATCTGCTATCAGATTACTCAAATGTATTTGAGATTCCGTAAAATTAAGGTAGATGGCTCTTTAAAATAATGGAAAGATTAAATGTATTAATATCAAAAACGTAACATATAGGTTCGAAAATTTGTCGCTAAAAATATCGTCGCTGTAGCATAGTTGGATAATGTACCTTCCCCGGTTTGGAAAGAGATCCAGGTTCAAATTCAACAATATTTTTAGATAAAATTGATTCTATATGTATATCTTTCTAATTAATATATTTAATTCATATTTACATATATTTTAGATATATTTAATTTAGATATATTTAATACAAATAAAATGTATCAACTAGAAATAAAGTCAATTTACATACATTTATTCATAGTAACAATTTACTTTAGCTAGGTAATAGGTAAGGTAAGTTTTAAATTACTTTATCGTCATTTTTTGTTAAATCAATACGAAAACATACGAACGAATGAAGGAAAATATATTTTACCGAAACCGGTCTGTCAATAAAAATAACTCATAGTTATTTTAAAGCCAACGTTAATAAAATATAAAGTAATCTATTTATCAGTAGAATATTCCAGTAGCAAGCAAATTTTTTTTTCTAGTTGATTAATTTAATTTGTATTAAAAATTCCACAGAACTATGTTCTGAAATTACAACTTAATAATAAAGTACTAAATTAATGTATTAATTATAAATATATACATATAAAATCAATTTTGTCGAAAAATATTGTTTTCGCGTCACCGGGAATCGAACCTGGATCTATATTTCTAATTCGGGGATGTACACTACCAATTGTGTTATAACACCAGTATTTTTCATGACAAATTTTCGAACCTATGTGTTACATTTTTTCAAATTAATACACCTGTCGTTCTATTATTTGAAAGCCGTCTACATTATTTTTACAGAATCTCAAATACCTTTGAGTAAACCGACTGCAGACGCCAGAATTATCAATTCATTTTTATTATCAATATTTTTCGACCACCCTGTAATTCATTAACCTACTTCCCCGGATTGGAAATAGAGATCCAGATTCGAATCCCGGTGACGCGAAAACAATATTTTTCGACAAAATTGATTTTATATGTATATATTTATAATTAATACATTAATTTAGTACTTTATTAATGTTATGTTGTAATTTCAAAATATAGTTCTGTGGAATTTTTAATACAAATTAAATTAATCAACTAGAAAAAAAAATTTTGCTTGCTACTGGAATATTCTACTGATAAATAGATTACTTTATATTTTATTAACGTTGGCTTTAAAATAACTATGAGTTATTTTTATTGACAGACCGGTTTCGGTAAAATATATTTTCCTTCATTCGTTCGTATGTTTTCGTATTGATTTAACAAAAAATGACGATAAAGTAATTTAAAACTTACCTTACCTATTACCTAGCTAAAGTAAATTGTTACTATGAATAAATATATGGAAATTGACTGTATTTCTAGTTGATACATTTTATTTGTATTAAATATATCTAAATTAATTTAGTATTTAAAATATCACAGACCTATGTTCTGAATAATTACAACTCCACAATAAGAATGTGTTTTCCTTAATAATAATAAAGTGTTTTTTATTAAAGTAAAAAACTAAGATTTAAATGAAATCACACTCACAATTTTTTAAATTACAAATTAAGATTGTAAATACACTTTACTTTTACATATATGGATTCTCTTCCAAGCCCCATTACACTCGATTCTGCAATAACAGAGCGACCATCAAAGTATATCACACTCTAAAGTTACATAATATTGCTATAAATTACAGTTATGTCTGTGCTAAAGTACCGCTGAAAAAAGAAAATGTTTGTAAAAATCACATATTCATACGACTAGATTGTTATAAGATTTTATACCATTATTATTTAATAATCCCTATAAAAATTCACCATAGTTTTATTTCACGTTGATCCTTGTACAAAAATTAAAGAGAAAAATTCATTGTGGTCTGGAATATTGTATTATATATCACAGTCGGGTTCCATAACGTCGCGGATTACGGACGTACTGATTGTTATTTTGGAATTATTTTCGTATAGTTGTCAAATAAAACTAATCGTCACGACGTAATAAATTTCTTATTATAAGAGATTTGCGAGACAAATTTATTAAATATAAAATTTATAAATCCATAATAATATTTCGCTTCCCCATCTACATCTGTGACTTTCTGAATGTGGCTTTAGTAGTGTCATTATGGATGTATAGTGCTTGCTTAAACGGTCAGGTCTGTGAGACGCGAGCAGGGCAAACGCGAACGTGTTTTTTTAATATATTTAGGTAAGGATTAATCAATATTTGAATATGTTCAAGAAAACACAATTACTGCATTTTTAAGTTTAAATTATATATATTATTATAAAAATATAATAAAATAGCTTCATCTCTATGAGATATCTGAAATTTATTTAAGATTAATCGAAGTAAATGTTTTTTCTTTTATATATCCGCGAAATCGTATTACGGCTAGCAAATATATTGAGCATCTGTCATCCTGTCATGGATAAGAAAAGTGTCATCTCATCTGTCTTATGGTCACATCGCGTCACATTCTATGGTCGCAGTTTTTTTTTTTCCTTATCCATGGCATAATTGTCAAATACAACGTGAACCTTTTTGTTAGTATTTTTCATGAATGTCTTTAAGTGGATATATACATTTCAAAGTTAATACGTAATAACACCGTTTGTATAATTCCAGGGAGAGCAATACGGAATGTACTAACAAAAAAGCAGTCGGCGACAATTGCAGTCCTTATAGCATGCTTAGAATACGGCCACAAAAGGATGGTTTATCTGCTAGTAAATTAATAATTCAAGATTGATAAAAAAGCATTTTTAATGAGAAACAATTTTAT
Source organism: Eubasilissa regina (assembly GCA_022840565.1). Lineage (NCBI taxonomy): Eukaryota > Metazoa > Arthropoda > Insecta > Trichoptera > Phryganeidae > Eubasilissa > Eubasilissa regina. The sequence goes on from JAINEB010000010.1 coordinate 6,003,815, forward strand.
TATTATGTATTAAGCGATGAAAGTAAGTCAAATAATGTTTCATTAGAATCGGTTTTGAGTTAGTAACACTGCTGAGTTCGTAATTTTTTACTCTACGTAAACTATCTCTGGCCATTCTTCTCCAGTTCCCGAACTCTTCCATCATGTTCAGTCAGCCCACCTCATCCATGGGCTGCCTCTAGGTCGCTTCTATTGGGGTATTCACTTCATCATGATCTTCGATGTCCTGTCATCTGGCATTCTTTCAACATTGCCAGCCTATCTGGCATTGGCACCTTAAGAATCACACGATTATTTGTTTATCAATTATATGTATAAGCTCTGGTTTCATTTTCATTCTATAACATTCATTTTCTACTGCAGATCTATAATTGTTATGTTTAATTTATTAGTCTTGATCTAATTTTGGAACCCGAAAATTAATCTAAAATATTAATCCCGAAATATTTGGGATTACATATTCTAATCTCGAGATTCCTAGCCGAAATAAAACTGCAAAGCCAATTTTTTAGTAAACATTAAAATCCATTCACTTGTATTGTATTGATGAATTTTTTAGACTTAGTTCACAACTAAAATAATAATGCTATTCTTTAGGCGTTGCGTTTTGACTTCAGAATTTGTTATTAGGTTATTTGTTTACTATCGGGTTATTTGTTTAGGGTATCGATCACGTTTTCACAGCAAATAGGTTTCAGGGAAAAATCACAAAGTAAACAATCCGCAGGCTGTGTTTGGCTGTTGAATAAGGGTGGTTTTACGCGACCCACACTAAATCCATTAGAATTGAAACCTTGGAACGTTCTTGAAATGTTAGAGATTGTATACTAGTAATAATTTACTTCAGAATTAAGACCCCACTGAAATAATAATGTTTATTTATTTTTTTAAATGTTGATAGATAGATGGAAAGTCGGTCATCTTGGATGACATACAGTATTGTTGCAGGGAAGATCAATTAATTTTTTTTTTAAAGTAGGTATTTTTATTTATTTTATATACTAGGGTTAGTCAAAAATTATCTACACATTCGCCATAACACACCTTCATGGTTATCATACTACCTTGTACATGCTTAGAGTTAGTACGACTGCGGTCACGTCAGCGAAATTTGATCCTGATCGCGTCATTTGCCTTTCGGCTATTACAGTGTAAACAAGTCCGTTCCGCTAGCAGTTTACACCAAGGAGGAACAGCGAGCAGTGATCCAATTTTTCCGGTTGGAGGGTGTGAAAGAGGCTAAAATTCATCTTTGACTTTTATAACAATACGGGGACAGTACTTTATTACATAAAGTTGTTTTTTTTGTCGATCAAGAAGTTTAAAAGTGGTTGTATGAGTATGATGCGCGAAGAGGGAACAGGACGCCCGTCAACCTCCATCGCGGATGACAAGATTCAGTAAGCTCGAGAGATGGTTCTAACATATAGGCGAGTTACCATCGGTAAGGTAGTGTCATCTTTGAATAGCAGTTATGGTTCTGCCCATTAAATCATTCACGACGACCATGGCTTCCATAAAGTCTGTGTAAATAAATTGTAGAACGATAAATGTAGATTATTTTTGACTTGCCCTCGTGGTTGTTTAATATACCATACGATGCACAAGAAGATATACGATGTTGTGGTATTTTTAACGCATATCTGCACAAAACCGATATACAGTGTTGTTGCATGGGTGATCCCAAGGTGACTAATCAGGATGCAATCTGTCGTCATACAGTCTTTGTTGCTCTTTTGCAGGGTTGCCAAAATAGAGAGTAGCAGAAATAACATTACTGAACCGAGTAAAAAGTGCCGAGATAAGCGCCCTTTATAAAAGGATCTTAATTAAGGTGGCTTGAACATGTCTTGCAAGTACCAAATGAATGACAAACAAGACGTATAATTTAATCACTAGAAAATCTAATATTCTTATTAACTTTTAATGAAATCACTTTTTATTTTTGTAGTTACGATTTTTAAGACATATTTATTAAGACTTTATTGACACACATGTTTTGTTGTATCAGAGGTGAATATATTATAATATAACATGATAAACATAACATACAATTATATTGCTATTCAGTATATACTCATAGTTTATTGTGTGGGATTGAGTAGACTCCACCTCTGATATATACAGCGTTGTCTTGGCTGCTTTGCTAGACTGAAGTCTGTGTTAAAGTAGCCGGTTTTTTTCGTACTGCTGTGGTGTTATTTAAGATAGTGATTCAACAGAAACAAAAATACCGATAAATCATTTTCAAATAAAAATGTAGTGGAAGTGTTGTAGAACTATTAGTGTAGCCACTGTATAATGATTATGTTAGAATGTTGGATAGCCATGCTTCTGATTGCTTTCTACTCGGGTAGAGAGCAATCAGAAAGACTTTCAAAGGTATAATTATTATTGTTGTAATTTTAAAGAAAATGTTTTTAAATACTCCTCCATCGATCTAAACCGAATTTTGAATAATTACTGTGCGGTTCCCTTTGCAAAACATGAGGATTGTAAATCATCTCAATTGTAAATTTTGTTTAAGACTTTGTGTGATATTTATTTTGATTTAATTCAATTATACCAACTTAAACTCAATATTGTTAACTATAACTTAAGAGTAAACTATAGAGACATCTATTATCTTCCATTGGAAACAACCATCATTTTAGACATATATTGTGAAGGGCGTGGTAATGGAATGAAACGCTGGTTTATGTAGAATAGTTTATACTGAGCGCGGCTTTTCTCCCTAGAAGTCTGACCCCTGGATGTAGATGTCGCTCGCGTCGTTGGTCAGATAGGGACGGCGATGATGACAGTGAATTTGAATCGCCGCCCCCCATAAGTACAAAAGTATCATAATGATAGTCAGAAATTATACTGCGCACTTTTTAGCTTTTAATTTATAGTAGAAAGCGTTCAACTAATTTTGGATGAAGAATTATTTGAATTTTGCAGAAATATTTGAAAAACTGAAAATTTTCTTTTCGTGCGGATTATTCTGGGTTTATTAAAACTGACTGTCAATTTCTATTCACGATAACAATATTTTCACGCCGGTAAATTTACGTATATTATATAATATCATTGCTAACAGCATAACCTACATTTATACCTACTGCACGTCACTGGGTACGAGTACATATAATATATAAGATGTTAACACTACATCACTACATGGGGCAATGTTTTGTTTTTAAATATATATTTTTAAAACATTCTTATATACTATATTTCAGGAACAAAAATTCACATTTCACGTGTAATTTAATTCACATTTCAAAGAAAATTATACTAGATACGATGTAAACAAATTGTCTACAAAGAAATCATTAGCCACGGGCTGGACTTTTATTTAAATTTACAAAATAAATAAAATAATATATTTATATATAAATAAGACTTTTTTTCTTTTTTGTGATTATAAAGACGAATATTCTAACTAATAAATAAACAAGTATAATAAATTATGTAATATATCAAATAGCCCCATCTATTTGATGTTTATTTGGAGGAAAGTTAATGTAGTATAAAATATTTTATGACAACCGGAGCTTTCGTATTCGAAGCAATATAGGTGCACAAGTCTTAAAAACCTATATAATTTAATATTATTTATTTGGCAATAAAACAAAATTCATTGATAAATGTCACACGTATTTTGAATCCGATATAATATCACGAAAGTTCAATATATGAGGTTTGAAAAATGAATTGTGTGACCGATATTTGAGACAAAAATACTGAATATCGGTATTTACAAATGTTGATAGATAGTTGGAGCGTCGGCCATCTTGGATAACATAGAAATTGTGTATAATAGTATTTTTATTTATTTTATAAGTTTGTTTAATACACCATTCGATGCCCAAGAAGATATACAACGTATTCACTCAGATCTTCCCAAAAACAATGTAAAGTGGTTTCATTTACAGAAGTGATATGATTATACGGGAAAGGTATCAATTATTGCGTTGTCCATGCATAAATGTTGTAAAGGATGGGTACCGATTTGAACTATGCATTGTAATGAGTGCAATGGATATTAGCTGAAGATATCAGAAAGGTTAATGATTTATTGTTACCCTCGTGTTCAATGTATTGCAAATCGTATTGAAAAATTGAAATATACGCATTTAGATGTAAGAAAGCGGTAGCATATTATCAACAGAAACTAGTTACATACTGGCACTGAATTTTTTGAAGTAAGTTACAATATTTGTGACCTAATGATAAACCCTTTTGCCCAGGTCGTGTTATAGGCGCCGATGTTTACAAATAATACTGAAATTTTTGACTACAGTTAAGTCAATTCATTAGAATTCTGAGAATTTTCATAAATATTTGTATACTTCTAATTATTATATTTTGTTTTTAGAAGAACAGCTGGAGGGTGAGGGAACCCACTTTTTCCCGGGTCCGGCTCATGAAATCTAATAAAAATGCGCGACTTTAATTCAATTACATATTTAAGTATAAGCAAAACGAAAAAGAAGAAGAAATTCAATGTGGTTATTAGCAATTAAGATTTAAAATTAAGACTTTCCAGTGTCCCTTAAATACTGACTTTATTCATAAAAAGTCATATAACATAAATCCATAGAACATAGTTTACATGCAGATGGAAAATTAATGGAAAATTAAGGTGCAGTAGTTCAAGGCAGACACTCAGGGATCCATTCATCATAAATACTCCCAAAAGAGGGACAGTGGACGAGATATAAAATGGATTGAGTCACACTTACACGGACAGACTAACGGAGTTGCAAAACACAAGGTATGGAGAGTGAGAGGTAGGTGCCTAGGTGGAGTCCCACTCATGCAGGCTGGCCTAACTACCCACCTAAGGAGCTCCAACGAGTCACCCATACCCGAATAAATTCCTCCATAGAACAAAATTCGTCCTATTATTAATTAGGTTTGCATTCCTAGACGGGCGGTGTCCAGTCAATCCACCAATCATACTTTCACTTGCATCTCACAAGTCTACAAAATATGGTCCAGCATCTGTTCCACTCTCCCACATGTACACCGCGGGGCATTCATACGTCTTAACTCAAATATAACTATCCCTGTTACGTTAAATTACTAGATTGTTAATGCCCTCACAAGGCGAAACGCGAATCAAGTAAATTAAACGAGTAGAATCAATAAACAAGTGTTTTATTTTCACATATGCGATTATGGAGTTCTAAAAACTTGTAAATAAACTAGAATTGTTTTAATTATCATGAAACAATGTTTTTAAAAATTTAAACTTCATAAATTAAACGTGACTTAATTAAAATAAATCCATTGAAGATGCCTGGTATATAATAATATTATTATATATACATATATATTATATATATGAACATAATAAATAAATTTATAATTTTATTTGCGAATGTTATACAAAACTTAAATCCCAGCGAGAGTCTAGAGATCAACCAATTGCAGCGTCACGTGACGTATGAGATGGCGCAAGTCACCCGTTAAATTGAATCGGAATCAGTAATCCTTCACCGAAGGCTCTGGTCCGCCTAAGAGTATCAGGGAGGGATGAATAAAAAATCTGCGGCTTAAAACGACCGATTTCCAATTCGGTTTTGATCCTCGCATGTTTGAAAACACTACGGCGGGCGCTCAGCCGGGCTTGAGCACACTGCATTTAAAAAGGTAATATAAAAGAGGTTTCTTTCATTTATTCCAGCAGACTTATTTTAATATATTTTTTCATGCTTACAGAGAACCTTCATAATATCCTTGATTTTTTTATGTTGGGTTGATGCTTAAGTTGTTGCCATTTTAAAGGCATTTATTTAAAGATGCTGTAAGTGTTGTTCTTTATCTTGAAACCTATTTTTATGCCAACTTCGATTGTACAGCAAAATAAAAAATTACGAATGGGCGAAAAAGAAAATTCAACATGCAACATTGCATGTTGAATTAATATAAAAAAGTAGACAACATTACTGAAGCTGGCAGACGAGGCACGAAAGTAGACTGAATGCAGAAGAAATTAGATTACTTAGGCGTGTATGTGGAAAATTCATTTATGACAGAGTAAAGAATGAAGAAATAAGAAAATAATGTAAAGCTCATTCGCCGCCTGGTTGGCATTTTGGCTGTTCGATAGCGCCCCGCATATATGACAGCGATACCGCACAGCTGCCAAAAAAAAATTTGCCCTCATTGTCACCGGCTGACTTACTTTGTTAGTAAAAAAGGTATTTACAATACATTTAAATAAACAACAAAACATGTTTACATACTGTTGAAACAATAACATATTTTTTTAGTTAGTATTGACATCCTGAAGAAGAAAATGGTATTTTTCTAAACCGGTAGATGTATTTAAACTCAATAAATGGTTAATAAAACAAAGTTAACAAATAAAAATAATAAATTAGAATATAATAACATAGATAGGATAGTTGACAGAGAGATAGACAATGTGTAACAAGGCCGGGTAGCTGAGGGGAAGTGAAGAGGCGGCACGAAAGAAAAACATATAAGAGACTCATCCTCCACGCACCACTGCCGGCAGATTTAACCAATATATGTATTGTTTGGTGAGTAAGATTAAGAAAGATCACTTAGGTACTTTGCTCATAAGGAACGGATAAATTAGGAGAGAAAGATATATGATGCAAGTGTTGATGGCACCAGAAATAGAGGACGTCTCCGCGGAAGACTTGGTAAGACCAGGTAAATCAGATACTGGAGGACGGTCTTGTTAGAAGCCTTAATAATCGGCGAGCTTTTATGTGAACATGTGTGAATGTGGATGAGGCGAGAATTGTTTGTCAGGACAGATGAGTGTGGTGCTTTATCCTCTCTGCGTATGTAAGTAAACAACATAACTACCGCAACTGAAGAATATGTATTCAGTGTATTGTAAAAGGCCATAAACTCGAACGAGTCGAATGTGGTTTAGTAAGTTTCGTTCGGAGAAATTATTACTGGAAGATGAGCCCCGAGCTGAAAGTCTCATCGAAGTTGATAATGATTAGCTCCTGACCATGGGGGATGAAGAGCCTCTGCTTACTTCAAAGGAATTTGGATCAGAAACAGTAATTAAACATTTACAAAAAAACAGTCATTATTATCGCATCAATCTTGAATAGGTTTTTGGTTATATGGTTAAGATGCTGACCTAATGATCTAGTTGTAGGAGATTCGCGCTTCGTCCCAAAAGACTAGCAAATTAGTCCTATTTTCGTAGTACAAGCATTTAGCTTAGTTTGAAAATATTAAGAATATTAATGTGACGTGTATTCCGTGAACGAATCTCTATTTAATTTTTTTTAAAACCTTTATTATATTCAACTTTTTGATGATAATTTTCTAACATAAATGAATGGATAAGGTGGGTTCGTTGGACCCTAAAATATATATATAGGGTGGAAAAAAACCACGTAGTAATGGAAGAAGCTGTGGTTCAAAAAAACTTTTTTTTCTATTCACAGTTCACGCTAAGAAAGAATTACGGGGAGAGTCGTTGGTGTATATTGTTATTTGTATGGTAACGGTTAAATATGTTTAACCGTTTATCTAACGTAAAGAATATAATGTAATGAATGTTATTGCTATTGTTGAAAATAGATTATTATTGTAATAGAAAATAAATTTTGTCTCCGGTTCTTAGAAATACGTTTAGGATATCTTTATAGGTTTCAATCTCAAGACTGATCTCACTAAAGAGCGTAGGCATCAGAAAACTTTAAACCCAAGTTTCTGAACGGCTGTGAAAACCTGAGAAAATTTAAGTTGCCAAACTCCATAGGATGGGCATTTCTGGCATCTCCATTAAAACGATTTTATCATCAGATCTCCTAAGATTTTCCCCAGCAATCGTTTGTAAAAAAACCACGCGGTATCTGGCGCTCAAAACCATAGAAGTCGAAGAATCCTTACAGATAGTGATCTGACAATAGATGGAACTTAACACAACACAACACTACTCACTCACACAACATCTGTTTTCGACACGGTAAGAAAGCTAGTACCTAATAAACGACATACCCTGCTTTCGACACGGTACTGCACGCCAGTACTTAACTGCACACGCATTAGTCCTGATGATGGACCCTGCAATGAATCAAATATACTCGGTAGATAAGCTCAAAAACCTGTACATAGAAGATTATGAACGGTCGTGAAAGCCTAAGAACATTTTTAATGTAAGTTATATTCGACAAATTTGTTATCGGATAATTTTCATTTATAAGATCTCTATTTACAGAAGGATACAATTTAAGCTTGTTTTCATTTTAAATACTTATTATTATGAATATAAATATATGTTGCTTATGAATTTATAAAAAAAAAGTTTATAAATGATTGTTTATCATTCTTTCACCATCATACTTAAAGTGATCCGATTTGCCTCGGTCAACCCTATTCGGATCTTACTAGTGATGGGCATTTTGTGATATGATTTTTTGTGATTTTTGGATGTCGTGGTCAATAAACATTTTAAAACATATTTAAAAACCAATTATATAAATTGCTTGCTTGCAAACGATCGTCCAATCGGAAAATTCAAGAAGCTTTAATGTCACTCTTCGGTAATCGATGTATGGTCTAAAATTGACGTAAGAAGAATTATTAATGGGTTTAATACCACTGATGGCACGAGGATGATATTTTGTGGCTGAAATAAAATACTGGTGATGTTGACTCAAGTGAACCAGAAGATGTGATCAGTGATAAAAGTACTGATGGAGATAATGCTACCCGTGAAATATTTAGCGATTAACCTTTTAACTGCCAACACTATTTGAAGACACCACGTAGAGTAATACTAGGCATTAGGGGTCTTGACTTTGGGAAGTCACCGCGCCTGTTGACAAGCCATCACCGTGAAGGTCTAGGAGATGGGATGCTAAAACAGTTTTCAAAAGCACGTTAAGCCAGGCACTAGGTTTCCGTTCCATGCAGACAGCGGTTGACAGGCCCAGCACGTTTATTCCAACGCAATGAATAGCGAGTACTTTTGGATTCACGTAACAAAGAACATCTATCGGGATAAAGACGTTAATCACGAGTACAACGACGACGAGCCATTGAAACCAAAGCTTAAAATCACGAACCGTGAGTCAATCACTGATATCTTTGAGTCACACTCACTATCAGTGATTGCATATCTGGGAATATCGTGATTCATGATTCATTTTTGTACTTTATTTATATTTTGTTGTGAACCGTGATTCGGCGCATGTGTATCTGAAACGAAAATATTCATGAAGAAATGACGTTATAATTCGTGATAAACGCCATCTAGTAGATTCTGGCGAAAGGTTTTACGTATTTGACCCCGAAATGCTGAAAATTTGACCCAAAAAATGAATACATTTTAGAGGGTTTTCATTATTTGTGTGATAATATTATTATAAAATAAATATATATGCTAGAATATGCTTTTTACCCAAATGAAATTTGAAAAATATAAATAAATACGATAAAAATTGTTTTTTTTAAATTTATTTCGTGCATTGTGATATCGTGCGGCGCATCCGTATTAGTAATGAAATTGTAATCACAGTCACAGTTTTCAATCACTGATATTATCGAATAACAGTCAGAATCACACCAGTGAGTCAAGAGTAGCATTTTTTCTCATCACTACCAAAAACCATAAAAAGTTAATTCCCATATTTGAGGGGTTCAGAAGGAAAACTGCCACTAAAGAATTAACGTATTTGTCACTGATTTCATAGCCAGAGCGAAAATTCTGAAATTGACACTCTTTTGATTATAAAATATCTTAAAAATATATAAACATGATTTCAAGAGTAGTTGAACTGACACTATTGCCAGATAATCATTTTCAAATACGTCATCTTTCATTTTCCCTCACAGTGTCGCCCTAATAAGTAAGTCTTTAGAGATTGTGATATTTTATCTTAAATTAACTTCATGTTATATAATGAACATATAACAACTATTATAATATAATAACTAAATCTAAATATAACTACTCCCCCTACAATCTAAAGTATGTATTATATAATAATGTTTGGAAAGATCTTTAAAATAAATAACGTCAACATTGTTAAATTATTAATAATGTACATATTTAGTTTGGAGTGTCTAACGTCGGTAAGTTATATTAAAATTTTAAACAAACTTTCTCTTTGACGTCACGTCCCTACTTCAACTTGGTCTTTCTCGAAGACGATTACTTTAGCATAATTTAAAATGTTTTTGAACGGCATTGAACAATTTATTTTTGATATTATTTATTTGACTAACACAAAGTAAAGTAATATTATTACAAATATGAACCCAATATATGATTCAATCAGGTAGAGATGAATCAGAAGCATGGCTATCCAACATTCTAATATAATTTATACAATACCTTCACTAATAATTCACTAGTCCTACAACACTCCGACTACATATATTTTTATTTTATTTTTACTTTTTTATACATATTTGTAATTTTCTTTTTATTCCTGTAGATAAATAATTCCACAACAGCACGAAAAAAAAACTGGCTACTTTAACACAGACTTCAGTCTAGCAAAGTAGCCAGGACAACGCTGTATATATCAGAGGTGAAGTCTTCTACATTCCACACAATAAACTATGAGTTGTCTTATGTTTATTATGTATCCATCTCTGTTAGAACAAAAATATGGATGTCAATGTTTATATAAATAAATTATGACCTTTAACCCTTCCCAAACCACACAGTAACACAAGTCTACCATCATAATTTAACCAATAATATTTCGGTAAATACATGCAACATAAAATTCATATTTTAGATAATCCTAAAGAAAATATTAGCGCTTAGGAATGACTAGTGATAAACCAATTATGAAAAGGGAATTGTACAAAAACAATTATTTTTTCCATTCAATCCGTTGAAAAGTTAATACGTTGGTAAAAAATACAATTTGTGATATGAAAAACAGAGATCACACACTATTTTCACAGTAAAAAGAGCAACAAACATACTAATATAACTGTCTCTTTCTCACTAATTAAATGAAGAGAGATAAGAATGGAGAATATATTGTATACGACTTACTGATACTCTAAATTATGTTATTAATCATTTTTTCAAAATTGAATGCTCAGTATTTAGAGTAAATTCGTGCCATTAAAGACATTTAAACTAATAAAAACATTTTTTCTAACTGTTATTTACGGTAACACGAGTTGACAACATGACTGCGTTCGGATATTTTATATCATGGTATGGTAAAGGTTAACATCTACTAAAATGTCGTTTCATTTTATTATAGTGATACTATTGAATCAGGTCGAAGTCAAATTTCAATGTAATTTATTTATTTAACATTACCTAACGCATCTTGTGTTGCACGAGTAGTAAATCCTTTTTTTCTTCTCGTTTCTGTGTCCTTAATACCTTTTCTATTGCATGAAATGGAAACTTGAACACTAAGAAAGAAGGAAAATAAATACAGGGTGAATATTATGTTCCAGGCTGATTTTATTTGGCTGCCATTTTAGTTTGGCAAACATTTGTCAATTCATATTTGGTAATCGTAGAGAATAGCTTATTACAATTTATTATAGAGAATCTAACACCACAATAATATATAAAAGTCATTAAAATAAACACAAACTTGACTTTAAAAAAAAAAATCATTATATACGACGAAGCTCAAGGTTTTTTTTAAAAAAATAATTCACTTTTCCGCGTTCTATAAATAATATGTACTTTTCGAAACCGGTCGGTAAATTTAATAAAACGCACAGTAGTTAAAAACAAAGTTAATGCATTATTTATTAAAAATGCGCATCTTATTTGCACAGTTAAAAATAATGTACTTATAATTTGCACAGTTTAAGATGATTTACGTTATTGTATGGTTTTACCTTTACAAAATAATATATGCATATCATGATATATTATTTTGTGTACTCCAATATCATCCCTCGAAAACCATTATACGAGTATATTCTCACAAGAGCACAGGGGTGAATTTCTTACTAGCAGCATTTATTGTACTAAAAAAATGAAACTATTATATTTTTTGTTACACTTGTACAAAGGCAAAAATCACTCCAAAATAATTTTCCTATAAAACACCGCACTTAAAATCTTCGAGATTGCTTCCAGAATCGCCATAATCGTTACCAAAGATATTTAAAAACCGGCAGAATAAACCTTGAGATAATAAAAAACATTTATAGAGGGGAATACCCGGATAAGGAGGGTAAGTGCTCAAAAGGGAGGTCGACTTAAAGGGGTAGTGAACAAAGTAAGCCCCCGGGCAACAAATTTCGAGGGTTCCTCATTTCATCGAAGATATTTTGAAATTTGCAAATAAAATTATGTTAATATGTACCGATCTGCTAACTTATTTACTTACTCCGTCGGCCGATCTCAGTAGGTATGCAGATAGGGAAAACTCTTCTACTCGTGAGATGTAGCAAATCAGATTTCGTCAATTTCGGTTGGTTTAATGGCTAAGTGGATCCAAAATGTGGAGGATTAGAAGTGGGTACCTATAATAGAAACTAAGAAACATATTTATAATATGATCTATCATAGTATTGTAATATTATTTTTAGTACTAAAATTCGTATTAAAATTCATGAAATTAATATTACAATAAGACCGTTAGTTTCATACTGTAAAGCTCCAACTTTTAAATAAGGTTCATTTATTACAAAAACTATAAATAGACTGAATATTTTTAAACCAAAATATAGAATAAGAAATTCATTGCAATTAGTGAATACATTAATGGACAATGATATTCTCAACAATGTTAAGCTTGTTTCTTTTGATATTGTTAATTTGTTTATTAATGCACCTATTAATGAAAGTAAAATTTTAATTTCTGATTTACTAAATTCATCTAATAATTTGGTAAAAGATCTATGTCGTTTGTTAAACCTTTGTATGAACTAAAATTATTTTCAATTTAATAATATAATATATAATCAAACAGAGAGTCTTCCTGTGGGAGCACCCACAAGTCTACTCAATAGCAGATATTTTTGTAGACAATTTGGAGACGAATATTTTTGATTGTGATTCTCCTTTGTTAAAAAATGTTTTGTTGTGTAAAAGGTATGTGGATGATATATTATGTATTTGGTCAGATTCGCGACGTCAACTAACTACATTTTTAAATTTAAATAATTAATTTAATAATAAAATTCAATTTACATTAGAAATGGAAAATAATTCGACTCTAAATTTTTTGGATCTAACATTGATTAAAAATAATGATAACATTGAATTCAAAATTTTTAGAAAACCAACTTTTACAGATGCAATCATACATAGTGAATCTAATTATCCATTAACACGCAAACACTCCATGGTTCCACTCCATGAGACATCGTATAGTCAATATTCCTATGTCAACATCCAATTTTAATATTGAATTGAATACAATTAAAAAATAGCAGTTATTAACAGGTATAATACAGGTCTGATAGACACTATTTTAAAAAATAAATTAAAAGAATATAATAATCATTTTTTATATAAATCACAGATAAAACATAATGATAATTGGCGTAGGATTTTATAATAAATAACTTTTAGAATCAAATATGTAAACACCTACCACGAAAGATTAGACCGGCATTTTATACAAATATAGGAAATTTACTCATAAATTCTAAAGACAAAGATGATAAATTTAACAAATCTGGTGTCTATAAACTTAGTTGCAAGGATTGTGCTGCATTTTATATTGGTAAAACGGGTAGAAATTTTAATATAAGAGTAAGGGAGCATTTGAGATGTTTAAACAATAGTGGGTTTTCAGAATGGTCATGGTTTTGATAATAAATTGGGATTGTCAGTTTGCATTCTGCATGTAAGGTGATGGTGACAAATGAAATAATTTGGAATCATTGGAGATAAATAAAGCGTGTAAAACTAATCAAAAAAATTATAAACAACCAACTAAAGTTAACTACGAGTCTCATTCTAAAATTTTTTCCTAAAAATTATTCGAGTAATTTTATATTAAGTAACAATTTGAGTTAGGTACTAAGTTTTTTAAATAATTGTTTTTTTTTAAATAGATTCTGGTAAAGAAATAATAATATATGTTTTTAGTTAGTATTGACATCCTGAAGAAGAAAATGGTATTTTTCTAAACCGGTAGATGTATTTATTTAAACTCAATAAGTGGTCATTAAAACAAAGTTATCAAATAAAAATATGAATTTTAACCACAAAGTTATTAGAAAAATATTATTTTTAGTCATATTTCTCTCGCTCTAATACAATGTGCTTATGACTTAACATCATAGTGCTTTGGTCTGAATCTTCAGCGCAAACTCTTAACTTCAGATATTTTTCGAACACGTTTTGTACATCGTGGGCAGCGAGACGCATGAACTTCTTCATTTTCAGAAGTTGAACATAAAGAACAAACTATCAATCTTGGCGCATTGGCAAAATAAGTTTGCAAGTAGGCCATGCAAAGCTCGAAGAGGAAAAAGAAGATCCCCCACTAGTTGCAGCCCTTAGATCAGCAGGATGCCAAGAAAAGTAGAGTAGCATAGCATAGCGAGAGTTCGTGCAGATCTCGATCTTTAATCATAAATTATGATAATGCTATCGTGGAACATGTCTTTTTTGTATATATACTTCTTAAGCATATTAGACGAATCGATTACATAACATTTATATATCACACACCCAATAAGAGCAGTCTTGATCATGAAACTGCGACTATTGGCGCATATCTGTATATACACGTAAATACAATTGTGTCGCACAGGATTACGAGGTCGCAGCAGAAGCGTCTTATAATTGATATAATAAGACACGTGTCAATAATTTAAAGGTATAATCATCGGCGTGGCGCCAAAAAACCCGCCGAACAGATTTCATAAAAACAATGACGCCTTAGTAAAATATTACAGCGGTGGCCTGTCACCGTGTAGGTACCTATAAATATGACTATATGTATTATTATGAATCTGAATAAAAGCAAAGTATTCTGCAGGCGGGAAGGGAATTATGTCGTATCGCTGTAGTGTATCGATATTGAACATCTTTGTATTTTATTTCTTTCGACCGCATAATCATCATTATCATCGCCGATTGAGAGAAGCATAGATCGGCAAACTACCCTTGTCTACATTCTTGTTTCCTGTACGGAACAATAATATTTGAAATTTTCAGAGCAGCTTTACACTGCCTTAAAGATGGAGAATTTTGTTTCGAAACCGGTCGGCATCAGTTGGTAATACACCACACATATTATGAATGTATATTTTAGAGAATTTTTTACTTTTACATGCATGGCTTACGTATAAAATTCAGAAGTAACAAATTTAATAAAATCATGACTAAGCGGAAGCGATCTAAAGGCAGATCAACGAAGAGGTTAGCTGACTGTGTATAAGAAAGAGGACTGTAGCGGGATGAAAAAGTTCGAGAACTAGAGAAGATAGACAGGGATGAGTCGGTGAAGAACAACTGTGGAAGAAACCAACTTCCACCCTGGGACGTAGTGTCGCGGAAGAAGAAAATAAATAAAACGACATTGTAAATAAAAAATAATGATAAAGAAATTACTAAAATTATAATTCATAACTTAAAAAATTCATAATGGAATTGACAAATGATTTATGTATTTACTGATGAATTCAAAACGTTAATCAGAATCGATAGGATCTAAGTCTAATCTCCGGGTCGCACGTCCCGCGGAAGGGATTACGAAAATTCCCTACGTAAATTGGAATCACCGCAGGGTAGGGAAAAGAAGAGGGGGATCCTTGGTATAGAATGAGGTCGGTGAGGGGATAAGGATTCCAGTCGAAGGATCAGTAATCTCGAGTACCGGGATTCGGGAGGACTGCTCGCCTTACCTTGTATTATATATGACGCCCCCTTTATGCTTCCAGTCAATAACACAAATGGCACGCAATTAAAGACGGCGATATCACAATTTCACACACGGCACAAACAAAAAATAAATAATACGTGATCAAACACAATATCACAAATTACAGTGCTGGTGCACTGAAGCTGACAAATCCACACCGCGAATGCTATTGCGATGTCGCAATCGAACAAATATCGGTCACGTTGACGTCTGCTAACGTCAAGGTCACATTTCACACTGACAAGATGAGTATGATAAAATATATGGGTGGGAATTTTGATCCGGAATTGTTTTAATAACAACAGTTGCGGCTGAAACGAAAGACGTGCCAAAAGTGTCTTTTGCGAATCCGAAACAACTGATTTAGAAAAAGTTTATGACATTTTTGTTTGACTGAGAAATTAAAATAAAATTTAGTTTGATAGTGTTTGGACGGAAAGTCACAGAAAACCAATTTTATTCTCACTAGATACTGCGTGTAGATTAATTATAAATCCAGAGATTATCCGACAAACTCATCGTTTAGAGTTATACAGAATGAATTTAAGTTTAATATAAAAAAATCGTGTTCATTTTTCGTGAAAGCCATCGTGTAACCTCTATTCGTGACAATATTTATCTTTGAAATTTTAATCGTGATAATCCTAACTCGTATAAATGTTCATTCTTTTTAATTTCAATCGTGACAATGTTTATCTATTGTTATTGTATTTAGTTTGTAGAATGCCATGTTAATTTTTTATGAAATTTAAAATTAATATAATTTTAATAAATATCTGTAAAGCATTTTTTAAATTTTATAGCTGTTTCAGCTGTTAAGGCCATTTTAACACATACTCTACGGTGGTGGATCGGATTTGACCCAGGTGTTTGTAAAAATATGAATTACCCTACTATTATTCATTTAATACTGTTTTCTGTCTAGCTAATCCTTTATTTAATATTTAAAAATAATTTGAGTTATTGATAAAAATGTGAAAAAACGCTCAAAAACTGACCTAAGATAGACGGATTGAATCTCAACGCTTACGCCGGAACATATATTGTCGACAATTTGAACGGGTAGACAAAGGATACCAGGTATGCGTCCATGTGTTTGTTTTAAATAATTTTCGTCTGGCGGCTCCTAGACAATGCCATTAATATAATTATTTGGGGAGCGACGTGCCTACCTGCAAGTTTTATGACACTACCTGCTCGGGTTCCGACGAGAAAATCACATGTGAATGTTTGTATTTTGGCTCTGTAGGGTGTCGGTTGATGCGTGAGAATATGTACATTATTTGTAATATTTTTTTAATTTAACTTTAATTATTTAGCAGAAACATTACGCCACATCATGTCATTTCATTAAATCATATATAAAATGAAATATCTATAAAAAATCTCCCACAAAACGGTTGAAAAACCGAATGCTTGAGGTGGGTCTAAAATGACCCACCACCACTGGACGTATTTTTTTTTGACCCACTGAGCTGTAAGAGTTAAATTATTTTAAGTGACGTGAAAAATTTGACCGTGAAAATGTTGATCGTGACAAAGTCCACTACTATAAAATCGACCATGTCAATAATGACACATTTATTCCGGCGTGATCGGGTTTTTTTTATTTTATGACGACGTGATTCGCCATAAAAATAATACATATAATATAATACATTTAAGTTACAAAATAATATCTATGTTATGAATGAAAAATTAGTATCAATCACGATAATGGCGACTGCATAAATGGTGACAGTAACATTACAACATAATTACAAATTCGACTGTGACAATGCTAATCTATTCTTATTTCAAATTGTAATAATGACGACTGCCACAATGTTAATCCCGTGATAATGTCCAATGGATCAATGTAGACCGTGATAATGTTGACCGTGATAATGTCGATCATTACAATTTTGACCATTATAAAGCTCTAGCACTCTTGAAAACGAAATGATGCAGCAGCCCTGCCTCGCGTACAGCAAATAATAAAGCTAACAGATAAAATGAGCTTCTTTGTTTTGTATTTTGCAAATGGATTGGACAATAAAAATTAATATTTAAAAATGGAACCCCCCTCCAGCCGCAAATGTCTTCCGCCGAAGTAATAAAATGAAAGGGTAAACAAAAGAAATGTGCTTTTTTACCACTTTTTCATACAAATACTGTGCGAGGTTAACGAAAAAGTTATTTTGGGACTGCTATTAAAATGGATTTATAGGGAAGAAATATGTTGGCCGATCCCTGTTTATTGTGTCTCGTGTATGGTCTGTATATATATAAAGTTATTTGTTATAAAAATAATTGCTTACATTGAACAAAAAACATTTGCTGACGTACCTACCCTTTATTTTAGTTTTATTAATTATTAATCTGGACTAATATTTATTTATTGTGATGCTATTAAGATCGTGTTTATGTGTGTGTCAGTGCGCCAGCACCGCCGGTGTAAGATGTTTGTGAGCTAAAAAGGATGACGCGCGCGGGGCACGGCCTCTTTTCGCTACCTTTAGGCTCCGTGACAAGTTATATACTTTGTATCATAAAACTGTATTATTCGTGTAATAATTATTAATATTGTCATGTAAGAGTTTATATTTGGATGACCATAATCTTCTACAAGATATATTCTTGAGAAGTACTATCACGCAATTTGTACAAAAATATGTATTTGTGGGGCAGCAGCAATTCAAATCCAATACCATCATTAAGAATAGGGTTGGTTTCAAATTATCTAGATACAAGAACCTAGTCTCCACTGACTCCTATTTCAGGCCTATTTTCTCCAATTCAAACTTTTTCACTGTTCAGTTCCTTGGTTTGTCTCTAGGTCGCTTCCACCGGGTCTAGTTGGTCATGATCTTTGCCATCTTAATATAATCTTACGATTGTTTCTTGAGCTAGTGAATGGTGTAAAAATTATAAATAGACTGTTATTCTGTCCCGACTGCGACTGCGACTGTGAAATGAATGCGCAATGAATTTATAATGACAGTGATTTTGGTTACGCTTGAAGAAAACATTAAAAGTACAATCCGACAAGTACATATGTACCCATACTTTGTTTTGAACAAGGCTGTGCTTGAACTAAGTGGTCCTTAAGGGAAGAAGAAATCTGTGTCTCACAATTTCACCCTGGGGTGATATCAAAATCTTGTTATTTGTTACGCGATTCTGAAATCGGAGAATTCCTTCTCGAACGATAAAATAAATCATTACTGATGGTTTACCCTCTCCACGGTGATAGTGTGTACTTATATAACAGACCGCCATCTTTCATACGGAGAAGAAGAGAGGATAGAATTCCTTCGTGACTTATCTATCAAAATCTGAAACCTGTCGTCCACGGACGGCAAAATGATTTTAAAGTACGACTCTAATGCTTGTAAGTTTGCAAGGTCCAAAAGTACGTTTTACACGCATATAGCTTGACGTGACATACAGAGTTTGACGTGTTAACAATACACTATTTATTTCCACTAAGAAAAATAACATTTGTAAAACCATCGTCCATTTTTAAAAGAGGTGTATCTTTATTTATTGATTTCGCAGGAGACAATATTTAAAAAATTGTGTGGAATTTATCGCTGTTAAAAAATGATAAAAAAATTATCTAACCGATATCCATAGATATATTTTGATTTAAAGACTTTGAGGTGTATTTACTCTATAAATATCACTTAAAACTGTCATTATTATGAATGACATAGAAATAATAACTTAATCTACGTTATTCTAACTTCGTTTCGATTACTTTCTGTACAATAGAGATTTTTGAATGTTGAATTTTGTTTTAAAAATGGTTATACCTGGTGAACTTCATGGCAAGCTTAATTTTTAAAGAGCTTATTATTTAAGCCCTCTCATTTAAATTCCGTGTCAAATTATCGTGCAAGAAAATAACGGTGATTTCGTAAGAATATTACACCACGGTACTTTAGTGTATATCTTCAAATAACCACTTTCTTCATTTAAGTATTTATTTTATCTGTTTATGAGCTTTAATCTTTTTAGACCTGAATTAATTCCCTTGGGTGAAAAATTTTCTACACATTCCCCTTAGACTTGAATTAATTCCCTTAATGAAAAACACAAATTACCCCGTCACTTGTTTTAATATAAAGTACCTCGTAATCACGAATAACGCCCTCACGTTGGTATCACGATCTGTTTTGAAGGTTATAAAAATGGTCACCATATAGATGGTGACCATAAGGTTATTTTTCAATTCATCGCTCAGAGCTGTTAAAATTACCACTGCTGCAAGTTCACTGCTGCGGCTAACGAATCTAAGATGTAACCGTGAGCATCCAACTTAACCAAAGGGAAAATACTTTTGTTATTCAATAACTAGTGTATAAGTGCATAGTAATATTAGTGCATAGACGTTTTGGTTTCATTTACTACTTCGATTTCATTACATTACACCTTGTTTTATAAAATTCTGCATACAAATCCAATAGCATCAGCCTGGATGCTGAGAACCAACTGCGAGGATGGGTCATGGAGATGACTACGATGGAATGTGCACGGACGAGCATGGTATGGAGATTATGCCATCTGTTGTAACATTTTGATCTAGTTGTCACTAGCTTGCCTTGAAGAACGTCCAACTCGCGCCCAACCCGATGAAACTAGGATTTGTTAACGTAAATTGTATTTTGATTCTAACTTCATTTATGATTATATTTTATTATATAATGAATAAAATCTTTTCATTTATCTTTCCCAAGTAAGATTAATAAATTTTCCCAGTTTAGGATAAAGGCAGAATGTGACAAACTAAGGTGAGTATGCGTTTCTGAGGTGAATAACTTTTTTTAAATTCAAATTTGTGCTATGGAGCATTAAATCACCAGAAAATATTTTTGCTGTTACTTTTATAGAAGTAACGTGACGGCTTCCACTCAAACTTAGTGTACATTCTAATATGCATCAGGTCTGAAGGGGTTAAGGTCTCGCTGTTGTAGTAGTCTACTTACAGTCCATTTAATAAATTGTTAAATATTATTATCTCCAATACATTTTCTACCCAATATCTCTTTGAGTTAAGAAAAATGATGCAAATCACTCATAGCAAGGTCCGTACTATATGGTGGATGATCAAATGGACCGACGGTGGACAACCACAACAGCGGGACTTTAGAGGTCATAAATAAGTAAAACCAATTATAAATTAATGTTATAACTTTCGTTTTACCGCAAAGTCCCTTGGTGTTTCATCCTCTGGTTATTGTCTTTTTATCTCGGGCACAGATTCCTTGTAAGAGAAACTCAGTATTTCCAGCTAATAATTATACGTAAAACACCTAAGTACGGTTAATACAATATCCCTGAGTGTCTACCTTGAACTACTGCACCTTAATTTTCCGTTAGTTTTCTATCTTATTTAAAACAACGTTCTATGAATTTATGTTATATCATTTTTAAGTATAAAGACAGCACTTAAGGGACGCTGTAGGGTCTAAATTTTAAAATCTTCGCGGTAATTGCTAATAACCACATTGAATTTCTTCTCTTTTTTCGTTTTGCTTACTTACTTAAATGTGTTATTGAATTAAAGTAACGTATTTTTATTAGCTTTGATGAGTGTGACCGACAAGGTAGCCCTAGCTTCTAAACTGGTCCCGGAAAAGGGTGGTCCCCCCTTCCAGGTGTCTTTTTAAGTTAATATAATATATATACTTCAGAGATAGTCTTAATAATGCGAAAAAGCTGTGATGAGAGAAGGCTCCCAACTGATACGGCGACTTATAAGGCTCGCCTCCCCCTACCCCCCACTTATGCTCACACTTTCATGGCTAACACACACATACATTCATACACAAAGTGACAGTTCTCACAATTAATTATGTGGAGAAATAAATTAAGTTTAGTATAAAATTAGTCCTAAAAAGGTCATATATTTCGATCATTGGGTGAACTTACCCTTATATTCAGGGACGTTCCTTAGGCATAGGAAAGTAAGGCGGTGCTTAAGGGCGGCAAATAGGCTGAGGAATATAAATATTAGATCTGTAGAAGTTGAGATTGTGTGTGTTGTAGTTATTTAAACTATGATTGAATCGAGATTTTGTCAGAAGGTTAAGATGCTGTGAGACAAAAGCTTCTAACTTCTTATTGTCTCAGTGTAGGGTGTCTGTTGTGACTAGAGCAGGGTATATAAATGTCGCCGCTAGATTGTTGGCAGTAACCGTATCTAATGCATAATGTTAAATTGCGTCTGCTGATTGGTTGTTTTGATTCGGACGCATCCTCCAATACGGCCATATCAGTGTGGCGCGTGCAGGGTCACCATAGATCTAATATAAATAATTGAATTTCTATCTCATACATAAAAGAAATGGGCACTTAGGGAGTCCATTTCTCATAACTGTTTGAAAACAATCACATGTTATGTAAAGGGTGCCCAACGAAAAAATTCAAGTTTAATATTAAATAAAAATAAAAACTACCATTTTATTTATACAAAATGGAGATTAACGACGCAAATTTTACATTTTGTAAACATTATTGTCTAAATACCGTCCATTTCTCTCAAGACTCTTAAATTTGCGAACATGCGAGAGCAAAGCGTTGGTTCAATAGCAGAAACTTCACGGTGGATGTTTTCTTGTAGGGCTTACATTGTTCGAGGTTATTCTTGTAAACTCTCGACTTAAGGTATCCCCACAAAAAAAAGTAGCACGCTGTAAGGTCCGGTGACCGAGGTGCCCAGGGTATGTCTATTTATTGAGAAAGATTTCTCTCAGCTTCTCCATTGAAACTCTAGCTGTGTGTAGAGTAGCCCCGTCTTGCTGAAATTGTGTTCTGTTATAGTTTCGGTATATTATAGGCTGGTTAAAAAAATAAGGGATAATTATCCCTCGGGCAGAAATTGCATATCACACTGTTGTTTTTGGACAATGCAAACGTTTTTGATAGCGTTTACTTGGGTTGTCGGGGCACCGGTATCTCTTGTTCTGCTTATTAGCATAACTATAGATATGAAAATCTTATTCGTCAGTAAACAATACGTTTCCAAGTGTCCGTGCTGTTCCACCATCAGCTAAGGTTTCGCCTAGAGAATAGTAATTTTCATTGATAAATTGCACGATTTGCAGTTTGTATGGATGAAACTGTAGTTTCTTTTTCAAAATAACGTGAACTGTTGATTTTTTTATTTGAGTACAGGCTGTAATTTTTCTTATCGATTTACGCAGATTGCGCATAATTTCACGTCGAACTTGAACCACATGTTCTGGCATCGCTGCTGACGTTGATGGTCCCGGGGGAGTTTGGTTAACCATTGTCTCTTCTTGTTTGAACTTTTGAATCCGATACCAGATAAGTTGCGTGCTCGGTTCATCACAAGTGAGTACAAAAATGAAATGAACCAATGAATCACCGCACTTTAAATATTGCGAACGCGCGGTGCGCTCCGCTCACGACTGGCAAATCATCAAATCACGCGCGTCGAACAATACCCCTCTCACTTACGAGTAATTACAATTTAATTTTGAAATTTTTCCGCTGAACACCCTATATATGTTTGTAAAAAATCATTGGAACA
The DNA here is from genome assembly GCA_022840565.1 of Eubasilissa regina. Lineage (NCBI taxonomy): Eukaryota > Metazoa > Arthropoda > Insecta > Trichoptera > Phryganeidae > Eubasilissa > Eubasilissa regina. The sequence continues at coordinate 6,027,173 of JAINEB010000010.1, forward strand.
AATGTCATAAAACTGTGCTGTAAAAATTGACACAGGGTAGCACAGTTGTATTATATTTTATCCTGAAAGGAAATTCTTCGGTTCATAACGCAATGTAATTTCATAAAACTACATGCAACTAAACAATAAGCACGATTTTGATATTCTTCTTTAACTTTAATTGTAATCCAAAGCTGTTAGCATTCGGACTATAGTCAAATTATATAGTTCATCCAAATTATTTGTATCAATTTTACTAATCATTATAAAAAAATATAAATGTTCGATATCACATTTATAAAAATAGTAGAAGGGCGGCACTTTACCTTGAAACGTCGTCATTGCTTACGTTACTTATTGTTAACCTAATGGTAATCCGATCGTCGTTCTAGACTACCGCCAAACTTTTATTTTTCACAACACAAACCTAGTTTGAGAAATAGTTTGAACTAACAGTCCACATCCATCAAATTCAAATTTATATTAAAGCTGTAAGGTAAAGGATGATATTGGAGAGTACAGAGAGAACAACAAATTATAGATCGATACAGAAAACAAATCAAATTATTTATTTATTTGTTATTAATGTAAATCCACTCTACTCACTTCCTGCAGGCCCCGAGGTCCATGAAGCAACACCTAAGATCCTAAATTAAATCAGTTCTCGAAATTTCAGTCTGACTTCCCAACCTCACTGAAAAGAAAAGATTTTCTTATTTGTAATGCGAAAACATGAAATGAATTTTCTATTAAATGTGAGGAAACCTTGAATTATTTTCTTTGATTTACAAAACTATAACAATTTTTGATGTGACGTCACTACATTAAAACTCGAATTTTCATTGAAGAGTATTAATGCAAGTCGGAAATGAATAAAATTTTTTGTGAATTAGCGTATTCAGAATATGGTATTTTAAAAGAAATAAATAAATGAAATTAATATTCCTGTATCAATTAAATATATTTCCGATAGATAATTTTTTTCTGTACATGTTAAAATAATTTAATTAGTATTAAAATAATGATTATTTAATTTAATAATGTTGAAAATTAAAAATAATTTTTAGTTGTCGTATATTGTTGAATTTATATCAATAAGAGTGTTTTAAGATATATTTTTATAAACGAAACAAATTAGTAATTTTTCTGGAAAATTTCTAAATTTAGATAAAATTCTATAATTTTTATAATAGATGCGAAAGATTTTTTAAGAAAAAATGCTAATAAACCCGAAGACCTGAGGGTTGGCATTGTCTCTGTTATTTTTTAAAAAGGCTTAAATTAATTCCCTGAATGATTTGAATTTCTTTTATTTTATAATTCTTATTTTTACAGATCCGCCATACCTAACTAACTAACTTACCATCGCGCCGTTTCCCCGTGGGGGTAGGCAGAGAGGATAGAGCGCCACACTATTCTGTCCTGACACACAATTCTCGCCTCATCCACATTCATACATCTTCTCATACAAGCTCGCCGATTGTTGAGGCTTCTAACAGAACTATCCTCCATTATCTGGTTTACCTGATCGTGCCAAGTCTTCCTCGCACGTCCTCTATTTCTGGTGCCATCAACACTTGCATCATATATCTTTCTTACCATTCTCTCCTCATTCATCCGTTCCTTATGACCGAACCACCTAAGTGATCCTTTTTTAATCTTACTCACGATACTAACATCAGCTTTATATTATTTTCTTATTTATTTATACCACGCCATACCTTATTTATATAATACTATTATATATAAGATATAGTGATTCATTATCATCACTATTTTTTCCTTCTTAGGATACGAGCGGAGTATATAACATTAATTGTAAGAACTGGCAATCACCTTATATTGGACAAACTGTAAAGAAAATACACGCTCGAATAGAAGAACACCTTAACTCTTCGGATTCGTCATTTTGACAAACGTTCGTGGACTCCAAATGCTCCCAACAATAAAATACATTCTAATTTCTAAATATTTATTTTTATTTAAGTGAATTTTTAAAAAAAATATTTTATTAGATAAATAAAATTTTATTTAAAAACATGCGTAAATAACTTTAAATGTTAACTGTATACTTTGGGTCCAATATTTTAGTAACAAATTTTAGGACTGTAGTATTTTTAGTATGTAAAAATTGTAAAAAAACACAACAAAAAAGTATTTTCTATTTGACTGTATTTCACGTATCTTTCCCTTTACAAAAATATTAACGTCATTGATGTATTTTTAAAAAATAATAGTTTAAATTAAAAAATTTTAAACGTAGAAAAATATTTATCAGGAGAACACATCCTTAATGTGAAGTTGTAATTATTCTGAACATAGATTTGTAATATTTTAAATATTAATTAAACATATTAATTAGACTGAATGCAGTGGAAATGAAATCACTTAGACGTATTTGTGGCAAATCTATTTATGACAGAGTAAAGAATGAAGAAATAAGAAAAGAATGTAAAGCTGATGTTAGTATAGTGAGTAAGATTAAGAAAGGATCACTTAGGTGGTTTGGTCATATGGAAAGGTTGAATGAGGAGAGAATGGTAAGAAAGATATATGACGCAAGTGTTGATGGAACCAGAAATAGAGGACGTCCGCGCAAGACTTGGCACGACCAGGTAAACCAGATAATGGAGGATGGTTCTGTTAGAAGCCTCAACAATCGGCGAGCTTGTATGACAAGATGTATGAATGTGGATGAGGCGAGAATTGTATGTCAGGACAGAAGAGTGTGGCGCTTTATCCTCTCTGCCTACCCCCACGGGGAAACGGCGTGATGGTAAGTAACTAAGTAAGAAAGATTTACATATAAAATCAATTTTATCGAAAAATATCGTTGTTGCCCCACCGGGATTCGAACCTAGATCTCTTTCCAAACCGGGGAAGCTAATGCTAACCTAAGCTATGCTAAAGGGACAATATATTTAGCGATAAATTTTCGAACATAAATGTTACCTTTTTGATATTGTTCCATTATTGAAAGAGCCATCTACCTTATTTTTACGAAATCTCAGGTACCTTTGAGTAATTTGATAGCAAACGCCAGAATTATCAATTAATTTTTATTAAATTTTGGACACATTGATAAATCGCTAAAAATATCGTCGCTGTAGCATAGTTGGATAATGCACCTCCCCCGGTTTGAAAAGAGATCCAGGTTCGAATCCCGTCAGCGCAACAACAATATATTTCGATAAAATTGTTTTTTTATGTATATCTATCTCTAATTAATATATTTGATTTATATTTAAAATATTTATCAGTTTCAACATTACTCTAAGTATGGCACTTAGTATATAACACATTTTTTCACATCATATGTTGTTTACAAATACAATTTAAATGTTTATAAGATTTTTGCGACTGTTTATTATCATTTACAGAACCGCATGAGTAGCATCTTCGTCTTCCTTGAGCCGTTGACGTCGTAGGTTCTGTGTCATCTTCTACTTGGTGTTCCTTATTTGGCACATTTAAAAGTTCATTTGTAAGAGTGTCTTAAGAGAAATGGACGACATTTAGATATTGTTTATAAAACGTAAAATTCGCATCGTCAATCTCCATTTTATATAAATAAAATATGAGAATAACATTGTAGTTATTATTTCAATTTAATATTAAACTTGAAATTTTTCCGCTGGACACCCTTTATTTTTGTCTAGCCTATCCTTTCAGTATTCTTCTCTCAATTACATTTCTGAGTTAGGTATGCAATGTCATTTGATTATATTATTATTACTGTAGTCAAATTTCGAATAAATTTTTTTTTTTACTTTTAAAATTAACAATATTAACTTTGTGGTTAAAATTCTTATATTTTTATTTATTATCGTTGTTTTATTAACCACTGAATTGAGTTTAAATACATCTACCAGTTTCGAAAAATACAATTTTCTTCTTCAGGATGTCATAACTAACTAAACTATGTATTTAATCTCAATTAAGTGGTTACTAATTGTAACCACTAAATAATAATAAATAAAAAAATATACATTTTTTTAATCATATCGTATCCTATCCTATATTAAAAAAAGATTAAAAAAAAAACATATTTGCTAAAGTTTTTTTTAGAAACTGTCGGATATTACTTTCAGAATGGATCCATAATAAAATTAAAAATTAATTATTCAATTCGTTAACCCACTCGAATTGATTACAGCAAAAATGTTGATCAAAACTTACCCCTAATTTCGATCCACCGCCAGCTCATCAACGTCCTCCTATGTAGTTTTACAGAATACAACCTGTGTACAGGTGTTGCGGGACGTTCGTTTTTCTATACGTTCGTATTTGTTAACCACGATGTTTTATTCTACTTATATGCTTGTCTGTAGAATAGTATTTCACTTATATATGTGTAAATTCAATTCATTTGTAAAAGAAACAATATTGAAATTTACTATTTTCAAATAATCTTATATTCTGTATAATAAATGGTTCTTGGAGTAATTATCTCTCACTGTCCTGACAAAACTTCGCCAGTTTCCTCAGTATAGCTGTCACTAGAGGTATAGTTTTGTACTTATGGGGTTGTTGTTGTGAAGATTATTAACTCGTGATTGTGTCAGAAGGTTTTGTAGATGTGAGACTGAAGCCCCTAACACCTTCTAGTCTCACGCATGTTAGTGTATGTCGCAGTATAAATCAAGGTATTTAAATGAAAGAGCACTTACAAAGGTTGGCGTTTATTGATGAATGAATTATACAGCGGTGGTTGTTGAACGCTGGAGTGGCCCGCTAGAGATGTCGTGGAAAAGATGATGATGTCGATGAGAGGACGGTCCTCAAGGTCCATGGAAGACTTGTGACGACCAGGTAAACCAGATACAGGAGGATGGTTCTGTTACAAGCCTCAAAAATCGACGAGCTTGATTAAGAAGATGTATTAACCCTTCCCAAACCATGCAGAAACACAGGTCTACCATTATAATTAAACCTGTTATATTAAGGAAATTACATTCTTATTGTAAAGTTGTAATTATTCATAACATAGGTCTGTGATATTTTAAATACTAAATTAATGTATTAATTATAAATATATACATATAAAATCAATTTTGTCGAAAAATATTGTTTTTGCGTCATCGGGATACAATTTTATATGTATATATTTATAATTAATACATAATTTAGTATTTAAAACTTGTAATATTTCGGAAAATACATACAGCATAAAATTCATATTTTAGATAATCTTAAAGAAAATATTAGCGCTTAGGAATGATTAGTGAAAAATTATGGAGAGGGAATCGTACAAAAACAATTATTTTTTTCTATTCACTCGGTTATAAAATTAATACGTTGGTAAAACTACAATTTGTGATATGAAAAACAGAGATCACATACTATTTTCACAGGGAAAAGAACAGCAAACATACAAATATAATTCTCTTCGTCATTTATTAAGAGAGATAAGAAGGAAGGACACATTGTTTACATTGTAAATTATATTATCAATCATTGTTTCAAAATTGAATGCTTAATATTTAGAGTAAATTCGTGCCATTAAAGCCATTTAAGCTAATGAAAACATTTTTCTAACTGTTATTTACGGTAACACGAGTTGACAGCATGGCTGCGTTCGGGTATTTTATGTCATGGTATGGTAAAGGTTAATGTGGATGAGACGAGAACTGTGTGTCAGGACAGAAGGGTGTGGCGCTCTATCGTAAGTATTTTGATATTCTGAATATATTTGTTTTTTTTTTTCTCAAAACAAGCAATCCTTTAGAATGACTTTCGAAACTTAAAGTTTTAAATAGAATATAATTCCTTAAATTATTATTTGCTTATAGAAATAATTTAGTAACTTTTGCTCCTCTATTTTGAAGGATTTCCCTAGATTCATTTGACTTGCAAAGTAGAATACCGTGTTATGAGCACTGTGGAAAGGGTTAACATCCGAGGAACTCTAAATATTAATACAAGACTGTCAAATTTACTAATTACAATCAGAAAATGTGCCTTTATTATAATATTGTAATTTAAATGAGAAATTCTTAATTCTAGATGGTAATTTTATATTGTTATTCACTATATTAGGTGACTCGTGATGGAGGAGAGGGATTATGGAAAGCTGCAAGGGAGGTCCACGTGGACCCAGACAAGCTTAAGAAGAAGAAGAAGAAGTAGATGAAGGTTCATCGCCTCCACAGTTATCGTCACCGCCAACTACCCATGAGCGCACGCATATAAATTGACCTATAAATTGTTGAATAGTTTATACGTTTATACTAAAAACATCTTTTCATTTATCACTCCAGAGTATTGACAATAAAATTTCCCGGTTTAGGATGAAAGTTGAAATAAGGCTTGTATGCATTTCTAAGGTGGAGAACCCACGATTCTCATAGTCTCTTTTGGCTAGTCGGCGAGGAGGGTAGAACGCCGCTTTTTACTCTCACAATATATTGTCAACAAGTTCGAAAGTGATGGTATTCGAGAGAGACAAGGTGCAAAATACTTGGGAAGTATGTTCGATAGAAATGGAAAGATAGAGAAAGATATTGAATTGAAGGTGAAGGCAGGGAATAAAGTGAACGACGCTTTGAATGGAATTATAGCTAATGAGAACTTACAACTGAGACAAGACTAGCAGTTCACAATGGAGTCTTGGTACCGACACTGATGTATGGAAGTGACGGCTGGAGCTGGTAGAAGAGGAAAGAAAGTAGACTGAATGGAGTGGAAATGAGATCACTTAGGTGTATATGTGGCGGATCCATTTATGACAGAATGAATAATGAAGAAATAAGGAAAGAACGTAAAGCTGATTTTAGTATAGTGTGTAAGATTAAGAAAGGAACATTTATATAGTTTGGTTATATGGAACGGATGAATGAGGTGAAAATGGAAAGAAAGATATATGATGCAAGTATTGATGGCAGCAGAATTAGAGAACGTCCGCGGAAGACTTGGCACGACCGAGTAAACCAGATATTGGGGGATGGCCCCGTCAGAAGCCTGCATGACAAGATGTATGAATGTGGATGAGGCAAGAATTGTGTGACAGGACAGAAGAATGTGAAGCTGTATCCTCTTTATCTACCTCCGCGGCGAAGCAGCGTGATGGTAAGTAAGTAAGTATATATATATATATATATTCATAATATATCATATATAAGTACATGTCCCAAACCCAACGTAATAAAAGAAGGTCTTACAAATTGATACATGTTTCAAGGGCAACAATATAGAACCATGTGACGCGCGACAGTCCTCTTCGTGCTAGCTAACGAGTGACTATTAACCATTTATAACACAATTTCACTTTTAAACTGAGCGTTATAGGTAGGCATACTTTATGTGACGAGATAACCGCACACTATCGCATGATAGAATTGAAAGCAGAACTTGTTTGTTTTATGTTGCCCTACGTCTTAATATATAATTGTCGTTATATGATATTTATGTTATTTTATATGCTCTACGAAATGTAGGATAAACAAAATGTTAGAAAATATATGCATCTGGGTTAATTATTAAATCAATGCTATAATGGAGATATCAATCATTGAATTAGAGCCTTGAAAACCTGAAATATTGAACCTCACATGAAACCTCCCTTATAGGTTCCAAGATGATGTAATAAAAGCTTTTATTTCAACTACTTTGCTGGCAGACACTCTTGGGAAGGAGAAAAAAATTTGTCTGTTAAGAGAGTGAAAAAAAGAGGGGGTCGGAGAAATTCGCAAATGTAGGGCGACATGAGCCAGTTTTTGATTTGAATTATAACTGTTATACTTATATAATATAAGTAGAGAATATAAGTAGTCAAATGGTATTCGTAACAGTAATCGTCAGTTTATTCACTATAGACATAGATCAGTAAATGAATAGATATGAAATAAAGTGTACATATAAGACAGGGGTTTGGAACATTACTTGCGGGATAAGAGACATTCTTCACACATTTTTCGTGGAAACAAAAATCTGATATATTTACTCTATTATATAATATTGCTAGCGTATAAATATTCGTTCCAATCGAGTCATATTTAAAAAAAAAAGTCACGGTGCTATTTGATTGCGTAAGTGGTACCAAAGTAAAAATATTGGGAATTTGCGTTAGTTCATGTGTATATATTTGGTGGTCTGTGACTATAGATTTACAAAAGTAAGTAATGACTGCCATTTTGAAATTCTGAGCCTCGATGATGTAGCGAGGGTCTGCAGTAGCTGTGAGATTCTGCAGCAAGTTGGATAATGGCCGCCTTACGGCTACGGTCAGTATTTCCGTTGAAACTGTTTATCATTGTAGAAAATTATTTTAATGCGTAATGTACTTTGACATATACTTGCGACACCGTCTGTCGACAAATTCGTCATTTCGCTAAAAAAATATGGTTTGTCTTGACTAAAATAAATTCCAGAATTCTAATTTCTGAAACTAAAAACGTTCGGCCACTATCGGTAAAATGAAACGTGTAGATAGTATCGTATTTATTATACATCTACAATATCCAGCGATAACACGGACGGTATAAGGTTTAAATTACTTGAAAATACAGGATTAATTAGATTAACTTTTTTAGTTTATCGATTTTTTCTCGAAATTAATATTTTTTAGAAAATTAAAATTAGACGAGTTATTTCGTTTAGTATGAATATTTTTGTGTCCAATTTACATAAGACTTTATATGAAAAAATGTATGGATAAGTATTTATCGAAAATACGAGTTTATTAAAATTATATTATTAAGTTCAGTAGGATATGACGCAGACATTTGATTGAAATATCTATTACATTTTAAACGAATTACTTTATTTGCCTGTAGCGATAACCTCCAAAATAAAATAATATTTTAAATATACGCTAAGATTTTCGGCTGTGACAGAATATTACATTATATAGGGTGTCCAGCGGAAAAATTTCAAGTTTAATATTAAATAAAAATAAAACTACAATATTATTCACATATTTTATTTAAGCAAAATGGAGTATAATGATGCTTATTTAACGTTTTGTAAACAATATCGTCTAAATGCCGTCCATTTCTCTTAAGACGCAAAGCGTTAGTTCAATGACAGCAACTTCACGATGGATATTTTCTTGTAGGGCCTGAATTGTTCGAGGATAGTTACTGTAAACTTTCGACTTAAGGTATCCCCATAAAAAGTATAAGGTCCGGTGACCGAGGTGCCCAGGGTACGTCTCCGTACTTGCTGATTAATTTATTGGAAAAAATTTCCCTCAGGTTCTCCATTGGAACTCTAGCTGTATGTGGAGTAGTCCCATCTTGCTGAATTTGTGTTTTGTTGTTGAAGCCGGGAAACAACTGCAGTTGCGGTACCAATAACTCGTCGATCATTCGGCAACACACGTCAGCAGTGACTGTCTCTCGCTGGTTAAAAAAATAAGAGCCAATTATCCTTCGGGCAGAAACTGCACACCGCACTGTCGTTTTTGGACAATGCAAACTTTTTTGATGGCATTTTCTTGGGTTGTTGGAGCACCAGTATTTCGTGTTCTATTTATTAACATAGCCATCGATTTAAAACATGTTTTTCGTCAGTCAGTCAGTCGTCAGTAAACAATATGTATCCAAGCGTTCGTGCTGTTCCAGCATCGTTCTCGCTAAGGTTTTACATAAATAATAGTCATTTTCGTTAAGAAACTACACAATTTGCAGTTTGTATAGGTAAAACTGTAGTTTATTTTACAAAATAACATGCACGTACAGGCTGCAATCTTCTTTATCGATTTACGCGGATTGCGCATAATTTCACGTCGAACTTGAGCCACATGTTCTGGCGTCGCTGCTGACGTTGATGGTCCCGGGGGAGTTTGGTTAACCATTGTCCCTTCTTGTCTGAACCTTTGAACCCAACACCGGATAAGTTACGTGCTCGGCCCATCACTTACTCGTCGAATATTAAAGTGAGTACAATAAGCGCGACGCGCACGAACCGATGAATCACCGTACTTTAAATATTACTTAACGCTCCCGACCAGTGACTCATTGTGACTGGCAATTCCTAAAATCATGCGCGTCGAACAATACTTCTCCAACTTACCTCATTCTGATGGTTTACGAGCAATTACAATTGAATATTGAAAGTTTTTCACTGAACACCCTATATATATATATATATATATATATACCTAATAGGCAATTTTGCCCTAAGCTAATGTTTGTTTGAGAATTCTCTTAAACGATTGGTTTTAAAAAATGAATTCTTCAGAATTAACGTATTATATTATGTGCCGCAGGGAAATGTTATTTTTTAATATTATATAGAGGTCCGTGAAATAATTCAGCACACAGTTTTACAAAAAAAAAAATATTATTCTACTTCCTTCGTTCTCTTGTATCTACTATTAAAAATACCACCAGTCCAGCGAGTTTGAGGACACCAGTCAAAAAAAGGTTTTTATTAAAGCACATACTTTTGTCAGCTTTTATCGCTTTGGTTAAATTGTGAATTTGAAACAATTACATGATTAAACTCATGTAAATGAACTATTATGTTACTGATATGATAAAGACATATTCGTTTATGGAGACTTTGAGTTAACTATCTTTAAATCCATATATAAAACGCCATATTCTTAGATAAAACGCGACGTATTTTATCATTTAAGGACGTTCCTAAAGAGCAGTCGTACTCAATCTTCAAGAATATTCCCCCGTATGTAAACTATTATGAACAATTATGATTAGAATAAAAAATTGTTGAGGTACAGTGTACTTTTTCGCTTCCGCTCACATGCGCACAAGTTCAAAAATCTCTCACTATTCAAATTATAAAAGGAACCATTCAAAAGTAGCTCACTTTTAAAAATTTTTATAACAAAACGAATACGGCTTGTTTTAGTTATTTTTACAGAAAGATATTTGTTAAATTTTCAATTAATGATTCTCAGTTTTCCAAAACAATGGTAAGAAAATGACTATTGCTGTGCAATTAAACGTGCGCTACAACATCGATCGGGGTATGGTTCGTATGTTAAATATGATAATTTTAATAGTCAGTATTTACAAATTTACTATCGCAAGAACTATTGAAAAAAATTTCTACGTATAAAAGACACTCATAAGTATGTGTATTCAAAGTTTCAAAAGGATTGTGAGAAAAGTGATTTTTTTGGGAACGTCCTTAAAATAGCTTAGATGAGACAAGACCAGTAAAATACAGGAATGGGCTATCCTGATTTAGATATAACTTTAATATTACCGGTAGAATAATTGAAATATATTATGTCTGTTCGGTATCACAGTACACTGCTTTATTTAAATTTGATATCTTAAAAAAAAATTAAATCTTTAAACATTTCAACACCAGTTATAAATGGACACTCGGAAACGTATCCTAGGCCTAGTTAAGTGACTGTATCCTTACTTACTTACCATCACGCCGTTTTCCCGTGGGGGTACGCAGAGAGGATAGAGCGCCACACTCTTCTGTCCTGACACACAATTCTCGCCTCATCCACATTCATACATCTTCTCATACAAGCTCGCCGATTGTTGAGGCTTCTAACAGAACCATCCTCCATTATCTGGTTTACCTGGTCGTGCCGAGTCTTCCGCGGACGTCTTCTATTTCTGGTGCCATCAACACTTGCATCATATATCTTTCTTACCATTCTCTCCTCATTCATCCGTTCCATATGACCGAACCACCTAAGTGATCCTTCTTTAATCTTACTCACTATACTAACATCAGCTTTACATTATTTCCTTATTTATTCATTATTTACTCTGTCATAAATAGATTTGCCATAAATACGTCTATGTGATCTCATTTTCACTGCATTCAGTCTACTTTCGTTCCTTTTCTACCAGCTCCAGGCCTCAGTTCCATATATCAGTATCGGTACCAGGATTCCATGGTGCACCGCTAGTCTTGCTTCGATTGACAAATTCTCGTTAGATATAATTCTATTCAAAGCGCCGTTCACTTTATTTCCTGCAGTCACCCTCCTTTCGATATCATTCTCAGCCTTTCCGTTTCTATCAAACATACTTCCCAAATATACAAACTCATCTACTTGTTCTAAACATTCATTATCTACAAGTATTTAGCACGGTGTCTTGCTTTCCTCCTCGAATACCATCACTTTCGACTTGTTAACATTCATCATGAGGTCGCTTTCCTTGCATACATCGTACATTCTACTCACCAGACTCTGTAGCTCTTGATCATTATTCGCCATTAGTACTGCATCATCGGCGTACAATAAACTGTATCCTAACATCCAAATTTAAACACTTTAATACCTAAATGTATATCTTAACAATGCATTTTTTAGAGAAATATTTAATGAAAAATATTCCGTCCAAATTTGTATTTGCTTATTATTAAATTATTATTACAATATTTCATTATTATTAACTTTGTGAAAGTCTATCATAATTAACTTTTAAATATTCGGATCTATTTGGAGCTGGATTCTCAGTGGAGTATACAAGGTTTATTGTAAGAACTGTCAATCATCTTATATTGGATAAACTCGGAGAAAAATACACAAACGAATAGAAAAACATCAAAAAAAGGGAATAAAGAACTTCAGTATAAACCCAGAGATGGCAGACCATGCAAGATCAGAGGGTCATTGTTTCGCCCATGACAACGTAGAAGTACTACATATATGCAGAAAAAGGAGAAAATAAGATATTCTTGAAAACATAAAGATTAATATTAACATTAAAAATGTACTTAACATACAAATACCCCCTATTATATTTCCTCTCCTCTCCTAGCAATATTAGCCCCATCCACAACCGCATTCACTTTTCTCACCAAATACTGCTCTCATACTTTAACCCCTCCCCCCACAATAGTAGTCTATGGTCTATCTTCTAGTTTAAGCTTTAGTTTATTACTGAAGATGACGCAGTAGCATAGAAAACGTTTTGAATAATATTTAATTAAAGTCTTGTGTGAATTAAACAAAGTGTTTTAAAAGATAATTATTATTATAGTTGACTCTAAGGGTCTTTCAATTCCACAGCCAGCTGCATCATCCAGTACTATTTGTCTCTGTTTTAAGTGTGATCTGTGCATCATTTTAGTCATTATCCGTACGTCTCATTATCTATATATCTAAGATATTTGGTTATTGGATGATCTCGGGTTCGTCGCTTGCGCGGATACACCTTCGGTGATTAACTTGTTCAAGTATTAATCTTTCATTCTTTCGAATATTGTCCGTCTATTTCATTATTGGCCATCCCAAGGCCCCTGTTCTCTGCGCTTTGGAGTTGATCATGTCTGCCATGTCACGTCTTGCCCATGTTGGCCTTCTTAATTTCAATATTTATAAGATATTGAATGTTGGAATTGTTGGTTATTGACAAGCTCAGCAAAATATTCCGTTTAGAATTATGTACATCAAATATCGTGGAGCATATGGATATTACGAGAAAGTAAAAAATTATAAATTAAACAAAACGTGAAAGTCATCACGAGGAAAATTAAAGTTTTTTTTATTGGGCATCATCTGGGCGCACGGCGGCATCCGATTCTTTTAACCATTGACCACATGCACTTGGAGACGGATGAAATATGTTAACTTACATTTTATAGCTCTACAGCTACATCTGACAGCTTAAGCGTTTACAAAAGCTAATTTATTGCTAGCTAACATCATTTTTTAATGACGACAAGTGGAGGGGGGGTAAATAAAATATTTCCCTAGTACTTTTTTACTTACTTAATGGTGATATGCAGTACTACAGAGTCTAGTGGGTAGAATGTATGATGTATGCAAAGAAAGCGACCTTATTATGAGTGTTAACGAAATACTTGTAGGTAATGAATGTTTGGAACAAGTAGATGAGTTTGTGTATTTGGGAAGTATGTTTGATAGAAACGGAAAGGCTGAGAATGATATCGAAAGGAGGGTGACTGCAGGGAATAAAATGAACGGTGCTTTGAATGGAATTATGTTTAACGGGAATTCGTCAACTGAGGCAAGAGTAGTGGCGCACAATAGAGTCCCGGTATCAACACTGATGTATAGAAGTGAGGCTTGAAGCTGGCAGAAGAGGAACGAAAGTAGACTGAATGCAGTGGAAATGAGACCACTTAGGTGTATATGTGACAAATCTATTTATAACAGAGTATAGAAGAAGAAATAAGGAAGGATTATAAAGCTGATGTTAGTATTGTGACAGATTAAGAAAGAAAGAAAGGATCACTTAGTTAGTTTGGTAATATGGAACGAATGAATGAGGAGAGAATGGTAAGAAAGATATATGACGCAAGTATTGATGGCACCAGAAATAGAGAACATCAGCGGAAGACTTGGCACAACCAGGTAAACCAGATAATGGAGGATGATTATGTTAGAAACCTCAACAATCGGCGAGCTTGAATAAGAAGATGAAGGAATGTGTATGAGGCGAGAATTGTGTGTCAGGACAGAGCAGTGTGGCGCTCTATACTTTCTGCCTACCCTCGCGGGTGATGGTAAGTAATGGTGATATTGTAAAGGCAAAATTCGGTTTTTCTTGACGGCAACTTAGTTCTAATATATTTATAAAAGCAAAAAAGATCGCGTTTTCACATTTAAATCTTGTTATTATAAGTTCCAAAGGATACCTCAGATATATCTATTTCCATATTGTCACAAATAGAAATATATACATAAAAGATGATGAGAATCCGAAAATAAAATTTGTATGCACATGTCAGTCTATTCTCTCGGTGGCGAACCATCAGCTTGTTTTAAAGCCAGTAATAGTAGATGCATCTGTAATATGCTTTTCAATAAGATTAAAAGATTTATGCCCAAAGATAGGACAGTATTGTTCACCGTATTGCAATTACTTGGATTATATTCGGACAATTCTTTATGAATATCCATAAAAGTTTGGAATGACTGCAAGCGTAGGGATATACGAATTTCTTAGTACCATAAAATAATCAGTTTGGTGCCGCAATTTTTGGATATGTATTGATAGTATGCAGCTTTTTACTCAGTACGATTGAAATATATTTGAAATGCATCTAATATTGTGATGGTAAATCGTTATTCAAATCATTATTGTGACTATTATTGTGTTTACACTTACAAAACACGTCCGGCATATTAGACCCACCTCAAGTTTTCGGTTTTTTAACCGCTTTGTGGTAGATTGTTTATAGATATTTCATTTTAAATATGAATTAATTAAATGGAATGATGTGCCGTAATGTTCACGCTAAAAAAAATAAAGTTGCACAGCCAAAATACAAATATCCACTCGGCATGCGATCTTCTTGTCGGAACCCGAGCAGGTAGTGTCATAAAACTTATAGGTAGGCGCAACGCCCTTCAAATAATTATATTAATGGCATTGTATAGGGGCCGCCAGACTAAAATAAGTGGAAATAAATACATGGACCTGGTATCCTTTGTCTACTTTGGTACTCGTTTGAATCTTGTCCGATAACATTTATTTGTATCTCAAATTATTTGAAAATATTTAATAAAAGATTAGTTAGAAGGAAACAGCATCAAACTAATATTTGTAGTTTAATTCATAGTTTCATAAACATCCGGGTCAAATCTGACCCACCCCCAAGTATGTGTTAAATTATAATTATGATTGTTAACAGAGATTTAACTGTGATATGGACAGAAGGCGACATCTACAGGTTGAACACCGAAGTTACTTTTGGCGTGACGCAATGTCAAAGAGCAACTTTAGCTGTGCTGTCGGCAGAGATTGCATTTATCTTTACCGACAGAGTTCCTGGATTACGCAGCTGGAGGGAAGGAATTTTTTTTTAAAAACCAATGAGGGTAGGTGAACTCGCCGCTTACATAGGACCATTTATAAGCATAAGCTCCTATATGATCCTGCTCATTATTAGGAATTTTTTAAATGTTAATAGGCAGCTGTGCGATTTCTTCTCGCACAGTGCCAAGACGGAGTCGCACAGCCGCCATCACAAAATTCCTCATTGGCCCCGATCCTTTATTTAGTTATTCATAGTTTACAAACATTTTAACAATTAGATGTAATAGATGAAAAAAAAACCAAATAAATTTAAATGTAGCTTTAGTCAGTGAGACGAGGAAAGAAAAGAACACGCCCCTGAGAAGAGGAAAAGGACAATACAAAATTAACAACAAACTGACCAGTCATCAAAGCACCACTGCCGGCCGTAACATCCCAATGACATAAGAACAATAAAATAAAGACTACAATACAACAAAATGAAAACGACAAATGAGAATGAGGGGAGGACTTGTGTGAGTAGCCTGCGAAGTAGAGGCACTCTCCCTCATCGACCCAAATTTTCTATTAATTTATTGATGATACTGCCTGCCTTCGCCAATAGCAACTAATCAACAATACTCACTAAAATGGTTTGGTTTCTAGTATACCAGTTGTTTGCGTAAATGCCTTCGATAGCTGGTTCCCAGGTTTCTGATTGACAATAAGGACATGACGCATATGATACATGAACACTGCACTAACCTTTTTATTGTACTTGCTGCCTTTCTAGTCTGATGTTTTTGTTATTTTGGCTGAGTAGATTTCGACCGACTGAAGTGCGCAATCCCGACGATCGGCTTATTTGAACTTCTGAACTGGTCGAAGCACAAGATGTAATTGATTCGCCTGTCGTTTACCGTCCTCTTAATTCTCCGAAAAGATGCGGCAATACTCAGACACACACATGCACATTATTATAAACCAGGAAACCCAGTGGTGCTAATCGGAGTAACAAGGCACATAAACACCAGTGATTATTCGAAGAATTATGAACATTAGTATTGCTGAAGTAAAAAACCGAATTTTTTAAGGTGAAATGAACTGAGAATTTTGAATCAATGCAAATAAAACTATTTTTATTTTAAATATGAATTAAATATATTAATTAGAAAGATATACATATAAAAATAGAAATAGAGGACGTCCGCGGAAGATTTGGCACGACCAGGTAAACCAGATAATGGAGGATGGTTCTGTTAGAAGCCTCAACAATCGGCGAGCTTGTATGACAAGATGTATGAATGTGGATGAGGCGAGAATTGTATGTCAGGACAGAAGAGTGTGACGCTCTATCCTCTCTGCCTACCCCCATGGGGAAACGGCGTGATGGTAAGTAAGTAAGTAAGTAAATACATATAAAATCAATTTTGTTGAAAAATATTGTTGCGCCACTGGGATTCGAACCTGGATCTCTTTCCAAACCGGGAAAGGTGCATTATCTAACTATGCTACAGCGACAATATTTTTAACGACAAATTTTCTAACTTATGTGTTACCTTTTTGATATTAATACATTTAATCGTTCCATTATTTGAAAGAGCCATCTACCTTATTTTTACAGAATCTCAAATACCTTTGAGTAATCTGATAGCAGACGCCAAAATTATCGATAATCCGCTATTAGTCTATAAATCATTTTAGTATTTTCTATGCTGAAAGCTGTTGACAATATACATCTGCATTAATTGTTTGATTCGGAAGATTATTGTTAAATTAATATTGCTTTGTCTATTTCACAATCTTCGGAACCATTTCTGAGCATAGATAGTATAGAATATGCTGTTCATATTATTCATCGATATTCAGATCTTCACGAAAATTAACGACCACTTGAACGTACAATTCGAAATAGGATACAACTTGTTTACAAGTATGCTGTCCAACAAAATGAGCTATAGCAAAACATACACATGATGCAAATGCAAAACACCTTATAGACTGACCTATTAGGTAAGCACATAATATATTTTCCGTCTCGTGTCGGACAAATAACGTTTGATTGAGCCTACCGACACATCGTAACGAGCAGTTCGGCAATAAGTTCCTCCCCATCCCTTAGGCTTCTAACGTGTGATAAGGGGTGTTGAGCAAACGGTATCTTTGTTAATTTAACTCCATCCACAGGCTGGCCCTTCTGGTGAGTGCCTATTAATCTCCCGCTTCAGAGATTTATCTTGGTTGCTCCGTGTGAGCTATCGGTGGTTTACTCGCGAAGGCCCGGGAAGATGTACTCTGCGAGCGGAGGCTGGGATTTAAGGGTTAAGGATAATTTGTCTGGGATAATGTTGTAGGACCGACGAGAAAAAGGAAGAATCTTCTTGATGGAATTTATAATCACCATTATTGCTGCGGATATATTATCGTAAGGCGAGAAGGCTACGATCATTATTTACGATGTCTATTATTTACATCTGAAAGCCAAAGGTAAAATATATCAACGCGAAAAAGAAATAAACTCTGAAAGAGAAAGAATTGTACCTTAAGTAAAAAATCAGTGTGTGTACGTACCTTAAACCTGCGAAAGATTTTATTTTTAGTATTATAAATACAAACTTCCGAAAATTGCTAAAATTCAGCTAAAATTTTAATTATACTTGAGAAAATATGCATTTTTGTTTTTAAAAATGGAAAAGTTCTGTTAACAGCATTTAGGTTTTTTAGATTCACTGAAAATAAATTTTTTTTCTTTTTTCTTCTTTCTTCTTTTTTTATTCTTACTTCTTTTCTCCTTCATCAATCAGATGAGACTCAGATCGACAATACCATTTGACGTTTGGCGTGCATGCCGAGCTTGAAATGTCCAGCGAAACAGCGAGTCTCTGAGAAACGGTTTGCACAGTTGTCCTCAAAGAATCTCATGGGAGAAAAATCTGTATCTTAAAGATTACCTCGAGTCGAAAATCTTCTCAAATCTCATTCGTGGACAAGGGCCATTAGTTCCAAAGAGCGATAATTAATCTGTCCAAATTATAGCAAGAAAGTCACCATGTCCAATTCTGATCTGAAGAAAGATCAGGTAAATAAATAATAGACGTTTGTAAATCGGAGGTTGATGCTAAAATTGCGGTAATCGGAAAATCCATCAATATTTATTTGATCTAACCGTACCGTGTTGCAACTCAACCGTTTTGCAGCAACCAATCAAGGTACTCTTTCAATTCTGCCCAATCAGAGCCAATCAACCACGCGCCACTTATAATACCAATGGTGGTTCGTGTGGAATCGGCAGTTGCGAAAATATTCTAAAATAACATATTTTATTTCATTATTAAGGGGAACACATTTTTATTGTGAAGTTGTAATTATTCAAAACATAGGTCGGTGATATTTTAAATACAAATTAAATGTATTAATTGGAAAGGTACACATATAAAATCAATTTTATCGAAAAATATTGTTGTTGCTACCGAGATTCGAACCTGGATCTCTTCCGATCCGTGGAACGTGTTTTATCCGATTATGAAGTAAAATAAAGTAGATGGTTTTCAAATAATGGAACGATAGATGTATTAATTTTAAAAGTGTAACATATAAATTCAAAAATTTGTCGTCAATCCACTGTGTTGGTATAGCATAATCGAATTAGAAGAGATCCAGGTTCGAATCCTTGTAGCAACAAAGCAATAGTCAAAGTAGACAATATTTTTCGACAAAATTGATTTCATATGTATATCATTCTAATTAATATATTTAATTTGTACATTTTATTTAATTGATTAAGTCCTGTTCGATACAGCCAGGCATGTCCTGATTTAAAAATACGTAAAACATGGTTGTGATATTTTATTTACATTATTACCTCTAGGGGTAGTTGCGTTACCCTCATCGAAGCTTTCTCACGAATTTAAAATATTCTTAATATTTATTTATTTTTCTCTCTTTCGCTGTCTTAAGACTAATTATTTTATTCTACTGAATTACTTAATAATGAAGCCTTTTCTGAAGAGACTTAAGCTTACGGAGAAGGTCCCGACATTGAAGGTACCTACGCTGAAGCTAACTACCTTTTGGAAAGCGATCCTTAGGGAATAATAAAATTATGTTGTTACAGCCCTAGATTATATTCCCGTACTTGTTTGCTTGTTCACGTTGTCGTTATGTATTCAAAATAAACATTGTGAAAGGTTCTTTATAATAATTTAGTCTCAAGTTTTTCTGAGTAAATGTGTAAGCAGCAGAGGTTAAAAACAATTTTATTATATTAGAAGAACACATTCTTATTTTGAAGTTGTAATTATTCAGAACACAGGTTTGTGATATTTTAAATATGAATTAAATATATTGATTAGAAAAATGTACACATAAAATCAATTTTTTTTCTGAATAATTACGACTTCACAATGAGAATGTGTGCTCCTAATAATTAAGTTGTGTCGATTTGTCCAAATTTTAATAAAAATGAATTGATAATTATGGTGTTTGCTATCAGATTACTCAAAGGTTCTGTAAAAATAAGGTAGATGGCTCTTTCAAATAATGGAACGATTAAATTAATATCAAAAAGGTAACATATAGGTTCGAAAACTTGTCGCTAAAAATATTGTCGCTGTAGCATAGTTGGATAATGCATCGGTTAGGAAAGAGATCCAGGTTCGAATCACTGTGGCGCAACAACATTTTTAGATAATATTGATTTTATATGCATATCTTTCTAATTAATATATTTAATTCATATTTAAAATTTTATTTTATATTAATATATATTAACTGATATGGCAGTTGCTTTGTGGTGTATGTACATGGAATTTGACGACTTTTATACATATATCTGGTTATAATAACTTAATTGGTTAAAGCTTTAGTAGTCGTTCAGTAATGATGGAATATCTTAAGCGGTTTATTGTAAAATTAGAGACAGGGAAAAGAGAATACATAAAATACCGGACCGTGTAATACAGGGTGAATATTATGTTCCAGGCTGATTTTATTTAGTCGCCATTTTAGGTGGACATAAAATTTGTCAATTTATATTTATTAATCGTAAATAATTGTTAATTACAAATTATAAGAGATTATCCAATACTTTAATTATGTAACTTCACGTCTCATTTATATCTGTAGTGCATTAGATAGGTTCAGTTCTTTGCTACGGAAATTCATATTTATTTAATAAGTTTATAATTTTTTTTCAAATCGGAAAAACTTATGCAGGGGTTTTATGATGTATACATCTGAGACATGTACTGCATTTTTAATAATTATCCATAATAATATTACGCTTCCCCGTCTATATCTATGACTTTCCGAATGTCGCGGCTTCGGGAATGTCATTGTCGGTAGCATCTTATCAGTATCGACTTCGTGAGTGTCATTATTAGTGATGGTAAAATTGTTATATAAACCGTTATTTTAACTGTGATTGTGACTGTGATTGTGTTCGATTGTAACGATGATTGATAACTGATTAACTTAATTCATCGAGCAATGACTGGTACACTAAAAAGTAAACCTCCAACAGTTAAATCTTAGTTACCAATCATAGTAAAATCTCAGCTACCAATCAGTTGCACAATCACAGTTGCGTAACGGTTTACCATCACTCGACATTATCATTATTAAACGCTCAGGTCTGTGAGACGCGAGCATGGCAAAAACAATCGTGTTTTTAATATCTCAAGGTCAAGATTACTTAAATGTTTTCTCTTTTATATATTCAATAACAGTGCGAAAATATTTATTTGATTTGAAATGAAGTGTACATTATTCTAATCATGAGTAATAAAAATAAACCTATTTTATCGGAATCGTATATTGACATCTGTCATCTTTTCTTCTGTCTCTAGTAAGAGAGAAATCTTACTTACCATAAATATTGCCTATGTAAAAGCCGATTTGCAAAGAATAAATAATTTTAATTACATCCACATTTTATTAACGTGTGGTTTATTTTGGAGAAAGCTCTGTCGTTGAAATATAAATTCTATTGAAACCCTGACAGCGCAGCTAGTTTATTTTGGAAAAAGCTCTATCATTGAAATATAAATTCTATTGAAACCCTGACAGCGTAACTAGTTTATTTTGGAGAAAGCTTTATCATTGAAATATAAATTCTATTGAAACCCTGACAGCGTAGCTAGTTTATTTTGGAAAAAGCTCTATCATTGAAATATAAATTCTATTGAAACCCTGACAGCGTAACTAGTTTATTTTGGAGAAAGCTCTATCATTGAAATATAAATTCTATTGAAACCCTGACAGCGTAACTAGTTTATTTTGGAGAAAGCTCTATCATTGAAATATAAATTCTATTGAAACCCTGAAAGCGTAGCTAGTTTATTTTATGATTTAATATTATTAAAGAGAACTTATTCTTATTGTGAAGTTGTAATTATTCAAAACACAGGGTTGTAATGTTTTAAATACTAAATTAATGTATTAATTATAAATATATACATAATACATCAATTTTGTCGAAAAATATTATTTTTGCGCTACCGGTTTGTCTGCAGTCGGTTTACTCAAAGGTATTTGAGGTTCCGTAAAAACAATGCTTTCAAATAATGGAACTACAGATGTATAATAACATATAGGTACGAAAATTTGTCATGAAAAATACTGGCGCTGTTACACGCTTTCTAGTGTACTTCCCCGGATTGTAAATAGAGATCCAGGATCGAATCCCGGTGACCCAAAAACAATATTTTTCGACAAAATTGATTTTATATATATGTATTTATAATTAATACAATAAATTAGTAAGGATAATGTATTGTTATTGTGAAATTGTAATTATTCAGAAAATAGGTCTGTGATATTTTAAATACTAAAATAAATAAGTAACTTGTTGGTGTAGTGGTCAAGACGTTGGCCTAGTGATCTAGTGGTCGGGAGTTCGCGCCTCGTTCCAGGACACCAGCAAGTTAGTGCTATTTTCAAAGCACAAGCATTTAGCTTAGTTTGAAAATAGTAAGAATATCGATGTGACATGTATTCCGTGTAGGCATCTCTATTTTAAAAAAAAATGTATTAATTATATACATAATAATATATACATATAAAATCAATGCGGTGACGCAAAAATAATATTTTTCGACAAAATTGATTTTATATGTATGTATTTATAATTAATACGTTAATTTAGCATTAAATTAGTTTTTAATATTACGTTTGTTAATCGTACCCCACGAGCGTCCTTGTGACAATTCATTCACTAAAAAATTTTTTCAACATTTATTTAGCCACGTTTTCAGTGGTGGGCGATCTGTAACGGCATCGAGGATTCGGTACAAGGAATTGGTTTCAAAACTTTGGACTATCGCCAGAGTGTGATTAATGACGAGGAGCGGCAGCCTGGGTTCAATAATCCATCTCTGGGTGTGATTTCCTCTCGACATAACTGTCTGCTGGAGTCGCGTCTATAACTCAAGCTACGACAGTGGTACTTGTCTAGCCATTAAGGCTTCAGGTATATTTTTTAAAGTAGTCTGATATAATCCAACATACACAGGAGCGTTTAATAGTTTCGTACATTAATAGTATTTATGACAATCGAGTGTGTTTGTCACACGTATTAAGAGTCAATTTTCTTTTAAACACGCGTGACTTAAGACCTTTTTTTCCCAGAATTATTAAATTTAAAGAATGATATTGAAAGGAGGGTGACTGCTGGGATTAAAGTGAACGTCGGTTTGAATGGTATTATATTTAACGGGAATTTGTTAACCGAGGCAAGACTAGTGGTGCACAATGGAGTCCTGGTACCGACACAGATGTACGAAAGTGATTCCTGGAGCTGGCAGAAGAGGAATGAAAGTAAATTAAACGCAGAGGAAATTAAATTAGTTAGGTAATTCTATTTATGACAGAGTAAAAAATAAAGAAGTGAGTAAGATTAAAAAAGGAATGAATGAATGAGGAGAGAATGATAAGAAAGATATATGACACAAGTGTTGATAGCACCAGAAATAGAGGACATCCGAGGAAGACTTGAAACTTGAACTTAAAACAGATACTGAAGGATGGTTTTGTTAGAAGCCTCAATAATCGGCGAACTTGTATGAGAAAATGTTTGAATGTGGGTGAGGCGAGAATTGTGTGTCAAGACAGAAGAGTGTTGCGTTATATCCTATCTGGCTATCTCCACGGGGAAAAAGGCGTGATGGTAAGCTAGTCAGTTAGCAGCTGTATATTTTTTGTAGTATTCTTCATATATAAAATAATCAAATTGTGATAAAATCTAGGTAAGTTGGAGTATACATATTATTAATTATAATATATAATATAATTATGCTGTTAACTCGCCAATATCGCGGATGCATCGGCTTGGTAACATGTTGAGTTTTGTTGACATTTTTCGTTGCAGAAGCATACTAAAGCTGAAGAAATATATGTTTATAAATTATACTTATTTTTTTTTTTTTGTTTTATATTTAAACTGTTATATTGAAATGTCAATTAAAAATGTACTGTTATATTTTAAATTAAATAAAAATATATTCTTAGTCTTAGCCCACAAGAGCGTTGAAGAAATAAATAAATTTTGGTACTTCCAAGTATAATCAGACCTTACATGACGTACACAAAAATATTATAAATTTTGCATAGTAAAAAAGGCAGAAAAGAAATATTCTAAAACAACAAAAGAATAGTTCTTTTAAAATTAGCAATATTAACTTTGTGGTTTAAATTCATATTTTTTTTATTTATTATCTTTGTTTTATTAACCACTGAATTGAGTTTAGATACATCTACCGGTTTCAAAAAATACAATTTTCTTCTTT
Source organism: Eubasilissa regina (assembly GCA_022840565.1). Taxonomy (NCBI): domain Eukaryota; kingdom Metazoa; phylum Arthropoda; class Insecta; order Trichoptera; family Phryganeidae; genus Eubasilissa; species Eubasilissa regina. Next base: position 6,051,585 of record JAINEB010000010.1, read on the forward strand.
GGGATCTCATAACATCCTGAAGAAGAAAATTGTATTTTTCGAAACCGGTAGATGTATTTAAACTCAATTCAGTGGTTAATAAAACAAAGATAATAAATAAAAAATAAATAAAAAAAGAATAGTTGTACATTTAAGAATAAATAACTATTAATAATCACAAGGAATACAAACACCTAATATTGTAACCATGCACAACTGATATTTCACCCGCCGCACTGTTGAGACAACAAAAAAAGAACTGATATTAATAGTCTAAATAAATCGAGTAGACTATTATTTAGGTAGACTAAGAGTAGTATTGTTAGAGAATTGACAGTAACAGTAAGATATATTAGGAGAACACATTATTATTATGAAATTGTAATTATTCAGAACATAGGTCTGTGATATTTTAAAATTTATCGCTAAAAATATCGTCGCTGTAGCATAGTTGGATAATGCACCTTCCCCGGTTTGGAAAGAGATCCAGGTTCGAATCTGGTGGCACAACAACAATATTTTTCGATTAAATTGATTTAATATGTATATTTTTCTAATTAGTATATTTAATTCATATATAAAGTTAGATATATGACTAGATAAAGTTGATGGTACTTTAAAGTACAGTCAGAGTTAAATAAAACAAGAAATTTAAAAATTATAACACTATTGATATTGTGTTACTTACATAAAGGTTTATTTTTAATGAGTAATTGTATGTATTTATTTCTCATTCATAAGAATGTGCAGCAAACTTGGTGTTATACCCAATGTGGCTATAACACCAGTCCTTTATTTCAAAAACTTTTGAAAACCATATAAAATTTTCTTCTAGAAATTCTTTTTAAAACCACATATATTCAATAACATTATATTAATAACATGAATAAGAAATATTGGACGCGAGAATTCATGATGGCACCAGAAATAGAGAACGTCCGCAGAACTCTTGGCATGATCAGATAAATCAAATACTATAAAATAACCATGTTAAAAGGCTTCAATAAGTTACCGGAATTCAAACCTGGATTTGTTACACTTTTTAAATGGATAGATCTATCCTTCCATTAAAATGAATTGTTAATTCTAGCGTCTTTTATCGGTTTACTCAAAGGTATTTGAGATTCCGTAAAAATAATGTAGATGGCTTTCACACAAAAAGTGTAACATATAGGTTCGAAAATTTGTCGTCAAAAATACTGTCGCTGTAGCATAGTTAGTAATGCATCTTCCCCAGATTGGAAAAGAGATCCAGGTTCGAATCCCGGTAGCGCAACAATATTTTTTATTAGAATTTATTTTATATGTATGTCTTTCTAATTAATATATTTAATTAGTATTTAAAATATCACAGACCTATGTTCTAAATAATTACAATTTCACAATAAGAATGTGTTTTCCTTAATAATTAATATTATTTATTTTTGTTAATATACGATCACGTCAACCCATGCCCGGCGTTCGTACACAACGATGTCTATCGTTCGCATGAGAATATGTCGCTACCATAAATCACTCATGAGCGCCAGTGCGACAGCTAGAATCTGAAATGATTTGTCGGTCTGCGTATTTCCTCCTTATCGTTGTTCAGGACCTGGATTAACGGACCCCGTTCTCTCTTAAGAGTTCCTCTCCCATCCTCCCAGATGACCTTCACCCGGGGGATGAAATTTGAGAACCCTACTCCGACACAAAGCGGGTCGATTATATCAAAGCTTTCGCGCTATCCAGTTTGAAGTATATTAGTCAAGATGTAATCTATTTATTATTGTTATTATATAACGATTTTCTGTAATATTTTATTTATCCGTTCTCGGCATTGCCTGGAATATAGATTGAGTTATAGTTTTAATTGGCGATTAAGGGGCACTTTTTCACACCGATTGGCATCAGTGGGTTGTACATCTGTGTGTGTGAATATTGCCGCCTTTTTTCGGAGAATGAAAAATACGGTAAACGACAGGCGGATCAATTACCACCAGCCATTTCGACCACTACCACGACCTACGACTTCGTGCGCACTTCGGTCGGTCGAAATCTGCTCAGCCAAAAGAACAGCAACATCCGAACTGAAAGACAGCAAGTACAATAAAAAGTTCAGTGCAGTATTCATATATCATGTGTGTTCGTATTGTAAATCGGAAGCCTGGGAATCAGCTATCGAAGGCATTTACGTAAAGAGGGAGAGAGGGGTGTATTTGTTTTGCGCATACCCAAAATTATAACGATGTGTGCAGAATTGGGTCCAGGTGTGGGGATAATGAGATATCCGGGGTAAGAAAGAGGAGAGAGGAGTGCCTATATTTTTTCGGGATCCTAAAGAGTAGGTAAGAATCGTTTTTAGAGTTGTTTACTCTCATTTTGATTCGTCAATATTACTTTTTTTTTATTACATTCAGTTATTAATATCTTAATACCATCCAGTATCATCGTACCAGAGCCATACCTGCATAATTTGACTTGAGACTCGTTATCATATTAAATTTGGAGAGCAGCCAGAGAGAATCTATAGAAATCATGCACCCTTAAAAGGGGAGGGTAGACGTCATATTTATGTCTCGGTCACTGTCCGGCAGAAATTCACCCTGTAGAAGTCGCAAAAAGTGTTAGGGAGAACTAGAAGAATGCTCCGTTAGGTCTCTTTAGCCACTGCTCTTTCCGGCATGTCCGTCCCAGCAATCTCCAGCAGGAGATCCACACCCTAATAAATACCCACAAATGTCCTAGATTCCTTTAATTTCTTAATAGGTCATCGTTCTGGGGGATCCGTAGTAGGTAACTATGCAAAATTTTGGAAAGTTTGGCTTTCAATATGGTTTAAATCGATGGTACATTTTTAAAGTAAATATTCTTCAATAAACTGGCACTGCCACATTTAACAGTAACCTGGGTCATATTTTCAATCAATGACTTCGTATATACTGAATCATGACCTACATGCATTTACATCATTTACTCAACATACCTGTATGGAAAATGATGTACAGATGCATGTAGGTCATGATTTAGTATATACGAAGATATTGATTGCAAATATGATCCAGGTGTCTGTTAAATGTGGCAGTGCCAGTTTATCGAAGAATACTTACTCTAAAAATGTACCATCGATCTAAACTATATTAAATGCCAAAATTACCAAAATTCTGCATTGTTATCTACTACGGATCCGAAACGATGACCTATTAAGAAATGAAAGGAATCTCGGGTATTTATGAGTATTTGTTAGGGTGTAGGTCTCTCGCTGTGGGTTGCTGGGATGAACGATACCGGTAAGAGCAGTGGCTAGAGAGGCCTAACGGTGCATTCTACTAATTCTCCCTCGCGCCTCTTGCGACCTCTACTGGGTGAATTTCTGCCGGACTGTAACCGAGCTCTGCAACTGCAACATTTAAATATGACGTTTACCCTCCTCTTTTAGGAATTCATGATTTCTATGGATTCTCTCTGGCTGCCTTCTTAATTTAATGTGATAACGAGTCTCACGTCAAATTGTACAGGTATGGCTCTGGTACAATGACACCAGATGGTATTAAGATGTTATTGATTAAATGTAATAAAAAAAATAATATTGACGACTCAAAATGAGAATAAAAAACTCTCAAAACGATTTCGGAATAGGGTGTATAAAAATAAACTTTGAAAGAATAGCATATAAGTTCGAAAATTTATCTTTAACTTACTCTGTTAGTGTAGTGTGTAATCGTTGAATATATTTCCCCTGATAGGAAATGATCCAATTTCGATTTGCGGTAGCAACAAGAATATTTTTTGGATAAATTTAATTTTCTTGTGTATCTTTAATTCTTATAAAAGATATAATTCTTATAAAATCACAGAACTATGTTCTGAAAAACTGCAACTTCACAATAATAATGATGTTTACGCGCTTCATACTTCGATAGGTAGGCCTGATATAAAATTTTGAATATGTGTGTTCTTTTTGTGTAGATTTGAAAAACAGAAAACAAAAGCGAAGCTGCTTCTGGGAAAAGAGTTATTGTGATTCGGACGGACTTTTTACGGCGGCAATAATAAAACTTTTAGTATATATAATTTCGGATTATCGGTTGTGTGAAGGTTTTCGGTGGCTGATCAGGCTACAAGGATAGCAACGTCGGCCTCAACCAGCACAGGTTCACAAAGGTTTGTGTAATTTGAATTTACATAGATTGAATAACTATATTCATCATTACCAATAGAAAACGCAGAACTAGCTATCGAAGTATTTACGGAAACATAACTTGGTCCTTCGAGGCGGAGTTGAACCAGCGACCTATTTTTAACATTATAATTTTTTTACTTCTTTGAAATCACAAAAGATTTCATGAACATACCTACATATATCTAAACGCGTTGGAAACCAGCTGTCTACCACAATATAATGTTTCTTACTAGCTTTCTATTTCTTGAGTCTCTAGAGATTATCACATGTCAGATTTTATTTATTAACTGTTTTCAAAGAATCGCCTTACTTTTTATTAGAAAGTTGAGCTAGATAAATGGATTTGTTCTCGGGTTAACATAATTATTAAAAATATTGTGTTTTTTGTGGTTATTGACTTTTTTAAATCAAAGAGATATTTTTAACATCCAGCATCGAACCTTACACGAGATATTCTAATGACCTGCCGCTTTTTCTTTGCCTTTAGTATATACACATGCCAATAACTTTTTATTTTAGAATTTAATACATTGATTTATTTTATGAATACGCTTTATTCTTCTTATTATAATATTTGTAAACATAAATTAAATATATTAATTAGAAATATATACATATAAAATAAATTTTATCGAAAAATATTATTGTTGCGCTATCGGGATGCCGGATATCCAACTATGCTATAGCGACGATATTTTTAGCGACAAATTTTCGAACCTGTATGTTACCTTTTTGATATAAATACATTTAATCGTTCTATTTCTTGAAAGAGCCATCTACCTTATTTAAAAGAATCTCAAATATGTTTGAGTAATCTGATAGCAGACGCCAGAATTATCAATTCATTTTTATATTTTTCGATAAAATTGATTTTATATATATATATTTTTCTAATTAATATAATTATTTATATTTAAAATATCATAGACCTGTATGTTCTGAATGATTACGACTTCACAATAAGGATGTGTTCTCCTAATAATATTTGTTTGATTATATTAAAAATATTATTATTCCTGTTGGACTTGGTAAAAATCCAGTATTAATAAGATATTTGTAAACTGCTCATATCTCGCTTGATTCCTTGGTAGTATAATTGTAAGTCACCCCTCAGTATTTTTTTTTATGAATTATTAATTGCGATTATTTTTATGGATCGCTATATATGATTCTCTTTATGGATCATTAAATATGAGTATCTTTATAGATCGTTTAAATGTATATTTTCTCATGGTATAATTGTGATTAGTTTTAACCCTCGGATATTATGATGGGGTCTGTTGGACCCCATCATAATATCCGTGGTTGAGGTCAGTAAGGCTATCTTTGTTTACGGAACTAGAAGATAGTCCTGTTTTGGGGTCTACCGGACCCCGCTGTAGTATATGTGTGACATAAGAATTTTGGGTTTCTCGCTAAATCGACGAGTCGGATTTCTATTATTTTCAACTTTATTTTGTTTATATATAATAAATCATTATATACCTATTTTAATAAAATATGTATTATGTATTGACTTTTATATTACATACTACGCTTATTTTTTTTATTTTTATTGTTTATTTTTAGAATGTATTTTTATTTGTTCTTTTTAAAGTTCAAAGTTATTTTATAAGGATAGAGATGAGATTTTCAATCGTTATAAGAGTTCTCTAATCTAAATTACTAATTCAATCTTGTGAAGACTGAATTAAAAAAGGTTTTAACTATTTTTAATAATTTTTAAAGTAATATTCTTTAAAATAACAAATATTTTTAATTGATTTTTTTGTTTAACAGCAATCCTTGCATAGTTAATAGTGAATAGAAGGACATGGGATCTCTAGGACCCCACTGTAGTACTTATGTCCCGGCTGTTCAGCGTAGTATCCGAGGGTTAAGGATCACTGAATATGATGATCATTGTTACTCTTTTCATGGTTTGCTAAATGTGATTGTCTTTAAGAATTAAAATATTGTGTGTTATCATTGGTTTAAAATAAAATACTTATTTTAAGTAAATGTTACTTTAATGATATTCTTACCAAACGGTCCCATACTGAAAACATAATATTATTCATAAGAAAAGAAAAATAATTAGTATACTCCAAGTAAACAAAAAAATATGTTTAATTATGTTTATGTAATAAATTAATTTTAACAATTATAAATTGTTCAGTACTTACATCGATTAATATTTTTATATATACACTTTGAATACAGATGGATATTGGACATTTTAAAAATTAATATGTACATCTATATAGAATTTTTTCATAGGCTTAAATAATTACTTTTAAAATGTTTGAAAAATGTCTTTAAAATGTTTTTTGTAAATTTCGTAATATTTTTTGTTACATCTATTTAAAATATGTAGTTGAAAATAGTTAAATGGTATGTTTGAATTTAAATCTTTGCCTTTTCATTGGAATCATATTTAATACGAGAATCAAATGTTGAGTAAAATAATATGTTTTACAAATATTTTTGAGCGCGTTTTGAAAATAAAATGCTTATCATTTTTTTTTTGATAAATTATAAAATAATTTTTATCATGTATAATTTTATTTCAATTTTCAACGTATTTTTAAAATCTTTATATTTAATTTATTTCATCTAATTTTAACACTGTGTTTAGCACACATCACATATCCATGTTTAAAATTATTGATTTACTGAATTTTAGTTGAATTAAAAATTTACGTTGAATGTCCAAATCGTGCGTAATCCTTAGAAGTAAATTCAAAATATTAGTAATATTATTTATATCTCGCACGCACGCGAACATGTTAGTTTTACGTCAGTCTTGGTATTGAGTATATACAAATAATATCGAATACACCAGGATCACTTCACAAATTTGCTCGCCGGAGCAAATTCATAACAATTACACAGGAATAGCTTATTTAAAACTTTTTAGAAGAAGTTCCTAGACACGTTTAAAACTTTGATAGTCAAAATTGCTGCCAGACTTGAGATTAAAACTAGATTTTGACGATTCAAACCAGAACATCAGCGGCGGAGTCCACCGCATACTTGTCTCAGACATTCATCTCTGGAATTGTCTGATTCACCCTCACCGACTTCTGGATGCTCTTCTGGTTCTGGAACTTGTGACTGGGGGCCTGGCTCTGCGTGCCGGGGGGAGTTTTCGACCGGGGGGGTGGCGGTGTCCTCGGCAGGCTCATGTGCATCGCCAGCGAGCCGTTCGGGGGATGACTCCCCTGCGTTTGTTGGATGTCGGCCAAATTATGCTGGACGTTGTTCATGAATGTCGTGTTCTTTGGCAGAGTCATGCAGTTTTGATTGTACATCTGATTTCCTTGTTGTTGGTAGCTAAAGTTCATTTTTCTTGGCAAGGTCATGCAGTGACCTTGATTACTCATTTTTTGCATCTGCGGACTGGACTTCTGCATCATATTCGTCATTTGCATGTTTCCGTGACAAATATTCTGACAGGTTTGATTTGAGTTTGTGAAGTCGTTTCCTTGGTTTCTTTGTACATTTGTCATCATTATGGTGTTCTTGTCTTGGTGGTCTACGTCGACAATAGCACTGGAGCTTTGCGAATGTCCTATAAAATAATGAGGATGTTTTGTGCTGAGGTTATCAAAGCTGTTATTGTGGTTTCTCTTTTGCTGCTGCTGCAAGCTTTTAACTTGCAGTCTGGTCTTGTCTCTTTGGTAGTAGACTCCAGCAAAGATCAGAACGTTCAGTATTAGGAGCGAACAACCGATGGCAATGGTGACGCTTAGAGCTGTTGAGTAGGCTGTGTAACCTGCTGCTTCTAAATTAGTTGTTGCTTCTTGTGTGACGTTGTGTACAGGATGGTTAGCAATAAACGTGGAACCAGATCTAACTGATATAACACTGACACAAGTTGTGACCAGAGTGTCCATTGTTGTTTGTGGAAGATCTAAAGTAATGTTGGTGAGAGGTCTCCTGTAGAGTTCTAATGTAGGATCGTAGTAGGTAGTTCTTGTTAAAGGATCTGGTCTAACCGAACCATCGTAAAGATCTCCGTCATTGTGGTTTCGGAAGAGGTTGTGTTTGGCTATGACGTCTTTCATCCCAGAACGGTGCAGTTCAGGGATGAGCCGGAGCCAGACCGAGAGCTGGTGGGCCCTGAAGTGGTTTTTCATTCGAGGCTTCATACCTGTTGACAAATAAAGGTTCATATTTTAGTTTTTTTTTGTATAAAATGTAGAATAATAATAATAATAACTGCACACTTTCAAGTTATATATTTACTGTCATGATTTAAAAAAAAATGTAATTACCTATTTCCAAATATTTCTGGTGAAGGGTATCATACTCGTCCCAGACGATGCTCTTGTACCGGTTTCTCTCCCTGGATATCGGGAGAACAGACTCCTGGCGATGGTATTCATTGGGGTTTCTGCAACAATCGAGAAAATATTGTAATTTAATGGCTGTTTTAAGTTTTAATAAAAGTAAATGTATTTTGAAGACGGAACTAATGCTCTGATACAACCAACGGTAATTAAACTGTGTCGGTATTATGGCATTATATGTATTGATTATTGAATTAAAACCACACACACAATTTAATAATTAAAAAGTAAACGTATCTCTGGTAAATATAGAGAAAGTAAATATATTATCTTACAGTTTCTTACATTATTGTATATTAAACATTTTACAAAACCGAGTTGAGTATTTTTTTAATGTAAAACATCTTAATTAACCTAGTTGCATGTATATCACAAAATCAGGTAACGGAAGATATCTCTTAATTCTATATTAGATAAAAGCTTAAACTATTACGTCCTTAAATACTAAGTCAATACTAGATAATATTAATACAAATGAAAATATATTTCTAATATATTAATGATTCCAAGAACACATAATTACTGAATTTTTACCTATAAAGGCAGTTATTAAATAAATATCAGATATCTCATAGAGACAAAGGTATTTTTTTAATTATATTTAATGAAAAATATATGGAAATATGGGATAATTACAGGGCTTACGACCTGTCTTTGGGTAGCTAATTTTCACCACTTAATCTCCACATTTATTAAATTTTTGAAACTTGTTTGTAGACTCGATTGAGTACCATTATACCATCGCCATCAATGGACAAAATTGAATAGTTAATTTTTCCCTTTTTTTTAAACAGCATTCATGTCAACACTGTGAGAATCTGATTTCTTTTGAAATTATTTAAAGCAAAATTCTTTATCTGTAAAATGTTTTTTAACATATTATACTAGAATACGCCTGAAAAATCAATTTTTAATATTATCAACATTTGATTATGTCCAAGTATAATCAATTAGATAGATATATTGAGGTACATGCATATAAAATCAATTTATCGATACAATACTGTTGTTGTTACCGGGATTCTAATCTATATCTCTTTCCAATCCGAAGAAGGTGCATTAACCTACTATGCTAATCTCAAATACATTTGAGTAAACCGATAACAGACGCCAGAATTAACAATTCATTTTTATAAAATTTTGGACACATTGATACAACTTATATATTATTAAGTAGAACACATTATTATTGTGAAGGTATAATTATTCAGATCATAGGTCTGTGATATTTTAAATACTAATAAAATGTTGTTGTTGCTACCGGGATTCGAACTTGGATCTCTTTTCAATCCAGGGAAGGTGCATTTTCTGACTAGTATCCCTGTGGCAACAACGATATTTTTCGATAAAATTGATTTTAAATGTATATTTTTCTAATTAATATATTTTAATTTGTATTAAAAATATTACAGACCTATGTTCTGTGAAATTGTAACTTCACAATAAGAATGATTTCTCTTAAAAAAAAGAAAACTACATAATATTGACTCGGTATTTTGTAGCTTCAACCCCTTTGTTATGAAATATTGGTAGATACAAATATTCAGTATTATGTATGGATTTCCCTGTCATATAGAAAATATACACGAGCTGACAGGTGTGCAAACTGCATTATGAAAACTTGAAAATTTATGTCACAAAATATCAAAGCAGTTTGTGACACACATTTCGAATTGAACAAATATTAAATGAATACAATTATTATTAATATATTCATATGCATTTGTATACTTTTGTTATCCTATAAATTTTAATACAATATTGCACAATAATTTGAAAAGTAAGTCAACATAATTTTAATTATTGATTTTTTAAATTTAGGTTTTTATTTTAGAGAAGTTATGAATGTAATGTATTCTTCGTTCAGACCCTTACAGACAATAAATTGTATGTAGGAGTCTACATTGCTTTATTGTCTATGTCTATCATTAATGTACTTTTAAGGCTTCTTCTGTTTTTTTTCCCTTAATCTATCCCTTAATTGCATTTATGAGTTATGTATTGTATCTTAAAATATACCTTATTCACAGCCTCCTTGAATCTATATCATTAAATTTATGATAGGCAGGGGAGTGCAGTGCATATAGCAAAAAATCTGTACATTACTGAAAATTCTGGGTAATAAATATAAGTGAAATATTTGGATTAACATAAACGAAAACATTATTTTACAATATGCGCCATCTATGTACCAGTAGGCTTTATTTGCTTAATTATAAAAACTCACCGCTGTACTCACGGCGCTCTTATGCATTCGCCGCCTTGAGATATTCATATTACTCTGTTCTATATTTAAGCTAGTGAATTACTCAAGTCATACAATTGGTTATTAACTGAATTAAAAAATTATTTCAGTTGATCCTTTTTATATGGAGTCGTTACCTATGCTGTTTTTTAACAGATTGAGATTAGAAAGACTTACAACTGCGTGTAAATCATTAAAGTGTCTACTTCCTCCTTTACTAATTGGCGAATTTTACTATCTTACTCTTTTTAAAATATTGATTTCGTGGCTGTTCTTTACATTCGAGGTGCATTTAGTACATGATTAATATTTCGTTTAGTTATTAGGTGAAGGATTTTCAAACAACAAAATAATCATGTTCCGTCATAAAAAGTGTTTTTAAAAAGTTCATACATTTTTTATATTGATTTTTATATGGTTAATAAGGTAATATTTTACGTTCATATTTAAACTTTAAAAACACTATTAATAGTACTCTAAAATTACAAATAAATACATGGTAGGGTCGTATAAATGACGGATTCATTTTGACTAAAGACGTTCGTTAAACTACATATATATTATATACCATTATATAATGTCATTGGTAACCTAAATCTATGCCTACTACACGCCACTGATGATAGGGTACATAATTTGAAGTCAGGCTGATCTTAACATAGTGAACAGGTTTAAGAAAGGACTGCTTGAAAAATATGGTCATACAGAATTAATAAATAAGAAGAAGATAATAAGAAAAATGATCCGAGTCTTGATAGCATCAGAAAAGGAGGATATCTGCCGTAGTCCTGGTATGACTAGGTAAACCAGATATTGGAAGACGGTTCTGTTAGAAGCCTCATGTGTAAGAAAATGAATGTGAATGAGGCAAGTTTTAAGCTACTGGATAGAATAGTATGGCGTTCTATTATCATTGCTTATCTCCGCGTAAAATAACAGTGATACAGGTTAAAAATCCCGGATCCTATCAGTCAGCAGATGTTCATTTTGTGTCCAAAAGCGTCTTTAGTCCACCGGTCAAACTGAAATTGTTGACGTATACAATTCTCGCATTGAACCAGTAACTACGAAAGTGCTGGTATCTTTGGTTTTATTTGTGAAGATAATATTTGATATCATCGCTACAGTTTATCTCTACGATGAGCTGTGCTCTACAATGAGTTTAGCTCTACGATGAGGTTGATGTTGTTTATCAAGATCCAGCGACTTTAATGAGCCTGGCTCGGATCAGAAGGGATACGGAGCAATGGGGAACCGCAATTCCGTTAGTTAGAGGGAATCCTAAAGTTTTCCGGGATCGACGCAGAGAACTGCATTGGCGATGCATAGCTCAGAACATAGTTAAATCTCCTTGGGGTGGCCAAGATCTACCTAGAACTGTAGCAGGAATGAGTTAAACAGTTATTTTAACTGGGAATGAGACTGATTATAGAATATGTTTTCAACTATGACGGTACAGTAACGGCGATATAACGTTAATTTAACGGTAATAAAATGATAATGTAACGATAATATGATGATAATGTAATGGTGATGTAACTTTAATGTAAAAGGAATGTAAAGGTAGGTACTACAAATGTTAATGTAAAGGGATTGTGACAAATAATTACTGGTGCAATAGAAACTATGCCTCCAACAGTTAAATCTTAGTTATGAATCATCGTTAGAATCAAATAACAATCAGACCAATTATAATTACAATAACGGTAGAGCTCATCAAAAATGAATTTGATTTGTTAAAATTAAATACATGATGTGTAATGTCTCCATGGCTGTTCAACTTGTATATGGATAAATGTGTGAAAGAACTGGAATGTATGAATGTAGGAGCAAAAATGGGCAATTTGATTGTATGCTGTTTATTGTACGCCGATGATGCAGTACTAATGACGAATAATGAATAAGAACAACAGAATCTGGTGAGAAGAATGTACGATCTATGCAAGGAAAGCGACCTCATGATGAATGTTAACAAGTCGAAAGTGATGGTATTCGAGAAGGAGGAAAGCAAGACACCGCGCTAAACACTCGTAGGTAACGAATGTTTGGAACAAGTAGATGAGTTTGTATATTTGGGAAGTATGTTTGATAGAAACGGAAAGACTGAGAATGATATCGAAAGGAGGGTGACTGCAGAAAAAAAAGTGAACGGCGCTTTGAATAGAATTATATCTAACGGGAATTTGTCAACCGACACAAGTCTAGCGGTGCACAATGGAATCCTGGTACCGAAACTAATGTATGGAAGTGAGGCCTGAAGCTGGCAGAAAAGGAACGAAAGTAGACTGAATGCAGTGGAAATGAGATCACTTAGGCGTATCAGTGGCAAATCTATTTATGACAGAGTAAAGAATGAAGAAATAAGAAAAGAATGTAAAGCTGATGTTAGAATAGTGAGTAAGATTAAGAAAGGATTACTTAGGTAGTTTAGTCATATAGAACGGATGAATGAGAAGAGAATGGTAAGAAAGATATTTAATGCAAGTGTTGATGGAACGAGAAATAGAGGACGTCCGCGGAAGACTTGGCACGATTAGGTAAACCTGATAATGGAGGATGGTTCTGTTAGAAGCCTCAACAATCGGCGAGCTTGTATGAGAAGATGTATGAATGTGAATGAGGCGAGAATTGTGTGTCAGGACAGAAGAGTGTGGCGCTCTATCATCTCTGCCTACCCCCGCGGGAAAATGGCGTGACATTAAGTAAGTAAATACATAAAAAATCAATAAATACGTAAAGTAACAAAAAATACCCGAAAAATAAATATAACAAAGCGATACAATATTATAAACCTTCTAGTTTTATGAAATCAATCAACCTCAATAATAACTTAATTACTCTACTGTTGGCTATCGTATGAAAGCACCAATCAGCTCAGATAAATAATTTGTAGGTCTGTGTAATCTAGGAGTTTATTAGTTCAATCTATGATTAGAAGTTTGACAATCAAAAGTATAATGATTAAGGAAAACACATTCTTATTGTGAAGTTGTAATTATTCAGAACATGGGTCTGTGATATTTTAAATACTAAATTAATGTATTAATTATAAATATATACATATAAAATCAATTTTGTAGAAAAATATTGTTTTTGCGTCACCGGGATTCGAACCAGGATCTCTATTTCCAATCCGGGGAAGTGCACTAGTGCATTAATACTTATTATTAATAATAATTAATACATTAATTTAGTATTTAAAAGTATCATGTTTTAACTCTTGAAAATTAACCACACTTTGATATAACCCAAAATAGCACAGTGACCTCAACTCTTAATCTTACAAGCAGTTTAGCTGATCATTACCCATACCTCACGTGTTTGACCTCTCTGCAGGTCTAATGTCATCATCGGCAGGTCTAATGGCGTACGTGAGCACACAAGCACCTCAACTAGCGTATTTTTTATTCATGATGAGTAGAATACCTTCTCGGTCTGAAACAGCAGCAATCTCCCGATTTTTGAAAACAAACATATACAAAAACAGAAAATGTCACTCAAGAGAGACATTAACATTAAAGATTTTATTTAATGTTGCCATTAAATTGTCTGAGAGAGATAACTGCATTTTAAACTAACCCTGACATTAAACATAGTTACGTAAATTGTATCTGCACTACTTAAATTCATACACTTAATTAAATTAAACTTAGATGTGTTTGAGATGCTTTAACTACTGCACCACGGCCGGTTATGTATGAATATAAGTATTTTTAATTAAGGTGTGAAAAACACTTTATTAAACATAACAAAAATTCAATTACATCGTTTATCACTTATTTGTATATCCGTATTTACAAAACATACTTTAGCGCGTTTTTAATATCGGACGCAAAAATTATTGTTGTCACATGTCAGAAATGTGACCTTGACGCTAGCAGACGTCAAGTTGAGTGATGTTGTGTTCGATCTCGACATAGCAATAGCATTCGCGGTGTGAACCTTTTCAGCTCCAGTGCACCAACATATATTTTTTGTGATCGTATAATTTGTATGCACAGTGTATATTGTTTGTGTGTGCCGTGGATGCACATTGACATCGCCGTCTTCAGTCAGGAGCGGAGATCGGCTCATCCACGTGCTATTATTGTGTGATTTTCGGCGGCGACCACAGGAATTTGCGGAGGCGTCCTTTCGAATCCCGGTTCCCGAAATCACTAGTCCTTCACTAAACACCTATCACCTCACCAAACTCTCCCTGTACCATGTTTCCCAATTCCCCCCACATTTTGCGATGATTCCGATTTACGACCGGAACTGTCGTAATCCATTCAGCGGGACGTGTGACTCGGAGATTGCATAATTCACTTAGCATTAAAGAAATTATAAATACACTAATAAATAAACACATGAAATATTTAATTATTAAACTTAGATATTACATACTCTGCGCTCAACCTATTAAAAGTAGCATAACGTGATTTTTTAGATAAATGTGGATTTCAAAATTATATTTTATATTTTTGTTTATGTATGATGCAATAATTGACTTTCAATCTTATACAATTGTTAACATAGCTGTCATTAATTTTAGTTGTTTTAGGATATAACTTATTCTTGAAATAGTCCTGATCCGGGATTAGAACCTCGATCTCTTTCCTAACCGGGGAAGGCGCATTATCCAACCATGCTACGTCGACAATATTTTTAGCGGCAAACTTTCGAACCTATGTGTTACCTTTTTGATATTAATACATTTAATCTATCTATTATTTGAAAAAGCCATTTATCTTATTTTTACAGAATCTCAAATATCTTTGAGTAATAGTAGAATTCGGAATTATCAATTCATTTTTATTCAATTTTGGACACACAGATACAATTTTATTATTAGAAGAATCACAGACCTACGTTCTGAATAATTACAACTTCATAATAATAAGAATGAGTTCTCCTAATATGCAACTTAAGTTTACAAAATATAATATTAAACATTATGATTTTTTTCCAGAATCTTGTCCGAAATCATCCATATGGTAAAATTGTCAGGCGTAATTAGATAATTAAAAATCATTCAAGCGACCCATTTAACAAGACTGCTTTAATTGAACCAGACAAGGGATACTTATAGACCCCAAATACCTAATAATTGTTAAGGTATGAAGGTATATGTTTTATAGATACACTGTAGGAAATAATCAAACACGGTGCCCTAAAATAAACAGAGATCTTATCTATTTCTGTACTAGAGTGTGTATTGAGACTATTTTTATAGTGAAATGTATTATTTTTATACGTTACGCGCTGTTGAGAATGCCAATAATAATGAAACTGATTTTATATTTTTGAAATTATCAAAATTAACATTGTGGTTAAAATTCATTATTTTTATTTTTTAACTCTATTTCATTAACCACTTATTAAGTTTAAAAACATCTACCGGTTTCGAAAAATACCATTTTCTTCTTCAAGATGTCAATACTAACTAAAAACATATGTTGTTACTTCTTTACCAGAATCTATTTTTAAATTATTTAAAAAATAAATTTAGTATCTAACTCAAAGTGTTACATAAAACAAATTTACTCGAATAATTTTTTGGAAAAAATATTCAGAATGGGACTTGTGGTTAAATTTAGTTGGTTGTTTGATCAGGAGATAAATCCAATCCTGAAGTCTCTCGTGTAGTTACAGGCAGGTAATGTCTAGTGCCGCAAACTTCACAAATGTACGTGCATTTTCATATCGTTACAAGATTAATTGTTGATTAAGTTGATCAACCGAGGCAAGACTAGCGGTGCACAATGGAATCCTGGTACCGACACTGATGTATGGAAGTGAGGCCTGGAGCTGGCAGAAAAGGAACGAAAGTAGACTGAATGCAGTGGAAATGAGATCGCTTAGACGTATTTGTGGCAAATCTATTTATGACAGAGTAAAGAATGAAGAAATAAGAAAAGAATGTAAAGCTGATGTTAGTATAGTGAGTAAGATTAAGAAAGGATCACTTAAAGTGGTTTGGTCATACGGAAAGGATGAATGAGGAGAGAATGGTAAGAAAGATATATGACGCAAGTGTTGATGGAACCAGAAATAGAGGACGTCCGTGGAAGACTTGGCATGATCAGGTAAACCAGATAATGGAGGATGGTTCTGTTAGAAGCCTCAACAATCGGCGAGCTTGTATGACAAGATGTATGAATGTGGATGAGGCGAGAATTGTATGTCAGGACAGAAGAGTGTGGCGCTCTATCCTCTCTGCCTACCCCCACGGGGAAACAGCGTGATGGTAAGTAAGTAAGTTGATCATTTAAAAACACGTAAAATACCGTGACTTGGAAGAGGTCCCCGATAAACCAAACGGTTGCATTTTCCTCTTGGAGTCGACGCTTAAATTTGTCGCACGTGCGACACTAATGTAGGTATTGTGAGTGACAGCCGATGAAGGAAACTTAGTGCTGAGGGAATGGAATACCTCCAGGGACCCATTTCACGACCGGCTGTCCAGTGGCGCATTCCGCCGCTTTAATATTAACGGGTATTCGGCACATTTTATCAATTTTCCTTTTGTTTAACGTATAAAAGCAAACCTTCCTCGTGTGAATGCCACACGGCGAAGGGGCAAAAAGGTTATACATTACTGCGGTGTAACAATATGTGGTTTACATTAGCTTCCCCACTTTGGGGGGTAGGGGTGGTTACCCTTGAAGCCTTCGAATAACGTGTCGAAATCACTCTGAGACCAAGATGGACGAACACTCGATAGTAATATTAATTAAACGTGTCGCAAAGAAAACTCATTTAAATAAGAATTATTAATATCTATATATTTATGCTATAATATGAAAATCAAAATCTATATAAGTACGTATATATTTTAATATGCCAATACAATGAGGGCGCCCTAAAACCTAATGAACTGACAAAATCTGCAAAAATACGTGGCAGCAGACCACAATACACAGAGAAAAATGGAAGATACTTGGGGAGGCTTTCATCCGGCAGTAAATACAATATGTCTGATAATGTTGAATGACGACCTATAAAAACTCAACGTCAATCTGTTTTCTGTATAATCCTGCACCCTTTACCCGATTAAAACCCTTTCCCTGGTCACCCAATCTCTGTTATATATTTTATGTTAAATGCCAAGTAATCAGTGAAAAAGTGGTATCTAAGATGAGAAGAGTATGACGTACTATCACCTCTGCATACCCTTGCGGAGATATTACATGATAGTATTTAGTCAATACTTACTAATCTTATTATGAGAACACATTCATATCGTGAAGTTGTAATTATTCAGTTATATCAATGTATCCAAAATTTAATAAAAATGAATTGATAATCCTGTCAACTGCTATCAGATTACACAAAACTATTTGATATTCCGTAAAACATAAGGTAGATTGCTCTTTCAAATAATGAAACGATTAAATGTATTAATATCAAAAAAAGGTAACATATAGGTTCTAAAATTTGTCGCTGTAGCATAGTTAGATAATGCACCTTCCTCGATTTGGAAAAAGATCCAGATTCGAATCCCGGTAACGCAACAACAATATTTTTCGATAAAATTTGTTTTTATATGTTTATATTTCTAATTAACATATTAAATTCATATTTAAAACTAAGTAATCTTCTCGAATCATTTTTATTAGATTATGAGTTATCTTATTGATCTCAGGTACACTTTACACCCTTACCTTAAAACTATAACTTGCTATAAAATTTTTCGATACTAGTGTAGTGTAGTACGTACGTAAATTAGTTCACCCCTTCTCCAGTATTAAGGTAGCAGTTGACAGACACACATCCATTTTTATGGTATGTTTACATAATCATGATTTATTTTTTTATATTATTTAATTAAGGGTTGTATAACACTTTACGTTGAAAATTTTGTAAAAATTGTTTTAATTAAAAAACTTATGAATTATGGAGAATAACAAAATAAGCTTATTAGCTTTTCGGCGGTAGCGTTGTGGTAGGTTTTATTACATACGGTGATTTAATTTATCAAATAAACAAAATTAAATAACATTTTAAACTGGTTTTTAAAACAGAAATGCTAAACAAAATATTACAATTTTAACACAATTATGAAATTAATTAAAACTCGCATTATTTCAGCAGTTGATGTTTGTAAATAAAGTATATAAATATACCTTCATGTTAACTCATTAAAATTATATTCACAAATTAGCTTTTTATACCAACATGGGTAAAATTATTTACAATGCGTCAAATAAATATGTCAGTCTGTTAATTAAATTAACTAACACAATTAGAATTATAATTTAAAAAAAATTACAAACTACTATAAACTTGTATCTGAAGTCAAAAAATATGTACTCAGACTGATTGATACGTAATTATACCCTCTCGTATACACTCCTTCTCTATACACAAGTCTTACTCTCATAGAGAAATAAATAAATGTTAAAATAAATATATATATATATATATGACGCAAGTGTTAATGGAACCAGAAATAGAAGACGTCCGCGGAAGACTTGGCACGACCAGATAAATCAGATAATGGAGGATGGTTCTGTTAGAAGCTTCAACAATCGGCGAGCTTGTATGACAAGATGTATGAATGTGGATGAGGCGAGAATTGTGTGTCAGGACAGAAGAGTGTGGCGCTCTATCCTCTCTGCCTACCCCCACGGGGAAACGGCGTGATGGTAAGTAAGTAAGTTAGTAAGTATATATGTATACATATCCTACTAACTATTTTAAAATGTATTATATCTTCTTACACCTATTAAAATAAAAATAAATAAAAAAACTAACTTACAAACGCATACAGTTAGTAAGCTGTACGAAATTATATATTTTAATAAATAAAGCAAAATTAAATACCTGATAGAATAATTCGTTATATTATAATATAATAGATAATATTTGTGATAGGAATTTAATGAGATACGTACTATATATATTATATATTAAAATATATCATCCATATTTTATTTCGCAGAAATTCTAGTTAACCTTATATTGATCATCACGAACGACAGCGTAAATTCGCAAAAGACATGTCAAATTCGGCCAGCGCATGCTCTACCACTAAGTGACGATCGGCGTCCGGCATTCCGCACCCTGCACAATGCGCCGTCCGCACCTCTCCGCGCGTACACATAAACGTATTGCCAAATTCACGCCAGGTTCTTTGAGAAAACATTTTTTATTGTTGCGTATGGTAAATATTTATATATTGTAATTATTTCATCCAATAAATAAGTATATAACGGAGTAATACCTAAAATATGAACTCTGTATTTAGTATATTTACAGAGATATTACCATAATTAGAGGCAATGTCTGTCAACTCAGTTTACATCATCGGAGAGGAAATGTTAAGTACTGACTTCACGCCGTTGCTAACTCACCATCACGCCTTTCCCCGTGAGGGTGAGTTTTTCACACAACTTTTGTTTCATACACATTTTATCATGCAGGCAGGAGAACGAACAGAGTCGGTTTCTGAGATAGAGCTAGTTAGGTTGTTCATTTTTGTGGCGTTGTATTTATAATAAAATCTTGACACAAATAACACATTTATCATTAAAAACTGACGATAGAGGAGTATAAAGAAGGCATTAAAAACTATCGCATATACGCAGAAGCACGTGGGTTCTAAGGTCAACGAAATATGATCACATGACGCGCGAGAATCCCCAGCGTTCAAAAACGAATGTTGCAAATTCGGCTTATGGTTTGTAAGGTTATCATTTATTAAAATAATTATTTAGAGTCTGGCAGAATTAGGCATACGACCGTTCTTATTTTGGGAATTTGTAAGTATAAATAAGCCAGTTTCCGAGCACGCAAAACATAATTTTCCTAGATTAACTGGGCCCATGGAAATGTAAACAGTGGGATTTCAGCCATGTCCATTGCTGTGTATAAAATAATTGGAAATCTGACCTGACCCGGCCGTAATCTGCGTGTAAACATTGCTTTAGGATGCTGGGCGGAATTTACTGGGATATAAATTTTGAACAATTATTCCAATCTGGTAACATTTTTACCGACTAGAATATTCGACGTCAAGCTTAAATGTCTCTTTTTCGCGTAATATACGTGGAACAAGGTGGAATTTAAAAAAATAATATTTTTACTCCCTGAAAAATTCATCCAAATAACAATAATCTTATTATTTTTTTGCTTTCAAATATAATAATAAAACACTTTTCGATATACACCATAGACCAGTAAATGAATAGACATGAAATAAAGTGTATATATACGAGGGGGGTTTGGAACATTAGTTGCGGGACGTGAGATATTCTACACACATTATTTATGGAAACATAAATCCGATAATTTATGACACATTTATATAACAGTAAAAGTATTCATACTTCAAAAATTACATATTTGTGTAAACAAGACGTATTTTTAACATAAATACATATTACATTGTCAGCGTTTAAATTATCATTCCAATCGTTTAAATTATCATTCCAATCGTTTAAATTATCATTCCAATCGTTTAATATATGACTATATTAAAAAAAAGTCACTGAACTATTTGATTGCGTAAGTCAGTGATGGCGAACCTATGACGCGCGTGTCAAAGTTGGCACGTCACAGCGTTTTGGGCGACACGCCACCGTTCACTAATATTAGAGTTATCAAAGAACACGTGTCCCGTCACCAGACGTCTATCCATTTGTATTGATCATTAAGTACATATTACATATGTATCTCTTTTGGGTCCCACTTTGTGAAAAAAACAATTAACTGAATTAAGGAATTAATTCATGACATTAAATCAAATACGTTATATATATGTCTCTATATATTTTTAAAAATTTATTTATTATCTTACCGCTTAATTAATTTTAAATACATGTACCGGTTTCGAAAAATACCATAACTAATTCTATGACATCCTGAAGAAGAAAATGGTATCTTTCGAAACCAGTAGATGTATTTAAACTCAATTAAGTGGTTAATAAAACAAAGATAATAAATAAAAAAATATGAATTTTAACCACAAAGTTAAAATTGCTAATTTTAAAAGTAATGTATGTTTCCATTTAATTTTAAATTTAAAATAAATAAACGAGAATGTAAATTATTTTTTTATTATATAATTAAATAATTAAACCCCAAAAGCTTCGCCATCACTGGCGTAAGAGGTACCAAAGTGATCAAGTGAGTGACACCAAAATGAAAATATTGAAACAAGAAATTTCCGTTAGTTAATGTCTATATTATTTGGTAAAATCATCATATCGATGGTAAACGGTTATTTAAAACGTTATTGTGACTGTGTTCAATTGTGATGAAGATTGGTAAATGAGAATTAATTTTTGGAAGTTTAGTTTCTAGTGTATCAGTGACTCAAATAATTACAAATAATGAATTTCCAATTTTCGTTACAATCGAAACAATCACATTCAAAATAACGGTTTAAATAACGTTTTTAATATTTGTTAAATTAATTTTTTAGATAACTGTTTATATAATGGCTAAACTATCACTATGGTAAATTGAATAATACATACATAATACATAGGTCATTTCTAGTATGTCGCATATATTTGAAATATTTTTTAAGTGCATTGTATTAAATTATGTTCCATTGAATACAATATTTAAAAAAAAATTACTGCATTAAGTTTATTAAGGAAGCATTGATAAATAATCTGTTTCATTTAAATTTTCAAAATCATTTATTAATGAAGGAAAAGTCGCATTTTAAGAACATAGTTCTACGATATTTTAATACAATTAAATGAATCAACTAGAAAAATATATGTAGTATGAATGTAGGAGCAAAAATGGGCGATTTGATTGTATGCTGTTTATTGTACGCCGATGATGCAGTACTAATGGCAAATAATGAACAAGAACTACAGAATCTGGTGAGTAGAATGTACGATGTATGCAAGGAAAGCGACCTCATGATGAATGTTAACAAGTCGAAAGTGATGGTTTTCGAGAAGGAGGAAAGCAAGACACCATGCAAAATACTTGTAGGTAATGAATGTTTGGAACAAGTAGATGAGTTTGTATATTTGGGAAGTATATTTGATAGAAACGAAAAGGCTGAGAATGACATCGAAAGGAGGGTGACTGCAGGAAATAAAGTAAACGGCGCTTTGAATGGAATTATATCTAACGGGAATTTGTCAACCGAGGCAAGACTAGCGGTGCACAATGGAGTGCTGGTACCGAC
This sequence comes from Eubasilissa regina, assembly GCA_022840565.1. NCBI lineage: Eukaryota > Metazoa > Arthropoda > Insecta > Trichoptera > Phryganeidae > Eubasilissa > Eubasilissa regina. The sequence goes on from JAINEB010000010.1 coordinate 6,074,444, forward strand.
ACTTATGTATGGAAGTGAGGCCTGAAGCTGGCAGAAAAGGAACAAAAGTAGACTGAATGCAGTGGAAATGAGATCACTTAGACGTATTTGTGGCAAATCTATTTACCTATTTGCCTACTCCCACGGGGAAACGGCGTGATGGTAAGTAAGTAAGTAAGTAAGAAAAATATATTCATCAAAAAAATATTCAGTTGGAATTAATCTCAATTTAATATTTTATAACAAATTTAATACAAAAAAAAAAAAAGGTAAATAAATAAGAAAACGCAGGACTAGAATAGTGAAGGTCCTCGTCCCAACTGGGATCGCTGTAGAGCCGAAAATACCAGACATACCGTAGGTAACATCAAAGGATCACTGAAACGCCAGGTTGGAGAATTAAAAAAATACTGTCCTTCTCAAAGTAAAATGGAGAAGCAGATCGACCACTGTCAAAGCTATATTGTAACAAAGGATTAAAATACCCATAAGTACGGTTTATACAATGACAAAGCGTACAAGAATGCAAATGATGCCAACAATGGTTGACATGATATAATTCTGTACATAATATATATAATTACAATAAAAGTGGTTATGCAGTCACGTGTCCCATCATATTACAGGAAAATTGCTATCCAACAATTGTTCGCCAGGAAAGTTGCTCGCCAACAAATATTAATTAATCTAACCTAACATAACCTAACCTAAATAAATATCAGATATCTCGTAGAGTCGATGCTATTTTTATTATATTTTTAATGGAAATGATATATAGAAAATATGGGGGGTAATTACAGGCCTTACGACCTTATCTTCAGCTAGTTATATATATATATATATATATATATGTAACGTTCACCAATTCTCACCCCTCAATCTCCATATTTATAACATTTTTGAAAGTTGTAAATATCATATTACATTGCCTCGCTTCGAGTACCAGTACACTATAGCCATCTATGGACCAAATTTAATCATTCATTTTTTCTTGAAAATAGCAAATATTATATGTCAACTCAATGAGAATCTGATTTTTGTTGAAAAAAAAATTTTTAAAGCAAATTTATCTGTAAAATGTTTTTAACACATTATACTAGAATGCGCCTGAAAAATCAATATTTTTCAATTTTTATATATTTTTCTTATTTTGACCAGTGTATTTTAGCAATATTTGAATATGTTAAAGAACACACAATTACTAAATTTTTACCTATAAAGCCACTGTTATTAAATAAACATCAGATATCTCATAGAGACGAAGGTATATTTATTATATTTTTAGTGGAAATGATATATAGAAAATATGGGTGGTAATTATATGGCTTACGACCTGTGTTCTACTAGCTTAAGTGATATATGATTTCTATATGAGATATCTGATATTTATTTAATAACAGTACCTCTATAGGTAAAAATCCAGTAATTGTGTGTTCATTAAAATATTCAAATATTAACCTAACCTAGTAAACTAGTGACTTAGTGCTAAAACTAGGAATGATACCGGCTTTAGCTTTTATTCCCATTGCAAATATAGAATGCAGTTTTGAAGACTTATGCGAGAATCTATATTGGATTATTTGTGGTACAATAAAATTATATAATTACATTATTAATAAAAATATTTGTTGTTTTAGGAACCGTACGATTTAAATCATATTCTTAATCTGAATAAGCCTTTATAAATACTTTTAGTTGACAACAATTGTTTGTAAATAATAATTGAAAATATATGTATATGTTTTTCATTAACGTGTTTCTTAATTTATATTATCTATATTCATGTAAAAAAGAAGAACATCTTGTCGCGCAATTGGCGAGCAACTTTTCCAGCGAGCAATTTTCCGCACACCGTGCCGTCGCCGTCTTCATTCGGGAGCGGAGACCAATTATCCGTGTACATTGTGTGATTTCGAGATTTTGGAGGCGTCATACTTAAGGTGAGGCGAGCAGTCCTTCTAAATCACGGTCCCCGAGATCGCTGGTCCTTCGAAAAAATTTCTTTCCTCTCATAGACCTCTTCCTATATACGTCTCCTGATTTTCTTCCCCACTGTAATTATTAACCTGTTCATATTAGCCCCGTCCATAATCACTTTCTCTTTTCACAGAGACCGCCCTCTCCCCATCTCCCCTCTCATACCGCTACTGCCGTCCCACCGATGTACTTGATAGTCAATCATCTAGTTTAAGCTTTAGTTTATTACTGACGATGACGCAGTAATCATCGAAAACGTTTTAATTAATATTTAATTAAAGTGTTGTGTGAAGTAAACAACTTTGTGTTTTGTTTGAATAATTAATTAATTTTTACAAAAATTATAAATTTTTAATTTTTTTTTTTAAAGTTAAATACAACGGACTTCCACCAACTTATCACGAAAATTTTTAAATATAAATATTGTATAAACAACTTTTTAAGTTTACAAACATTACGTATTTTGTGAAAACGAATTACGTGTTTTTAACTGATTTATAAAGACAAATCCACCAATTATAGACTGACCAATTAAAACGCTGAGCAGTAGGTAACCAATACACTGACACAATACCCGTATTACGTACTCATATTAACCCAATTGAATCCTTATGTGAAATGTATTATACACGCTGTGAACCCATTATAATGCTATCTACCTTCGGTCATGAATACTTCCAAATACTATATAACGGATCAAGTTCACTGTAATAATTGGCGCGAGTACGGCTGGTTTAATGATTACCTGTAAAAATATCAGCAAACACCTGCGTCGCGTGAAATTTGTCCCAAAACCTTATTTTTACTAAGCTAAGCCGATAAGATATGGCATGAAGGGTCTTTCAGCTAAAATTCTAGGAAGGGCCAATTTAATGCTCACCCGATTCTTGATGGCTCAGCCCTTATAAAATTCAGCCATAAAAACCCTTCAACGACGAAACTTTCCATTAAGTCATTTAAGTGTTATGATGTTGTTAAATTTTATCTATCTACCTTTATAATTGATTGAATGAGTAATGAAAATTGTGTTATTTTAAATGTTTGATAACATGTATGGCATGATCGTTTTCATGTCTACTTAATTTATGTGTTTTAATAAACGATTGAACGTCATTGTCCAATCGGCACACTTTGGATAGACGCAGTTAAAACATGCTAAAACTATTTAATTTATTATGTAGATAACATAAAAAATAGATGATCGTGATGTGCGACATTAAAACCGTCAGAAGGGTGGAAGGGTGAATAGTTTAATTATAATCGGCTTAATATTCCATGTTCGTTTAGTTGTCACGAAGTATATGGAATGAGAAAACTGTATAAATTATAATCAGATAGCAGGAATGATCAATATAAAATGCTACTCACTATTACACTAAATTTATTTATACGAGTTACAATCAAATTTTGAATAATTATCACGCTAACAATATCACGAGATTGGAAACTGATAATAAAGCTCTTAAAGTCTGATGTCAGTGTAACAAGTGAATGAGACAGCTGCCCCGCGGGTCGCTCAGCACCTGATGGGCTGCTTGGGCGGTGATGTGTTCAGTGATACAGGAGACCTCTACAAATTTACTGTCAAAAGTGCATCACATGTTGTCGTCCATATCAAATGTGATTTCATGACTAAACTTCTTCATTCCTTCTTCATGTCAGTATTGCTATATAGTGGTGTCAATCAGATGAGACTCAGCTCGTAAGGTACCTCTAATCCTTGGTCACTCTCAAGGCTGACGCCAGTATATATACAGCTAGACGACATTTTTCTCCCCTTTGTTGCTGTTAGAAAATGAAGAAGTGAGAGTGTTGAATCACTTCGCGGTGCAGATAGTCTCGGGTCATGGGCAATTTCGGAGCAAACTCCTTGATTTGGAACTAGTCCCTGACCCGTGGTGTATTTGTGAGAGTTACAGTTTCTCTCGAGGGTCGAGTAGTGCTAATAAACTCAAGTAGAGTTATAACATTGTTTCATTTATATTCATCAAATATAATTTAAGTTTAAATGTACAGATAATAAATTCACGGAGATGTATCGAAACAAGCAGACTTTGAGAACTTCCTCGTTTTAACTTCAAACACAATCTAATTGAAAAGGGATCTGACAATCGCTTGTATCGGCGACACACCAGGTGCTTAAATATGGGGTTGTCCCTAAATCTGGATTCTCACGCAATAAATTTGAATGATTAATGTCTAGAGAGGTTTCAATACAAGACCGTTTATAAAGAATGCCAAAGTACAATAGCGGTCAGCTGTGTGGTTCTGATGCATGCTTGTTTATAAATAATAGCATTAGACAAAAGTGGTCAGTACATTAACACGATTTATTACTCGGGGTTTCGGGATGCGCCTTCTCGAGATAAAGATCAAATTCTGGGAAGAAAGGCTCCCGCATAATAAAGTTAAATGATTGATTTATAGGTAGTTGGAGTAGGTGAGACTTGACAAGAGTGTATGTACATATATATATAACAGCATGATGTTATTGTCTTCCCATATCCGCGTAAGTTGGTTTATTGCATCTTTAGGTAGACGTCTTGGATTTCCTATTCATGATCTGCGCGTCCAAATAAATTTCCTCTTGAATTACATCACATTCCGCTATTTGGAAAGTTTGTATTATTATTAGCACTAGATTTATTTTGGACTAAACATCAACTAGTTATTCATCATGTTGAATCATTCTTATTTTAAGTTACAATTTTACTGAACATAGATGATTTCGTACTGTAAATCCAAATTTATAAGATCTAAATAAACGAATTGCGCGTCCCGCGGAATGGAATTCGACAGTTCCGGTCGTAAATCGGAATCACCGCAAGGCATGGGAGGGACGTAGGGAAATCTTGATACAAGATGAGGTCGGTGAGGGGATAAGGGTTCTAGTCAAAAGACCAGTGATCTCAGGAGCTGAAATTCAGAAGAACTGCTCGCCTTACCTTGTATATCGTACCCTGTAGTTGCCGCCGAGATTACACAAATGACACGCGGATGAGCCAATCATTGATCCAAATTGAATATGGTGGTGTTACAAGTTCACCCATAGCACACAAACAATACGTGATCAAAACACAAAATACAGTGCTGTTGCACTGGAGCTGAAATGTCCACACCGCGAATGCTATCGCGATGTTGAGGTGGAACATATATCGGTCAAGTTGACGTCTCCTGACGTCAAGGTCATAATTAATACTGACAAGTCAAGCATTACGAAATATATGGATGGGAATTCGTACGCGGAAATGTATCAATAACAGTGGTCGCGGCTGAATCAAAAGACGCGCCAAAAGTGTGTTCGAACGAATTCGGAACTATAGGTCTGTGATATTTTGAATCCCGGTAGTAACGACAATATTTTTTCGATACATTGATTTCATATGGATTGTAATTAATACATTTAATTTGTATTAAAGATTAAAATCATTCATTTACACTTTAAATATGTTTAGAAATTAAATTAATTATTTCCAATACAGACAGTAATTATAATAACAGAATATCTCCGTGAAATAATAAGGTGTTCACTAATGATGTTCGAAATATTTAAAGCTTAAATTTCATACAAACGATTTCGAAATTAATGTTGAAGCCACCATTCCGTTCAAATATTCCCCAAGGGAAATAATTATCACTCAGCTAGACCGAAACATTTAAATATCTACCCCGACTGTGTTCAGTGTTTAATATTTGCTTTTGGTACATAGTCTAAAACGATGAAAATAAATAATATAATTTTCTATTAAATAATATCATGTGAATCGTTTGTACCTCTCAACTGAATACTTTGTGAACATAAAAGAGCTGTACCATAAAATAATTCATTGCGTTGCATTGATGATTTGTGCACTAGGAATATAGTATATATATTTTTTAATTTTCATTTTTTCTCTGTAACATACATTATATTTTTATACACTAATATGTTCCATAATATTCTTGACATATATATTACTTGTATAGGTATTAGTGATGAGAAAAAATGGTACTCTTGACTCACTGGTGTGATTGTGATTGTTATTCGATAATATCAGTGACTGAAAACTGTGACTGTGATTACAGTTTCGTTGCTAATACAATATATCACAATACACGAAATAAAATAAAAAGATTTTTTATATTACTCAACTTCATTTGGGTAAAAAGCATATTGTAGCATATATATTTATTTTATAATAATATCACCACACAAATAATGAAAACCCTTCAAAAATGTATTAATTTTTCGGGTCAAATTATCAACATTTCGGGGTCAAATCCGTAAAACCTTTTCGCAGAATCTACTAGATGGCACTCATCACGAATTATAACGTCATTCCTTCATGAATATATTCGTTTTATATGCAAATTAATCACGAATCACGATATTCCCAGGTATTCAATCACTGATAGTGTGACTCAAAAATATCAGTGATTGACTCACGGTTCGTGATTTTAAGCTCATCACTAATACGTATATATTGCGATGGGATCATGAATTGTTGGAATTATTTAATTTAATAATAAGATTAGTTCAGTTTTCTTTTTAATAGAGATGCTTCCACGAATATGTGTCAAATTAAAACTTTTACTCTTTTACTAAGCTAAACGGTTGGGCCATTAAAATAAAACTAACTTAGTGTTCTCCTGAAACGAGACTCGAATCCCCGACCACAATATATATATATATATATATATATATATATATATATACATTTGTTTCTTCTCTATGAGTTCGAGTTGATTTATGTTTCAGTTAGTCTGTGTACACTTCAGTTACAAATTTCTGATAGTCCGTAATTTTTCTAATTGTGATGGGGAGATTGTTAAAAACTTTGATACCTTGATAAATATATAGATTTTTAGTTGCGGTATATTTTAGTTTTGGGATATCAATTTGATCTCTATATCTTGTAGATCGGAATTCTTTTAAAATTTAATTGATTTTTAATTTTGAAAATTTGCATTATTGAATTTTTTTTGTATATGTCTACTATTTTTGGTACTTTAAAATCTGTGAAAAGTTGTATACTTGGATAGTCTTTTTTTTAGATTAATTTTTATTATCATTTTTTGAATGATTTTTAATATATTTTTTTCAGATATGTAAGTGATAAGATGTTTCGGAGTCTAACAAATATGTTGGCAGTTTTCCTTATTTTGTTTGTGAGATTAGTAATATGATATTCTCATTAGAGATTGTTATCTATTATGATTCCAAGGTACTTGATACAGTATTTTTCTTCAATTGATGAACATTGGTCACAAGTGTTTTCTCGAGTACAGGCCTTGGTGTGAATTTTAATATGAATTTCGGTGTTTTGTATCTGTTGAATAGCAAATCGTAGAAAGTATGTTTTATCGGTATTAATAGATAGTAAGTTATCATCCATCAACTTTTTTATGGTATTAACATCCTCATTTCCACATGCCTATATATTTAATGTAACATTATAAATTTTGGTATAACATTTATTCAAAATGTTTTAATTGAAACTATACTTCAAAATGTTTTAATTGAAACTGTACTTCAAAGTGTTTTAATTGAAACTATACTTCAAAATGTTTTAATTGAAACTATGTTTCGATTGACAGCTATAAAAATAACAAAAATATTCACCGTGTATATAAGTAATTTATAAATATTGTTACATTACTCGTTAAAAAAATAGACTTCTAGAGAGTAAACTAAAAGAGATTGATGGTAAAATAAACAATATTTTACTTTACAGACTTTAGAAACTTTCCGTGCAGAGGAAACAAAAACTAAAGCCAAAAGCTATCCCGGAAACAAAAAGAACAACAGGTTGTTTACTTAACAAAAAAAAAAAACAGATAAAACAATAATAATGTTTATCCACAAAATAATATTTAAAAAAAAGTATTTCTAAGAACAAAGAAAATGAAAATAATATTACAGAACTGACAGTAATTTGAGTTTGAATATTTATTTTTAATAATTTAAAATGTTAAGATATTTTTCCAACGCGGAGAACATCCGTCACTCGCAACTTATCTTTAATCTACCTTCACTTCCCTCACTACGGTCACTACAATCAATTTGGTAGAGTGTAAAGCAATCTTCAGCATGAAATTACAATCCTCACAACTATTGTAACTAGTTGTAAGGTTGTAACTTATCGATTTTTACATGTAAAGGGTGTCTAGCGGAAAAATTTCAAGATTAAATTGTAATTGCTCGTAAACCATCAGGGTGAAGTAAATGGGAGAGGTATTGTTCAACGCACGTGATTTTCTGATTTGTCAGTCGCAATGAGTCACTGATCGGGAGCGCACCGTGTGTTCGTAATTGAGCAATATTTATTCATTGGTTCGTGCGCGTCGCGCTTTTTGTACTCACTTTAATATTCGAAGAGTAAGTGATGGGTCGAGCACGCAACTTATCTGGTGTTGGGTTTAATAGTTCAGACAAGAAGGGACAATGGTTAACCAAACTCCTCCAGGACCATCAACGTCAGCAACGACGCCAGAATATGTGGCTCAAGTTTGACGTGAAATTATGCCCAATCCGCGCAAATCGATAAGGAAGATTGCAACCTGTACTGGAATAAAAAAATTCGGGTTTTCAACGCTAAGGTTTCGCGTAAACAATAGTCAGCTTTGATGATAAACTGCACGATTTACAGTTTGTATAGGTGAAACTGTAGTTCATTTTTCAGAATAAAGTGGACTATTGATTTTTTTTATTCCAGTACAGGCTGCAATCTTCTTAATCGATTTACGCGGATTGCGCATAATTTCACCAAACTTGAACTTAAGCCACATGTTCTGGCATCACTGCCAAAGTTGATAGTACCATAGAAGTTTGGTTAACCATTGTCCCTTCTTGTCTGAAATTTTGAATCCAACACCAGATGAATTACGTGCTCAGCCGATCGAATATTAAAATGAGTACAAAAAACGCGACGAGCACGAACCAATGAATCACCGCACTTTAAATATTGCTCAATCGCGAACGCGCGGTACGCTCCCGACCAGTGACTCATTGCGACTGGCAAATCCGCAAATTACGCGCGTCGTAAAAAATCCTTCCCACTTACGTCACCTTGAAGGTTTACGAGCAATTACAATTTTATCTTGAAATTTTTTAGCTGAACAGTCTAGTAAACCGATAAAAAATTTGTCGTCAATCAAGTGTGTTGGTATAGCATAATCGGATAATGCACGTTCCCCGGATTGGAAGAAATCCAGATTCGAATAAAAATATTTTTCGATAAAATTAATTTTACATGTATATTTTTCCAATTAATAAATTTAATTCACAGAATAATTACAACTTCACAATAAGAATGTGTTCTCCTTAATAGTAATTTATATATTTACTACAAAGTAACAAATCATTCGTTAAAATGAAAATAGATGAAAATACAAATATTCAACGTGATGTTTAAAGACAGAACATTATTACTATGATGCGAAGAAGTTATTAAAACAGTCCTGGTAATCACGGCCGTGCTTCTTGTGAAGACTCAAAAATTAATTAAAAATATTAATCAGCCTGAAAGTGTTTGTTACGCTGAGATTCTTGCAAAACTTAAATCATCATATTGTGTAATTAAAAGCTCTCACTGAAATATTTTAGTAACTCAAACTAGGAAGTTTCGCTTTGTTACCATTTAAATTCCAGCCTAAAACCTGGCGAATTCTCGTGACGTCACGACTACCCTCGCCGACAAGTTTTGGGATATTCAATATTCATAATTGGTGCCTGTTCGGACGAGTTCTTTACATGTCGTTGAGAGATAATAATCATTTATTTATAACTATATATATATATATATTACGGACTATCATAAATTGGAAAAAAAAACAAAATTTTAATCATAAATATATTTCACTTTAAATATTTATCAATAAAAAATATTAAAAATAGATATAAAATACATACAAACTTGAAAAATCACCGAATAAAACAAGAAAAAATATATAATATACAGAGTGAATATTATGTTACAGGCCGATGTTGTTTTTAAAAAAACTGAAAAATAAAACATAAATTTTAATTTTAATTTTATTTAATGATAACTTAGTTTATCACAATTATGAATAAAATATGATATTGGCAACTGTTACTTTTTCAACCATATTCTCGCACACTTTGTTATTTCAGCAAATTTCATTTCGAATATTGTTCGGTAGTATCGGAATTGTTGTTGGTTTATTGGCGTAGACCCTTCGTTTCAAGAACTTCCACAGAAAATAGTAAAAAGCCATCAAATTTCAAGTGTCGCTCGGACTGTGTGTGAGAGGGCACCGTCATATTGAATTCACATTTGTCGCAGGCCCAATCGACCCAATCAACATGTGACGATAGCGATCACGATTAACGGTTACTGTATTGCCTCTTGCATCCTGAAAGAAGTAGAGCCCAATGATTCCATCGACCCATTTGGTGCATGGTGTATCATACAGTAACTCTGTATGTGTAAAGGTTGTTGGTGTATCAGTTAAAGATTTGCAGCACCCCAATAAACAAAACTCGCCAAGTTGAAATGAGTTTCGTCGCTTACGATCATTTTTCAAATATTTGCAAAACCAAAATTACGGCCAAACAAAATCGGCCTGAAACACAATGTTTGAGAAATTTAATTCATTGATCATTACTTATAAGCATAAGGGGTTCTAAATTAAAAAAAAATGATTTTAGATATATGCAGTACAGGGATCAGCAATATACGTTGTGGTGTAAGAAAGGGTGAATATGAGTGATGATCAGTAGAATTGATGCGTGGATGCCAGAAAATTTAATCTCCTAGCTTTTTATTATGTTAAGATCTAGAAGGTAGCACGTAGTATGTGTGTGTAGATAAGGCTTGAGCAGGTGTAATAAATAATAAGTGATCACTTAAGCCTGTCGAAGAATTACCCCATGCTTCCATATATTTTCCATTAAATATAATTAAAAATATATCTTTGTCTCTATGATATAACAGATATTTGATTAATAACAGTGCTTTTGTAGGTAAAAATCCTATAATTGTGTGTTCTTGGACATATTCAAATATTGCCAAAATAATATATCATTTACATTAGTTGATGTCGTGTATTGATTGTAGTTGTACCAGTCGTTTAACCAAGATAGTTTTACAATTACAGGTAAATATACACAGTGAGGATGTGAAGCGTCTGCCGATGGTTGTATAGTCAGCCAGCCGCAAGAGAAAGGATTCGTTATGATTGGATCCTGGAGTGGCTGCGCCGCGATGTATTGTCATCAGTTTTTTGGTCGGTACGTCTGTTTGTACCTTTAACCTTTCCCTTATGATGTTAAAATAAAAACGCGCGTTTCTGTATTGTAAACTCAGTGTATATGTATAGTTTATCTATTTTTAAGTCGTATAAATATAAATATTTTACATTTATTACTTATATTAATCATTTATACAATAGTTGGAATAAGACACGTTTAATTCAGCCAGCGCACGCTCTGCCACTAAAGTGACGATCGGCACCCGGCACCCCGCGCCCCGCGCTCACATACACGTATTGACAAATTCACGCTAAGCTCTACGAGAAGACATTTTTTATTGTTGCGTGTGGTAAGTACTTATATATTGTAATTGAATGAATAGTATTGTTAGAAGAGTACAATATTGACAGCAAAATACACAAAGTGTAATAAGGTCGATGAGCAGAGGGGAAGTTAAGAGGCACCCCCTTCCGAGAAACGAGACGGCACAAAAGAAAAACGTATAGGAGACTCACTTTTATATATGTATATTCATATTTTATTAATTATGTAATGAATTATATATTCTTATTTACTATTAAAGTGAGCCAGCTGGGGATAATGAGGACAAATTTTGCTTTGGCAGCTGTACGGTATCGCAGTCATATATGCGGGGCGCTATCGAACAGGTGCCTTCGAACATTAAAAAATGCCAACCAGGCGGCGAATGAGTAAGACCGAGATAGAAGCCTTAAACTTATTGTATCGATGCTGGGTAAGCGGTGGGTCCGCCATTGTTACATATGGTAAATACTTATATATTGCAATTATTGTATCCAATATTAAATATATTACGGAGGAATACCCAATATATGAACTGTGTATTTAGTACATTTATATAATTAGAGACAATGTTAACTCAGTTGACATCTTCGGAGAGGAAAGGTTAAGGTTGATACGAACCTGGTTTACCAACATGGGTAATCCAAAATAATAATAATTTTAGGATTAATATTGAGAATACGGTGTATTCTCGATTTTTTATAAAATATATATTTTCCTGTAGAATCGTTTGCCTTGATATCAAAAATATTTTTAAAAATATTCGGTTGCAGATGTAGTATTTAATAAGTTATTATATTTTAATGTTTAAATTTATCACCATGCATTTTGACACATGTTATGTGAATATAATGAATACACCCAAATAACAAATATTTGAGAACTTATCGTTGTATTTATACGTTGTTTGATTTCTGATCCTCAGTTTTATAGACCAGTGATAATTAGTAGAAGAGCCGGTTTTATAAATCAGTGATTACTAGCTTTTATATTAACATTTTTTTATCACTAATTGTGCAGTTACTTTGTAGCGATTATTTTAAATTTTCACTAAACTTGACATTGTACTTACTACACATACATTATTAGTTATGTAGGTGATGACTGTGTTGATGTAGATGTTGTGATTGTTTAATATGTTTAATGTGATTTATCGGAAGCTCCTAACATATTCAAGTCTCACGCCTGATGTTTGTATGTTACAACCAAAGCAATGTATTTATTTAAAAGAGCACTTATAAAATTTTATTTATTGATGTGATGCATTATATAGTTAAATGCGTGTTAAAATGGCATTTAAATATGCACTATAGAGTGACTCGCTAGATATGGTGTTGAATGGAGATGTCAATGAGAGCACGGTCTGCGGAGAAGTGATCGCTAGCTGCTTGGGCAGTATCCGTCTCTGGTGTAAATTGTCTTAATATGTCTTCTGATTGGTCCTTTTGGTTTGGACCCTGTATGGTTGATAGGCAAGTCCTTACGCGGTCATGTCCGTGAGTACGCGCAGGGTCACCATTTATTTATTTTGTCACCATTGCAGTCCCTTTCATAATCAGGTGTAATTTATAAATTATCCAAATGCACCTTGGTATCTTTTTTTTAAAATAAAAACGCGTACATAGAATATCTACATGTCACGTCAATATTCTTACTATTTTTAAACTAAAATAAACGCTTACGCTATGATAATCGTACTAACTTGCCGGTCTCCTGCAACCAGGCGCGAAACCCTAACCACTAAACCAACAAGCCAATCTATTTGAGTAATAATATGGGGTATGGAAGGGGGAGGGTACTATGAATATAGGATTGAAGTATTTGGGAATGTGATATTAAAAATTAGTATTTTCTCTGAATTTATTTTTTCGTATTTCAATAGTTTTAAAAGGTATAAGATTTAAATTTTTTTTTAAATAAATACATTAATAATCCGGTACAGTAGTAATATCAGAAAAGATGCACTAGCGAGCTCCGCAGTCCCCAGATTGTTTTCTTTGGGAATTGAATATGCGGAGGTGGTTAACATTTTTGCTATTAATGTAACTCTTTATAGGACTACATTATTACAATTTGTTATGTCTTAACTCAATTAATTGTTTTACTTAATTAATTGTCGGATTAATTGTTTTACTTCCTATTTTAATCTTTAAATTTGATCCTGGTACCGACACTGATGTATAGAAGTGAGGCCTGGAGCTGGCAGAAAAGAAAATAAAGTAGACTGAATGCAGTGGAAATGAGATCACTTAGGCGTATTTATGACAAATCTATTTATGACAGAGTAAAGAATGAAGAAATAAGGAAATAATGTAAAGCTGATGTTAGTATAGTGAGTAAGATTAAGAAATAATCACTCAGTTGGTTTGGTCATGTGGAACGAATGTTAAGAAAGATATATGACGCAAGTGTTGATGGAACCAGAAGTTAAGGACGCCCGCCGAAGACTCGGCACGACCAGGTAAACCAGATAATGGAGGATGGTTCTGTTAGAAGCCTCAACAATCGGCGAGCTTGTATGAGAAGATGTATGAATGTGGATGAGGCGAGAATTGTGTGTCAGGACAGGAGAGTGTGGCGCTCTATTCTCTCTGCCTACCCCCGCGGGAAACGGCGTGATGGTAATTAAGTGAGTTAGTAAGTAATTTTGATTATGAAAAATATGCTGATATATATTTTTTCCTTTGTGTATTGCACTTCTTTAAGTTTCAATTATTTTACAAATTATGTTAATGCCTGAATAGGGTGTGTATAATAATAATAATAAAAAGTAATAAATAAATAGATCCAATGACTATTTATTTTCCAACTCTATATTCACTGCCATGTATATATATATATTGAATAAGCTATTATAAATAACCTATTACAAGTAATACAGGAGAAAAACACTACGCATATCACTAAGGATCTCTGATCTAGCGAGATCGGCAGGGAATAAATTAAAAAATACATGTAATAATGAGTATATTAAATAAATTAAAGATGACCTTTATAAACGCCTGATAGTACTATACTTCTAAACATTCTCTGTCTTCGTCTTAACCGGAAAGCACGTCCTTCGACTGTTACAGCATAACCAGGTTTACTGCCTAAAATGATAGTAAAAGCAACATAAAAAGCCTATCAAAATGTTTAACAAAGCCTTCGGAACGAGCGCTACCTGCGCTCCTGAAGCTATGCCTTTATTACGCGTAATGCCGTAACATCACCTGTGTTCCGGAAAACTGTGTAAATAAAATGAATACTGAAAAGTACAACAATGATCTATACGCATGCTGCTAAAAGTCGCGAGAGTCAATTTTATATCGCATAGAAATATTGCAGATCTGGATAGTAAAATCGTAATCGTCTTTAACAATTTTAAAGAATTACGTTATTCGTCTAAGATATCACACGTACAAGACAAGAGGGCTCATGGACCAACCGGATTCTAGGAAAACACGACCTACCTGAAGTGCTCCTTTGTCTGGATCTGTTCATCATAGTGTGTCTAAGATATTACACATCCTTCTAAAAAATATGTTTTTTCCTATATGAAATCCCCCTTGCAGGAGCATTGTATATCAGTATTAGGAATTGCTATATAGGATGGATGGAAGGAATTTGGTACAGGACAAGACAGGAGAGCTCATGGACCAACCGGATTCTAAGAAAACATGACCTACCTCAAGTGCTCTTTTATCTGGATTTGTTCACCCTGGCTATAGGTTTTCTGGCTTCAAGAAACCACACTTCGTTGATAGCGCAAAAAGGGTTATACGCACCATGCTCAAAGCATGATGAAAATACTAATTTTGGTATGCACGGTAGCGAGATACCGATCACATACTATACCGTCAGTAGAGCAAAGTGTACTTTAATTTACAGTCATAGATAATACACACAAATAATCATGCTCTGTGATATACAATGAGGGGGGGGAGGGGCTTTAGGTACCTACTAGGAGAGGGACGGCGACCGACGATCCATGGATTATCATAATGATGGAACATCGGTTTTTACAAATGGATCGCCGGCTATCTTTGATGGCAGTGTTTTTTATTTTGTATTTATTTTGGTAAATATACAGTTAATCAACAATGGTTGAGGCAGTCACAAAAATAATAGTAAATTCAACGAAATACATGTTTTCTCTAAATTATTAAATATATTTACACGTTAAGTAACAAAGATTAATGTTATACAGTGTAGAAGACAACGAAAGAGCGACAACTATACCTTCTATTGAAGGAGTAAAAAAACTAAGAGAAGGAAAAGAAAGAATAATATATTTCCCGAGGGTATGGAAGGAAAAAGAAGAAGGAAGATGGGATGGAGATTAAATTCTGTGTAATAATAATAAAATATAAGGCAATTATAATGTTTCTGATAATAAATTAGCTTTTATATCTGAGAGATTTGTTGTTGCAGATAATTTGAATAAGAAGTTATCTGTATTATTATTTGTTTCGTATTGTTGTTTTATACACCATGTGTTCCGTATTCGTGAAACACATTTTTGGCGCGCTTTGCGAATCGGCCGCGACCGTGTTATTAACACCTTTCCACGATCAAATTCCTACCCATCCTTTTTTTTCCTACTGCTTGACCAGCAGACGTTAACGCGACGCGATATGTGTTCGGTTGCGGGACCGCAATATCGGTGTGGATTTTGTTTTCCTCCGGTCCATCAGCACTGTTATATCGTGATGCTGTGATTTTTGATATTGTGAGCCGCGGGTGACGTGATTGATATTGCCGTCTTCATTTGAAAACGGAGATCTATTTGTATGATCTCGGCTGCGACTGCGAGAGTAACGGAGGCGTCATACGCGTGGTATGGCGAGCAGTCCTTAAGATTCCCGATTCCCCGACATCCACTGGTCCTTCGACTAGACTCCCTCCCATCATCGATCCTTATCCCTATTAATCCAAGTCCCTTCCTTCCTTCCTTTACTGATCCCCCTTCGGCGATTCCGATTTACGACTGGAATCGTCGTATTTCCAATCCGCGGGACGCGCGATTCGGAGATCGCGCAATTTCGTTCGGTCGATCCTATTCGGGGCGAGATCTACGTTTTCTTTTCACCATGTGATCCACAAGAAAATATACACTTTAACTCAGATCTGCTCTAAAATGATATACAGTGTTGTTAATGGGTGATCTGATATATTTTCTCCACGTTGATATCTACAAAGATAAAAAGTACCCGTAACAACGTTTTTATATATTCCAGTCCACCTGCGACTAAATTCAACACAAAAATTGTTTGACATCGATGGAAGAAGAATTCAAAATTATATTTTTCAACTCACGATCATGCACTGTAAGATAAATCTTTTGTAATAACCGTTCCTTTTCTCTACGTATTTATTAGACTTTATTAACATACATTTTAATATTGTAACAGAGATGAATATATTATAATATAACATGATAAATATAAGATACAATTATATTGCAATTAAGTATAATACTCGTCGTTTATTATGTGGGATGGAGTAGACTCCACCTTTGATATGTACAGTATTGTCCTGGCTACTTTGTTAGGCTGTCGTGTGTGTTAAAGTAGACAATTTTTTTCACGCTGTTGTGGTGTTATTTAATTAAAAAAAGATAAAGTTTCAACAGGAATAAAAATAAAAATAGAGAAAAAAAATGTAGTGAGAGTGTTGTAGACCTAGTGAAGGTATTGTTTTGATTATGTTAGAATGTTGGATATATTTTGCATCATTATCGTTATTCTCAATCATCTATAGTTCTCTCTATCTCAAGAATCTATAGTTCATTCGCAAGCTGCATATATTCATATGGCTAAACGAGGAACACGTAAAGTTGCAATTTCCCATGTTGCAGTTCTGTGGTATTTTTAATACAAATTAAATTAATTAACAATAAAGATATGAAGACAAATTATATTTTTATATAATATATTTTCTGTATCTTTATAGTTTCTAGTAAATAATGTATCGCTATGTAAAGACTCGTTCGAGGAGTTCGCCATCCTATAAAGAACTCCTGAACTATTTACTATGTAAACGCTCTGACGCGCAGCTTTCTACGCAGGCCGCGTGGATCATGTGATCACATAGGCTGAGTAAATAAAATATGGAAAACGTATAGATAAAAATGCACATTATATATTTTTAACTCTAGTCTTCTTCAATGATTATACCATGCAATAACAGACTGAGTTATATTCTTAAGGAAAACACATTCTTATTGTAAAGTTGTAATTATTCAGAACATAAGTCCGTGATATTTTAAATACTAAATTAATGTAATAATTATAAATATATACATATATATCCAAAATTTAATAAAAATGAATTGATAATTCTGGGGTCTGCAGTCAGTTTACTCAAAGGTGTTTGATATTCTGTAAAAATAATGTAGATGGCTTTCAAATGATGGAACGACAAGTGTATTAATTTGAAAAATGTAACATATAGGTTCAAAAATTTGTCAAGAAAAATACTGGCGTTATAACACAATTGGTAGTGTACTTTTCCGGATTGGAAATAGAGATCCAGGTTCGTATCCCGGTGATTCAAGAACAATATTTTTCGACAAAATTGATTTTATATGTATATATTTATAATTAATAGATTAATTTAGTATTTGAGTTATATTCATTAATCGCGTACATCCTTAATCTTCTCTACCTAACATATGTGTATTTTTATGAATGTCTATAGTGCCTTTATTATCATCAAATTCTACAAAATCATATGAAGATTGACAAAATCAGAACCTGAAAAACATTAATAACTGAAAAACAGAAAGGCCTATTAAAAAATTCAAATATAAATTAAATATATTAATTAGAATGATATACATATAAAAACGTTGCGCCACTGGAATTCGTAGCTGGATCTCTTTCCAAACCGGGGAAGGTGCATTATCCAATATAGCGACAGTATTTTTAGCGATAAATTTTTGAACCTATATGTTACCTTTTTAATATTAATACATTTAATTGTTCCATTATTTGAAAGAGCCATCTACCTATTTTTCAATAAAATTGATTTTATATGTATATATTTTTAATTAATATATTTAATTCATATTTAAAATATTACAGACCTATGTTCTGAATAATTACAACTGCACAATAAGAATGTGTTCTACTTAATAATATATAAGCTGTATCAATGTATCCAAAATTTAATAAAAATGAATTGTTAATTCAGATTATTTTCAATTTTTCCATCTATTTAGATAATTATATATATTTTTTTATTATATACATAACTAGACGAGACCAATGCCGAATGCCTTCTGTTAGGTAAGCGCTTAGCGGCCAATGATGACCTCTGAGCGGCCACCGTCCCTTAAGTAGTAAGCTCGGAGTTTCGCCGCCAGGATAATTATACTTTTAAGTATCTTGTTGGTCTAGTAGTTAAGACGCTGGCCTAGTTATCTTGTAGCCAGAGGTTTGCTCCTTAATTAAGGAGACCAGCAAGTTATTTATCTTTTCATAGTACAAGCGTAAAAAATTTAGTTTAAATATTAATGAATTGAAAAATATTATTTTGTCCCATACCATGATTACGATGTTCTATGAATATGTCCCCGTTATATAATATATATTGTGACATTACAAACTGATGTCACGTTCGAAATTGCCCCGTCACTTGTTTTAATGCTAAGTACTTCATAATCGCGAATAATGCCCTCAGCTTGGTAACGCGGTCTGTTTTTAATGTTATAAAGTACGCAGTTCACTGCTGCGGCCAGCGGATCTAAGATGTAACCATGAGCATCCAACGTAACCAAATGGAAACGAGACCTTTACTACTTAGGTTTCATTGCTACTACGGGCTACATTACATCTTATTTTCTACAATTCTGTATACAAATCCTATTGCGTCGGCTTGGATACTGATTGGACGTTGGGTCATGGAGATGGGATGCTACGATGAAATGTGCACAGATGAGCGTGGACTGGAATTGTACCATCTGTTGTAACATCTTGTTATCCCCAGCATGCATGAAAAATGCCAAACTCGCACCCAACCTGACGAAATAAGGATTTGTTAATGTTAGTTGTATTTTGATTCTAACTCTCACAGGAATTATAAGTAAATTTTCTCAGTTTCGTATGAAGGCCTTATATAGTTTTCTTGAGGAAGCCTAGGCCAATATTTCAACACGGTAATACGTGTCATTGTCAAG
Source organism: Eubasilissa regina (assembly GCA_022840565.1). NCBI lineage: Eukaryota > Metazoa > Arthropoda > Insecta > Trichoptera > Phryganeidae > Eubasilissa > Eubasilissa regina. The sequence continues at coordinate 6,094,075 of JAINEB010000010.1, forward strand.
GCGTTGCCTCAAAAAGTTACGGTACAACCGAACGTCTTTACAGAAGGTAGTTATAAAACTCCCCTAACGCGTTCTAATCTACAATTGATTGCAGTTCTTACCATATACTAGTACTCGCAGATTCCTTAACCTTTCTTCTCTGATGATGTAAACTGAGTTGACATTGCCTATAATTATGTGAATATCGCTGTAAATATATAAATGCAGAGTTCATATTTTAGCTATTCCTTCTTAATATATTTATATATTGGATAAAATAAGTATAATATATAAATATTTATCATACACAACAATAAAAAATGTTTTCTCAAATATTATTATTAGTGAATGAATGGCGTGTCATCCAATGATAAGAGTATTATTATCAACCACTAGTCAAGCTCGACAGAATAGACCCAGACAGAGAAATCTAGCCATGAGAATTTCTTCACATGAACTAACTCAATAGTCGAGCCACTGCCAGTTAAATGCACACTTACAGCCGGATAGAATTAATTTGTAGGAAGTTTATTATTAACTTTAAAATTGAATAGTGGCAGTCCGTGAGTAATACTTGTATGCTTGTTGGAAAATAAATTTTTAACTCACTTAGGTCTTGAAGATAGGTTGGAGTACCAATATTTATCGGGCAGTTAAAGAATATATGGTTCAAATCTTTTTCCTTCTGTTGGAATTCGCAAATTGAGGAATCAAGTACGTGTATTTTGGCAAAGTGGGAATGGATAGAGCAATGGTTCAGCCATTTTCGACTAATCATTGACATCTCTCTCTTGTTCAATTTAGTCCTGCATAACCAGGGACGCATTGGTATAGTTGACTGAATGGGGGCGTAGTATCGATTTTTTTAAACTTTGCTTTTATCCCAATGTGTTTGCCACTGGAATTCAATATGTTTTTTGAAAATTCTGAGAAGGTCACTAACTAGTATGGAGGAAAATGAGTCAGTCATCTCCTTGTGTGATTACCTCTTTAGCCAGAAAGTCCACCATCTTATTACCAGAACTACACGATTTGGGATCCAAGCCAAGACAATCTCGATCTTATCTAACCATAGATCATACATTATGGCTCTGATTTCCATGCATATGTGATCATCAGGATGGCGAAAGGGGGAGGACTTAATTTTTATTAATGAGCTTAGGGAGTCTAAAAGTATTAGACACTCCTGCATTTCCTTTAATTTACATGTCTTCAGCGCTTCACGGATAACCAAGCACTCCGCTGCTAAAACAGAGGTCTCCTTGGGTAGTTTGTATAAACCTTAATCACCAGCACTAGGACAGTAATAGGCAGCTCCGTGTAGCTGGTTGATTAGAGTTTGGATCCATCAGTGAAAATTTGGGTTCAGTCACTTCATTCACTATTAATTATATCTGAAAAACTTTTTCATTGGACTGTGAGAATATTTATCAATTCCAAATTGATTTTAGGAGTAAAAATGTGATGGCAGAAAGGAAAGTTGTAAATAGGCAGAAGAGGGTTTGATTGATTCCGAGAAATAAATTCTTCGTATTTGGCAAAGCTTTGATATAGAAGAGGGGCGGGTTTAGTTTGACATAAATTTGTCAGTACGTGTATGTGTACGTGCGAAATGGTGCGACAGGGTGTCCGATGCCGATCCTTATTTTTATGGCAGAGCGTGCGCTGGCCGAGTTAGACCTTTATTGTGCGTCTTTGTGCTGTCATGATAATTATTATTTTTTCTCATTTTTAACACTTTTGCATAATAATTGATTTGTATATTCACTTATACACGTGTGACAACTATTATTGTAGTGATAAATATAAGTAATAAATGTAATATATTCATATTTATCCGACTTAAAAATCGCAAAAGTCTACATGTACACAGAGTGTATAGCACCAGATCGTACGTTATTATTTTAGCATCATAAGGGAAAGATTAAATTAAACATATATATACGTTTAATTTTACCAACCACGAACCGCCTTGTAAAACTGTACCAATTTTCGCATACATTTAATGCTTTATATAATAGATTGCAAGATAAATGAAATAGATATATTTAAACTCTAAAATATAATAGAATAATACACGCCTAAGTAACGCTCATTTTGCATTACCGTTTATTGTTTTAGTATTAAGCCAAGTTAATTAATATTTACTTTATGTCCAGCCCTGTACAATAATTGAATAAATAACAAGATATAATTAAATGGGCAATTATGACTTGTAGTGACTCAACAACCGCCAGGGTTGTAATGATTTAAAGTTAGATCATTTATACATTGTAGGTAGTACAATATTTCATTTTTAAAAAATCAGTTAAATTAATTCAAGTCATTGATTTACAGAATAGTTACGCTATAGTGCCGCATAATTATTTAAATTTTTATTTATTATATTTGTTTTATTAACCACTTAATTGAGTTACATCTACCGGTTTCGAAAAATACCATTTTCTTCTTCGAGATGTCATAACTAACTAAAAACATATATTATTGTTTCTTTACCAGAATCTATTTTGAAAAAACAACAATTATTTAAAAAATAAATTTATTACCTAACTCAAATTGTTACTTAATACAAATTTAGTCGAATAATTTTTAGGAAAAAATTTTAGAATGGGACTTGTAGTTAAATTTAGTTGGTTGTTTATAATTTTTTGATTAGTTTTACATGCTTTATTTATCTCCAACGATTCCAAATTATTTAATTTGTGACCAACACCATTTATATTCAAATTTGACAATCCCAATTTTTTATCTAAACCATGACCATTTTCTGTCAAATGATTAGCAAATTCTGAAAAACCACTATTATTCAAACATCTCAAATGCTCCCTTACTCTTATTAATATGAGTAAATTTTCTATACTATTATTTGTATAAAATGCCGGTCTAATTTTTCGTGGTAGATGTTTAGAAATTTGATTCGAAAAGTTATTTATGTGTAAAATCCTATGCCAATTATCATTATGTTTTATCTGCGATTTATATAAAAATTGATTATTATATTATTTTTATTCATTTTTTAAAATAATGTCTATCAAACTTGTATTATACCCGTTATTAATTGCTATTTCTTTAATTGTATTCAATTCAATATTGAAATAGGATGTTGACATAGAAATATTGACTAAACAATTTCAATTTGTCACTAAACTAAAGATTGTGCTGAACATACGTCAAGTTATTTTATTATCTAGATAAAACTTGGTGTCGACCTGTTTTGGTATCATGGGTAACAATAAAAATATGGACAATAGGGGTGAAATATTATGTAACGTGATGTTATTAAATAGTTTATTAAAAATACAAATTAAATGTATTAATTAGAAGGATAAACACATAAAATCAATTTTATCGAAAAATTTTGCTGTTGCTACCGGGATTCGAACCTGGATCTCTTCTTATCCGGGGAGAATGCATTAACCGATTATTCTACACCAACACAGTGCATTAACGAAAAATTTTCGAACCTATATGTTACACTTTTCAAATTGATACATCTATCGTTCCATTATTTGAAAGCCAACATCTTTATTAGGAGAACACATTATTATTGTGAAGTTGTAATTATTCAGAACATAAGTATGTGGTATTTTAAATACTAATTAAATATATTAATTAGAAAAAAATACATATAAAATCAATTTTATCGAAAAATATTGTTGTTGCGCCACCAGAATTCGAACCTAGATCTCTTTCCAAACAGGAGAAGGTGCATTATTCAATTATGGTACAGTGACACTATTTTTGACGACAAATTTTCCAACCAACATGTTACAATTTAATACATCTATCATTCCATTATTGGAAAGCCATCTATATACTTTGTTTTGACGGAATAGGTATGTTTAAATGTTCGATTTATTTGTATATATAATATTATTTGTAATGTATACTCTGTACGTACAATAAGTTGAAAAGAAAAATTTAAAAAATAATATCATAATTGTATAAAGTGTATTTTTAAAATAACGTGTTTATTAATAAATATGTAACGTACTAGTATTATACGTCAATTATATTTTTTTCACTGGTCAAACCGTTCAATGCTATAAAAACAGAACTGTTTTGAACCGCCGTTAATGAGATTCAATCCTTCAGTCATTGTTATCCCAGGCGGACGTTCACACCACTCAGTTAGACAAATTTGATTTAGTTTGTTGATTTTATTTACGGTTTTAGAAAATTGTTGTAGACAGCGCTTACTATTGAGCAAACTGCTTACATAATTTACCATCGAAAGTCTTCATTAGTAAAAAAATATTGGTTAAAATTTAATTTGTTTTGTTTTAGGTAGATTTTGATAGAAATACTAATTTTTTCTTCATTATTAGCAAAATTACTTTTGTGGCCTCATTTTACATAAATAATTAGACAAAATATTTTGTTTAAACCATTATTTATTGATTATTCTACATGTTTCGATACCTATGATATCTTCTTCGTGAAACAATGTATACTAAAATTAAAAATACAAGCATAGATAAAAACAAAACTGTCAAGTGGTGAATAAGTAAGAACTAATATGAAAATAAATTTAAAAAGAGGATTTGATTATTTAAAATATTTAGCTTGCCATTGACAATTTTTCTTATTTATAAAATTTCAAATTTATCTATCTGTAAACCCCTAGTATTTGTATGTATAATTTCTAAACCCTTGTTAATATTAAAAGGATGGTTTGTTTTCAAAAGGTGACTGGAAAATTCTGAATAGTTGTTATTTAGTTGTTTATTTCAAGTACTGGATCTTTAAGAAATTGTGAATCGTTCAGTCTCTATACCTACAGAAATATTACATTATATAATCACGAATACGTAGGTTGTATAATGTCAACAGCAGGAAAAATGATTTGAACGTTTTCTCTTGTACATTGCACGCTGTAGAAGATGATATTGTACAGTACTAGATTTGTTCAATTATAATTTACATGATTTAGAATTTTCCTTAAATAAAATTTGTAAGTTTCATCAATAAACTACTATTAAAAAGAAAAAATAAATTAAATAATTTTAATGCGTTATTTCGCACCCCCACCGAGAAAAATATGTTACGAAAAAGTTACCAAATAGATATTTCACACTTATTACAATAATGACTACACATTTCATTAACATTTAATAAGATAAAATTAATGTGATGTACTTGGAATGGTGGGATGGTGTGTGTATGCGTGTATGTTTGCCGCACCGCCGGTGCGGATATGTGTGGCTATAAAGACGGCACACAGAAGTGCGCGCGTCTCTTTTATCTGTGGTTCATCGGCTTAATAGTTCGACCTATACTAGAAATATACCATGAACTAAATTGTAGCTTATTGTAATAAAAGATTAATTGTTACAAAGTCTATTTCTTGGACCTTCACATCACGAGGTGTACACTAAAGACGTACTAAGAAGTCAAGTACAAAACTATTAATAATACTAGACCTACCTACAAAAAATATAATGCCATGTAGCCGTTTCCTAACAAATTGAAATTTTTAATTAAATAAAATAATTTTTTTCCTATTTTCTTTACTAGTGAATTAAATAAATACATAACACACACGTATACACGTGCAATACACCAGAGTATCAATTGTATATGCACACAATAATTTTTTTATTTAATTTAAAACTTAACTTATTAACTTATTCCAAATTCCATGTTGTTTCGAGGGCTTTACGTAATAGAAACACAACATTTAAATTTCAATTCAATTATTAGTTCAAAAAATAATTCAAATGTAAAATAAGATTTTATTTAAACTGAAGTTTTCAGAAGCCGAAAAAAAATTGTTTTATTCAACAGATTCTGAATACGACTGTTCAAACTTAACAAAGTTCAAAGCATGGCGACTCGCTATGCCCTGAACCGATTCTTGAAAAGTTACCCTTCATTCTACAAATTAATTTATCCTGTTAAGTAATTCTTTGTGCCTACCCTTAAGAATTATTCGGTAAATGGGATTATTGTTTGCATAAAAATTAACGAGAAATTCTATAAAGAAATTTGAAAGCCATTTATATTTTTATATTTCCGAAAAGTCATAAATTAATGAATTCCATAAATAGCTCATTTATTTGTGAAGTAATATGCCTTGTATATATATATATATGTATAACTCTGTGGTATAGTCCAGAGTTGGTGAATCAATGACACGCTGACTATTTGTCGTGATATTCGGATAAAATTAAATTTTTGCTTGCAAAACGTATTTAAATTTAGCAGATTTATTAAAATACAAATAGAATATGACTAAGATCACTCTTTCACTTTTGGACCTCTAGTCGTCTACTACTGCGTGAAATCTAATTGAGTCTAAACCGTTATTTTGACGGTGATTATGTTCATTTGTAACAACGATTGGCAAATGAGATTTAATTATTGGAGATTTAGTTTCTAGTGTACCAGTGATTTATCAAATTATTACGAATAATCATCGTTAACATCGCTACAGGCGAATATTATCAGTCACAAAAACGGTTTAAATAACGGTTTAGACGATGGTTTAAATACCGGTTTAGATAACGGTTTGAATACTGGTTTAGACAACGGTTCAAATACTGGTTTAGAGAACGGTTTAAATAACTGTTTAAATTGATGTTTAAACAACTGTTTAAATTGTGGTTTAAATAACTGTTAAAACAACGGTTAAAATAACGGTTTAAATAACAGTTAAAATAAAGGTTAAAATAACTGTTTATATAACTTTTTGGATAAAGGTTTAACTTACTGTTTAAATAACTGTTTGAACAACTGTTTAAATAATAAATGGTGTAATGGTTAGCGCTTTTCCCCGGATAGGAAAAGTTCCTGGTTTAAATCCTGGTGCAACAAAATTTTTTTAAAAATTAATCGATTATATCTCTCTAATTGATGCATTTAATTTGTTTAAATAACGGTTTAATGTATGTAACGCAACAGTCATCTCGTAAATTTTAATCAACCGTCAATAAAGGTGTCTGACAAGGTAATCATTGGTAAATTCTTCTAACCTAAATCCCAGGTTGGGATTACTGTTGTAATGTTTACTAGTAATACTTGACTATTAATTTTATGTTACATGTGTCATTCGAAATATACGTTTTTTTTGTATTTTAAAACAATTCGATTTTTATTTAAAACAAAATATAAATATTTAAAAAAAGTATATGATTAACCTTTCCTCTCCGATGTTGTAAACTGTGTTGACATTGCCACTAATTATGTGAATATTTCTGTAAATACACTATCAGAGTTCATATTTTAAGTATTCCTCCTTAATATATTTATGTATTGGATAAAATAATTACAATATATATATGTATGTATTTACCATACGCAGTAATAAAAAATGACGTTAATTTGTCAATGCATGCGCCAAGTGACGGATGCGATCGTCACTTTAGTGGCAGAGCGTGCGCTGGTCGAGTTAGACGTGTCTTATGCATCTTTATATGTTTTTTGCTAATTTTTAGCACTTTTAAGTAATACTAATATACGAGTATATGTATCAACTATTATTATAATGATTTATATAAGTAATGAATGTAAAATATTCATATTTTACGCAGACGTTACAGAGGGCGCGTTTTTATTTTAGCACCCTAAGTGAAAGGTTAATGGGTGTTCAAAGCGATGTAAAAGCTAGAGCGGGCATTGCCAAAAGTTCGTGATCACACTAACAGTTGAGGGCAAGCGAATGTAAGACAACAGTCTCCTACAAGATGGATTAACAAAATAAGGGAGTTAATAGAGCCCTCTTTAATCCTTAGCATACTATGATAGAAAATACAATAATGTCAAATTCAGTTATCGTGAAGAATGTGTAATTTTTAAGCATCTTAAATGAGAAAAATATGTTCTTACTAGTTTTAATGCCTGTAAAATACTTATCATACTTTTACTATAAGTATTGAGTATTGATAAACATAATATAGTATTATAATGGAGCATTCATCATATGCAATCGAACGCAAGTAACCGAGCGGTAAACCAGTGTCACTGCATGATTACGGAAGGATTAACCTTCAGCATACCATGATAGAAAATATCCGCACGCAGCCATAATGTCAACTTGTATTACCGTGAGGAATGTGTAGTTTTTACACATTTTAAATTCAGAAAAATAAGTTTTTACTAATTTTAATGCCTGTAAAATAGTTGTTAAATACTTTTCTTATAGATATTGAGTTTTTAAAGTGAAATACTAATAAATGTGGTAATATAACAGAGCATTCAGTCAGTTCCAGCGACAAGTATTCATCGAAGAGCAATGTTCCTGCATGGCTAAGGAAAGGTTAAATGCTACAATCAAGATGTCTTAAGGTATTATGCACCAAGTTACAGATATTTCAGGACCCCGCGATGCTCAGCATGTAGAAAAAGACAAAAAAGAAGAGAAAATATTACTGTAGGTGTATGTATTAGTTACGAAAAAGTACAACTTACTGTATTTGTATTTATAAACCTTTGGTACGTAGAATATTGGATAAAAGCGTAAAAAAAAGTAAATTTATTTCGACAGAAATAAATTATATTCGAATATTATATTGAAATATAAAATATTTATTCAATTGAAAAAGCTTTACAAATTTTTTATTATTATAAAGTAACACTGCCAGAATAGCCTGCTTAATTTGTAAAACTACCCATAACATTTTACACATAAACAATAAAAACCTTTTGTTAATTTTGTTGCATCATAAAATGTTTTTTCTCTTTGTTTATTATTTTATATGTTTCTATGCATAAAATATATTTACTTACATCTATTGTAATCTATTTAAATATACAGGCAAAATATTTAGTGAAATAATACTATCATAATTACGTATATACACGGCTGTAGTTCGTAGCAATTCAGAATTCATCTCACCTATTTGGTCTTCATTCTATAAAATGCACGAATTAAAATTATAAAAGGTTCAGCATCAATTTTTGGGGTTTATTAACTTCAAAGCATGTATACCTGCTAAACAATTGAATTATGATTTTTTAATGAGCACTCTTCATTTAACTAACTTGTCGTGTAGAAGAACTTTGAGTGATTTATTATTTTTATTTAAAATAGTAAATGGCATACTGGACGCCCCAATTTAACTGAATTAATTGTATACCACGTTCCTATGCGGAGTACCAGGTCGTCGGTACTGTTCCATGTAAATTCATCATATAATTTTTTTTATAGAAATGCACCCACACAAATACTTCACAGACTTGGAAACGATTTTGGTCTTGTAGATATGTTTCGATATTCAATGTTTAAATATAAGAGTGAAGTTTTTGATGCTGTTCTGAGTCAAAGACACGATTGATTTTGATACTCAGCCATTCTGTGTCAAACCTAAATTTTTATTGTTTATTGTGCTTACTTTTAATTATAATTTTTTAAACCTATATATGTATATTTTATCAATTTCTATTTTTATATATATATTCAATGCTATTCACTGTGAACGAAGGGCGAAATAATATGTAGGTTTTGTAATGTAATTTGATGTGAAAATGCGATTTCAGAACACAGATCTGTGGTATTTTTAACACAAGTCAAATTAATTAATTATAAAGAATACTAAATTAATGTATTAATTATAAATATATACATATAAAATCAATTTTGTCGAAAAATATTGTTTTTGCGTCACCGGGATTCGAACCTGGATCTCTATTTCCAATCCGGGGAAGTGCACCAGCTTTGTGCTATAACGCCAGTATTTTTCTTGACAATTTTTCGAACCTATATGTTACATTTTTCAAATTAATACACCTGTCGTTCCATTATTTGAAAGCCATCTACATTATTTTTACAGAATCTAGATTCTGTGAAATTAATTCTGTAGATTAATTTAGTATTTAAAATATCATAGACCTATGTTCTGAATAATTAAAACTTCACAATAAGAATGTGTTTTCCTTAATAATTATAAAGATATACAGAGAAAATCTATCTATCGAAAAAATATTTGGTTGCTACTGGGATTTCAAACTAGACAATATCATTAAGAATATATAAATTGTATCTTTTTCTTAAGGAAGATTACCTTGTAGTTCGTTTCCACACATATATCTATTCCACGTCATGTCTTTCACTTTTTTTTGCATATGACTGAAGTCGAGGGATTTGATACTTTATTAAATTAATGAAATATTATAAAACATTAAATTTACTATTAAGGAGAATACATTATTACTGTGAAGTTGCAGTTTTTCATAGTAAACATAGTTCTGTGATATTTTAATACTAAATAAATGTATGTAACAAATTGAAAGTGCTATACATAAGTTCAATAATTTGTTAATACATATGTGGTATAATACATGCGTCTGAGATATATACACTTATACACTACATACATATCTATCAACATAATTACTATTAGGAGAACACATTCTCATTGTGAAGTTGTAATTATTCAGAACATAGGTCTGTGATATTTTAAATATTAATTAAATATATTAATTAGAAAGATATACATATAAAATCAATTTTATCGAAAAATGTTGCTGTTGCGCCACCGGAATTCGAGCCTGGATCTCTTTCCAAACCGGGGAAGGTGCATTATCCAACTATGCTATATGTAATATAGGTTCGAAAATTTGTCGCTAAAAATATCGTCGTTGTGGCATAGTTGGATAATGCCTCTTCCCCGGTTTGAAAAGAGATCTAGGTTCGAATCCCAGTGGGGCAACAACAATATTTTTCGATAAAATTGATTTTTTATGTATATCTTTCTAATTAATATATTTAATTCATATTTAAAATATCACAGACTTATGTTCTGAATAATTACAACTTCACAATGAGAATGTGTTATCCTAATAATTTGAGTTAGGTACTAAATTTATTTTTAAATAATTGTTGTTTTCTTAAAATTAGATTCTGGTAAAGAAACGATAACATATGTTTTTAGTTAGTATTGACATCCCAAAGAAGAAAATGGTATTTTTCGAAACCGGTAGATGTATTTAAACTCAATAAGTGGTTAATAATACAAAGTTAACAAAAAATAATAATGGAAATATTATTAAGGAGAACACATTCTTATTGTGAAGTTGTAATTATTCAGAACATAGTCTGTGATATATATTGTAGAAAGATAGATGTATTAATTTGAAAAGTGTAACGTGTATGGGTTCGAAAAATTGTCGTTAAAAGTACTGTTGATGTAGCATAGTTGGATAATGCACCTTCCTCGGATTGGAAAGAGATCCAGGTTCGAATCCCGGTAGCGCAACAATAATATTTTGATTGATTGATTAATTGATTTTTAATGTATATCTTTATTATTAATTCATTTAATTAGTATTGTATGTAAATATTAATACTGACCCTCACCATAGCTATTCGCTAACCGTGAGAGTACAGATCTCGAACAATGTGTACGGTGAGAGAACGAGAGGATGTGTTGGGCCAAGAATTTTGAAAAAAATTAGTCAAAATATATTAAACATCGATGAACACACTCAAATATAAACTTATCTAATTATTTGATATTTCTATTGTATTACATTTAAAAAAAATTTGTTATATATAACATTTTAAATTACTTTTACTATGTTAATTAATTTAATTAAAAGGCGATTCTTGCCCTAAAACTGCTATGTAAAAAATAAAAATTGTAATTTGTATGAAAAATTTAAAATTGAAAGTAACCACCAACATTTAAATCCCAATTATAAATTATCATACTTTAAAGTAATTTTTTCTCATCACTATGTATTATAAATGGTAGTGTATCGATACAGTGCTCGATGTGAAACTGTAATAATCCGATAGTAAAACTGTTCTGCGCGAATCCGTGCCATGGGTGAGCCAACGTTCCCTGAGTGGTACAAGGAGTGGAATACCCGGAGGCTCTCTACCCTACCGTGATAAGGGTTGGGAAAGTTCGGCGAAATAATTATTGTTGACAAGGAGAAAGTCCTGCGGCGAATATTACTGTACAAAAGATCTTAATATCGTAAGTGCGTCTATGTATGATATTTAATATTCCTGTCATAATTTGAGTTCATTTGACAAATCAAAAAATTATCTTGCCTTTAAAGGCTTTTACGTTAATATATTTTTAAACATATACGGACAATGTATACACAACGATTCAATATACCAAAACAGTTTTTCGATCGTAATCTCATTTTTTAAAATGCAAATTAAATGTAGGTATTAATTACAAAGATATATAGATATAAAATCAATTTTATTGAAACATATTGTTATATATTACAGGTCCATGTTCTGAATAATTAAATAAGAATGTATTCTCCCTAATAATGATCTCATTTCGCAGAATTTTACAGTCAATAATATAACAATATTTTACTGAAATAGCATTCTTATTGTGAAGTTGCTATTTTAGAATATAGTTGTATTAGCGACGCTTAAAATTAATTAATTTAATACTATAAAGTTTTTGGTGTTTGACTTGTTGCCTCATGATACACTCAATTCGCGAATTACCAAATTTTAACCAGCGTATATCCTTCCCTTTCTTTCCTATTACCTGTCTTTAAGCACAAGAAAGAAGTAAGAATTCGCAGTAATTAAAATCTATCAACTACAGCAAGATCAGTGTACGCTTCGAACTTTCCAACTGCTTTTCTTTCTTCCTCATATTTCCATCAAGTTGTTTGATAATTAAAACACATAAAATGAATCATTTACAATGATGCACAGACAAATCAATATATTATAAAATATATAGTCAGCACTAAGACTCGAATCCAAAAGTTTATCTTACTTAGTGATATGCGTAATAATAAATGACTCGATAAAATACAAATAACTGCCAATAAGAAATGAGGTTATATCTCAAAAATCGAAGATGTACAGCGCGATGAAGATTTTTAATAAAATACCAAAAAATATAAAAAAAGTAGGAGAAACTACGATTCCATTATTTGATAGCCATTTACTTTGTTTTTACGGAATCTCAAATACCTTCGAATAAACCGACAATTCATTTCCATAAATTTTTTGGACACATTTATACAACTTATATATACATTTATACAACTTATATATTATTATTAGGAGAACACATTAAAATACACAAATAATGTAACGATAGATGTATTAATTTGAAAAAATATAGGTTGGAAAATAAGTCGTCAAAAATAATGTCGCTGTAGCATAGTTAGATAATGCACTACCGAGGTCCATGTTCGAATCTCGGTAGCGTAACAACAATTTTTTTCGATAAAATTTATATTGTATTTATTATTTTAATCTTGTTTACATAAAAATATTATTTTATGTATGCACTATGTTAAGAATAAATAAATAAATAATGTGGAAAATTCTGTAACTCATTCCGCCGGCCTTAAGAAAATATATTTTTTCGATAGATGTTTTTTTATATTTATATTTTTCTCATTCTAGACATTATTCATCATTCACATTGACAAGATTCCATTAACATTTACTGCATTCAATGCAACATTTAATTTATTCCCTGCAGTAGTTCTCTTTACATCTATCTCAATCTTTTTATTCCTAATACGGTTTGTCATCTCAAAGATTTGACAATAAACCTCGATAATAATCGGTTACCTCTTTCTACTCTGCGCAGAAAATACACGCGACTCAAATATTCACAGTTTGCTACGCAACTATGTTCTTTACGCGCTCTCGAGACGAGTCTCTGAAATATGTCATCAGTGTACATGAGTCATTTAATTTAATACAAATAAAATTATAAAATAATCTTTACAAAAACTATATTTGGGCAAAGAACCATAAAATATTACATATGTGAAAATAAAACACTTGTTCTTTTCATTTAATTTACTTAAGACACGTTTCGCCTTGCAACTAGTGATGAGAAAAAATGTTACTCTTGACTCACTGGTGTGATTGTGATTGATATTCGATAATATCAGTGATTGGAAACTGTGACTGTGATCACAATTTTATTACGTGCATCGCACGATATCACAATACACGAAATAATAAAAAAAAACATAATTTTGAAATATATTCTAGCATACATAATTATAGAGTATATAATTTAATATCATCACAAAGAAAATGAAAACCCTTTAAAAATGTGAGATTATTTTTCGGATCAAATTCTCAGCATTTCAGGTCAATACATAAAACGTTTTGGCAGTCTACTAGATGGCACTTATCACGAATTATAACGTCATTCTTTCATGAATATTTTCGTTACACATACACATGTGCCGAATAACGGTTCACAATCAAATATGAATAAAATTTTAAAAAATCATGATATTCCCATATATTCAATCACTGATCGCGAGTGTGACTTAAAAATTTCAGTGATTCACTCACAGTTCGTGATTTTGTGTTCATCACTACTTGCAACGTAAAACGCGTCTCAAGTAAATTAAACGGGTAGAATATAAAAAAAAGGTTTTATTTTCATACATGTAATTATGGAATTTTATAAACTTACCTCGGAAATAGTATATTAATCAAATATTACGCCATAAAATTATCCAACACGCTGCCAATGGTAATAAAAACTACAACAAATGGAATTAAAGAAACTAATTATATAATGGATTAAATAATTAGACAAAGAGATTATAAAAAACAGGAAATAAATGTAGTCATCAAATTTTTTTATGTAAATACTTGCATAATATTTAAACAACCTCGCACTTTGATACAGGACCACCTGTATCAAAGTGACGGGGTATAACTGATAAAATATAAAAAGTAAAAAAAAACTTCTTCTCCCGATGTGTATCGCACAGAATTACGAGGTCACAGCATAGACGCTATATAATTGATACAATAAGACACGTTTCAATAATTTAAATGTGTAATCATCAGCATGGCGCCGAAAAACCCGTGGGATAGATTTCAGGAAAACAACGATGTCTTAGTAAATCGTCACTTGACGCACTTGCAAATATGACTATAGTTTTGTTATGAAACTGAATAAAAACAGGGTATTCTGTTGGCGGGAAGCCGTTCTCGATTGTATCGTATCACCGCAGTGTACCGACATTGAACATCTTTCGAGTTTAATTTTTTTCGAACACCATGTGTTTCACACATTCAACTCATTCCATTATTTCTCACGTTGTCTTTCGGCCCACTTTACTTTCGATTTAAATGATATTACGCGATTATTTTCACTATATTTTCTATGATGTTTATATAAAAAATATAAAATCCACATAACTGTTAGATGTTCCATAGAAATCCCACAACCAATAAAAGTGTTAGATTTACTATCCAGACTTGAATTCACCGAAAATTTTAGAATCTCGCAATCTTTCGACGAATTCACTCGATTCTCTTTGTGTTGATTTTGTATTTCGGAAATAAAATCTAATTCCAATATCGGTACATTAAAAAACTGAATATCAAAGGGATCTGAAACTATTTCAATGTTTATATATTTTTCAACAAATGAACATAAATATTTATTCAAATTTCATCATAAATACGACTATTTTGTCGACGCGTAGTTAAGTCCATAACATTTTTATTAAATTTAAAACAATTGAATTCATAATAATAATAATAGTTCTGAATATATTGGATTTGCATGTGGTGTCATTTGTGGCTGTAAAGTGCTTGGTTAAGTGGACAGTTCTGTGAGACCCGAGCAGGACAAAAACGATGTTTTTAATATCTCTAGGTTAAGATTACTTAAACGATTTCGCTTTAATATGCAATATTCAATATGAAATGAAGTATATATTGCCTTCATTGTGAGTAAGAAAAAATATACATTAGCAAAATCGTATTACGGCTGGCAAGTATATTGAGCATCTGTCATCCTGTCGTATTATATATGCATCATACTCATCTCACTCTTACCTATGGTAGCACTGTCAAATGCGATCACAAAAGAGATGACAAATTAATGTTTTTTTTGAATTTTCCAAGAATGTCTTTAAGTGGATATGTATCTTACAAAGTTGATACACCATTTGTACAATTCCAGGGAGAGCAATATATAATGTACTAAACTCAATGAAACAATCATAAGATTATGAAGGTATTATGAAAGAATGCCGAAGATCGCGACCAAGTGGATACCCCAGTGGAAGTAACCTAGAAACAGACTAAGGAAATGGAAAATAATAGTCAGGGATTGGACTTGTTGAAGAGCACTAGTTGAGGAAGCCAAATCTCATTTTGGGATGTAGTACCGTGAAATAATAAGAAGACATTAAAATGGCAATAAAATGATGTTGAAAATAATTATAGTTCTATAAATTATCACGTGTTAGTACCGATGTGCTTCTTACATGAATATGTTGTTGAGTTTGAGTTCATCTGTAAGTAATAATTTGACCAAAGATTTTTCATTTGAAATAAGAGGCGCATTTTTAAGTGAGTACCGGATTTAAAGAAACAAAACATAATTTTTACAATACTTTACTTTGACCGATACCGCCTGGGATGAAAACCATGTCTGTACTCCGTCTTTGAGTTCATTATCGTCATCAAAACGCTTGCCACCAAGGAACCGCTTCAGATGAAGGAAAATATGGAAATCACGATGAAACAGGACACACTTGGCGATGAACGTCAGGTGGTTTCGTGCATTCAAGAAACGAATCACGGACCGTATCTCATAAGTGGCTACACTATGTAAATGTCTCTAACGTTGCATACGGTGAGTCAACAGATGAACAGGTAGTTAAAAAACGCGCCTCGTACCACTCAGAGTTAGTTATGGTTAAATCATTATTTTAACGTTTTTTAAACGGTGATTTAAACAGTTATTTAAAGAGTTATGTAAAACTTTATTGTTGACATTGATTATGTTCGATTGTAATGATGATTTAGTAACTGATTTTTCGTAACTATTCAAGCAATCGCTGGCATACTAGAAAGTACACCTTCAACAGTTAAATCTTAGTTACCAATCATCGTTAAATTTTAGTTACCAATGATCATTAAATCTCAGCTACCAACTATCTTTAAATCTCAGATACCAATCATCGACACAATCACAATTATGTAACTGTTAACTATCACTATTTATAGTGTTACAACACTTTGAACAAAAGGCCTATTCTTATTTATACAATTCTTTAGCATCGGTAAATTTATAACAAAGACATTAAATAACACAACTCCGTGATAGGAGAAATGTCTACTATAAGTCAAATTGCTATAAAAAATCCTATTTGGTCCAATTTTTGGGCGATTTACCTTAATCAAAATAAGCCAGTCGATAATCCAGGTTTGGGTTCGTGTTTTATGGAACACCCTAAACCCTTCTGAAACGTACAACGAGTGGTTAGAGTACGAATGAACCCTTTCTGAGATAATTGATGGTTTTTTCATTAGGAGAAAATGCCTTACACCGAGATTAATCAGACAAATGTGTACGTATCATTCGTTATAAACGGGTAAATTCTACCTCGATTAATCAAAACTTCGCTACACCTAGACATTGTGTATTAAATTAATTACTCGTAAAATCGTGATCTCTCAAGACATGTTTCATTTATTTGAAGGTTATCTAGGTTTCTAAGTAAAAAAAACGGTACACTAAACACGTAGCCTTCAGAAATACACCGCGAAACGTATTTATCTTAAATTTGAATTAAATGTATTAATTAGAAAGATATACATATAAAATCAACTTTATCGAAAAGTATTGTATAAAAAAATATACTTATAAAAAGATTGTTGCGCCACCGAGATTCGAACCTGGATCTCTTTCCAAACCGGGGAAGGTGCATTACCTAACCTAAACTAACCTAACTATGCTACAGCGACAATATTTTTAGCGACAAATTTTCAAACCTATTACATTTTTGATATTAATACATTTAATCATTCCATTATTTGAAAGAGTCATCTACCTTATTTTTACAGAATCTCAAATACCTTTGAGTAATCTGATAGCAGACGCCAGAATTATCAATTCATTTTTATTAAATTTTGGACACATTGATTCAACATTATTATTTGGAGAGCACATATTTATTTTAAATACTAAATTAATGTATTAATTATAAATATATACATATAAAATCAATTTTGTCGAAAAATATTGATTTTATATGTATATATTTATAATTAATACATTAATTTAGTATTTAAAATATCACAGACCTATGTTCTGAATAATAACAACTTCACAATAAGAATGTTTTCCCTTAATAATATATTTATTTATTATATACTAAAATACTTTATGGATATATTGGACGTAGTGTCGTTATGGCTGTATAGTGCTTGGTTAAATGACCAGGTTTATGAGATGCGAATAGAGCAAAAACGAACGTGTTTTTAGTATCTCTCAATAAAAATTACATAATTTTTTTTTCTTTTATGTATTCAATAACAGGACGTAAATAAATATTTAATTTGAAATAAAGTATACATTGTCTTCATTACGAGTAAGAAAAAATATACACCAACAAGTATACTGACATCTGTCATCTTTTCTTATATATGCTGTATATGGTATAAGAGATCTCCATAGAATACAGCACATTCTTAGTCACAATGTCAAAGTGACAATTTTTGGTCATGTTTGCGACTCATCTGATTTCATTTCTACTTAAATGCACATTATACTGATGAAATAGCATTTTCGTATTTATTATTGTCTATCTAGATGTCATTTTTGTTCATTTTGACAACTAACTTACAAAGGTGGAATAATTGTAATTACATCGAGAACGTGTGGTTTGTTTTGAGAAAAGCTTCATCATTGAAATATAGATTATTTTGAGATCCTGACCACTTAGCGGTTAATGATACGGACCACGTAGGGGTCACTATTGGCTGCATCGGCCATATAGCCACCCGCATGGCCTAGTATTTATTTATATTTCTTGTACAGATTATTAATATATCGTTAACGAGCTTGATAGATAGTGCTAATACGACATTAAAATGTAACAACATTTTAAGACAATTAGGGAAGTTATACGACGGAATAGTGACGTTCTTGTGATTACGATACTCGCCTAGTGGTCTAGTGGTCAAGGATTCTAGCGTCGTTCCAGGAGGCCATCATTTAGTTCTATTTTTATAACATAAGCATTTAACTTAGTTTGAAAATAGTAAGAATATTGATGTGAGATGTATTCCGTGTACGCATCTCTATTTATAATCCTGAATTATTTAATTTAAACGCTGTTTATATTTCTTACGATAAGATATATTAAATACTATGAATTTGGGTACTCTTGCTGAAGCAACGTGTTTATTATAGTGTGGGGTAACACAGTTACTCCAGACGAAAATATCTTACGAGATATTTTCATCATTAGACGTTAAACCTTTTTTGACACTATTATGGAAAGTTGATACCATTTATTAAACTTAATATTTTTTTTACTCGTAGCACTTGTAGTAAATAGTAATATTATAGTTAAAAATTTAACTCATTAAATAGGCTTTCGTTTTACTCCCACTCTTGGAAGGTTGTCACACCTGAGCCACTACAGTCTCTATATAACCCCATCAACACATGCAGGCTGTCTATACAAATTAGCCGCCTTCACATTAAACCATACCCACACGTACCGCAGAACAGAGGTCGTCAATCTAGCCACACATAAATATTGGGCTGGCACACAAAACGGCTCTATTTTGAAAATAAATATCAAAATTGCCATCTTATTAAGGAACTTAGCAGTCTCTTCACCATTGATAAAATACACGTCAAATTTATTCGATGCCTAAGAAAACTGTCGGTTTTCGAGAATTGTGCTAATTAATGATTATGAAACGTACTATTCGTTTTATCCTGAAATGAGATGAGAATCGTTGGCCAGGGGAGTCTAATAACAGAATGGTGTTCAAAACACTGTTCGCTCATTATTATTCTATCACGATTGTTCCCGGCCACAATTGTTCGCGGTCACAATTGTTCCCGGTCACAATTGTTCCCGGTTACAATTGTTCGCGGACACAATTGTTCGCGAACACAATTATTCGCGGCTATAATTATTACACGATTATTCGTCTGGAAAATTATTTGCATTGTATTTAGTAACACTTTTTATAGTATGACTGTTTTCATTTATAATAACAAACATTGTTACTTCTTTTATTGTTTTAGATTTATCCGTATATATTTTTACTTCACCTCGAACATTTAAACATTGTTTTATAAATGAGTGTTTTATTTCTTATACCATACTCGTGCGTAACCTTTTTTTATACATATTCATATGTACATACATACAAAAGATATATAAAACATTATTTATTAATATTTATATTCACAACATGCGCGAACAATTTTTTATCAATTGTGTACCGCAAATAATTGTGGACGAATAATTATGTGAGCTCTTTGCCCTCCATCGTAATGAACTGTGCATTAGAGACATTGTTTAAAAAGAGACTGAAAATCCACCTTTTTAGAAAATTATATCCATAAGTTCAAATAAGGCGCCCTTGGTTATTTTTCTTTTATGAAAATGGTGTTATATAAATTATAAAATGTTATTATTATTTTTATTGAGTATGTGCGAGGAATGTTCCTAGAATTCAGCAGAATAAACTCTTCAGAAAATCCTAAACGGCCGTGAAAATATGAGAATATTTTAATTTAATATATATTTAGAATATTTTAATTAAATATATTAATTAGAAAGATATACTTCTTCAATATTTGCAAAATATTTGTTTCCTGGAGAAATTACCATAGGTATCGAAACATGTAGAATAAGTATTTTGTCTATGTTTAAATATTTTTTATTTTATTTGGGGATTTTGACAGTGTAAACATATTATAACAAACATAATAAATATTCAACATATAATAATAATAATGAAAACCCACAAAAATACTTAGATACATAGGTGAGGTTAGATGCAGACAATAAACGGAAAAAGAAAAAGAGAGAGAAAGGGTGGTGAGGTTGCCACTATCATTGCGGTAAAGGGAGAGCAAGATATGTTTATAGGTAGAATGATTAGCCAAAATTGAGATTGTGATAGTTCATAAGAAGGTGCCTTTGAGCGTAGTAAGGGTAATGTTTAAAAAGTCAATTTCTCATTATGGTATTTGCATGACCGGTGAATAAATGAATTTTGTATGTAAGATGTTCTACTCCTGGGAATGTGGAAGAGTGCGGATTGCCGGGTCGATCTAGACGGTACGTGGAAAGATATTAATTCTAATTGACTGAGACAGTCAATATGGCCTTGCAGTAGTTTGAAGAGGAGTATTTGGTCAGCATGTGTTCTTCAATGTTCTAGGGTTTTCATATTGTGGAAGTTTGCTGCATTTAAATAGAAGTTAAATGATAAGATTAGATTTAACATTAATATATCGAATAAACTTATTTTGTATTTGGTCTAATCTCGCAATATATGTAATCTGCCATGGGTTCCAGATTTGAGATGCGCACTCTAGGTGACTACGAACTAATACGTAATGCAGTATTTTAAGGTAGTATAGATTTTGGAATTGTTTGCAGATTCAAAGTACAAATTCTAGCATTATATTGGTCTTAGAGGTAATTTGGTCAATGTGATTTTTGAAAAGAAGTTTGTTATCGAGGATTATTCCTAGGTCTTTAACATCGCTTTTATTTTCTAGCTGAGTGCTGTCTATTGTGTAAATAAAATGAATATTGTTAAATTTTCTTGAGAATGTTATTTGAAACCATTTTGTAGCATACAGGAGGAGTTTGTTTACCTTACAAGCCTTACTTTGTTAGCCTATTGGCTGCAACGCGAGTGATATCACTTTGTATTTTATTGCAGGCATCTAGGGAGCTCACTTTGGCAAAGATCTTCATATCATCCGCGTAAAGAAGAAAGTTGGCAAATTGAGAGCATGTGTGTATTTCATTAATATAGATTATAAATAGCAGTGGACCTAGCAAACTCCCTTGAGTAACTCCGGAGGAGATGCATGCTCAATCTGATTTAAAACCGCCGATAACCACCCCTTGGTTTCTGTTAGTAGGTCTATATAGGAAGATATTCATATAAAATCAATTTTATTATAAAGTATTGCTGTTGTGTTACCGGAATTCGAACCTGCATCTCTTTCCAAATAAGGGAAGGTGCATTTTCCAACTATACTACAGCGACAGTACTTTTGATGAGAAATTTTTGAACGTATATGTTACACTTTTTCAAATGAATACATCTATCGTTCATTTATTTGTTTTTACAGAATGATGTAAACCGACAGCAGACGCCAGAATGAACAATTCATTTTTGTAAAACTTTGGACACATTGATACATTTAATTAATATTTAAAATATCACTGACCTACGTTCTGCATAATTGCAATTTCAAAATAAGAATATGTTCTCTTTAATAAAACAAAAATTGCCACGCCGTCATTAAAAGTTTTCCATCCCTGCCGTGGAATGTACAGGTGCGCGAAATGGGGTGGGCCTTCAGTAGGGGATGAAATGGATGCACAAAATTGTGTGGTATTTTGTTAAAGTGTTTCTCTTAGCGCGCTCTTAACGAAAAAGCAAAATGAACTGTTTTATTATCGGTGATTCAGTTTGAATGAGCTTTGCTTGAGTGTTAAGGGTGTAATTTGAGTAAGATGATAATTTAGAATTTATTATTAGTAATCTGATTAAGTAAACTTAATCATTTCATCAAAACTTGGCTGGCAATTTAAATTTGAATTTGCGCCATCCAAAAATAAATAAGCCAGTTGTTGATTAAACAAAAAAATTAAAAATAAATTGTTTGAAAGTCAATCAAAATTAAATAATACACTTTTTTTTTCATTTACACGTATCCTCAGTTATATTGCTTTGAAAAAATTAAGGCTTTTCTGGCATGGGTAGGTTTTTTTTTATGAGGCTTGTATTTCAGTGAATAGTAGCCTCTATCAAGGCTGATGTATTAATAAGAAGATAGAAAATACAGTAAATTATTTATTTTTATATTTTCAAATTAATATAAATATATTTTTATCATTGTAAAGGTTAAGAAAAAAATATTTTGATAACTTGTCTCGTGATGGAAAAATAAATTTTCTTCTCTTTTTAAGAATTTAGGATAAAAATTAGCCGCATATAATTTTATTGATATTCTATAAATAGTATAATAGTATGAAAAATGCAGAGAATATCTGAAAAGTTTCATTATCGAATCTCCTTTCAGAAATAATTATAATGTAAAATATATATTTTATTAAGGAGAACACATTCTTATCATGAAGTATCGGAATAGATGACTGTGATATTTTTTTAAATACAAATCAAATGTATTAATTAGAAAGATATACATAAAAATCAATTTTATCTAAACAATCAAAATAAAGAAGATGGCTTTCAAATAATGGCATTTTTTGAAAAATTTATTTTTTATGTATATCTTTCTAATTAATACTTTTAAGTTATATTTAAAAATATATATATTTATACAGACTATAGGAGATAAGTAAAATTTAGCAGAAAATCTGTAATATTACATTACCAAAGACTACAGGAGCAGAACACAGGTGCCATCTAGCGCTCAACGTGTAAGCGTTTAACAAAATGGCCACCGCAATGGATGTGGAGCTTAAGCCAAGTGTACACTTGCGGTTACTGCAACTTGATTCAGTGAGTACCTACGTATGTACACATTATTAGACGGCGAGAACGTATGTACTTGATACCTCCCTTACAAACTGCTTAATTCATTTTGCTGACGGCAAGAAAACAGATTAGTTTCAAACTTAGGTTGCATCTTTAAACTTCGGTTAGAGTTTAATATGCGTGTAATATAAAATATGTTTTTTTAGAGGTACAGAACTTTAAAATAAAACAAACACTTAAAAATCATAGTCACCTTACCCGCTGGACCGACTAAATGGCGACAGGCTTCATAACGATGCAATATAATGTTATGATTAGAAATAATCTTTTTTTATTATGGACGATCGTAAAAACGCTACCTTTGCTTCTGTATCTTGAGGTGTGGTCTCCCCACACAGAATTTCTAGTTTCGCTACATTGTCTGTTCAATTCATTTTTGGACATCCCAAGGGCCGTGATCCCTCATAGACCTTGGAGTGTGCTCTGGTATTGAGTTTGCGTTGTGAATATTTAAATTGTGTTTGCACGGCAAATTTACCAACAGTACCTACTATATAGTATCTATTATATAGAATGATTATCATTCCTGCCTACGTAGTATTTACAGGGTGTAGTGGAAGTGGCACATATTTCTATATAAAAAATAATGTGGGAACTGGTCGGATGTTTAGGTGCAGGTGTGCTTTTTTTCGGTTAACACTTACTGTCCGGTAGTTCAAAACAAAACACGTCCGGCGATAGAGTGTCATTTTAGACCCACCTCAAGTATTCGGATTTTCATCCGTTTTTTGGTAGATTTTTTATGTATATTTTATTTTAAAATATCATTTAATGAAATTCTAAAAAATTGAGGTTAAAAATTAAAAAATATCACCAATAATATACATATTCTCACGCACTAACAGACGTCCTACACAGCCAAAATACAAACATCCACTGAGCATGTAATCTTCTCGTCGGAACCCGAACAGGTAGTGTTATAAAACTTATAGGTAGGCGCAACGCCTCTCAATTAGTTATATTACTAGTATTGTCTAGGGGCCGCCAGACGAAAATAAGTCAAAACAAATACATAAACGCATACCTGATATCCTTTTGTCTACCCGTTCAAAATATTAACAATATATATTTCGGTGTAAGCGCTGAGTTTCAATCATGTAAAAGCAACTGTTTGAGCATTTTTTCACATTTTTATCAATAACTCATTAGAATCTCGTCTTTAACATTTATTTGTATCTCAAATTATTTGGAAATATTTAATAAAAGATTAGCTAGAAGGAAAACAGCATTAAACGAATATTTGTAACGTAATTCATATTTTTACAAACACACGGGTCAGAACTAACCCACCACCGCAGAGAATGTATTAAGAACAGCACTAAGTAATGTCCTATATGAAGTCTGAAGTATTTATTTGTCTGCAGGTAGATGGATTCTCAACACTAGAATACTCTTAAATTCTACATGAGGTTTCATAATGTTTCACATTCATATAACGCTATTGGCTTATTGGTTGTTAATGTAAAATTTTGTTTTCTTGATATCCGGGATGCAAATATAATTTTAAAAGCAATTGATTAATTCCAAAAGCTGTCCCAAAAGTCATAACAAAAATTCTGTAATAAAATAACGCAAGAGTTTAATTAAAAAATGTTTATTTTGCATTTAAGTACAGTCCCTGGGAATTTATTTCTTAAAAATTATGTTTTCTAAATATGATCCGTTATATTGCTGGAACTCTTCTAAACGGGAAGTAAAATTTCTGAGAACTGCCCGGTATTTTCCGTGGTCGTTGCCATTTCTTCTCGGAAATTTTCTTTTGGTTCTAATTGGTCCAGAGAGGGATGATTGTTACAGTAAACCTTTGATTTAAGGTAGCCTCATAAGAAAAACGTCAATTGGTGTTTACTGCGTGGAGGCTAGTTTATATCATCTCCTTGGGATATCAATTTTCCAGAGAAAATTTTATAAACAACTGTTAAAGACACGCTCCATAGTGACTAAATACATACTGTATAACATTCTTGTATGTAAATACATATTTAGCGATACAAATATATGTTATAAAGATTGCATGATTTCGTGAACATAAATGCGGTATATTCCATGGATTTACTATTAAGTCCGTAATTAGTCAAAGAGTTCCATCAATCAGTGCTAATGCAAATAATTTATCACGCAGGGGACACACCACGCACTAATAGCTACCAGTTTCAGGAGGCTGCCAGAATTAGTATAGATCGGTAGAGATGATGCCAAATAATTTTAGGTGTAATTTTATCACTGTCACGATGACAAAGATTTTTCCGACGAGAAAATAAAGAGGCTTTATGGGGAATATTTTTAGATATGAATTAAATATATTCATTAAAAAGATACACATATAAAATCAATTTTATCGAAAAATATTGTTATTGCGCCACCGAGATTCGAATCTGGATCTCTTTCCAAACCGGGGAAGGTGCATTATCCAACTATGCTACAGCGACGCTATTTTTAGCGACAAATTTTCGAACCTATATGTTACCTCTTTACTAATACATTTAATCGTTCCATTATTTGAAAGAGCCATCTATCTTATTTTTACGGAATCTCAAATACCTTTGAGTAATCTGATATAGCGGACGCCAGAAATATCAATTCATTTTTATTAAATTTTGGACATATTGATACAACTTTTTTATTAGGAGAACACATTCTCATTGTGAAGTTGTAATTATTCAGAACATACGTCTGTGATATTTTAAATATGATTTAAATATATCACAGACCTATGTTCTGAACAATTACAATTTCACATTAAGAATGTGTTCTCTTAGTAATATTTTTAGAAATTATATATACTCAAAATAAGAGGATATAGTTTTTATTTTTTTTACCATCGCGTCGTATCTTTGCAAGAGTAAGCAAATATAATGGTACAATATTCCTCATTAAATTTCATACATCGTATTGCGAACAGAATAAATACTGTATTTCCTTGTTTTCGTATTTTTCACAGGTACTGATTTTTTACTAACTGATAATGATTTAAAGAGACATGCGTGAAGGTTGGGTATTATGATTTCAGGATTGTACTCCGTCAAAAAAAACTCAAGTTATTTCAGACTGGAATTATTCAAGAGAACTGGCCGTATACAAATACAAAAAAATAAAAATTAAATGCATCAATTAGAAAGATATACTTACGAGATGATTGAATTTTTTGGAAAAAAAAATTGTTGATACCGGAATTAAAATATTGTATGTACTTTAATAAAATAAGTATTAAAATACCATAGAACTATGTTCTGAAAAATTGCAACCTCACAATAATAATCTGTCCTCTTTAATATGTTAATTGTATCAAAGTTTATCTAAAATTTAATAAAAAATATTTAATTTAATATATCTCGTCTCTTAGGGTCAAATGTATTTAAGATTTTCGCAATGAAATGTGTTAGTTTTTAAATTTATAATAATAGATGTGTTAATTTGAAATAACTAAAGCGTATAAGTTCGTAAATTTGTCGTTAATTTACTATGTTGGTGTAGTGTAATCGGTTAACGCATTTCCCTGGATAGGAAAGGATCCAGGTTCGAATCCTGATAGCAATAAAAATATTTTTTCGATAAATTTAAGTTGATAATTAATACATTTAATTTGTAACAATTGACTATACTCCATTCGGACTTACATTCGCTCCTAATTTGATTTATACTCTTTTATAGACTCCATTCAGTTTACTTTCGTTCTTCTTTCTCAATTATTACAAACTTTCATAATATTGGCACCAAAACTCCGCTATGCACTGCTAGTCTTGCTTGGAATGAAAATTTCCAAGTAACAATAATTATAATAATAATACCTTTATTATGTTCACTTTTTACATTTATTATGTACTTACATTGATGAATAATGTCTAACAGTCTGACGTATTACTCTTCCAAATTAATATTCATTAAGTATACATTTTCACCTAGTTAATTACTATGAGTGTTGCGTAATATTTCTAATATCGGACAAATGGACCGAATAAAATTTGGCAAAGCAAATACAACATATCAGTAAGAAAGTAAGACATATATTTGGGTACCCCCTACCTACTACACTAGTAATTTACTTTATTATAGCAGACAGTGTTCCTCCGGTATAACAGTAAGTAAAGTACAATGTACAAAATGTATATATATATAAACAGTTAATCAAGAGATGCAATTAAGTAATTCAATGTACTGTTGTAGAAGTTTTATTCTCAGGTTTGGACCTTTAAAAGTTTATGGGCGTATTTTCTCCCCATTTCGTGGAGCTAGAACTGCACTTTTCGTGAAAAATATGCAAGACTATGGTTGCAATCTTTCACTTTTGCATTTAGACCGTTGTATTTTTTTGGTTAAAAATAAATGTAATCTTTGTGCAAAAGTTTTGTTTATTTTTGGCACAAGATAGTGGCAGTTAGCCTGTGTCCTTGTTAAGTGATTGTGCGTAATTTGCTGGTAATATTGTTTAGGCCAGTAAAAGTGTTTTATTATACCAAGAATATACAAGAGTATACCAAGGATAGCGAAAGGGTTTCGTATGAATAACTCTCAAAATCATTTTTTGGGCTTTACTTAGAGTAATTGATAAATATATATTGGTAAAACTTACATAAATTTTGATATTAGAATTAAGGAGTACTTGAGATGCCTTAGTAGCAAAAACTATCACCTTTTGGAAACAAACAATTATTTTGATATTAACGTGGGTTTAAAAATTATACCTACAAATATTAGGGACTTACAGTTAGATAAATTTGAAATTTTCGAAATGAGAAAAAGTGTTAATAGCAAGCTAAATATTATAAATAACCAAATCCCCATTGCAAATAGTCAACTTTTAAATTTGTTTTCATATTAGTTTTAACTTATTCACAGCGTTATAGTTTTATTTTTATCTATGCTTGTATTTTTTTGCTTTTGCTTTATTTCCTGAAGAAGATACCACAGGTATCGAAACATGTTGAATTATCAAAAAATTGTGGTTTAAACAAAGTGTTTTGTCTAATTATTTATATAGCAATAATTGAATTTAAAGCATATTTCACTTTGTTTCCCGCACTCATCCCTCCTTGCGATATATTTTTTTTGCCCCTTTCGTCTCTAGTGAACATTCTTCCCAATTACATAAATTCATTAAAATGAACATTTTGAAATTCAAAATTTACCATTATTAATCATACTTTTTCACACATTAACCATAACTTTCGATTTGCTGACGTCACGAAGAGGCCAGTATCACGGCCACCCAGCTGCTACCCTAGCCGCTGCTTTCATCGTGCTGGCTGCCCACGAGCTTCCATCGTTTACTGAGCTATGTTCTATATTGCTCTACTCCGCTGCATATTAAATATTTTAGGCAATAAATCTATCTGTAATTTCCACTGTATTTTACTGAGCCCTCTTGATACCTTCCGAGTTGTGCAATCTCCGGGTCACACGTACGACTGAATGGATTACGACAATTCCGGTCGTAAATCGGAATCACCGCAAGGTGTGGAGGGGAATAAGGAATCGCGATACAGGGCGAGGTCGATGAGGGGATTGAGGTTTAGTCAAAGGACCATCGATTTCGGGAACCAGAAATCGGAAGGACTGCTCGCCTTACCTTGAGTATGATGCCTCCGTCAATCCCCGTGGTCGCCACCGAAAATCACACAATAATGACACATGTTTGAGCCGATCTCCGCTTCCGACTGAAGACGGCGATATCAGTATTCACCCACGGCAAAAACAAAGTCCACACCGTGAATGTTATCGCGATGTCGAGATCGAACATAATATCGCTCAAATTAACATCTGTTGGCGTCAATTTTATATATAACACTGGTAGGCAAGCACTGGGATAGGTCAAGGTTAAGAAATTTGGACGCGAGCATGTGACATCAATAATTTTTGCGCCTGATATTACAAACGCGTTGAAGTGTATTTTGCAAATACGGAACACCTTCGTATCAAGTCTTTTTTTAAAATGTTACACGTTATATTTTTTTGTGTACGCCATGTTGCTGATAATCCAATAATTAAATAATTCACAATCTTCTCAGATCAACAGCCTAACAACTGAAAGGGATGACGCCTAAATATTTCAAACACACGAAGAACCAGGCATGCACATGATCCTGGCACACATCCATAACTCTTCTAGGTTTTATGGCCCAAGTTTCCAGGGACAAATGTCATATAACCTGATTTATATCAAAGCCATAAAGTCCTTCACATTACCAGTCAGCCTATCTCAGAAGTTATAACATTTGCAGTATATTATGTGGAAGGTTTCTATATCTGCGTTAACTATGTATGTCGTAGCCCAAGACATAACGATAAACATTAATTTTAAGGATTGTATTACGTATATTCTAACATACAATCAATGTTGATGTGCATACCCTAATTATGTTGATTAATTCGATATAATTAATTAAAGGGGGAAATTAAAATTTAATTGTGAATATTATTTATATAAGGAAGACTCATTATTTATATATTGTTACACCCGTTACGGGAAATATGGAAGATACCTACCCCAGTGATGGTGAACCTATGACACGCGTGTCAAAGGTGACACCCCACAGTGTTTTGGGCGACACGCCTGCGTTCACTAATATCAGAGTTATCAAAGATCATTTATCACTACGTACTATTACATATGTATATCTTTTGGGTCTTACTTTGAAAAAACAATTCATTGAAACAAGCATTAAATTAATTGATATCAAATCAAATACTACATGGGGGGGGGGGGGGGGGGGGGTGACAAGACAGTAGAGTTATTTAGATTTTCTGAAATTTTATCACCCCGAGCCCAAAAGATTCGCCCGTTGGACCGACCAAATGGAAAATACAAAATACAATTATCTGGTGACGCTATACGATCTGCAAGATACCGAGAAAAGCGGAGGAACAGTCAAGAGGTCGAGAGTTACGTATATTACAATCCTCAGTCATGAGAGTCCGACGAGGATGAACGATTTTAATAAGTTTCTTAATAATTAAGCTTGTTACAAAGGAATACAATAAATGTAACTCTTTTAGAACTTAAATTAGTATTGATAAAAATTGATATTATAGTAATGCCTTCCGTCACGTACGGAACGCACCCAACAGCACGAACGTATACGTAAAGAGCCGCGCGTGGGTTCGTGCACAAGGCTTAACTAATTTCTCTCCTTGGCACCGAATACGCCAACAGCTACCGCACCGCACTCTGCATCATTGAGTAAGTTAAATATAAAATCGAACCTTTGTAACCTTGTCGCATAAGTTCAGCGCACCTATTGTTGCCTCTAAGACTTAGTGTGTCTAAATCATGTTATTATATATTACCTACTGGTTTACTGTCTGTCAAACTCCACACGCAACCAGTGGCGTGCACTAGGCATGAACTTAGGTTTTGCTGCTAATATCGACGCTGTAAAGCGATCTCACTATACGGTTGTATTCATCGTATACTCTTTCAGAAGTAATTTATTTTTAAATATACCTTTGCGAGTTTATTTCCGGTCTTGAAAAATATTAATAATATTACTATGATTCTTTGAAAAATCTTTAACATGTTAAGTGAAGAACTTAAAATATTTTTTTAATTTAATAAAAATCACGTTTAAAGTACATTGAAATGCACACATTCAAATTTTGCGAGTTTATTTCCGGTCTTGAAAAATATTAATAATATTACTATGATTCTTTGAAAAATCTTTAACATGTTAAGTGAAGAACTTAAAATATTTTTTTAATTTAATAAAAATCACGTTTAAAGTACATTGAAACGCATACATTCAAATTCGCTTCAAATACACACTTTGCAATACATCTGTTCAAGCGAAGACGTGTATTTAGAACACCGCGCGGCGCGAGAATTGCGTTTAGTTCGTATACTCGTATATTTGGGGCAAATTTTGCTAAACAACACATGCGCAGCTTTACTTGTAAATTGAAAAGTCTTCTGCTAGATAGATGGTTCTGGTTAACACATTAACAAGATAACTATGAATTTTTTCGCACGTGGACCTACATCACAATATACAGGATGGTCCAAAAAAAGTGAGTACATCTCGTAATACATGAGTTATTTAAAAACTTAATATAACTAATTATAATTCTTATTGTAATTTTTAATTGCATAATATTTAGCTAATCATAAATCATAAAAAAAAACACATTACATAATCTAGTGGGTTTAAATCTGGGCTGTTCGGTGGCCACACGCCTGGCTCGATGAAATTAACAATCTCACGACGAAGAAAGTTGATTGTATTTCTGGCTGTGTGAGATGGAGTTCTAGTTATGATGTAATGTCCAGGGTTTGTTTTGAAACTCTTTGATCATTTTTCTAGCACCCCGACGTTTTTCAATTCGCAAATTTTTAATGAGAATACGGTCTTCTGCAGTGATTTTTGTCATTCTGGGCAACAATTTGAAAAAAAAAAAATTTAAACAATGGGAAAATTAATAATCAAAGATGGAGACCGAAAATTGTCGAAACAAAACTTAATATAGGTAAATAAGTAAATTAGTAAACTATAGTTAAACTAATTTTGATGTAATTATATCACATTTTACAAAATGTTCTCACTTTTTTTGGGCCAACCTGTATATCAAATAAATATTTAATTTAGATTTTTTTTGCAGAAATTATAGTTATGCACAGCTTTTTTGATTGTACAGAGTGCACACTCCTGTATGCAATATGTAATATAAACTTCAAAAGTGTATTTTATTCATTAGGAGAACACATTCTTATTGTGAAGTTGTAATTATTCAGAACATAGGTCTGTGATATTTTAAATATGAATTAAATATTTGGGGGTGAGGTCGGTGGTTAAATGAAAGAAATTTTATTTGCGTGTTGAGGTGTTTATTGTGATGTATATAACAATGAGGATGACAGATCGAATATAAGGAATGAATGAAGATGTAGAAAGTGCATGTGTATTATGAAATGAAATGAAGCGAGTTGGCGGTCTTGCCCGGCGCGCATGAGCCGGCAAGACCGTGAAATGATGAAACTGGAGAGGCTGCTTAGCGGTGAAATATCAGTAGCAGCAGCCGGCAGCACTGTCGCTAGCGTCGATGCCGACTGAGATGGCGGTGAATATAAATTCTGATTACTACAAATATATTAATTAGAAAGATATATATATAAAATCAATTTCATTGCGCCACCGGGATTCAAACAAACCGGGGAGGGTGCATTATCCAACTATGCTACAGCGATAATATTTTTGAAAAATTACAACTTCACAATAAGAATGTGTTCTCCTAATAATAAATTTGTATCAATGTGTCCAAAATTTAATAAAAATGAATTGTTAATTCTGGCGTCTGCTATCAGATTACTCAAAGGTATTTAAGATTTTATAAAAATAAGATAGATGACTCTTTTAAATAATGGAACGATTTAATGTATTAATATCAAAAAGGTAACATATAGGTTCGAAAATTTCTCGCTAAAAATATCGTCGCTATAGCATAGCTGGATAATGCACCTTCCCCGGTTTGGAAAGAGATTCAGGTTCGAATCCCCGTGGCGCAATAACAATATTTTTTGATAAATTGATCTTGTATGTATATCTTTCAAATTAATATATCTAATTCATATTTTTTATTTAATTTATATTTTATTATATTAATTTTATTATTATATCTAAAAAAAAATTACCAACTTTAATTTATCAAGTATTTCATCGATTATATGACGCACTTTTATTTTTAAGTATCAATAAAATAAAATAATACAAATCAGTTGATATATTACTTTTGTACATTCAACTTTTATATCACCATCAAAGTCAAAAACTTATTTTTGAGCACTTCCGTACATACAATAGTAGTTTATTTTAATGCAGCATCATAGTGTGATCTTCTTGAAGACGTTTTGAGTAACAAATAAGACACCATTTTACTATCAAACTCATCGTGTTTAGGTAGTGGCGAGTGTTCCGCAACTACCTGCGCCGCCGCATCGACTAGCCACCAACCGACACCGCCACAACCTCCCGGGGATTTTCGAGGCGCTATCGATTGTAAGACGCACCCTCAAATTCATAGACCCCATAGCAAGAAAACCACCTGTCTTATAATTGATGGAATACGGTATTTTAAATTGTCCTCCCTATCAAGAAATAAACGTCAGATACTTTATTATTTTAATTAATTATGACTTCATATTTATGTCTGTAACTCCGAACGGCATGTAACGGAAACGTTAAACATTTTCAGGTGTTGTCTGAAGACGTTGGTAAATTTGTATTTTCACCCCGTTAAATACGGACCTCGGGCTAATAATTAGGTAAGTACACAATTTCTAAAACAGCCTGCCCCACTCGTGTTCAACATCAAAGCTCAAAGCACACGAGTTAATGAAATTTTTAAGACAATTTTCTGAATATCAAGTTCTGAATTGCCAAACCAGCAGACGCACTTTGATGGCGTATTTCATAATTTAATGAATGCGCGGCAAACACTTTACAAGCGTGTGAAACAATATTTATGAATTTCAAAAGGTGGTACTTGGAGGTAATATAATGAATAAGGCGAAACATTTTAGGCATTTCGTGACAACATAATAAAACACAACCTTTTTGGCTTCATGTCACATCCATACAAATCAAAAATATTATCCATTTTATTCGGTTTAAAACCCGTCCAATGAGAGGCGCAAGGTGCGAATGATGTACAAGGGACAAATTCAAAGATAAATATTTCATAAAAATCAACATCATTTTCATCGAGCAAGGAGTGCCTTCATGCTGATTGCCATGATTATATTGGTTCTTCTCAGTTGATCTAATAATGATACTTCTGCTACTTCCCTAAAGCAACGCATTGCGACAGTCTGCATTAATAATCTTACTTTCTCCGCAAGGATCGGTAAAGATCTATCTCCTCAACTATTGTCATCACTGCCCGGTGATACTGAATGCACCCTGCAATACTGGTGTGTAAAACAAAACTCAAAAGTAACTGTAAACGCGCCCAGTACCGACGCCA
The DNA here is from genome assembly GCA_022840565.1 of Eubasilissa regina. Classification (NCBI taxonomy): domain Eukaryota; kingdom Metazoa; phylum Arthropoda; class Insecta; order Trichoptera; family Phryganeidae; genus Eubasilissa; species Eubasilissa regina. Next base: position 6,128,498 of record JAINEB010000010.1, read on the forward strand.
TATAACAATACTAACGCGGTCGCTCTTCTCACCGCCGCTTTCCCAACAACAGCTACAAGAAATAGCTCCGTAAATTATTTGTGCGTAGCAACTTATATTGGTCACCATAACTACTCCATACTTGTAAACTGTGCCTAACAATAAACCAAATGTGAACCGAAAGTAGTTTGTAGTTTTCGTTGCCTGCTCTTGACGCACACACAAAACATCCCGCGACTATCAAACGGACACGATAGTGGTGTTTGATTATCTAGATATCTACACCTCTCACAGTAAGCATATCTCATCATTCGAAATATCACCTGAAAAATCTTTCTGATACAACATATACCCACTCCTACAGCATTCATTCAATATCGCCAACTGTATTCTTATACCAGCAACCCTATGGACCATAATATAGTAAAGTAAATCGAATTAGTTTATCGCCGCACTATAAACGAAGCATTATATATCACTAGCCATCAAAAAAATAAATCATTAAAAAAATATACATATTATGTGACATTACAAAATTAATGTCAATCACTTTAGTAATCACGAATAACGCCCTCATATCGGTAATGCGAGCGGGCTTCAAGGTTATAAAAATGGTCAGAGTCTATGGTTGAGATGAATTTAAGTGAATCACTAGTGCACAATATACTGTAATATATTTTGACCTAATCGCATGATGAACGATCTTTTTAGGGAACGAGATTGTTTTCCTTTGGTCAAAATTAATTTTCATTACATTATTATTTTACAATTCTTTCTACGATGCTACGATGATGGGTCACGGAGATGCTCTATTACGATGAGATGTATACTTTTTAAACAAGAGGTTGGGGAAAACGAAATGTAGAAAGGATGGAAGAAATTTGAGAGAGATACAGGAACAGGGAACAGGGAAGCTAAAGGATCAACCAGAACCAGGAAGTAACACGACCCACCTGACAAATGTTACTTTAGGAATCTGGATTTTCTTCTTCTACTGTAACCACAAGTTTTCTAACATTAAAAAATCACACTTTGGTGATAGTTCGAAGCGGGACTAATCGGTACGATAGCAAGAAACTGATTACACACAATAGTCAGTATGACAAGGTCGACAGCAGGACGTCAATTTCACAGCAGTACAACGCACTTCAATCAACCCTAAAGGTCAAGCTCGCTGTCAATTTATCATTCTCACACGGCAGGAAGATAATTCACACAGTTTTCACAGCCTACCACACCCAATAGTAAACGATCTGTCAAACTTCAACTTCAACTTTGAAAAAAAGTCGTATTCTGGGTATAGGTGGGGAAAATAGGAAAGTAACAGAAATAAACTATTATATCTGCGTATGCTGTGTTCACACGCGCGCGCACGGGGACCAGCGATCCATTAATAAACTATAAAGATCAAACAAATATTATTCTTAAACGTTATAATAATATGTCCGCTTTTGAATTGGACTTAGCTGACACTTGGTGAGGCCTTCATTCAGCAATGATTATAAAACAGCTGATAATATCGATTATGAAGATATTTTTTACGTAAATCATGCAAGAGAGGAAGGTATGAATAGAATGAGACGACAATAAAATTGTTGATTTTCTCGCATTCGATAGTGACAGTTCGAATGTCAAACATAATTCGTGTCTAGAGGCTTATCCATGACTTATCCAAGTTTTTTATATTAACTTTATCGAATGAGTGTTGTAATTTGAATTAATCTATCGAAAATTAAACAATTTTTAGATAGATTTTGAATTATAGGAATGGCTATCAACATAAATATCATATATAAATAATATATTTTTTTAAAATTGAATTAAATATATGAATTAGAAAGATATACATATAAAATCAATTTAATCGAAAAATATTGTTGTTGCGCCATTGGGATTTGAACCTAGATCTATTTACAAACCTGATTATGGCTGATGGGAGTTGCGTTTCACGTACCGCCTTGCTGGTTACGTTCAGCGTCGTTGGGCGACCTCGGTGAAGAAAGTGCGAATGATAGTATTCAACACTTTGTGCTGTCACATTCTGTTAGGATTATATTGTTTGTTCGATTTTTTAACAAGATTCTATGAATCACCGATCGTCGTATTTCGCACACGTGAACGCGACATATAAAAAGGTTCATTTTAGTTACCTACCTATTACCCCTCTCACTATACTCAGAACACGACTTTTTTCTATGGTGTTATCTATGGTTACGACCAGTTAATCGATTACCATTGGGTACGGTAAGCTCTGAAAACTGTGTGAATTATCTTCTTGCAGTGTGGCAAAGATAAATTGACGGAGAGTGTACTATTTGTGTGTTCGGTTTCTCGCTGTGCCTGCCGAAACCTGCACATCTTAATTATTGTGTAATCGATTTCTCGCTACCGTGTATACAAAGTATTGTTTTCGTCCTACTATTGTGTATAGTACGTGTCATATCACTTCACGCTATCAACGAAGTGTGATTTCCTAGAGCATAAGACCTGTAGATCCAGTGTGGAAGAAAAAATTCATATACCTAAAGTAGCATTTGTAGGGTGAGTCGTGTTTCTTGGTCCTTCAGCCGCCCTGCTTCATATTCCTGTCCCCCTCCCGAATTCCTTCCAATCTTCTTACAACGCGTATTTTCCCAACCCCTTTTTCAGACATTGTTCTTATATATCTTAAATCTATCTATTCCGTATTTTAAAAGAGACATAAATGAATTATTATACCTCGATAACGGAATAATTAAACTAGATGTTGTATATTTAAATCGATGATGATGCTGAGCGCTTCGGGGATTTTAGCCAGATTTTGAACGCATAAATGAATAATGAAACGAGCACGACCTTTGTCAAAACCAAAAATTTTCTTGAGCGTTTTAAGTCGCCCGTGGTGGGTACGTAGGTAGGGGTGTATTGAATTCGATTCAATTCCTTTACTTACAAAGCGTTGACATTATACTTTGGCGTCGAGTTGTAAATGATCCTCGGCATAATATTAAGTTGTTCCAACTTGTTCTGAATACATGGAGAAGGCTTTCCAGTGGCCCTGGGCCTGGGGGTGGGTAATGGGGGTGGAAATCTGGTTTGAGAATCTGCTACACACGTTTCAAAATTAACAACACAATTTAACTTATACGGAACTTGTTGGTTATAAACCCACTAAGTACATCATTTAAATCGTATATTCTCGAGTAGTTCTAAAGTATTAATGCTACTACAATTAGTTAGTAGTGTTTGTTGTATTTATTTGGTTTATTAAAATATTTATCGCGCCTACAGGTATTTTGGTAAAAACTCTTAATCCTTCTACAAATTCAACCACGTGAATAACCATATTATCAGAGAATTTATATACATGATGCATCTATCTACAAACAAGTGAATATATTATGATGCCCCATGTACTACATTTCCTGTAGGCCGCATTTAATGATTAATAAACCAGACTCGCGACTATTCACATGTCTTTTTGTATAATATAATACAAATTAAATTAATCAACTACAATAGATAAATATTTAAAAAAAATCTATTTATAGAAAATATATTTTAGTTACTACCTGGACCTTTTCTTGTTAGGGAAATGCATTAACCAGTTTCACCATACCAACCGCGTAAGTAGACAATAATTTTTCGAACTTGAACTCCTTAAAATTGATACATCTTTCGAATCGCGCGATATGAAATAAAAAAACTCAATAAAAAACACACATTAATAGGATTGATATAAATACTATTAAGTAAGAAATTATTGTGTTTTTGATATAATACGTAATTTTAAACAACAGCTGAAGCCTCAAAAAATGTAAGTAATTATAATATATTATTTAAAAAAAATTTTTTTTCACTAAAACAAAGTGTTTTTAAATCATAGAAAATTAATATTATGTCCTGCAAATTAAATGGTTTATAACACTATTAATGTTTAACATTTTGATAATTTGTCTAAATTAATATTTGTTTTTGTAATCTTCAGGCTTGAAGATTATAAGAAAATATATTTCATTTTTACAATAATTTACCAAAATTAGGATAATTATAGCGGTATTTTGTATAATGCTTGTATTTTTTTAATTATGAAAAATAACATTCAATATTAGTATAAAAAATCTCAAATCAAATTTTATAGTAGATAATAAGTATATTTCTTTAATATAATTGGAAGGACGAAAGCTTACATTTTAACGAACCAATCCCGGCCGTCGCTTATATTTAGTAAAAAAATATATTAAATACTTTTTAATAAGTAAAAAAGGTTTACTGTGAAAGGCAGCACGTTTTTAATTAGTAATAAGCCTTCCTGGTTTCCTAGGTATTTTTTTAACGGGTTTTTGAAATTCAACCCAGTTCGTAGGAATTTCTTTGTTAAATTTAAATTACGTAATATAAGGTGATACCTTGAGAGAATATTGTATAAGGTATTTTGCGTGGATGCTGTAGAGATCAATGTGGGACTTAATCTGGAGCATGTCACTGGGGAGTTTCCTGTGTCGTTTTAATTGGCCTAAGTAGATCCTATCTAATGCCCTTCAGAGGAAGCCTCCGTAAGTAGGTACCGGGGCTCTACAAAATAAGGAGTTGTATAAAATAATTATGTTTTTCTTTGTCTTGACAACTTTTATTTTATAATACGTTTGATGAGTTCCTTAAAAAGGTACACAGGAAAAATCTATTCATAAAAAAATGTTTAAAAACACCAGAATTCGAAACATTCCATAGTAATAATAATAATAATAATGTGTTTATTCCAGCGTGATCAGGTTTTTTTTAACCCAATTCGCCATAGAGATAATACATATTATACGTACATTAAGATTATGAAATAAATATAATGGTATGAAAACTAAAACCATGGAAATAAATAAATAAAAAGTAAATAAAAAAAACAGTTTATAAAAAGTAAAAGATCACACATATATACACACAAAATAGAAATATTACGTATATAACTACTTTTGATTTTATATGTATATATTTATAATTAATACATTAATTTAATAAAATACTGATAATAGCTACATTTTGATCATTTCTTGAGATATCCAGAGAAGTACCAGATTCTACATTAATTCAAGACAAAATTGCAAGCAGACGAGGTGCTGGAAGACGAAAGACATCTTGACTAAAAATCTAAAATAATCTATGGTTCTAGAACTATTTTAAAATGAGCAAATAAAATATTGATCGATAACCATACAATCACTAGAAGAAAAATAAGAATATTCGTCGCTTAAACATTGAGACTCGCGCGACGATTGAGATCCGGGTTGCGTTAACAGTGTATATATATGATACGAGGCGCGTTTTTAAAGTAAGTACCGAAATTTTTTTTAAAGAAACAAATCATTTTTACAACACTACTTTCTTTGGACGCTACACACCTTAAACTACTGCTCAACATAGCTATAAGCCACTTGTCATGACGGAGCACTAATTTTTGTATACCTTCATTATAGAACAACGCCTCCTCGACTGAAAACCATGTCTGTATTCCGTCTTTGAATTCATTATCTTCATCAAAATACTTGGCACCAAGAAATCACTTTAGACGAAGGAAAATATGGAAATCGCTTAGCGCCAAATCAGGACAAAGCACGAAACACTTAGCGATGAATGTCAGCTGGTTTCATGTTCCGTGCATTCAAGAAACGAATCACGGACCGTATCTCATAATCGGCGGGCTGATCTATTCTCTTGAACATTTCACCCACTCACTACAATATGGCCACAGTATGTCTTTAACGTTACATGTGGTAAGTTAATAGATGAAAGAAATCATTGCACACGCGCAACATCGCAACTGCAGTGCTGCACCGGGAATATCCGGCAACGGTACTTACTTAAAAAACGCGCCTCATACACGCGAGGTAATTTTTATCAATGTTATTTATGATGACGTCATTACATTAAGCTAATTATTTCATTTGCATTCAATTATTGAATTTGGCGTATCACAGCTACAGATACTTCACGATATTTCGCGATATTTCGACGAATTAAATGATGTGAACTGATTTCTGAGGCATTCTGTGAGTACTTGATTATATAAGGAGCCCGCATCCTTTGAAAGGAACATATACCTTAATAGACATATAATGTTCCCCCATAAAGCGCCCTTGAGTTCAACGCGGTTAAATTTTATACATACGTATCATCACCCCATTATGGTTATCATCTTTCAAAACATGTTTAAAATATCAAAAAAAAAACTAAATAATATTGTTATACTACTCTACACTAGAATTTATAATATTATTATGTAAGTAAACCTATATTTACGAAGTTATTCTTATTTATTTATTATTCTGAATTTATTTATGGATAAATGTAAGCAACACTAATCTTACTCTACCAACTCGTCTACGCGGTGCTCGGCAAGTTGGTGACCGTCTACTACTTCGTGAAAATCGGGACACTCCTGGCGATCTACTTCGTGACGCATCCCTTCACCAAGCTCGTGAAAGACAGACCGGTTCCGCCGAAATGTCTGACAGAGTCGAAGCACGGACAGCACAGTTACGCCAAAGTGAACGGAATTTATTATTATTATTAACATTATGTGGAAAACGGAGATCGTTCCAAGCCCTTGATTGTATTCGTTCACGGGTTTCCCGAATTCTGGTACTCCTGGCGGAATCAGTTGCATGAGTTTTCTAAAGACTACTGGTGTGTTGCGATCGATAAAAGAGGTTATGGCGACTCAGAAAAACCTAAAAATCAAGATGAGTATAAGATGGATAATGTCGTAAACGACATCAAGGAACTTGTAGAATATCTTGGTCGAGAACGCTTCACGCTGATTGGTCATGACTGGGGCGCGGTCATCACATATAAATTCGTGGATGTTCACGGGTCAATGCTGGATAACTTTGTAGTCATGAGTGGGCCGAGTGGTGATATCTGGGCGAAACTTGTCTTTTCTGAGTGGTGGCAGTTCAGACACGCATGGTACGTGTTCTTCTTCCAAAACCGTTGTTTACCCGAGATTTCCGTGAAAATGGGAGACTTGGAAATGTTCAACAAAGCTATGGTGTGCGGTAAGCCTGGAGTGGAGACAGTCACCATGGAAGACATTGAAGCCTACAAGTACACTTTCGGAAAATCAGGTGCTTTAACGCCGCCTATAAACTACTACAGAGCGAATTTCCTCCAACAATACAAGTCACCCGAGAAGATCACCACAAAGGGGCTCTTCATCCTCGGAGAACATGACGACTATATTTCCAAAGGATGCGTCGAGCCAATCAAGACAAAGTACCAGGGGTTGCAGGTAGTTATTCTAAAAGATGCAACCAGCAGGAGCAACCCCAAGAAGTCAACGAATTAATCAGGGAATTCCTCAAGAAGTAATGTGTTCAAATTAAGGCGATCAATGTCACTATTATAATAAACGGCTTACAGAAAAGTAAAGAAATTATCTTAAATGTTCATTTGCATGCGTTCAAAATCTTATGCTGAGTTTTTTGGAATTTTCTCTAACTTCGCAATATTATCTCAAATTTCATCAGCGATATCAGCCTTACTGATGAACCCTGCAATAAGATCTGAAACGTTGATAAGATAGGTCGAAGATACACGGAAAAATAGCCCAGAAGACTCAACACAGACGATAAAATAAACATATTATAATAACATTCGTTAACGTCAAATTATTTTGAAAATATGTATTTTTTTGTTTTGTTTTATAACTATTCATTTTCGGTTATTGGGATTATTGACGGATTAATTTCCTAATATATACTTAAAATATATTTTTTTATGAAAGTATATTTTTTTAAATAAAGTAAATAGGAAATAGGATTAACTTGTCTCCTGGAACGAGGCTCGAACCCCCGGCCGCTTAATCGCTAGGCAAGTATCTTAAATACTAGATCACAAGCACAACACTTTTTCCAAATTTACGATATTATATGATGATTTTATAAAAATAGGTATTAACCAAATTTTTTAAATATTGTTCCAATTAAATAAACTCGTAATTTTATTATTTCTAGGCCGTATAAAATTTTTGTTTTTAATTTCAAATAATAATATTTAACATGGAAATCGTATCATATCGTTATTTTAACAATTTTTCCATTTACTCTTATATCTAAATACTCGTATTTACATAAATAATATATATATTTCAACATAAATGTACATAAATAATATATATTTCATTTTGATCAATTAATCAAAATAAAATAATAAAAATCTATAATAACTTTGTATACAATTCATACTTTTTTAAATTTAAAAATGATTGGTTTTGAAAGAAGATTTCTTCCTTTATCTGGGTTATTTGAAAATTTGAATTTAGCTTTAGTTTTGCTGATACAATAAAATTTGCAAAATTGTTTTAAATTTTTAGTACCCTTCGTTTTTTCGCGTCTTGATAAAGTAATTATAGGGTAGTAATAAAGTAATTATATATTAATTTTTAAAACGTCTGACCACAAAGTTATTGCTACTAATATAAGAATAAAATAAATATTACAATCATAAATAATCGTCTTAATTGGATACATTATTGTAAAATACGTATACGAGTACAAAATTTAATTCTCCCTGCGTTTATGGTAATAATTTGTTTTTTTTTCAAAATAAATAAATGACGTAATTTACCGCGTTATAAATATTAATTAATTAATTTTAATATACATTGATAATAGCTCACATTGCTGATCCCTTCCTGATATCTGATACATGGCACTATAACCTAGAAAACCACCCTTATTAATCAATTTCTTTAAAGCGTACCTCTGTAATAGACGGTTTTTCATATACCATTATTTATTTTGTTTCCGAAAATTGTTCAGCTTTGTATTTACTGATAATTAAAAATAATTCTTAACCATTGGCTATTATCTATCTATTAACGTAATATTTTTTTATTAATTAAGAAAAACTAATATAAATCAAATTTAATATTTAGAAAGACATAAATACATATAAAATCAATTTTATCGAAAAATATTTTTGTTGCGCCACCGGTATTCGAACATTTTACCCGGTTTACTAGAAGGTATTTGAGATTCCGTAAAACCAAAGTAGATGGCTTTCAAATAATGGAACGATGTATTAATTTGAAAAAGCGTAACATATAGGTTCGAAAATTTGTCGTCAAAAACAATATCGCTGTAGCATAGTTGGAAAATGCATCTTCACCGATTTGGAAAGAGATCCAGGTTCGAATCCCGGTGACGCAATAACAATATTTTTCGATAAAATTGATTTTATATGTACGTCTTTCTAATTAATACATTTAATTAGTATTTAAAATATCACAGACCTATGTTCTGAATAATTACAACTTCACAATAAGAATGCATTTTTCTGATAATATAAATCAGTTCCGGAATTTTCCATTTCCGGTAAGACTACTAATCGATAATGTCGTAGTGATAAATTAAGGTCAAATTTAGATTTATATACGTAATTGTTTAATAATACACCTACGTGTTTACCTAATTTATTTTATTAATAAAATATATTTTTTAAAATAGCAACTTCACATATATAATGTAATTTTATCAAAAAAATATTTGTATTTGACATAACTCTGAAGAACTTTTTAAATCCTTCCAAGTTTTGGATATAAGACAACTGTTAAAATTTATATCTCCCGCGAACGAGTATGGTTGTACTGTAATTTTTAGACAAAGTCTTGACAATGGCACGTGATACCATGGCACAATCAGGTTTCCTCAAGGAAACTATATACAATAAAACGCGAACTAACCTAGAAGAGACGGTAGTTTCATATAGGGTATAACGTAACTACATAACTCTGAAGAACTCTAAATCTTTTTGGATTTTGGACATAAGACAACATTTTACCAGAAAAATCAAAAAATACTTTAAAAAAAAAATTAACTTTACTTCCACGGTCCGATCCAAAGGAAACTAGGAGTAAAGCCTTTTCAGTGCCAAAATTTAATACCAAATTCGCTCAACGAACTTTCTTATTTTGTGCTCCGCAGATATTTAACAAATTTCTACTAGACCTTAAAGTGACTAAAGTGATTTACGACTTCAAACCAAAAATAACAAAGTGGTTGCTTGATGTGAGTAGTAAGCAAAATTAATCTAATTTGTCAGTTGTACTAACCTAACTACCCACACATTCTTGTCTCCACCTATTGTATAGTACAGACAATAATATTTTTATAACCTTTTTTCAATAATATTTTAGTAATAATACTTCAGATTATACTTTTTTCACATAACTTTTTATAACTTACTAACATTATACTTACTTGCCTCTAAACAATTACAACTTTTAGCCACGTCTTGTAAAGTAATTACCCTTTTTTTTATATGTATTATTTATGCTACAAAAAATAATAATAAATAAATCAAATTTCCCACATGCTGTTACTGAAAACGCCATTATTCTAAGACTTTGTAAGATACCGGAGTAGAAAAATAATGGTCATAATGTTTCAATATGATATTCGATGTTTCTGGAAAATCATAGATAAATCTGATTCGATTGTTAAATGGGGGAGGGATAAGAGCTGAGCTCATGGCGTAAATTTTTTTTTGGGGGACCCTATTGAGGTATCGTTGTGAAATTATTTTATTTTAACTTTGTATATAATTGTATAAAGTACTAGAAAAAATTAATGAAGTTTTTTATAAAAAAAAAAATATGTTTTGTTAATTCTTTTTTTGTTTGATTTTGTAATTTTTACAATTTTTTTTTTATAGTTAAGTTTTTTAATTTTTTTATAAATTATATTCAATAGGGTCAAGAACATGATAAATAAGTGAATTAGGACGAAGATGATTAGGATCGGATGAGGGATCATATAGGCCGAGGGAGCTTATGGAGGGGTTTAGAATAGTAATTAATTTAGAAGATAAATCGTGTACGTGTCGTTTGAGTGAAAATATGTTTGAGTCTCTACGAATGATTGTGTTTCTGACAAACCAGGGTTAGTTTGTAATTCTCCCGAGGATGTAGTTTTCTTTGAATTCTAAAAATTTTTGTGTTACTTGAACCCCAGACGGGGCTCGCGTATATCAGTATTGGACGGATGATAGCTTTATACAAAAGTAATTTGTTTCTTAGGGGTAGTGACTTGTAGGGAAATAAATAAATAAAGAATCTCCAATCACAGTTGACAGTGGAAAATTTGAAAAACTTGCGGATGGATAATGTTGGTAAATATGGATATGGCGCTATATCGAGAAATAAAGTAGGCGCGATCGAGTTAATTAACGATTGGCCACAAATAAGTGACATGATGTTTGTGACCTGTGGGAAAGTTTGGTTTAATAATAAAATATAGTAAGTTAAAATATAATCCTTCAAAAATTGGTTTAATTTTTAGTCATAAAATTGACGACAGTCTAAAATTTCAGCAATTTACTTATCCAGGGCTACACTGCCAGTTTTTTAGTGATGATAAAATTTGCATTTTTATATGGCACAAAAGCAATTTAAAAAAAAAAAAAAAAAACATTTCTCATTTCATTGGACAATTCTGAAAGTTAAAGTTTTGGTCATGTTTGGTTCGCTGTGTAATGAAACGATATTATTTTGATATATTTGAGAATTTTAGTAAAAAATTTAATTAAATTAAAATGTATTTAAAATAGTTTTTAAAATATGATGGCTTTTTGAAAATTTCAATTAGAAGAGATCTATAAATATTAACTTGTTCATTTATATTGTTATTACTGTCTTTTCCAGCTTGATAATCTCTAACTGTTCAAGTAAATTTAATATGAAAGTTTTGATTTCAAAGTGCAGTGGAATCGGTGCAGATTTTTCGTTTATTGTGTGATTATTGACTAAAATGTGTTTCGCAAATTTAGAATCTATTTCCTTTTTCGTTAAGATTTTTTTCCCCCTTTTCTGTCCCTTTTGATCTTATGCAAATAAAATTGTATAGCTGTCAGTCACTATACATATAAATACAAGATATTGAATTGAATTATTAAAACGATTATGTGACAAGGCGAAGTGCGTCTCAAAAAAATTAAACGAGTAGAATATTCACTTGTTTTCACATGTATGAACTTTCATATTCTTCATAACATATATTATTAACAGATTTGATCCAATTTACAGTGGATTTAGTCTCTTTTCATTTTATGTGTAATGCTTTAGCATGTTCAGGCTTTAATTTCATACATCGGGTATGGTATTGGCTGGAGCGTGCATTACATACAAGCAAAAAAGTTATGCATTGCTCACAAGCAAAAAAGGTTTGTACTGCGTACAAACAAAAAAGCTGTGCATTAATAAAAATTCTTTAAAATAAAAATAAATAAAATAATCTTTATATAGGATGTCCAGCGGAAAATTTTCAAGTTTAATATTAAATAAAATAAAAAACTACAATGTTATTCTCATATTTTATTTATACAAAATGGAGTTTAAAGATGGTAAGGAGTGATCCCATCTAGCTGAAATTATGTTCTAATGTTGAACTCGGGAAACAGCTGCAGTTGTGGTACCGAAAACTCGTCAATCATTCGGCAATACACGTTAGCAGTGACTGTCTCTCGCTGATTAAATAAATAAGGGCCAATTATCCCTCATGCACACCACACTGTCGTTTTTGGACAATACTAATGCTTTTAATGGCATTTACTTGGATTGTCGAGGTAGCAGTATCTCATTTTGTGTTTATTAGGATAACTATCAAAATAAAAATTTAAATAAGATAGCTGTCAAAATCGTCAGTAAACAATATAGTTTCCAAGCATTCTTGCTGTTCCAAAACGTTCCAGCATCGTTCTCACTAAGGTTTCACGTAAAGAATAGTCATTTTCGTTGAGAAACTGCATGATTTGTAGTTTGTGTGGGTGAAACTGTAGTTTATTTTTCAAAATAACGTGTACTGTTGATTTTTTTATTCCAGTACAGGTTGCAATCTTCCTTATCAATTTATGCGGATTGTACATAATTTCACTCCAAATTTAAGCCACATGTTCTGGCGTCGCTGCTGAGGTCGATGGTTCCGGAGGAGTTTGGTTAACCAGTGTCCCTTCTTGTCTGAACTTTTGAACCAAACAACGGGTAAATTGCGTCTCGGTTCATCACTTACTCGTCTAATATTAAAATGATAGATTCACCGCACCTTAAATATTGCTCTACGGCAAAAGTGCGGTGCACTCCCGACCAGTGACTCATTACGCCTATAAAATCCACAAATCACGCGCGTCGAACAATACCCCTCCCACTTATTTCACCCTGATAGTTTACGAGTATAATTTAATCTTGATATTTTTCCGCTGAATACTCTAACTCTATATTATGAAAATACCCTATAAAATTCTAGCTCTTATTACATGGATTAGCGTAACTTTATCTAGCCGCGGGTTACTTGCAAACCATTTGTAACCATTTCATGTACATTCTGCTCCACGATTTGTAAGCACTTAGATATTGAATAAACCTAACTTTTTTATTCAATCCTTAGAATAATTATACTGAACTAAATATTTTTTACTGTATCTATGTCGATGTTTTCTGGATTTTCAAACAATTTTTGCTTAAGGCTGCCTTTTTCGAAAGAGATTAATCCTTTCTGAAAACTGCGTAGACTAACATTTCTACGTATTTGTTTTACTTGACAGACTAAATATTTTATGTTGTTAGTGTATTCCAATCTATGATTCCATATTTCGGTGTTTGCGTTTATTAAATATATAGGTTTTAATTTGTCATCTGTCAAGAGAGCGAATTTGCATTTTTCAGTATATTATAAGGTTAGATTATCACCAATATTAAATTAAATGTCAAAATATAATTTGTCTGTTATGTTTGGTTATGTTATATTGCTAAAATTAAGAGAAATGTGAAATGTGAAAGTATAATATATATTTGCATAATTTTCTTAATAAATTAAATTAATATTTTATATGAATTGAAATGTAACATTTTTAAATTTATTTTAATTATATTTATTTTTTAATTTATCCATCACTTAACAACAGTTATAATTTTTATATATTTTTTTACTTTCCAATATAAATGTTCTTCTTCTTACTATGATGTAATGTATGAAAAAAAAATGTTAATGTACGTAAATGTGTTAATTAGATTTCAAAAATCAAATACTTTAACTAATATTAATTAATATTATTCCCATAGTTATTTATTTATGTTAATTGTTTATATAATTAAAAAATTGTATTATTTCATTTGTAATTTATACTTGTAATGGCTAGTTACGCCTAATTGGCGAAGGCCATAATAAAGAGAAAAAAAAAATGCACGTTCCCCAACACGGTAGCAACAACAATATTTTTACATAAGATTAATTTAAATATATTTCTTTCTAGTTACTTACTTACTTACTTACTATCACGCCGTTTCCCCGCGGAGGCAGAGAGGATAAAGCGCCACACTCTTCTGTCCTGATACACAATTCTCGACTCATCCACATTCATATATATTCTTATACAAGCTCGCCGATTGTTGAGGCTTCTAACAGAACCATCCTCCATTAATTGGTTTACCTGGTTGTCTTCCGCGGACGCCCTCTATTTCTGGTGCCATCAACACTTGCGTCGTATATCTTTCTTGGCATTCTCTCCTTATTTATCCGTTCCATATGACCAAACCACTTAAGTGACCCTTTTTTAATCTTACTCACTATACTAACATCAGCTTTACATTACATATTTCTAATGAATAGATTTAATTAATATATATTTTTTATTTATTAGTAACTATATAATACTATGTAAAAATCTGTTTGGACTGTGCCCGTCTCACTAGAGAAATTCTGTGTCAAGACGGGCATAAATTTATTATTATTTATGTCATCTAAATAAATAAAATTCTCTTAAACAAGTGGAAATGTTATATCTGTTTATTTGACCGAATAGATGACGCGATCTCTTCGGACGTGTCCTAATCGACGTTCCGGAATGATCTTCCAAAGCGTCGCGACGCTCTATCAAATCGTGACGTCATTTGCATGCGGCATGGCATCGGCGTCGGTCGGGAGTATCCAATTCTCGTACCGCGTAGCTCTTATGATTTTTATTTCTTCGAACGAAATTCACAGTTGACAAATAATCTTCGACACGTGAAAATCATGAATGCAATAAACTTATTCGTGAATATTTTCTCACTGTCAGTTATTTTATAGATCGAGGGTTGTGTTCTTTATACAAAAATATTAATAAGTTGTTAAATACTATCTGTGCCAATGAAAAGTACATGATACATGTACGCTACAATTATAACCACTGAAAATAAAAATTAAAAATTATGATGCATAGATGAATTTAGACCATTTCAAAATACAGTGACCTTTGTGTACCTTTAACATATCATTATATTAAATACTCGTATACACCATGCTGTCAACTCGTGTTACCGTAAGAAATTAGAGTTCTATCAGCCTTTAAATTGTAAAAAAATGGTCGACGCCATAAATTTACTTTAATTATTGAATTCACTTAAAATATTTAAAAATATATAATATTATAATTCGGCGCATTCATCAAGTTCTGTATAGGAGATTGCATTGTATAATATAACCTTCCTTTTTATCTATCTTCATTTAATTAGTGAGAAAGAGATACCATTATATTCGTGTTTGTTATTTTTTTCACTAGATAATTAATGTGTGATTTCTTTGTGTCTTGCCACAAATATTATTTTTGTCAAAGTAATAATTTTACAACGGAATGAATTTAAAATAATTATTTTTGTTGGATTCGCCTTACGTAATTGATTTTCCACTAGTCATTTCTAGGCGTAAATATTTTCCTTCAAATTAATTAAATATGAAGTGTATGTTACGTATATTTACTGAAATATTACAGATTTAATTAGAGCGGTAGACCTGTGTTACTGCATGGTTTGGGAAGGGTTAAGTTAAGTCTATCTAATGGAAAATGTTCACATGGAATGAGACACGATGAGATAAATCTCAGAAATTAAGTTACCATATACACGTGTTGAGATCTAAACGAGACAACAACTTAAACCCTTTTAAATGACATTTAACTCTATTAAATTTTCCAGGTATTATAAAACTGAAGATATAAATTTTAATTCGTAATACGGGCAGAGTTAGTATCGGTAATTCACCCAAACAAATTGATCAACCCTATAATAATTGTTGTCATAAAATTGTTTGCTTTTTATACATACACATTATATATAAAATTATATATAAAATATATTTACAATATAAAAGGTAAATCATTAGCATAAACACCATATATCAACTAAGATTCGTGTACGTTTAAGGAGAGAGATATAGCTAGTTTTAAATAATTTTTGTACAATTACTCAAGTATTACTTACTTTTCTAGAGTTCTAAACAGAAGCAGATTCTTTCTAAACTGAAACTGAACTAAACTACTACACTTGACTTGTGCGCAGTTGACAGGAAGGTTACAGATGATATGTGGTGATTACATTTCTCTGATTTGCACGCCCCTAGCGGGCGCTATCGTGAAACTAGTTATATAGAGTGATTCCATAAATAATAGCATAATATTAATATCTTAATACTACAAAAAATTGAGATATGCGGTGTTGACGAAATGTTAATTTCGGTCTAATATTTGTAAACTAATTTATTTGTACAATTGGTTATAAATTATGCCCGTCTCAATACAGAATTTTCTAATTTGGGCACAGTCCAAATATCTTATACATGTGTTTTATAAAGTTTCTTATAAATAAATTTGGTTTAACAAAGTGGCTGATTTTACATCGCGCACAAACGTCACCTAGAATTATCTACAGCCATTTTTATTGAAATGTTAAACAAATAAAACTCATTAAATTGCAAATATTTTTATTATTTTGTCTGATGCAGTATAGATTCAATTTCATCCAATATACAATACATAATTAGGAGAACACATTTTATTCTGAAGTTGTAATTATTCAGAACGTAGGTCTGTGATATTTTAAATATGAATTAAATATATGAATAAGAAAGATGTACATATAAAATCAATTTTATAGAAAAATATTGTTATTACGCCACAG
The DNA here is from genome assembly GCA_022840565.1 of Eubasilissa regina. NCBI lineage: Eukaryota > Metazoa > Arthropoda > Insecta > Trichoptera > Phryganeidae > Eubasilissa > Eubasilissa regina. Next base: position 6,145,434 of record JAINEB010000010.1, read on the forward strand.
GGATTCGAACCTGGATTTCTTTCCAATGATTTGAAATTCCGTAAAAATAAGATAGATGGCTCTTTCAAATAATGAAACGATTAAATGTATTAATATCAAAAAGGTTCGAAAATTTGTCGCTGTAGCATAATTGGATAATACACCTTCCCCGGCTTGGAAAGATACCCAGGTTCGAATCCCGGGGGCGCAACAACAATATTTTTCGATAAAATTGATTTTATATGTATATTTTTCAAATTAATATATTTAAAACATATTGATCAATAGACTGACAGTAAACGTTTGATGTACAACTAGCGTGAAGTGAGATGCGAGACGGCAAATCCCCGAGATTCGTGAGCATAATCCATAATCCATCTCATATAAGAACAAGGTTGGACTCATTTTTCGCAGAAGAACCTGAAATTTCTCCCTTTGTACTTACAACGTACTGCGTACAACTTACGTACGTACGTTGTACGCAAAAAGAAGTAACGTAAAATATTACGACACTAATGATTTTCATTTATCCTTTTCGAAACAAACTCATAAGCAATTCTAAGTAATTAATTTTAAAGCAGTTTCGTTGTGCAAATTTGTATCTCTCTTATAATAATAAAGTGATTTTTAACTATAAAAACAACCTCTTGATAATTCGACCGTCTATGGTTTAGCTATTTCTCTAAGAATATAATATATAACTTCCCGTTGGAGTGGCAACCCTGGACGAATATCTTAAATTTAATTAACATTATAAAATAATTATTATTTACATTTTTTAAACAAGATTTTACAGAATGTTATTTCAAATTCCAAAAAATTGAATTATGAATTTCGCAAATCAAATTATATAAAATACAAGGTGAAGTGCCCAGCATTGCCCGGGCTTAACGCAGAGTGTAAAGGCTACATTTAGAGGGATGGGGGTAGTTTTTTTCAAAATCAGATGTAGACAGTAATTTTCCTCTTATTTTGAATTCATCAAGTGTGCAAAATTTCATCAAATTTCTGTTTTAAGGCGTGAGACAGAGAGATGATTCAAAAATGACCTTCTTCTTGTTTTGAAGGTCATTTTTGAAAAGTTTCATCAAGTTCGGAATAAAACTGTAGATTTGTATAAAAAACAAACAAACCAACAGATACTCTTCTTTATATATATTTTATATCTCACATTGAAAAATATTTGCACCGTTTGCTAGTAGAAAAAGAGCAATAACAAATATATATTCAATGTCAAAGCATTAAATTATTATTTCTAAATAATCCATAATAAAATAAAATAACGATTTTTCGACTAAGGTCATATATAAAACTTTTAAGCTCGGTTTAAGGATAGTAAACAGAGTTAGTGCTGAACGAGCTGTCATCTGTCATGTATTGTATTTTGTACGCAAATAAGAATGACCAACTATCAAAGACCTATTTTTATTACTAAATCACTGAAAGTTTTATCTCTTTATACGCCACCATAAATATAATCAATATTAAAATAATTTTCGCCATTTAAACGTCTATCACACTTTTTATAACAGTGGCGTATACACAAATTTCTAATAAAATAATTATTAAATCATCTAATGTGAATGATAATATTATTCACACAAAGTTGTAATGTACTAATCGTTTTGAAAAAAAACTGTGTATTGAAAATCTCATATAAAATGGTAAATCGGCGCCCGCAAAAAAGATATTAAAAAAGATTTGAAAACGATTTTTGTTATTAAAAAGTATTTTTGGTGTTTAGTTTAGATATTTAATTAATATGGAAGAAGACTCAGTTAGCACATCCTCTGCGGTGGTGGGTCAGATCTGACCCGGGTGTAAAAATATGAATTACGCTACAAATATTCGTTTAATGCTGTTTTCCTTCTAGTTAATTTTTTATTAAATATTTCTAATTAATTTGAAATACAAATAAATATTATCTGACGAGATTCAAATGAGTTATTGATAAAAATGTGAAAAATCGCTCAAAAACTAACCTAAGACAGTCGCTATTATGGGTTGAATCTCAGGGCTTACGCCGAAATATACGAGTATATTGTCATCATTTTGAACTTATTTTTTACGGTGGGTAGACAAAGGATACCAGGTATGCGTCCATTTATTGTTAGCCAGTCCATTTATTGTACAGATTCATATTGCTATTTGTTTTGACTTATTTTTGTCTGGCGGCCCCTTGACAATGCCAGTAATATAACTATTTGAGAGGAGTTGCGCCTACTTGAAAGTTTTATGACCCTACTCTCGGGTTTTCAATATTGTTGTTGCTAATTATCAGTGGATGTTTGTATTTTGGCTGTGTAGTTGGTTAACGCGTGAGAATACGTACATTATTAGTACATTTTTTTTTATTTTAACTTCAATTTTTTAGCAGAAGTATTACCGCACATCATGTCATTTCACTAAATCATATTTAAAATGAAATAGCTATAAAAAATCTCCCACAAAACCGTAAACTTGAGGTGGATCTAAAATGACCCACCATCACCGGACGTGTTAAGAAAAACTGACGTTTAAATAATGACGGGTTTAAATATTTGTACTATTACGAACGTGTTTAAATATGATGCAATATTTTGAGATTTCACTCACTATGCCATATGTGCCAAATGCCAAATAAGGAACACCTGGACGAAGTAAATCATATATAGGTATGATTTTTGTATTCGATCATATGTCTTAAAAACATCTGGACTATTTGCTATGTAGACAATTCCTTGCCCATGTTTCTACGCTGTCCACGTGGACCAGTTAATTAAATTGATTTATATATAAGTAACGGATTATTTTCTGGGGAAACTGGCGTCAAATAATTCTGAGAAGGACTTTTATTCTGAATTCTATTTTAAGCTGATGAGTAAACTCAAACGATCGAAGCAAGAGTCAAAATTAATGTAAATTAAAATCATGGGAAGTTCTTAATATTAATAGTTGACTTGTAATTTAGTTATCTGTTTTATAGACGGCTTTGTGCATGCGTAATTACCTTGCTAAGTGGTTCTTTGAATACTATTGTTGGTTTATTATTTATGATAGTTTTTTTTTTGGTTGGATGTATTTTCGTGAAAGGCTGTATCTAAGATATTACAGGTATGTGGAATTTTGACGCTGGTTCCCCCAGAAAATAATCCGTTGTCTTTTACCCGTAAAAACCTTAAATATAACATATACATGTACAGCTGTGGTTTCTGGGTTTCCTATTGATAAAACGATCGGATATGAAATAAGAATACTACCACTGATCTTCGATTGAGCGCGCTAATGCTCTGGCATCGTAGCTGGTCCGATTTTGTTGTTCTTCTTCTGGGTAGATTTCCGACCAACCAAAATGCGCACTGATTATTGAGATTTCTTTACTGTACGGTTTTCTGGAGAATCCAATTGAATCGTATCGTTTTGAGCGCTCTTCAATCTCGGAAAGAGGCGTAATATTCATACACATAAATGATCAATAGTAACAACAACAAATCTCAAGCGTGCGAATCGAAGGAACAAAGGAACATAAAAGTATGTATATGATGTAACATTATAAAATCACCCCGGATGATTATTTTGGTGACTGCCACATTTTAATCTTGACAATACTAAAATACGTGCGATCTTCACTTTACTGTATCAATATTTGTCTATGGTTGACATTTGAGAAGTTTTGGTAACTATCAAAGCGGAAACTTATGTAGTAGATGCGGTCGTGGCCATACACATGCGGTGAGGACTGGCACTCGCCTCAGGAAGGCGACGCCGTGTCGTGTTGGTAATTGAGCAATCTAAGGAAATGAATATTTCCTTCGCTGGCACGAGATAATATGAAGATGTGATAGATGTGCATATGTTACGGCAGCAAACTTCCTTCATGGCGACCTCAGGCCAGAAGGGAGGATGCTGGCTAAGTCACTTGCGCCATCAGACATATTATAAAGTAAAGTTTGTCAAGTGTCTGTTAGAGAAGGCGCGCGGGATGGCTGAATGAAAGCGTCGTGTCTGCTTCAAGTTTAATGATCCGATCTTGTATTGACTTAGAATCCGTTTTTATCCCGACCATCCGTAAACAATTGGTGTCAATGATATTTGAAAACTGTCAGGAGGGTTATTTCGGGGTTTCAACTTAATATTATTTTGAGGTTAAATATCGCCCCCTGTCATTATATGAAATCCTAAACGGGAAGACTTGTCAAATTATCTACTTTGTGTAACTACTTTAAGTTTGTATCTAGGTTGTGATACTGTCCATACATTATTGGAACTGTAATTGTCAAAAGATGTGAATTAGATTGATTACTTAACACTGAAAACTTTATTTTGCTCTCTCATGTGTCAAGCCAAAGACAGAATGTGATTGATAAAGATAATCGTACATCTCTGAGGTGTAGAACCCGGGATATTCATGCTCTCCCCTGACTAGTCGGGGGATGATAGAACTCCACAGATCTACCTCTCACAAAATATATATACATGTGTATGTGTGTGTGTGTAACTTTCTATTTTTATTACATCTGCTCGGCACCACATGGGCTGAGAAAATAATACGTGGGCAACACATAATAAATGTATACTTTTTTTTTTTTGTATGATAAATAGTACAAATGAAAATAAAACTAATTACTTTACTAGACGTGGTATGTTTTAAAGCAATTATCTGTACAGTTTTTAAAAGTTGTAATTATTAAGGTACAATCGTTATAACGTAAGGTAAGTAAGGTGGGTTAGCACAAATGACAAATTAGTTTCATTTTGCTTTCTACCCACATAAAGACACATCTTTGTTATTCTTGGTTTAAAATCGTTAATTACCTTAGACCCTTTAAGGTACAGTGGCAATTTGTGAAATATACGCGGTGCACAAAACAAGAAAGTTCGCTGACCAAATTTGGTATTTATTTTTGGCACTGAAAAGTGTCCTAAGGTTTCGATCCTAGTTTCCTTTGGATCGGATCGTAAGAGTAAGGTTAATTCTTTTTTTTTTAAATAGTTTTAAGATTGATTTGGTAAACAGTTGTTTTGTATCCAAAACATGAAATGATTTAAAGAGTTTTTCAGAGTTATGTCGAAATGGTCTCTTGTTTATTACTCTGATGGCCCATTTCACCTTAATTAAAGAATCCATTGAAATAAGAGCTCCACCACCCCATGCACATATTGCGTAACTGATGAGACTCTGACATTTACAATATTATATTGTAAATCTATTTATAAAAAGGTACACTGTAACTTTTCAAATTATTTCTCTTTTTTTCAACAACAATCTGATATTTTATTTATTAATAGCGTACAATCTGAATTTTCTCTACCCCACCCACACGCATTTCTCTACTGCGTTTAGTATTATTAAATTCCACAAAAACATGATGGAAAATGGAAAGTCAGTCAAACGGTCTTTGTTCTGCAACCAACGCGTACGAAATAAGAATCGTTGAATAGATTTACATTTGTTTTGCCTGTCTAATAAAAAAATATTTTGTCTTTGACATTAATTCCACATTTTGCAAAGAAAATTGTCCCGCAAATTTGGATCCGAAACATGAAATGAAAAATAAAATTGTGCCACGAACATCCATGCTGTTTCGTGTTTCTCCCATACAAATTAGCGCGATACGCAATTATGCATAAATTAATGGTGTACTGAAAGGTTTGTAGGATTCGGTTACACGTTACACGAAGGGGTCCCGCAGTAAAGCATTGCCACGGTAATTAGTATGCATAGGATCGCATTTCAAAAGGAACATTCAAAGTCACTTTGTGGTTTTAGATTAACTTAGGTACCGCGATTCGTCACACCCTGACTTGGCGTGATTGGATCAACGCTTGCGATTTAAAGTATGAACGATCAAAGCTAGAATGCACTGCGGACAGTCAGGGTTGGTTTTGGTTCGAGACTTCCGACTTGATCTCATTACTAAACGATACTGTGCCCATTAACTAAATTACTGCCTTAGGACGCCGGTTTATGTATTGTCGCTTATTTAATCAGGGATAGGGAAGGAAGAGGAGGAGGATGATATAGTGTGCGAGTTGGCATTTAGTATAGATGTTACAAGTGTCGTCGGTTAGTTTAGGATAGCGATGATGACGATGGATTTGAATCTCACCTAGTGGTCTAATGGTCAGTGGTTCGAGCCTCGTCCGAGGAGGCTACCATATTAGATCTATTTTCATAGCAAAAACGTTAAGCTTAGTTTTAAAATAGTAAGAATATTAATGTAATACGTATTCCATGTAAATACCCATCAACATTTTGATTTAGAAAAAAAAAATATGGACGCGTCACTAATGCAGATATTCATAACTTGTATTTTGGGGGAAACATCTTTCATGTACACTTGAACGAAGGGTTGGGAAAACGGGATGTTGCACGTTTTTGTTGTAACAGAAGTGAATATATTATAATTTGACATGATAAACATATATACATGTAGATTATTGTGTAGGATGGAGTAGACTCCGCCTCTGATATATACAGCATTGTCCTGGCTACTTTACTAGACTGTCAACTGTGTTAAAGTAACCAGTTTTTTTCACGCTGTTGAACTGTTATTTAATTTAAGAAAGATAAAGATTCAACAGGAATAATATATATATATATATGTGTATTGAAAGTGTTGTAAAACTAGCGAATTATTAGTGTGTTATGTTTATGTTGGACAACGATGATTCTGATTGATGTCTACCCAATTGGATCATATATTGGGTCCATATTTGTGTAATCTTATTGGAAGTGAACGATTTCCAGTTAGTGTTGAGTGTGTTGCACAATTTGTGCATTAACCAATTATACTACACCATTCACTATACCACCATATGCCATTACACTTTTCAAATTAATACATCTATCGTACCGGATAGGAAGAGATCCAGGTTCGAATCCCGGAAGCAATAACAATATTTTTCGATAAAATTGATTTTATATGTACATCGTTCTAATTAATACATTTAATGAGTATTTAACATACAGAACTATGTTCTGAATAATTACAAGTTCACAATAAGAATATGTTCTTCTTAATAATCATATATTTATCTTTTCCAGATTTAAATGATAGCTATCAATCTCTCTAAAAATATTAATATTTTTTCGCATGAAAAGAAAATTAACGAATGAGCTTAAGTAAGATGTTAAAATAAAAATATAATCGACACCCAGACATTTTTGTATACTAAGCCAGGAGAAGGAGAAATAATCTACCCTCAAGTTATGTCGATATTAAGTGGTTTGGCTTATGAATACACGAAGAGAAAAATTTAATGTTATTATATAATATATTCGTATTTGTTAAATTAAAAAAGCTGGTACAGGTTTAGTGAACATGCGAGCTTAAGCCAGTCGTAATTAATACTTTTCCTTCTGTTTTCGTTTGCGTAAGCCTTATAATTCTAACGGATTAAACTAGATTCGAACACACACATTTTTAGGTTACTTTCAAATATATATGTCTCTCAGTAATTCTAAAAAAGGAATAAAAACACGCCATTCTAAAATTTAGTACACCTATTTATATATTTACTAGTATTTAAAACCCGTCTTAGGATGAGCGCGAAGGACGTACATAAGACATAGCGATAAGGAAAAATGCTATTCTTGAATCACTGGTGTGATTGTAATTGATATTCGATAATTATCAGTGATTAGAAACTGTGACTATAATCACAATTTCATTACTAATATGCGTGCACCGTGTTTCACGTGCGTGAAATAAATAAATAAACATAATTTTGAGCGTATTTATTTATATTATTTAAATTTATTTTGCGTATAATATATATTCTAGCATATATAATTATAGTTTATATAAATTAATATCATCACAAAGAAAATGAAAACCTTTAATAATGTGAAATTATTTTTCGGGTCAAATTCTCAGCATTTCAAGTCAAATGCGTTAAATGTTTTGGCAGAATTTGCTAGATGGTGCTTATCACGAATTATAACGTCATTCTTTCATGAATATTTTCGTTTCATATCCACATGTGCCGAATAATGGTTCACAATCATATATTAATGAAAATTTTTAAATGTTCACGAATCACGATATTCCCAGATGTTCAATTACCGATAGTGAGTGTGACTCAAAAATATCAGCGATTGACTCACGGTTCGTGATTTTTACATCATCACTAACAGGACATTACTTAAATAAGTAAAACAAATTAATTAATTAATTAGAAAGATATACAGAAAAAAACTATTCATCGAAAATATATTTTTGTTGCTACCGGGATTCGAATTGGGACATTTTACTGTCAAGGTATTTAAAATTTGTTGCAATATAAAATTGTTTGAGTTTTGTGTGCTTCATTATCAGTACAGACCTTTAAATAAATAGACATAAATAAAGCAAATTTCTTGCCCCAAAATTTTCATTTTGGTGGCAATCACGCAATCAAAGAGCTCCGCGACTTTTAAAAAAAAATATGATTACAATACGTCTTGTTTACACAAAGATTTAATTTTCGAATAGAAAATACTTTTACTGTTGCATAAATGTGTCATAATCTATTGGATTTATGTTTACAAAAATTTATTTAATCCTTTATACAGTGCATACATAATCACTCCTATATATGCTATAATATAAACAAGATTAAAGTATGTTCTTTTACTAAAACTTATCTTTTACACATTTTGTCAGTTTTATTATAAATCTATCAATTTCTCCTCCTTTCTTATGTCTTCTGGCATTTCATTAAAAATCTTCATCGCACCATATAGGGTGGCTCAAAAAAAGTGAGAACATTAAAAAAAAATAAAGTGATATGATTACATTAAAATTAGTTTAACTATATCAACAAGAGCTTAAATAGTCTACTAATTTACTTACTTACTTATTTACCTATATTATGTTTATTTCGACAATTTCTGGTCGCCATCTTTGATTATTAACTTTCCCATTGTTTATATTTGTTTTTTTCAAATTGTTGCCCAGAATGACAAAAATCACTGCAGAAGACTGTATTCCGATCAAAAATTTGCGAATTAAAAAACGTCGGGGTAGTAGGAAAATGATCAGAGTTTCAAAACAAAGTCTGAAGTATAGCTAGACGTTACAGCATAACTGGATATTACAGCTGGTCGGAGCTCCATCTCGCACAGCCAGAAACACAATCAAATTTCTGTGGCCACCAAACAGCCCAGATTTAAACCGACTAGATTATTTAATATGGAGTGTTTTGATGATTTTTGATTAGCTTAATATTGTGCAAAAAAATTACATTAAGAAATATAATTAATTATATTATGTTTTGAAATAACTCATGTGTTACGAGATGTTCTTAATTTTTTGGGCCACCTTGTACATCATTGATTTCTGAGATTTGATCTTCTTTCTGAATAGCAGTCTCAGTTTATTATTTCCGCTTCTACGATTCTCGTGCTAATGTTGAATACGCATATTATATTGTTGAGGAGTTTTTAAATGAATGCCATTATATTAAAATATATTTCTGCTTAAAGGTCATCACATTCAGATTTTTCAGAATTGCACTAATCCAAGTATGAATAATGTGTCTATAATCCACATAGTTTCGCAACTATTGTTCTGAACCCCTCTCCTATATGTACACTTTATTTCACGTCTATTCATTTAATGGTCTGTGTTTAGGTGGTATGTATTATGTACGAAGTATGGAAAAACTCATTGAAGATTCATGCTTAGTGGATGGTGTATCTTCACTAAGGTCTTCTACGTCATCCACAATATGTTTCCAATATCACGTATCAAAAATATTATTTTTCATTTTCAGATACACGCAAAAATAAACTTTTTTTTAAAAACCTTATTATTTATGTTTGGTTCGCCCTATGGTACAATAACGTCGCTGACACATATATATATATATATATATATATATATATATATATATATATATCCACACACATTATTTATTCCTGTTTCCAGTACAACCCGTTATTGACGTATTTGGGTTTGGTGCGACCCCAGCACAGGACAGGAAGGGAAAGTAGTCGAACCTTGACTCAGCAAATCGAATTTCAGAACAAATTGAATATCAACCCTTCAGACACTATCCTAATAGCCAATGACTCTTCAAATTCCATCTCCGAAATGGCACGATTTTGAAAATTATTCATCAAGTTTGACCGTTTGGGGGATAATAATTGCTCATTTCTTAGACATTTCTGTTAATTAATACTTTAAATTAACAAGATTTCATCTTATTAATGATATAAATTACAATTAAAATTGATTTAAATTCTAATATATATTATTTTGTAAATTGAGTTAAAATACTGTTTTATTCCATTATATTGCATTGTATTAAATGTTAGAACGTTTCCGGAAACATCTTCTCATTATCAATAATATAATTCAACTAAAGTTAAACACATTTTCAGATAGTAATTACGGGTGTTTTTAGAGTTAATAAATAAAATAACGTAAATTTATTACAATATTAATAATTTAATAAATAATATTTTTGATATTTTACACATACATATATGTATGTATTTTTTAATATATTTTCATGTTTACTTACCTAGTACGTTACGTTTTCGATTTTATTGTGTTTTGCCTTCGACAAGTTTTGGTTTTGTAAAATGCATTTGTTTACCGATTTGTTTTAAGACGTATATTTTACATACATTTTAAAATATGTGTAAAATATATGTAACAATGTATATGTCGTAATATGCCGAAATAAATAAAAAAATATATATAGTGGAATAAAACAGTGTTTTAACTCAATTTACAAAATAATCACGGAATTCCACAAAGTTTCACCAAAAATCTTTGAACAGCATATTTTTATATTTTTCAAATGATATTATAAATGATAAAATAAAATTTTGACATTGTAAATGTTCACGAAATCTTCATTGTATTATTTTATGGGCTACTCTGCCATGTGTCTTTGAAATCTCTGACCAATATTTTAGAACCTGTTGCAGGGTCCATCTTCAATCTCGCCTAATCCACATTTATACATTATCACGTCCTAGAGTGCACCCTGTAGAGAAATTATAGAAAATTTCAAAATTAAATGAAAACTTATTACGAGAGATACGTTACATATTTCACTAATCTGCTACACAATACTGAATTTAGAGTACGCGTTCAGTGCTTGCATCGATCGCACGTTTGTTCGACGAAAACGGCCAAGCGTTCAATCGACAATCAATCTATCGTGATGTTTCTTTTATTGTAAAGACCTTTTGTTCGCAAAATTTCATTCATCAGTTTTTTATATGTAAGCATTTAGATACCCCTGCCCCCAAATTCATAGTAGAGAAAAAAATATGCGTCAATAAAATATTAGCAATATTTAAATATATCCAAGAACACACAATTACTGGATTTTTACCTACAAAGGTACTGTTATTGAACACATATCAGATATCAAAGACAAAGCTATTTATTTATTAATTATTTATTTATCAAATATTTAAAAAGTTGTATATATGTTAGTATGTGAACTCGCTTCGAGTATCACTACATCATCACCATCTATGGACCAAATTTGATAATTCCTTTTTTAAACATCATATATGTTATCACTGTGAGAATCTGATATTTTTGAAATTATTTTAAAGCAATATTCTTTTTCTGTAAAATGTTTTTTTAACATATTCTACTAGAATACGCCTGAAAAATCAATATTATTTAATTTTTTATATATTTTCTTATTTTGATCAGTATATTATATTAGCAATATTTAAATATATCCAAGAATACACAAATACTATATTTTTACCTACAAATGTACTGTTATGTTAAACAAATATCAGATATCTCATAGAGACAAAGCTATCTTTTATTATATTTAATGGAAAATATATGGAAGTATAATATTAGTTTTCATGGTGACCACATAATTTATTCCGTACCTACATAAAACATTTTGACACTATTTTATAAATTAACATGTTATGAAATCCGTGTGTGTTCGAAAATTATACCCTTGTCCTTGATATATGACCTTTACGCGCCAATTTGAAGGTAAATAATTTATAGTTTTTGAAATCAGTACATACACAGTACCTAACTTAAAATCTAAAATTAAAATTAACAACAAATACTACGATTTTTATTTTATTTATTTGACATTTTTACTTTTTTTTTATAACAAGAATTAAGTATCTTACATTATTAAAATTACTTGTTTTTTTTCGTTTACCTCTCCAAAAAAGAGACTAGCTCTTGTGCTTGGATTTGAATATTATTTCATTTCTACCTTCCCAGTGCACTGTATACATAACACACGTATGCGATGTTCCCGTAACTACGAGAGCACTAATTGTTAGCACTCGATTATTTTTGTTTCATTTAAATCGGGGGATCCTCGATCGGTGTCCCGTTTCACATTTCCCGGCGCAAAATGACCAGGGGATGGCCTTTAAAAACGGGGGAGAATAATACTGAGCGATTTTATTTTGCTACCCTCTTCACTCGGGCCAGGAGACGTCCGCTGAAGCGTCCTTCTCCGAGGTCCATAAAACATTTCTCCACCGACGAAACAATTTGCTGATTGTGAAAAAAAACTGATGGAATTTCTTCGACTCTCTGGTTATGTATTCTTCGTGACGTAAGTGGGACGTGGTATGATTTATGGTTTCTGACGGTTTATTTTACGGCTCTGAATAAATAGTGAGTAATAAAGTTGCGAAAATATTTTCATGAACCCACCCCCGCCCTTAATGTGTGTTTAAGTGACGTTGCTGGTTTTTTCACTTTCTCATTAATTTTGTTGCAAAAAAGTAGGTAACGGATCATCACTTTATAGTAAAACAGTAGGTGATGGATCATAATCATTATTTTCATCCCCTTCCTAGTAGGGTCGGTGCCTAAAGTCGACTAGGCTATCTTGTGTCACTTTCGTTCTTGTTGACCATTCTGAACTAATGATAAGCTCAAAATCAAGAACCGTGAGTCAATCACTGATATCTATGAGTCACACTTACTATCAGTGATCTAGGAATATCGTGATTCATTTTTATAATTTTATTTACATATGTTTGTGAACCGTTATTCGCCACATGTGTATATGTAATGAAAATATTCAAGAATGACGATACGATTCGTGATAAGCGCCATTTGCCAAAACTGCTGAGAATTTGACCCGAAAAATAATCTCACATTTTTAAATGGTTTTCATTTTCTTTGCGATGATATTAAATTATATATTCTAGATTATATTTTATACGCAATAGAAATTTGAATAATTTAAATAAATACGCCCAAAATTATATTTATTTCGTGTATTGTGATATAAATAAAGTACCAAACACACACGCGGCAGCAGCACCCGGACGGATCTAGTTACGAGCGCCACTCTATCAATAGACGTTATCCGATCAGCAGCTCTCTCAGCAGCCATCTCTAATCTCAGTTAGCTCTGTACTATTAATTTCTACATTTGTATAATTAACTTCAATAAACTCAGTGTGTTCCGTATATGTAAATTTTATTTTAATAGGTGAACACCCAACTTGAAATAAATGTTATTTTAAAATATAGTGTTATTGTCACTAGTTTTAGTTTTGATCCTACCCCTTATTCCTTTCCCAATCAGTACACATTAATCCCTTGGCTCGACTGGTTGTATTTTGAATTTGAGGAGAGAAAGTATTCTCATGTGAATATTTGTTGGATCACCAGTTCGTATACAGCTTCGTTTTTGGAGTGTTGTGAATGTAAACCCCATCAGAGTTTTTTTTTGTACCGTGGTAGTTTCGTACATGTACCCGTCTCTTTTGATTCCATGATCCACCACTGTGATCGGCAATTTTCGTCGGTCACACAGTGCATCCGTAAAAAATATATATTCTAATAATCTACCGCCTATCATACATTCACATTCGCATACATTTTGTATCGCCCATGATTTGGAAGCCGTGTATAGCACTCTTATGCAACCTAACCACAAAAGGACTATTTGTGAGGCGAGCATGTAGTATTACCAATAAAAAATTGCAACCATTGTATGGTATTGATATGATAAAGACACAAGGCAGAGTTATTATAGTAATATAAGATTCTCTGACGGTGAGTCACAAAATGTAACCTCGAGGTGAGGCATAGGATATGTACCGATGGCGCCAAAGGGCGACCGCTAATTGATATTATTAAAAGCAAACCGCCAAGGCACCCGAATATAGGTCAATACAGATTAATATTTGTGTATGAGATGCGCCTAATCGGCACCTTATTAGAACGTGTTTAATGTCGGAAAATATGATGCGGTCCGAAAATAAACGCAATGAATTATTTAAGTAAAAATGAGTTATGAATTATTGTGATAAATAATTCATAATATTGTATAGAAGCCCACAACAATCATAAACACTCCAGGTACCATTAAAACTTTTTTCACCAAAAGTGTATTATTGTCCATGACTAAATAAAAGGAGGTACACTGCGGCCGGGAAATCATTATCTCGACGCAGTTCACTTAAAGTTAACATCTTTCGGTATTTTATTTATTCTCCTGACTTCCACCTCATCATTGTAATCGCCAGTATAGAGAAAAGCGGAGATTGGCGAACCACTCTTGTTTGATCGTACTCCTATATGCAACATATTTTTTCATATGTTTAAACCCAAATACGAACAACGTACAACACTCCGTCATATAAAAGAACGTGGGGGTATTTGGGTGAATATTGGGGCATCCATACCCTCACAAGATTCTTCTCTTAAGACAGAGAGTCAATCTTCCATACTAACAGCATTTTGTTAGTGTTCTCATTATTAATAGTCCCATATTATATTGCCCGCATTAAAAATATAATATTGTATTTTTTACGAAAGTCAAGTGTGAGCTACACAACTTTTTTAAATACCGATCGTCTAGATTTTGCGAAAATATACATTTTCTTATCCTCTCCGTGATCCAGGCGAAGTATCTACTTTGGAAATATTTTCCTTTGAAATATATTTACAGTGAAATATTTTCTAATACCGATCACGTGCCTGAAATAAATTGTTTTTCTAAAGTACAAACTAATTTGTTGGAATATTAAATTGGTATAGAAATGGTAAATTGAAAATCATAAAAAAATGTAATAGTCGCATTTATATTTTACCCATAATTCTATATTTTGAATACAGACGGTATTCATTTATAGAACACCATTGTTTGGAAAAATTAAATATTTTTATTTATTAGACTTTATTGATACACATTTTTTTGCTGTATCAGAGGTGAATATATTATAATATAACATGATAAACATAAGAATATATTATAATATAACATGATAGCATTATCCTGACTACTGTGCTAGACTGTAGTCTGTGTTAAGGTAGACAGTTTTTTTTCGTGCTGTTGTGTTGTTATTTAATTCAAGAAAAATAAATATTCGACAGGAATAAAAATTAAAATGGAGAGAAAAAAAAATGTAGTTAAATTTTTGTAGAACTAGTAAATTATTATATTAGTGTAGACACTGTATAATGATTGTTAGAATATTGGATAGCGATGCTTCTGATTTATCTCCAACCAAATGGATCATATATTGAGTCCATATTTGTGTAACCTTATTGGAAGTGAACGATTTACTGTTAATACTGAGTGTGTTGTACAGTTTCGGAGTTAAGAACATGTATAATTTTTGATAAAATGTCGTTGTTGCTCTCAGAACTGGCGTGTAGATGTTAGTGGTTTGTCTTGTGTTGTGTCCATGATTTATTGCTTGGGGTGAGTTGTTGTTAGCGTGGAAATATTGAACGAATCTTAGCATATAGATTTGTCTTATGTCTAGGGCATCGTACTCTTTAAATGCAAGATATGATAGATATATATATATAACCAAAAAAATCGTGTTTGATTTATTGTGTCGATTATTATCATTAACCGTTGTCAATCCAGTGCTAAATAAAGTTCTCACCATAGATATGTTACTATCTTTGGACCTTCTCTAGTCATTACCATGTTTTCCTATTACTCCGATTTCAGACATTTCCGGAATTTTTAAGGTGTGGGTCTCCCGCTGGGGGTTGCTGGGATGGATAATGCCGGGAAGAGCAGTGGCTAGAGAGCCCTAACTGAGCATTCCTCTGGCTCTCCCTCGCATCTATTGCGACCTGAAAAGGGCGAATTGCTGCCAGACTGTGATAGAGTTCAGCGACTGCAATATATAAATGTAACGTCTACCCTCCCCTTTTTGGGGTACATGATTTCTATAACTATTCTCTGGCTGTCTTCCGAAATTAATGTGATAAGTCTCACATCAAATTGTACAGTTATGGCTCTGGTATGATGATACCGGAGCCAACCTATGATAGTATTAAGATGTTGATGACTGAATGTAATAAAAATAAATGTAATAATAAATTAATAATAAAGAAAAGTAAAAAAAATAATAATATGAAGGAAAGCCGTGAGGTTTTAGTAACTGTTGGAACTAGTCCAAAAATAAGCTTTAAGATCTTATAAAATATTTCACGCGTACCTTTGTTGAGTGGAATCGATACGATAGTAAACAATTCTCAAAACGATTCCGGGATAGGGTTGGACCCTCTGGAGTTTTCCGATTATTTTGTCTATCTATCGAGATACACAAAATCTTTGTCTTCTTTTTCTTTTATATTAATCAACTGTATTTTTATCATTTCAGTATTTGTTAAAATTATTTTAATCTAAGCCTTAATCTCAATTTTTCCCTTAATTACGTATCACATCTCGATTGGTAAAATGTTGACGAATGTTTTTCGTCTTTCTGTTTATGTGTAAATTGAACATTTGTTTTTTGGGATGAAAACCTATTTTGCCATTATTAACCTGGTTTTTAGATCCTTTGAGTTTCTGACATCATGTGTTATTCCACTTCGTAGATATATGTAGTCATTATGCTAATTTTCAAGGTGACCTGTTGTGATTTAACTGTTGTCGTAACTAGAAATTCTGTAGAGATAAACTTGTGAAATGTTTCTAGACCTCTTGGAGTGTATGTTAATTACGTACCTTAAGGCTATTCTGCCTTAGTAATATATATAATATTATATAATACATATGTTTTAGCTGTGCTTTATCATATATACATGTATATATACTCAATACCCCAAGATCCATCAAAACAGAAATGTCCTTGATTTTACGCACAATGCCCGTAGGGCATTATTGCTTTAATTTACAAAATCATAGATTTTTAAATAAGTGGCAGTAATTATAAATATTAAAATTTATTTATTTATTATAAATATAAGTTCATATATATTCAAAATTTTAATCGAATCTGTTACATTGCGATTTGAGTGAAGTGTCAATTCGTGATATGTTTCAGTTTTAAACTCATGTTTTTAAAAAATTATTTAAATAAAAAAATATTACTCAATTTTGACGATTCAAAAATGTAAGATGTATAAATTGCGTAAATTCAATATAAAAAAAAATTAAACAGATGCTTTTTTATTAGGAGAACACATTCTTATTGTGAAGTTGTAATTATTCAGACCATTGGTCTGTGACATTTTAAATACTAATTAAATGTATTAATCAGTATTTAAAATATGTTCTGAACAATTACAATTTTACAATAAGAATGTGTTCTCCTAATAATATATAAGTTGTTTCAATGTGTCCAAATTTAATAAAAATGAATTGTTAATTCTGACGACTGCTATCGGTTTACTCAAAGCTATTTGAGATTCCGTAAAATCAAAACAGATAGCTCTTTCAAATAATGGAACCATAAATGTATTAATTTGAAAAAGATGTAACATATAGGTTTGAAAATTTGTCGTTAAAAATAATGTCACTGTACCATAGTTGGATAATGCACCTTCCCCGGCTTGGAAAGAGATGCAGGTTATAATTCCGGTGGCGCACCAACAATATTTTCAATAAAATTGATTTTATATGTGCATCATTCTAATTAATACATTTAATAAGTATTTAAAATGTTATTTTAATTGAACGATTAAGATCAAAAAATCTAGACCAGTTAAAAGTCACGATACCAGGGAAATCCATAACAGTGACAGCTTTTGG
The DNA here is from genome assembly GCA_022840565.1 of Eubasilissa regina. NCBI lineage: Eukaryota > Metazoa > Arthropoda > Insecta > Trichoptera > Phryganeidae > Eubasilissa > Eubasilissa regina. The sequence continues at coordinate 6,163,356 of JAINEB010000010.1, forward strand.
GAAATTTATTTAAAAGATAAATCTAAATTTATCAAGACAAAGCTATGAAACAATATAATAATTATATTTTTATTTGATTCATCTTTTTTCACATGTATTATCAAACACAACGTCTTATTAGATCGGGATAATATCTATAATACAATAAAATTACAAATAAATTAGATTCTAAAATACAGAAATGATATCTGACGATGTACAAATCTCTTCTTGTTAAATAATTAAGGACAAACCTATCATAAAGCAGTAAGATTAAAATCAAAACCATCCGAAGTCAAACTAATCAATGCTGTCAATACAAAGTAAGTTAATAATTTAATTAAAACACTATTATTATAAATAAATAGTGGGAAAGGGCAAAAAATGTTTAAAATAAATCATTTAAATTGAATTCCATCATGAATTAACAGTTTCAAAATTAGAAATTACAAAGTAAGTTATTGATGATATATTTAAAGTATCTTAGTATCTTTAAAGTATCTTAGTTATCTTTAAAGTATCTTAGTATATTTGAAGTGTTTTTTGATTGCATTAAATATTTCTTTAATATCATTAATTTTCCTGATGTTTCCAGTTAAGCTGTTAACTATTTTTTTTCCTATGTGCATACAGTGGTGTCGTGCGAATGACGTGTTGATTTTTGAGCCTTTATAGTTTAGATCTCGTTCTTTTGTTTTTTGATTATATTTCTTCCTCTAAATAATCGTTGCAAATAGGTAACATATCTACCAAATAATGCACAATGATGGTATGTTCAAAATACAAAGATTTTATAATTACAATGCGTGTTTCAAATTGCAGAAACTGAACATAAAAACCAAATTTTACATATTATAAAACTTTTTCTTTTGATATGTCTATTTCGGAAATGTCAACGGTGCTCTATAAAAAAACTCCCTTTGCAGCAATACTGTATATCTATCGATATTTAAAAATGTTTATAGATAGACGGAGCGTCGGCTATCTTGAATGATATACAGCGTTGTTGCAGGAAACTCACTTAAAAATTATGACTAAAAATATTTTTATATGATTATTTAATATACCATTCGATTACCAAGATGATAAACTACGTTGTAGCATTCGTAACGCAGATCTGCGCAAAACCGATATACAGTGTTGTTGCAGGGGAGATCTCAAACGTAATTATATAATTTATAAATAATAAGTAATAATACAAATTTGCACATCTAGATATGTGACTGAAAGTATATTTAAAAATTAACAAAGATTCATTCAGCCCCTTTCACGAGCCTTTAATTATACGTAATTTTTAACGCAGTCTCGTGACATATTTTACCCGAAAAAATGTATTCTATGTAAAAACAGGCTTGAATGATTAATAAATCGCCATTGACGTCCGTGAATTTTTATACAACGTTACACTGCGTTATTTATATTCGTCTCATCATCCGTATGTCGGAATCAATCATACGACTCAAGTAGTGAACGGCATTAATACAACGGTACATAACGTACAACCTGAAACGAGAAGCCTACTTTTGACGTTCTCCCATATTATTATATATTATTCAAGACAATCATTTTTCATTCGGACATTACACGAACTGTCAATTTATCAAAATGAAGGAAATACGCGTTCTTAGCGTTAATCATTTTTCTTTTATTTCTTCGCGTAGAAGTAACGCTGAAATAGTCGCAATAATATCGCCGCTGCCAAAAGCCAAGCATTTTATATTACGCGATATATCGTTGCCAAATATACGTGTACATATTAAACATTTAAAAAAATCACTTACTATCAAAGAGAACACATTCTTATTGTGAAGTTATAATAATTCAGAACATGGGTTTGTGATATTCATTTAAATATAAATTAAATGTATTAAATAGAAAGATATACATATTGTTGCGTAAAAACATAGATGCCGGAAGAAAACAGGATACAAGGAAGAAGGTTTGCACACACCACAATCCAGTTCTACAGACACCTCCAAGGTTTAAATTTATCTCTATCTTCGTCTAGCGACGTCTCAATTGAATAATACTCTTCGATTCACAAATTACCGCATCGCTTCAAGGGCGCCGTTCTACTGATGCCGGGTGAGGAGAGGAGAGGGAGGAGATGGAGAAGGCACAGTACATTATTTTCGTTAAAGAATAAATAAGTAATTAACAAATAAATATACGTCCCAAACACATAAATAATCAATTTTATCTAAAAACATATTGTTGTTGCTACCGGAATTCGAACCTGGATCTTTTTCCAATACGGGGAAGGTGCATTATACAACTATGCTACAGCAGACAGTATCTTTGTTGACGAATTTTCGAACCCATATGCTACATTTTTCTAATTAATACATCTACCGTTCCATTATTTGAAAGCCATCTACTTTATTTTTACGAAATTTCAAATACCTTTGAGTAAACCGATAGCAAACCCCAGATTTAATTATTATTTTTAAAAAATATCACAGATCTATTTTCTGAATAATTACATCTTCACAATAAGAATTTTTTATCCTTAATAATATTGAAGTCGTATCAATGTATCAAAAATTAGTTGTTAATTCTGGCGTCTGCTATCGGTTTACTCAAAGATATTTGAGATCGCGTAAAAACAAAGTGGTGGTTTTTGGGGCACTCATTCACTCACGCTACAGTATATCCGTCTGATATTTTGGTCATATTTTACATATATGCCCATTATTACGAAAGTGGTCCAAGTCATATTTCTTTCTTTTCGAGATATTTAAAGGTTTGCGTTTGAATTGATTAAAAAGTATTATTATATTACCCAACACAATATTTCAAAATTTATTTAGTCTAGTAGATTTATAGTTTATTTTGATATATTAATTTTGCATGTAATTCGAAAGGAAATTAAAAAAAATAAGGTTGAAATGACTATTATGAAAATAAACACTTGAATACTGTTGTACACTGAATGTAACGTTTCAAAATGTTCATCTTTGTCAAAATTTGCATCATATTATATTAATTGATAGTTATTTTTTTCAACTACAAGACATATACCACTTTATAATAATAGGCAATATATGTATACTCGTACACATGCACATATCTTTATTATATAATGTCGCCAACCCCCCTACTTTCAGGAATTCTATCTGCCACCATTCTTCACCGATTTTTTCGGTGCTTGGTGTTCATGTATTTCAAGGCCAGTCTGCGATTTGGTAATTTCAATTTTGAATTAACAGTACTCGGAATGCTCCGTTGACAAATCGTCTAGTTATTGTTCATCCCTTTCAATTATAACTCAAAATGAAAACTGAAAATAAATCCCTTAAATAAAGAAGATTACGCCAACTTACACACAGTTCAAACAATGTAATCCCACAGAGCTACGTACATTTAAATTAAAATATCATAAATTAAAGTCCTTTACATTCGTTTACTAAACTTAGTGAGCGCTTGTGCTGTGAACGGCTGGGAAGGGCTTAATTAGGACGCGACTTTTAATTAATGAATTTTAACTAATTAACACTTTGTTTAATAAGACCTTTTCTCGGAAATGGCGACGAAACTAAGGCAGTCATTTGTGTTATATTGAAATTGATATTTTTCTATGAGTCAAATATTTTGAATATCTGATATTTTTTTTAAATTTGATGTAAAATATTTTAATATTCTAAACGGTAGTCAGCCAGGCTCTGAGGTGCAATGTTCTAGTAATTGGGAATTTATTTATTTATTTATTTATATTTTAACATCCATATTTTTGTACTAACAGAGGTGGATACATAATAAACATACATAATACATAGTTTATTGTGTGGGATGGAGTAGACTTCATCTCTGATATATACAGCGTTGTCCTGGCTTCTTTGCTAGACTAAAGTCTGTGTTAAAGTAGCCAGTTTTTTTTTCGTGCTGTTGTGGTGTTATTTGGAATAAAAAGAGAATTCAAATATGAATAAAAATGTAAAAATAAAATAAAAATATATGGAGTGGGAGTGTTGTAGGACTAGTGAATTATTAGTGAAAGAATTGTATCAATTATATTAAATTGTTGGATATCCATACTTCTGATTCATCTCTACCTGATTGAATCATATATTGGCTCCATATTTGTGTAATCTTATAGGAATTGTACGATTTCCAGTTGGTACTGAGTGTATTGTATAGTTTCGGAGCTAGGAACATGTAGAATCTTTGATAAAATGTCGTTGTTGCTCTCGCTCACTTTTTTTTGGTTTTGGTTCAAATATTTGTCGTTACTATTAGAGTTAACGGCTAACTTCAATTCAATTATGGAGATTGACTTCGTTTATTTTAAGGTACTGTTTACAAGTATGGAGTTGTTAAGTTGTACAATAAATGTTACTACGAATTTACGGAGACGTTTCTTGTAGATGTTATTGAGAATACGGCGGTGAGAAGAATGGCGTTCGAGAGCTAGTCATCCAGACGATTTCTGGCCGCATTAGTATTGTTATCTAACATCGGTACTGGGTGTGTTTACAGCTGCTAGTAATTTTGTTTTACGCACCGGAACTGTAGGGTGCGTTCAATATCACCGGGCGATGATGATAAGAGTGGAGGCGATAAACATCCACAGGATGCCTCTAACCGACGCGAGTCGCTAATCATAGTGGTGGATGACGATGGAATTGTACAGGGTAGAATAGGATAAGAAAATGGGTAGTTGGAAAAAGTAGTGAATGGAGCAGAGAATAATGAGGGATGAGAGAATCCTTCGATAGCGGACCAGAATAGTTTACAGGATAAAGAGGCCAACTCGACTCACCTGATGATGACGCCATTATCGGCTTATCCTGAAGTTCACCTTAAAAACAAAACTGCCACAACAAAACTATGTTGAACTTCACTGTCCACAAAACATGAAATTCACAGCGGTATAACACGAATTTGACGAAATCAATAACAAACTGGTCGAGCCAAAGGAACAATGTGTACTAAAGGGGAGTGGACTAGGTGAGGAAACAAAACTAAATAACCGGTGACAATTATACAACATTGAACAATTATAATTTTGATTCAAGTCATTAAATATACGAATAAATTATGTGTCAAACTAAATAATTACGAATACGGAATAATGCCTTTTCTGAGTTGGCCCAAAAGGTAAATTATCTTGAAATGTATAAATAATCAATAATTCAAGTTCATTAAGTTTATCAAATAAATAACTTTTTGAGTCAAATTTCTAAACACCTACCACGAAACATTAGACCGGCATTTTATACAAATAATAGTATAGGAAATTTATTCATAAATTCTAAAGAGAAAGATAAGAAATTTAACAATTCTGGTATCTATAAACTCAGTTGCAAGGACTGTGCTGCATTTTATATTGGTAAAACGGGCAGAAATTTTAATATAAGGGTAAGGGAGCATTTGAGATGTTTGAACAATAGTGGGTTTTCAGAAATTGGTAATCATTTGGTAGAAAATGCTCATGCTTTTGATAAAAAAATGGGATTGTCAATTTTGCATATAAACGGTGTTGGTCACAAATTAAATAATTTGGAATCGTTGGAGATAAATAAACCGTGTAAAACTAATCAAAAAATTATAAACTAAATTTAACTACGAGTCCTATTCTAAAAATTTTTCCTAAAAATTATTCGACTAAATTTGTATTAAGTAACAATTTGAGTTAATTACTAAATTTATTTTTTAATAATTGCTTTTTTTTTAAATAGATTCTGGTACAGAAACAATAATATATGTTTTTAGTTAGTTTTGACATTCTGAAGAATAAAATTGTATTTTTCGAAACCGGTAGATGTATTTAACCGTTTGAATGCTACACGTCGCAAAAGCGCTGCGATCGTTTGTATCGAAAATTGCTTAGCACTAAAACGGTTAAACTTAATTAAGTGGTTAATAAAACAAAGATAACAAATAAAAATATTTTATTGTACACATCGTTCGAAGATACATTCAAAATACGACACTTCTCATAAAATATAGATCGTGCTGCTTTATACGGATCAACCACTGTTTTTAGAAATCGGGAACAGAATATCTGAGTATTCCATCTCGGGTGTTACCAGATTGAAAAGAATCAGAAGTTAGACTACTACAATCTGGGCATGTCAAACGAAAGAATTAAGCTTTTACGTTGAAGGATACTACGAACTGGTAGCTTCCTAATAGATCCATTAGACCAAAGAAAATATTGAATCATAGACTGAAAAAATACACGCCCCAATACTGTCTAACAATTACCAAATATTACTACTGAGAGATCGACAACAATAAAGTATTATATAAAAAAAAATTAATAGCAAATTAATAATATTAAAAAAATTAAGGTGTTCTAAAAAAGAGTTAGTTTTGAATAGTATTTGTTTATTATATCAACTGCATTTTACAGCGACTGTTATAGACTGCTGAAAGATTTCAGTTTCAAGTCGCGGTAACGTATAACTTTTTTCAGGAAAATATTTGCCGCTTGTAATTTACGTTAGTTAATTAATTAATTTTGAATAATTAATTACTAATTACACTATTTTAATTTCACGTCGAATTTTCTACAAGATAAGTGTTTATTTTATATAAGTTAGACGTCTGTAATTTTCAATTTTTATAATTAATATTAATTAAAAACCAATGTATTAAATTGCTTCACAGTAAAAATGTGATTTTATAAAAAAATATTGAATTTAAATTATCAACAGACGATATGTTGAAAAATTCACGTTTTTATCAATAAAAATTAATTTAATTTGATCAGAAGTCGACCTCTCAGTTTGAATGTCAGCAATAGTTTTTCTAAACAAACAAACAATCTGCTATCTATATAAGTAATTTTATTTGTAAAAATAAATCATTACTTTATATTTTTCATCACATGGCGATAAAGGCCAATAAATAAATTGTTAAGGCTTTGTTATATTTAGGAAAAAGTCTCTTTAACAATGGGATTCACTGGATGCTGAAATACAACCCGTGGACCATATTTTTTAAGATCTACATACAACCCTTATTAAATTAACAATGGTTCACATTGGCTTAATTGGTTCTTACCCAAAGAGGGGCAGTTAGAGGGGTAGTTACTCAAACATCCCTTACCTCTTACTTGAGAAAACAGAAGCTTAATTTCTCGTAGCTTTTGATGCCAAGTAGGATACCAGACCTCAATATTTCATCAATTCAACTGAGTTACGTGTATAAAAAAAATCTTTTATTTCATATTTTGGTGAAGAATTGGTATCAAAATGGCTAAATAAATGAAATCAAGCGAATATTTTTTTTTTAAATTGGAGACATAAATATATCCAATCTTAGGCGCTCAAACAATGTAGCATTAATTACTAAATCAGGAAAATAATCCTATTGAAGAACATATCAGAAAATTTTCATTAAATAAATAAAGTAAAAAATATACCAGAAAAGCACTATCTGCTATAATATAGTAAAATACTGATGTAAAGGATGAGCACCGAATCACATGCTGCAACGTTTTGACCTTAATTTTATAACAATATGACATATACAGTATGGATCAAAAAATAAATAAATAATTAACTTTAAAAAAATAATTTTTTGAATAAATAAATAAAATAAAACACAACAGTAATAAACGTTTATTACTGAAGATTTAATTAAAGTGGAGTGTAAAGTAAACAATGTTATTTTATTTTATTAATTAATTAATTTTTTCAAAAATTAATATTTTAAAAATAAATTACAATTGGACAAATTTTGAAATATTGATAATAAATTATTATTATTATTATAAACGTTGTGTATTTTCTTGAGCATTGAATGTTATAAACAATCATGTTAAATAAATAACCTGTAACAATGCTGTATCATCCAAGATGGCCGACGCTTCGTCTATCTATTAACATTTATAAAAATCGATATACAGTAAATAATGGAGATATTATACATGCATTGCGTGTGGCACCAACACCACATCTCTAAAGTGTCGAGCATATTTAATATCGTTAACTACTATGGCGGTTACTTTGTGATGTAATATGATTATTTTCATTTTCACAACAAAACTTTTCACTACTAGTTTTGAGAGACGCAGTCCTTCTCGTCATTAAGTGATAACTAAACTAAATACCTACAGTATGCTCGGGCAATGGGGCGAGGCTTGAGACATGGGGAGAGGTTTCGATCGTTAACGAGAATATGGAAAGTAAAGGCGAAGTGTTAGGAAATGGTATGTTGTTAATCAGTGTTTTCTCAATATTTTAATTCTTTTGCATTCCAAATAGTTCATTATTATTCTTCTCAGGATCTGTGTTTTGACTGATTTTATAACAAATATGGTAATTTAACTAGTTTTCTCTAGTCATTAGCTAATTATATAATAAACTTATTATACCAAGCATAAATATTTTAAAATTAGAAAAGTAATTTACACTTTTTTTAATTTAAAAAGCTCCTGGTATATAATTATGTAATTAAAGAAACAAAACATGAAACTTACAGCTGGGGTTATTATGTTACCCTACACATGAAAAGTTCAAAGAACACTTACACTAAATGTGAAATTAAACTTACCCGGTTCTGGCAAAGTTGGAGAGGAACGAGATGTAGGTCTCACAGAGGGCGATCTCCGACTTGGTGTAGTTTCTGGGAAAGTGGTTGAATCCTTCCACCAATGGTGCACCAAATAGATATGGAAGCTCTTCCCCATGAACAGATCCCATGCGCTGGAAGAAAATGAGGTATTTCAAGTGTGAGGATCTTCACATGTCCAAGGTAAATGCAATTGAAAAAAAAGGATAAAAAAGTTAAATACGAATGCAAGTAAAAAATTATTTACATTTTTCGTTCAAAAATTAATTTACGTAGACTTTACTGAAGCCAAGCTTGTTGTGGATGATTTGATGGGCAGAACCATGACTGTTGTTCAAAGAAGACGCTACCTCATCGTAACTTTCTGGATCCTGTCGTCCGTGGTGAAGGTTGACGAGCGTTTTACTCCCTCTTCATACACTACATCCAGCCACTTTTAAAATTATCTACCAACAAAAACACATTTTTATGTGATAAAGCACTGCCTCCGTATTATGATAAGAGTCTACGATGAATTTCAGTCCCATTCACACCCTCCGAACCAGATAAATCGGATCACTGGTCGTTGTTCCTCCTTGGTGTAAACTACTAGTGGAGCAGACATGTTTAAACTGTAATAGCCGGAAGGCAAATTACGCGAGCGGGATCAAATTTTGCATAGCAGTCGTAGCAACTCTAAGTACGTATAATAAAAATTATAACAATTTTTTTTTATGGTTGATGTGTGCATAAAGATAAGCAAATATGAATTAAATATATTAATTAGAAAGATGTACATATAAAATCAATTTTATTGAAAAATATGGTTGTTACGCCACCGGAATTCGAACCTGGATCTATTTCCAAATCGAGGAAGGTGCATTATCCAACTATGCTACAGCGATGATATTTTTACATATAAAATCAATTTTATCAAAAAATACCGGATTTGAATCTGGAACTCTTTCCAAATCGGGGAAGGTGCATTATCTAACTATGCTACAGCGACGATATTTTTAGCGACAAATTTTCGAACCTATATGTTACCTTTTTGATATTAATACATTTAATTTCATTATTCTGGACATCTTTCCGGTTAAGAGATCCAGGTTTGAATTCCGGTGGCGCAACAACAATATTTTTCGATAAAATTGATTTTATATGTATATCTTTCAAATTAATATATTTAATTCATATTTTAAATATCGCAGGCCTATGTTCTGAATAATTACAACTTCACAATAAGAATTTATTCTCCTAATAACAATATTCTTTATCTGTAAAATGTTTTTCTAACACGTTATACTTAGAATACGTCAGAAAAATCATTTTTTATAAATTTTATTATTTAGACCAGTATAGTATTAGCAATATTTGTATGTGAAAATCCAGTAATAGTATGTTCCTGGAACATATTTAAATATTGCTGAAGAATTAATACTTTATAATTTACTTTTTTTTTAAATTAATAGTGTTTAGACACGTTTTAATTTAAAATTGCGTTTTATTATACTATTATATTTTAGTATTTAAAATCATTACCCGAAAGTAGTATTCATAAATCAAATTTATCAATCTAGGGTTTTAACCTTCCTTTGTTTAGAAAATATTTTTAATGGAAACACATTTTAATTGTAAAGTTACACTTTCAGAACTTAGTTATACGATATTTTTTAATAAAAATTAAATAAATTAATCAGTAGAAATATATGCACAAAAAAATCTATTTATAACACGTTCTGGGCAAACAAAATATTTTTTAGACAAATAGATTTTTTCCAATTATTAAGTAGAACACATTCTTATTCTGAAGTTGTAATTATTCAGAACATTGATCTTGTGATATTTAAAATACTTATTAAATCTATTAATCGGAAAGATGTACATATAAAATCAATTTTATCGAAAAATATTATTATTGCTACCCTGATTCGAACCTGGATCTCTTTTCCAATCCGGAGAAGGTGCATTACCAACTATGCCACAGCAGACCTTTGTCGACAAATTGTCGAACCCATATGTTATATTTTTTTAAATGAATACATCTACCGTTCCATTATTTGAAAGCCATCTACTTTGTTTTTACGGAATATCAAATATCTTTGAGTAAACCAATATCAGATGCCGGAATGAGTAATTCATTTTTTTTTAATTTTTGACACATTGATACAACTTAAATATTATGAAGAAGAACACATGCTCCTTCTCCGGAATGGAAAGAGATCCAGGTTTAAATCCTGGTAGCGCAACAACAATATTTTTTATAAAATTGATTTTATATGTATATCATTCTAATTAATTCATTTAATTAGCAATAGAGAAGGTATTTTTATCCGGCTGATGGCATACGCAACATAAAACTGACATTTTGGCATTAAGTTACTTCTGTATCTACAGCAATGAATCAGTCAGATAAATTACGTGGCAGAGTGGCCCAGAAAACTCTATGAAGTAGTGGTAAATGTGAATTAATCTAATATTTTGAAAGGAAATTTCGATTCCCTGCGCAGCTCAAATATCACACAACCTTCCAGCGAAGCAGAAAAAGGCGCGGAAGTTGAAAAGCACTTAGAGTAATCCCACACATTGTACTTGAACCACCCCCGCCACCGCTGGGGGTTAATGTAGCCCCTACGCCGTACCATCTGAAACCGAGGGTAGCGGCGAGCAAGGCATGTTCCGCGAGCTGATGTTGCCAATTAAATTAAAGATAACCCATGATTTAAATATTTAATCATCCCTCAATGTTTATTTAAATTGAGAACATATGAACATTATTATTTTTGCACCTTCAAATAATTAATAATTATTAAACTACCATAGTTAAGGGAGCGGATTATTGAAGAAGTTAACGCCATACCCCGCGATATGTTTGAAGAAACAATACACAACTTTAAAAATCATCTCCAACAATATATTGCTACTAACATTGTTTTCTACATGATTTTCTAAATTCTTTTTTTTTTCTATTATCTAATCTTTTTTAATCTATATTTTTTTTTTTTTAATATTTTTTTTTTTTTTATATATTTTTTTTTTATTACTTTTTTTTTTAATATTATTTTTTTTTTGTTTTTTTTTTTTTATTTTTTTTTTTTTTATTATTATTTTTTTATTTATTATTATTTTTTTTTTTACTTTTATTTTTTATTTTTTTTTTTTATTTTATTTTTTTTTTTTATTTTTTTTTTTTTATATATTATTTATTATATATATATTTATTAATTTAATTAATTAATTTAATAAATAAATAATCTAAATGATTATAAATGGTATATACTGCTAACTTCAAAAATAAAAACATTTTTTCTCTAAACATCCCCATTACTTTTCTGTTACTCCTCAAAAATGCTTAACCTTTCTTATCAAACTGTAAACTGAAGTATTGAAAAAAACAATATTAAAAATATATTTTGAATAATAATTCAAAAATACACCAAGAAGAAAATAGCGGAGTCAACAAGTTGAGTTGCAAGGATTGTGACGTATTTTATATTAGACAGAGTGTAAGAAGAATGAGAAAAAGATCGGAATAACACAAGAAAGCTATAATAAACTTCAGTCCAAACTCCGAAATAGCTGAGCACGCCAGAATGGAGGGCCATCCATACGATAATAGTAATTTACAAGTTATATAATGGATAAAAATAAATATTCAAATACTCCCCATTACATCCTCTCTCTTATCCATTTTAACCCCACTTCCGTTAACTCCAACCACACCATATATTACTGTCTGAAAGTTTTAGTTGAATTAAAATATTGATAATGGGAAGATGTTTCCGAAAACGTTATACCGTTTAACACAATAAAAAATATAGTGTAATAAAGGTGGTTTTAACTCAATTTACAAAATAATGTAAACTGAGTTAACATTTCCCTTAATTATGAAAATACACTAAATGTAATGTTTATATTTTAGATATTCCTCCGTAATTTATCTATTGGATAGAATAATTACCATACACAAAAACAAACAATTTTTTTTTAAAGAACTTGACGAGAATTTATCAATACGTGCGGAGAGGTGGATACCGATCGTCATTTTAGTAGCGGAGCGTGCGCTGGCCGAGTTAAACTTATTTTATAAGTCTTTATGCTTGTGTTAGTGATAACCAATGTTTTTATGCCGTTAGGCCGCCCTCGTGGCTTTCCAAGATCCCCGGTTTTACACGACTCTTGAACACAAGCCACCGGTTATCTTAACATCATCAGTCCAACGCATTCGTTGTCCTATAGGCTTTTATATTATTTGGAAAATATATTTATTTGATGTATAAATTATTGAACCAAAATAATGGACTGTGCCTCCCCCCTCTCCCTCTACTCAACCCTTCCAGGCCCCACCGCCGTCCATTCGATTGGCGACCTTGAGCCAGTACGGTGCAGTTTGCACTATTATACAATCTCGAGACTTCGCATCTACACTGTGTCGGAAAATAGTGAGTTAAAATATGCAGTCCACATCTTTGGAGATGTAAGCGAAATTCGGATTGTGGTGAGTGCCAAATTCCTTCCGTATCCTGAATTATTCCGGTATCAATATTTGTACGTAACACATATAATTGCATAATGTAGCCGAAAAATTTTAAGAATTTTTTGGATTTGTTGCTGGTTTGAAGCATTCCTACACCGTGCTATTCTCCGTTTTTCTCCAGTAATACATTTTGTAGGTGTGTATTTTACGTTTGTAGCTATTGCGGACTGTCACCGTCACGAGTCACAAGTCACCGCTACATACATGAAGATTGGAAAGACAAGAGTGTGAACCAACATCATTTAATTGCTTGCTTGATGTCACTGCCTTTCCAAATTCTCTAAAGTTGGCCATAACAACTTTAGATAGTTATTTTCGTCCTAAAATTTCCTGCCTACTGTTATCACTGTTCATTATTAAATCACTTCAATCAATTTTCTCATAAACCTCCTCACATCATCCTGTTTGAAAAGTTTATCGTGATGCTCTACAATGATTATAAATTAAGTATTACAATACAGTTTAAAACATATTTATTATTGAGATTACATAATAAATACAACTGTATGTAAATATATTACTCATTTACGTTATTACGTAATACGCTAGCGCATTACGCCACCGGCTAGGCTCAGTCTGTGGGTGTCTCCAGTACAATTTGTCAGTTTGGCTGTCTCGGATGGATAAGAATGGTCTTAAACAAATTAAACACTTGACTTACGTACGAAATATATAATACAATTTATTCACGATCAAAATAAATATCTTACAACATATTTGCACAATTTGAGTAGTTTTATCTTCTTCACTTGTCATCGTTCTTTCCTCCAGGCAATGCTATTAGTTTGTTATGAACTTTATACTGATTTTTTATTAGAAGTTTGAGAGGTTTCTTAAATGTTGAATTAATTATGTATCTCCTACCTCCAACCATGGGATGGGTCCATGGTGCCGATGGATCGGGGACATCAAACCTCTCGTATTCACCGCATCAAATAAATCTTTCTATATTTTCGGCGGAGCACCGTCCGACGCGCTCCACCCACCCCGTCGACTCGATTCCAAGTCCCCCTTCTCTTTTCACTTTCTCTCTCATTCCACCCGCCTCCACTCGGATCGGTAATGTAGAGCTCGGCGCCGCGTTATTTTTAAATGTCACAACGTATATTCAATTAAATACATTGCAAATTTTTTCCGATATCTATAAATGTTCATATATTTTTTAAGCAGAAATCAGAATATTGACTATCTAAACTCGATAAACTGAAATTCTAATGGAGCAAAATCTCAAAAACTATAATATTGGTAAAATGAAATAATAACACTTAATTATTAATTAACTAAGGTTAATTTGAAAATATTGTTGTACTAAATAAGTTATGTAACATCATCACATAATCAAATAATATATTGTAATTTACCTCTTTATTAAATTTTGAGTTGTTGGAATATTGGATTTTTTTTATCTTGTCGAATTTTTGTTTATTGCAATATTGACCCAAACGTCCCAAAACTATATTTTATGTAAAAAAATGTACATATATATATATATATATTTTTAGATTCTTTAACTTTATTTTTAGATTATTTAACTTTATTTATAACAACCACTTGATGAGTAATTTTAAAACACCAACCGGTTTCGAAAAATATCCTTTCCCTTTTCAAGATGATAAATTAACTAAACAAAACTGTTAATAAAGAAATACTTAAATTGTTACGAAGATGAAAGATGTGGAAATCGACTTGATGATACAATATTATTAGAAAAATTTTAAAAATATAACTTTTGGTTAAATTTAGTTGGTTATTTATAATATTTTGGTCTTTATTTATTTCTAATAAATTATTGGAAAATTCTAAAAAACCTTTGCTAATTTGCAAATATTTGGAATTTTTTTTTTTTTTATATTAAATAGATAATTAACTTGGTGGACCCCCGGGACGAGACTCAAACCCCAATCACTCAGCAGCCACTAAGCCAGTGTTTTAACCCTTGTCCGAACAATCATTTTGACATATCAACGTGTTATATTAACATATCCGTATACAACTTTCAGCAATTTTAGTCCCTGCGGTTTTAGAGATTGGCGTTGCCCGTAGGGGGTGGAAATGAAAATTAAAGGTTCCGTAAACCCCAAGCAGCACAATGTTATCTTTTTCTATTCTTACCCATTATCCTGTGGCCAATTTTTCAATTTTCGACAGACTCTTTGTGAAAAGGGTACATTTATCAGAAGCCTTCATTCCCTTGTCGCTGGGTGAACATATTTGACCACATACTGTACGCGATCATTTTTATTTTATGTTTTTTATTTATATAAAAATTTATTAAATATTTATGTACAATTTTAATAATTAAATCGTATTTATAACCAAGTCATAAATCCAATGACTTGAAATAAAACTCTCGTGTCTTTAATTTTGACTTCGTTATGACCACCATAGCTTGGAGGAAACAACAAAATACAAAGAGACCCCTTTTTTATAATAAAAGTTTTGTAATAAAATAATGGATGTGTTTAATAAAAAAAATGTTTAGTTTTCATTTAAGTACAGTCTCTGGGAATTTATTAATTTAAATAATTAATTTAAAAATAATGTTTGATAAATATTATGTACTTGTCTTCCAAGTACGTCTTCGGTGTTATTACAGTAAGATACAATTTAGTTACAAAGTATATCACTAGTACATGTAAAATGATAAGGCCAATGGACACGCTGAGAGAGACGCGCGTTTAGCGCTCGTCGCCCTTTATAACCCCGCACACACGCCCCGACGGTGCGGCATTCACACACACAACCATACAATTCAATGGACATCGTTATTTATTTCGATGGAACTCTTCTAAATGGGCAGAAAAATTTCTGAGAACTGTGATCGCTGCAATTTCTTCTCGGATATTTCCTTTTAATTGGTCCAGAGAGGGAGGATTGTAACTGTATACCTTTGATTTAAGGTAGCCTCATAGGAAAATGTGCATTGATGTCAAGTCCGGGCTATATTTAACCCATGTTTATGTCTCCATAGGGACTGAATTCCCTAGGAAGTGGCTAGCGATTTGCGTATCCCTCGCCCCTCTCCGCTCGTTGCAGCGAACAATACTTTTGGGATACACTGTATTTTACATGTATAATGACCATACTATACCGAGCAAAGAGTTTTGTAAAAATTGAATTATTTTGATTTATAGTTAGGTACTCGTACTCCCACGTACATCCAACAATCGTAAAAATTATCTTCAACTTAGGTTTTTATGACGATGGAAGTTTATATTCACTTTACCTACCATAAAATAATGTATATTTTATGGTTATAAAAATATATAATAACTTACACATCTATTTTCTCTTTAAAAATGTTGTTAACCACTGGTTCATGTTTAAATGTGTATCATCCGTTATTAAAAATGCATTAGTTTTAAGAGGGGCTAATTTTAGTATGAAATTAAGATCTTTTTCTAACTAAAGTACAAATGTGATACTATTTACACAGCGCAGCGATACAACACGTGACACACAACGTGTGCTCTAATGATAATATTATTCAGAGACATGTAGATTTTTTTAATCTAATATTAAAACAACTAACATTTTACCCGTACTATGACGGTCAAACAAATGTTGGATATGGCAACAGAAAAAGAAAAATAAGTTTAAGTGACATCTTACCTTATACTATTGTTTTTATAAACAGAAAAAGGGCTTGTATTCACGAAAAGCGAAAAAAACAGATATGTCAGAAAAAAAAGAATTGAAACATAAGAGAGCGGAATTATCTACCAGTAGAGTTTTTTAAATACAAAAAAGTTTAATCTCAAACAAAAAAGTATAAAAGAGGTGTGTCGGGAAATATGACACACAGGCAAACATATTACTGGACTATTATTATTATTATTTATTAAAACAATACAGTATAATTTGATTATTTGTAAATAAGCTTAATTATTAATAAGACAAATTATATATATTTCATAGAGACAAAGCTATTATATTACATGGGAAGTATGAAAGTATTGGTATTACAGAGGTTACGACCTATCTTCGGTTGGCTTAAGTCATCACTTTATATAATGTAACGTTCACCATTCCACCCAATCACCCTTCATATCTATGAAATTTTTGTAAGTATATATGCTGTCATGTAGAAACACTTCGAGTAATAACTACAACTTCGCTGTCGCCATCTATGGACTGAAATTTTGATATTTATTTCTTTGAAACATCATAGATGTCACTAATGAGAATCTAATTATACCCATACTTCCCGTATAATATAATAGCTTCGTCTCTATGAGATATCTATAATTTGTCTTAAAAACAATGACTTTTGATGTAAAAATCCAGTAATTGTGTGTTCTTGAACTAACTCAAATATTGTTAATACATTAAGTATTAGTGACTGTTCGTATTTAAAAAAATGATAATATCAGTATTCGTGATTTATACTATCGTATAGAACCTCAAATAGTATAAAAATATCATTATCATTCATTCATTTTAGTTATTGAGGATAGCGATTTCCATAAACTCCTGCCTTCTTAGCATCTTGCAGAATTTAGGGCTGTTAGAAATGTGGCTGTTGTCTTTTCCACTTGGTTGGTCCAACGGGTGGGGGATCTTCCTTTTCATTTTCATTCTTCAACGTAGCCTACCACGATAAGGTTCTTCAAGCTATTTTCCCTTCGTGTAAATGATTATAAGTCTGTTCTTGATTTTCAAACAAGCTAAATTACTTCAGTGATCGTTCGTATTAAAAATATATAATTGCGGAATCTCTTTTAGTAGAACAAATTTAAAAGGTTCAAAAGGTGATTGGAAAATTCTGAGTAGTTATTATTAGGAGAACACATTCTTATTGTGAAGTTGTAATTATTCAGAACATAGGTCTGTGATATTTTAAATATGAATTAAATATATTAATTAGAAAAATATACATTGTAACAAGTGAAATTACGCGCGCAGACCTAATGCGACATCTACCGACGCGAGCAGTTGCGGCCGGTAGGAGCGGGGTCGCATGAAGGAGAGGGGGACTTCGTTACGAGCGCCGAGAGAGAGAGGTCATGTCGATGGCGTACGCGCTGCGGCGCTCTGCCGAGTTCGGAGGTTGTTGTAAGATCGAGCGATGGCGGGATTGAACTCGGAATATTCTTCACTACGGAAGAACAAGAGATTTTTGGGCCTTGTTCTGTCCCTGGAGATACAGGAGGAAGGACTCTTCGCCTAGGGATTCATTCAAGGCAGGTACAAGAAGAATTTGGGCCTTGTTCTGCCGTGAATAGCAACAGAAGGACGATTTAAAGGCTGCGAGCGAACACGGAAGCGGAACGAGCACCGTCCACGCTAGGACGATTGGATGGGTTCCCCAGTAAACCTCCCGACGACGAGACAAAGCTGTGGTCCGGCCAGGAAATGTTAGGACTCGCCCTCGGCGTGTACAGAAAGACAAATCTAACCTAAAGTGTAAATAAAGTGCAAATATGTGTAAATAGTGTGTTATTATTGTCTGAGACCTCCCCCACACACCTGAGTACAAGCATTTTGACACCAACCCTAAGGTACCCACAGACTGAGCTTAGCTGGTGGCGTTGTGCACCGGATTCCATCTAGGGATGAGGGCGCGGCGTAACAATATATAAAATCAATTTTGTCTAAAAATATTGTTGCGCCACAGTGATTCGATAAAAATTTTAATGTATTAATATCAAAAAAGTAACATATAGGTTCAAAAATTGGTCGCTAAAAATATTCTCGCTATAGCATAGTTGGATAGTGCACCTTCTCCGATTAGGAAAGAGCTCCAGGTTCGAATCCCGGTGGCGCAACAACAATGTTTTTTGATAAAATGATCTAGTGGTGAGGGGTTTTCGCCTCGTTCCAGGAAACCAGCAAGCTAGTCCAATTTTCATAGCACAAGCGTTTAGCTTAGTTTGAAAATAGTAAGAATATTTATGTGACATGTATTCCTATTTTTAAAAAAAATGGTAAAAATGAAAGAGAGCGCATTAAATCTTCCAAAAGTTGCGCCACGTCACCCTAACAATAGGTAGTATTTCTATTGAAATCTAAAACTCTAAAAATAAATCACTAAAAATAATTTCTCCGTCATTTTCAACCCTTTGTCTTAAGAAGGTTGGGTTACCCATCCCCTCAACAAGGCAACTCCAGCAGCATTATACACGGAACCGTTTTAGCTAGAATTGTTAATAACACGATCACTCCGAGCGCTGTAACTAATGTTATGTAAGGACGTGACGTTTGGACTGCTCACGATAATGCTCTGCCTCGCTAAAGCTGAACCAGTTATAAGCCAGCAGGTGTCTCTATTCTCAAATGTTTCGGTTAGTGCAGGCAGTTTTAGGCTAAGCCCCTCTTCACGCAAGTTACCCATCTACTTCCCTTAGATTCGGTAGGAGCGACCCCTTGGGCCGTTTCCTCCTGGAACCGTTTAGAAAATCCGTCGAAGTAATCTTGAAAATACTGAGAATTTTCCAACTTAACTCGAGGTTGCATTCAAATTCAATGAAATGAGAAGGAATTCAAACAACATAGTCATAACATCACAAGACAATACTAATATAATATGATAATCATTTTTAGTGGATCGTGAGCTAATATTTCAACTGCCTCACTGTTCTTTTACTTTACTTTTCCATCTTGATTAGTGAGGGCGAGCCAGTACCTGTCTTTCTACTCTTTATTGTGCAGTGACTCTCTTAGTCGTCATACCTTTATAATGAAATGGATGGCTCCATCTAGCGACGGCAGTATGAGTCACATCGGTAGGAACATCGGCGGGACATACAGACGCCAGGAGCTAGCTGCAATACTGGCTAACCGATGCCGAAAAGTCTATTTTTTGTCTAGCCCAAACACATCGACATCGTTAGCTACAGATTTATATAATTCTTTGCTTTCTGCGTAATCTAATGTAACCCTTTGATCAATAAATTCAGTGTTAGTACTATTTACTCCCAGTTCATGTGTCATCACTGTTCACCATACTACCATGGTACCATAGTAAGATAACGATAATTTTTCGAACTTATATGTTACGTTTTCAAATTGATATATCTGTCATTCCATTATTTGAAAGATTTTTGAGGTTCTGTACATATAAAGTAGACCGCTATGAATAAATGTCGCCCTGTATCTGCATCAGATTCTTCCAAATTTTCTTACATTTATAGCACACACTGTTTTGTACATTGTACACATCGGCTGCGAATAATTTAACTATCACATGTCCGCGCATAAATTCCTGCCCTCGACCTGCTTAACCTAATGCTTGTCCTCGGTGTGAATTTAAAGCCGACGCCACCCGATGTCACAGGATCAATATTGGTTTGTTTTTATCTCGACAGCACGATATTATTCGCGATGTGGACAATTACCTCCAGTGTAGGGGAACACTGTTTTGTGTGATATTGTTTGTGTGTGCCTTGAGTGAACAGTAATATTACCGTCTATGATTTCGGAGGCGTCATACTTGAGGTGAGGCGAGCATTCCTTCGAAATCCTAGTTCCCCGAGATCGCCGGTCCATCGATAAATCCCTTTCCCCCATCAAACTCTTCCTATACCCGTCTCCCAGTATTCCTTCCCACCTTGTGGTAATTCCAACTTACAACCGGAATTAGCGTAATCATGTCCACAGGAAGTGCGACCTGGAGATCGCACACACTATGCACTGACTGTTTTATATCGAAATATTATGTGAATTTTCACATTGTTAACAGAAAGACAAAGAATTATGATAAATGATTATTTTACCTGAGGATAGTCACCATCTTTGGTTTGGTAGTCAAAGACGTAGAAGAACGTGCGCGGCCCCACATCATTGGCTCCCTTGGTGACGCTTAAAAAGTCTCCAGTCTGCACCAGCGGCGCCACAAACTGGGCGTCGCTCAACGCCGCCACAGCTGCGTCGCGGGTGTTGATAGGGTGCTGAAATGATGAAGGGGGATAATGAGTATTCAACATATCTTAACATTGGAACAACAAGGTACCTTTCAGTGATGGTTACATCATTATTTAAACTGTTATTTAAATTTTTGTTAAACCGTTATTTAAACTGTTAAAACAGTAATTTAAATCGTTTTTTAAATGCTTTTTAAAATTGTTATTTGAACAGTTATTTAAATACTTATTTAAACAGTTATTTAAATGCTTATTTAAACAGTTATTTAAAAGCTTATTTAAACAGTTATTTTAATGCTTATTTAAACAGTTATTTTAATGCTTATTTAAACAGTTATTTTAATGCTTATTTAAACAGTTATTTAAATGCTTATTAAACAGTTGTTTAAAAGCTTATTTAAACAGTTATTTAAACCGTTTTTTTTAATAGTTGTTTAAACAGTTTTTTAATTAGTTATTTAAACCGTTATTGGAACACTTATTCATACAGTTATTAAAATAATTATTTAAATGGGTTTTTTAACAGTTATTTAAATTGTTAATCAAACCATAGTTTAATTCGTTATTGTTACTGTTTGTGTTCGATCGTAACTGATGATTGGTAATTGATTATTCGTAACTCTTCGATCAAAAACTGGTACACTGGAAAGTAAATCTCCAGCAGTTAAATCTTAGTAACACATAACGGTTGACCATCACGAGAACGTATCATTTGAAAATTCTGTTAAATTTTTATTTTCGTATAAAAAAATTCTCACATCAATTTTCTATTTTAAAGTGTGTTAAATCTTGTAGAATTTCTTAGTTATTTAGAAGACAACAAGAAAACAAAGTTTTTCTTTTAATACATAGCACTTGTAATAGTTTTTTGAACAACTACAACAAATTTGAATACAAATAAAATGAATTATACAATAAACGTGCCTGAAATCAAGAAACACTAAATTATTTTAAAAATTCACATCATGGGCGATAAACCAAACTTCGCCGAAAAAATCAAAAATGATTATTTTATTTTTGATGTTAGATGACCGCAGAGGTACAAAATGTTACCTTAAGAATGCTACCATACTTGTATGCTGTCATATAATGTATTTATTGTAGCTATTTCGTTTTTAATCCGTTTGTTGTACTTCTGCTATATTTAAAATTAAGCTGACGCTTTATAAAAAAAAAAAACATATATATTAAATCGCAATGTCAATTCTATTTATATCTTAGATATGTAATATTTTATACTGAAGTTACGTATTCCAAAATAATAAACAAAAAAAATCCATTTACATTATCGAAAATTGGAAAATTGGAATTGCAATAGTAATATTTCCGATGCGAATAATGTATGGCATATAATTATTACTTTAGCAATATTTTAATATGTCCAAGAACACACATTTTACAGATAAGGAATATTACTTTAAAATGAATTCAATGAAATCAGATTCTCATAGTAATGACATATATGCCGTTTAAAAAAAAAGGAAAAATAAATTATCAAATATTATCCATAGATGGCGACGGTGTAGGGGTACTCGAAGCGAGTCCATGTACTAACATATATACAACTTTAAAAAAAATTGATAAATGTGGAGATTGAGGGGTGAGAAATTATATATATATATAATTAACCCACACTTCCATATATTTTCTATTAAATATAATTAAAAATAGCTTTGCCTCTATGAGATATCTGATATTTGTTTAATTATTATTTAATACGTACGCGATTTCAAGCTATTTTTGCTTAATTTATGAAAGTCTTCTGTTCATAATTAAAGTTTTAAATAAATAAATAAATTGGTTTTGAAAAAGGAGTCTATGGTGTGTAATTAATATGAAAGAGGATTTAGATCAGATACTTTTCAAAATATATTATGCCCAAAACTCTGTCATTTATATAGTACTTTAGAGTCAGAGCTGATTTATGGAATTTTAAGCGGAATCGGAGTAAAATTGTAAGATAAAGTCAGAGTTAACAGATTTTTAAATAACCAATCATTTTACCTATAATTTTGTTCTGCCTTTAAAAGTTCCTATTCTTACTACCCTATTTTTCACTTTCGCATTCACCCCATAATTGTCTTATTACACATATTTGTATATACACACGTGTTTATCACATACTCATTATATGTGAACGTACATTTATGACTTTGTTTTATTTCAATAATTTAATTTTAATTTTTGAAATAATGTTCTAAATGTTATCCTGTTAAAATTCCTCAAATAAATAAACACCATCTTTGTATAATAAAATACAGTCATCTTTAGTACAGATAAGCTTATACAACCTGCAACGCTGCCTCTAGAGGGTGTGAAATAAGATAACGGATGTCTCAGCATTACCGAATAATCCTTCCGTCTCCTATTTTCCGTTGATAATTATTTTTAACCTTATCCGTGATAAACACGAGACACGCCGACGTTAAAACTAGGATTAAATAAATTATAAAGTTAAGTTGATTCATTTTTAAATAGAATTTTGCTCTCGCTTTCACAATTCTGTCTTTTCTTTCTTGAGTTTTTCCACTGAATGCATTTTCCTCAAAAGCGCAACCGACAATTGTGCCTGGCTTTTCAGATGAAGAATTTCGTCTCAGCGAGATTTCTATTAAACAATACCACTGCAGTAAATAGGCGCCTGTGGAAATGCAATTCCACCCCAGTTCTAAAACTACTAAATCTCTTGAACAATTTTAACCCTTACAACAGACTTTGTTGCGCATATAAATAGTACAATGCTAGGGGAGGAGGGGAGAATGAGAGGCAGTGGGTATTGCGAGCCACCTTAGTACCAAAGACATTGTTTGCTGATGGGACTCTGATCTCAATATTTGCAACAAAAAATCTTAGTTTGATGCATCAATCGCTTGATATAATTTTTTCAAGAATTGGATTCTTAATATCTCCAAGTGCTAATCGATTAGTTTTTCAAAAAAAAAAATATCCTGGGAAATTTTCGTACTCTATCAGTGATGTTAGGGAGATCAATGATCTGGGTGTACTATTTAATAGTAAATTATCATTCATTATTAAGGAAAACACATTCTTATTGTGAAGTTGTAATTATTCAGAACATAGCTCTGTGATATTTTAAATATGAATTAAATATATTAATTATAAATATATACATATAAAATCCCGGTGACGCTAAAACAATATTTTTCGACAAAATTGATTTTATATGTATATATTTATAATTAATACATTAATTTAGTATTTAAAATATCACAGACCTATGTTCTGAATAATTACAACTTCACAATAAGAATGTGTTTTCCTTAATAATATATGTTGTATCAATGTGTCCAAAAAATTTAATAAAAAATGAATTGATAATTCTGGCGTCTGCAAGTCGGTTTACTCAAAGGTATTTGAGATTCTGTAAAAATAATGTAGATGGCTTTCAAATAATGGAACGACAGGTGTATTCATTTGAAAAATGTAACATATAGGTTCGAAAATTTGTCAAGAAAAATACTGGCGTTATAGCACAAAGGTAGTGTACTTCCCCGGATTGGAAATGAAGATCCAGGTTCGTATCCCGGTGACGCTAAAACAATATTTTTCGACAAAATTGATTTATATGTATATATTTATAATTAATACATTAATTTAGTATTTAAATTATCATTCATTCCCCACATGGAATCAATAACTAATGAAGGTCTCAAAATGTTGGAATATGTTTAGCGGACTGCAAAAAACTTTTCAGACCTGCACACTTGTAAAGTTCTCTACACTTCTCTAGTCAGACTCAGGTAAAATATAATTCAGTTACATGGTCGCCAAACATCATTGTTCACTCGACAGTGGTTGAAAGAATACAGAGAAAGTTTCTAAGATTCATCAATTTTAAATTAAATTTATAATAGGATAACAATTATGATTATCTCCTTGGCCGTCTGAAATTTTTCAACATATAAGCGACACGTACGATAACCGACCTTATATTTCTATACAGGATCATCAATGGTACGATAGACTGCCCCCAGATTATTGGTCTGCTTGACTTTCACACACCATTGAGGTCATAGAGACACAATTCATTGTTTTATTACAGTGGTAATGTTAAAACTCGTGCATTTGTTAACTCCGCAGTATCCAGAATGCATTCTTTGAGGAATGAATATGCGGAGGTAGTCGACATTTTTTTTATAAATTTAACTCTTTATAGGACTACATTATTAAATTTTTTGGTGTCTCAACTCAATGGTGACGGATGAATTGCATTTCTTCACATTTTATTTTTATTTTTAATTGTGATTATAAAAAAACATGCTGATATATTCTGATGAAATTTTCTGTTATTTTACAAATTATGTTAATACTTGAATAGGGCTTGTTTAATATGTATAATAATAATATTAATAAATTAATTAATAAATATTCAAGTAATCTAATAGGCAATTTATTTGAGTACGCTGATCATGAACACTGGTGACAGTTTGCTGGAAATTCTAAACCGCAGACGACTAGCTAAAGTTACTACGAACCAACTTACGAGAATATGAAAAGACAGTGACGTCAAACAAATAACTAAAATTGTGTCTGTTCACACTTTTGTCTTTCAATCTTCTTGGAGACTTGTACAGCCAGATGCAATACATATTATGACGGTATATTTGGTACCTAACGGGCACAATATGTGTTGGGAGTTGACATTTAACAAACGGTAACACTGCACCGCGTAAGAAAAAAATTCTCGCTAGCGTTCTTTCTTTTGACAGTTTTGACAAGTACGAGAAAGTTGTCCCGATGCTAAAATCACTAAGATGTGATTTCGTATTGAACAAGGAAGAGTGAGAATAATCAAATATATTAGGCATCTATGTATCCCGCACCACATTGTAAGATTTGTTTGCTATTTTGTTTGTGTGATTGCAGGATGGACACATCCTTTCTTTATATGATAGCAGAAAGGTCATGTAGATAACAATACTTTTGATTAATGAAGGATTTCTCATGAACAAAGCAGGATGGGGTAACGATTTGGTCTCCTCCGCTTCGTAATTCCACAACTGAATTTATTTTATAACAGAAGAAGAAGCAAGGAAATCCATGTGAGTTCAAATGGAAGAAGGGGACCCAGTCTTCCTGAAGTTTTAATAAGTAAGGAGACACAAGTATTTACGGATGCCTCGGAACATCAAATCTGGATGAAGACTGTGGATCACTGCCGAATGAACGAAACTACCTCACGTTTAATTGGTTGTAAAACGAATTTAGGTATGAATTATTAATATTTGAAGTATCGTAGTCTTGTTTTTTTCTTACCTTTTAAATTTCAATTAATAACTTGCTAATCGTGTTGATTATTTGGTATGACTTTTCGCTATATTAGACCTGACAAACTCATCAGGTGATTCAAAATTGTTGTAATATAATTTCCTACGTGAAGATTTTCATATTCAATGAATCGACGTGTTTTATCTCACTATTAATTTTAAATAATAATTTGTTGATTTAGATGTTCACGCGAAAGTTAAATTTTCAGTTTTTTATTAAGGCGAGATTTTACAATCAATCTTTCTATATAATCACATTCAAGTGATAGGTTTCTTAATACATTTTACTTTACTATTCATATGTTTTCGTATCTGATTAAATTATAAAATTTTGTTATTATAAATACTTTAAACTAAACTTATTATTTTTCCTGAGAATGGTAGCTAATGTGAGTGGCAGGCGACATGGTGAATTCTGTGTATCAGAATCACGCACTTAATGCTATACCCTGAGCAAGACGGTGGACGTGTAAAAAAACGACATCACAGTATATATTCTTCAAAGTTAGGATAATTAAATTTTTAGGCTGTCACTTTGTGGTCGATGAATTGTTAAAATCTTTTTCTTTTTTTTATATATATATATAAAACACTTTTTTATTGAAAAATTGATTAAATAATTTAATTTATATTAAATATTTTATTACTTCAATAAACGCTAATTTATTTTATGCCAAAATTTTGGAAACAAACCATTCTTTTGACATTAACAAGGGTGTAGTAATTTTACTCACACATACCTGAAATGTCTACGGTTAGATAAATTAGAAATTTTAGAAATTAATAGCAAATTAAACATTGTTAACAGCTAAATTCTTTTTACAAATAGCCACCTTTTAAAGTTATTTTCACAGTTATTCCTAATTAGTTTCCCACCTTTCTCCCCCTTCACCCTTTTCTCTCTTATCCGCTAAAACCACTTATATTTACAGTTTTATTTATTAGGAAAACACATTATTATTGTGAAGTTGTAATTATTCAGAACATAGCTCTGTGATATTTTAAATATAAATTAAATATATTAATTAGAAAGATATACATATAAAATCAATTTTATCGAAAAAAATTGTTGTTGCGCGCCACTGGGATTCGAACCTGGATCTCTTTCCAAACCGGGGAAAGTGCATTATCCAACTATGCTACAGCGACGATATTTTTAGCGACAAATTTTCGAACTTATATGTTACCTTTTTGATATTAATATGTTTAATCGTTTTATTTGTGTTTATACTTGTTATTTTACTTTTAGTATACACTGTAACTTGAAGACGGAACTATTGGGCATGAAACTTTGAGTAATCAATGGTATAAAATCAGTGGTATAAAAAAAGTATATTTTCATTATTAAAATAAATAGTTTATTCACTGCTGTAGATAGGGCTTGCTGTGGTCGGATTTGTTGCAAGATTAAGGCATTCGTGCGTCCACGAGTTGCGTAAAATCCTTCTCCAGTAATAGATTTCGAAGGCGTCTATCTGCTTAGTGCTATAGCGGACTGCCCAAATCACCGCTACGTACATGGTGATTATTAAGATTAAAATATGAACCCACATACCATATTCTTATAAATGTTCATGATCAGCGTGCACAAATAATTTGCTACTTGAACTACCTCACATCCAGGGTGAATATTATGTTCCAGGTCGATGTTATTTTTAAATAACTACGAAACAAAACAAAATATCTGATTTTTGTATTTATTAATAAATTACTTTATTTATTACAATTATTAATAAAATAGTATATTAGCCAAGTAGCTGTCTACAGCAGTGGCACAAATTAATTCTCTTTTAACCATATTAACGTAGTGTTATTTCATTAATACTCCATGTTATTAGTACTCCCACAGAAAGTAGTCGGGAGCCGTCAAATCAGGTGAACGAGTATTTGACGTTACTCGGACTGTATATGAGGTAAAACCGTTATGTTAAAATCATTCTACCACTAATAAGTTTTCCAACACGTGACGATAGAGATCACTAATAAATATTAAAAGCAGTGCCATTATTATTTATATGAAAATTTGTAATAACTTTAACATGTTTTTGAAATATTACGTACTCTATAACAAACTGTAATGAACTATTCTCTACAACTAGTAAATTTAAATTAACAAATATTTACCAAATCAAAATGGCAGCTAAACAAAATCGGCCTGGAACATAATATTCACTCTATATTAGGAAAGTTTGTTGTGATGCATTAATACATGCATGATATAATGTTAACAAAATTGTTAACAATTCACATAGTGTTATATTCAAAAATATATTTAAGACATAATGTAAGTTGGCGATTGACAAATAACAGCGTGGTAAATGTGAGCTGAATGTATATATTGGATAAATGATTAGCATTTTTACGACTTATAAATATTAATCAATGTTTGTATCTTGTTAGGTTTGAGATAAATAAATTTGTAAATAAAATGTTGAGTTTATCCTTAAGAGACTCGCATGTTTCACTCTTCCCTTACATGCACATTATACCTGTAGCGACCGGTGATACAATGTACAACAGTAGAAACATGCAAGGAACGTCGGACAGAAACTATTTATTTGTCCACAAACACCACACGATATAATATGAAATACGTAATTCTACATAAAAGACAATTATTTTATTAAATACTAATTAAATGTATTAATTAAAAAGATATAAATATAAAATAAATTTTATCGAAAAATATTATTGTTGCGCTACCGGGAAAAGAGATCCAGTTTCGAATTCCGGTAACGTAACAACAATATTTTTCGATAAAATTGATTTTATATGTATATCTTTAAAATTATTTATTTATTATGCTTTATTGACATAATTTTTTTATTTATTTAATTTAGCGAAAATACAATGGCAAAATAAATTCAATTTTTAAATATATGGTTACATACATACATATGGTTATATACATACATGGTTTTTCTTTCGCTTACCTCTCCAAAAAAGAGACCAGCTCTTGTGCTTGGAGAAGGAGTTACACTACAATAATTTTAAATAATACCTTACATATTCTATTCATTGTCCATTTGTGTGCTTCTGAAGTATTCTGTAATATTGTTTATTGTCCAATTATGTGTTTTTGATGTGTTCATTTAGTTTCTTTTTAAACTCTTTTATATCCTTGATTTCTTTGATTTGTGTAGGGAGGCTATTGAAATTTTTTATCCCTAAATATATAGAATTTTTCTGATAGTGTTTGGTGTAACATTTAGGGATTTTAAAGTTTTAAACCATAATGATGTGCTTGTTTCAAATTTTCTAGTGTTATTTTCTTTAATTAATTGATTAATTCAGGTTTTTTTGTAAATGTTTTCAGTTTTGGGAATTTTGCAAAAAGTGTTTGTGTTAAAAAAGTTGATCTTTTTTTTAATATCACTTGAATAATTGTTCTCTGTATTATTTTTACTGAGTTCATTATATTATTGTATGCTCCTCCCCACCCTTATTTTTGTTGTTTTTGTTGTAACAGATGTGAATATATTATAGTATAACATTATAAATACTTATTAAGGAAAACACATTCTTATTGTGAAGTTGTAATTATTCAGAAAATAGGTCTGTGTTATTTTAAATACTAAATTAATGTATTAATTATAAATATACACATATAAAATCAATATTGTCGAAAAATATTGTTTTTGCGTCACCGGGATTCGAACCTGGATCTCAAATTTTCGAACCTATATGTTACATTTTTCAAATTAATACACCTGTCGTTCCATTATTTGAAAGCCACAGACCTATGTTCTGAATAATTACAACTTCACAATAAGAATGTGTTTTCCTTAATAATTTATGTTGTAACAATGTGTCCAAAATTTAATAAAAATGAATTGATAATTCTGGCGTGTGCAGTCGGTTTACTCAAAGGTATTTGAGATTCTGTAAAAATAAAATAGATGGCTTTCAAATAATGGAACGACAGGTGTATTAATTTGAAAAATGTAACATATAGGTTCGAAAATTTGTCAAGAAAAATACTGGCGTTATAGCACAATGGTAGTGCACTTCCCCGGATTGGAAATAGAGATCCAGGTTCGAATCCCGGTGGCGCAAAAACAATATTTTTCGACAAAATTGATTTTATATGTATATATTTATAATTAATACATTAATTTAGTATTTATAAATACTTATTCACAATTATATTCAAATTAAGTATATAGTCGTAGTTCATTATGTGGGATGGAGTAGACTCCACCTCTGATATATACAGCATTGACCTGGCTACCTTGTTAGACTGCGGTCTGTATTGCAAGAAAATTTACCTGACCAAAAACACGAACTAAAATTAATTAAATATTTTGGAGATGTTTTTGAATTATTTTGTAATGAATCCAGTGTTTAGAAGTATTTGTACCTTTAATTCTTGGAAACAGTTGGGAATTTTTAGAAAAATGTTTTAATGTAAACGTATTTTGTCAGAATTATGTACAAATTAAGGGAAATACTGACGTAATTATGTATCACAGCCTAGCAATACCGTAACGTCAGCGTTCATGAGCATTGTTGACCTACATTTTGATAATACCGTGTCGAAGTCTTGCTAACACATGCAAATCGAATCACTCTCAGGCACTGGATACAATTCTTTTTTCAGCTTTTACCATTAGTCTATGTTGATATTTTCTGAAGTGGATAGAAGAATATTTATTAGATAGTGCAGTCTCACGTTGAGAGATTAGATTATGGTATACTAAAGAAATTAGATTTATTATAGATGTTTGTGAAATTTTATAGTTTAATATTTATTTTTGATTGTTTCTCTCAACATAGGGATCAAGGCCATGAAAGAGAATAATTATTACCATTGCACATCTTTTAAGTTTGGTGGCATTTTTGTAACATCTCTGAACATCGTGAGAGTGATTTATCGTGAGAATGATTTATTTGTTGTTTACTTATCGGGGATCGACCTTATGATTTCACTTCTTTAAAATGTAAACCTCTCTATAAAGCCTCTTTTCTTCTTTTTTTTTCTTTTTTAAGTCATACGATTAAAGTATTGCAGAATTTAATTGAACCACGTTGAAACAACACCGGCAGTTCCACTAAATTCAATTGGTTTTCTATCGATTGTTAATAAAAATGACTCACAGCCAGTTTTGTTTCAATAACATTTGGATATTGCCGGTTTTGATGTTATTGAATGAATATATGATATGTCATAGAGACCAAGCTATTTTTATTATATTTAATGGAAAATGTATAGAAATATGGGGTAATTACAGAGCTTACTCTAATTCACTGAATAAGACGACAGTGGCACCCGACTGGAAAAAGGGAACAATCACAAGAAAGATAGATGTTCGATCCTTATGAATTTAATGAGATTAATAAAGAAAATGTTATTTTCTTCGCTAACTGAAGTTAAAGATCACAGATGATATGATAAAAAGTTTAAAATTGATGTTAATGGTTTGATGTGACGTCTCTTGCATATACGAAATAAGGTCCGATCGTCATTTTTAAATTAAAAATTTGTGACGTCACGATTAGTTCTGCCTATAACGCAACCGTGCTTGTTTTAGAAAGAGATGGACATTTCTGTGTTTGTAACAAGAGTAAAACTATAATAAACTAAATGAATTTAGGATCAGCGGATATTGTCACTGAAATACAAAATATATCTCTGCATTAAATTGTATATTTTTCTCAATTTAGCCATTTTGTTAACACTGCCAATATTGTTTCTGCAAGCGTAAGTTGTTTCATTAGGAGAAAAAATTCTTATTGTGAAGTTGTAATTATTCAGAACATAGGTCTGTGATATTTTTAATATTAATTAAATATATTAATTAGAAAGATATACGTATAAAAGAAATTTTATCGAAAAATATTGTTGTTGAACCACCGGGAATTGAACCTAGATCTCTTTCCAAACCAGGGAAGGTCTGCTATCAGATTACTCAAAGGTATTTGAGATTTCTTAAAAATAAGGCAGATGGCTTTTTCAAATAATTGAACGATTAAATGTATTTATATCAAAAAGGTAACATATAGGTTCGAAAATTTGTCGCTGGAGCATAGTTGGATAATGCACCTGGTACACAGATAGCACTAATTGCAAAATAATGTTTTCGTTAATGTTAATCCAATTTTTAAATTTATATTTGTTTCCCAGAATTTTTAGTTATGCACAGCTTTTTTGCTTGCATGCACTGCACGCTACTGATAAATGGAGTGATACAAACATGAATTTTTAACGATGTTTGAAATAAGCTGCTGACAGCATATAAACTGTTTATTGAATTCTCCTAGTGGCTTCAACAGCTCCAGTAACTTGAACAGCTGAACAAGTCTCGGTAAAGTTCAATGCACTGCATTACTGGGACAAAAAAAGCAATATAAAAGGAAATTTGTCAAGAGTATTTAGTTAATCTGTCAACCAAATTTACGTGTTTTTCAATGCAGGAAACAATTTATATTTTTTATTAAAATAAAATATAGATCTCAACCCATCATTTTCCAAGATTCAGATTCAATTATAATTATATAAAATATGACTTTTTGAAAGAGGCGAGTGAGGCGAGATATCTATGTTTTACGCAGGGTCCTAAAAAGTATCAGTGCGAAATTTTGAATATAATAGGGTATATGATCAAGGGTATAGGATAGACAAACATATATCTAGTTATTACAAATTAAAATTATGTTAGTCGTAAATTTCAGAAGCTTTTTATTGTAAATTTTTTTTGTGACTCATAATCTTACAAATGATTTGTTCATACGTATAAAATTTTTTATATGAATATCCTATAATTTATATCAAAATAATATGACCTATTTCCATTAAACAGTTTGAAAATTTTGAAAAATTATGGACATTTAAAAGATAAAAATAAATATTAAAAATTTGTTTTTTGTATCCCGATGAAGATATGAATGCTTTGAAATCGTTCACGTTGAATATTAAATGCCATGTTATTTAAAGTTAATAAGGTTGACATCGGTTTCTAAATGTTTAATATTTTGCAATTTTTTTTAACTTTTCATTTCCGGGTATTTTATATTATAACTGTAATAAAATCATTTGCTTTACCTAGAAACTTAATTATTTTATTATTTATTTATTTATTTGCGCATTATTTTCTATAATAATTTAGATACATTTTGTTTATATTTCCTCACGCACCGTTTTACTATATAAATGTGTAGAAAAATAATTGATATACATTATAAAAAAAACTTTTGATTCCATGGACGTGTCTGTTATTCGTTTAGGTGTCCATTGTATAATTATGTTAAATTGATAGTCCGATGCGGTCTTGTCCACCGAACAATGCACATCACATCTGAGGGCTAAATCGCTTAATCTCGTTCACGTAAGAAAAATCTGGCCAATGGTATTCTCTGAATAACACGATAGTGGCACCCGAGTGCAAAAAAGAACCAATCACAAGAAAGACGGATGGTCCATCCCAATGAATTTTAAAAAATGAATAAAGAAAATGAAGTTTCTCTCTCTAACTGAAGTTAAAGATCACAGATGACATGATAAAAAGTTCAAAATTGAGATAGAAAAACTTTTTTAAAGCAATACTATTATTCCTTGAAGCCAGTAAGCGTATCCGACGGGGTTCACGATAGTAATGTTTGGTGATAGGGTTATGTTGTGAAATCGGCTTTCCGGGGAATTTTATCTCATATATAAGAGGCTATATAAGCGAAGGACATTTTAGATTTGTTCAATTTTACAGCAACTTGTACCTGCGATTGAATCCATTCAAATATTTTGCACCAGACTATAACACACAATAATAATATTATAAAGTTACACACTTGGGAGGGAGGTTTTTATCCTTTATTATTTTATTTATTTTAAATTTTGTTTTTGTTTTTATAACCATTTCATCATTAAATACACCAACCGATTTCAGAAAATCTCATTTTCGTCTTTAGGATGTCAAATTAACTAACCAAAACCATATAAATTTTAATGAAAATTTTTTAATAATATATATCTTTAAATAAATCTAGTACCTTACATAAATTTCCACGATGATGAAAGATAATAATCTAATAATGAACTTTAATCACAAATTTGATTTTGCTAATATTAAAAATAAAATAAAACAATTTATTACACAAGCAGAAAGGAGCAGACTTCGAATCTGTCACAATCATTTTGAATGTGGATCATTATAGATCGACATCATATAAAATAAGTAGGTATTTTTAATAATCAGTGAATATAAGAGATAACAAATGTTAATATACTAATATAATATAACTAATATAATATAATATAATATATAATTAACATTTGTTATCTCTTATATTCACTGATTATTAAAAATACCTACTTATTTCATATATGTATATTAACATTTGTTTCTTCTCTATAAGAGTAAGACTCGTGTGTAGAGAAGGAGTATATTCGAGTTAATTTATGTTTCAGTTAGTCTGTGTACATATTTTTTTTACTTCAGTTACTAATTTATGATAGTCCGTAATTTTTCTAATTGTGATGGGGAGATTGTTAAAAAATTTGATCCCTTGAAAAATACATTGATTTTGAGTTGCGATATATTTTAGTTTTGGGATATCAATTTGATCTCTATATCTTATAGATCGGAATTCGCTTCTAAAATTTTATTAATTTTTTTTTTTGATAATTTGAATTATTGATTTTTTTTCGTATATGTCTACAATTTTTTGGCATTTTGAAATCTGTGAAAAGTTGTAAACTTGGATAGTCTTTATTTTAGAATAATTTTTATTATCATTTTTTGAGTGTTTTCTAATTGTGACAACTTTTACAATAATACTACAACTTCTCTAAAAAGCATGTACTTATACAGAGATGAGGATTACATATTAATTATTATTATTAATTTATTAATTAATATTAATAACAAGCTTATAATAAAATAAAATACAATAAATTAATGGCAACGATATAAAAATATTATAAATTTCGGGGTTTTTTCATTAATCTTCCTGATGTTTTCGGATAAGCTGTTAACTTTTTAATTTTTTTTTTTATGTACGTATAGTGGTGTTGTGCGAACGATGTGTTTATTTTTGAACATGAAAATACAAATTAAAATCTAGTACGATTTTCAGTAATAAAATTATATATTTTTTTTAATATTTGAATAACAATTTTTTTTAAGCAGATCACAAATTGTTGCTATTGTTTTTTCTATAACTTTAAAATAAATTGGGCAATAAAAAAAGCTTAAATAATAATATTGTCCGTCATTATTGACGTGTTATATATATTTGTGAAATATTCATGTTGCATAGTTCTGCTGCGTACAATCTGTGTATAAATGTTACAAGACTTGCTATCTGGTTTCTTACGCCTGGTTGGTACTAGTGTGTAGAAAATATACGCATTGTTTAGGCTTCCAGCAGGCATCCGCAAAATGTGTCATAACCATGTAAATCTTCTCAATCTAAGAGAAACTAATTGAGGTCTCTTCTCTATTACGCAATAAATACTTTAGTCACGTGACGTATTTAATTTTTTACTTCGTTATTTTCTTTTATTTTCTTGTATCCTTTTTATTTTTCTGTTTTTACTTTGTTTTAATTAGTTTTTAGGAATATTAAAGACTATAATGAATATGTGTTAAAATTTAATGACAATCTACTTCAGAACAGGCACTTTATATGCACCTAGCGAGGTAGGATGCGGCTTGCATACAATTAAAAAAAGAATCTATAAAACGTACGGCGGAAACCTATTAGACCCTTAACATTGGGTGCATTGGTAGTACCACGCCACTGGTTGTGACAAAAACAAAAAAAAAAATTCTAAAAAATATCCAAAACTTTTCAAATAAAAAACAATCGTAACATTTTTATAAAACTGTATCGTATGTGATGGATAAACTGTATCGATAAGAATTTACCACCAAAAAGTTACCATCTAGAACAAACTTCGATCTTTGGTTAACTTCTAGACTTTTCTGTGGTCGGACGCCGTGAGGCCGATGAATTCAGGCTGCTTCTAGCTTTCTAAGCTTTCATTTAAGCTGCCGATAAGCTTGTCTGACCCGGGAATAATCTTCGGACCTTTCTTCTTCAGTTCGTACTTTTTTTTTCATTTTTACTCGGGGTGGTTTTCCGAGATAAGTTAAACCCGAAAGGGGTTGCCTTTCTCCGTCACAAAATTTGTACAATGGGATCTTTTGTACCCCGATAATGATTTATTTGCTAATCCATTCACCTAGGCTTTAATTTAAGAATTAGTAATCGATTTATTTATTTATTCTATACATTAAAATCGGCAGCACAATGCTTTTAAGGTTATTGAAACTTCGTTAAAACATGACACAAAAAATCAAATTAATTGCGAGTACACATTTTTAATATCTTACGCCATTTTGTCTATTTATCTGAATCTATGGAATTATATCATTAATTGAGATGGCGGTTACTTTGTGGTATGTCGTTATGGTTTCTATTGTAGGTGCAGTCCCTCTCATCATCAAGTAAACTAACTAAATACGATATTTTAGTCTATTCGGGTAATGGGATGTGGCACGGGAAGAGGTTTTGGTCATTAACGTGAATATAGACAGTAAAGGTGAAGTCTTGGGGAATGCTATGTTGTTAATTAATGTTGTCACCAAATTAAAATTATTATGTATTTTGACGGTTTCAAAACTATTTATTATTAATCCTTTATAAGGTACGGAGTGGAGAAGTAGTGTCATGTTTCAATCATGTGGTTATGGGATTATGTCTAAAAAAAACTGCTGATATTTCAATGATAAAATACTCGTACACAACCATGCTGTCAACTTGTGTTACCGTAATAAATTAGAGTTTTATTAGCCTATGAAATATGTAAAAATACTTGATGCCTTAAATTTACTATAAATATTAAGCATTACATATATATAATATTTTAATTCGCAGCATTCATCTTCCTTTTTATCTATCTTCATTTAATTAGTGAGAAAGAGACACCATTATATTAGTATGTTTGTTATTATTTTCATTGTGAAAATAAATTGTAATTTCCTTCTGTCTTGACACAAATGGTATTTTTGTTATAATTTTACAACGGATTAAAATGAAAGTTAATTATTTTTGTAGGATTATTCTTATGTACTTGATTTTTCTATAGTCATTTTTAAGCGTAAATATTTTCCATTAATTTAACTACGATATGAATTGCATGTTACGTGTATTTACCTAAATATTACATATTTAATTAGAGAGGTAGACCTGTGTTACTGCATGGTTTAGGAAGGGTTAAGATGCAATGAAATTTATCTGATTTAACTATCATTGTTTGAACTAAAACTATTGCAAGATAATACGCTTTTACGAGATATTTAGAGCATATTAGTGTTGACGCAAGTCGTGTATCGACTCTCTGTGTATTTGCCTTTCTTATATAACCTCAATATGCATGTCCCGTTCTGGCCAATCAATGACTTAGGTATTTCGCCTACGGGGGGATAGATTGCCTTTTGACACTGAACTGTTAAGAACGGGTTCTTTTTTTTCCGTCCGAGAGCAGCGCCATGCGTAACGCTCAAACCTTGAAGAAGCTGTGTTATCAACAGTTGAGGAAGTGCAGTGACCTCTCGACGTCCAACCCAGGACTTTAAAGCAAGGGAGGCCAGATCCATCTGCCCTTACTTTCCTTCATAAATCCAATTCGGGTTGCGTCCACTGTTGCTTTGAAAAATTACGAAACAACCGTACTTTTTTACAGGAAATATAAATGTGGGAGATTTATATTTCGTGCGAAATGTATGGTTGCACCGTAATTTTTTGAGGTAACGCCTTGAAAATGGTACGTATTACTATGTCAAAACATTGGCGTAGATTTCCCCAAATAAACTATATACAAAGAATGCGATTTAACCCAAAAAATAACCATGGTAGTTGCAAATACTAGTGCTCGTGGAAATCTTCATGACCGGTAAAATGCCTTCTAAGACGCGATGGCTAGGTAAATTGTTGAATGTGACAATAAAACAAGAAGAAGAACGTGCAGGTTAATAATGTAAAAAATATTAATCATACCGATAATTATTGCATAGGTATCTAATTCTTTTACAATAGATTTCTTTGTAATCTATTTTTAAAAATGATACCTTTAGAACAAACGGGTCCTTATGCACTTTTAAAAAGAATTCTTCATTTGAAATCTTTTATTAAATTTTCATTTGTACTTAATATACAATTATTAACATTAAAAAAATGATGCCTTAAAACTGTTCGTGATGTTTTTTTTCTCACATTAATTCATTTTACTTATAGCATTGGTTTATTGTACGATTTGTAATTGTAAAATACGTGGGATACTATGCACCCCACTGCGCCAGTCCAGGGTTCCAGATAACTGCCCTAGAATCCAGGTTTTACGGCCTTTCAGAGGCCGATGGTGATTCTAAGATAACGCCTCCGAACGTTTTCTGGTCATTCGATTTATGCCGTCTGATTTATGTGCGCCATTCTTCCCACTTCCAACGGGACAGCCATTATTTGTTCAGCGATCGCGGAATTAAAACAGAAATCCTTTCAATCGGACGGACCATATCATATTGCAGTATAAACCGTTAGGGGATGAATAGAATGGAATGTCGCCGGAGAACCTTTTTTTAAATGTACGATGTTTTATTACCATAAAAAACCGAATTCTATTTCTGTGTTGATGGCTCTGAAAGAGGGTAAGGAATTCGAGTATTGAAATAATTTTTTTTTTGCTAACCCGTAAAGCTATTTATTTCAAGAAGTCCTATTTATTAATTTATCGACTAACAGGCAGGTAGGCATAGAGTATGGAGCACCACACCCTTCTATCCAGACCGAGGTTTTACATGTTGGTATACATTATTGTCCGTATGAGTGTAAAATTGTTGCTTTTTCTATGTGTACCAATCACAATCGGCCTCCCGTCACTGTAATGTATTAATGTAAATTTAAACAATAAAATATGCATGAATGTAAAAAATACACATAAATGTGTTATAAACTATCGTATTTATGTTTCCACCAATAATGTGTGTAGAATGGCCTTCGTCCTACAACCAATATTCCAAAACCTCTCTCCTGTATGTACATTTTATTTCATGTCTATTCATTTACTGGTCTCTTGTATTGTTTTATACCACATTTTGATAACATTTCTAAGGTTTAAAAATATTGTAATATATTCTGAGAGTGGAAAAAGATTTTAAGAACCTCGACATATTCATTTTTTTATATACACATCTACAATAAATCATTAATTGAAAGAGTACAAAATATATTTGTTAATAGCCATTGTTAAAATATCAATACAGCCCTCTCCCTCCATACTGACCCCATATTTAAAGTTATAAACCAAAATAATGTATATATATATGAGGCTATTTAGATCTAGTCAAAATAAAAGAGTCTAAGGGCTGGTTGTTTGATCAGTACTACCACACTTTATACTTTAGTAAAAACAGATATTAAAGAAAAAAAATTGAAAAATCGAGTTTTTTGATCGTTGGTAAACTAATATTTACCTCTCCCTCGAGAAGTAAATATTTATGTACTTTCGTGCATCCCTCAGTAAAATCAATTTACACTCCGATATCCGATAGTTAAAAGGATAATCGATGGTTAAACATGGCAGACTCTTCACAGCTATTTCAAAAATCATGTGTCACGTTGATACTCTGAAAGTCACAGTATTCGATAATTAATCATTAAATAAATATCCCGCTATCGTAGTGATGAGAGTTCATAAACGTATAATCTGAAAAAAATTCACCACCAAAGTGACAGATTTCGAACGCAGGGGCGAATAAATATATTTGATTATTATTTATCTCGCCTATATATATATGCACTATTGTCAAAGCGTAGATGAGATGAGATAGTAAATGTAACGTTCAAACAACCCGCAAACGATTTTTACTATGGCCGATAGTGAAAAGTTACTACAGTAAAAACTTACCATGGTAAACTTTACTACTGATCACAAAACTGGCCCTAAATCTAAGTAATGAAATTATAAATTTCTTGATTTAGTCATTTTAATCAGGCTCTCGTGCAAGGACCACAATATAATACTAGGGGTGCGTATTCAATACTGCCTTTAATCAGGAATCAACGATAAGTTTTGCCTTTTGAAGTTGATAAATAATCTCGTGACCTGGTGGGTGTGGCTTTGTCTCTGTTGTCCTTTCAAAGCCACGCTTTTCGATCCGCTTAACTAAAGCTCTACAGTAGTAATGCCATGGATGTGTTTGTCTGGGTATCTACAGCAGTGGCGTAACTAAAAATATTGGGCCCTAATTAGAATCTCCAATTCGAGTACTCGAATACTCGATACTTGAGTATACTCGTCCATTTTTTAGGTACTTGATAATCGAATATTTTGAAAAATTCTCGAGTAATACTCATAAATTATGAAGTATTTTAAAAAAAAAGTTACATATTTAGCTGCGTCCTGTGTTCGGCATTTACTGGTCGGATTAGAGCAGTTACTAATAAATGTACAATATTTTATTAAGGAAAACACTGACTGCAGTCGGTTTACTCAAAGGTATTTGAGATTCTGTAAAAAATAATGTAGATGGCTTTCAAATAATGGAACGACAGGTGTATTAATTTGAAAAAATGTAATATATAGGTTCGAAAATTTGTCATAAAAAATACTGGCTTTGTAACACAATTGGTAGTGTACTTCCCCGGATTGGAAATAGAGATCCAGATGCGAATACCGGTGACGCAAATACAATATTTTTCGACAAAATTGATTTTATATGTATATATTTATAATTAATACATTAATTTAGTATTTACAATATTTTAGTCATGTCAAAGCGATCAGAAGCTTAGACTTATTTTTTAAGAAAATAGTACAATTAAAAAGTAAAACCATTGGATATAAAGGAACAACGACTACTGGGGGATCATAAATTATTTAAAACCTCATTTATATTATATACATGCATTTGAATTATTAATAGCTATTATGATACATTAGAAACCACCCAAGTATACTCGAGTTCTCGAGTATTTTAAAATTTTACTACTTGATACTCGAGTAGTTGATGACGTCGAGAAATTGGAGTCTCTAGCCCTAATCCAAAATGAAAATAGGGGCCTCTATAAAATGTATTTTTAAAAAAAAATATTTTATGTGGTTTTATCAATTAAATAAGTAATAACAAAAATATTCAATTTTCTCCAATAATATTCACGTTTTAATGAAAAAAATAATTAAAATGTGTTTTTAGGCATTTATATGTATTCGCAACTGAAAAATATCAGATTTTGTTAGTTTTGTTCCCTGTTCCGTAAGGGAAACAAGAATGTATACAAGGGTGGTTCACCGATCTCAGCTTCTCTCAACCGGCGATGATGATTATGGTTATGATGGTCAAAAGAAATGAAATACAAAATATGTTCAATATCGGTACACTACGGCGATACGATACGATCGAGAATGGCTTCCCACCTGCAGAATACCCTGTTTTTATTAAGATTCATAACAATACATATAGTCATATTTGCAAGTACCTACTCAGTAGTAGGCCGCCGGTCTGAGTAATATTCTTTGTTTACTTGATGTCTATCCCACGGGTTTTTTGGCGCCACGCCGATGATTACATCTATAAATTACTGACACGTGTCTCACCATGTCAATTACATGTTATTGAGACATTTCCGCATCCATATTCCCTATGTTTTCTAATGCTCGTCTTTTCAGTGTGAATTGAGATCATGACGTTAGCAGATGTCAAATTGACCGATATTTGTTCGATCTCGACATCACGATGGCATTCGCGGTGTGGACATTTCAGCTCCAGTGCATAACTCACGGCACAAACAAATAATATCGCTCAAGTTGACGTCTGCTACAAGATTTTTATAGGTGGATCCCTGACGAAATTACGAGTGGAAAATATTTATGGTGTTCCGAATTCGCGTATTTTTGAATCGGTCGCGACCCATGTTATTGAGACATTTTCACATCCAAATTCCCATCCATACCTTTTCTCACGCTCGTCTTGCAGCAGTGTACCGTAGTGTACCGATATTGAACATATTTTGTATTTCATTTCTTTTGACCATCATAATCATAATCATCATCGCCGGTTGAGAGAAGCTGAGATCAGCGAGCCACCCTTGTCTACATTCTTGTTTCCCTTACGGAACAGGGACCAAAAATAACAAAATCTGATATTTTTCAGTTGTGAATACATATAAATGGCTAAAAACACATTTAAATTTTTTTTTTTCATTAATACGTGAATATTATTAGAGAAAATTGACTATTTTTGTTCTTACTTATTTAATTGATAAAACAACGTAAAATATATATTTTTTAACAATACATTTTATAGAGGTCTATATTTTCATTTTGGATTAGGGCTAGAGACTCCAATTTCTCGATGTCATCAACTACTCGAGTATCAAGTAGTAACATTTTAAAATACTCGAGAACTCGAGTATACTTGGGTAGTTTCTAATGTATCAAAATAGCTTTTAATAATTCAAATGCATAATAATAATAAATGTATAATAAATAAATATAAAATAAGTGAGGATTCAAATGGTTTATGATCCCCCAGTAGTCCTTGTTCCTTTACATTCAATGGTTTTACTTTTTAATTGTGCTATTTTCTTAAAAAAATAAATCTGTACTTCTGATCGCTTTGACATGATTTGAAATCAATAAAATATTTCAATTAATTAAAATAATCGCAAAATTACATTTTTTTAAATTGCTTATATCTCTGTTATGGTTGAGATTAGGTACATATTCCTTGAATATTTTCGACTCATAATTCAGTCGGGTATTATAAATATTGTGGACTAGGTCTGTTACATCTGTATGTGAGGCTGCCGCGATTGAAGTGACACACTAGTGGCGGCTCTCTGGGCGACTGCGGCGCTTTATATTGATGCCTGTTGAGGGTCGGTACCAGGCGTGTTTTGATATTGATGAGATCCCCGTTTTGCACCCAGGTATATACAGGTCGCGTGCAAATTATGGTAAAGTATTGATACAAAAAGTAATGTAAGACGCCAACCTTTGGGGGTTTTTACATTCGTGGGT
Source organism: Eubasilissa regina (assembly GCA_022840565.1). Lineage (NCBI taxonomy): Eukaryota > Metazoa > Arthropoda > Insecta > Trichoptera > Phryganeidae > Eubasilissa > Eubasilissa regina. The sequence continues at coordinate 6,206,538 of JAINEB010000010.1, forward strand.
ATAGTTACGCCGCTGATCCGCAGTCTACACACACACACACACCGTGGCGGTTGTGTTTGTAAATATGTACGTATAGGCCAAAGATAAAGTGGTAATTGAATGATCAGAGCGAGTTCTTGGGAAAGTCAATTTGAGTACATAGCGAGTTAGTTTAGCTGAAATAAAAAGACTGATGAAGATGTCGAGAGAAAATAGGCTCCTAACTCTGAAGAACTCGTACAACTTTTTAGAGTAACTTTCAAGAAAATCGCGACCTGATTTTTAAAGGCCTGCTTTCAATGCACATTAATCTTTTCACGTTTATACGAAAATGTGAGATTTTATTATAAATTTGTATCAGAAGATAACTGTACACACAGGCAACTCTACACAGCATTAATATATTAAATACAGAATTTTTTATTAAATTATGATATTGATTTTTTGGTTGTTGGTAGAGTAGACTATTATTATTGGTAGTGTACTTCCCCGGATTGGAAATAGAGATCCAGGTTCAAATCGCGGTAGAGCAAAAACAATATTTTTCGACAAAATTGATGTATATGTATATATTTATAATTAATACATTAAATTAGTATTTAAAACATCACAGACCATCTGTTCTGAATAATAAGAACGTGTTCTCCTTAATAATATAAGTTGTATCAATGTGTCTAAAATTTAATAAAAATGAATTAATAATTCTGGCGTCTGCAGTCGGTTTACTCAAAGGTATTTGAGATTCCGTAAAAACAATGTAGATGGCTTTCAAATAATGGAACAACAGATGTATTAATTTGAATAAGTTTAACATATAGGTTCGAAAATTTGTCATGGAAAATACTGGCGCTATAACACAATTGGTAGTGTACTTGGATTGGAAATAGAGATCCAGGTTCGAATTCCGGTAGCGCAGATACAATATTTTTTGACAAAATTGATTTTATATGTATATATTTATAATTGATACATTAAATTAGTATTTATTATACATTATCTAGATAGCTTACATTATATAATACGGTTAATATAAAATAACAATCTGCGTGAAAGTGTTTTGTGTGCAGTCGTCATGGAATCGAAGTCATACATTTGGTCAGATTTAAAAGTTATAATTAGTATGATGCTGAAAGTATGGGAAAATGGTTCTCAAATACAAATGTTTTTTGTTTAAAAAACGACTTAGACGTAGAATATATATATTTTATTTTTTTTAATTTTTTTTATTTATATTTTTATTTATTTAATTTAGCGAAAAAAAATACATGGGCAAAATAAATTCAATTTTTAAAATACATGGTTACAAACATACATAAGGTTATACACATACATGGTGTTTCTTTTGCTTACCTCTCCAAAAAAGAGACCAGGTCTTGTGCTTGGAGAGGGAGTTACTCTACAATAATTGTATATAATACCTTACATATTTTCTTCATTGTCCATTTGTGTGCTTTTGAAGAATTCTGTAATATTGTTTATGTGTTTTTGAAGTATTCATTTAGTTTCTTTTTAAACTCTTTTATATCAAATATATATATATATATATATTTTAAATAGAGATGCGTACACGGAATACATGTCACATCAATATACTTACTATTTTCAAACTAAGCTAAATGCTTGTGCTATGAAAATATGACTAACTTGCTGGTGTCCTGGAACGAGGCGCGAACCCCCGATCACTAGGCCAACATCTTGACCACTACACCAACAAGCTACTCACTAGTTATTATTTCACTATTTATAGAGAAAAATGCCCTTCAAATATATTCAGCCTATGATACGAATCAATCTAGTACTTATTTTGATAAAAAGTACTACAAGTTGGGGAAAATTTTATAAATTATACGGTTTTACACTGAACTACACGGAAAACGTTTTCCCATTTATATTAAACATTTTATGTGCTCCATTTGGTTACTTCAACGTGCGTGTGCGTGATTAGAATTTTGGCAATGTATTGAAAACGTATTTGTAAGTAAAAATTTAAAAAAATATATACGAAAACAAGTATATATTCAGAATTCTGTGCCAACAAAGTGGAATATTAACCTGATCAACATTATAAGAAGCAGTCCAAAGATGGCGAAAGATATAAAGATTTAAATGCGAAAAATTTTTCTACCCTGAATCCTGAGAAATATACTTGACGCGCTTGAAAGTTGTTACGATACTCGCCTAGTGATCTGATGCTCAGGGTGTTCTAATCTCGTTCCAGAAGACCATCAAGCTAATCCTATTTTTACAGCACAAGCTTTTAGATTAGTTTGAAAATATTAAAAATATTCTCATATTTTAAAATAAAACACTTTGATTGTACTCATTTAATTTGCATGAGACGCGTTTCGCCTTGCAAGGGCATTGTATCGCACAGAATTACTCGCCGAGGAGGTGCCAATTAACTGATACGATAAGACACGTGTCAGTAATTTAAATGTTTAATTATCGGCGTGGCGTCAAAAAAACCCGTGGGATAGATATCAGGAAAACAAAGACGTCTTAGTAAAATATACAGTGGCGGCCTGTCGCCGTGTAGGTACTTGCAAATATGACTATATGTATTGTTATGAATTTGAATAAAAACAGAGTATTCTGCTGGCGGAAGCCATTCTATAGTGCCTATATTGAACACTTTTTGTGTTTAATTTCTTTCGTCCTCATTATCATCATCACCGTCGTCGCCGGTTGAGAGAAGTTGAGATTGGCGAATCACCCTTGTCTGCATTTTTGTTCCCTGTACGGAACAGGCATTATCAATTTAACAATTTTAGCTCAATAATTTGTATTTATTTGTATAGTAGGGGACAGCCGTACAATTTATTTACATGTGATGAAAAGGGACAATATTATTCGTTAGAATTCTTAGGATTTCCATACATTTTGAATTCTTCTTCGAGGATATGATTCAGCCGAAATCTTATATTTTTCCTGTTATGTGATCTACCAAGGATGTGGAGTAAGATCACCATTTGACATTGCTGCATTTAATATAGAAAATATCATTCGTGTTGAACATAACTATTTCCTAGAATCATGCAAACATATAAATTCCAGAATACCAAAAATATCTCTCCTGCCGTATTGTCTTCCTAGATTGTAAAATTATATAGCTGTCTTTTTCTACAAATTACCCATGACGTTAAAATATCAATAGCATTGAAACCGAATAACTTAGAATAATAAGAAGCATTTAAATGCATGGAATGTACGATGTGTGCAAGGAATGCGACCTTGTTATGAATGTCAACAAGTCGAAAGTGATGGTATTCGAGAAGGAGGAAATTGATAAATACTTGGAGGTAATGAATGTTTGGTAGATGAGTTTGTGTATTTAGGAAGTATGTTCGATAGAAACGGAAATATATCGAAAGGAGGGTGGTTGCAGGAAATAAAGTGAACAGCGCTTTGAATGGAGTTATAGCTAATGGGAACTTGTCCTGGTACCGACACTGATGTATGGAAGTGAGTTCTGGAGCTGGCAGAAGAGGAACGAAAGTAGACTGAATGCAGTGGAAATGAGATCACTTAGGCGTATATGTGGCAGATCCATTTATGACAGAGTAAAGAATGAAGAAATAATAAAATAATGTTAAACTCATCTTAGTATTGTGAGTAAGATATTGATCAAATGGAACAGATGAATGAAGAAAAAATGGTAAGAAAGATATATGACGCAAGTGTTGATGGCACCAGAAATAGAGGATGTCCGCGGAAGACTTGGCACGACCAGGTAAACCAGATACTGGATGATGATCCTGTTAGAAGTCTCAATAATCGCCGAGCTTGTATGAGAAGATGTATGAATGTGGATGAGGCGAAAATTGTAACGGGACAGTAGAGTGTGGCGCTCTATCCTCTCTGCTTACCCCCGCCGCAGAGAAACGGCGTGATGGTAAGTGAGTCTTTTTAAAGCGAAATTCATTTCAAATAAATTAAACGAGTGCTTTAAAAAACAAATATTTTATTTTAACATGTATGTGACTATTAACATACCTCGTAGACAGTAAAAACTAAGAATAATTATTGATCTGACACGTATTCTGTGAATTTATCTGACACGCATTCCGTGAATTCATCTGACACGTATTCCGTGAATTCATCTGACACGTATTCCGTGAATTCATCTGACACGTATTCCGTGAATTCATCTGACACGAATTTATCTGACACGTATCCCGTGTACACCTTTCAATTTATAAAATAAAAATAATTACAAAATACGCTCACCTGTACAGTTCGCTCCCAATCTGTGTACTCGTTAACCACTGTGAAGAATATCTCGCTGAGGTGATAGGTGTATGCGTTTCTCACGTAGGTTCTGTAAATAAGTATTTTAAATTAAACCATGTAAGAAATTAGCAAAGCGAAACCAAATATTATTATTTTTCCAATAAACATGACACTTTAGTATGGTTTGCACCATTAAGGCCCACTTCGGACAACCCTCGTGACCCTCGACACTAATGCTACAAAAGACAAATCTATACGTAGGGTAGACCGGGGTTAATTGTACCAGAGGGCAACAGTACCGATGCAAATAACTCGTAAACTACAGTAGGTACATAATATGACACATCGTCAGGAGGCGCATTTGATATGTATGGACTTGTATGCAGTATCTCGCAGGACTTGGGGAATGCGACGGATGCATTTGTAAAACAATTATTTGTAAGGTTTTTCGATCAGATTAATAGATGAATATTATGATTTATAAAATAAATAACTTAAAATAAGGTGTACATATAGGAGATGGGTTTGGAATATTAGTTGTGGAACAAGGGACATTAGACACACATTATTTGTGGAAACATAAATCCAATAGATTAGGACACATTTATGCAACAGTAAAAGTATTTACTCTTCGAAAATTAAATCTTTGTGTAAATGCATATTATATTGTCAGCGTTTGAATTTTTGTTCCAGTAGAAAACAATCTAAATTTGTTATTTTAATTTAAAATTGGTATTAGAAGTCAGTTGTATGCATTGTATTAAAACATCATAAATCATTTTATTATGTGTATTGTATTGCAAGCTCTGATCTAAATACAAGCAAGTGACGTACAACTGTCTCCGAATTCATTACAACTGAACAATACTGTTCGGATTGGCGCGTTATTGCAGCGCATCTACAATGTTTGCGGAAGACCGTATACATGAATTCGTTACGCTTCTGAGACATCGATTTGCTGGCGTAAAGCTGCGGCTGGAGCTCAGCACCAACTGTCTAATGCAAGCGGTGCTATCATGGAAAGCTGGTTCCCTGACCAAAGAATGGCAAAGACTAAAGAATAGATTCAGATACAACAATGGCCACGATTGAAATTTAGTATCTATATTTTATTTTTATTTATATATATGTGTGAACTTTTTTATTTATTTATATTTTTTTGCTTTTCTTTTAATAACATAAATAATATTTCGTAACTTTCGCTAGCCATATTATATTATTCATATTAAATATGGTGTAAACTTTGAACTTTTTTTTGCCAAAATTGTTGAAATGCGACTACTTTGTGCCTAAATTCCACATTTTAATCAATTCTACTACTGGTACAACTGACCAACTGACTGGTCGTGTCGATGTGTTTATAAGGTTATAGTTTTATTCTTATTATAATTAAAGAAATGAAAATATAATTATTTTAAAAACAAAACTAAATTATCTACTGTTTAGAAAACTAGTTTTCTATGTGGTAACGAAGCAAAAATTTAAAAAACGCATTTAGTTACAGTTGACACCGGTCTACTCTACGTATAAATTTAGTTTTATTTAATCCTGATAAAGAAATAGATGTTATTAGCTCCAAACAATAAAACTCAAGTGGTCATATACCACCCACATACAATTATCAAATACAGAGGCGCCATGTTATGTGTCGCCTTGTATATCAACTAGCACGGAATAAGATTATACTCTTTTGGTAAAACGGAGTGAACTTAATAATATAATAATAAAGAATTTCGAAGTTCCATGAATTATCCGTGATTGATGAATATATTGTGACGTATCCAGCTAAAATAGTAGCACACCAGCATAAATACTATTACAGTAGTTCACACGTGACACCATAAATGCATTCATGTTGAGGTAAATGTCTGCGAATACTTTTAATCTGTCTCAGATGATACACAAGGGGATTAGAAAATGGAATGAAAATTGAGAAAATGACAAAATGCCTCGAACCATTTTAAAAAATATAGATATTTCTTCATAATCATTCCAGATAATTTTTAATTATAAGATGAAAACGAATGAATAATCTTTTAATTAATTTTCAGCTTGAAATATTAATATGTATATCTTGTTGCAGACCCTGTAAATATAATACAGCGATTTTTATGCAACTGATACAGAAATAATAAAAAAAAATGTCACGTATATAACTAGAGATATTGATTCAAATTTCATTTAAATTTATCGTCGCTTATAACTCTATTCTGCATTAAACTGAAATTTTGAAAATAGACCCACGGGTGTGAATTCGCAACTATTGAATTATATTTCTTTTGAAATGCTCGTTATTTGGAAATGTTAACGCAGATAAAGGACGTCGTCCGCCACCCTTTCCATTTTTCTTTTGCTATTTACATCACACTAACATTTATATCGTTTTTTTTCACAGGTTCCATTTTCCATCCGCTCTGTAGTAAGACGCGGGCATTCGCAAACAACGGTGATGGAACGGAAGGAAGGGTAGTAGTGGTATTGGGATATAATAATAAGGGTTCAAGGATCAACCAGGAAGCAAGACTTACCTGGATTTTCTTGCTGTACTCACTACTCTCCTGAACTTCAGGAAACTTCTTCGATAATTACCACAAAGCACTGTATGTCACACAATAATGGTTGTAAATCTTCGGTACCGAAACCGAAACATAATAATAATTTAAGTCAGCAGGACATTTACACTTCTTGACAGTTCACATGTCCTAAATAACACACAGAAAAAGTCGTGCCCTGGGATAAGGGAAGGAGGAGGGACAGATCGGTATAGTAAACCTAATGTAGTATCCACACGCACACGGCGACCGGCGATCTGGTCCCGTCATAAATACCGAACAAAATGCATTGTCAAATATGAAAATATAAATTGTATACTGAATCAAATTACAATGTTTGACCAGTAATAAACAAATACATAAGATCAGTACTGGCTCTAGGCTTCGTGACGCCCTCGGGCGAAATTTTTCTAGGCGCCCCCATCCCTGATTTAAAAAAAAACGTACCTGTTCATTCCATTCTCTCAGACTCTCAGATTTCGCAGCTACAAAGTTCTTTTGCGACCAGACCTTCTTTTCATGATTCAATCTTGCGCTGATGTGAGAAATGAAGTGGGAATGTTGTATTACAAAATTTCCCAAGTTTCGCTTCACATGGGCAATACATTTCAGTTTATGAATCTTCATTTTTTTCTTAGCTCGTTTCCCAGTTATTATTAAGATTACAGCTGAGATGAAAATTCTTCAATTACCACCAGATTTTCGTGTGGTTGTATCCTCTGATTACTGTCTAATTACTTGGATCCTAATTCCTTGTAAGTAAAACTCAGTCTTTCCAGGTAACAATATCATACGTTTATTACATCACGTTATACAGTAAATATAAATTGTATATTCAGCGATAGACTAGTTATTCAGAAGAAGCTGTGATGGAAGAGAGCTGTTCCCCCAGAGACGGCCCTTTATAAGGTTCGTCCCCCACCACTAATTTACTCACTTTCATAACACACACACACACACACCACAATTATGATACTGGAGAATTAGCTGCCATTATTCAGGGCAAAACTACAGCGAAGACATTTGTAATGATATTTGAAGATGAAGATGGATCTTCTGGATCTATAAGACGTTCATCTTGTTTTTCTTGTATAATGTATTTTGTAATGTTTAGTAATCTTTCTCTTTTTTTCGTTTTTTTATTGCGGCTTGTTCGGCGCCCCCGCTCGCTCAACGTCCTCGGGCCGGTCCTGCACAAGACGATTATAGATCATAAGACTTGCCTGAAAACTAAAATCTCCTTTTAGTTTTCAGACGTTTTTCTCACAAATGTCATTTAAAATTTAAGTAAGACTTAAAATTATTAAAAACTTGTTAAGTTCACTTTATTCGAACAATTAAGCAACTTTCAAGTGCTTAATTGCGCTCGGGAGGCAAAGTTACAACTTCCGATAAAACAAAATGACAATTTTTCTCGAGGCTTCCTTTGAGATTCGGCCGAAAATAAAACAAATAATTTCTGTAGAAGTTCTCCATTCAGCGTTCGCGTATTGACATAGTTCGATTCTGATTCCTTACAGAAAGTTTGCGACATCATATTGGAAAATGTCAGTTACAACAAAGATCTGTGCTCTTTCTTCATTTTTCTCTTGGCGTACCGGGTGCCTGGTAAATTTCTGCATTTTCATTTAATTAATAAGGACCCATGTACGACATGTCTTATTTGACGGTTAAAAAGAACACTTGCACCCGATCGTTCGACCGGTTTCCATATTATTTAATGTGTAGACACACGTGTATTTATATGTCACATTCATCGCACCCCGTAAATAACACGTATGCATGAACAATAATCTACCTATATAAGAAGCCTATAGATATGTTATTTTTTAGTTTTTATTTTAAAGATTTTATTTTATTGTATTATTATTTTTATTGAAAGAATAAAAATAAAAGGAAATACCTTTTTTATTCTGAATTTAAATATGCAAAATGCGACGCTGACACCACATCTCGAAGGCGTAGAGCATGTTCCTTTCATTCCTTCTTACGGTCCACTTTAACCAATCTCAATAGCAAAGACCTAGCTTTCTGTTAATATATTATTAAAAATTTCCCACATTTCTTAAAGATCATTTTCTTTCTTTCTTTTCCCTTTCTAAGGGTCGATACCTTAAACAAATGTTGGTACTAAGACCTCTACCAATCGTTTAGCGTCATTATTTCGAGGGGTTTACTTCCATTTGGAATACAAGGCACCGTAAAAGAATAAATTATAAGTAACTGAGCGCCGTTAAACCGCAAAGCAGAACCTTATTAACATCTATAATTTAATTATTGTATTAGGAAAGCCCAGGGCTAAATAATTACCTAAGTAGGAAATATATTTTCTAACCGTATTAAGGTTAACAAAAACAAGTTTACATACATATATCATCATTAATTCCTTCGAGTTAAACCCACTGAATAAATTTATGACAAGTCGTAAGAGTTTTAATGTTTGTGTGTGTATATACTGCAAACTCTGCAATACACTCATTTACTCGTAAACTACAATTCCAGTGAAATATACATAAAATTAATAATTAGTAAAATTTTTAAAATAATAACATTTTTAATATAAAGTTGTAATTTTAGAACATAGTTAATCAATCCAAAAAATGTATAAAAACATCTAAATATTTAAATAATTTACTACTACTGATACGAACCCGGAACTTTTCTTTGCCGGGAAACTGCGATACCAATTCTTTTTAATAATAATAATAATAATAATTTGTTTATTCTAGCGTAATCAGTTTTTCTTAACCCAATTCGCCATAAAGATAATACATATTATATTATACATTAAAGTAACGAAATAAATATAAATCTATGAAAAAGAAAAAGAAAATATTAATAAATAAAAAGTTCATACATATATACACACAAAATATATCTATTCTGTAGGCGTTGCCATCCTCTGGTCAGGGAACCAGCTTTCCATAAGAACGCCGCTTGCACCAGAGAGTTGGTGCTTAGCTTCAGCCGCAATTTTATGCCCGCAACTCAGAAGGGGAACAAATCCATGTATACGGCCTTCGGTATACATTGTAGATGCGCTGCAATAACGCGCCAATCTGAACAGTTTCTGTATGAGTTGAGTTTTGTTGACCATATAAGATTTTGAAATTTTTGATTCTTATAAATGATACATATGTGTTATTCCATTTTCAAACAGGTACCAATCAACTTTATTTAAATAATCGTTAGTAATATATGTACTTATGTAAATCGCAGGTTTCCAGGTTCAATCTATTGTAAAAAAAATTTTTAACTTAAAATTTTTCGATTTTCTTATTCTTCTCTTTTTATAATATTTTTACAGTTATTAATAATTGTAATTATAATATATATATATGTGTGTGTGGCGCTCGTCGTTAGTTCCTTTTCATTATCTCGTTATCTAAACCTTAATCTATTATATAATTAGCTTTTTAAATATTATAATTTTTGTTGAATCTTTTATTTTCGTTAGCAATTTGTTATATAATATTCTGGAAAAATATTTAATTTATTCATTCTTTGTTTTAATATTTTTAATTTTGTGTCACCCACATGATCATTTTGATGCAAATAAATAGCTCCGCGACTTTTTTTTAAATATATGATTTGATTGAAACGAAAATATAAACGCTGATAATGTAATATGCATTATTGTAAAAAAGTACGTCTTGTTTACACATAGATTTAATTTTTGAAGACTGAATACTTTTACTGTTATATAAATGTGTCATAAACTATTGGATTTATATTTCGTCGTGTTCCAAACCCTTATCGTATATATATATATATACTTTATTTCATGTCTATTCATTTACTGTTCTGCGTTCTTTGTCGAAATGGAGTTGTTTTAGACGGTATTTTATAATTTTTATTTTGTTGTATCTCATGGACTTAAACTGCTGTGTTCGAGTAATTTTCAGAGTTTTTATAGTGGCATTCGCGTCACAATATATGTCAAAAGCAACATTGACTTCTCTCGACCCACTTCTATTAGTCATCTGGATATTGCTTCATTCCGAGTAATTCAAGATGTTTTCTCCCACTCATTGCATTGTATAGCTAAAGAGCTAGGAAAATATGAAAGCGTTGACAAAATGTTGCTCTCATTTTTGATTGTTTTTACTTTGATTTCCTCACATACCACTGAATGACTGCGTTTGTCCAACGATTGTCCATCATCCGGACGATTTAATCTTGTCATAATTTATTATATCTATTATCTTATCCACTGACATGTTTATATACATATGTTTTGCAAGCATATATAACCACGGATTCGTTAAGTATTTTCCATTTTAGATGCAAAAAGATCACCTTTGAGAATCAACTTCCAAATGCGCTCCAGTGAGGCTAGCCTAGTGAGGAGCGTGTTATAAAAAAAAATGTAATGCAGATGGCATAACATATCCTCCCGTTAAGCTTAGCAGCAGCGACCGGCGACAGGCAGCTCGTAATGAATAAAATAAGTATAATATGTACATATATAAATAAATTACCTATTTTTTTGTTGGCTATGAATAAAATAAGTACAGTAGAACCTCTATATTTATCTAATTTGATATTCGTCACATTTGGAAAACAAACAATTATTTCTATATTCGTCACTTCCACCGCTTTCAGGTAGACGACCTTGCGCGGTGACATACACGGAATTGGTGGAGGATTATGGATGGGAACTCACCACAGAAGAACTATTGCCGCTTCATTAATAACAAGAAACAAGTGAAAAAAACTAATGTAAATGCTCCATATCTATCACTGACATTAAGAAAATGCTGTATATAACAGGATAAAAATGCAGAATATGGTCGAAAAGTGACACCAAAATGTTACCATAGTCAACCAAAACATAAATACATTTAATATTAATATGAGACATTTCACATATATCAAAGTTGTATGTATGTATATGTGGCAGCTTAGTGATAGATGGGAGAGGAGAATGTGAAAAGGCTGACTGGTGCAATAGTGAGTGGGGAGTGGGGAGCCGGGAAGCATTAAAATACCCTGGAAGCGCAGTTGCGCTCTCTTTCAATACATACAGCTTTACTTGCTTTGAATTTACTGCTTCATAAACTAATTCCTTTAATTTAAAATTTGAGACTTCGTCAATAATGAATTTTTTAGTATGTTTTTTAAACGGCAATAAAATAGAGTATTCACTTTTTCCCCACCGCGTACACGGCTAGAAAAATAAGGTTGCGGACATAGACATGAAGATGGTTATTTTCAAAGTTGCCGGTAAAGTTTTAATTGATATCGGGCTCGTACAACCGAGAAGGCGGCAACTTTTCCAAGCAATCATAAATTGGATATTGATACCACAGCGTCGGAGTTTCAAAGATGACGATGATGCGATCTCATTTACGGGTTTTGAAACGCCTTTGTTACCAGCTTTTGTATTTACTAAACTTTTTTCTTGGATACTAAATTTATTAAAAAAAAAATTTCATGTTTTAATATTGAAGTATGTAAACATTTTGTGTTTGAAAATTTTTATCTGGTTCGGCATTTGAAAACTAATAGGGTAGCTATTAAAAAAAAATTAATACCTTCATATAAAAAAAAATACAAGCTTAATAATGTTATATGATTTTTTTTACTTTTCCATATATCGAAATATTTTACTCGTGAATAATGCTCGATCGAACTATTTTCAGTCAATATTAAATTATTATTTTATACTCCTGGATCCCATGTGTTCATAAATATATTAGTTTTATATATGTTTAAGATATCTTCATAAACAATAAAAAATCATCATTAATATATATGTTTAAAATATATACTTAAACGATAAAAAACATCTAAATATCTAAACACAGATTTTTTAAATATCAAAAAAACGATTAAATGGCTAAGGACTACTACTATTATTCGTATTTTCAATCTATAAGACTACGGTTAACATTCATACTGAAATATATGTAGAAAAATAGAAAACTTTTACAAAAAAATCTCAATTAATCAATTAATTAAGGAAAATAACACTGTCAAATTTGAAACAAACGCATCATTGAGGTTTGAAAATAACTTTAAGATCCCTAAATGTAACACCAAAACTATTAGAAAAATTTTATATATTTAGGGATAAAACATTTCTACTTTTAAAATTAGAAATATTAACTTGGTGGTTAAAATTCATATTTTTTATTTATTATCTTAGTTTTGTTAACCACTGAATTATTTTTTTAGTTAGTTATGACATCCTGAAGAAGGAAAAGGTACTTTCCGAAACCGGTAGATGTTTTTTAAAACTTAATTCAGTGGTTAATAAAACTAAGATAATAAATAAAAAATATAAAATATTTCAATAGCCTCCCTAAACAAATAAAAGAAATAAAAGATATAATAGAGTTTAGAAAGAAATTAAATGAACACTTCAGAAGCACTCAAATAGACGACAAATAAAATATTATATAAAATTATTAAAGTGTAACTCCCTCTCCAAGTACAAGAGCTAGTCTCTTTTTTGGAAAGGTAAGCGAAAAAAAACATGTAATTTTAATGATGAAAATTACTTAATTCATGTAATAAAAAATTGAAAAAATGTCAAATAAATAAAAAAAATAATATAATTTTGATCATATTCTTAATTTATATAAAAAAAATATATTATTGATATTTTATCCTAATATTTTTTTAATTCGATGAATGGACAAATATTAGAGTAGTGGGAGTAATTTGAAAAAGATAAACCGAGGACCGAAGAGAGTGACAGAGTTATGGGGAGACCTTGTTCGAACAGTGTATTAACAAAGGTTAATTGATTATGATACCTATATTAATATGGGGGCTAAAGTTTATAGAACGTAAAAGGGTAAAAATAAATGGTGTATATGCCACCTTTTTAAATTATTTAACCCTTCCGTTACCATGCAGTAACACAGGTCAACCGCTCGGTACAGATCAGTAATTGCGTTAGTTTACGTATGTTGTATGCTCCATTAAATTATCACAATTTTAGTGTAAAAGTATGTTAAAAACTATTTTATAGCCATTAAAACTAATAAACGCATTTTTATTATTTAAAATGCTTAAAAAATAGACATTTCTCACGGTGACACAAGTTGACATTTTGGCTGCGTAAAAGTATTTTTTATCACGGTATGCTGAGGGTTAAATACGCACTACGCATAATTTAATAAAGATAACAATTCTTATTTATATAATTTAAATCCTAATACATTTGAAATAAAATGAAAAATATTTAAATTATTTAGCTTAAAAACCAAAACGATGTGATGTGGATCACCATTTTAATCAGTATTTTAAATAAACAGGTGAATTTTATGTTCCAGGCCGATTTTATTTAGCCGCCATTTCGGTTTGAAAAATACTTATTAATTGGTATTTAGTAGTTGTAAAGAGTAGTTGATTACAATTTATTATAAAGCACCTGACGTCTCAAAAACGTACCAAACATTTAATTTAAATAAAAAACCATTTAATCTAAATAATAATGACAATGCTGTAATTGGGTCCATTGGGTCTGTAACACATGTGGTTTTAACAGGACGGTGCCCCTTACACACACCCCGAGCTACGCTTGAAATTTTGCGAGAAATTTTTCCCGGCCGCATAATGACAAAAAGCGGTCACAAGTAGCCTCCTCGATATATTTCCTGTAAGGGTACTTAAAAGAAAAAGTCTTCGCTAATAAGCCAATAATAATTTCGATACTACAAGATAATATTCGTAATGAAATTGCTGAAATAACACGCCAAGTGTGTGATAACGTAATGAAATATATGGTTAAAAGCGCACGCATTTGTCGCTATTAGAGACAATTACTAATAATGTAATAAATTACATAATTGATAAATTAGATCTAAATCAAAAAAATACATTTTATTTTTTAGTTATTTAAAAACAACATCGGCCTGGAACATAATATTCACACTGTAGAAGTGAAACATAACACTTTATTATTTTGCCTCCTTGCCATAACTTTGTATCAATTTCAATATTATAAATATGTTACCTTATGATCCTATCTCTTCTCTCTCCTTCAAATCCATTCTGAATATCTTGAGCCGAAAACCTCCACAGCGCCTCACTCGTGACCACACCAAAAAGCAGATCGTACTTATTCTGCCCTCCCTTAATTCCAAATATTCTGTCTCCGTTCCTTTTGTCGCTCGTCCCTTTAAAATTGTTCACCCCCGATACACTGGTGAATCCTTGCATATCGTTCGGTATAAAGAACGTCAGCAGTTCTTTTGCATAGTCGGTTTTGATGACGACTCCGTCAACCGAGGGGCCGAAGGCCGTCAGGTAGCTGGGCGCCGTCACTTCCGCCGTTGTGAGTTCTTCTAATGGCGTTTCTCGGAGGCAGTCCACGATCAGTTCGTGATCTCTGGCCAAGTCTTCGGGTATCGTACAGTTTACTTGTCTCGCCAGGTGGATGGCATAGTTCACCGGGTCCTCTACGAGGGCCCATGAGCTCAGAGCTGATCCTGAGAGGAGAATCGCTCTGTGAAAGAGACCTGCGGACAAAAAAGATTTATCGTTATATGTTCAATGAAAGTACATAACATTTATTTTCAGGCGTCTATAAAATTAACTGTAAATATTGTACTGTTGTACAGGTCAAAATTTTAACATAATATGTTTAAATAATAGCGGTTTTTCTGAATTTTCCAATCAATTATTAGAAAATGATCATACTTCTGCTAAAAAATTCTGGATTATCTGTTATACATATAAATTAAATTAAAGAATTCAAAATCATTATAAATAAATAAAGCATGTAACCAACTAAACTTAACCAAAAGTCCCATATTTAAAAAAATTCCAAATTTTTTTTTATTAATTTTGTACTATCAAGTCACTTTTCATATCTTTCATCATTATAACAATTTAAATTAAGTATTAGATATTTTTTTTTTTAATATCTGAATAATGTGATATACGTGTTTTTTAGTTAGTTAATCCGACGTCCTGAAGAAGGAAATTATGTTTTCCGAAACCGGTTGATGTTTGAAATGACTTTAATAAACAAGGTTAAATAATCCTTAAAAATTCTTAAATAATTGTCTTGAACATAGTTTTCTTAGAATCCTAACTGACATATTTAAGCTTACTATGTACAAATATATAGTTAAATATTAGGTGCGTGCCAACTGTTTGGGACATATAATTACTTATTTATTCTTGAACGAAAATAATGTACTGTGCCTTCCACCTCCCTTCCCTCTCCTCACCCGGCACGCCGCTGCAACAGCCAAACGGCGACCTTGAAACAGTGTAGTTATGTGTGAATCGAATAATAGTATTAAATTGAGACGTCGCGTCTAATACAGTGCATTCTAAAGGACTATGACCCCTGAATGAATAAAGTGATATAGTTTACAGTCCACCTTGGAGGTGTCAGAAAAACTGGATTGTGATGAGTGCAAACCTCCTTCCGAATATCCTGTTTCTTCCGGCATCTAGGCTTTTACGAAACACCAACTTTAAAATGAGCATGAATTTCTTGAAATATTCTTGCTTTTTCAGATATCTCTGACATCAGTTATTACCCTGGCGTAGTTCCTATCACGTTCTTGACGAAACGGCTCCTATACCAATACTTCTGCATTCTTATACCTTCCCCTTTATTTTAAATAATTTAAAACAAATATTATAGCTAAATAAATTGTTTTCAATAGTTTTATATACTTAGGTAGGTAAGTATTTATTTAATAATTGAAATTAAAGATAATTATTTAAGTTATACCACAAACGATATGAAATAAAGTGTACATATAGGAGAGGGGTTTGAAACATTAGTTGCGGGACGAGGGACATTCTACACACATTCTTTGTAGAAACATAAATCCGATAGTTTTATGTTTACACATTTATGTAACAGTACAACAATAATAATCTTTGTGTAGGTAAACAAAACGTATTTTTTACATGAATTGTTAGCGTTTAAATTTTCGATCCAATCGAGTCGCGAAGCTATTTGATTGCAAATGTGGCACCAAAATTAAAATATTTAAACAAGGAATTTTTACGTTTTTAATTATCTTGATAAAAGAAAATGGTTGTTTTTTAATGTTGTAAATACGAAGTTAATGAAATAAATTGGATTAAATATAATTTATAATTTTTTTACTGTATATCCGTATTTTACAAACAAGCTCTTAAAACTATCTAACACTTCTGTATTATTTTGAGGTAGATCAAAACACCCCGAACCAAGAGGGATGAAAGTTCAGTATGTGAAAGGTTAACCGCCGAAACGTGATGATTATTTTAATAGAATGGGTAAACACAACTGCAGCTACGCGACAAAAGCCATCTCGCATAATTCCTCCCTGTCTGACTTCGCCCGCCCCTCGCGCGGCTCGCCCTTACCTGAACGCACCCCATAAACTTGAAAGCGGACATTTTTATTGGCTCCGTGCGAGGAAGGCACGTAAGCTCAGCGCAATCAATTATACGAAAAGCGCATCGCAATCAGAATTACGAAACTATTAACAGGTTCCGACTGAAATATACGGGGCGTTCCACTAGCGGCGACTGAAAACTTCTCAGATACTTTCAATCGGTAGAGCTTTTAGTATTATTTCCTCGTTAGTTTGAACATTTTATTGTAAATTACTATTTTTATTTCAACAGTACCATATCTCGATAAAATAATGGCCATCTTGATATAATATCAAAAAAATTGTTATGCGCCAGCGAAGAGCTTAAAATCACGAACTGTGAGTCAATCACCGGTATCAAAAATATTGTTAAGCACCAATTATGAGCTTAAACCTTCCCAAACCATGCAGTAACACAGGTCCACCATCATAATTAAACCTGTAATATTTCAATAAATATAGGCAATATAAAATTAATATTTTAGATAATCCTAAAGAAAATATTAGCGCTTAGGAATGATTAGTGAAAATCAAATTATAAAAAGGGAATCGTACAAAAATAATTATTTTTTCCATTTAATCCGTTGTCAAATTAATACGTTAGTAAAATGCCATTTGTGATATGAAAGACAGAGATCACACACTATTTTCACAGTGAAAAGAACAACAAACATAAAAATATAATTGTCTCTTTCTCACTAATTAAACGAATAGATATAAAAAAGAAGAACACATAATATAGGACTTAATGAATGCTCTAAATTATAAATATTTAGAGTAAATACGTGCTATTAAACCCATTTAAGGTAATTAAAACATTTTTTCTAACTGTTATTTATGGTAACACGAGTTGACAGCATGGCTGCGTTCGGGTATTTTATATCATGGTATGGTAAAGGTTAAAATCACAAACTATGAGTCAATTACTGATATCAAAAACATTGGTAAGTGCCAGGGATGATCTTAAAATCATAAACTGTGAGTCAACCAGCGATTACAGAAATAAATAAAAAAATACACATTAATAGGATCGATATAAATATTATTTAGTAAGAAATTATTGTGTTTCTGATATCAAACTTGAATTTAAATAATAGCTTAAGCTTCAAAGCATATAAGTAAATATAAAAAAAAAATTTGACACATTGATACAACTTATATACTGTTTAATATTATAATAAGAGTTATGTGTCTTCGCGTATATCTCGGGGATATGCCGCGTCTTAAATATTCAAACATAATTTAACTATCATATAATCTTTCAAGTTCTTTACTTACAGGGGTAGACAGATAACAGCTTCTATCCGAACACAATTCTTTCATCATCCGAATTAATACTAACGCATTTTTCTACATTACTTTTGACATGACTATCTTCAACTACTCTTATTATTATTAAATATACAAATAATTTTAAGCGATTAGCTTAAATTGTCGAGTTGGGAGGAGGCTCGTCTTTGAAATGAAGAATAATACTGAATGGTTTTACGTTCGTATATTTTTATTTTGCCGTAGATAATAAATTGTGCGGAATGTTCCGGACAGGTTGATTTATTTTTTTAAGTATTTTAGTGCTTCTAATATTTCCAGTATTTTAATATATCCGGTTAAATTTTTAAAAGGCTCAGATTTTTTTTAATAAGTAATTAATTTTATAGTATTGCCGTGCAGATTCATCAAAGTAATTTAAAGTTGACGCGCTTAGATTGACCATAAAAAAATTAATTATCTCTTAAATTAATATAATTGTGGCGGCGAGCGGGACACAGCGAGGCATCTGTGAATAAAAAAAATAAACTATCACTCCACAGCGACTCACTCCTGATGGCCCTCCTCTTCTTTACTAAACAACAGATATGCTGTAAATCAATTTGGACATATGCGTCGCTTAATTCCAAAATCTTCTAAAGCAGATTTTGAATAATTTGAGTTAAATATGCAGTTTTGTACATTTTTTTTGTCAGTCACGTGCATAATGCATTATTTCTCGCAAAAGCCACTTAAATCTATTGATTTTGCATGTTCGAAATTAGGGTTACTTCCAAAATACCCCAAATCAGATAAGAGAGCAATAGATGTGCGAATGTAGAAGAAGCGATGGTCTAAATATATGTGTGTCTATGGAAATTAATCGCGTGATCGAATATGATTAAAATTTGGTATTAGTAGCTTAAAGCCCCTAAACAATATGTAAATATTTACAATTTGCGTTGTCTTTTCTAAAATGAGCATTGTTGGGATCTCTCTAATTGGCGGCCATTATATTTTATCATTAGAAGGAACAGCTTTGTTCAAGTTCCTGTGCATCCATTGCTTTAACAACTACTAAGTACATGTTTAAATGAGAAGGTGGTCGTATGAAGGTAGATATCAAATGGATATGCAATGTCGATCCGCCTCTATAACTTGAACCATTATTCGTATTCAGGTATTACAATATTCAACTCGGTTTACAGTGAGAAATAAAAGAACACAATAATGGGCATGGGCAAAGGGAGTAGGTACTTACAAGAAATTTTTTGATTTACTCAATTATTGAATACATAAATTCTATGTAACCTCGTAACTTTTCTGCATATTTAGTTTTTTTGTATCGGTAATTGGTAGGAATTGTAAGGGAGCAGATCGGTGGAGCCGCGCTTCGGAAGAATATGGCGTCGAGAGATGGCATAGATTAAGAGAGGGATCACCGCGATGGACCCAGAGATGTATGGGCCTAGTCCACCCGCAGATTGAGAAAATACCCCGCTGCAACGAGCGAGGAGGCGGCATGCGAGCAATGGTCGATGAATGGACGTTATGGACAACGCTGACACGGGATGGTATCCGGTCTATCTTCTAGATCGAGAGATGAATCCTGGAGCGGACGTGTGGCGTCCCGGGTCTTCAGCTGCGTCGGCGCCCCACGGCAGCATTGGCTGATGTTGGTAAATAAATAAACTCCGTAAATAGATAAAAAAAAATAAAGGAACCTCCATCATAGGAAATATGACCTCAATAAAGAAGATCTAAAAACATTTGACGTGCACATAATGTCGGGATTAAGTGTATTTTATGAATAAATGTGTAATGTGACAAGAAGTTGCCTTTGAATCAATTATTATCGCATTCTAGGTAGCACGCGACACCAGAGCATACATACACACACTTAAGGATCCAGACTGAGCTAGATCAATGGCGGCTCATATGGTTTCCTATCCTCTAGAGCCCAAAGGCACCGAAAGAATATATACTTTCCTACTCTAATTCTTCATTACTTTCGTCGAGTTCCACCACTATCTTTAATTAACAGTTATATAATTTCGTACTGACAGGAATACATTGACATTTGAAGGGCTTATTGAGTATTAACATGGTTATCAGTTGACAGAAGATCAATTACGTGCATGTATACACGAGGGTTAATTGGGTGAAAGCTCCTTGATTCTGTCGATTTAAATTATCGCTTTGAGCCCTCAAAGGGAAGTATTGCAGACCTGAAACGGATGATGCTTACATTGGAATGCAACAAATATATAAATAAAAAAATATATCTTAAGAATAGGGATGAGAAATTTTGAAATTAATAAGATCATAGATCTAGACAAAAGTCTGAGTATTAATATATTGTAGATAAAGTAAAAACTCGTTAACTTCGTGTGTAAAATTTGGCTTCTGTTTTTCAAAACGTTTCTTTTGTAACAAACATTGCTATGTTCTTTCCAAAACGTTTCTTTTGTAACAAACATTGCTTTGTTCTTTCCAAAACATTTCTTTTGTAACAAACATTGCTATGTTATTTCCAAAACTTTTCTTTTGAAACAAACATTGCTATGCTTTTTCCAAAACAGAATCGGCAAATGGCGATTGAAGTATTTCATGTTCGCAAAAAACGCCGTATTTAAAACAATACTGCAGTATCCAAATCTGGGTAGCAAAAATGGTAGTATGCATTATAAAATTATTATTTTTTGATGAAACTGAGTCATACATATTTTACATATTTTTATTTTTTTATAGTATAATATAACAAATAGAATTTTAAACATATTTTATGAGTAGTAGTTAAAAAATATAACCTTTATAATTTACAACATTATTATAATAAATTAGTTGAATGTATTCTCCAGCTAATGACTAATTGACTAGTTTTTCTTGAAACTGTGTTTGTACATGTTAGTGCTAAATATTATATTTATTTATAATTATTTTTATGTTCCTGTATTATAAATATATCCTCATATGTATTATAAATTGTTCATGTATTTTACATTGTTATTTGTTCAGATATTTACTTTATACATTTCATTTTTACATCTCATTTTTATACACCTACATTATATTTTAAGGAAAACACTTTTTTTGTGAAGTTGCATTTTCAAATCATAATTCTGTGGTTTTTAATACAAAGTAAATAAATCGATTGAAAATATAGCAGAATAAGTTCAAAAATTTGTTGAAAATGAATTGGATAGCTATAACTAAAGTGGAGAACGCGTTTCTTCGGATAGAAAGAGATTCAGGTTCAAATTCCGGTAGCTACTAAATAGTTTTTCGATAAATATATTTTTTTGTTTATATAATAATAATAATGCATTTATTCCAGCGTGATCGGGTTTTTTTTTTTGAAGACCAGATTCGCCATAAAGATAATAATAAACATAATAAGTTACGAAATATTATTTTTATTTTGTAAAGAAAAGCAAAAATATATAAATAAATAAAAAATTCACACATATACATACAAATATAAACAAAATATATATACTAGATTTATATTATATATTGTATCTGTAACTATTCCGTAGTCGTTGCTATTCTCTGGTCAGGGAACTATCTTTACATTAGATCGTAGCTAATTGAGAGAGTTGGTGCCCTCTCGATGTCTCAGAAGCGAAACGAATCCATGTATATGGTGTTCGGCAAACATTGTAGATGCTCTGCAATAACGCGCCAATCCGAACAGTATTCTTTATGAGTTGTTAATTATTATTGATTATTATTGTTATTGTTATTGATAATTATTGATAAATTTAATTTTTAGGAGAACATATTCTTATTGAGAAGTTGTAATTATTCAAAGGTATTTGAGATTCTGTAAAAATAAGATACATGGCTCTTTCAAATAATGGAATGATTAAATATATTAATATCAAAAAGATAACATAAAGGTTCGAAAATTTGTCGCTGTAGCATATCGGATAATGCACCTTCTCTGGTTGGGAAAGAGATCCGGGTTCGAATACCGGTGGCGCAACAACAATATTTTTTGATAAAATTGATTTTATACGTATATCTATAATTAATATATTCAATTCATATTTAATTTAATTTTTATTACATTATAATTAATTACATCTGTAAGCTACAGTAAACGCATTTTTAAGAGGTTTAATGACCATATTTTTAATGTATCTCAATTATTTTAAACTATGTTATGTCATTAAACTGTTAATGGTCTGTGAAATATAATATCAAATAAGTTAATGGTGATTTGTAAATTATATATAAAAAATTATAGCGACTGGTATCTGTTACCACATATATAGACATAACTAACGTAAATTCCTTGTTTCAATATTTTCATGTTGGTATCAGCCACGTGATCACTTTGGTATCACTTGCGAAATCAAATAGTTCCGCGACTTTTTTTAAATATATGACTCGATTGGAACGAATTTTTAAACGCTAGACAATATTATGTATTAACATAAAAATATGTCTTGTTTATATAAATATTAAACTACTTTTCCTAATGCATAAATTTCATAAACTATCGGATTTATGTTTCCACGAAGAATATATGTACACTTAATTTCATGTCATCTAACCCAAATCACTGAAGTCGTTACTTTAAACTACGTCTTTAACCCTTGGCATGCATGGTGGATTGAAATCGCACCGTATGTCTAGTCGGTCTGATGGACCCGTAATTGAATATCATTTTTTTATATGAAGTATGCTTGGAAGGTTAGATTATATTATATAGATATTATAATTATAAGAAAAAAAAAATATATAACACTATTGATTTATTATTAATTTGTATTATTTAAGTAAATGAAGATACTTCTTACATTAATAAACTAAAAATAGACTCATGTTTGTTAATTAAAAAACTTACACTTAAGGAACAGATCAAAATCTGGCTTAGATTAATTTAAGGTACTGATGAATCTACATATGCTATAATTTTTTAATTCAGTCATCATTAGAGCGACAATTTTCGACCCGCACACACTTCACGCACTGGGGTAGGAGCGACAAAGTGGCTGCTAGTCTATGACGCAAAAATATCGACAGTTCTTCAAAGGGGTGGGTCTGACAGACCCTATCAGGCATGCCAAGGGTTAAAGAAATGTATTGGTACAACTCCAATTAGCGACGATGTTCCACTTTATCGACATGAATTATTTGTTTTACAAAAAATACCACATTAGTTCATTGGATATCAGTGAATTCTACACGATAATAAAATCTCAGCATACACGAAAACCAAATTATGAAATTCCATGCCTATGCGAAAAAATAATGTGTTTTTGATCATAGAAATTTTGAGTACGTGGCACCAAATGGTACCGACGCGACATGAATCCAAGGTTATTACCATTAATATAATAATATTTTTACGGAGTTACGGAAGTCTACAAACGGTATGTAAATAGGTTCTATTATTTATAATCACATTCTTGGTAAATAGGGTATGTCCATAAAATATACTCGAATAAATAAAATGTAAATTATCGGTATCACGAATAATGAGGCCTGTAATGATATCAGTACTACCTAACATTTCTTCAAATTGGCTACACTATAATTCTCAGAACATTATTACACAATTCATAGAAATCAGCTTATATTCCAATACAGTGATCATAATAGGGAATCACACTTAATGTAAGTAGGTAATTCGCATGTATTCTTTTATTAATCACATTTATTGTGATGTATCTATGGGACTAATGCGTGAACGCGTGATTGTTGGTACGATTATGAGTGTGTGAAAGAGATAAATGTACCGCATCTCTTGCTTCTGAACCGTTGAACTGTAAACATTCAGAATAAATTCTTTAGTTACTACAGACGGGTATTATTCTGACGATACAACCTCGCACTAAATTAATACACTCACTGAACTTAACATAAATACATTTTTAAGATTAGCAAAATCAACTTTGTGGTTAAATCCATTATTTTAGAATGTTAACTTTGTTTTATTAACCACTTAATTAATTAAATACGTCTACCTGTTTCGAAATATATCATTTTCTTCTTCAGGGTGTCATTAACTAATCAAAACATGTCTTTAATTGTTTCTTTAACGGAATCTATTTTTAAAAAACTATAATTACGAGTATTTAAAAAATAAATTTAGTACCTAATTTAAATTATTACTTCATGATACAAACAATTATTTGAATAAATTTTAGAATGGGACTTGCGGTTAAATTAAGTTGATTGTTTATAATATTTTGGTTAGTTTTACACGCTTTATTTATTTCCAATGATTGAATACTTTATTTATATCTAAATATTTATCTTAAATAATTATCATAAATAGTTGGTCTCCGGGACCTAATTTTTTGTTTTATTTTATTATATTCAGAACTTACGTAAAGTTTGATCATTTTTAAATATGGTTAAATTATTGTTTTTTTTTAATATATTTAATTATTTAAATTAATTATTTAAAACTTTTATTAACAATTTATTTTCATTGTATAAAATAATTTGTTTTATGTTTAATTTCCTGTCTGTAATTTCAAAGATTTTAAAAATAGTTGTTAGTTTATATTAATTATTTTGTTTGTTTTTTACTATTTTTATCACGATGAAAATTGTTTTTTTTTAATATTATAACTTAGTATATATTTTTTAAATCGTTTGCTTTTGAATAAATAATATAAAAAAAGAGAAAATTTTGATTAATTTTTGATTGCGTTTTATAATCATTATTTTTACTCCAAATAATCTACATTAATATTAATTATTATGACTGATTTGCAATTTTTTCAATGTTTTGTTATGTATGAGGGATTCATCATGGAGTCACCACTCATAGCGAACGCCTACCACCATCTACAGATCAGCAAGCTAAGTGCACCATAAATACACAAAGCACTGGCTGCATGGTCCGTCGGCTTTCGTTCATCAGTTCGTGCCACGATCGCAAGCATTTGGTGTAAACTCCGTGTCTACCACGGAAATTCTAACAGTTGAATCCGAACCGTTTTAAGTTAATGTAATATATTCAGGGTAAAGCGTAAGAACTCGTTTTAATTATTTTTATCTTTTCTGCCATTACTGGCAGTTTTCACATACCAACCGTGAGTCAATCGCTGATATTTTTGAGTCACATTCACTATCAGTGTTTGAATATCTGAGAATATCGTAATTCTTGGTTCATTTTTTAATTTATTTACACATGCATATGAAATGAAAATATTAATGAAATAATGACATTATAATTCGTAATGACCGCCATCTAGCAGATTCTGATTACGCATTTGACCTGAAATGCTGAGAATTTTACGCGAAAAATAATCTCACATTCTTAAAGGGTTTTTATTTATTTGTAATGATATTAAAGTATGTACACTATAATTATATATGTTAGAATATATTTTTTACGCAAAAGAAATTTGAATAATATAAGTAAATACGCACAAAATTATGTTTTTTTATTTATTTCGTGTATTGTGACATCGTGCAGCGCACGCGTATTAGTAATGAAACTGTGATTACAGTCACAGTTTTCAATCACTGATACTATCGAATATCAATCACAATCACACTAGTGAATCAGGAGAAGCATTATTTCTCATCACTAATAATAACCAGTATATACAAACATACACAAACACCGAATGGAAACTTGAGATGTAAGGCGGATCTCAACCTTCTGCCAGTGTACATTACACAATCCACTTCAACTCAGTCTCGTTCACCTCTATAACTGGTGACCCCTACGTGATACAAACACGCAATCTGGCTTGAATGTATGTGAATCAATACAACAATAGCACCCACCTGGCATAACAGTGGGGGAAATCATGAGGAAGTTGATACAAGCCGCTCCAGATCCGTGACCCATCAATGTCACGCTTGCAGGATCACCACCGAATAGTTCGATGTTCTGCTGCACCCAGTGCAGGGCGGCAATCTGATCCATCAGACCATAATTGGCAACCCTTGCCTTCAGATGAGGAGTGGGGTTAGCATTGAGGAAACCTGTCAACCAAAACCAAACAAATTTATTTTATTTTTTATATTGTATACCAATTCAATACAGGCAACTAGAACATAAATATTTGCGAGAGTTTATTAATATATCAATTTCTTTTTGCGTTTCATGAAATTGATTTATAGTATCACAGTGAAGTCAATATCCTTAGAAATACACGAATTAGATGAACATGTGACCTTTTGATTCTGAATACTTTAAGGTATTTATTAGAAATATCTTTTTGTTTATAACGATCATTTTTCAAAATTAAAACCGTTTTTATTAACGTTTTAAAGTTGTGGCTAATTTTAAAGGCAAAGTAATACGTTTTAAAATAATAATAAAATTAACTTTGTTTTATTAACCACTTATTGAGTTTAAGTACATCTACCATTTACATCCTGAATAAGAAAATGGTATTTATCGAAACCGGTAGATTTATTTATTAAAATTCAATAAGTGGTTAATAAAACAAAGTTAACAAATAAATATAATGAATTTTAACTACATAGTTAATTTTGCTAATTTCAAAAGTATTAATAAAATTGGTGCTCAAATACGGTCTTAAATATTAGGTGTACCCAAAAAAAAAGGCCGCATTTTACTTGAATAGCTTTGACAGTCAGTTGTGACTTATTTTTCATCTGGATCGTACAGCTTTCTCAACAGTGTTTGATCAATATCTGGAGAGCACGTCGCGAGCATTACAGTTAAAGAAACAAACCCAAAATTTAAAAAAAAATGTTTTTCATTCACAAAACCGTCGTTGATTCGTTGCATTATTTTTATTAGAAAACTGCCCTGTGTACGTCCTTAGAGCCTATTCTAGATCAAGATTTAAACACAAGTATAAAATAATAAGTAAATTAAAGTAAATAATAAAATAAGTTATGAAACTAACATACATAAATTGTAATATACAGCACCACGTTCAAATCCTTGTTGAACGCCAAATGTAATAAACGAAAAGTAGAGTACAAACTTACCAAGTAAACCGAGACGGTAGTTGATGGTTATGACTACCATGTTAGCATAACTGGCTAGCACAGAACCGTCGAAGGGGTTTCCAGAATTCCATTCAAAAGACTCCCCGTGGATGAAGATGATAACAGGATACTTCACTTCCGGACTACCGCTCACTGTAACAATTTGAAAATATTTAAATTATTTCAATTGAATATTATATCTTGATTATTAATGGCTGCATTTTGATAAAAAAATATATTAAAACAATAAATATGAGGTCCAGAAGCAGTAGCAGACGTGTCCACTTTACTTGTTTTCGAGTAAAATGTAAAAAAACATTTTGTTTTATTTATTCATTGGTAACTATATAATGCATAAGTAAAAATGTAGTTGGACTGTACCCATCTTACTAGAGAAGTTTTGTGTTGAGACGGGCATAGTTTAGAAGCAATTGCACTAATGAATTAATATTACAAGTATAAAAAACAATAACAAATTATTTTGAAGAAATTTGTGACAAAAATTATTAATAAGTTTGAATGAGTGTATCAATACTAGCACATATTATGAATCCAAGTTTTTATTTTCAGTTTCATGTTATTGGGACAATTCAATTGGGTTAAACCTTTCAGCATCCTATTAAATAGTTTAGGCCTAAAATATGTGTAGTTCTTTTGGCCATATGTTGTATGTGCTCTTAAAGCTTGTATGTTATGTGTATTTGTCCATATGGTAATTATATTTTGTTAGGAGAACACATTATTATTGTAAAGTTGTAATTATTCAGAACATAGGTCTGTGGTATTTTAAATATGAATTGAATATATTAATTAGAAAGATATATATATATATATAAAATCAAATTTATCCGAAAATATTGTTGTTGCGCCACCGGGATTCGCACATGGATCTCTTTCCAAACCGGGGAAGGTACATTATCCAAAATAAGGTATATGACTCTTTCAAATAATGGAACTATTAAATGTATTAATATAAAAAACATATTGTTTACTGATAAAACACATTTTCATATCGATAGCTATATTAATAAATAGAATATGAGATACTGGTACTCCGACAATCCAAGGGAATGCCATCAAAAACATTTGCATTGTCCAAAAACGACAGTGTCGTGTGCAATTTCTGGCCGAGGAATAATTGGCCCTTATTTTTTTAACTAGCGAAAGACATTCAGTGCTGACTTGTATTGCCGAATGGTCGATGAGTTTTTGATACCGCCGCTGCAGCTGTTTCCCGGATTCAACAACAAAACACAATTTCACCAATATAGGGTTACTCCCCACACAGCTAAAGTTTCAATAGAGAAGCTGAGGGGAATTTTTCCCAATAAATTAATCAGCAAGTACGGAGACATACCCTGGGCACCTCGATCACCGGACCTTACACTTTTTTTTGTGGGCCCTTCACAATTCAGCCTCTACAAGAAAATATTCGCTGTGAAGTTGCTGCCATTGTACCAACGCTTTGCTCTCGCGTGTTCGCAAATTTAAGAGTTCGATTGCAAGAGTGTCTTGAGAGAAATGGAAAGCGTTTAGACAATATTGTTTATAAAACGTTAAATAAGCGTCGTTAAATTCTAATTTGTATAAATAAAATATGATAATGACATTATAGTTTTTTTATTTATTTAATATTATACTATATATTACAGAACTATGTTCAAAAATTACAAATTTACAGCAATAATATGTATTATTAAAAAAAATTTTTTTTTGACAAAACTATTATATATTTGTTGTCATAAAATAACAACGTTTAAAAAAAAAAAATTTTTTAATTTTTTCATATATTGTACGCTAGCGTACAGACATGAAAGGTATCAGTTTCCTTTAAAAGCGATGCAATTTCCCACATGAGGGAAAACACTACCCCTATACGGACACGTACTGCTAAACACTTTGAGGCCGAAGTCGAAAACCTTTCACGAAGTTTCACAAAATTATGTATTGAAGTTTGTAGAACACGCAACTTGCTCAAAGTTGGTGCTAAAAGGCCTCCATAAGTCGAGGATAATGTCATGAAAATACCTTGCTGATGTTAAAACAACTCTCAACTATTTTATTTTGTCATTAAAATAGTCGGTACCGTTGTTTCCATTCAAGACACTAAGCAAATTGGTTAAATATTTAGAATAATAATTAATTGTTAATTAAAAATATGCCTTAACCTTTTGAACGCTACTACCAGCCCTCACATTCCAATACTCACATGCGACATATTTTTTTGAAAACACAATCATGTATTAAATCATCAAAATAGACTACGTATGTATGATTTATCGCCTCACATAGAGATAAAAGGTTATTTTTTTTAATATGAAACCAAAATATGGTTGTAAAAACCTGTAGAATGTTTATAAATTAATGAACATAAACTCCCTATAAAAACATACATAACGGTACAGCAATACGGCCGCCCCTCGAAACATATGACAGATTATCTGAAGATATCAGCACCGTCAACACATTACAAATATTTTAATGTACCTAAACATATTGTATGAAATAGGCGCACTACGTGATCACGGATCAAAGTCGTCGTATCAACTATTGATACGGCCGCGTACAAAAACCAATTTATACCGTATTAAGTATTGATACGGGAGCATTCGATAGGTTAAAAATTCATAACATTGAATACAAGAATTCAGTAACATGAAGATATTTTCCAAAATCACACTTCATCAGCTGATTGAACAGTAAAATAATAGATATAAATGTTTTTATCAGATAATTTTTGTTAGCTATCCACTACTATTTTTTTAAAGCAGCTTTTAATTAATTTTTCGTACATATTGAAACCATTTAAAAGTAATACATAACAAAATACATACTCAATAACCTAACCTAGCCGTACAGACTTAGGTGAGTGTATAATGAAACATCCGTATTAGAACGGGAACAAAAAATGACAGTGTAATGTGAGTAGTAGATATACAATGGCGCGGAGATAAATATAGAATGGCTGGCAGATAACAGAAAATATCTCTTGTGGTGCAACACTATTTTTTTTAAATGTACCGAACTTCGTGCTACACACACAACTAAGTATTATTTCTTCATACCTTGGACATCCGCTGAGTAGGGAAGTTCTGAGTGACAGATTTTTCTCATTTTCTTTCTTCTTTTTTCAATAAGTACATCGGCGCTCTTTTATTGGCAAGCTTCTTTTGCACAATGTACTTTTTGACGCCACTGTACTCGGTCCTGGGCCACGATTTTTCAATGTTCAGGATCTATGCCACATCTACTCAGATTCGCCTTCAGAGTGACTTCAAATCTTTTCCTAGGTCCACCCCTGTCTTCTTTTGCCGTGAGGTAATTGCGCAAACATAACTTGTTTGGGAAACCGTTTATCATCCATACGCACACAATGACTTGCTCATCACAGTCGGCTGAGCTTGCTTTGATTTTAATGGAAGGATCCCATATTTTATTTATATTGTTCACACTATATATACGCTTTGCAATACGAAAACATAATGGTAAACGTAATGTGGAGGCGAATTACCATTCTCATCCCATCCTTCTAATGGCATCACTTATTCTATAAGTGGTATTTACTCCCATTCCTCTAAATTACTCATATTCGTAGTGTATTTAAGAATAAATATTTTGCCTAGGCAAGGTTGACGATTTCTACAAAATTCTATATTGCATTTTTCTTCGGTATTCTATACTCATTGCCGTAAAAGCAACACGCTGTATACACATCGATTTTACTTTGGAACTTGGCAGAGCGACTTAACACTGCATGCAACTGCATGGTATTAAATGAAAATATCGAATCGACTCTTACAAGTAGAAATGATAAACATAGTTTGCAATTTCGTTATATCGTAGGCAACTTTGTTATTACTGCCGGTCTAAGAAGTGGCTCCAGAGAATCAAATGATACTTATTGTAAGATCGGTATTGATAAACCAGAAAACGATACATAATATTACAATTTAAAAAAATAGACATATGAATCGGGTGTACTAGTGATGTTTATATACCTTTTGGTGATGATAACAAGAATTAATTTAAAAAATATATATTATTTTTATTTTCACTTTGTTTCGGAAAGAGTAGTTCTTCCCATCTAAAATATTATTCGGTCAAGTGGTCGCCTCACTTCAATGTACACTCGACGGCGGTTGAAAGATTTTAAATTAAATATACGCTCTGAGGATATCAATTATGATTATCTCCTTAGCCGTCTGAAATTGTTCAAATTATCAGTGAGACGTACGATGACCGACCTTATATTTCTATTATAAATGGTACGATAGACTGCCCCCAGATTGTTGGTCTGCTTGACTTATCATCGAGACACAATTCATTGTTCCATTACAGTGGCAATGTCAGAACACATGCATTAGCTAACTCTAAAGTCTTCAGATTCTATTCTTTGAGAAATGAATATGTGGAGGTGGTCAACATTTTTGCTGTTAATGTAATTCTTGATAGAACTACATTATTACAATTTTTCGTGTCTTAACTCAATGGTAACAGATAAATTGCTTTACTTCACATTCCATAGTTATTTTTATTTTTAATTTTTAACATAAATTAACATCCTGACATTATATAATTTTTTTCATTGTGTATTTCACATCTGATGTAATTTTCTGTTATTTTACATATTATATTAATGTTTGAATAGAGCATGTATAATAATAATAAATAACTAAAAAATAAAAAAAGTGTTAACTGAACTAAAAGTAAATAAAGTTGGTTATTGGGGCAGTGGGGCACGTAAGGGTGGGAGTGGCTTCACTGTTTTTAGAAAACATTGATGTATTTAATTTTAGTTCAATTACACCTGTAGATGGAAAGGACTGCTCTTGCCGAAACTAGTCGGGAAATAACTTTAAAAATTGTGTGTGTGTAATACAAAATGAAAATAAAAATTATATATTTTTCAAATTTAAAATGTTACGCACGACGTGACTGCCAAATTAATCAACTATAGTAAAATAAATAGCTTATGTGGTTTAGTCTTACGAAACGAATGAATGAGGAGTGAATAGTTAGAAAAATATATGTTAGTGTTAATGGCACCAGTAGAAGTTACTGAATCAGATACTAAAATAAGGTTCTGCTAGAAGCTCCAATAATCGCTTGCATGAGAAATATTTCAATGTGAATGAAGCGAAAATTGTACATTTCATTTTATTTTATTGTTTTATTATTTTTAGATAAACAAATAATACAACAATAATAACTGATAATAACGTAATATATAAAAATAACACCAGTGAATTTTCTTCGGAATTAAATAAATAGTACATAATAAATAAAAAAATAGTACACTCAAACAAACTGGTAAACAAAAAGACTTTTACATTAATATAAACTAAAAAATAGTACGTATTTTAAAAAAAAACTAATAAACAACAAAATAGTGCTTTCATACTGAATATACAAAGTGGAAAGGGTAAGAAGGGGAGGGAAATAGGATGCAATATGTACAATTTATATTAATAGTTATTAAATAGTTGGCGTAGTTTAATTTTAAAGGGAAGCAATTTATCGTTGAAAATATCCAAGTTATTAGAAGAATTTACGGCATTGTATTTTGATGTAGAGAGTATGACTGTACATCAGTACAGAATAATGTAACGCTCTATCCCCTATACTTACCCCCACGGGGAAACAGCGTGATGGTAAACTGTTATTTATACCGTTATTTTGACTGCTCGATTGTAACGATGATTTAAATTTAACCGTTAAGAGTTTCCAGTGTGACAGTGTGATTTCTTGAATAATTACAAATAATCAGTTATTAAACATAACTGTTTAGATAACAGTTTAAATAACGATTTAACCATAACTGATACCTTTTATAGTGCGGTTAAGAAATCTGAGATAAGTGCCAACATAAAACTGACTGTATTTAAAATTATTAACAAATATGAAACCTCACTGAGAAAATGAGATAAAGAATCCAGACTGCCGAAATGAGTTTTCTTGAGGGAGTAGGATTAATACTACGAGATATGATAAACAGATATGTGTAACAATTCTACCTGAAAATTGAGATATAAAAATAAAAAATATTTTGAATACAATTTAAATAAATCAACAAGAAAGATAATATACATAACATATTGAATCATACCTATATTAATTATTGCTACAAAGTGACCCAAAAATGTGACCCACTTTAAAATTGTTCTTCATATACACCTATTATATAGTAATAAATGTAGTCCTATCTACTACTTGTAATTCTAATTAATT
The DNA here is from genome assembly GCA_022840565.1 of Eubasilissa regina. Taxonomy (NCBI): domain Eukaryota; kingdom Metazoa; phylum Arthropoda; class Insecta; order Trichoptera; family Phryganeidae; genus Eubasilissa; species Eubasilissa regina. Next base: position 6,240,061 of record JAINEB010000010.1, read on the forward strand.
GTACAATTGCTTGTAAACTATGCCCGTCTCGACAAAGAATTTCTGTAGTGAGACGGGCACAGTCCAAACATATTTTTACATTGTATTATATAGTTGAAAATTAAAAAAAATATACAAAAAAAATCTATTTATCGAAAAATTATTTTAGTTGCTTCCGGGTTACGAACCTAAGCCTTTTCCTATACGGTAAAATGCGTTAAACAATTGCGCTAAATCAACCAATTACATTTATGGCATATTTTTGAACTTTATTCGGTATATTATTGTAATATTTTTTCGATAATTAGATTTCTTCTGTAACTATATCTTTCTAGTTGATTAATTTAATTTGTACTAAAAATACCATAGAACTTCGTTCTGAAATTGTAATTTCACAAGAAAAATGTGATGTTCTTAAAGATAAAAAATAAACAATCATATACCTAAAATGAAAAGTTATTCGATGTATTATATTATATTACATACGTCTATTTGATTTATTTTTAGATAATAAATAATGGATGATATTTTTCTCGCAATTTATATGATTTATTGTTTGCGTTAAAATGCTTTATTGCGAATAGATACAAGTAAAACAAAAACTTTTCAAAGTGCAGGTTTTTTAAAGAGAGATAATATATTTTATTGTGAAATTTTCTAGGAAAATTTTAGGTTTATTAAATCACTCGTAAAGTTGGATGATGAATTGAAATAAATAGCAATATAAAAGTGTACGCCAAAAACAAAACAGAATAGAATTCTAAAAAGAAACGGAATACCTATTTTCAATAATATTTTCGCCTATCTTTCCAATGGAATTCCTTAACGTTTTATCGATACGAGTTTCATTTTACATCTCTTGTTCGGTAAACTTTATATATTCCGTTCGCTATTGTATTTTTTGTTTCTCTGACGTCTATGAAAATAAGGAAATATATTTTGTTTCGTGGAAATTCTTCGATAACTTTGGGGAAATTTGATAAAATCCTTCGTAGGGGTTGTTAAACGGTAGGGTGTTCATAAAAAGTATCAACTGGTGGTTTGTTCGGAGATGTCTGTAAATGTTCTAGGAGTATTTTTTAAATTTTAAAAGTAGGGTATGTCATTAAAAACATATCAATTAATAAAAGTATATCTAAAAAGAATGTTAAACTTATTAAGTATTTCGCCAGGACATGTTATTGCAAAAAATTAAGATTTTTGCTCTACAAGAAGAGTATTATACGTATTTGGCCAAATAAAGTTTAAATAAAAATAGTCTAGGTAAGTCAATTGAAGGAATGTCGAGCTTTAAAGAAAAAAATACTAGTCCTGTTCTAGAGTAGTACCAAACGTAGATCATCCTCTAACTTTCTATTAGATATAAAAAGATAACAGGAAGCAAATAATAGAGAATATAGAGAAATAGCGTTATTAAGTAATGCATATATCTAGCAGGTGAAATGATATGAGTTGAAATATAAGAAGCTCATTACGCAAGATAGAAGCAGGTAAGTTAATAATTGATGACCTTTAAGCAAAAAATATATTTGAATATAATGATATTTATTTACAAAATCCTTTGTTCCGTATAAAAATCATATAGAACATATAAAATCAATTTTATCGAAAAATGATAATGGAACGATTAAATGTATTAATATCAAAAAGGTAACATATGGGTTCGAAAATTTGTCGCTAAAAATATTATCGCTGTAGCATAGTTGGACAATGCACCTTCTCCGGTTAGGAAAGAGATCCAGGTTCGAATCCCAGTGGCGCAACAACAATATTTTTCTTGTATATCTTTCTAATTAATATATTTAATTCATATTTAAAATATCACAGACCTATGTTCTGAATAATTACAATAAGAATGTGTTCTAACAATAATATTATAGAATACGAAATATTATATTACAAGTTAATACCATTGCCGTTGAAAAAATTTACGTTAATTTGAATTAAATGTGGCGAGTTAAGGGAAAGAAGATGACACAAGTTAACCGGGAGTAGAAAATTACCAGTGACGAGATTACTCTAAAAAATACCTGTGATCCGCAATGGACAGGCAAAAAAGATATGGTCGAGGGTTTCCTCCTCGGCACCACACTCACACATTGGGGAATCTATTAAGTTTAATCTGAATAAATGTGAGGCTACCTGGTAATGTCCAATTCGTATATTTGACATTGTTCTTTTGGAAACTTTACTTTTGGATAACCAGGGAGTGCGGGGAATAGATATTTGAAATATTTTAGTTTCCTTTTGTTAGTTGTCAAAAAGGCAAAAACTAGAAATATTTCTTTAAACAACGATTCACATGCTTTCGACTTATACCATACCGTACTTGCAAAATATTCAGTACATCGTAAAACAATATTGTTTTTAATATATAAATGCGTTTCGAAAATACAAAGAGATCTTTATGACTTTACAAAATATGATATGAATATTGTGCCACCACTCAGGCTTTATGTTATCCTACGTCATAAAAGTATATACCTTTCTCCATTTTCGAAATCATCTTATGTTTTATATTTATGAATTTTATTATGTTACCTGTGTACATGAATATATAAATGAAAATGTACTTTTTCTAGTACATCATATAAAATATTATATTTGAAATTTATATTTCGCGTGAAATTTTTACCAATATTTTGATGGATAACTATGAAAGTTGTATAAAATTCTAAGACTTACCTTTGTAAAAAAAATAATGAATTATTTAAAATCATTTTTGCATATTTTAATGTTGACCGTTTTGATACCTTTTCCCTGCTGGCTCCTACATATACGTATACATTGTGACATTATAAATTAGGATCATGTTTAAAATTGCCCGTCACTTGTTTTATTAACAAGCACCTCGAAATCACAAATAACTGCCCTTACGTTGGGATCGCAATCCATTTTCAAGGTTATAAAAACGGTTACCGTCTATGGTTCCTTTTCAAATCATCGAGCAGAGCTGTCAGATTGTCATGACTAGCGTAACTGTGAACGGTCCGATTAACTAAAGGGAAACGAGATATTTCCCTTTGGTTTCTGTCCTTGGTTTCTTCCTTTGGTTTCTTCGTCTTCATTGTTCTCAGCGTAGGCTATATTTTTTGATGTGATATGATCTTCTACAATTCTGCTTACGAATCGAATTGCGTCGGATTGGATACTGAGGATTATCTATGATGATAGACTAAGGACATATGTTGCTCGGGTGGGCTTGGACCAAAGTAATACCATCTAAAAGAACATCTTGTTGTCACCTATCTACATCGCAGAACGCCTAACCCGACGAAATTAAGATTTGTTAAAGTGCTTGTATTTGATTTTTTTTGTTCATGTTTATTTTACGATTAGATGTCATTTTTATAATGAATAGCACATTTTTATTTGTCATCTTCAGATATTACATAAAAATTTCTCGCACTTTAGAATGAAGGCAGGTGATAGAGTAGTTCTACTCCCACAACGTTCATCCTGACAAAGATATCGTGGTGTCAAAACTGGACGACGAATTTCAAACAAAAGTCGATTATCTGGCATACGTTGCACGCCACGCCAGGTTATGAGCAAAAAATAGCTGGTCTGATCTTTATTATGTCATAATAGTCCCTGAGATATGGTTTATTGTTTTTCTATTCTTATAGATAACTTAACATTTGGGAAAAGTGTGCGATGGGTAACAATATGGGAAATGATTCAACAAGATTATAAATTCCTTGTTCGGAGATAGTACCTCAAAACGACGATTTTGTAGTTAAAAATAAACCTAAAAGACCCTTAGAGCCACCTATTACAATACGAACTGGTGATAACTTACTGTGAGTGTGTTATTGGAATTCGATTGTAACGATGTTTGGTAATTGATATTTATTGATATCACATTTTTATTTTGAAAATGTAATTATTCAGATAAGTAGTGTAGTAGGTCTGTGATATTTTAAATACTAATTAAATGTATTAATTAGAAAGATGTACTTATAGAATCAATTTTATAGAAAAATATTGTTATTGCACTACCGGGATTCGAACCTGGATCTCATTCCAATCCGGGGAAGGTGCATTATCCAACTATGCTACAGCGACAGTACTTTTGATTACAAATTTTTAAAATAATACATCTATTGTTCCATTATTTGACAGCCATCTACTTTGAGTAAACCGATAGCAGACGCCAAAATATGGGTTCGAATAGTTGGATAATGCACCTTCCCCGGATGAAAGGAGATGGCGCAATAACAAAATTTTTTAGATCAAATTGATGTTACATGTATATCTTTATAATTAATACATTTAATTGATATTTAAGTGTTGGAGGTTTAATTTCTAATGCACCAGTGATTGCTCGCCGAACTACAATCACAATCGCAGTTAAAATAATCACTACTATAAATAGATCTACTTTCACTTAATAAAACATTGATCATTCCCATGTTTGTAACGACTTACTTGGTTTAGTGTAAATATTAAGGATCAGTTGGTCACATGGAACGGATGAATTAGGAAACAATTGTAAGAAAAATACTGCAGGACGGTCCTCGGCGAACTTGTGTGAGAAGAGGTATGAATTTTGATGAGTAGAGAATTATGTATAAGGAGAAAAGAGTGTGGCGCTCAATCCTATCTTTCTACACCCGCGGGGAAACGGTGTGATGGTAAGTTAATTATCTGGTTGGTGTGAATATATCATTGATTTGGAAATCATCTTCAACGAATAAATTGAGACGTAACTCATTATGCAACAATACGACACAAAACCCAAATTCTACTTTATGCAATTACACTAGAAAATAGAATTTGCACAATAAAAATGAAACAACAGCCTGAAAATTTAATTGATCAAGTAACATTGCAGGTTCCAAAGACAACGATGGGCTGGCCATGTAGAAAGAATGCTGTATGACAGGATACCAAGGATCGAGTTGATATTCCGGGTAGAAGTAACCTATAAATAAGTGGGCTAACTGTGTCCAAGAAGAATGGAGCAGGATGAGAGGGTCCTGGAAGTGAATAAGTATTGCCAATGATATAATTAAACAAAATACTTCATTTAAACCACTATTTATTAATTATTCGACATGTTTCAATATCTATGGTATCTACTTCAGGAAACAATTTATACTGAAATTAAAAATACAAGCATAGATAAAAACAAAACTATAGAATGGTGCATAAATAAGAACTAATACGAAAACAAAATTAAAAGTTGACTATTTGCAAAGAGAATTTGGTTATTTATAATATTTAGCTTGCTATTAACACTTTTTTTTATTTCTAAAATGTCAAATTTATCTAATTGTAATCCCTAGTATTTGTGTGTATAATTTTGTAACGCTTGTTAATATCAAAAGAACGGTTTGGTACCAAAAGGTGACTGGAAAATTCTGTTGAAATAATAAAATTTTGCTAATATTAAAGAAGATAAATATCATTTTTTAAATTTAATAGAGTTGTGATTATACGATAATGTAATGCAATTAATATTATATTCTTAAAAAATATTGATTTATGAAAAATATATACATTACCAAAAAAAGATTTTTTTTCCTCTTCTAACAACGAATTTTCGAATTTCCCTGTATAACATTTTTGTATTCCTTTTTAGATTTTCCACACCACAAATGGATTTCGTGCAAAATGATTTTCACAAATTCAGTAAAAGATTTCTTCGAGTAATGACACTTGTACGTATTGGATTAACCCCTTAAGTGTTTTTATTATGGCTTTCGATAGAATTTTTATTATTTCTCGAAATAATATTACCTGTGCGCCGAATATTGTTGAAACACACCGGGAAGTTCACTTTTATTCCATCTCATCCCTTAGGATTTCTCGGGGGCTGAGTTTAAAGGTGGCACAAAAAATACAGCACAACGCCATAGCTTTTTATGTAGGCCAACAGCAGCGGTTCTCAAACATAACTGCTCTGAAGATCTTATTTTTATATATTTGTTTGTAAGGACTTTCATTCTGTTGACTATTATATTTCTTGCTGGTTATTAAAATATAAATGTATTATACATGCAAACATCAAAATCACGAACGTTGAGTCAATCACTAATATCTTTGAGTCACACTCACTATCAGTGATTGAATATCTAGGAATATCGTGATTAATTTTTTAAAATTTTATTTATATTTGGTTGTGAACCGTTGTTCGGCACATGTGCATATAAAACGAAAATATTCATGAAAGAATTACGTTATAATCTGTGATAAGTTCCATCTAGCAGATTATTCCAAAACGTTTTACGCATTTGACCTGACATACTGAGAATTTGAGCCGTCTAGTCTAGCATTTTGAAAGGATTTTAATTTTATTTGTGAAAATATTAAATTATATACACTATAATTATATATGCTAGAATATATTTTTTACGCAAAATAAATTTGAATAATATAAGTAAATATGCTCAAAAATATGTTTTTTTAATATTTATTTGGTGCATTGTTATATCGTGCGGCGCACGCGTATTAGTAATGAAACTGTGATCACAGTCACAGTTTTCAATCACTGATATTATCGAATGTCAATCACAATCGCACCAGTGAGTCAAGAGTAGCATTTTTTCTCATCACCAATAACATCCCTTGTTAGCATTAATTTTTTTTACACATTTCTTTCTTGTGTGTCTACAATGATTATTTTTTTCTTCATAGTCGCTATGATAGTAATGACACTACAGCGAAAACTATTCAGCGTCATCTGCTTTAAGCTGTAGCATTTCTGATGTGAGCCATTGATTGCAGACATCATCAAATGTATCCATCTAATCGTCGATCTTTTGCAGAAGTGGGATACCTCGACTCCACCGTGTACCACTAAGTTTTTTCATTATCTCCGTACTTATTATGACTATAGTAGTCTATAGTATTTTAGTATGCGCATGGATATGCTCAACATTTATTTATTGTAAAGTAGAGCTGTTTGCTCTACGAGCTGCAATTGTGACATACGATGTAATTTGAAACATAAGACGCCTGCATCACATCTCTTACGCGTCTATCTTTTAAGTGTTCATGACCCAGAAATATAATATTAAAAATACCTTGTATTAGTGGATAACGATACTAAATATCCGTAAAAACGTTATCATATATACAATAATACATATATATTACAATAGTACTTACGAATGCATATATCGTACATTGTTTCCATTTTTTTAGAAATCCTTTATATGGCAAAATAGATTGGCGAAAAAATTTATTTAGTAGTAAGTATTAAGTATTAATATTCGTGTACAACTTTCCGCATAATTCTGAATAAGATCACAGGTAGATATCACTGGTCAATTGGCGACAACCGATTTATACTAGTGTACCAACCCATTCCTCGCGGGTGACTCGTATATGAGTCGCGCCTTACACACCCGCAGCGCGGGTGACTTAAATATGAGTCGCCGTGTTTCATCCACCGCTAGTGCGCATATACGCGCTGAGGAGCGGTAAAAATCGCACTAAAATTATTTTTGAAATCTTTATCTTACTGACATCTGTCGATATTTGTCTTATAAAAGTCTTCGTATCATTCAGTATCGCTCAGTTATTCAATCTCTCAAACTCAAAGTCAGTATTTAAAAACTTGTAAATAGTGTGCATAGTCTCAGAAATCAGCGCCCGCGCGGATCACTACTTTACTCTAGTACGTATGAATATCACCACAAATGACGTAAGTATACTATAGCTAGATGGGCACTATTGTGTTCTCTCGTGGATAATTTTGTTTACGTTATTTTGTAATTATGATATCTGTATTGGTTTCCTACTTACCTAGTATCCTACTTGAGAACCTTTGCTATCGATTTCTTAAAAACAAATCGTAAATTAGTTGCATTATCGTAGTGTAAAGTCGTAAATTATAATGCCGCCAAAGTGTGCCGCGTATGAAAGATGTCATGCGTATTTATGAACGCGATCAATGGGTTAAATTTTCCCTATTAACTCGCTATTTTTATTATTTTTTTGTAAACTCCGTTTCCTTTTGGACTGCTATAAGTGCGTATGTAAAGCGTTTAAGTAATTAATACCTCTAATCCACATCTTTATTTTTTTATTCATCTTCTAGTGCTAGTTCGGTTATCGAAAATTGCAGCTATAGAATAAAGCGATTATTATTATAATTAAATAATATAATAATTAGTTTTAAACCACTTTATTTTATACATACACAAAAGTCAACAAGTTTTAGTTGAACCCAACCTTCTCCAGGGCAAAGTTGTATAGACTATTATCAATATTATTAAATTATACTTATTCTAATGTTTAATTATAATGTCAAGCCACAACTTGTTTGCTTTATATAAAAAAAAAATCATTATATTATTTGCAGACGTTCGAAATATTTGTAACGTGAATTTCCCGAACTATTACTTTAAATCTTTCAGCCAGGGTGTCTTTCGTCTTTCACGGTCTGTTCTGTTACCAATTTTAATTTAGTCTGGACTTCTCATAATGTTTTCTTGAAACTAGAACCGAAATTGATACTTTTTCTAAAAAAATATTCTTATGTCTGATTCTGTATTTAGTCAATTTATGTATATTGATTTTATATATATATTAATAATAATAATAATAATGTGTTTATTCCAGCATGATCAGGTTTTTTTTAACCCAATTCGCCATAAAGATAATATATATTATGTTATACGTTAAAGGTAATAATAACGCAATTGGTAGTGTACTTCCCCGGATTGGAAATAAAGATCCAGGTTCGTATCCCGGTAACGCAAAAACAATATTTTTCGACAAAATTGATTTTATATGTATATATTTATAATTAATACATTAATTTAGTATTTATAATAATAATAATAATGTGTTTATTATTAGGTTTTTTTTTTAACCCGATTCCCCATAGAGATAATACATATTATACATACATTAAGGTTATGAAATAAATATAATGGTATGAAAAAGAAAACCAACGAAAATATTAATAAATAAAAAATAAAAAAAATGAAAAAAGTTAATAAAAAGTAAAAAGTTCACACATATATATATATATATATATATATATATATATATGTGTGTATTTATATTTTGTATATATATATATACAAAATATAAATATTACATATATATATATATATATAACTACTTCAGTCATGGCCATTGTAGGCGTTTCCATTCTCTGGTCAGGGAACCAACTTTCCATGAGAGCGCCGCTTGCACCAGAGAGTTGGTACTTTCGCAGCTTTACGCCAGCAACTCGATTTCTCAGAAGCGGAACTAATCCATGTATACGGCCTTAGGTAAACATTGTAGATGCGCTACAATAACGTGCCAAACCAAACAGTATTCTGTATGGGTTGTTGTACTGAATTCGGAGACGGTTATAGGTCACTTGCTTGTATTTCGACCAGAACTCGCAGGAATACATGCTGGTGAAGAACGATTTAAACAGGATGCTCTTCACCTCCTTAATGCATCGGCAGAAACGCTGTGGCAGCATATTTGCACGAACGCTCAACTGTTTCCTCTGCCGTTCTATATCATCATCGTCTTGTCCTTCTTCATTGAATATATGGCCAAAGTATTTGACCTTATTTTGAACGCTTAATTTCGTCCCGTCCAGCCACACGGGAGGGATATTATCTGGCCCTTTTCCATATTTGAACGACACTATGACTGATTTTTTGGCATTGTTTGAAATATTGTGTTCACTGGCATATGTTATACATATCTGTAAAAGCTTTTTTATCCCTTTTATACATTATAACTTTTATATTTTACATTTTATAACTTGCTGATGTACCCGATAATGCCCAAATTTTACGCAGAGTGAAGAAGCTTTATTTAGGGAGATATGGATAGATTTTTGTTCGAAATTATTTGTAGATATAAATGTTCCTCTTATTTTGAACGTCAAGTGTGCAAAATTTCATCAAGAAGTACCAAAATTCTGCATTAAGGCGTGAGAAAGGGGGATGTGGGTGATTTTTTGATATCTCATTTAGAAGTGACCTTCTTCTTATTTTGAAGGTCTAGTGCGCAAAATTTAATCAAGCTTGGAATAAAACTGTAGATTTGTAAAAAAAATAAACCCACAGATAAGCTTATATATATATATATATATATATATATATATATATATATATATATATATATATATATATATATATAAATCTCAGAAATCGCAAAAAAAATCTCTTCACACTAGTTTGATATGCTAGATGGAATCATATGTAATCTATTTAAGTTTTGAGAAATCGTATTGCGATGACTATTAGATGTTTAAAATTTGTACCAATTCTTTTTTACGGATCCCGCGGACCCCCAGATTTAGAATCGCTGGCTCGGAGCACTTTTTGTCTAATAAATATAAGACGCACGAAACATTTATAACTCCCGGCAAGTCGAGAACGCTAAATTGGTAGTACTAAGATTTAACAATGACTACGGCAGACGGAGGCTGCGAGATGTACTGGTAGTTTCAAGATTATTTAACATTACCCACCGAAATTTTAGACGGATAAAAATTATATATTATTAAAGCTTTTGTTTTTTTTTCGTAGCATTCTTTTGTAATGAACTATTTCAGCTAATTGGTCATATTTTGCTTCGTTAAATATCTCTTACAAACGTATTATCCAAAACTGTATGTACAAAAAAACGAACACATAATGTCTCACATACGAGTCAATTTATGTAACTTCAGCCATATACTAGAAAATAGCACGCAGGCAGGAAATTTTCCTATATAAATATTTTCTCTTGATTAAATCCAACGTTAAACGACTTTACTTTTTATTGACGGAATACATATTATTTATCTTATATATTTTCTCATGTTATACCACCTGTTTTAGAGAAATCTGATGTCTCGCCTCTTCAAGGTACCTCCAGTTATCTCTTTTCATTGCTTTTTCAATAATTGCAGCTTTTTGTATGCGCAGGCTTCTCTTTCTGTGTATTATTATTTCTGCAACCAAAATTTAATAAAATATATGCTGTTTGTCCAGAAATTTCTAAGTTTTATTTGCAAAACGCTAACGTACCTCATTACTTACATGTGCATCTCAGACATAAGTACTGACAAAGAAGAATGAGTGTGAACTAGACGTTTTTGAAAGTAATATTTTAAGGCGTATCTGTCGGCCAGATTTTGAAAAATTATTTTGTTCTTGATTTGATTTTAATTTTAATTTTTAGCTCTACAACAAGCCATGAGGCCTAATTAGGCTTGAAAAAATCACACGGCTCTTGAATGTCGGACCCATGTGAAGTGACCCTTTGACTCCTTTCTGGTCCGCTATTGTGGCCATCTTCCCGGATACAGTTCACTCGTTTTTTCGTTCCAAGATCTCCGTTTTGCCGGCCAAGGCCGAAGCCTGGCACGGCTTTCCGTATCTCGCTCCGTTTGGAAGTGGCCGATCGCGTCAGATTTCCTCCACTTGCCGCCAGGGGACCGCTCATTCGCATTCCATTGGTGCGGAGATTTCATAATGAACAATCTACATAGCCACCAGTCTAATGCGATATCCATAGGGATGTGACTTTGTTATGTCGCGATGTATTGTGCTCCCACTGGCAATCGAACCCGGTACCCCCGGTATTAGAATCCAGTGTCAATCCCACTGGATCAAGAGGGCCGTATACAATAGATATAAGTCATAATGATCGGTGATTGATCGTGTGGAGGGGATGACCTAATGGCAGTCATCGGTGAACATAAGATCAACAGGGCGCAGGAGCTACCAAAGGCCAAAGCTAAGAATGACAATATCTTGAAAGACTAAAAAAGTCTTATAAATCCAAAACTGGAGATTAAAAGCTTTATGGGGATATATGAGGGTGCGGTTAAGATTGAAAGTTATGAATCGAAAGGTAATATGTGTGCGAGCGCTTGGAGCCCCCCTATATTTCTCCAATCGTTCAAGTGTGTGTGTGTGTGTGTGTGTGTGTAGCCAGAGCAGGTTGAACAAAAATACTATTTATATTGATACTTGAGCATATTTACGGATATAAAAATCTGAAATAATAAATCTACACTGACGATCGTTTGCTAGAGATCTTGTCAAGAAATGGCATGCTCAAGGGCCAGCTTTCCAGGCGGATGCGAGCATATTACATTGGCACATTTTGTGGTCGGTATATATTATATATAGAGTGAGACACCGTATGAGAGTGCGCTATTACAGGCAAGCAAATTATGAAGATGAGCTTAAGGTATTTGCGCCTTAAAGAGCGATTGACGACATCATACTTATGGTTTGACAAATGACAGTTTGAATGTCATGTAGGTTTTTGTGTGTCATAAATTATATTAACAGAAGTATTTAAAGTATCAGTAAGACATTGATATAGCATGATGCATTTAATCTTAATATTTTGGACAATATATTATTTTATAAAATTTATAATACAAATATTACTATTTTTAAATCCCTTTTACGTGATAATTTACGTGATAAACTTCATAAAGAATTATGTATTAGATATAATCATAAATTGTAATAGCTTTTTTTAAAATTATAATTCCAATGTAGATGTTTGAGTAGCTTGTTGGTGTAGTGGTCAAGACGTTGGCCTAGTGATCTAATGGTCGGGGGTTCGCACCTCGTTCCAGGACACCAGCAAGTTAGTCCTATTTTCATAGCACAAGCATTTAGCTTAGTTTGAAAATAGTAAGAATATTGATGTGACATGTATTCCGTGTACGTATCTCTATTTTTTTTTAAATTAAAAAAAAAAAAATTCTGTACTTTACGTACTCGTGACTGTATTTTTTCTTCTTCTTTTTATGTATAGTTCTGTTTTTCATTTAATGAAATTTCAAATTTTCAAATTTTGTTTACTATTTGTTTATTTATCATAGTTTTCACATTAACATTAATAATGGGAGCATTCCTTACTTTGAAAATGAGGACTAATACATACAAATATTATATCCAAGATGTGTACATGGGCCGTCGGCGGTGTTGGTAATTATGGAGGCAATAGAACTACACAGCGTGTAATAGAACCAATGAAAGGAAATTATCGAGAAGGCCAAAATCCACCAGGGATGATGATGATTTTTGATACTAATTGCTGTAAGTAAAATAAGCCACGGTAATAAATATCAAAACATAGAGTATTTCGTGGCATTGAAAAATAAAAAAAATAAATAGTCTTTCTCAGAAAAATAATCAGCACGTGTACCTTAACATACGCATAAAAGATACCGTATTTTATCTAAAGACACCCTTGACTTGGGACGAAGCTAAAGAATTGTAGGAATGAAAGAAATTCCAAGACACTTTATATTTTTAATTATTTTTCATTCTGTACATTTTCGAACGCAACATATTTATCATTCCAAATAGCAACCTGAAATTGTGTCAGGTATTCTTTCAATTTAAATAAAGGTAATGAAAAAAATATAAACCTGTCAATGTTTAGTGATGGGTCGACTTAAACCGAACTAAAAGTGACGGTTTTTTTGCACAAATCTTTGGTAATTCATGGACAGGAATGAGTAGTGATTGTAAACCGTTACTTGGTTGTGATTGTGGTTGTGATTGGTAACTAAGATTTAACGAGAGAATGTGTTGTGCCAAGAATAATCAACAAAATCAATAAAGGTCTAAACTTTTTAAAAAATGTTCCGACCCCAGTGACCACCTTGAAATGTTGTACTATATTATATTCAGGTATCCGCCCACAAAATATCATGGACTAGGTCTATTTATTTATATATGTCTTTATATATTTTTAAGTATTTCATCTGACATCTAGGACAATCCTTGCCGAAAAAATGCCATGCAGTTTGGCAAAAAAAATTTAATTAAAATGTACATTTATGTAATAAAAAAGAAATATAAAATAAAAAAACTAACTTTACTTTTTAGTGTACCGGTCATTGCTTGAATAATTAGTTTAATTAATTATCAATAATCGTTATAATAGAGAAAAATCACACTCACAATCACAGTTAAAATAACGGTTTAAATAACGATTTTACCATCAATAGGAATGAGTGCTTTCTCATTGAACCTTTCCTCTTCGATGATGTAAACTGATTATGTAAATATCTATATAAATACCTCTAATTATGTAAATATCTATATAAATATTCTAAATACAGAGTTCATATTTTAGGTATTCCTCCGTAATATATTTATATATTGAATACAATTATTACAATATATAAGATTTTACCATACGTAACAAAAAAAAAGAAAAACCTGACGTGAATTTGACAATATGTGTATTTGTATGTGCAGAGAGGTGCAGAGGGCGTAGTTAGTGGAGCGCGGGAAGCCGGGTGCCAATCGTGTGCCGGTTAGTAGTGGAGTGCGCGCCGGCCGAGTCGGACTTGTCATATGCGTATATATGCTGTCGTTCGTGATAAGCAATGTTTTTTCTCATTTTTCGCACTTTTACACAATAATTGATATACTCGTAATATATTGTGACATTACAAAATGAGTATCACGTTCAAAATTGACCCATCTTTATTTTTAATGTCAATCACTTTAGTAATCAGGAATAACGCCCTCGTGTTGGTGATATAGCAGTTATAAAAATGGTCGGAAGACGTGGTTGAGTTTAATTTAATTTTTCGCTTTAGAGCTGTGATCCAGCATATAACCGAAGGGTAAATATTTGGATTAAAATTCAATTACTAGTGCACAATTTACTGTAATTTGTTTTAATCTAATCGCATGGTGAACAATCTTTTCAGGGAACGAGATATTTCCCTTCGGTCTGCATTAATTTTTATTACATTATTATTCTAAAATTCTTTCTACCAATCCTATTGCCTCGGATTTGGATGCCGAGACTACTAGCTACGACGATGGGTCACGGAGATGCTCTACTACGATGGAATGTAGACGGATGATCATGGATTTGGAGGTTATATCCTTTTTATAATATTTTAATTGTTGTTGTCACCATCCTGCCCTGAAGAACGTCAAACTTATGCTCAACATGACGAAATTAGGTTTATAAATTTGTATTGTAATTTGTTCTAATTTAACCTGTGTTTTTCGATTATATTCCATTAGTTAACGTAAAACATCTTTTCATTTATCTCTCCTAGGTACTATTAATAAATTTCCCCAGTTTAGAATGAAGACAGAATATGACAAACTAAGGTGGGTATGCGTTTCTGAGGTGAAGAATCCGCGGTTCACCGTTAACGCCGTCCTTTACCTTCACAATATATACACATATGTATATAGCAACAATTATTTGAATGATTAATATAAGTAATAAATACTTAAATAATATTCATATTTATCTGACTTAAAAATCGTAAAAGTCCATATGTACTTACACACATGGTAGAATCACATGTTTTATTGAGAAAGGTTACAATGTAATATTCATGAAGATCCCGAGGGAACGACGTGAATGATGATGACAATATGATATGCATCAGAGATTGCGACAAAGCTTTTTATTTATTTATTTATTTAGACTTTATTGACATATATACTTTTGTTGTAACTGAGGTGAATATACTATAATATAAAATGATAAACCTAAGACACAATGAAATTGCATTTAAATACTCGTAGTTTATTATATGGGATGGAGTAGACTCCACCTCTGATATTTTTCTTTTCTTCTTTTTTTAGTAATATTAAAAATACAATACAATTTCAATGATCAGTAGATATATATATATATATATATATATATATATATATATATATATATATATATATATATCTATATATATTAACTTTTTTTTTCTCTATGACAGTAAGAATCGTGTATAGAGAAGGAGTATATTCGAGTTAATTTATGTTTCAGTTAGTCTGTGCACATTTTTTTTTACTTCTGGCTACTTTGCTATACTGAAGTCTGTGTTAATGTAGCCAGTTTTTTTTTCGTGCTGTTGTGGTGTTATTTAATAAAAATTCGACAAAAAAAAAAAAAGAAATAAAAAAAAAAAAAAATTAAAAATATAAATGTAGTGGGAGTGTTGTAGAACTAGTGAATTATTAGTGTAGGCACTGTATAATGATTATTTTAGAATGTTGGATAGCCATGCTTCTGATTGCTATCTACCCGATTGGCTCATATATTGGGTCCATATTTGTGTAATCTTATTAAAAGTGAACGGTGCGAGTGTGTTGTAGAGTTTCGGAGCTAAGAACATGTAGAATCTTTGATATATGTACGACTAAGAGCCGGTGATTTGTTCAGTGCTAAATTTTAACACCGCCACATAAAGCCATAGATAAAGATTAAAATTGTATCCAATGGTGAATATTAAAGTAAATCAAATTTGACCACATTTTCAGATATTTGACGATTGACCTTGCCACACTATTAGGCGGGATCAACTTTGACAATAGTAAATTTGACGTTTAAATAACCCCGCAAACTTTTTCTACCATGGGCGACGGCAAAAAGTTACTAAAGAAAAAAATTACTTGAGTCAAATTTTACCACCGGGCGGCTGTATAAAGAGTGAATATTATGTTCCAGTCCGATGTCGTTTTATTCATCAAAATTTCAAGTCGAGCAGTACATATATGAGGTGGTACTATCCTATTGAAATTACATATGTCACAGGCTCAATCGACCTAATTCGGTTACCAATTAGTTTTTACAGAACTGCCTCTTACATCCTGAATGGAATAGGGCCCAATGACTGCGCCGGCCCACATGGTGCACCATAAAGTAACTCTGCGTGGGTGTAAAAATCGTTGATGTATCAATTGAGGATTATCAGTGCCTCAATAATGACTTTTTTGTTTATTAACAAAACCCGCCATGTCGAAATGAGCTTCGTCGCTCATAACCATTTTTTTCACAATTACAAATACAACTTTTGAAACAGCTGTAAAGAGTCCATCATTTTTAACTCACGATTTATGGTTTTCATTATCCGATTTTGATTTATTATTTATATTTTAACATGATATTTACATATTACATCCTACGGATTGTTGGCTAGATTATTTGACATTTTTGAGTGATTACCCGAAATTAGGGGTAGTTTTTACCGGTCGACAAGTGGCGTTGTCCAACCGCGTTCTTAAGAAATTCGATGAACGTAAGTTGACAAAGACAGGGGTGATTGAGTGTCGACAAAAATAATGATTTTTCTGAAGAAATTTCAAAATTGGAAATATTTTGAGTGATCGAGGGAGACTTTAGCGGATAGTTTTTCATTTACTTATTTACAATAAAAGTGACAAAATCGAAAATTTAAATAATCTTTGACAAACAACAAGAATAAATATACAAATTCGAAGAAATCAACCTTCGCCAACAAAATTAGGACAAAAAACGTTTTCAATTTTACAAAAGAATACATAATTAATATTTTAAAAGTATTGTAGAGATTTTTATACAATATTTTTATTATAACGTAGTTAGTAAAATAATAAATACTGGTACAATTAATACTCTCAATAATATTGCATGTGATGTGTACATTCTAGTTATAAGAAAGGAAGGAATGAAATTTAACTACATTTTTTGTTGATATTTTAAAATATATTTTTTTAGAAAACGGTTGCTTAGCATTGTACTTGTAGGTATATTTAATTTCTTTTGAATTTAAATTTTTCGGTTGGTACAGCATAAGTACTGAATTCACGGGTAAGCTGTTTACCTACGTACATGTACATACCTGTCAGGATGCGAAAATACAATATTTTAATTTTTAAACCCATAAATATTGTGACTTTTCGAAAAACGTGAATTAAAAAAAAGTAAAACAGCAAGCTAGACAATTATGGGCACTGAATAAAATATGTAATAACCATGGTAACAAATGTGGCGTATTTTGTGTGTGAGTTACTGAAAATTTTTTTTAGATTACTTTAGTACGAAATTCAATCAAAAAATGTTTCCAATCATTTTTATATAATGTATTAAATATTAATAAAAATGTAGCAGAAAAAAAAAATATATAATAAATTATTTATTTATAATAAAATATACATAAAGTATTATTTTATTTTGACTCGTTCGTCGAAAAGCATCTGAAGTATTTGATTTAAAATTTCATAAAAATGCCACGTTAAAATTGCTGAATTCTTTGTTACCTTTTATAGCGTGTAAATCAAAAGTCAGTTGACAAATAATGGGAACAATAATAACCCAGTATATCATTTCTCCCTTAACTCCTTGACATTTACTACCGATATAACATTTATTTAAAAGCCCATAGAACTGCCTTTTTATTGGACCTAAGAATATTCAAGTGCCTAATAATACTAATTCAAGCGAAAAAACAAAAAAATATATTTCTGGTAAAATATTGTTATTTATATTGTCACGAAATTATATGCGGTCGAATAGTTTGTGTTGTTAAATTAAATTTATTTGTGGAAATTTACTTACAGCCCGGTGGGTCAAAACAAAACACGTTCGGCTGTGGTGGGTCATTTTAGACCCACTTCAAGTTTACGGTTTTTTATAGATATATCATTTTAAATGTGATTTAACGAAATAAAATGATGTGCCGTAATGTTTTATCTAAAAAAATAAAGTTGAAAATTTAAAAATTATACGAATAATGTACATATTCTCACGCATCAACAGATGCCCCACACAGCCAAAATACAAACATCCACTGAGCATGTGATATTCTCGTCGGAACCCGAGCAGGCAGTGTCATAAAACTTACAGGTAGGCGCAACGTCCCTCAAATAATTATATAACTGGCATTGTCTAGGGGCCGCCAGACAAAAAAGTCAAAATAAATACATTAATGCATACCTGGTATCCTTTGTCTACCCGCTCAAAATTTTGACAGTATATGTTTTGACGTAAGTAATGAGATTCAGTCCAACAGTCTTAGGTCAGTTTTTGAGCGTTCTTTCTCATTTTTATCAATAACTCATTTGAATATCATCCAATAACATTTATTTGTATCTTAAATTATTTGAACATGTTTAGTAAAAGATTAGCTAGTCGAAAAACAGCATTAAATTAATATTTGTAGCGTAATTCATATTTTTACAAGTACTTGGGTCAAATCTGACCCACCACCGCAGAGTATGTGTTAATTTAATAAAATAATAATGGACTAGTTCAGTGCTGAGTCTACTTTAACACAATCTTCTCTTTACTAGAGTCATCAACCAAATGAACAACCGTACCAAACATTTTTTCAGTTAGTTGTTAGAAAGTGTGTGATCTGATGATGCTGCAAGACCAATAAGAAATATCAATATCATCAATACTATTTTTATCCCCTTCTCCCAGAAGGGTCAGGGGTCCGAAGTCTCGACAAGACAACGAAATAATATACAAAACAAATTAGACAAATCAATTAAAAAAAATATATAAATGAAAAAAGATACAAACCCCGTACTTTTTCTTGCGGGAAAAACGCATTACCATTATGCTATGTTAACCATGTAAGTTTACAATACATTTGTGACTTATGTAATATAATCGTTTATAAATTGTAGATATACCTACATATTATTATAACAATTTGATATTATTAAGAGTGTTGGCACAAGTCGAATACTCATTCCCTGTCCTCTTTCGTCCATCCAATCATTTTATACCTGTCCCGCTCTGATCGATTACCTTACATTTCACCGCCCGGGATCACTCTCCGATTGAGCTTCGACATTAACGAAGCATTAAGTTTTTTTTCGTGCTTCTTTCTGCCGCCCTACCCTCACGCCGTGCGTATCGCTTGGACCGCGCAGAGGAAGTGAATCCGTTTCAGAAGTGCCGTTATAGAGATCTCGGTTCGGCATAATCTACGTGCTCGTCAACCGGAGGTGCAATCGACGCCCAACACAGGACTTCACAGTAAGGTAGGCCATATCCATTTGCCTTAGTTTCCTTCAGACTTCCGTTTTGGGTTGCGTCAAATATTTAAAACCATTCTAGATTACAGTCCACGGGATCTTATCCCACCAAAGAGAGTAGTTAAGATTGCAAAGCACTGACGTTCAATTGGTTTCCCTCCTGTAACAACACTGCATATTTGTTTTTACTAATATTATAGATAAAATCTTGAATGATGTACACTGCTGTTACAGAGAAGCTCACATAGCAATTGTATCAAAACCTAATTTTCTTTTTAAATTTTTTATATCAATTATTAACAATAATATTAACTTTTATTAACACCATACTTCATAACCATCCTGCTCGCACAAACATTCTGCTTTTCATAACCATGATGCACCGTAACTCTCTATAATTAATCTCTAACTAAATTGTCAGAATCCTATCAAAAAAAAAATCGCCGTATTTCAAACAAATAAAAAATTTTATAACGGTTCTCCAAATATTAATTATAATAATCCAAGTCCCCAATAACGCAAAATTCTGTACATAAATATTTTTTTTACATTAAGCACATTAAAACTCCCAAAAGAGATAAAGCCAGATTTCTATACTAATAATAATTTATGCAAATTTTTACATAATTGTAAAGATAGAGAAGACGTATTAGCCATTTTGGCATCTATAAACGTAAGTGCAACGATTGTCTATATATATATATATATTCTATATAGGCAAAATATTGAAGAACGATGTAAATATTAAAAGAAAATAAACACATTAGATGCTTAAAAAGTACCTACAGGTTTTTCAGAATTCGCCGAATTAATTATTAGGTGAACAGATTATTATTATAAAGTTGTAATTATTCAGGACATAGGTCTGTGATATTTTAAATACTAATTCAATGTATTCATTAGAAATATATACATGTAAAATAAATTTTTTCGAAAAATATTGTCGTTGCTATACTGAAATTCGAACCTGGATTGGAAGGTACATTATCGAACTATGCTATAGCGACATTATTTTTGACGACAAATTTTCGAACTTACATGTTACACCTTAATACAGAAGCACAAGTGTTTCATAAAAATTGAATAGGTTTACACCTCAATAATTCAGATTAGGGATTAATATATCAATCAATAAACGTTTCGAAAAATACAATTTTCTTCTTCAGGATGTCATAACTAACTAAAAACATATATTATTGTTTCTATCTAATCTATTTTAAAAAAAACAACAATTATTTAAAAATAAATTTAGTACCTAACTCAAATTATTACTTAATACAAATTTAGTCGAATAATTTTTTGGAAAAAATTTTAGAATGGAACTCGTAGTTGAATTTAGTTGGAAGTTTATAATTTTTGATTAGTTTTACATGCTTTATTTATCTCCAACGATTCCAAATTATTTAATTTGTGACCAACACCGTTTATATGCAAAA
This sequence comes from Eubasilissa regina, assembly GCA_022840565.1. NCBI lineage: Eukaryota > Metazoa > Arthropoda > Insecta > Trichoptera > Phryganeidae > Eubasilissa > Eubasilissa regina. The sequence continues at coordinate 6,261,188 of JAINEB010000010.1, forward strand.
TTGACAATCCCAATTTTTTATCAAAACCATGACCATTTTCTATCAAATGATTAGAAAATTCTGAAAACCCACTATAAATAAACAATAATATATGTTTTTAGTTAGTTATGACATCCTGAAGAAGAAAATTGTATTTTTCTAAACCGGTAGAGGTATTTAAACTCAATTGAGTGGTTAATAAAACAAAGATAATAAATAAAAAAATACAATCAATAATAATTGCCAGATACTGAATAACCAAATAAATGTATCCAATAGTCTGATTTTAAAGTTGTTCCCTACCTTCTCTCACACCCCCTACCTGATACTATGTCCCACTCTGATATGCTATCGCTCTGCCCTTTCAACCCTCTATTTAAATATATGTACTTAGATTAGTCGACTATATTGTTCTGAAGAAGGTTGGGTCCAACTGAAACTAGTTGACTTTAGTGTATGTACATAGTAAAGCGGTTCAAAACTAAACATTATATTTTTTAATTATAATGTCAAGCCACAACGTGTTAGCTTTTTTTGAAAATTTAATAGTATTTTTTTAATATATATGTTTAATATACGATTAGATAGCCAAGGATATATATAAAGTTGTGGCTTTCATAAGTCAGCTTAGTCCAAAACCAATATACGATATTGTTGCAGGGATGGTTTTAATTCTTCAAGAAATTCGCGCTAAAGAAGGGCTCTTCACAGCATGCAAGTAAATAATTATTTCAGTCTTTGTGCATGTTGCTAGAAGAATGGAGAAATTGGAGAATTACAAATGGGAGGAGAGAGAGCGATGTCCAATAACCTTGCCTTCCCGAAGCGGGGTATTCACATTCCCCATGGATCGCTTTAAACTCGATAACTAAATGAACATGAAAACGATTTCATTCATATTTTTTGTAATCTTTACGGAAATAGTAACAAAAATTTTGACATTTTTTGTTTTTAAAACTTCTAAGCGTATAATATTTAAAAATATTATTTTCAGTCCAGTGATCTTCGCCCGGTACACACGCATTGTCGATACCCCTGCGTTTTATCTTTAAGTTATTGTACATATTATTTGTTTCAATCTAACTAATGTACTGGATAGCCCCATACTACAGATGCGAACGAGGGAGACAGCTATGAGGGAGACAAAAGACGTCCGGCGAGCCGGTTGGGATCACGTCACTCGTCATGAACTTTTTATTATCGATCGCTTATGATCGGGGGTGTTTATATACCCCGCTTTGGACCACACGGAAGTTCTGGCTGCTTAGGATGAAAAGGTTAAGATTTATCAAATCGCACTAAACAAGGTCAAAAACTTAGACGAGTGAAGGAAAGCAGTTCACACTGTGGAAGCAGAATAAAGAATCACAATAATCAGTCATGAGCACATTAACTGAGAGATAGAAAGAGAGAAGAAGCTTAGCATGAGATCGATGATATATGTCATAGGGATCAATATCCAAAATATTTTTGTTTAAAAAATGTATCGTAGGAACCTGTCATCAATCTCGGTATCAATAAATGTTAACCTTTCCCTTACGATGCTTAAATAAAAACACGTGTTCCGGTACCGTAAACTCAGTGTACATATAGACTTTTGCGATTTTTAAATAGGATAAATATTAATATATCACATTTATTACTTATATTAATCATTAAAATAATAGTTGGTATAAGTATACATGAATGAATATATTCATCAATTATAGTGTACAACGACAGTATAAAGAATAAGACACGTCTAACTTGGCCAGCGTACGCCCTGCCACTAAAGTGATGATCAGCATCCGGTGCCCCGTCCACACTTCACCGCACATACACATACACGTATTAACAAATTCAGGTCAGGTTCTTCTAGAAAATATTTTTATTGTTCCGTACCGCCCAGTCAATATGCGGGGAGCTATTGAACAGCTGCCTAGTAACATTAAAAAATGCCAACAAGGCGACAAATGAGTAGGACCGAGATAGGAGTCTTGAGCTTATTGCATCGGTCCTGGGTAAGCGGTGGGTCCGCCCTCATTGTTGCGTATAGTAAATACTTATATATTATAATTATTTTATCCAATACATAAATGTATTACGGAAGAATACCACCAAAATGCCAAAACTAGTATAGAGGGATAATAAAAATTTTACTTGGAGCTAAATAATAAATCTATATCGCATTCAATTGATGGTTACATTAAACCCGCGTTACTTTACTTTATCGAGAGGAACTGTCACGAGTGTAACCACGCCCATAATAGTTCCGGGTAAGGGAGGGTCTTTTCAGCTTTCTTTGTACCTTGACAAGACTTCAATCCCCGACCCGTAAGGAAAGTAAAATTAGGTAATATTAGCGAGTGAGAAAAATCACTAAGTACTAAAAAAAATTGTACCTCAAACGGTATCATATAAAATCCCTTATCACCTAAATGATCAAATAGATTCTGAAATATGTCCTATAAAAATAACCTAGAGATTTTGTTATATCCCAAGCGACGTAAAAAGCACTTTTTATGGCAGATTTTAAATTTATGAAGTCATTTTCGATCGATAGGGACCGATTAAGTTGGTCAGTCAACCGATTTTAAACTGGCGATGTAAATATTCAGTAACAGTTTTAAAAAAATCATTTTCGCTTATACTATTAATATTTTTTTCATTTTCTAACAATATATACTGACGAAAATTACTGTAGTTTATTTCTGCTATACAAAAAATGATTCGATGTATAGAAAAAATGTTAAATACAAAATATACATTCACATGCTCAGTACAAATAGTATTTTTAATAAAAATTAAATTAATAAATTGGAAAGATACACATATAAAATCTGTTTATCGAAAATATATTTTTGTTGTTAACGAGGTTCGAACCTGGATGTCTTCGTATCCGGGGAAATGAATTAAGCTATTACACTATACCAACATATTAAGTTGACGATAAATTTTCGAACGTACATGTTGCACTTTCAAATTCTTTTATTAAATATTTTCAAATAATTTTAGATACAAATAAATGTTATCGGACGAGATTTAAATGAGTTATTGATCCATGATTGCGTCTATGCATTTGTTTTCTCTTATTTTCGTTTGCAGGCCTTAGATAATGCCAGTAATTTAGTTTAAGGGCCGTTGCGCCTACTTGTAAGTTTTATGATACTACCTGCTCGGATTCCGATGAGAAGATCACACGCTCAGTGGATGTTTGTATTTTGGCTGTGTACGGCGTCAGTTGATGCGTGAGAATAAGTACATTATTCGTAATATTTTTTTATTTTTTAGCAGAAACATTACGGAACATCATGCCATTTCATTAAATCATATTTACAATGAAATATCTATAAACAATCTTCCACAAAATGGTTGAAAAACCAAAAACTTGAGATGGGTCTAAAATGATCCAACACCGTCGGACATGTTTTGTTTTGACCAACCGGGAAGTAAGTGTTAAAAATGAAAAAGTATTAAAAATAATACAATGTCATACAAATTTAACGGTTTATAACTTCGTTAATTTTATTAAATCATTTATTTAATCTTATTTTGGGACTCACTTTTCTGGTACAGTAAAAATTAATTTAATGGTTGCGGTTTCCTAATTATGATTGCTTTAATTGTGACAAATAATGCTAACTTTATTAATTTTTTATTTAGTAGATTTATTTTAGTTTTTATTTTTTAAATATCTTATCTAGTTATTAACTTCTGATATAAATTAATAATAAAAACCTAATTTTTCGTAAAAAATGTGAAAATATGAATTACAATTTTATACAGGGCAAGCTTGTATAATACACTAGAAACAGTTGCGAGGCTACATTTACACAATCATCTAAACAGGGTTTATTATTTTTTCCAGTTGGTTCCCTTTTTATTTATTCTTAATATAGTGCATACATAAATATATTTATATATGCTCTAATACAAACAAGATCAAGGTCGTTTTTTTTACTACAAATAATCTTTCACATATTTATAATTATACAAAATACTTCGTTTAAACCAGTATTTATTAATTATATACCTAAGGTATCTTCTTCAGGAAACAATGTATACAGAAATTAAAAAATACAAGCATACATAAAAACAAAACTATAAAATGGTGAATAAATAAAAACTAATATGAAAATAAATTTTAAAGGCGACTATTTGCAAAGAAGATTCGGTTATTTATAATATTATGCTAGCTATTTTATTAACACTTATTTCTTATTTCTAAAATTTTAAATTGATCTATATGTAAACACCTAGTATTTTTATGTATAATTTCTAAAACCTTATTAATATCAAAGGAATGGTTTGTTTCCAAAAAGTGATTGGATAATTCTTAATGGTTATTGTTAGATATCTTAAATGCTTCGAAATTAAACGAAGTATTTTGTATAATTATTAATATAAATTGAGGCTATAAAGTAATTTTGCAAATATTGAAGAAGTTTTTTATACTTGTTTAGATTTGTTATTTCTCCTTCTTTCTTATGTTTTTTGGCATTTCATTAAAAGTCTTCATCGCACTGTAGGTACATCATCGATTTGTGAGATTAATCTCTATAATAATACAATATAAATAGCTTCGTCTCTACGAGATATGTGTATTTGGTTTAATCTTATTATTATTTTTAAGATTAACAAAATCAACTTTGTGGTTAAAATCCATTATTTTAAATTGTTAACTTTGTTTTATTAACCACTTAATGAATTGCAAATATATCTACGATATCTATCGATGTCTTAAAGTAAATAATTTGGAATCAAGTAACATTTTAAGTTTGGTACTAAATTTATTTTTTAAATAATTATTGTTTTTTTAGAAATAGATTCTGTTAAAGAAATACTAATTAAATGTATTAATTAGAAATATATACGTATAAAACCAATTTTATTTAAAACTATTGTTATTGTGCAACCGGAATTTGAACCTGGATCTGTTTCTAAACCGGGACAGATGCATTATCCAATTATGCTAAAGCGACACTATTTTTGACGACAAATTTTTAAATCTATATATTACAGTTTTAAAATTAATACATCTGTCGTTCCGTTATTTGGAAGCCATCTACATTGTTTTTACGGAATCTCAAATAGCTTTGAGTATACAATAGCGGGCGTCCGCTATCGGTTTACTCAAAGGTTACAGTATTAATCATTTATTTTTATTAAATTTTAAACATATTGATTCAACTTATATATTATTGAAGAAAATTTGTCAAAAGTACTATCGCTGTAGCATAGTTAGATAATGCACCTTCCCCGGTTTGAAAAAACATCCAGGTTCGAATCCAGGTAGCGCAAAAATCAGGTCAAAACAAATCAATCTGAATTATCCCACTCTTGCCCGGTAACATCCTTATCAACCGCCCGCGTCTCCAGTGCATAGGAGATAGGTTGTTCTCTTTTATCAAGAGAAAGTTGTCTAGTTTAGGAGGGATTGTCACCGAGGTCCACTTATATCTTCGATGTTCATGATCAGGGAGTACAAATACACAGCTTCTTGAAGTACCTGATATTCTACTGATTGAGAAGTTTCTTGTTTTGCATTAGTATGATCTACACTACATGCAAAAATTCTCAAATATCTTTATTTAAAACTTATAATTACGGTCTGGTGGCTAAGCATACTAAAGTCAGCAATGTTTTTATTTCACTGGTTTCATTTACCCTATACCTATCTTCATCTCAGGATAATATTTCATACATCACTGGTGTTTGGGACATATATATATATTTGTAATTACATATTTATTCTTAAACGAAAATAATGCACTGTGCCTTCCCCACTTCCCTTCTGTCCCGGTCTAACCGCCGACAAGTCGATTGATAACCTTGAACCAATAAAATATTATACTAACCTTTTGACTTCGCGTCTATACTTTGTGTCGGAACCTTGACGAAATTGCGAGTTATACAGTATACAGTCCACATCTGAATTAGTGAGTGCCTATTTCATCCTATCCTGAATTCTTCCGGCATCTATGCTTGTACGCAACAACTGATATTAATCTAAATATTTCCCGCAATAATAAACATTGGATCTATTAGCCACGGAGCTAACTCCGCTGTCAATTTGGAGTCGTATCAAATGGTTGAACCGCACGATCCGCGAAGGGGTAAGTAAATGAAATCGTAACAACATTACCAATAATTATTATTGATGGCAATAAAAGTACCCCCACGTAACTGGCCAATCGGCAGAGAAAGTTGTATCGCCATCCCCCACCCTCCCCCGCATTGATATTATCACGTCAAACGCCGCTCATGGGACCGTTTACCCTTACGTAACGGGGCTGGAGCACGCGAACTGGCGGCGGCCCATTAGGGGTCGTGGTGTCCACCAGCCAGGCGGCATTTACTGGAACTACCCCATTCAAATATCGCCAAAAATAATGCACACAGAGGATGGCAACGTCAATAGATGGATATTTGCAAATTTGATGGTTGTATTTGCCCATTAGGCATTCATTGTGGACATAGCTGAAACGATCTACCAGGGACTTATTGAATCATATATTGTATGTAGAATATTTAGTTGGGGAGGTTATTGTGTTCAAATAACGTGTCTTTATCATAGATAGCTAAAAATAATTAATCATTATAGATTATATGTATAGATGTAACATATATAAATTAACACATCTGCGGTGGTGGGTTAGATTTGACCCGGGTGTTTATTAAAATATGAATTACGCTACAAATATTCGTTTAATGGTGCTTTCCTTCTAGCTAATCATTTATTAAATATTTTTAAATGATTTGAGATACAAATTAATGTTATCAGACGAGATTCAACTGAGTCATTGATAAAAATATGAAAAAACGCTCAAAAATCAGTCGCTTTACATGAAATATATGCTGACAACAATTTGAGTGGGTATACAAAGAATACGAAGTATGCGTCCATGTATTTGTTTTGACTTATTTTTGTCTGGCGGCCCCTAGACAATACCAGTAATAGATCTATTTGAAGGGCGTTGCGCCTTGTAAATTATATGACACTACCTGTTCGGGTTCCGACGAGAACATTACATGCTCAGTGGATGTTTGTATTTTGGCTGTGTAGGGCGTCTGCTGATGCGTGAGAATATATACATTATTCGTAATACTTTTTAATTTTTAACTTTAATTTTTTAGCAGAAACATCACGGCACATCATGCCATTTCAATAAATCATATTTAAAATGAAATATTTATAAAAGATGTCCCATAAAACGGTTGAAAACTTGAAAATTTGAGATGGGTTTAAAATGACCCACCACCGCCGGACGTGTTTTGTTTTGACACACCGGGCAGTAAGTGTTAAGGAAATTCGATATTTTTATTGTTAATTAAATTTTAAATATTATATTGTTATCATGAAAAGAGTAATTTTGGGGTCTCCTTGAGATACAGGAACACCAACGAGTGGTCAGAAAAAAATTTAAAATTGATGACACCGTATAACTGTCGAGAAACTGAAGTGAAGCTATGCCGGACACGTGGCGAGACCAACCGATGAACAGCAGTGGCGTCCATGGCTGTGATAAAGAAGTAGAGGCCGACAACAGATATGCTAGACTAACGATATTTAGAAGGCCAGTGGTACATGATGGAGGAGAGCACAGAACTGAAGATCGTAGAAAGAAACGGGGTAGATCAGTTGTGGAAATGATAAAGTCGAAAAAAAACTATTTAATTAACTCAAATACATCAACAAAGTTACCAAGATCATCTAAACAGCAATTCAGTTAATTGCCAGCTATAGATGGTCTATCTAAAAATAAGTTAAAAGTAGCTGTTAAGTATTAATGTACATAATGTATATAAATCAGATTTATGACGTAATACAACAATGTAAACAGAATTCTGAACCGACAGGTCATAAAAAATAATGACTTGCAAAAATTGTTCTGCCATGAATTTTAAAATAAAAAACAACTAGTATTATTTATTTACACCCTTTTTTGGAATCGTTTTAAGAGTTGTTTACTCTTGTTTTATTAATATTACGTTTTCTTATTTTTTTATTTCATTCAGTTATTAACATCTTAATATCATCATAGGTTGGCTCTGGTATCAACGTACCACAGGCATACTTGTTCAATTTGACGTGAGACTCGTTATCACACTAAATTCATAGGGAAGCTAGAGAGAAGCTATAGAAATCATGCACCCCCAAAAGGGGTAGACGTCACATTTATGTGTTGCAGTCGCAGCACTCGGTCACGATCCGGAATTCACCCTGTTCAGGTCGCAAGAGGTGTGAAGGAGAGCCAGTAGAATGCTCCGTTAGAACTTTCTAGATACTGTTATTCCCGGCATCGTCCATCTCAGAAACCCCCAGCGAGATACCCACACCCTAATGAATTCTTTTTTTTTTTTTTAATCGGCCAACATTCCGGGGTATCCGATGAGTTATTCTATCTAATCCCGTAATCATGATCTCACGTGAATCATTCACAATCATACAGTCCCAGATGATGTGCTCCGGCATCTTTCTCAGCTGAGGGCAAAAATAACGATACTTCACTAAATATGTACCGGTAATTAAAAATAATTAAAACAATCATCTTCAGTACCGCCAACCATTAATGTGTCGTAATTCTGTTCACTCCTTGTCGTAGATCCCTACATATATTTAAATTCACTCTTCTATCGTCACACTGAATGTGAAAATGTACTGAACAAGTTCGAGCCGCATGAAAATAGCGTTGTGTAGCCATGACATTAATTTTAATTTTGCAAATGAAAATGATACGATATTACGTATTTCATATTCTTTTATATGCAACGGAATTGTATACAATAAATGAATCAATGCTGAAGCGACTTGAAGCAGGTATGGAAATTACAATGCTACAAAAGAAATTCATTCATTCGAAGCAAAATTATTATCAAAAGACAAAGGATCTAATTCATGATTCAGGAAGAACACAGTTCGACTATTTCGAGCTGTTTCTAATGAAATAATGATAGCCAACGTGATCACAACCGTCAAAAGAAAAATAATGGTTAAAATTTTGACATTTTTATATCCCGATTTTATAAAAATGGTACTCAGCAATGATTCACCGCTTACCCAGGACCGATGCAATAAGTTCAAGGTTCCTATCTCGGTTCTAATCATTCGCCGCCTGGTTTGCATTTTTTAATGCTACTAGGCAGCTGTTCGATAACGCCCCGCACATTGACAGGGCAATGCCGCACGGCTGCCAAAATAAGATTTGACCTCATTGTCCCCGGTTGACTCACTTTATTGGTAAATAAATAAATAATATTTCATAACATAAAAATAATATAAAATAATACAATTTACAAGGTTGGGGAGCATAGGGGAAGTGAAGAAGCACCCTCTTCCGGAAAACGAAACGGCACAAAAGAAAAACATATAAGAGACTCACCCTCCACACACTACTGCCGAAAGATTTAACACACAAGAACAGTACATCGCAGTACATAATATTTCATACTCAGCATTGGAATTTTTCATTTACATTATCAGACACCAAAATCAAGGTCACCCCATCTAAAAGGGTAGCCAGTTATTTCTCCAGGTTTTCATAAATCGGTAGTTTCCAAGGGTGGTTGACTCTTCGCGGGGGGTGGGGAAATGGTTACATGAACGGAACAGCTAAGTGGTCGTGTTACGCTGAACAAATAATGTGTATGTATGGATCAACGGGTCGCTGCAATAAACATTCATATCGATTTATATATTGTAATATGACGTGAGTTTCGGCTATTTATAATTTCTGTTCCTTTGTAAAAATAGATTTTTAATATTGTTTTCCGCATAATATATTTCCACGGTTAAATTCTGTAATCAAAAATGTTTTGAATTTTAAACATTTTTAGCGTATTTTATTCATACAGATAAATAGTTGTTTCATTTGTAGGCTTAAAAATAAATTCAATAAAAATATCTAATCTTATAGAGAGAGATTAGGGTCATCAAATTAATTTTTTATACATGCAAATTTATGTTTTTTTAACATTACATAATTAATAAAAATCTTTCAACTTGTTTATATATTAATGGATTATGATTTTTTAATAACAAAAATGTACACCAGCAAATTTAATATGCTCCAGTGAACTGGAGGAGTAACGATTCTGGATGTAGTTTAGAATGAATCCGTCAGTGGGCGTTTTATGGTTGCGTCTATCACAGAGAGATAAAAAAAAGTCAGGCTGGTACAATCCGGTCGTGTAATGAAGAAACCAGTACACTTTAGGAGGCTTTGAATTAATCGCAGATTTGTGTAGTCATTTATTGAGTAAGGGATAATGAAACATAATATATATCAATATATCACTGTAAGTTCGGCACATTATCATTATAGTAGAGCATAACCCAGTTCGTAATTAGTTCGACTTGTAGGAATGCTGAAGAGAGGTTCAAAATTTAAACTGTAAATTCGGATCGATTAGGTCCAAATGAATTGCGCAAACTCTATATTGCGCATCATGCGAAATGAAATACGACAATTCCGGTCGTAAATCGGAATCACCGCAAGGTAGAGGAGGGATGTAGGGAAACATGGTACAGGACGAGGTCGATGGGAAGATTAGAATTCTAGTTGAAGGACCAGTGATCTCGGGAACCGAAGGACTGCTCGCCTTACCTTGTATATGACGCCTCTGTAATTCCTTCAGTCGCCGCCGAGATCACACAAAATGGCACGCGGATGAGCCGATCTCCGCTTTCAATTGAATACAGCGTATCACAAGTTCACCCGCAGTACATAAACAACAAATAATACGTGATCAAAACACAATATCATAAAATACAGTGCTGGTGCACCAGAGCTGAAGGTTCACACCGCGAATGCTATCGCGATGTCGAGATCGAACAAATATCGGTCAAATCGACGACTGCTGGCGTCAAGATCACATTTCACACTGACAAGACGAACATGAGGAAATGAACGGATGGGAATTTGGATGTGGAATTGTGTCAATAAATTGAATTCAGAACAGGTTGCGATCATGATACATGACAAAAGTTGTTTTGACTGGTTTTGTACAAGTTTAAACTATCAAGTGCTAATAGTCTGTTTTTATACTAGAAATAAATCAGAGAATTTATATAATGCTCCCGGTGTAATTAAAATCTATACTTTACAGTTCGCATGAAGTTCTTTTGTACTAATTCCAATTTAATATATTATATTCTTCAATAGTTACAAAATTACTTTGGAACTACTGTGAAAACAAATTTCAAATGTGACTATTTGCAAAAAAGATTATGTTATTTATAATATTTAATTTGCTATTAACTCTTTCTATTATTTCTAAAATTTCAAATTTATCTAACTGCAAACCCACATTAATGTCAAAATAATGGTTTGTTTCCAAACTATGATTGGTGAATTCCGATTAGTTACCTACTACTTATACTTTTATAGTTCTGTTTAATTTTAATCTACATTATTTCCTGAAGATGATGCCGTAGGTATCGAAACACGTTGATCTATCAATGAATGGTGGTTTAAACAATCCATTTTATATTATTATTTATATAATAATATATTATAATTCTAGATGCTGAACGCGTAGTCGGATAAGACTCTGGAACAATAGGAGATAATACGCTGTAGTATTTTTGAAAAGTTTGTAAGTAATTGTAACAATTCTATTGTAGTAATAACGTAGAAATGTTTTAGGAAGTTATGATTGCAATTTAGTGGGTTCGTACGATCATAAATTTTGTATACACTATATATTATTGTCTGATAGCACTTTGCCTTAAGGTTTTACTGTTCCAACATAAAGTCCGGGGCGCGTAATTACTCTCAGACTTTCCGTGAATCTTAACACGAGGGAGAACAAAGCTCCGCGTGTACCTTTGTACTTAAAATGTATTTAAAAACACCCTCTAAACATTCTACTTCCTTCCGGTAGTACCCCGTCGGCCGCCCTTATTAAAAAGGCCTTAACTTCACTATTATTTACCCACTACGTAATATATAAATTGGTTTATTTTTCTTAAAGTTAAAATATGACGTATACAGCGTTCATTATTTTTTTATATTATGGACTTATTATCTATTTATATCAAGGATTTTTCCATTTGCGTTGTACATTAATACTATTGCGGTGTATTACGGTGTGTATCAATTTTTGAAAGTTAAATTCTCTTTTACATTAAAAAATAATATTTAGTTTTTTCACTATGTATTTCTTATGTATTGATCATTTTCCTCCGTCTCCTTTTCAATAACAGGGTCGGACTGAGTCAAACAATATTCTGCGGCACCTTCAGGATAATTTCGGACACACATAATATATTTAAACGACGCATGACTACGGAAAAAAAGTTATTCACATAAGATAATCTAGGCCTCCCACATGTATTTAATTAAATTTTTAAATATGAATTAAATATATTAATTAGAAAGATATATACATATAAAATCAATTTCATCGAAAAATATTGTTGTTGCGCCACCGGGATTCGAACCTGGATATTTTTCCTAACCGGGGAAGTTGAAAGTTATTTCTACGAATATATGACATGAGCTGTTTCAATTTTTTCGTAGATTTTGGCTATGTTGGAGATAATTGATATGGGGCTGTAATTTTCAATGTATTTTTTATTTCCTATTTTAAATATTGGAGTGATAAAATTTTGTTTATAGTTAAATGGGAATACTCAATTTTGAAGGCTAGTATTTATAAAATGTGTTATAGGTTTGGTAAGAATTAATACATTGTCACACTTGCTCTGGCCACACGCGCACACTTGCATACATACTACGCGTAATAATTCAATATAACATCTGAGTGAATAGGTGAAATATAATGGGGCATTCATTCACTCAAACTAAAGAACATTATTCTGATCAATTAATATTTAGACAAATATGTAAATTTTTTCTTCAATATTAGCAAAATTATTTAGTGACCACATATTATATAAATAATTAGATGAAACACTTTATTTAAACCACCATTTACTGATAAATCAACATGTTTTGATACCTATGGTATCTTCTTCAGGAAACAATGTACATAATATTGAAAATACAAGCATAAGACTAATTAGGAACTACTGTGAGAACAAAATGAAAATGTGACTAATTGCAAAATGAATTTAATTATTTATAATATTTAGCTTACTATTAACATTTTTTTTTATTTCTAAAATTTCATAATTATCTAAATGTAAACCCCTTAGTATTTGTATGTAAAGGATATTTTTTAGAGATTTATTTTTAGAATTTGCAACACCCTTTCCAGTGAGAGCTAATATGACAGCTAACAACTGATTTGTGTTCAGTTTGGTTAGCTATTTTACCATACTTACGCTAGAACGCTTACAAATCGTGCAAATTTAATTAGAAAATAGTGGTTCAGTTCGCGAAATATACTGTCGACATAATCGTCCATCCGAGCAAGTAGCCATGGATTGTTTTCGCACCATGCATACTCTAGTCTATAATACGCATCCGCAGAGACGTTGTACAGTGCGCACCGAAGAAGCTGTTGCTGCAGTGGAGCGTAGTAGACTAAGTCGATCCGCCATCATAATAGAATACTGACTTTTTCGTTCCGCAATTGAATAACATTAATGTTGAAGAGCTGCAGTTTCAACAAGATGACGCAACATGCCCCACAGCGTGCGTCACAATCAATTTATTGAAAGAAACATTCTATGAGCGCATAATTTCGCGTAACGGACCTATGAAATAGCCTCCAAGATCATATGATTTAACATATTTGGGTTATTTTCTATAGGCAAATGTAAAATCGCTAGTCTACTAGACACGATAGATAACTAGAAGCCAACATTCGTCGCGATATTGCCGATATACGTCCCCAGCTACTCCAAAAAATGGTCGAAACTTGGACTTCCACATTGCGCTCTATTCGAGCCAACCGCGCTGCCCATATGCGTGAAATAATATATAAGCACCAATGACATAAAAATACCTTTCCAGTAATGTAAATACAACGATTTTTATATGTTTTATTTAATTTTAAAGTTCCATACCTCTAAAAAAAACTAAATTAACTAAACTAAAAAATTTCTAAACTTTTGTTAATGTTAAAAGAATGGGTTGTTTCCAAATGGTGTTATAGGTATCAAAACATATTGATAATCAATAAATATTGGTTAAAACAAGGTGTTTTATCGTATTATGTTTATTACATTTTTTACCCAAAAATTCATTTATTAGTTATAAATATATAAATATAAAATCAATTTTGTCGAAAAATATTGTTTTTGCGCTACCGGGATTTGAACCTGGATCTCTATTTTCAATCCGGGGAAGTACACTACCAATTGTGTTATAGCGCCAGTATTTTTCATGACAAATTTTCGAACCTATATGTTACACGTTTTCAAATTAATACATCTGTCTTTCCATTATTTTTCGACAAAATTGATTTTATATGTATATATTTATAATTAATACATTAAATTAGTATTTAAAACATCACAGATCTATGATCTGAATAATTACAACTTCACAATAAGAATGTGTTCTCCTTAATTATTTATTTTGTTTTAAAAAATATTTATCATCATATAAATTGGAAGTTTTCGCTCATTTTTCCGCTCTAGGAAGGCATTAAATGTGTTAAAGACGAATCCGTGAAGCCTCTGAAAACCGATAAACCTACATCAGTTGGTAGAATTGTGCTTGCGTACAAAGCATGCAAACAACAATTAAATTAATTACTTAGCCGCTGTCTGCGCTGTATCAAATACTGCCGCTCAAGACAAGAGTCGCCATTTATGGACTGTACTACGTCACGTCATGTTTAGATCACAATTTATTATTTTTTAATTATTTTCCGAGAGGTGTTTGACACGTGTTTAATGAAATAAAAGATAAATGTGTGTTTGAAACTACGTCATAAATCATTAAATAAAGTCATTTCTCTGAAAGCATTTCTGATCTCCTTGTAGAGTATAAAGCCTTAAGGGTTTGTTAATGGCCTCCAGGCTGTGAGTGATTGGATGGCCGCAGATGACAGATTGATTATTTTTCTTTCACAACCAGCGGTATTGTCAATAATACAAAAAGGGCCGACAAATTAACTACCTACTCGTATCTGCTTACAATTTAGGAAAAACTCTTACGTATATTCACATATCGAAGGCCTAATAACACAATAACCTGTCTACAAATTTTCTGGTTTTTAGAAGAGAATAAATGTGTTTTTTTCAAGGATTGATTTAACTAACTGACATAAGCAAACCAAATTAAAACAGATGTTTATATGGTATTTATTTATTTAAATATAAAATATTGTAATTCTATTTCATGGTACAATATTTACTTGTGTTACGAACCATTTATTCGGAATAAATCTGCATACACAACACAAAAATGTGTAAACATAAATAAGAGTTTGTGTTATTAAGCAATCGATATGAGACGTAGTGTTGCCAACAGTATCTGTGAATAAAAAAAAACAAATTTAGCTGTTTTTGGATAGCTTAAAAGTAATATTACATTGAACAACTAACAAACATTACACTAACCATGTTTTAACTATTTTGACGTTGACCGATTTCGATACTGCTGTATATTCATCACGACAGCAGCGATCAACCGGTGTGTCCGATTTCCGTAATTATAACACATTAGTGAATAAAAAAATGTCAATATTATTATTATTTTATAATCTTCCCACTCCCCTCGCTTAGCCTGTTGCAATTCGAGCGCTGTATAATTTTAATCAGATTCAGCAAAATACGTTTTAATGGTATATATATATTCCGTGATATTAATTTTTATCAAAGATCTAATTGGGAGGCTGTTGCAGCGTTCCAACGAAACTACCCATCTTCGATAATTCCAATACTACCGCTTTTAAAATCTTATCGTACGACTTATTTCCATATACCTCCTTAAACATATTAATAGACATTTGTTAAAATTATTTATAATCATATTTTTTATTTATTATCTTAGTTTTATTAACCACAATTGAGTTTAAAAAACATCTAGCGGTTTCGGAAAACACTTTTCCTTCTTCAGGATGTCATGGCTAACTAAAAATATAGTATTGTTTCTTCACCAGAATCTATTTTTAAATTTTTTAAAAAACAACAATTTTTTAAAAAAATAAATTTAGTACCTAACTCAAATTACTGCTCAATACAAATTTAGTCGAATAATTTTTAGGAAAAAAATTTAGAATAGGACTCGTAGTTAAATTTAGTTAGCTGTTTAGAATTTCCTGATTACTTTTACATGCTTTATTTATCTCCAACGATTCCAAATTATTTAATTTGTGACCTACACCGTTTATATGCAAAATTGACAATCCCAATTTTTTATCAAAACCATGACAAATAATATTGCTAATTTTAAAAGTATTATTTATAATCTCTATCGCAAATAAAAATATCAAAATTATATTTGTTTGTTACACCATGTTTCATTTTTATACTGCATATTTTTATTTTTTACACTCATATTTTATTTCCAACAATGTTCTTGTAGGCTTTTACGTAAGAATTAAAATTTAAATATAGTAGTGCGTTTTTAATTAACATTTTAATATAATATATAGTTTAAATATGACGTAAAAAGTAAGTACAATTTACGTACAAATATTTCTTCAGTGCAGGTATGGTCATGCAACGAAAAAAAGGCAACGAAATTAAACTTGTTACCAAGCCGACGCATCCGCGATATTGGTGAGTTAATATAGTGATAATGGTGAGTGCAGTCTCTCTCAAAACAATTGTCGTGACAAAAATAAAACTCAACGTGTGTGTCGTATAAAATTTGGTTTATTAAAATATATATATATATATATATATTGGGTGGCGCAAAAAAAGTGAGAACCTTTCGTAAAATGTGAAATAATTACATCAAAATTAGTATTAACTATACCAACAATAGCTTAAATAGTGTACTAATTTGCTTACTTACCATTATTTCGATAATTTCCGGTCGCCATCTTTGATTATTGATTTTCGCATTGTTTTATATTTGATTTTTTCAAATTGTTGCCCAGAATGACAAAAATCACTGCAGAAGACCGTATTCTGTTCAAAAATTTGTGAATTTTCTAAACTTTGGGGTGCTAGGAAAATGATCAAAGAGTGTGAAAACAAAGTCAGGAGTACAGCTAAATATTAAAGCATAACTGCACATTACAGTTGGATGGAGCGCCATCGCACACGGCCAGAAATGCAATCAACTTTCTTCGTCGTGAGAATGCTAATTTCATCGAGCCAGGCGTGTGGCCACCGAACTGCCCAGATTTAAACCCAGTTGATTATAATTATATATGAATTATAATTAATTATATTATGTTTTGAAATAACTCACGTGTTACGAGATGTTCTCACTGCTTTTGGGCCACCCTGTATATATTGCGCCACAAAGCAACTGCCATAATTAATTAATGAATTTACTTTCTGTTACAGACGTGAATACCAATATTATCCTAGAATTCATATAGGTACAGGATGCATCTACCAATAAACGAACTAATATATTAGGAGAACACATTCTTATTGTGAAGTTGTAATTATTCGGAACGTAGGTCTGTGATATTTTAAATATGAATTAAATATATGCATTAGAAAAATACACATATAAAATCAATTTTATCGAAAAATATCGTTGTTGCGCAACCGGGATTCGAAACCGGATCTCTTTCCAAACCGGGGAAGGTGCATTATCCAACTGTGCTACAGTAACGATATTTTTAGCGACAAATTTTCGATCCTATATGTTACCTTTTTGATATTATTACATTAAATAGTTCTATTATTTTAAGGGTTTGTAAAGAGATCCAGGTCATCTCTTTCCAAACCATTCAAATAATGGATTTTCGATAAAAAATGATTTTATATGTATATATTTCTAATTAATATATTTAATTCATATTTAGAACTAATATATGATGAACCATGTACGATATTTTCTGTGTGCCGCATTTACACCTAAAACATAACACCTGCAAGCTCTACTTGACTGGCCCATGTATATCACGTCCACCACATAAAGTAATGTAATGTCAGAACACGTGCATTACTGCATTAGCTAACTCCGCAGTCTCCAGATTGCATTCTTTTGGGGAATGAATATGCTGAGGTAGTCGATATTTATGCTATAAATTGAACTCTTTATAGAACTACATTATTACCATTTTTTGTGTCTCAACTCAATGGTGACGGAAAAATTGCTTTACGTCATATTTTAATTTAGTTTATGAAAAGACATGGTGACATCATATATTTTTTTTTTTTGTGTATTACACTTCTGATAAAATATGTCGAGTATAATAATAGTAATAAATGAATAAAGTACACGAATAAATAGCACGAAGGTAGGAAATGTACCTTGAATAAATCCAACGTGAAACAACTTGACATTTTATTAATACATAACCTTCACGCATGTTTCTATAAATCATTATACTTTATTATTATTATCTTTAATATGTAATTTATTAGATTATTTATTATTTTTATTCTGATTATATTACTTTCTATACATACAATATTTTAAAATATTTTTTTATTTTAGTTACGGTAAAGTTGAGGTAATATAAACAGCTTTGGTAATAGATTTTATTTATGTCAGTTGAGTAATACTGTGAGTAAGTGCATATGTCTGTTATTCAGCTTGATATGTGAGAACAACATCTGAATATTCTATTCGATTGTCGCTCAAACACCAAAGTTTTGTACTGCGCACAAACAACAAAGTGTAGACCCCAGTTGCATTTAATTAATTAATTAATCCACCGTTTGTTATATCTAAGTACAGGGTGAATATTATGTTCCGGGCCGATTTTGTTTAGCCGCTTTTTCTGATTGGCATAAGTCTGCTAATATATATTCATTATTCGTAAAGAATAGTTAATTACAAGTTATTATTTGATATCTAAAACTTTAAAACATTTTATCTAAATAATAATAGCAATGCTTCAACCTTTGAAGGTAATTGCTGTCGTCACATGTTGGAAAACTTTTTAATAGCCGAATTGGGTCAATTAGTCTTGAAACATACACAGTTTCAATAGGACGATGTCATCTCTCACACAGCCCGAGCTACGCTTAAAATTTTGCCGGGCGCATAATGTTAAAAGTGGTGATATCGACTGATCTACTCTATCACCTGATTTGACGGTTCTCAACTATTTTCTGTGGAGTTACTTAAAAGAAAAGGTCTACATTAATAAGTCAAATTAAAAAAATATACGAAATTAAAATTAAAATATGGTTAAAAGAGCACGCATTTTTACCGTTCCAAAAAGCAATAATTTGGCCAATGTTTTATTTTCAAAATAATTGTAATAAATAAAATAATTGATAAATAAAAACAAAAATAAAAAATTATTTTTTATTTTCTAGTTATTAAAAGTAGCATCGACCTGGAACATAATATTCACCCTGTAAATTTCTTCATCCCAAATAAATAAGGCACAATGAGATAAATCTGATATTCATGTGAACTAAATATCTAACAGTACAGATAATGTAGTTAAAATTGAGATCTTGAGGTAAACTCTGAGATTATAATTTAATTTGATTTGAATCAACTCAAGCTTATGTACATGACGTTCAATTAGATATCGTGTGTACACAAATGTCACATAGAACCATATATACCTTTTTTATTGTAAAAATCAGAAATTTATTACATTTTACCGACATTATTCTCAGTTGCGATTTGACTCAAATTGACCCAACGAACGAATGAGACACCAATGATCAACAGACTGAAACTTCGCAACAATCGTGAAGTAAATAACAAACTAAAGATCTTGGCAGTAAGTAGCAACGCTCGAACCTGAGACTTGGGTTGTAAAGCTGAGAGGCTCCGACCCTTTCTGCCGCGGTGAGTGGGGTATTGTTGAATTCATCTCAACCCGAAATGCATTAATAATTTTTTGCCGCAACGTTTTCCCTTTGTACTTTATTTGTATCATTTACAAAGACAGATTTGTAAGTCATAGTAGACACAATTTTTATCCCAATCGGACTTACGGCTCACAAGACACGGCGTCCTGAAATTTAACTCTGACTCAACCCCCTCGCGCGCGGTGTGAATATGATAGGGGGGTGGATACGTGGGGGTGGACTCTAAACAAACTTTACTTCTATCCTCAATCCATTGACGCCATTAACTTTCACCTGCATCATATATAACACTTTCAGAGACATAAGCGTTTAACACAGATTCTGCGGTGGTGAGTTAGATTTGACCCGGGTGTTTATAAAAATATGAATTATGGTACAAATATTCGTTTAAAGCTATTTTTCTTCTAGCTAATCTTTTATTAAATATTTACAAATAATTGCTGTTCATGCGTGAGAATATGTACGTTATTCGTAATATAATATTTTTAACTTTAATTTTTTATCAGAAATATTATAGCACATTATGCCATTTCATTAAATTATATTAAATGAAATATCTGTCACAAATCTTCCACAAAATGGTTGAAAAACCGATAACTTGAGGTGGGTCTTAAATGACCCGCCACCGCCGGACGTGTTTTGTCTCGATCCACCGGGCAGTAAGTGTTAAAGTTTGAACTTTTTTGATGAACCGATATCTAAGACGAATTAAAAAAAAAAATTAATTTACAATGCAATAAAAAAACTTTTAGAGCCGGTAGATACATAAATTTTAATAAAGCTGCGAAAGACTACCAATCAAAACAAATTCTTGAAACGTGAACCATTAATCGTTGCTTGAAAAATATGTGTTACTTAAGCAGGGGTAGGTTACTTTTTTTAACTTGTTTTCACGTAATAAATAACATATTTTCATCGTCCAGTTACGCGATAATAAATTAAGCCACATTTAGTTGACGCCAAAAAAACACTTGGCGCCCGTGCAATTAGCATCGGAGGCCATGGTCCCGGCGTCATTAAAACCTAATCGTTTTCAGCAAATGATGGATCACCTCCCTTGCTGGGCCGCCTGGCCACCCTGGCCACCCTGGTCGGCCCACCGGGCCCACCCGGCCCACCCGGCTGGCTCACCCCTTGATTGATATATCCAGGCCTCGTTTTTTCATCAGCTGCTTCGACGGAAAAATACCTCTTGGAAATCCGTACAATGAGCACACTAGAATATTGATCACATCTATGTACTGGAATATCAAATTTCAGACGTTGTTCAATATTTATAAAATCGTGGATATTGTGTAGATATGGATGTGAAAAGAGAAATAATTTTTATTAAATAAAATACAATTACTTTGTTTAAAACTACGAATTTTATTACAGGCCAATCGGATTTGCTTATCTCAAGCTTCATGAGAGCGTATTTAAAACTAATAAAAAATATAAAAAGAATGCACTTACATTTACATAAAGAGGGAGATGAAATATAAAATTACATGTTATAGAGAGAGACAGAATACATATACAGTTAAATAGCACATCAAAAGGGGCATAATATAAAATTACATGCGAAAGAGAGAGACAGAACACATATACAGTAAGACGGAACATTAAGGTAGGGAAAAATACAATGCTGATGGATATTAAATTGTTTTTAAAGAATCAAAGCTTGAGCTACGCGAAACCAGTTGGTGTGTAATAAAATTCATGGTTACACACAAAGTGATTGTATTTTATTTAATCTAATATGTCAAATCACAAAGTGATTATTTCCTATGTATAAAATAAAATAAAAAAATAAAAATTGCAGATTACAATATTTTAGTGTCTTCATGAGACATGCAGAAAAATATCAAATCTTGCATCTCGTCATTCAAGACTAAACATTAATAGACAAAAGGCATAATCCTTTAAATACGTAGAATTTTTAATAACTTCAGCAAAATCTGATTCATTAATCCTAAATACCTTTAAGTAGTCCAATAGGAGACGCCAGAATCAATAATCCATTTTTTATAAAACTATGGACATATTGATTCCTTAAAAATAAAATAGATGTCTTTCAAATAATGGAACGATCGGTATATTAATTTTAAAAGTGTAACATATAGGTTCGAAAATTTTCCGTCAAAAGGACTGTTGCTGTAGCATAGTTGAATAATGCATCTTCCCCGGTTTGGAAAGAGAACCAGATTCGAATCCTGGTAACGCAACAACAACATTTTTCGATATAATTGATTTTAAATGTATATCTTTCAAATTAATTAATTTAATTAGTATATAATATAAAATATAACAGACCTATATTTTGAATAATTACAACTTAAAAATAAGAATGTGTTCTCCATAATAACTTTATTGTCTTCTCAATTATCAATTTATAACACGCTGTCTTTTTCATTGAGTTTATTTTCTCATTCATAAAACGTGTTTTCTAAAACATGTTGTAGATGATCATCTAGCGACATATAAACTAATTAATGATTAGATATTGAATTAGATGATAAAAAAGCAGTTCATAATTCAACATCTTTTTATAAAATCAGATGATAATATTTTTTTTACGATTTCAGTCCATCGAACATTGAACATCTTTGAAAATTTAATCATTTTTGCACCCTGATCGTTATATCTTGAACTGCCCAGAGCATGGAACCATTTGAAGCCTAAGGGAAAGTAAAACGGTCAAATTCAACTTTTTTTAAAAGTTTGTCCCTTTTTACACGGCGCAATTTGTTTTTTTTTTTTTAATGAAGCAGTATTAATGATTGATGGTCTCTTGTTTACGAAAACGTGTTTTTCGGTCGAGTCATCATTTTCTAGAAGGTCGAAAATTGCCTGTTATTATCAAACATTCTAGAAGAATCTATCAACATATTTTTTTAAATAAATTTTCTAATATAGTTAAAATAAATAATATTTTAATATGTTAACTTTGTTTTATTAACCGCTTTTTAAATTAAAATACATCTACTGGTTTCGAAAAATCACATTTTATTTTTTAGGATGGCAATAACTAATCAAAAATATATGTTATTGTTTTTTTAACAGAATCTATTTTTAAAAAACAATAATTATTTAAAAAATAAATTTAGTACCTAACTTAAATTATTACTTCATATTACAAACTTGCTAGAATGGGACTTGTGGTTAAATTTAGTTGGTTGTTTATAATTTTTTGATTAGTTTTACACGCTTTATTTATCTCCAACGATTCCAAATTATTTAATTTATGGCCAACATCGTCATCTTTTATCAAAATCATAACCATTTTCTTTCATACGCTTAGAACATTCTGAAAACCCACTATTGTTCAAATATCTCAAATGCTCCTTTACTTTACTTTTATATTAAGATTTCAACCCGTTTGACCAATATAAAATGCAACACAATCTTTGCAACTAAGTTTAAAGACACCAGAGGTGTTAAATTTTTCATCTTTGTCTATAGAATTTATGAGTAAATTTCCTATATTATTATTTGTATAAAATGCCGGTCTAATGTCTCACGGTAGGTGTTTAGATATTTGGTACGAAAAATTATTTTTATAAATATAATTATAATTTATTAAAAAAAATTAAATAAATATCTGTTCTATAAAGAATCTTGCATTACTTGACTTGGATCTAAACCAAACGTTGCATTATTTCTTAATTAAAACCCTGCACAAAATATATCATCCCCTCTCTCTGACTACCCCACTTTTTAAATGTGTATTTTTTTATATCGAATGCCATACATTCCTAATTTTACATAGTTACACTTTAGAAAGGATTCTTAACTGTAACTATGTAGTAGGAGCGACATCCCCTCTTCTTTTGCTTGGAGCTAGCAGAGGCGGAACTAAAGTAGACTGAAAATGTGAAAATTTAAACGAACAAGTAGCAAATCCATTTCTTCTTATTTTCTCCTTTATGTTAGTATTGATATATGACAAATGAGTACCGAACCGCGGCCATGCGACAGCGAAACTACTCAGCGCTACAGGGCCGCTTAGTATGTGACATGTGTGGGAGTGAGTGTGTGGGAGGGAGTGTGTGAGCGGTGTGCCTGAGAGGGGGTGTATGGAAAGGAGTCTATGGGAGGGAGTGTGTCGGAGGGAGACTGTGGGAGAGAGTGTGTGGGAGGGAGTGTGTAGGAGGGAATGTGTGAGAGAGAGTGGGTGAGAGGGAGTGTATGGGAGGGAGTGTGTGGAAGGGAGTATGTGGGGGGAGTGTGTGGAGGGGGAGGTGTGGGATGGAATGTGTAGGAGGGAGTGTGTGAAAGGGAGTGTGTGAGAGGGAGTGTGTGAGAGGGAGTGTGTGAGAAGGAGTGTGTGAGAGGGAGTGTGTGAGAGGGAGTGTGTGAGACGGAGTGTGTGAGAAAACACCTTGTGTCTTCGGACTGTTAAGTAAGCGTTAACCATTGGGTGCATTTATAGCCGCCAAGTTCGCCCTGCTATATGGGGCTGATAGTTTTATTTTGTTTGTTTCGGTTCCTCGCTACCGTGCTTGCCGAAACACGCACATGTACGAAAGGAGCATTTCGCAGGTGGATAGTGATTTCTGGTTCTAGTGGTTCTTCAGCCAGCCTCTGTTCGCTATTCCTGGTCATCTCTCGAATTTCCTCCACCCTTCCTGCATCCCTTATTTTTCCCACCGCTCGTATAAACAGTGGGAATTACCGATATTCCTTCAACCACCCTTTGAACGAGAACATGTATGTTTGTGGACGAGGTATGACTTGTGTATCCGTACTGTACTCCGTTCTCTCTATCTTCGATATAATGGTTAGTTAGTTAGTTAGATATTAAATGTAAGTGCTTATATTAAATTACATCATTAATTTTATAAATTATTCCGAAACGTTACATTATTATTTTGTACCCTCCTCATGGATTTAAATTGCTTCTATATTTAGTAGTACCTGGCAGTATTCAGTGCTGGTGCCCGGCACCTGGAATAATTTATGAAGGTAAATATTCCTACTTTTACGATTTTGCTTTGAAATAAATACGAAGAACTTCGAAAATGTAATTGTTCGCAATTAATATTGCGAAGGTTATAAAAATGTCACTTTTCTTACAGTTGAAATTAATGTCTACAATAGGAGCTGTTACTTTGTTAACTGTATTATATTTCAAAAGTAATTATTAAATTGTGTTAGAGATCAAATGTATTGTATTTTATTTATCAACAGAAATTTTTTTTTTTTTTTGGCGTTCTAGAGGCCGAGCTACCGTTGACCTATGGTGAGCTGAATAGATCACTGAACGCACCTGACAAGGTGGCATAAAACCATTACCACGTTGCAACGCACAGTACTGAACGAAACTGGAATCACCCCACGCGCTCTGCTCCATCCTGCCACTCTCCTGTCGCTTCTGAGCTGATCAACAATATTTAGCTCTGATCTCTGTATTAGCATTGCACGGCATAAATACTACACGCTTAACCTTTACCATACCGTGATATAAAATACTCCCACGCAGCCACGCTGTCAACTCGTGTTACCGTAAGATGATATAATGATATGATATAAAAAATGGTTAATGCCATAAACTTACTTTAAGTATTGAGTATTAAATATAAAAAAAATATATAATATTATAATTTGTAGCCTTCAATAAGTTTTGTATAGGAGGTTGCATTGAATAGTACAACCTTCATTTTTATCTATCTTCATTTAATTAATGACAATTATATTCTTATGTTTGTTATTGTTTCCACTGTAAGATTAATGTGCTATTTCTTTCTGTCTTGCCACAAATGGTATTTTTGTCAACGTATTCATTTTATAACGGAATAAATTAAAAATAATTATTTTTGTAGGATTCGCCTTAAATAATTAATTTTTCACTAGTCATTTCTAAGCGTAAATATTTTCCTTCAAATTAACTCAAATATGATATGTATATTACGTATATTTACAGAAATATTACAGATTTAATCAGAGCTGTAGATCTGTGTTACTGCATGGTTTGGGTAGGGTTAATAATATGGTTTTATGTAACCCTTGGGCAGCACATCGCATGTATGGCTCAGTTCTGTAATAAATCCAACCACAGTAAGCCCTACCTAAGGCAGTGCACAAAAGATATTTCCAATTCTTTGGCCACATCGAGCTTCAAAGTATCAGCCTAGAAAAGACAACTAACATAAGTACTACATGGTCAAAGAAGACATCAGAAAATTCCACAACGATGCGTTGCATCTGATTGGAGAGACCTTGGAGTCGGAGTTCGAGCCTGGGTAGTCCTATTTCCATAACCTAAGAGTTTAGCTTAGTTTAAAAATAGTAAATAATTACAACTTCATAATAAGAATGTGTTCTCCTAATAATAAAGTTGTTTCAATGTGTCCAAAATTCTATAAAAATGAATTTATAATTCTGGCGTCTGCTATCAGATTACTCAAAGGTATTTGAGATTCTGTAAAAATAAGGTAGATGGCTCTTTCAAATAATGGAACGATTAAATGTATTAATATCAAAAAGGTAACATATAGGTTCGAAAATTTATCGCTAAAAATATTGTCGCTGTAGCATAGTTGGATAATACACCTTCCTCGGTTAGGGAAGAGATCCAGGTTTGAATCTCGGTGGCGCAACGTAATCTAAATCACAAAAAATACACACACACGTTATACGCTTTAAAAGTCATTACAGAGTGCACTGGGATGTCTGACAATATGTCTTACTCATCTAAGTCATCTTGACTTCAATATTAATGAGATATGGTTATTGTAAGATCTCAATAAACTTAGTTTATGTGAAGATTCCCCGCCGGCAATTAACTGATCCAAATATTCTTTGGATAACGAGGGGAATTTCTCTAGCACAAGGGATGTAAGTATAATAATATAAATTTGGTATAGGACCAGGACAATAAAGGCTCGAGGACCAATCAGGAAGAAAACTACTCACATTTTCTCTCCTGTAACCACAGCTCCTAAGCTTCAGAAATCTTCTTCGATAATCAGAACGAAGCACTGTGATTCACGATAGAGGTTTTGGCACACACACGCGAGGAACCGAATACACTAGTAACGAGTAATTTTACAAAATTTCAAGGTAGTGACGAGCGCGCATAGCTGGATATCCACTCTCCTTGCAGTTTAAATATCACGGTCGAATGCACACAGAAAAGTCGTGCATTGAGGTGTAGGTTGTAGAGAGGGAGGCGCAGATAAGTACAGTAAACATAATGGAGCATCCACACGCACACAGCCATGGGCGATCTGCGGATGTATCATAAATACCGAACGGTTTGTATAGCCTTTAATTACTCATCCATGAGACTCCTCTCTGAGAATAACCATTTATTATTTTGATGTACGGCATTGACCAAAAACTGCGTAGGAATAATGATTTGATAAAAAATTTATTAAACGATTATTTCAATTCTTCTTGGTAAAAAAAACCCACCCAGCGCCCTCCTGCCTTTTCTGACCCGATGAACAGCGTTTGACGTTGACATCTGTATTAGCATTCTACCGCATAAATATTACCCGCTAATATTAAGAGGAGAATGATGTCACGTATCCCGCGGGTGGCACGACACACAAATGCCTCATTCCTGAAATACATCCAACCACAACAATCAGGTATTCGCGAATTTAAAACCCTTTTGCAATAATCCTGTATATCAGTTTTTACTAATTTATATATATATGCACCCTGCACCGACACTATATATATATATATATATATATATATATATAGTGTCGGTGCAGAATGCAGGCTTACTTAGAGCTAGTTTTTAATAGTGTTTTTTTTTATTTGATATTGTTGTTTAAATATTCTGTTTAGGAAATATATTTATTTATGTATTAATATATTTTGTTATTAAATAAAAATAATGCACAGTGCCTTTCTCTCTCACACACCTCACTTGCTTTTCCCTCACGCCCTCACCGCTGACTAGTCGATTGGCGACCTTGAACCAGTACGGTTACAACGTGTACGTACAGTTAATACTATTATACAAATCTAGAGACTTCGCGTTTATACTTTGTGAGAACCCTTGACTGACATAGTGAGTGAGAAATATACAATCCACATCTTTGGAGGTGCCAGCAGAATCTGGATTGTGGTGAGTATCTATTCCTTCCTGTCCTGAGATTCTTCCGACATCTATGCTTGTAGGCAACATATACCATTGAATGACTATGAAGATATATAACGTTGAAGTATGCATAACTATGCTCAAAAAGATAGGTACAAAACGGATATACAGTGTTGTTGAACCACATAAAATACCAGAATATGAATAATGATGCTGTCATTTTGGAACAAAATGGAAGAATAAACTAGATAACGAGCCGAACCGAGATGTCTGCAACGTGAAATTTGTGTGACCAATTTGTTGTCCAAGGAGAAAATATCGAGAATATCTATATTTAATCTCGAGTATACTAGATAAAACATGCTATAATATCTCATAACCTAGAGCTGATACATGAAATTTTATGCTATCCGGTTTTAGTAAAAAAAATAACTAATTTGTCATTAAAATTTCTCTTACGGTGTTGAAAACGCGCGTTTCGGTGCTGTAAACTCAGTATACATGTAGACTTTTGTGATTTTTAAGTCTGATAAATATTTTACATTTATTACATATATAAATCATTAAAATTATAGTTGATATACATATACAAGTATTATTGTGTAAAAAGGCTAACATTTTGATAAAAAACACATTAATTATCACGAACGACAGCATAGTGATGGTCGGCATCCGGCACCCTGCGCACTGCGCCTTCACACACACGTGTTGACAAATTCACGTCAGGTTCTTCGAGAAATATATTTTTTTTATTATTGCGTTTGGTAAATACTTATATTTTGTAATTATTTTATCCGATACATAAATATATTACAGGGCATCACCTAAAATACGAACTCTGCATTTGGTATATTGACAGAGATATTCGGATAATTAGAGGAAATGTCCTCTCAGTTTGCATCATCGGAGAGGAAAGGTTAATTAATTACGTAGTGCCTTTAAGAACTAATTCGAGAATATATTTTTAAGGATTGTCTATCGCTGTCACTATGCATACAAGCAGTAAGCATCCTTTAGACATGGAGAACCTTATTGGATGAATATATATTCAAAAGGTCTGGCCTTAGTTCACGTGGCTGTAATGATACTTCCCGCTCTTAAAAATATTCAAATAGGATAGGCTCAAACTCCCCCAGAGGTAATATTTTTAAAATTATTAAATATATCTGTGTATACCTTTCTCGTACAACCTCTCTATCATATTGAAAGTGTATTTAATTCAACCTCCGTGATCGCTTTATACCTCAAATGGTATGAATAGGCCGTACAAGACGCGGAGGGTAGAAACCTACGCCGGCATCCGCCCTTCGAATTTTCAATTTGTATTTTTTTATAAAGGTTACTGAAAGCTTTACCAGTTTATTATTTACGTGTTTGAATATGTATTTTTTTACCAACGGCTGGAAATATCGCATTTTGAAAGGGCCGTTTTCCCAAGACGCCATTCAGAGCGATGGAAAATAAATATTCTTTGTACATTACATTACAAATAAAACGTGAGGCACTAAAGACCGATATTCATATCAGTACACGCAGCTTAAGTATTCGCGAATGCTATTTTATTTTTTTACTATTCGATAGCTAACAAACTAGCAGAAAGAGTAATCTTTTATAAGATACCATTTTAAGGCTTACATATATACGGATAATCTACTTAATCCGATACCGGCACAGATCACAAAATATATAGACATAAACTGACGCAAATTCCTTGCTCAAATATTGTCCTTTTAGTGCCACCCACATGAACTCTTTGGTACCATTTACGCAATCAAAACAAAACTTTTAACAAAATTATAAAATTAAAAAAAAATTAATAATTATTAAAATAAAGCTTAAAGATGTTTACTTCACACAAATTAAATTAACAATTAAATATTAATTAAAACGTTTTTGACGCTTATTGCGTCATCGTCAGTAATAAACTAAAACTTTAACTAGAAGATGGTATGAAGATATAAATAGTAGACAAATTTTCGAACCTATATGGTACAGGTACAAATTGATACATCTTACTTTCCATTTATCTGAAAGATATCACTTTTTTATTTCGAATACTTACTTTGAGAAATCGCTATTTACAAGGCTAACGCACTGTAATTGGCAATCACACTTCCCCGTATAGGAAGAGATCCTGGTTCAAACCCCGGTGGCAGCTAAAATATTTTTTCGATAAATTGAGTTTATCTGTATGTATATCTTTCTAATTGATCTATTTAATTTGTATTAAAATATCACAGAACTATGTTCTAAAAAATTAAAACTTCATATGTAATAATATGTTATCTTTACTAAAATAATAATAATTTTGTTTCGAGTCATTGTATATTCTAATATATGAAAAAAAATGCGTGTACGTAACAACACTAAGTAATGATAAATTACAATATTTTGTTTCAATACTTGGCAATAATAATATAATTATCTACGTCTTTGGTGATGTCTGTCTTACACGAATTCATTTTCACTCATCCAAATCACAAGATATTATTTTCTTTTACTAAGCAATGTTATGTAATGTAGGCATTACGATTAACTTATTAATAAAACACAGCACTGAACGTACCTGTCATACTATTCTACCACACCTGTGGGACGTCAACGCATATTGCTATTGCTGAATAATGTACATATTCTCACGCATAAATAGTCGCCCTATACAGCCAAAATATAAACATCCATTGAGCATGTAATCATCTCGTCGGAACCCGAACAGGTAGTGTCATAAAACTTATAAGTAGGCGCAACGTCCCTCAAATAGTTATATTACTGTTATTGTCTAGGAGCCATCAGACGAAAATAAGTCAAAACAAATACATGGACACATATCTGGTATCCTTTGTCTACCCGCTCAAAATGTTGACAATATATATTTTGATGTAAGCGTTGAGTTTCAATCCCGTAAGAGCGATTGATTTTTTAGCGTTTTTTCACATTTTTATCAATAACTCATTTGAATCTTGTCCGATAATATTTATTTGTACCTCAAATTATTTGTAAATATTTAATAAAAGATTAGCTAGAAGGAAAACAGCGTTAAACGAATATTTGTAGCGTAATTCATATTTTTACAAACACCTCGGTCAAATCTGACCCACCTTCGCAGAGTATATGTAAACGGCCGAAACTTCATCCCTTTTCTCTGGTCCCACCCTATTATCCGAGTACACTACAATATTGTATTTATTTTAGTTGTCACCTGGTGATGAGACTGGAACTGCACCTCTCGATACTATAGTAATGACAATGACCCAACGTGTGTGTAGCTATACAGCAATCCAACGTGCACACCAATATACGAACACGAATAATAGACCGAGTTTGAGGGCGAAAACACTATACTAACCTCCAAAATACATCATTTGAATATCTCTCGCAAAAAAAAATAGTTGGTACTACGTTCCATTCTTTTCTTCGCTATCAAAATACACTTTGTCTTCCTCAGACTGTTCCATTTTCACATTAAACCGGGTGGCATTATCTCTTCACCATTAAGCACTTTGGTGAAACTGTCGCCGCGTGCACGGAATAATAAACCTTATGTGTTGCACCCGAAAGACATAATTTACATGAAGTGTCAAAAAGTTTTACAGCTTATTTTGCCATTCAACGTCACGGAAAAGCGGGGCGAATTGTTTCGAAACTATAACAATATATAGTGCAATGTAATGTTTTGTAGACAAAGTTACTCGTGCGAACAATACAGGTAACAAAAATGTTTATTTTTGGAAAATACATTATTATTATGAAGTATATAGTTCAATGCAATATTAATACCAATAAAATGTATATCTTTCTAATTAATATACAGGATGGCCCATAAAAAGTAAGAACTAATAATTACATCAAAATTAGTTTAACTATATCAACAATAGCTTAAATAGTTTGCTAATTTACTTAGTTTTACCTATTTTACCTTTATCATGTTTTATTTCGACAATATTCGATCGCTATCTTTGATTATCAAATTTCCCATTGTTATATTTGGTTGTTTCAAATTATTGCCCAGAATGACAAAAATTACTAAAGACCGTATTCTGATCAAAAATTTGCGAATTGAAAAACGTTTGGGTGCTAGGAAAATCATCAAAGAGTTTCAAAACAAAGCCTGGAGTATAGCTAGACATTACAGCAGGACGGAGCTCCATCTCACACAGCCAGAAATACAATCAACTTTCTTCGTCGTGAGAATGTTAATTTCATCGAGCCAGTTATGTAGGCATCAAACACTCCAGATTTAAAGCCAATAGATTTTGTAAAATCTCTCAGGTCAGCCTCTACTTTAGCTGCAGGAAGGGTTGTAGAACCGACCAACCGTTGCCAGAAGTCTAAATTTAGTGAGCGGGCATTTGCGGTTGCGGGCCCAAAAGCGTGGAACTCTTTGCCTTCCGTTATAAGGAACAGTGCATCAGAGACTTTATTTAAGAAAAAACTAAAAACGCACCTTTTCAAAAAATCATTTCCATAAGTAAATATAACGATTATTAATAATTAATTATAATTTAATTAATAATAATTAATTAAAAAAAAAAAAAATTGTAAAACTATTAACAGTTTATGTGTAAAGCGCCCCCTTGAGGTGAAAGTTTTTACGAAAATGGCGCTATACAAATTATCCAGCATTATTATTATTATTAAAATGGGGTATTTTGGTAATTTATGATTAGCCAAATATTGTACAAAGAAAAAATACAATCAGAATTATAATTAATTATATTACGTTTTGAAATAATTTATGTGTT
Source organism: Eubasilissa regina (assembly GCA_022840565.1). Lineage (NCBI taxonomy): Eukaryota > Metazoa > Arthropoda > Insecta > Trichoptera > Phryganeidae > Eubasilissa > Eubasilissa regina. Next base: position 6,293,757 of record JAINEB010000010.1, read on the forward strand.
ACGGAGATATTCTAACTTTTTTTGGGCCACCCTGTTTATAATTTGTGACATAACAGCACAGAACTATGCTCTGAAAAAGACTGCAACTTCACAATAATACAAATAATGTGTTCGCCTCAAACATATATAAGTTGTTGTAACAATGTTTATCCAAATTTAAAAAAAAAGTATTAATTCAATATCTGGCGTCTCCTAGCCCAAATTACTTAAAGGTAAGTAAGTATTTGAAATTTGTCGCGATACAAAGATGATAGGTTTATAAAAATGGAATAACACACGTTTTATTAGGAGAACACATTCCCTTTGTGAAGTTGTAATTATTCAGAAAAATATTGTTTTTCGATAAAATTGATTTTATATGTACATCTTTTTAATTAATATATTTAATTCATATTGAAAATATCACTGACCCATGTTCTGAATAATTACAACTTCACAATAAGAATGTGTTCTTCTAATAATAAAGTTGTATCAGTGTGTCCAAAATTTAATAAAAATGAATTTATAATTCTGGTGTCTGCTATCAGATTACTGAAAGATATTTGAGATTCTGTAAAAATAAGGTAGATGGCTCTTTCAAATAATGAAACGATTAAATGTATGAATATCAAAAAAGGTAACATATAGGTTCGAAAATTTGTCGCTATAGCATAGTTGGATAAAGCACCGTCCCCGGTTTGGAAGAGATCCAGGTTCGAATGACAATGGCGCAACAACAATATTTTTTGATTAAATTGATTTTATATGTACATTTTTCTAATTAATATATTTAATTCATATTTAACACATGTTTTAAATTGAAAGAGCCACAGTATATAGGTTCGAAAATTTATCGTCAATTTATACATTTGATGTGGCGTAATGGTAACGCAACGGGAGTAACCAAAATATTTTTTTCGATAAATTGATTTTTATGTATATCTTTCTAATTGATACATTTAATTTGTATTAAAAGTATTTACATAAACTGTAGAACCGAATATGGATATATAGAATTTATTATGAGTTTATACACTTAAATTATATGTCTATATTTATTGTAATGTCTGATGTGTAGCGATTGGATGACGCGCGCAAGTTGGCAAGAATGACAAAGTGGAGGGGATAAAAGGGCGTCGCACTCGGGCGCAACTCTCTCTCTCTCTCTCTCTCTTCGGAATCGTAGATCAGAACACATCTCTTATACTGTATCATTCTTGTAAGATCTGTAATAAACTGTATTATTATATATCGAGTTCTTGACTACCTGAATTCCTGCATACGAGAAGACACCATTGTTTGCAGACTTAATAGTCGGATTAAGGACTTAACGTATAATTTTATTTTAATAAATTGAAGAAAAAACAACGTAATATCCAGATATATGACTGTGGTGAAAAAGCGTACGATTACTACCTGGTTTTCACAATGGACAGATTTTTATAATCGAAAGAGTAATCTTTTCAAAATAATTCAAAGATTTATTTGCCGCACTCTCTGTTTCTTCAAAAAGAAAGCCTCCAAGACAATTATTTGAAATATCTTTTAAATGTGAATTGGGCATTGCTAAGTTTCCTCATATTTATTCAGATTGAACTTAATTGTTGACGCAAATTGAGTACCTACTCCCTGTGAATTTTGTCCTTCCAATAAACCTTAATATATACCTTTCCCGCTTTGGCCGACTAATTACTTAGGGATTTCGCTGACGTGGTATTAGATTGCATTCCGACACTGAGCTGTCAACAGGCTTTATTTGTGGATCAAAATTATCGCCATGTGTACAAATCTAGACCACGACGAAGCAGTTTTCTAAAGATTTCCAGTAGTGCAGAGATATCTCCTTTCTTCACTGCAAAAGTGTGAGTCAACTGGAGGTGAAAATTGACATCCAGCCCAGGACCAAGATCGAGGTAGGCCAGATCACCATTAATTTTATCGATACAGTCCATGGAATCTTATCTCACCATATACCCACAGATAGCTCGATGTATGAGTGTAGTGCCGAGGAGATCTTACACCACGTTTTTTTGCTTGTCCACTACGGATAACAATTTATTTTTTCTGTGATTTCGTCAATGGTAAATTTCAACTCCTGGTTAACGTGTGTCATCTTTTTGCCTCAACTCGTCGTATTTGACCTAAGTTTATTTATTATTATTCATGCCCTATTCAGGTATTAACATTTTTTTTTTAAATAAAAAAAACAGAATACACAATACTGCAATATATAAAGAATAAAAAATATGCAATTAGGTAATTCAATATAAAATAATTAATTATATTATTGATACAACAATAAATAATAATATACAATAATAATTAATATTATTAATTAGAATTCAATATAGTGTTTGGGACATATATTTATTCTTGAACGAAAATAGTGTACTGTGTCTTCTACCTCCCCTCCCTTTCCTCACCCGGCACGCCACCGCATCAGTCAAACGGCGACCCTGAACCTGTACGGTAATTAATGAATCGGAGTATAATATTAAATTGAGACGTCGCTTCTAATCCAGTGCAATCTGAAGGACTAGGACCCCTGAACGAAGATAGTGATAAAGCACAAATTTACAGTCCATCTTGGAGGTGCCTGAAGAACTGGATTGTGGTGAGTGCAAACCTCCTTCCGAATATCCTGTTTCTTCCGGCATCTATGCTTTTACGCAACACATAGTAAATTAGTCAAGTTTAGTTTAGTCTGTGTCTTGGATACTTTTCAAATATATTTTACTCAGCATTCAAGTGTTAGTTTGATAATGATTGCGGCGGTATATTGTTTACATGTGGCCAAATCAGATTGTAAAAGAGAAACTACGTATGGTTGATAAAAGTTTATTGTTAATTAAGCACAGTTACAATTCAGAAATATACAATGTTAAGTCTACAGGAACTGGACGGCTGCAAACGCACGTTATTGGCACATGTATGTGTCGGTACCAGGCTTATTTTTTAAGCTGTCAATAGCTATAGATTGACGCACTGGTATGTTCGATGGATTTTCACACTTCCGATATAGGTTTTAATGAACTTTTTTTTATATAAGGACAACTAGAGAGTGGGGGGACTCATCCTCTCCCGGGACCAGTTTAGAAGCTAGGGCTTCCTTGTCGGTCCCGCTCATCAAATACGCGATATTAATTCAATTACATATTTAAGCATAAGCAAAACGAAAAAGGATACGAAATTCAATGTGGTTATTAGCAATTAAGATTTAAAATTTAGATCCTCCAGCATCCCTTAAGTGCTGTCGTTAATCATAAAAAATCATATAAAATAAATTCATAGAATATAGTTTTACATAAGTATAGAAAATTAAGGTGCAGTAGTTCAAGGCAGACACTCAGGGATCCATTCGTCAAAAACACTCCCACGAGAGAAGAAATACAAAATTGATTGAGTCACACTTACACGAACAGACTAACCGAGTTGCAAAACACGAAGAATGGAGAGTGAGAGGTAGGCACGCAAGTGGAGTCTCACCCACATAAGCCGGCCTAATTACCCACCTAAGGAGCTCCAACGAGTCACCTATACCCGAATAAATTCCTTCTATAGAACACAATCGGTCCCATTACTGATTAAGTCTGCATTCCTGGGCGGGCACTGTCAAACCACCAATCATACTAAGTATCTCACAAGTTCACAAAATATGCTCAAATATGAATGAAAAAAAATCTAAGATTATCGATGCATGGCACGAATACTATTTTAAATAAAAGTATTGATTGAATTGTAGAAGTAGCAAATTTTAGATCCGATTTATATTTTCTCACGAAAGCGTAATCAACTTTACACTATCAATTCTCTTTTAAAACAAACTTTTACGACACATAAAAATTCAATTTGTCTGTCTCCGAAGTCATCACAAAGTTCGACGGAAAACTTTTGCAAAAGTTCTGAATTTAACGATTTCTCTTCAATCTCATTTGCAAATATGTAACTGAGAAGTTCACCCGAATAGTCCTCTTGGAAAAGTCATTAAATTTTATTTTGTAGTGTGAGGGTTGTAGTGTGAGGGTTGTAGCGTGAGAGAACATGAAACGAGAAACCCGAACATGACAGATTAATGACAAATTTTAACACGCATTAAAATGGTATCCAATCAAGAATCCAAAATAATATATATTTTTAATATTGTTTGCGTGCCGTTGTTCCTTCGATTGGTACACCTGGGATTTCTTGTTGTTGTATTGGTCGCATATTTATGCGAATACTGTCGCCCTTTGCGTGGTGTAGAGGTCCAAATAATCGGAGCGACGAGAGTGCGCATTCCGGTCGGTCGGAAATCTACCCAGAAGAAGAAGAACAACAACAACATCGGACCGGCTGCGACGCGAGGGCATCAGCGCGCCAATCAAAGGTAGTGGTAGTGTTCACATTTCATATATGACCATGTTATCAATAGGAAACCGGGAACCACAGTTGTCGAAAGAACGAGGCGTATTTTGTTTTATATAAGGGATTTATTCGGGTATGGGTAAACTGACCATACGTCCCGTTTTGAACGGGACCGACCCGTTTTTAGGTCGCCTGTCCCGTTGTCCCCGAGCACAGCTTCGGGACGTCGAAATGTTCCGTTTTCAAAAAAAGAGCAACACACGGTAAAATTTTTAAAAAAAGTGCAAAAAATCGACTAGCTGGATTTCTCATCTGCATGGTGTGTATCGGTGCATATAGCTATAGCACGGGACGGCGAGTCATGCGCATGTATTTGCATGCGCAGAACGTCATACACACACATTTATAATTGTTTATTTAGAATTCTGTAGTTCGCTCGTTTGCGAGTCCAAGTTGACAGCTCGCGCATCTGCTTGACAATTTATTGACGTGTGTTATTGCAGTTAACTTTTTTACGTGAACCCTTCATTTTAACTTACTTACAAACTAAGCACCCATTTGTAAAGCAAAGTACTACTCCATCGGAGGTCAGATGTGAAAAGTGTCGTGCAGAATTTAGCGTAGCCCGCGGAGGTGCCAGCGATATTGAGCAACACTTAAAATCAGAAAAACGTAGAAATTCCGATTTTGCCGCCTCTTCAAGTTCTTTAGTGCTTAATTTTTTAAGAAAACGGATTCACCAACTTCGAAAGATCTGCAAGTTGCTGCGGTAGATGTCCCGTTTTGAGGACAAAAATAAATGGTCACATTAGGTATGGGTGACACGTTGGAACTCTTTAGGAAGGTAGTTAGGCCGGTCTGCGTGGGTGGGTATCTCCACCTACGCGCCTACCTCTCACTCTTCATACCTCGTATTTTGCAACTCCTTTAGTCTATCCGTGTAAGTGTGACTCAATCCACGTTGTGTCTCGTCTGCAGTCCCTCTTTTGGGAGTGTTTTTGAGGTCTGCATCCCTGAGTGCCTGCCTTGAACTATTGTACCTTAATTTTCCGTCAATTTTCCATCTATATATAAAACTATGTATTTTATGAATTTATGTTATATGTTTTTTTTTATGAATAATGACAGCATTTAAGGGTGTAAATTTAAATTTTGCGAAAATTGCTAATAAGGACATTGAATTTATTTTCTTATTTCGTTTTATACACTGTATAAAATTGAATACGTTATTGAATTAAAGTCGCGTTTTTATTACCTTTGATGTGTGGGACCGACAAGGAAGCCCTAGTTTGTAAACCGGTCCCGGGAAAGCGTGCTCTATCCCCCCATTCCAGTTATCTTTTATTATCTGTCGAAGAAAATTACGGGAACAAATATCTCAAGGTTAAGATTATCTCTTTTATCGTAATGTTCGCAAAAAATACTGCAATTAGTTAATAGTGTCGATTTTTTTTAAATGAGCTGGAGTATGCAGTTGATGAAACCACACATCCATAGGTGAATTTTTTTATTTATTAGACTTTATTGACATACATGTTTTTGTTGTAACAGATGCGAATATATTATAATATGACACGATAAACATAAGATACAATTATATTGCAATTAAGTATATTACAATTAAGTAGCCACTTTTTTCGTACTATTGTGGTGTTACTTAATTCAAGAAAGCTAAAGATTCGACAGGAATAAAAATAAAAATAAAAGAGAAAAAATTAAAGGAAATATGTAGTGGGAGTGTTGTAGAACTAGTGATTTATTAGTGTAGGCACTATATAATGATTGTTAGAATGTTGGATAGCGATGCTTCTGATTGCTCTCTACCCGATTGCATCATATATTGAGTTCATATTTGTATAATCTTATTGAAAGTGAACGATTTCCAGTTGGTCCTTAGTGTGTTGTACAGTATCGGAGCTAAGAACATGTAGAATATTTGATAAAATGTCGTTGTTGATCTTAGAACTGGCGTATAAATGTTCGTTGTGTGTCTTGTGTTGTGTTCATGATTTATTGCTTGGGGTGAGTTGTTGCTAGCATTAAAATATTGAATGAGTCTCAACATAAAGATTTGTCTTATATCTAAGGCATTGTACTCTTTAAATATAATATCTGATGGATATCTAAAGGGACGACCATTTATTACCTTAAGAGTTGTGTTTTGTGCTCTTTTAGCAGACTCTTATATTGTTTTTGCTGCTCCTCCCTAAACTAAAATAGCATAATTAATTAAGGAATAGCAGAGTGAAAAGTACACCGATCTTAAAAGTTTATAGTCAATTATATATTGTATTCCTTTAAAAAAGTAAATTGGTTTTCTTATGCGTTTTTATAGGTTCTATATATGTTTTTTCCAGCTAAGATAGTCATCGATCAGTACTTCCAGATGTCAAATAATTTTAACTCACTGTATTGTTGCATGGCGTTGATACTGAGTGTTTTTAAGGTCAATGAGAGCTTCATTTTACGCACCGGTATCTGCTAGGTATGTTCAGCTTCGCCCGACTGTGATTATGGCGCGGCACTCCATTCACTGATTACCTACAACTGCATGATGGTGAGTAAGTTTTCTTTAATTTTTATGATACACGTACCTTGAACAGGCGTATAGATGTTCATGTAGAGGCAGTCCTCGCTCTGGTTCGTGAGGAACGGCAGAAGCCTCCTCAGGTACTCCAGTCGTCCTTTGGGCATTCTTCCCAAGGCAGCCGTCTCGTTGGAAATGTCAGGCAGTTTTTGTGGACACGCTGGTCCCGCTGACTCCAGAGTCTTGATTCCATCCCACGGTGATGGGGTTCGCGTTGGACTAAACCTGGTAAACATCAATAGTTTTTATGTTATTTTGTTGATTCAGAAAATGTTATACCCTACACTGGGATAATGAAATATGGTCAGCAAGATCTGTTAACAAATATTTGTATGATGATACAATAACACATTAATTGCCATTATTTTGATATATCGAACAATTATGTTCCAGATACCATCGTGAACTACAACATACATTAAATAATCTTACTTAATACATATAATAACATAAATGCGTGATATATAACTAAAAATGCTGCATTATACCACAAAATTGATAGTTTTTAAAAATTAAAACGTTTTCGACGCTTACCGCGTCATCTTCAGTAATAAACTAATGTTTAAACCAGAAGACTTCCACATAGTTAATCATGAAAATTTTGAAATATTACAATATTGATTTTGAAAAAAATGTTAGAAGCTCATATAATTTATTTAAAAATATATTCAGAACCTTTTTAATATTCATATTGGTAGAATAAATAATTAAGATTCTAATATTTCAAATTAATATTGTTATTAATGTGATCATAAAACGATTTTTCTTATCATTATAATAAGTTTGCGTTTCAAATAAAGCGTCTGCAGTAGTAATTTTTATATTTAATTAAACCAGACACAAAACTGTTTATTGGTGCATGATTGTTAAGTTTTTGGTGCCGCAATTGCAAATGTTCCTCCGATACAACAATAGAATGCGGTTTCAACAAAACGGGGCAACTCCACTCACTGCTAGGGTGTCGATAGAAAAACTGAAGGGAAATTTTCTCAAGAGAATGAATGAGCAAGTACGGAGACATACCCTGGCCACCTCGGTCGTCAGATTTAACACTTTGTAAGTTGTTCTTATTGGAATACCTAAAATCTAGTGTAGAGTAATAATCCTAAGAATACATCAAACGTGAAATCGCCGCCATCAACCCAGTATTTTTTTCTTGCGTATTTTCAAGAAATACAAAATAATTTTAAAAAATATATTATTTTGTATTTCTTTTATTATATATAATGAAAATATATGAAATATGGGCTTTTGACCTGTCTTCGGCTGGCTTCAGTGATCACTTTATATAAATATGACCTTCACCATTCCCACTCATTAATCGATCTTCATATCTATCAAATATTTGAAAGTTGTATATATGTTAATATGTGTAAACACTTCGAGTACCACTACACTATCGCCATCTATGGACTAAATTTAATAATTATCCATACTTCCATATATTTCCGTTTAGTGTAATAAAAAATAGCTTCGTCTCATAGTAGATATATATTATTTGTTTAATGACAGTGCCTTTGTAGGTGAAAATCCAGTAATTGTGTATTCTTGAAATATATTAAAATATTGCTTATTTGTTTGTTTATATTACAATTTAAAAATATAAAAATTTCTGCTGAACACTCTACATATATTTAACTGAACGCTATACGAGAAATGTAGAAATACCTAATTGCTCTAAATTTTTGTTACATTCATGATACCATCAGCGACAACAGCCCAGATGCTGGATCTGCAATGGGATCTAAAACGTCGACCAAAGTGGGCAGACATACGGCAGAATAACAAATAAAATAAATTATTATGAAAATGTTTTTTTTTAATAATAAAACACTGTTGTATTCCACTATATTTTATTGTGTTAAACGTTAAAACATTTTTGAGAACATCTTCCAACTATCAATATTATAATTCAACTAAAATTAAAATCACTTTCAGACAGTAATATATGGTGTGTTTGGAGTTAACAGAGGTGGGGGTGAGGGTAGAGTTAAAATGGATGAGAGAGGGGATATAATGGGCGATAATTGAATGTTCATTACTAAATATTTAAAAAATTTATAATATATCTAACTTTCATCCTTTGACGCAACTATGCATAAGTTGTAAATTCGTATTATCAAATGAATGGCTCTCAGTCTAGACTGAAGTTTTTATAGCTTCTTGTGTTCTTCTAATATTTTTCATATTATTCTTCCGCTCTGTCCAATATAAAGTATTTAATTTTAGTTGAATTATATTATTGATAATGGGAAGATGTTCCCGGAAACATTTTAACGTTTAACACAATAAAATATAGTGGATTAAAACAGTGTTTTAACAGTTATTTTTTAATGTTTAAGTTTTCTTAGTTATGTATTAACCAGCAATGTACTATCATCAACAGTAATTAATATTAATAAAATCCAGGGAATGTGTGTCTGTCATGCAATGTTATTGTGCAATAATTTTCTGTCACGTATTATTTTGAATTGTAGTTTGTGATGTATATAATAGTTTTATGATTATTTCCACGGATTACGATGTATAAGACCAGATATACTTGCCCCATAAATTAATACTACATTATATACTTAATAATATATGTTGTGATAATACTACATTATCTACTTAATAATAAATGTTGTATCAATGTGTCCAAAATTTAATAAAAATGAATTGATAATTCTGGCGTCTGCAGTCGGTTTACTCAAAGGTATTTGAGATTCTGTAAAAATAATGTAGATGGCTTTCAAATAATGGAACGACAGGTGTATTAATTTAAAAAATGTAACATATAGGTTCGAAAATTTGTCAAGAAAAATACTGGCGTTATAGCACAAAGGTAGTGCACTTCCCCGATTTGGAAATAGAGATCCAGGTTCGAATCCCGGTGACGCAAAAACAATATTTTTCGACAAAATTGATTTTATATGTATATATTTATAATTAATACATTAATTTAGTATTTAAAATATCACAGACCTATGTTCTGAATAATAACTTCACAATAAGAATGTGTTTTCCTTAATAATATAAGTTGACTAATAAGCAGTATATTTATTATAAAATCGTATTCTCCATTATTGTTTAGGACCTATTTCCATCTTTCAACTAATTTGTCAATGCTTTTTCTATAAAAATCGACTGGTCTTGTATCGAAATAGTTATCGAGCCAATTCCTGAGGTCATCGTCGTTGTTGAACGTAACTCCACGCATTTAATTGGAGGGGGACCGAAAAAGGTGATAATCTGACGGACTGAGGTCGGGATTCTAAGGTGGATGAGGCAAAATTTTCTAGTTGAGCTCCTGGGTGACCATTTTAATCTTGATTAGAGTCGAAAAGAAGTACTAGTCGAAAATGTTTATTTTTCAACGAATCCCAAACATTAAAGAAAAACTATAAGATAGAGAAAAATTGCGACACACATCAAATATGTCATTTTTTGTGACAGAAAAAAAAAACAAAAATAGCATTTTTAATAAAACCGCAAAAACATATGAGTATAAAATGAAAAAAATATAATACTTGCGGTTTATTCAAATACAGAGTGAACCAACTTGGACTGACTGATGTAAAATGCTTATAACTTTTGTAATTTTAATATTTATTTAATAAAAATATTATTACATAAAAGTGTACTTTATTAACTTTTTTTAATCTATGTATGGAAAATAACACGATTTAAATGACCTCCATTTTCTTGATGACAAATAATAGCTCTTTCTAAAGTATTTTGCATTACATTACGCAACGTTTTTGTCTCCAAATTTGTTATTTCTGCACGAATATTTTATTTAAGCTTCTGAATTGTTGATGGTTTGTTCATGTAAACTCGGCCTTTTAAGTAGCCCCACAAAAATAAATCAGGCACAGTCGAATCTGGGGAATGGGGAGGACGAGCAAACTCTGCAATATTTTAAATTAGCCGGTCACCGAAAATAGATCATCGCGAACATAATAAAATTAAATAATTTTAAAGCGCTCTTGCACTGGGTATGTAGCCATTACGAACATTATCTGCAAACGAATATATAATTAAAAATAAACCCCACAAAAGTTATACATTTTTAAAAACAGTCAGGCAAGTCGGTCCATCCTTTACTATACCAAAAATCATAATTTAAGTAATAGAATAATCAAAAACAAGTTTAAGTTATGTGTAAAACCCACTGTAATTGAGTACTTAACCTCCAAAAGCCTGAATAATGAAACTGACCATAACTTTTTAGTGGTATTCCACTGGCTTGTAGCAAAAAATATCAAATAATGTGAATGATAAACACTTACAATACGCGTGTTGAGTTTCAAATACATGGTGAAAAGTGGCAATTAATAATTTCTGAAAATCGACAGCAAATATATATTTTTTTCTTCTTCAAAATATCTCTTTAAGCATTTAAATAAAATTTATAAATACTAATTAAATGTATTAATTAGAAAAATATACATATAAAATCAATTTAACCGAAAAATATTATTCTGGAATTCGAACCTGTATGTCTTTTCTAATCCGGCGAAGATGCATTACCAACTATGCTACAGCGACAGTACTTTTGACGACAAATTTTCAAACCTATATGTTACATTTTTTTTAGTTAATTTATTTTAAATATCACAGATCTATAATATGAATAATTACAACTTCACAAAAATAATGTATTCTCCTTAATAATAAAATTTATATTTTTAAATTTTTTTCGTACTAAAAATCCATTTTAGAAGGGTTTGGAATTAAACGACTCATTATTTTTATTTGTCAAAATTGTTTTATAAATACCATTTTCTTCTTCAGTATGTCAATGCTAACTAAAAACATGTGTTATTGTTTCTTTGCCAGAATCTATTTTTAAAAAAACAACAATTATTTAAAAATTAAATTTAGTATCTAACTCAAATTGTTACTTAATACAAATTTACTCGAATAATTTTAAGGAAAAAATTTTAGAATTAGACTCGTTAAATTTACTTGGTTGTTTATAATTTTTTGGTTAGTTTTTAGATTCCAAATTATTATGTTTGTGACCAATTACATGCAAAATTGACAACACCATTTTTTATCAAAGCCATGGCCATTTTCTATAAAATGATTAGAAAATTCTGAAAACTCACTATTGTTCAAACATCTCTAACGCTTCTTTACTCTTATGTTAAAATTTCTACCCGTTTTACCAATATAAAATGCAGCACAATCCTTGCAACTAAGTTTGTAGACACCAGAATTGTAAAATTTATCATGTTTGTCTTTAACTACAAAGTTAATTTTGCTAATTTGAAAAATATTAAATTACTCATATATTTGGTCGTCAAAACTCAAAATATGTTCAAGTTCAAAAAATTATTAGATAAATGATCTAATTTCGCCTTAATCACCCTGTACAACAAAATGAACTCCATTCTTGTAAAAGTTGCCTTAGAGTTTTATTGTATACTTTTTTTAAGTCACAAATCACAAGTGTCTCTGAAAGGCGAACTTGATAAGTCTCGAATAGAAGTACTATCCATCCACAGTAAAAATACTACTGTCGATACCGCCCCTGATTCCAATTATTCTTTGCCAACCATCCCTTGTTGCTTTTCACCCCGACTGTCGGGTAAATATAAATTTGCCGCAAATCCGAAACACAAATAATTGTGACAGACATATGCGGAGCGGAAACAACCCCTAGTCAGAGATTAAATAAACATAAATAAAACAAACTTTATAGATTGAGAGCGATGATGTTGAACATTTAGAACTGTTTCAATTTACCCCTAACAACCAGGGGTGGCTGGTACTAATAAATTACTGTATTGCACTAAGTATTGACAAACGAAACAGAACATTTTAATTAAAAAATTACATCACTATTAATTATATTGTGTATACATTTAGTATTTTAATAGCTGCCTCACTGGGCTTCGCCCGTGCTAAGGCAAATATTTTACATTGTCAATCAATTATCGTTTAATACATAATTGGTTTACTAAATATTTTTTTTAAATAATTAAAGAAAGACAAAGAAGGAAATGATGCAATATTTAAGCATGAGAAATTATAAGATAATTCAGATACAGTTAACACATGTACCAGGTTGGTGAAATATACACACACACGCGCACGGTACTCACTCACTGGTATTAGGACTGAGGTCTTGACTCTGTGCGTGTTTATATTGAAGGTGTGACCAATGCTATGAATATACGTTCGATTTGAGATTTTTAACCAGAATTTTATTGCGCATTTGAACTGTCTGTATTGCTCAATATTTTTTACGATTTGAGTGGTACAAAAACAAAGCTTCTTTACCCGTATGTTGTGCACATCCTAGAAATTACTAACTTGTTCTCCTCTGAAGATCTGGTATTTTTAGCATTGCCATGGAAACTCCAAATATCTTTAATGATGAATATGTAATTTAGAATGTTATAACAATTTCAATCGGAATTCGCATGTTTCATTTTTTAGTAGATTAATTTTTTTTTAAATAAATTTAAAGATCTACTTGTACATATGTAGTGGCAGCAAATTAAATTCACCGATTTCACTGCCTCTATCTGACCAACGACGCGAGCGATACTTGGACTGAGGACGCAGACTGGAGCAAAGGGCAGGCACCCGATCGTTCGCTGACGACACATCTTTCACTTCGCAGCTCCGCCACGACGTAACGCAGCGCCGCTCGAGACTGATACCAAAAGAAGTCGACTCACTTCCTTACTTTTCATATTTCACATTCTGCTACCTCTTGTGTTCTTCCTGTTCTATCCTCTAACACAATAAAATGACTACACCAACCATGCGTTTCATTAACTTATTATCTTAAAAACAAAAAAACTTTTTTTTTCTCCTGTAAGAAGCAATCATCTTATTACTTGCAATGTTTCTCAAATACCTTTGAATCCTAAAGTAACTATCCTTTGACGTTTCCGCTCTTTCATAGATTATAAAATGAAGATTATTCAAAGATTAGATTGACTATACCTGACTTGATTTCTTAAATCCTTGAATTTTGAATGTAGGCTAATAATCATATCAATAAAATGAAAGTGTTTTCAAATATTCAAGAATTCCGAATTCTCCATGTATTAGTATTTTCTGAGCTATTTATGTATCTTTGACCTCTGTAGTATATGGTGGGATAAGATCTCGTGGACTGTATCGAAAATAATATTAATCAGTTGACACAACGCGTATTGGAAGTCTGAAGGAACATAAGGGCAGATGAATCTGGTCTATCTTGCTTTAAGTGTTGGGTTGAGCGTCGTCTTCACCTCCGGTTGACGAGCACGTTTGTTGTACCGAACCAAGAAATCACTGTACTTCTGAAACTATTAAATACGCTAATTACGGAACGGCACAGATGTAGTACGGCAGAAAAAAAGCACAAGATCTTGATAGTTCGCGTTCTGAGCGCAATCTGAACTCGAAAGTAATTAGTCGATCAGTGCGGGACAGGTATAGGTTATTGGTTTGTATACAGGATGGACAAAATATATAAGAATCGGGTATTCGACTTGCGTTAACTTGCGTCGGTTGAAAGAATACAAATAAAGTTTTTAAGATTCATTAATTTTAAATTAAATATACGTTCTGGGGATATCAATTAAGATTATCTCCTTAGCCTTCTGAAATTGGTAAAATTATCAGTGAGACGTACGATGACCGACCTTGTATTTCTATACAGGATATTCAATGGTATGATACACTGCCCCCAGATTGTTGGTCTGGTTGACTTGTCATCGAGACGTAATTCATTGTTCTATTACAGGGGTAATGTCAGAATACATGCATTAACTGACTCCGCAGTCCCTGGATTGCATTATTTGAGGAATGAATATGCGGAGGTAATCGACATTTTTATTGTAAATTTATCTCTTTACAGGACTACATTATTACCATTTTTTGTGTTTCAACTCAATGGTGACAAATAAATGGCTTTATTTCACATTTTATATTTATTTTTAATTTTGATTATAAAAAAGATGCTGATATTTTTTTTCTTTGTGTATTGTGTGTCTTTGTGTATTGTGTGTATCTTTGTGTATCTTTGTATATAAATTATATATAATCATATATATAAATTAATTAATGCGAATGTTTAAAAATATATTTAATATCACCCAAATTTATTTTCCCGGGCCACCATAGCTCTCAGGGTGGCCCTGCCATCCCTAAGATGAAAATGAATCAATCCACTCAAATATTTCATTTAGGACCTAATTATACTTAATAAATAATATGTCGTATCTATTGAGTTAGTAGCGTATTTATTTATTTACCGAGACATGAGTGCTTTGGAAATATTTTTTTTTGACATAGTATTGTTTTAGTAAGTACGTCATAAATTTTGCAATTTGTAGGAAGTATGTGCCAATTATTAGCAAAATAAAATTTACAAAAAACGAAAATTTCTGATACAGATAAGTTAATAATGCGCATTTGGGTGGGACAAAAAAGGCGTAATTTATTATAACCATATCTGAGGTTTATTACTTACAACTCTGTAAAGAAGATGGCACCAAGTGATTTATCAGTATGATAATGCCCGCCCGCGTATAACTAAAATTGCACACGCGGCTATTCTAGAGCTCAGTAGAGAGGTTATTAAATATCCACTAGATTCTCCTGATCTCGTTTTATCAAATTTTTATATCTTCATTATTATTTTTATTTTCACAACTAAACTTTTTACTATACTTACTAGTACGATGGCTTATTGTTACTTTAACCCTTCCCAAACCAAGCAGTAACTCAGGTCTACTGCTCGAATTAAATCTGTAATATTTCGGTAAATATACGTAATATACACTTCATATTTAATTTAATTTGAAGGAAAATATTTACGCTTAGAAATGACTAGTGAAAAATCAATTATGTAAGGCGAATCATACAAAAATAATAATAATACATATTTTTAATACTTTTTGTTGAAAAATTAATACGTTGACAAACACACCATTTGTGGCAAGACAGAAAGAAATCACACATTAATTTCACAGTGAAAACAATAATAAACATACGAATATAATGGTGTCTCTTTCTCATTAATTAAATGAAGATAGATAAAAAGGAAGATTGTATTATACAATGCAACTTCCTAAACAGAACTTGATGAATACTCTGAATTATAATATTACATATTTTTTTAATATTTAGTGCTCAATAATTAAAGGAAATTTATGGCATTTTTTCAGATTTTAAAAGCTAATAGGTTCTAATTTCTTACGGTAACACAAGTTGACACCATGGCAGCGTACGAGTATTTATATAACGGTATGGTAAAGGTTAATAGTTTCGATAGCTGCTGTCTCTTTCATCATCAGATGATAACTAAACTAAATACAGTTTGGTAATCCATTCAGGTAGCGGGCGGGGCTTGGAAAGAGGGGGAAGTTTTCGGGAGGGGTTGGACAGAAAAGGTGAAGTGTTAGGGAATGTGGCCTTAACAATCTTCTTCACCTTCAAACCCTTAGGTTTTTTGAGGCGTGTAATCAAAAAACCGACCATTATAAGTCAGTTATAAACAATGCAAAACTTTTGCACAGAGATTCTATTTATTTATAGCACCAAAAATATACAACGGTCTAAATGCAAAAGTGAAAGATTGCAATCATAGTCAATCACCCTTACTTAACAAAGACACACGCTAACTGTCACTATATTGTGCCAAAACTAAACAAAACTATTGCACAAAGATTCTATTTGTTTCTAGCACCAAAAATATACAACGGTCTAAATGCAAAAGTAAAAGATTGCAATCATAGTCAATCACCCTTACTTAACAAAGACACAGGCTAACTGTCACTATATTGTGCCAAAACTAAACAAAACTATTGCACAAAGATTCCATTTGTTTCTAGCACCAAAAATATACAACGGTCTAAATGCAAAAGTGAAAGATTGCAATCATAGTCAGTCACCCTCACTTAACAAAGACACAGGCTAACTGTCACTATATTGTGCAAAAACTAAACAAAACTATTGCACAAAGATTCCATTTGTTTCTAGCACCAAAAATATACAACGGTCTAAATAAATAAAAATGAAAGATTGTAACCATACTCTTGTATATTTTTCACGAAAAGTGCAGTTCTGGCTCCACGAAATGGGGAGAAATTACGCCCAAGAACTGTTAAAGGTCCTAACCTGAGAATAAAACTGCTACAACACAGTATATTGAAGTACCTAATTACATTTCTTTATTAACTGTTTATATATATATATATATTTTTTGTACGTTGATCACTTTTACTTTGCTTACTGTTTTACCGTAAATTACTAGTGTAGTAGGCAGGGTATCCAAATATATGTCTTACTTTCTTACTGATATGTTGTATTTAATTAACCAAATTTTATTCGGTACATTTGTCTGATATTAGAAATATTACGCAACACTCATAGTAAGTAACAAGGTGAAAATGTATACTTAATGAATATTAATTTGTAAGAGTGATACGTCAGACCGTTATACATAATTTATCAATGTTAGTACATAATGCATGTAAAAAAAGAACCTAATACATGTATTATTATTATTATTAATGCAGGATATCACTGACAAGTCTGTGCATTTTAATCATTTTAAATTTTATAAAAACTCGACAAACTTAATACAAACATAATTAAAATACTAATTAAATGTATTATTTATAAATATATACACATAAAATCAATTTTGTCGAAAATTATTGTTTTTACGCTGCCGGGATTCGAACCTGGATCTCTTTTTATGCTACAGCGACAGTATTTTTGACGACAAATTTTCGAACTTATATGTTACACTTTTTCAAATTAATACATCTATCATTCCATTATTTGAAAGCCATCTACATTGTTTTTACGAAATTTCAAATACCTTTGAGTAAACCGACTGCAGACGCTAGAATTATCAATTTATTTTTATTAAACTTTGAACACATTGATACTACTTGTAAATATTATTAAAGAGAACACATTCTCATTGTGAAGTTATAATTATTCAGAACACAGGTCTGTGATGTTTTAAATACTAATTTGATGTGTTTATTATTGGATTGGAAATAGAGATTCCAGGTTCGAATCCCGGTAGCGCAAAAACAATATTTTTTGACAAATTTTTTTTTATATGTATATATTTATAATTAATACATTAAATTAGTATTTAAAACATCACAGGCCTATGTTCTGAATAATTACAACTATACAATAAGAATGTGTTCTCCTTAATAATAAACATAATTACTTCGTGCCATTTTCCAAGTCAAAGTAGGTACAAACTAATATAAAATGTATAAAAACTACAGCTACTTCTCACAGTAAACATTTGTCGACCCTTACGGCCTAAGTGAGAACCATTTATGATGATTATTTAAGATAATAAAAAATATATTAGTAGCAAACGGCGTAAAAAAAAAAAAATAGATTAGTGATTTTTATGGTGAAATTTTTGAAATAATGTTGGACCCGGTTCAAGATTTCACACCGAGATATGAATATTACATTTATAAAATACTGGATCTATGATATGTATTTTCAACCCTCGTCCCGGTAACTGTCACCAAATAGAAGTGAAATAATACATGTTTGTGTACAAATTGATCGATTGTTTTTGATGTGAAGCATTCTGAAGCGTACCAGGCACCAAAACCGGCAAATGATATCTTGCTACGAAAGTGACAGTAGACCTCTCACCAATAATAATTGTATAATATACAAGAGAGCGCTTGCGCCGATCGCACGTTCGTCCGAAGAGGAAATAAAATATTTTATCGCCAATAACTTTATCCTTAAACAAATATCAGATATTAAGGAGAACACATTCTTATTGTGAAGTTGTAATTATTCAGAACATAGGTCTGTGATGTTTTAGATACTAATTTAATGAATTGATAATTCTGGCGTCTGCAGTCGGTTTACTCAAAACTATTTTAGATTCCGTAAAAATAGTGTAGATGGCTTTCAAATAATGAAATGACAGATGTATTCATTTGAAAAAGTGTAACATATAGGTTCGAAAATTTGTCATGAAAAATACTGGCGCTATAACACAATTAGTAGTGTACTTCCCTAGATTGGAAATAGAGATTCATGTTTGAATCCCGGTAGTGTAAAAACAATACTTTTCAACAAAATTGATTTTATATGTATATATTTATAATTAATACATTAAATAGTATTTAAAATATCAGATATCTCATAGAGACAATGCTATTTTTCTAATATTATATTTAATGGAAAATATATGGAAGTATTGGGTAAATACAGGGCTTACGATCTGTCTTCGATAAGATTCACCAATTCTCACCCCTCAATCTCCAAATTTATCAAATTTTTGAAAGTTGTATATATGTTAGTATGTGGACTCGCTTCGAGTACCACTACACCATCGCCATCTATGTAACAAATTTGATAATTCATTAATCCCTTTTTTTAAAGCAATATAATATTTTTTATATATTTTCTTATTTTTACCAGTATATTATATTAGCAATATTTGAATATGTCCAAGGACACACAATTACCGGATTTTTACTTACAAAGCCAGCGGAAGATAGCCCTGTAATTCCATATATTTTCTATTAAATATAATAAAAAATAGATTTGTCTATATCAGATATATGATATTTATTTAATTTACAAAAAATGTTATTTATCTTTTAAATAGTTAACTTACTATTGGCCCGCGTCTTACGAATATATACATTTATTTCGCTTAACGTTTATTTTCTCATTTTAAAATGAGATGTTGAATATGTACACACCTGTAAACTCTTTATTAAAAAAAAATGTAAGTGCTTACAGAGAGCAAGCTCTCTGGTGAGATCAAAGTGCTGAGAGTGAAGAAAGTCAGTTTTGAAATTTCTTTGAATTTAGTAATATGGAAGGTGATTGCTTTATACCAAAAATATTGTGAGTCTTAGTATGATCGTAAAGCAGAGAGAAATTTCAAAATCATTTCGAAGAAATTCTTTTTATTTTATTTTAGTTCGTCGGAATTTCGCAGAATTTTTTGGTACTTTTTTTGTTGGCTTGCAACAAACATGACACGAACCCCTCGGTTTAGTGGCTGAGGTTGTTGACTCACCAACATAGGCAAAGACTGGGGTTTGATTGAACCTGTTTTCACATTAAAGAAGATTAACATGCGCACAGGTAAGATGAACAGCGTTTGTGAAATTAGAAAAATTATTAGATATCCAGCGTAAAATTTTCAAGTTAAATATTTAATAAAAAAAAAACTGTAATATTTTATGTTTACAATAAGATTTTACATTTTATAAACAATATCGTCTAAATGGCGTACATTTCTCTCAAGATACTCATGCAATCGGAGTCTTAAATTTGCGAACACGCGATAGCAAAGCGTTGGTTCAATGGCAGCAACTTCGCAGCGGATATTTTCTTGTAGAGCGTGAATTGTGAAGGACTCACAAAAAAAAAAGTCTCACGGTGTAAGGTCCGGTGACCGAGGTACCCAGGGTGTGTCCCCGTACTTGCTGATTAATTTATTGGAAAAAATTTGCCTCAGCTTCTCCATTGCCACTCTAGCTGTATGTGGAGTGGCCCCGTCTTGTTGAAATTGTGTTCAGTTGTTAAGCCCGGAAAAGCTGCAGTTGCGGTACCAAAAACTTGTCGATCATTTGGCAATACACGCCAGTGGTGACTGTCTCTCGCTGGTTAAAAAAATAAGGGCCAATTATCCCTCAGCCAGAAATTGTACTTTACACCATCATGTTTGGACAATGCAAACGTTTTTGATAGCGTTCCCTTGGACTTTATGATATATGAACTTTATAGAGTCAAGACAATAATTTGAGTTTATTTGCGATTATGCACAATTTTAAATTGAAATCATCAAATTTGGAATTGATAGAGTGCCTGCCTCACAATTGACGAGGAATGAGGTGTATTAGTTGACAATCTATAAATAAAAATGTGGTGTAACACTAGAATATTGAACATTTTCTGGGTAGGCAATGCGCGAAATAAAGATATTTTGAGAAATATGAAAAAAATCGAATAAAATACAAAAGAATTAGCCAAAAAATCGAAGTACAGAGTTTTGTTTTTGTTTAATATATAATTCATTACCAAAAAAGTATAGTATTCTGCACAATAACTAAATACATTATTGCAAATACATATCCAGTAAGACAAATTCTTATTTACGTAACTTAAAATTCCCGCCTTAAACATAATTCCAGATCTAACAGTCTTGTTATTGTTAATAGGTTCAAATGGTTTATTCTCTATCTTATCGGCAATAATTAATATTTTGAAAATTCTTTTGTCAGCTCGAATAAGAGATAATTTGAATACTTTGGCAATACCACAGAGAAAGATTTATTTATGTCACTGATTCCATTGCAGCTCATAGTCTCGTCAATAAAAACTCAAGTTGTATCACGTTGGATTAATTCAAGAGAACTTACGAAATATTAACCTGCGTCTCATATAAGCAGATTTCCTTTTCTTGTGTATTGACATAAATAGTCAATTACATAATATTAGAATTAATCGCAAGTATGGCTTGCAGGTGTTCTTTTTAGCCGTTAAATGTGGCCCATAAGAAAGTTTGTACATGCGGCATAATGTATTTGTTCGTTTATAAGTTGGTACACCATGTACATAGATAGTTGTATAATATTATTATCCATGAACGTAACAGGGTAGTAAATCAATCAAGGACTAAAGGGAGAGAAAACTCAAAGGCAGAATACCACAATGCCTTGAAACTAAACTTTTCAATCAATGCATCTTCTCGGTCCTGACCTAGGGTGCTGAAACTTGAACAGTAAAACAGACCTTGTGTACACATTTAAGGTGACCCAGCGAATCTTGTGTTCTTGCAGAATAAAATAAGAAATAAATAGTGGAACGTATCGCGATCATTATTTGAATTCAACAGTAAATTAGTTTATTTATTATTAAATTTATTAAAGTTAATAAAGAAAAAGAAAAATAATGGTTAACCCACTAAAATTGAATATAGTTCTCATTCTTTTTTCTTATTGTGCCTTATCCATACAACGAAAACTCGGAAACATGGCTCGGAAAAACTCTACATTCGTCAAACCATTGTCTTAGGTCCTTCCAAGGTTCCGATTTTTAAAAATCTTTCTCTGCATTATGATTCAAAATCTCAAACTTCTTCGAATGTCTCATCACATGTATGAGATATTAAAGTCTTATTATTTAAAGTGTGTACGTATTTTTATTTATTTTTCCAAAATATAACATCTTCATTCGTAACTCTGTACAGCTTATTTTGAGTATTATTTTGAAGATTATTTGTATTAGTCACTATAAGGCATCGTCTTTTTAAACATATTTCAAAAATTTAATCTAGCCTTGTGTCTCAAGCAGAAAGTGTTCAACCAATGATTACTTCCAAAATTTACGTATTGCTGCGAAACAAAGACTCTCAATAAGATGGGTTTAAACCTAAGAGTATTGCATGGATAAATGTATGTTGGGCATCACGCAAAGATAGGTCAAGGGCAGGCCATATTGATCGTAAGACAGACACTCGTTGAAACCAAGAGATCGGCATACAGGTTGGATTGATAAAATCATCAAACTTTTGGAAATACTCGTACGTGGGAATATACAACAATGGTCAAAGAAAAGTGGGAGACATTTGGGAAGGCCTTAATGCCAGCATTGGATTAAAAATAGCTAATGATAATGATGAAAAAGTATATCAATAGTTACGGTTATTGTAAAAACTATCACTTTGTAAATGTTTGTGTGTGTGTGTGTTGTAAATTTTTGTGTGTGCCATCTCTGGGGGAATGGCTCTCTTCCATCGCAGCTTCTTCTGAATAACTAGTTTATCTCTGAAGTGTGTAATTATTATTGACTGTAAAAATGTTGTTGTAATAAATTTAATATTGTTACCTGGACGTACTGAGTTTCACTTACAAGAAATCGGGATCCAAGAGATTAGTCATTAATTAGAAGATAGAACACCGAGGGAATCTGGTGATACTTACAAAGTCATCACAGTTATTTTAAATACCATTGATTTAGTGTTCATTAGGGTATAATTACACTTTATATTACGTACTTGCTTAGATAGTACGTCTCAGTTGTACATGTCGTAGTTGATTGTTGAAGGTCCAAGAGAAACTCTCATGTGACAATTAAATATGTATTACATGAATAATATAATGATGGTACAAGGTACATAAATAACTAGTATCGAAGTCAAACGGTAACGCATAAGAGAGCTCGTCCCCCCTTTTATCCCATCACACACACACACATATATATCTCGCCCCGGCGTTGCGGCGCTCTGACACACATCTATCACACTTAACATCCACAATTATTATGAAATCACTTGTGATTTTGGTCACACCTCCTAAACCTCTCCATAAAAATACGCTTCTAAGAAATGAATGAAGAATTAATTCTTACGATGCACTACTTTCACAGTATTAACATGACATTATTTACCTGTTAATTCCAATGGGCGGGGTGGCGTAAGGAACTCCTAGGTACACTTCCACTGGCTTTAAAAACTTGTGTTGATCCATCGGCAGGATAACACCTTGAAGTTTGCCATACCTAGTCGATATCACCCTGGTCCGTAACATCGAATTCCTACCACCCTTGATATTGTAAAGGTTGCCACTGACACTTGTCTTCACTAGAGAAAATGATAAAATTAACAATGTCAAAAATTTGCAAACATCGCACAACGATCTTCTTTTTAAAAATTTCCCACTATAATTCGATACACTTGTAACACTATAAGTCACTGCCATTTTTTTAAATGGTATTATTACATTTTTAACTTACACTTATGATTGAAATTTTATAACTTTT
This sequence comes from Eubasilissa regina, assembly GCA_022840565.1. Lineage (NCBI taxonomy): Eukaryota > Metazoa > Arthropoda > Insecta > Trichoptera > Phryganeidae > Eubasilissa > Eubasilissa regina. The sequence goes on from JAINEB010000010.1 coordinate 6,317,443, forward strand.
CACTAAACATGTTGTTATTTATTATTTTTAATTATTATCGTTATATCAGTAAAAAATTCAATGAAAATAGCTGAATATTACTTTATTTCTCAATACACTCCATTATCTTGAAAGTCAGCCACCTGAAACAAAAATTAAGCATATAAATAAAAATATTAATTGTTTCTGGTGATGGAAATGGCATTCAAGGTAGTTGTCTAATCAAAAATACCGTGAAATATGAAGAATGAGGAGCGAGTCGGCAGCGTTAGTTTTTGGTCGGCGAGCGATCAGGCCAGACAGGCACTGCCTTTCTCCGCTGAAGCCCGGAATCTGGACATAGATGTCACTTGCGTCTTTGGTTAGCTGGGGACGGCGACGATGGTAATGAATTTGAATTGTCGTCTACACATATTCTAAAAGTAGCAGTCTATACCCGACATTATCAGGGATTAAGTTTTAATTTAAAACTATGGATGGAGGAGAGGAGTGCCTTTGTTTTGTTTTACCTTTACAGGTAGGTACCTGGATCGATACCAGGGACATCCAAAATATTTTTAAATTTTTTTATCTCCTTTTTTGAATGTGGTGACAATAATTTTAATTTGTATGTGTTGAAAATTAATGCCGTGTAAAATATAAAGTGTTTTTTTGTAGGTTTGTTTTTCGAATTGGCAACACTTTATCCAGCAACAGTTAATTTGACAGCTTATCAGCTGATTTGTGCTCAGTTTGATTTGCCATTTCACCATGAATAGACTTACGCCAGAACAACGCTTGCAAATTGTGCAAATTTATTTCGAAAATCGCGGACATAATCGTCCATCCGAGTAAGTAATTCGAATAACCGTGGATCGTTTCGCACCACGCGTACTGTAATTAATAATACGCATTCGCAGAGATGTCGTACAGTGCGCACCGAAAAGCTGTGATAGAAGAGACATGTAACCATTTATTTTAAGTATACTATAATTTTACCCTTTCTTTGTACTTTCACAATTTATAAATCATCGTATGATTAGTGAATAATAATGTAATAATATAAAGAACCCCCTTTCGTACAACGTGCAAAGTAAATTCAGCCATTATTTCTGGATTGGGTCGTCAATTCCGTAAATAATAAAACTATGGCCAATTTGTGACGTAGACGTTATTAAAGTTTTCGCTTTACTGTACATCAGCCTTAAAAGGCTCATTCACTTTTATGGGTCGTAGCTTATAAGGCGGGTCATAATGCATTCGAAAAATCAGTGTTTATTATCGCGGGGGATGGTATTAACAACGCCTTCAACCAACTGCAAATTATTCAAAACGATATGTCTTGTTAAATAATTAATAGGGGTCTTTAACATTGTTACACATTTTTTTTTTCTTCCTTTATATCAATGTCGTCATATAATCGTTGATAATTCAAATTAAATTAAGTAACTGGAAAAATTTAAAAAAATAATTTAATACTAGCATGCCCGCACAGCTACCGCACCGTAGCAGGCGTATTCTGCAGAGACGCAGTACTCTGTTTTCAAACTCACCCAACAAAAAAAAAAACACTTTTCTCGGTATCCCAGAATTGGAAGAAACAGAGCTGACGTACATAGCCAACAACCTAAGGGGTGGTGGAGAAATTGTGCAGGAGCTACACAGACTCACCCCATGCACCTAAAAAAAATACCACTTTTCTCGGTATCCCAGAATTGTAAAAAATAGACCCGACGTACACAACTAACAACCCAAAAGGGTCAAAGGCCTGTTGATCTTTGAGAAGCGTTAGGTTAGATTACTAACCACGTAAAAAAAAACACCATTATTCTCGGCATCCTAAAATTGTAAAAAACAGAGCTGACATATACAACCATCAACCCATATCTCCAGGTTTTAATAAAAACAAACTGCATACTACAGCCACCCCCCCCCCACCATCCACTAGTAACTCCTCCCCCTCTCCATATATCTGTCAGTACCTAATTACTTGTATGTCTACCACCTAAGCCTCGTCTCCTAAATGTATGTGTAGTTAGTTTAAATAATACTTCATTTGTCCATGAGAGTTACTGTTTATCTCGAAACTCGAGTAGTGCTAATAAACTCGTGTAGAGTTATAACATTGTTTCATTTATATCTATCTTTTATGATGATACTCTACAATGTTAATTCTATCAATAATATAACTAGAAAGATATACAGAAAAAATATTATTTGCTACCGAGATTCGAACATGGATCTTTTCCCCGAACAGAAAGCAACTACATATTTTTTCGATAGATATATATATATATATATATATTTAATTTGATTTGTAATAAAATACTACAGAAAATACAACCTCACAACAAAAATGTGGTGTCCTTTAAAAAAAAAGAGATATTAACTTTTTTATTTTTTTGATTCACTGCCCGTGAAGTGATATTTTTACATAAATTAAAAAATAATTCAGAACAACGAAACTATAATTATTAATTCATACATTACGTATTCAAATCAAATCGGTCGTGTTTCTAGAATATATTACAAACGCCTCTAAAACATAACATTATTATCTTATCCTCAACTATTAGAAAATTTGACATGTTATAACATACTTTTAAATATAAAATCATTGTCAGAATTTTGTTACATCAATATAATATTTTGACCTAAATGTCAGGTGATGATACCTTGTTGCTCAAAGAGAATCAGATGAGTCACAGTTTGTAATACATTTTTATGTCTTCGGGTACACTACATTGTAAATTTGTGTCAACGGTTATTTCCCTTTCTAGAATGTTGTATCAATGCATAATCTAAGCAAAAAACGAAAAGATAATTTTGTATACTGGCGGTTATAGAACTTGCTGTTCCTGTGAATCTTTATTACAATGATAGAGATTTACCTAAAATAAACCTAAATAAAATCTAGATGTAATTAAAATTATTCCACCTTTGTTAGCAGATAGACAATAATACCTAAATATTCAATGTGAGAGTGATGTTGTTGATGCTGTTCTGAAATTAAGATAGAATTGATTTTGATACTGAGCCAATTAAAACTAAAATATTTATTATTTTTCTGTCTTGAAACATAATTTTTATATTAGCTATATTTGAATATGTCCATGAACACACAATTACTGGATTTTTACCTACAAATACTCTACAAATATCTCATTAAGACAAAGCTATTTTTTTATTATATTTAATGTAAAATTACATGGAAGTATAATAAATAAAAAAAATATTTATTTTTCGGGCGTATTCTAGTACAATATATTAAAAAATATTTTACAGATAAAGAATATTGCTTTAAAATAATTTGAAAAAAATCAGATTCTCATAGTGATGACATATACGCTGTTTAAAAAAGTAAAAAATAAATTATCAAATTTGGTCCATAACTGACGATGGTGTAGTGGTATTCGAAGCGAGTCTACATACTAACATATATACAAATTTCAAAAATTTGATAAATGTGAAGATTGAGGGATGAGAATTCGTAAACGTTATATATATATATATAAAGTAATAGCTTTGTCTCTATGAAAAATAGGATATTTGTTTAATTTTTATAGTTTGTTTTGCTTATTTTTCATTTTTTAAATTTGTTTTTAAAGCTACATATCTATATTCCATCAATTTCTATTTATATATATATATATATATATATATATATATATATATATATATATATATATATATATATATATTTAATATATAATTTTGTAATTTATTTTTAAATTAATAAAAAAATAAAAATGTATAAATATTAGAGTCCTGTTTTCAGCGATGAATAACATACCCAATAAATTATTGTTTATCCGTTCAGGCAGTACAAAGAGATGTACGCCATGCAACACTCCAGCATCACATCAAGAAAACATTCAGATACACGCGTAAGAAATTATTTTCTCTTCCAAACTTGAATATTAATTCGCTGAATTTCTGACAAATGAACTTTGTATTCAAGTTCAAGAGATGCTCAACTTTCGTTACACCAATGACGGCACTATCGGGCGGTTTATTTTCTCTCCGTTCAGTTTCATTATTAAAATCGTGCCGCGGATAGACGATGACTCAGCCTCTGCTCTACTCCGGACCCTCCAAACTTGATCCGAACTACGGCAATTCAAGATACGTCAATAAAGCCGAGAGTCACGTAAATCCGCGCTGAAAAAATCCTCCATTTCGTTGCCGGTTGAGTAATTTGCGTGAATTTGTATTCTGTTCTTGTTTGGCGAGCCCCGAGCAAAAAGGACTGTTTATATGAAAACATGAAAATAATTCAAAACATTGAATATAAAAAAATGTCCAGCATTCTGGCTGGCGCTTTTTTTGTAGTCGTATTTTAAAATATACATTGATATCATTAATTGACATTTCGAGATGTGTTGTCTCTCTCATCATTAGGTGATAACTAAACTAAATACAGTAAACTAGTACAGTTCCAGACAAATAATTAATGACGTTATTCGTTACGTGAATCGTGCGAGAGAGGAATATTTTAATAGTAAGAGACGACAATAAAATTGTTGATTTTCTCGCATAACATAACTCATATCTATAGGCTTATCCATGACTTACCCAAGTTTTTTATATTAATATTATGGAATGAGTGTTGTCATTTGAATTATTCTATGGAAAAATAAATAGATTTTCAAAGTACCTAATTTATTTTTTGAATATGTTTTAAAATCAGACAAAGTACCTACATATATTAAGATGGTCGCTAAAATCAATGTTCTAAATTTAAAATTATTTTGACTTATTATTTTGTTTAAAATTATCGATTTAAAACGACACGTTGGCGTTTTTGTGATGTCTGTTTCATAGTTACATATTACTAATGTCGTGAATAAGTTCATATTAATTCATATCGTGGGTAAAATGTGCATAAAAATATATATTTTCGGCATTTTTAAACGAAAAAACGCTGATCATCATAGCCGGATCGAGCGTCGTATTAAAGTTTGATGAACAATTAAAATTATCGTATTTTATAGGACTGAAAATAGATTATTTAAAAACTAATTTTTGTGTTTTTGATATGAAGCTGAAACCTCAGAGCGTGTGAGTAAATTTAATATATTATTTTAAAACGTATGTTTTCACTAAAACAAAGTATTTTATAAACGATAAAAATTGGTAAAATGTTCTACAAATTGAATGATAAATTTTTAACATTTTGTTAATCTTGGCTTTAAGAATATAATAAAATAAATTTCGTTTATGCAATAATTCACCAAATTTAAAATAATTTTTTAGCACGCGGAAAATACATCTAATGGTCACGGTCTTTCTCATAATGCTTGTATTGTCTTTACTATGGCAAATTATATTCAGTTTATTAGTTTTAAATAAGTATAAAGTAATAATTTAAAAAAACGTTAAATCTGGGGTTTAACTTTTCATATAAATGAATAATAAAAACGCACATTTTTGTAAAAAAACGTGAAAATTTGAATAATTATTGAAGGTGCCGACTAAATGCTTAAGGGTTATATGACTAATGCTGTACGACGAAGTTTTATAAAATAAAAAGGTGATTCAGATTTATATTTTAAAATTAATACTATACCCCCCTGCGACAACACTGTATATCGATTTTTACAATGTGTGATAGATAGACCGAGCGTCGACCATCTTGGTTGATGTACAGTTTTGTTACATGTACGATTATTCAGAAATTTTGTGTAATAGTATTTTTATATGGTTGTTATATATATTTATTCGATACTCAAAAATATATACAACGCATATGCATTAACTATACATGGTCTATTAACTTTCATTCAATTAAAATGTGAAGTTTTATATAAGTTAAATAATTTAGGATTTAAATAAATGATACGAGTTTTGCAATAGAATCCTCTTTTGATGTATTTAATTTTAAAAAAATGTTGTTCATTCAAAACTTTTTAATTAATATCCTTGCCGTAAAACTATTATGCAGTTTGCCAAATATTAAAATTATAATGTTAACTATGAATTAAATATATTAATTAGAAAGAAATCAATTTTATCGAAAAATATTGTTGTTGCGCCACAGGGATTGGAACCTGGACCTCTTTCCAAATCGGGGAAGGTGCATTATTTAACTATGCTAAGCGACGATATACAACCTATATGTTACCTTTTTGATACTAATACATTTCATAGTTCAATGATTTGAAAGAGTCATCTACCTTGTGTGTGTATTTAATAAATTTTAATATAACTTTTTCTTAATACAAGTTTTGTAAAGTGCAGTTCGATTTTCTCGGTTATTTTTTCAAAGCTATAAGTGATGAAGGAGCGTATTCGGCATATTTTTCTTAATGAGTTCAATAAAGAAAACAATGCAATAGAAAGTGTGAGGAATATTAATGTAGTATGTATGGTAATTAAAAAATAAGGGTAAACCAATGACAACGGTGGTTCCAGAAATTCCGACCAGGAAACTACAGCCTAGAAGACGAGTCTTCCATTGTAACTAGCAGAGAAGCTTAGATTTGGTCATTCAATCATTCATGGACACCTGCGTGCCGTCGGAAAAGTCATCGAATTGGGTCAATGGGTTCCTCACAAACTTTCAAGTCTAATCGCGTGCGGAGAGTGAATGTGTACTACTTTAGCTGTCACATCTCAGGAATGAACCTTTTTTGGAAACGATCCCCCACCCACCATATTCGCCGTACATTTCTCTATATAATTATTATTTATTCCGCAGTTCAAAAAATTTGAACGTAAGAATATGAATGTATTTTTGTCACGGACAAGTGAATATTGGAAAAGGGGCCTTAAAGAGTACCAGAAAAATGAGAAAAGTTTGTAGAAAATGAAAGAGAGTATATTTTAGATTAAAAAAATACTTCATTTATCTTTATTTTCAAAAATAAAAGAAATATATAAAAATACCGCATTATTTATGAGATGAGCTAATTAATACTGTGTAAGATATTAAAAATAAGTCAATCTGGACACTCCGTGGTACGACCATTTTTTAAACGTTTTTAAACAAGTCAAAAATATTGACAGCCCTGTCGCACGAGACGCCCCAAACAAAAGTTTTCGAAAAGAACACAATCTTGAGTTACACTGTTTTGAGATTCTCCACCCTGCCGGAATAAATGAGCACTTACTATATTTCTTCCAGATAGGAAAACTTCGGCTTTTTCTGGAACATTCGCCGTCAACTTTAGGCAGCATGTCCTCAAGCATCGATGAATTGTTGAACTGGATACGGATTCTTGCGCAGCACGAAGGAAGAATGTTACATTAATTCCATTCAAGGAATCTGTTCACGTAATGGAATTTTTTGGATTTGTCGAGATTTGCGTTTGATTTTCGTAGTTCAAAATATATTTGGTATTCCGTACGTAATATAGTTTTTTAATAAAATTATTTTTAACGCTGCCAGTGGTGCAGAACACATTTTTGTAAGGATCGTGTAAAATGTCGCGTAATAATTTTATTCCATTTTTAAAACTAAATGACAGTAATGATTTTAGTAGATTTCTTCTTCAGTTCCTTCTCTTTTACAAGGTTGTCATAAGGCCTATACTTTTCTACGCAGCTCCCGTCTAGGGTCATGCGGTGACTATACATATAAATAAATTACAATCCTTCTAGAATAAGGTCATCAAGACCAATAAATGGCCCAGGATTACGCAACTTAGCAACAGTAAAATAATTCACAAAACACCTCTTCAAGCATTTTTATGCTGAACTTTCACAGCACCGAAACTCCACGATAAACTTTCTATCAACCTATGACGTAACGGCCTCCTCGCATATTAAATGTCCCAAAACCATCCTACTTTAGAGGTTTTCTCCTGCCCCAGCTAGCAGCCCCTGCATCATTGCAGTAATAATATAATAATATATACAATAATAACAAACACACCCAATTTTTGCTAATTCGCCCATAAGGCATACATCATGATGAAAGAGCAAGGAGTCCAAATGAACTCGGTACTCTGAATGAAATTATACAAAAGTCAAAAAAAATAATTTGAAAAACAGTTTTACGGTAAAGATTGACCTTCACATATTATTAAATAGTTTTTATGACCAACATTTTTTTTAAAATGAAATGCGTCAAAGGAAATAAAAATTAGATGAGGTTTTTTTTTTACTTTATATTTTAGGGTGGTCACTGGGGTCTCATTATTCTTCATAATGTTTAATCAGTAGGTTATTGATTTTATTTAATATTCATGGAACAACACATTCTCTCGTTCTTTCACCTTACATATTGTTCGTGGTCGGTACTCTCATGGTTCTACCCGACGATCTGGAAGAATGGCTATGTCGATGGTCAGCATTTATATTTACATTATTAACTCTTATTATATTTATAATATTTTATCTGTTCATCAGATGTTCGCTATCAACACTTTATTCAATATGGCCTGGAAAAGCTCTACAGTAGACTGATCAAACCATGACGTTCTTCCAGGACCCAGACTTCCAGCAATCTGTCCCTACATTACGAGGTGCAAGATCTAAAACTTCTCTGGAAATCTCATCACATATCCAAGTTTTCGAATTTTTATTGTTTTTTTTTTTAAACTTATTTTTATTCATTCATCCGAACCAATATTAGAATATGTCATTATTGGATTTTCACCTACATGGGCACTGTTATTAAACAAATAATATATTCTCATAGAGACGAAGCTAATTTTTTATGTTCTGTCTTCGGCTGGATTAAGTGATAACTTTACACAATGAAACGTTCACCATTCCACCTCCATATCTATAATTTTTTTTAATGTTGCATATATGTTTATATGTGGAACACTTTGAATACCACTACACCATCGCCATCCATGGACAAAATTTGATATTAATTTCTCCGAAACAGCACATGTCACAATGATCATCAATTTTTTTTTCTGTAATTATTTAAAGCAATATTCTTTAAATACTAATTAAATGTATTAATTAGAAATATATACATAAAAAACAATTTTATGTAAAAATATTATTTTAATTACCAATCTGGACCACTTCCTTGGAGAACGTGCATTAACCGATTATGATTCAGTACACAGTACTTTTATGATAAATTTTCGAACCTATATGTTACAACAAAATAGCTTCATCTCTATGAGATATCTATTATTTGTTTCATATGATCTTCATTCATAACTCAATCATATTAATACATTATATATTTGTCATGTGATTGATTTTCTCACTCATGCGTACAGATCTTGTGGATACCTAAACATAACATTTGAATCCGTAACTCAATCGATCCAGCTTATTTTGATCATTCTTCTGTGGATCCACATCTCAAATGCTTTTAGTCTTTCCATGTTTCCATTCCATAAAATAATATCAAGATATAGCATCTGACTATTCACATTCAGTAGACTTTGCTCCAAGTTTAATCTGAATGCTTATTCTTATTCTTCTACAGCAACTTCCTTTAACTCGGAAGTCAACGACCACAGTTAAAAGTTGTCCGGAAAAAATGTTATTCATATATTTTATTTATACAAAATGGAGCTTTACGATGCGGATTTCATATTATATAAACACTATCGTCTAAATGCCGTCTATTTCCCTCAAGACATTCTTTCAATCGAACTCTTAAACACGCGAGAGTAAAGCATTGGTTCAATGGCAGCAACTTCTTGTAGGGTCTGAATTGTTTGAGGATTGTCATTGTAAACTCTCGACTTGAGGTATTGTAAAGTCCGGTGACCGAGGTGCCCAGGGTAAGTCTCTGTACTTGCTGATTAATTTATTGGGAAAAATTCCCCTCAGCTTCTCCATTGAAACTCTAGCTGTGTGTGGAGTGCTCCCGTCTTGCTGAAATTATGTTTTGTTATTTAGCCCGGGAAAAACTCATAGATACACGTCAGCGGTGAATGTCTCTCGCTGGTTAAAAAAATAATGGCCAATTATCGCTCGGGCAGAAATTGCACACAGCACTGTCGTTTTTGGACAATGCAGACGTTTTTGATGGCGCTCCCTTGAGTTGTCGGCATACCAGTATCTCATGTTCTATTTATTAACATAGCCATCGATATGAAAATGTGCTTTGTCAGTAAACAATATGTTTCCAAGAATTAGTGCTATTCCAAAATGTTCCAGCATCGTTCTCTCTAAGGTTTTACGTAAACAATAGTAATTTGCGTTGAGAAATTGCACGATTTGGAATTTGTATGGGTAAAACTGTAGTTTATTTTTCAAAATAACGTGCAGTGTTGATTTTTTTATTCCGGTAAAGGCTGTAATTTTCCTTATCAATTTACGCGGATTGCGCATAATTTTACGTCGAACTTGAGCTACATGTTCTGGCATCGTTGCTGACGTTGACGGTCCCAGATAAGTTTGGATGTCATAACTAACTAACTAACTATCTTTGCCAGAATCTATTTTAAAAAAAAAACAATTATTTAAATATAAATTTAGTACCTAACTCAAATTATTACTTAATACAAATTTAGTCGAATAATTTTTAGGAAAAAAAATTAGAATGGGACTCGTAGTTAAATTTAGTTGGTTGTTTATAATTTTTTGATTAGTTTTACACGCTTTATTTATCTCCAACGATTCCAAATTATTTAATTTGTGACCAACACCGTTTATATGCAAAATTGACAATCCCAATTTTTTATCAAAACCATGACCATTTTCTATCAAATGATTAGAAAGTTCTGAAAACCCATTATAAAGAAACGTTATATATGTTTTTAGTTAGTTATGACATCCTGAAGAAGAAAATGGTATTTTTCGAAACCGGTAGACGTATTTAGACTCAATTCAGTGGTTAATAAAATAAAGATAATAAATAAAATATATATATATATATATATATATATATATATATATATATATATATATATATATATAACTAACTAACTTACCATCACGCCGTTTCCCCGTGGGGGTAGGCAGAGAGGATAGAGCGCCACACTCTTCTGTCCTGACACACAATTCTCGCCTCATCCACATTCATACATCTTGTCATACAAGCTCGCCGATTATTGAGGCTTCTAACAGAACCATCCTCCATTATCTGGTTTACCTGGTCGTGCCAAATCTTCCGCGGACGTCCTCTATTTCTGGTTCCATCAACACTTGCGTCATATATCTTTCTTACCATTCTCTCCTCATTCATCCTTTCCATATGACCATATTTATATATATATATAAATATATATATGCTACTGAAGTATGCGAGATAAAAATCTGACTACTTTCACAAAGCAAATATTTTTCAGCGATATTTGGTTCGATTTTTAAGCAATACATGTCATAAGAGAGATGCTTTTTCATGAGCTGATTTTTATCGTAGCAGACCAGCCTACATTCAGAGACCATTATCGTGAATTATGTAATACCTAATAATTATTATAAATCAGTCAGAAGTCTCAAAATTTTTATACATGCATGTATCCATTTATTATAATTTCATTACTTAATGTTACCTGATTTGAACTCAATGTTACCTTATTTGAACTTAATGTTGCCCGATTCCAACGTAGAAGCATTTCATTAGCCGCCAAGAACACTCAGAAGTAATTTTAGATTTAACTTACGTAATTTATGAATAATTCTGTTCTAAACTTCAGACAATTTAGTTAACGTGTACTGAAATGCAATTTATTTTAAGTTACTTAAGTACGATTAAGTACTTTCTTTGATTTCTCAGCATTCTCATACTAAGTTTTGCTCAACCGCCTTGAACTTATAATTAGATTATAAAAACTCACGTACCTATTTGGTGTAGGTCAAATACAATTTTTTATAAAAAAAATTATAGATGTCTTATACAGACAAAACTATTTTTATTATATTTAATGGAAGAGATATGAAAGTACGGGTAATTACAGGGCTTACGACCTATATCATACTATAATATGCTGGTCAAAATAAGAAAATATATAAAAATTGAAAAATTAATTAACTAATAATAATAATAATTAGCATTTACAGATAAAGAAGGTTGCTTTAAATAATTTCAAGTTAATTAGATATCTTTGATGTTTCAGGGAAATTACTATCAGACTCGAAGTGTTTCCACATAGTAACATATATGCAGCTTCCAAAAATTTGATAGATATAGAGATCGAGTAATGGGTGAGAATAGTGAACGTTACATTTGTATAAAGTGATCACTTAAGCCAGCCGAATTCAGGTCGTAAGCCCTGTAAAAAAAACTATTCATATATCTATTTAGTTACATCTCGCCAAATTTGTCAGAGTTATTCTACTTTATTTTATATTTTTTATTTATTATCTTTGTTTTATTAACCACTGAATTGAGTTTAAATACATCTACCGGTTTCGAAAAATACTATTTTCTTCTTCAGGATGTCATAACTAACTAAAAATGTATAGCATTGTTTCTTCACCAGAATATAGTTTTAAAATTTTTAAAAAAACAACAATTATTTAATAAATAAATTTAGTACAAATTAAATAATTTGGAATCGTTGGAGATAAATAAAGCATGTAAAACTAATCTGGAAATTGTAAACAGCCAACTTAATTTAACTACGAGTCCTATTCTAAAATTTTTTCCTAAAAATTATTCGACTAAATTTGTATTGAGCAGCAATTTGAGTTAGGTACTAAATTATTTTTTAAATAATTGTTTTTTTTTTTAATTTAAAAAATAGATTCTGATGAAGAAACAATGCTATATATTTTTAGTTAGTTATGACATCCTGAAAAAGAAAATAGTATTTTTCGAAACCAGTAGATGTATTTAAACTCAATTCAGTGGTTAATAAAACAAAGATAATAAATAAAAAATATGAATTTTAACCACAAAGTTAATATTGCTAATTTAAAAAATATTATTCTTCTTTATTTCTAGCACGATCTGTCTGGTATTATACACTCTATATCATGATTTTTGAAGTACCTATACAAAATTTGAATATTGTTTATATTAAAGTACCATAAAGACAGGCTGTCTGCTTTAATCCCCTGTAAAACAAATCTGCCGCCTATTCCGCCCGATTTTTCAACAACAAATAAAGCCATACATCATACACAGCCTCTTCTCTTATCCAAAAGTAATGACTCTTCCTGTGGGAGACATAAATCTCCAAGCGTTTATTAAATTGTGAGGTTTCCATGAATTCTGAGCTTTATTTAACGCGCTTCGTTTCTGGAAATTCGCGGGAATGAAATATTTTCCAAAGTATGACAGACATATATTTATATGTATTTATATTTTTCATTTATATTTTGTATTTAGGACCCCCTACACCACAGCCCGACTGTATTACTAGAATATTTGTTTGCTTGTCTCCATCTCGTGAAAATCAACGCTTTATTCTAAAATCCTTTTTTTTAAACGTATTTATCTTCACACTTTGTAACATTAATTATTTTGTAATGTAACCACAAACGAAATTAAACTCAAAACATATGTATGGTACAGTTATCATAGTCACCGTAATTGTAAACTGATCGATATTGAAGTTCTCAGTCAGTGTCCTAGAGGTCTTCCGCAGCCGTTAGAAGTGTCTGGTCATCAAAACACGAACATCGATCCTCTCCTGACTTATCGTATAAGCTGATATCACCAGTTTGAACCAAACAAACCACTCTCGGCATGCCCTTACGCTAATCGTTCCTTCGCCGGAAAGATTGATGAGATCTCGAAACGACTCAGCAGCTTTCTACTCTTTTTCCAACTAGTACAGTATAATTTAGCGAATACATGTATGGTTTTCGATGCGCATTTTAAATTTCTAACCCTATTAAAGAATTATATTTTGGCAAATGTCAATTAAATGTCAAATTCAAAAAACAAAACGTCGCGAAAAAAACGACGGATGATTTATTTATTTTTTGTAGCGAGTAAATAGTACATATGAAAAAATAAGGGTACATTACAAAAATAGGGGTATAGTTTTTAAAAGTTGTAATTGTTTAGAGTTAAGTAAGTTATAAAAAGTTATGTGAAAAATTACAATCTGAAGTTATAAAATATTATTGTCTGTAATATACAATAGTTGGAGACAAAAATGTTGTAGGTAGTTAAGTTAGCACAAATTAATGACAATTTTGATTTATTTTGATTTCTACGCACATCGAACAACCACTTTGTTAAGACCCTTTAATGTGTAGTGGCAATTTGTTAAATATACGCGGAGCACAAAATAAGAAAGTTCATTGAGCGAATCTGATACTTAATTTTGGCACTGAAAAGTATCCTAAGGTTTTGATCATAATTTCCTTTGGATCGGATTGAGCAAGTAAAGTTTTTTTTTTTTTTTTAAATAGTTTTAAGACTGCTCTGGTAAACAATTGTCTTATATTCAAAACTTGCATCAACCTAATTTTTTTTTTGTCTTTCCTTTAAAATTTCAAAAAATGATCAAAGTAGCTAAACATATCAAGCTTCGCAAGGTCAGCGTGAATTTCTTCCACCTTCCACCTCAGTCATAATTACGAGTACCGTTTCCACCACGTAAATTATAACAGTAGATTTCAAAGTACTACTAGCATGCCCGCACAGCTACCGCACGGTAGCAGACGTATCCTCAGAGACGCAGTACTCTGTTTTCAATCTCACCCAACAAAAAAAAAACACTTTTCTTGGTATCCCAGAATTGGAAAAAACATAGTCGACGTACATAGCCAGCAACCCAAGAGAAAAAATACAATTTTTCTCGGTATAATTCTTTTCCGGTAAATTTTTCCGGAATTCCGGTAAAATTAATTATTTTATCGTAATACTCTAAAAAAATAATTAAAATCATCAATACACTTTGTAAAACCATAAAAAGTATTTTGATAGGAAAATAAAAAGACGAAGAAAATGTTTAAATCTCAATGAGTTAAAAATGTAGCTATCAATAGAATTAAAAAAAAAGAAAATCGCACATAAACTAACTAATATAATCAAAAAACCCATTGCGGAGAAAACAGATTATTACTACGATTTCACAAAATGTTTCTAAAGAATATACTGCCATACTGCACATCAAACAATATTATCAATCATTTCGACATCTTACTGCCCTCTGTTGAATTAATTTCGTGGTTTAAAAGTAAACAACAATGGCTGACCGGAAACGTCACTGTTAAAAAAAATGCGCGTAAATCATCTACAGCTGATTTCATAATCCAAAGTGCGAACTAAAATCATTAATTTCAAACGTCAAAAAAAACCCGCAAAAATTAAATCAATCAACGCGTCTCAAAAGTCAAAGTCAAACAGCTGTAAACTGTCAAAAGATAGGCGGCCATGTTGTATTTACAATTCAGCTCCCTGTTTTATCGACATTTCGCTGTCTCCCATGTCTCTTTAAAAGAATTTAATAGAATTTATCAAAATTAATATCGCACTTAAACTAACTAATATATTCAAAAAACCCATTGCGGAGAAAACATATTTTTACTACGATTTCACAAAATGTTTCTAAAGAATATACTGCCATACATACTACACGTCAAACAATATTATCAATCATTTCGACATCTTACTGCCCTCTGTTGAATTAATTTCGTGGTTTAAAAGTAAACAACAATGGCTACAGCTGATTTCATCTCATAAATCTACAGCTGATTTCACAATCCAAAGTGCGAACTAAAATCATTAATTTCGAACGTCAAAAAAGGCCGCAAAATTAAACCAATCAACGCGTAGCAAAAGTCAAAGTCAAACAGCTGTAAGCTGTCAAAAATAAGGCGGCCATGTTGTATTTTCAATTCGGCTCCCTGTTTTACCGACACTTCACTATAATTATCTCGCATGTCTGTTTAAAATAAAGAATTCGAATGCATCGCAAGAGCGGTCCATAAGTAACTGACCATTTTCAAAAATCACAAAAAAAAACCCAATAATCAACCGGGTGTCCCCGCGTTATTAATAGAAGTAGAAAAAAGTTTGAAAGGGAAAAAGTTGCAGTAAACCTTTTTCTACCGGGGAAAATTTTAAAAACACAAACCGCGAGAGATTACGGAGATATAATCGATCTAATGTGTGACTCGATTGGTTACATATAAACATATAAACATCACGGAACATGGCTTATTATTTTAATATATATGATGATAAGTAAACGTAAACAAATCCAGTGTAAATAGTGAGTATCATATTTTAAATACTAATTTATTGTATTAATTATAAATATATACAAATAAAATCAATTTTGTCGAAAAATATTGTTTTTGCGTTACCTCTATTTTGATCTCTATTTCCAATCCGGGGAAGTACACAAGTAAAAATAATGTAGATGGCTTTCAAATAATGGAACGACAGATGTATTAATTTGAAAAAGTGTAACATATTGGTTCGAAAATTTGTCATGAAAAATACTGGCGCTATAACACAATTGGTAGTGTACTTCCCCGGATTGGACATAGAGATCCAGCTTCGAATCCCGGTAGCGCAAAAACAATATTTTTCGACAAAATTGATTTTATATGTATATATTTATAATTAATATATTAAATTAGTATTTAAAACATCACAGACCTATGTTATGAATAATTACAACTTCACAATAAGAATGTGTTCTCCTTAATAGTATCATATTTAACTTTTCTACCATCACTATCTGTAATCGCTTCCAGAATAGACCTATACGAACACCTAAATGATAAGCCACATGTTCTCCATCCCGGTCTTCCGCTAGCATACATCACACGTCTCATATCACTTTATATCTCATTCAATTCCAAAACAATATAAATTTTTTAAAAAAGACTACCTACTTGACCTATCGGTGCTAAAATAAAAACGCGCGTTCCGGTGCTGTAAACTCAGTGTACATGTAGAATATTGTGTTGAATATTCTACATTTATTACTTATATTAATCATTCAAATAATTTTATATATATATATATATATATATAAGTTTTTATAGTATATGTGTATTATGTAAAATGAAAAGAAACATTGTTCATCACGAACGACAACATAAAGACGCATAAGACACATGTGACTCGACCGGTGTACGCTCCGCAACTAAATCGGCATCCGGCTCCCCGCGCACTACGCGCCGCACTACCTCTTCGCACATAGAAATACACGTATTGACAAATTCACGTCAGTTTCTTTGAGAAAACATTTTTTATTGCTGCGTGTGGTAAATACTTATATGTCGTTATTAATGGATCCTATACATAAATATATTTTGGAGGAATATCTAAAATACGAACTTTGTATTTAGTATATTTACAAAGATATTCACATAATTAAAGGTAATGTCAGCTCAGTTCACATCATCGGAGTGAAAAGGTTTTTAGGGAAAAAGAAAAAATATTTTTAATTTTGAAAAGTCCATCTCAACATCTAACGCATCTTTCTCTATAGGCAAATTAAAATAAATAATTGCATTAGAGTGACCCGGAAAAATGAAGAACTATATTTTCACTGTCAAATATTTGTGAATTATAATTTGATTACGGATTTTACATATTATTTGAATACGATTAATTGAAATTTTAAGATAATTTTTCCAAGTATTGTATTTAGTACTAATTATTTTATTTAGTACTGATTATTTTAAACATTTTTGTTTAATATTTCTGACAATATGTAAAACTGAAACATCGTTAAGAATAACATTTTTTTATTAGAATAACACATTCTTATTGTGAACCTGTGTCCTAAATAATTACAACTTCACAATAAGAATGCGTTCT
Organism: Eubasilissa regina; assembly: GCA_022840565.1. Taxonomy (NCBI): domain Eukaryota; kingdom Metazoa; phylum Arthropoda; class Insecta; order Trichoptera; family Phryganeidae; genus Eubasilissa; species Eubasilissa regina. The sequence continues at coordinate 6,335,009 of JAINEB010000010.1, forward strand.
CCTAATAATAAAGTTGTATCAATGTGTCCAAAATTTAATAAAAATGAACTCATAATTCTGGCGTCAGCTATCAGATTATTCAAAGGTATTTGCGATTCCGTAAAAATAAAGTAGATGGCTCTTTCAAATAATGGAACAAAAAAGGTAACATATAGGTTCGAAAATTTGTCGCTAAAAATATTTTCGCTGTAGCATAGTCGGACAATGCGCCTTCCCCGGTTTGGAAAGAGATCCAGGTTCGAATTCCGGTGGCGCAACAACGATATTTTTTCATAAAATTGATTTTATATGTGTATCTTTCTAATAAATATATTTAATTCATATTTAACATTTTTTTATTTGAATTTATTTAGCCGTATGAAAATCATGTTACAATTTAAAGTGGAAGATCAAACCGTAACATTTTACCCGCCCTGAGACTGGCGCGTTGTTTTAATCCTAATTGGTTCTTCTTTCTACGGGTTCATGTTTCTAACGCTATGCTTTCAAGTTTGCCCAAAACACTTGTCTGATATTATTTGAGAATCGCGTCTCAGGACGAATAAATATAAAAATTTGTATACTGTAGTATAGTAAATACATGTGTTCACATAATAATCAACAAAATAAGATCCATTATCTATGTAAAAAATGAATTAGCGAGTTAATTACACAAACTGTCATTATATTTTTATTTTCATTGCTTAAGGCTGTTTTTGACATTCAAAGCCTTGAGGAGCACGACATAAAAGATGAACCAGATGGCGCCCTTTAATGCCAAAAGACGTTCAAATTCCAAATGATCGCCCAACACTTCCGGAAAATTTCATTTCCTCAAACTCTAAATTAATTTGAGACACTTTGAATCCAGAGCGAACTATTTTACATTGTCAGTTAGCTCCAACTTTCATTCAAAATATTACTTCAGAAGTTGGTGTGAAATAGATATTCATAGCCAAATTACTTTTTAATTAATTCAAAGAATTTCTGATCGAAATTATGGCGCAAAACGTTGTAGCAATATAATTGTACCATCAATCATTTAGCATTAAAATAGTGATTAATATTAATTTAAAAATGTAATTAATATTATTTAGTTTCTTTCGTCTTTCAAGTCAATATTGTCATATAGTGGTCTCAATCAAAATGCACTCTTTCATGTCTTATTTAACTCAATATTAAGCAATATTAAAATTAAACAGTACACCTAACACTAACTTAAAATGTAATTCAAAATCAAATTCAACACAAATACTTTATTAATTCATTTTTCGATTTTAATACATTCATGATTTGCCTTATTGTATATTTATAAAGAGATTTATTCAAAAAAAATAATTAAACGGCACGTAAAAAAACTGGCTATTTTCATATAGATAAAAGTTTAGCAAAGTAGAGGGTGTTTTTTTAGAGGTATAAAACTTTAAAATGAAATGAAACACTTAAAAATCATGGTGTTAGCTTTACTGGAAAGATAATTTTATAACATTAGTGTTTAAATATGCTTTCAGGTATATGGGCGCCGGGGCTAGCTCGAATAAAGCGCAATCTGAAAGCCCAATTTTCGACCACTTTTTGGGCCGTATATCGGATAACGCGACGAATGTTGGCTTCCAAGTCGTATATCGTCTCTGGTTTATCAACATAGACTAACGAATTCACATATACTCACATAAAATAATCCAAAGGTGTTAAAGCACACGATCTTGGAGACTAATTTACAGGTTTATTACGCGAAATTATGCGCTCATGGAATGTTTCCTTCAATAAATTGATTGTGGCGCGAGTTGTGTGGCATGTTATGTAGTCTTATTAAAACCACAGCTCTTCCACATTAATTCCATTCAATTGGTGATGAAGAAGTCAGTAATCATGGATCTATCGCTGTGCACGATGGCGAATCGACTCATTCGGATCCTCCACAGTACTAAGCTCCACTGCAGCAACAGCTTCTTTGGTGCACACTATACGACGTCTCTGCAGATGCGTATTATTAATTAGAGTATGTGTGATGTGAAAACGATCCATGGTTATTCGAATTACTAGCTCGGATGAACGATTATGTCGACCGTAAAATGGACGTGGTGCACGGTAAGTTTCGCGAACTGAACCATGATTTTCGAAATAAATTTGTACAATTTGCAAGCGTTGTTCTGGCGTAAGTCTATTCATAGTGAAATGGCAAACTAAACTGAGTACAAAAGTATTGCCAATTTGAAAAAAAAACACCCTTTACAAGGATTTATTAAAGATGATATCCCAACAACAAAAAAATTTGTAAACTTATATGAAATTATTTGTAGTAATTGTATTATATTATTTTACCATTGAATGTTAAAATTTGATGTAAAAAAAACGTTAGCATATCAATAGAGCTTACCTTATATGTTTATTTATAAGAAGAATACATTATTATTGTGAAATTCATAGAATAACAAAGTTCTGTATTATTTTAATACAAATTAAATCCAACAACTAGAAAAATATACCGAAATATATATACATTTTTAAATGGAATAACAGATGTATCAATTTGAAACAGCAGCAGCATATAAGTTCGAACATTTGTTGTCAACTTACTCGGTTGGCGTGTTGTAACTGGTAACACATTTTCCCGGATAGGAAATAATCTCGAACCACGCATTTAATTTGTATTATTTTATTTTATTCATATTTACTATGTTAACACATATATTGTATTTTAAATCCAAAAGAGATTCACTTTTTTCTGAAATGGTTAATAAATATTATACTATTTCATATAAATGGTTTGTCTACATAAAGAGAACGGCGCTTTGATTGGAATTACATTTAACGGAAACTTGTTAAACGAAGCAAGACTAGCGGTACACAATGGAATTCTGGTACCGACACTGATGTATGGGAGTGAGGCCTTGAGATGGCAGAAGACTGAATGCAGAAGAAATAAGATGACTTAGGCGTACCTGTATATGGCATATCCATTTATGACAGTAAAGAATTAAGCAATAATAATTTTTAATGACGAATTAAATATATTTATTAGAAAGATATATATAAAAAGTCAATTTTATCGAAAAATATTGTTGTTGCTATCGGAATTTGATCCTGGATCGGGGAACGTGCATTAACCGATTATATTACAGCACACGGTACATTGACGACTAATTTTCGATCCTATACGATACACTTTTCAAATTGATACGAATATCGTTCCATTATTTGAAAGCAATCTACTTTATTTTTACGGAATCTTAAATATCTTCGACTAATCCGATAGGAGACGCCAGAATTAACAATTCATTTTTATTAAATTTTGGACACATTAATACAACTTATATATTATTAAGAAAAACACATTCCTATTGTGAAGTTGTAATTATTCAGAATTTTGTCTGTAATATTTTAAATACAAATTGAATGTATTAATTAGAAAGATATACAACATATATATATATACAGCCCTGTGTTCTGAATAATTACAACTTCACAATAACAATGTGTTCTCCTTAATAAAATAATACATTAATGTAAAGCTGATCTTAAAATAATACACTTACATTATTTGGTCATATGGAACGGATGACTTATGAGAGAATAGTAAGAGAGATATATGCCGCAAGTGTCGATGGCACCAGAAATAGAGAACGTCCGTAGAAGACTTGGCACGACCTGAAAACCAGATACTATAGGCGAGCTCGTATGAAAAAATGTATGAATGTGTATGAAGCAAGAATTGTATCAGGACAGAATAGTGTGGCACTCTATCCTCTTTGAAACGGCGTGATGGTTAGTTAGTTAGTCTACATCCAAGAAATCCCTGATTTTTTGCTTCTTAGTAATACAATTTCAATTTCTTTTGTACCATTTATTTCTCTTCAAATCTTCTTGAATTTGATTCTTCGAGTAAATATGTATTTTTAGTACTCTAATTGACTTCATCAGAAGTTTGAAACTTTTCACCATTAAGTAAATGGTTTAGTAACGACCTGAATAATGACAGTCAGTCAACCCTTAAATACTGTGGGGGCGCTCAATTTCCCGATTCAATTAATTTATATTTTAAGGGATTATTACACATGCATGGGGATGGACGTTACCCTGATGGAAGACCACTTTTTTTCAGTTGACGAGCTGTGAACATTATCAGAGTAATTCGATTGCTCGATTGCCAGTAACCTCGAGAAAATATAGTATCCTTGGAATAAAAAAACGAATAAAATCTTTACCTAATATAATGCTTACCACAGAATATTACAGATTATAAAGTTTAGTAAAACGTAAGGAATTTTTTACATTTATATTAGATATAGACGTAGAATAAATGTTTTCCGATTAATATACAGGGTGCAACATACCGAGTCCACAATATTTTATAGGTAAACCTGACTAAATTATGAGTCGAAAATGTTCAAGGAATAAGTGCAAAATCTGCACTGTTATGGAAAATATTATTGTTCGAATATTTTACAAAATCGTGTTATGCTCGAAGTCTGCGTACTTCGAAATAAATATTTGTGAAATTGTTCAATCTTGTCCATATGTTTGCTTCAGGCCCTAAATCATTTAACAAAAAATAGACTAGCCGCTTCAAATTCGATTAATTTTATTTTTTTGTTTTCGATAAATAATTTGGAATCATTAAAATATTACAATTAATCGAAATAATCGCATAATTACGATTTGTTTTAAATGCTTATATCTCTGACATAGTTTAGATTAGGCACATATCCCTTGAACATTTTCGTCTCGTAATTTAGTAAGTTTACCCATAAAGTATTGTGGACTAGATCTGTAACTTAGCTTAAAATTATACGTTCTATAAAATATAAGAATGTTACGAATATTTAGTGTCTTCGAAGACAGAAATGCAAAATAAATATGTTGGACAAAAATATCTATGCAGGAGATGTAAGATACATTTGTCTGAGATGTATGTGATAACAGTGTATTTTTTTTTTTTTATTCAATTTTAAATCCGTTTGACAATTTTTTTTTTAAACTCATTAAATTAATCAAACTGAAAGATGTATAGAAAAAATCTATTTGTCGAAAATATATTTTGTTCCTACTGGAACCTGGAGCGTTCTATTGCGGAGAAAATTAAAATTACCTCGAATAGTATTTAGTGTTTAGTTTAGTTATCACCTGATGATGAGAAGATTTGCACCTCTCGAAACTGTAGTAGTGATAATGACCCAACGTGTGTGTAGTAAAAAGTTTAGTTGTGAAAACTAAAATATCATAGTATTACGACACTAACTATCCATCATGTCAATGAATGAAAACGTATCAACCTAAAAGAATTTTCAATTCAGTAGGTGGCCAATTGTACGGCTTGAGTAGAACGATAGCTTAAAAACAGAAGATGGCAATTTAAATGGCTCGAAATGCAGCATTGGTCGAGAATAACACTATGTTTCCAGCGGCGGGTAGTCATGGTAGTTTTTAGAACTAAGCAATTAAAAATTCTAGCTCAATTGTAATAAATTGTCCGTTTATTTATATTTGTTTCCACAATTTTCAGTAATGCACATATTTTTTTTTTTTGTATGCAATGTTTTCCCGTCATTTGTATACCTCGTGGTTCACAGAATACGCATAAATTCTGAAGAATCGCACCTACAGAATTCTTCAATAAAATTTAAATGTATCATTTAAATGCAACTCATTTTATTTGACAATGAAGTTGAAAATTCTAACAATACAGCACTGAAAATAATATATTATATATCACTGCCTCAGTTGTATTTTTCCTGAATAACCAACATCCCTTTCAAACCGTGAACGACATTATTCAGTGTTTCGGGTAGAATTGCAGCAATTTGTTTCCAAATACAGCATTTCAGCTTTCAAATTGTTTTTTTTTTTTTGTAAACAATATATTTTTTTGGTACCCCAAGGCCTCGAATATATTGCTGGCCATGTATAGTTCGTAAAAGAACTGTTGAAAAACATGTTTTAATCATTTATTTAGGGTGTACTTCGTATTCCGAGAAATCTTTTTAAGTGTTAAGATCAAACTGATTGATTTTAAAGCAGTGTTGACCAATTTAATACACGGTCATAAATGCCCATAAAATGTAAATTCTACTAGAGAAAGTACACGAAAGTGCCCCTATTTCTATTTATAGGAAGATTACAATTATATAGGCTTGGACACTGTTGATGCAAGTTGAATACTATTGTCCAATAGGCAATAATATACCTTTCCCGTTCTGGCCGACTGATCACTTGGGATTTCGCCAAAATGGGAACAGATTGCATTTTGATGCCGAGCTGTCAACGGGCTTTTTTGTGGATCGTGTGTAAAAGTCTGAACCACAAAAAAGAAACGGTGTTCCGTAGCATCAGGACTGCAGTGATATTTCCGTTCATTATTATAAAAGTGCGTGTTAACTGGAGGTAAACCCAGGACGGAGATCAAAATAGGTCAGATCCATTTCTTATTATTCCTTTCTTGTTCCAATTCGTATTGCATCAACTAACCGTTAATTTTAATCGATACTTGCGAATATCTAATCGATAATCGAGTCTTGCAAAAGTGTACTTTTTGGAAAATCGTGAATTTTATTTTATTTATTTATTTATTAGATGACATACATATTTTTGTTCTAACAGAGATGAATATATTATACATAATAAACATAAGACATAATCAATACTCATAGTTTATTGTGTGGGATGGAGTAGACTTCACCTCTGATATATACTGCGTTGTCCTGGCTACTTTGCTATACTGAAGTCTGTGTTAAAGTAGCCATTTCTTTTTCGTGCTGTTGTGGTGTTATTTAAATCATTGATAGGAATAAAAAGAGAATAACAAATATGTATAAAAAAGTAAAAAAAAAATAAAAAAACATGTAGCGGGAGTATTGTGGGACTAGTGAATTATTAGTGTTGGTATTGTACAAATTATATTAGAATGTTGGGTAGCCATGCTTCTGATTTATCTCTACCTGATTGAATCACATATCGGGTCCATATTTGTGTAATCTTATTGGAATTAAACGATTTCCAGTTGGTACTGAGTGTGTTGTATAGTTTCAGAGCTAAGAACATGTAGGATCTTTGATAAAATGTCATTGTTGCTCTCGGAACTATTTGATTGTTCCAGACAAAACTGGAATAAACATGATAAAATCGTATGAAGACATATTGAGTCTTGTTTGGGTAATTAGTATCAAGAGTATGCGATCATCCTAGCATAATGGGACAAAGATAAAGATTATGATATAGTGTTATATTTAGCTGCATTATTTATGGGGTAGGCAGGTGCAGTGTATGAGTGAAGAGTACATGATATAGACGATATGTAAGATAAATGTTGAAGGTAATGACCTCGGATGATTAAGAAAGCTTTAAGAATTGAAGACCATGCATGATAAAACAAAGAAATAAAGTAATATTAGGACAGAAGAATGTGGCGTTCTCTCCTTAATAAATCATAATATTCTTCATTAACCTTGAGTACCTTGTTGGTCTAATGGTTAAAACGACAGTTTAATGATCTAGTGGTCAGGAGTTCGCACCTCGTTCCGGAAGACCAGCAAGTTAGTCCTATTTTCAAAGCTCAAGCGTTTAGCTTAGTTTGAAAATAGCAAAAATATTGATGTGACATACATTTAAAAAAAAATCGTTATTTTACTAGAGCATAACGACATAACACATACACGTCTACATCATATGTATTCTAACTGATGAGATATTATTATGAAAACATGTCAAATTCTTACTATTTACAGAGTAATCCTAACCCTTTGCGATGTGAATGTAGGACTAATACAAGACCGGAAGTGGTATTGGGGTTTGGGTCGTAATCCCGATAACCGAAATTTCAACCAAAATTTTGACAGTCCGAAGCCTTGACAGATCAATATAACGGCGACTCTAAATAATACTATATATATATATAACGAAAATAGGGTAATCGCAACATATTTGCCGAGGATTCTAAAATGAGAGATTTAAAAAAATAAAAGACAAACATACTAAGACGTGTGTAAACGTAAAAAAATACAAATGATCTGTAAAACTGCTAATAAAATGTTATTATTCACAGCCCCCCGTGTTTCTTATATTCATAATAATTAAACATTTAAAAATATATGTTGGGGTTAGAATGAAATGGAATACGTGGTTGGTATAGAGTCGTTTATGCCTGTAAAAATATAGTACAGAGAAGAAAGAGTTGCGAAGAGTAAATGAGCCAGTTGGCGGTGTTCGGTGTCAGCTTCAAGCGCCGTGGCGGGGCAGCGGAACGAAACATATATCGTCGGTGAGCGATCGAGCCAAACTGTGGCGGCAGCACTTTACCGCCGGCTAGGTATTAAATGCAGATGTCGCTGGTGTCAGTGCCGGATGAGAACAGCAGTAAATTTGAACCGCTATCACTTACATATATTTATTTATTTTTTATTATACACATACATACTTTGACAGAACAAAATTTGTAAAATTACAGAAAATTAAAACACAAGTGTAATACACAAAGAAAAAAAATTCATAGTATTATAATCGGATAATGCACGTTTATCGGATTGGAAGACATCCAGCTTCAAATTCTGGTAGCAACAACAATATTTAAAAAAAAATTGATTTTATGTGAATATCTTTCAAATTAATACATTTAATTAGTATTTAAAACTAGCTATATATAGAGAGAATATGGATACGCAGTGATAAACAAAGTAAGCAAATTAAATAATATTAATTAATACTCTATTAACTTTATTTTTAAAATCACTATAAGTTATTAATTATGCACCAGCCGGTTTCGAAAAATACATTTTCCATCATCAGGATGACTAATTAAAATCAAGTGTCAATCAATATTTAAGAAAGTACATCATAATAAAACAATTAAAAAAATAAATCTAGTATCTGACTTAATCTGTTATAATGATCGAAAATTAACTTAGTAATCCAAAATTAATGGATTTTTTTTTAGAATAGGTAGTTAAATTTAGTGGGTTATTTATAATATTTTGCTTAATATTGCGCGCTTTACTTATTTCTAACGATTCTGAATTATTTAGTTTAATACCAACATCATAATATTTTATCAAGAATTCGATCATTTTCTAATGAATGATTGGAGAATTTAATTCCCGTTGACTGTGATGTTGGAATTTCGATAATTAGCGTATAAAATTAACCGAAATATACAAATAACTAACTAAATTTAACAACTAGTTGATTTTAGTTAGTTTTATATCATCTTAATATACCTTCACCGTAAACTCAGTGTACATGTTGACTTTTGTTGGATAAATATGAATATTTTACATTTATTACTTATAATAATCATTACAATTATAGTTGTCATATATATTTATATACAGGATGGCCCAAAAAAGTGAAAACATATCGTAAAATGTGATATAATTACATCAAAATCAGTTTGAATATATCAATAATAACTTAAATAGTTTACTAATTTACTTACCTATATTATGTTATTTCCGATTGCCATCTTTGATTTTTAATTTTCCCATTGTCTATATTTAGTTTTTTTCAAATTGTTGCCCTTAATGACAAAAATCAATGCAGAAGACCGTATTCTGATCAAAAATTTGCAAATTTAAAAACGTCAGGATGCTAAGAAAATGATCAAAGAGTTTCAAAACAAAGCCTGGAGTATAGCAAGACATTACAAGAGGACGGAGCTCCATCTCACACAGCCAAAAATACAATCAACTTTCTTCGTCGTGAGAATGTTAATTTCATCGAGCCAGGCATGTGGCCACCGAACAGCCCAGATGTAAACCCAGTAGATTATGCAATATGGGGTGTTTTGATGATTTCTGATTAGCTGAATATTGTGCAAAATTATTATGATTAATTATGTTATATTTTGAAATAACTCGTGTGTTACGAGATGTTCTCACTTTTTTTTGGCCACTCTGTATATGTATGAACTTTTTATTTATTTATGTATTTTTGCTTTATTTTTGGAATTAACGCATTATTATTATTAATTATAATTGCCCTTCTGTTAATGATTCAGCAATTCCGACATGGTGTCGTCTTCACGAGATGATCGCCAATCTCACCACGTAATGTCTGACCGTGGCTGGCTCTTTGATAGGAGCGGTGCCTTCACGGCTCCGGGCCCTGTTCGTCCTTATCGACGTGAAGGCGTCACGACCTAAGGATTACCATGATTCAAATTTACCGCTAATTTCAAATGCCACCAGGGTCATTCATTTCCAAAATGACAACAGTTTAGTTTGACATTGTTTTGATCTCTGTCATGTTAGCTCATATATGAAGACTGTATGTTTCCTTTTCCACTGTGTTCCACTCATTACAGTTTCCTTATATTCAACTTCCTCGGGATATCTGGGATAGTATCATTTACGTTGGTACCTCATGACTATGTGTAATGTTCTCCATTTTGAAGTGCCTGTCACCTTTACTACATGATCAGTGCAACGGGTGGGGGATCTCCCCCTTCTTCTTAGTCCTTCAACGTGGCCCTCCACTACAAGCTTCTCTAAGCTAACTTCTCTTCTTGTAAGATGTCCTTAAAATTGAAGAATTCGTTTTCGGCAAATGGTTGAAATTCTATCCTAGATTTTTAGTGTGAGGTCCTTGAGTTGTTATATGTGTGTGTGTGTCGCGCGGCGAGAAGAATGAGTAGGACGTCAGTGTGTGTAGGTATTGGCAAGGCTCATAAGAGGGCGCGCTCGTAGGGCGAGCTTTCTTACTTCTAGACTCCAACGCGATACGTATATAATCTTACTATGTAATCTTACTTGAATAAATTTGTGTTAATTACCACCTTAAAAAGCAATTTATTCCAACTATCACAGCGGATTCATTGTTAGAACGTTTAACCCATTCCAATCACCTTTTACTCTTATTATTCTATATTTCTTATTTGTACTCGGTCAACTTGAATTTGGAACACACATTATTCCACCTATAGTGACCGACATGAAAATATTTAACATAATTTTTAAATATATTAAATTCACATTACATCTCATTCAGAAAGTGAGCGTTTCCACAAAATCCCCCCTTTTTAAATATAAGAAACACACAAGATTTATTCTACCTCTATAAAATTTTAAATAACTTATTTGACTCGCCCTATTTATTAGAACAAATAATGTTAAACTGTCCCACACACCCAACACGATCAAATAATCTTTTTTACCTAAATTTTGGCAGAAATAATTACATAAAAAATTGTTTTGTGATCCGCTCTACGTCAAAATATAATGCTGTAAATTCTTCTAATAACTTAAGACATTTTCAACGATAAATTGCTTCCCTTTAACATTAAACTACGCCAACATTTCAATAACTATTAACATAAATTGTACATATCGTATCCCATTTCCCTACCTTCCTTACCCTTTCCACTTTGTATGTTCAGTTTAAAAACCCTCTTTTGTTTCTTTTTTCAGTTTTTTTTTTTTTGATGTACTATTTTTTTGTTTCTTATGTACTAGTTATTTAATTCCGAAGAAACTTCTGCAGCCGGACATTTGGCTTCTGAAGAATGGAGACATTCATACGTATCATCATTCACGATATACAGAACCACATATTAAATGCTCTCTGATATATCTCATCTCCCTTGCATTCGGGGACCATAATTCCGCGTCATTTAAAAATATAGAATGTTCCAGAGAATGTACAACCCTATCTCGGGGTGATGTACCGTTTCCGAAGTTCCAACTCCTTTAACTTTCTCTATTTTCTGGCTAGGTTACCACTTATTGGGCCATTAATCTTGTGCAAGACTTTATTTTATTTTCAAATCTTCTGTCAATGAGCCAAATATTTTATTTATTTTATTCCATCAACACTCTTGTGGGCTTTTACATAAGAATAAAAACTCGAGATGGCTTAATGGTATAATCGTGGCTGGATTATAGCGCTGCCGATGATGATGATGCTAAGTTATAAAAACAAATTGAACATTAATCACGCGAGAGAATAAATTTCATTTATAACCGAATGACGTGAGTGAATAACATTATTATCACAAAAATGATTACCGGGAAAGCAATGTGCTGGTCACATCACATTTTTTTATTGCATGTTTTGGCCGTGCGTCCTTATAGAAGGCGAAATTAAAAGGCACCATTTATGGACGGTCGTTACGGGTTTTATTGCGTGCGAGCCTTAAAATACATACAGAGACCGTTAGCGGGCGAAATAACAAACAGGAATGTACAAATACACTTTTCTCGTTCTCCGGAGAATATAAAATTACTATTTGTACTACTACTTTGCAAAAATAATGTTGTACCATGTTATCTCGCGCAGATTTCATTCCTGACTTTGACAAAACTTTAGTTATTCATAATATTAGCAAAAAATATGTGTAATCATTAATTTTGTGGGGATTCACTCTTAACTTTTACCTTGTTTTTTATTTTCATCTTTACTGGTAGGCATCAGGATCAATTCCAGGGGCTTTCATAAACTTTACATTCCTCCTTCATGTCATTATTGACAAGGATGAGGAATGAAGTCTCAGTCCCGTACTGAATTATGGGACTGAAACTTGGGTACCCTACATAATACATGTTAGGGGTCTGGAAATATTCCACTGACGTTTCTTTCGCTGGTTTCTACAGTTCTACTAGAGCGAACATGTATCCATGTTACAGTTCTACATCGTTCTATGTATCGCCCTATCGAGTACATGATCGCTGAGGCGAGACTAAGGTGGACCAGACGCGTGATATGCATGGGCGTCATATATTTCCGAAACGTTATATGTACAGAGAGATTGTGGGTAGAAGAAGTGGTACTAGGAGTGCCTCATGAAAATTGTGTGGAGCACCTGAGGTTGGAAGCAAATGCCTCAAGTTCGTGAAGTTGGAGAATCTGCTCTCAGGCTGAAGGTTTCGCGGTGGCTAGACGAGTTTGAAACGGATACTGAGCCGCGGTTATGGGACAACAGAACTGGTCAACGCTACAGTGTCGCTTAGTATGTGACGTGTGTGGGAGTGAGTGTGTGGGAGGGGGTGTGTGGAAAGGAGTGCATGGGATGGAGCGCGTGGGAAGGGGGATGAGGGAGGAGTGTGTGAGAGGGGGTGTGTGGGATGAAGTATATGGGAGGGAGTATATTGAAGGGAGCACGTAAAGATAGTGTGTGAGAGAGCGTATATCGAAAGGATTATGTGGGAGAGAAAGAGTGGGAGGGAATGTATGTGAGAGAGTATGTGGGAAGGAGTGTGTGGGATGGAATGTGCGGAAGGGAGTATACGGGAGGGGGTGTACATAAGGGAGTGTATGTAAAAGAGTGCATGGGAAGGGGGTGAGGAAGAGGGTATGGGAGGGGGAGGTATGAGGGAAGGGGGTGAGGAAAAATGTATGGGAGGGAGTATGTGGAAGAAAGTGTATGGAAGAGAGTGTGTAAAGACAGTGTGTGGGAGAGAGTGTATGAAAGGGAATGTGTGGGAGGAAGTGTATAGAAAGGAGTGTGTGAAGATAGTATTTGAGAGGGGGTATATAAAAGGTAATGTGTGGGAGGAAGTGTATAGAAAGGAGTGTGTGAAGATAGTGTTTGAGAGGGGGTATATAAAAGGGAGTGTGTGGGAGAGAGTGTGTAGGAGGGAGTGTGTGGGAGAGAGTGTGTGGGTGGGATTATGTTTCTCGAATTGGTCTTTTTTCTCACCGAAAAGTGCATGAGAGGCGGAGATACAACTAAGTGAAAATAGTTGGGAGATCCCCGAATATGAAACCCGGCACCGACCAATAGTGGTCTCAATCAGATGAGACTCGACTTATTTTAAAAATTAATAGTTTATCAACTTTGTTTTTAAAACCAATACGTGTTATTTGTATTTACCAACCGGTTACGGAAAATACATTTACCTTCATTACCATATAAACTGAGTTAACATTGCCTCTAATTATGTGAAAATCTCTGTAAATTATTTAAATACAGTTCAGTGTTTAGAGTTAAATAGAGTTCGTATTTAACGTATTCCTCCGTAATATATTTATTTATGTAAAGGATAAAATATTTACAACAAAGTTATAATTATTTACCACACGCAATAATAAAAAATGTTTTCTTGAAAAACCTGACGTCAATTTGTCAATACATATGTACATGTATATGTGCGCAATGGGTGGGGCACAGGGTACTGGATGCCGATCGTCACTCTAGTGGCAGAGCGTGCGCTGACCGAGTTAGACGAGTTTTATACGTCTTTATGCTGTCGTTCGTGATAATAAATGTTTTTTCTCATTTTTAGCACTTTTGCACGATAATTGATATATGTACAGGGTGGCTCAAGCAAAGTGAGAACATCTCGTAACACACGAGTTATTTCAAAACATAATAAATTAATTATAATTCTTAACATTTTTTTTGCACAATATTTAGCTAATCAAAAATCATCAAAACACCCCATATTACATCTGGGCTGTTCGGTGGCCACGTGCCTGGCTCGATGAAATTAACATTCTCACGACGAAGAAATTGATTGTATTTCTGGCTGTGTGGGATGGAGCTCCGTCCTGCTCTAATGTCCAGATATACTTCAGGCTGTGCTTTGAAACTCTTTGATCATTTTCTTAGCAATCCGACGTTTTTAAATTTGCAAATTTTTGATCAAAATCCGGCCTTCTGCATTGATTTTTGTCATTCTGGGCAACAATTTGAAAAAAACCAAATATAAACAATGCAAAAGTTATTAATCAAAAATGGCGACATAAAATTGTATAAATAAAACGTAATATATGTAAATAAATAATTAAATAATAGTTAAACTAATTTTGATGTAATTAAATCACATTTTACGAAATGTTCTCATTTTTTTTGGGCCGCCCTGTATATATAAATATAAACCAAATATAGATACTACATTTCAGTAACGGCCATTATTGTATATGTAGCTATTATGTATTCGTTGCCATTCTTTGGTCAGGGATCCAGCTTTCCATGAGAGCGCCGCTTGCGCTGGAGAGTTGGTGCTGAGCTCCAGCCGCAGCTTTACACCAACAACTAGTTAGTTCGTCGTTTGTTGAATTATTCGTAATTAAATCGTATGATTATACCATTCCTCCAGAAATTGATTTTTCTTTCGCTGATATGGGACGATGGAGGCAAATTCCATATTGACACTTTCGCCACATGTTGCGGCAGCAAACTTTCTTCACGGCGACTGCAGGTATGAATGAGAGATGCCGGACGCGTACTCTACACGATCAGAGGGTTGGGACTGACCATCGGATCAGCGGTAAAGGATTTTGACTAGATTTAGATGGGATTACCATACCATATTCACATAGAATTCGTGACCGCCATCATGAGAGGCTCACAGGAATGCATCACACACATTACAACGCAATTTTGTACAGTTTTACTGACTTATTTTCATGTTCACGCCAAAACATGACATATTCGTCATCCGGTTCGCTCAAGTGAAAGCATGAGATGCGTGGTCCTGATGCACAGAATTCACCATATCGTCTCCCATTCACATTACCAATCAATCTCAAGGAAAAAATAATAGAATAAGTTTAAAATTTCCAACATTATAATTAATTAGCTTTTCCATACAAAATTTGAGCATGATAGAATAAAAAAATGTTAGTCTACAAGATAATACAGCCCAAAAATAATATCACATCAGTGTGATTTCAATAAAAGACTTTCAACAAAATAGATTTTCAACAAATCGCCTACAAAAAAATTAACAACTAGGCATTAAAATCATCTGAGAATATGAGAATGAACATTATAATTTTCAACCTCTTCAAAATTTAAGAATTTCCTTCACAATAATTAAACATAAGAACCTTTGCTCTTCAGGAGCAATCCATAATATGAATTCAGTTTTTGAGGTTCCGAGTCACCCCGTAATTGTACACTCGGTCTCCTCTCACCGCAAACGTCATGAAAATTGGGTCACCTGCTTCCTGATGTGGTTTCTGAAGTAGCGCAGGAACAATATGTAACAGATAGGCTAATAATATCAAGACAGACCTGCAAAAGATAGGCGGGTGCCCAGAAAACTGGACGACAAAGCGATATCAATGAATGAACGCCACCCTATAGTGACTTAATAGATTAGTACGAAGGTCACTAAAGAAAAATATAGAAGCCTTCACCAGATATCACATAAACCACCAGTATTTCCATGTTACGATTCTGCCGCGTAGAATAATATTTCAATTACGAGAGTTCGAAAAGGGAACACAGCAGTTGATAAATGATATTCCATATCCAAGTAGATGCGCGCGCAAATGACTCAAATATTCGAAATATTTTTCTACCGCAAAACGAAGTAAGAAAGAAGTACGCAAATGTTGCGCGGTCGATGCTTTATACTGATTAAACTCTTGTACGGTGACAATATGAAGCGATATAAATTTTATTTCTCGCGTTTGTTTTTCACTGGGGAAATATAGTTTGAATATGGAGAAAATAAAAGTTACGGCTGTGAAAAGAGCCGGCTAACGAGAATCTTCCCCAAAAACACTGTATTTACCTTAGGGGTGCAATTTACCTCTCACACCGAGATCGAAATCGATCCAAGAAAGCCTTTGGGTAATCTTTTATTTGAAAACATTTTCCATCAGATGAAAAATTCCTTCATATATACCATCGTGTCACAATACTTCTCAGATTTAGTACCAGAAGGTAACAGTATCTCCCGTCACTATTTCGTAATATAGGGTGTTCAGCGACAAAAAATTCGAGATTAAATTGTAATCGCTCATAAACCATCAGGGTGAGGTAAGTGGGAGAGTTATTATTCGAAGCGCGTGATTTGTGGATTTGCCAGTTGCAATGAGTCACTGGTCGGAAGCACATGTTTGCGGTTGAGCAATATTTAAAGTGCGGTGATTCGTTGGTTCGTGCGGGTCGCGCTTTTTGTATTTTTGTAAACGATGGGCTCAGCACGCAACTTATCTAGTGTTGTGTTCAAAAGTTCAGACAAGAAGGACCATGGTTAACCAAACTCATCCGGGACCATCAAGGTCAGCAGCAACAGATAATTGGCCCTTATTTTTTTAACCAGCGAGAGACAATCTGCTGACGTGTATTTGCTCAATGATCGATGAGTTTTTGGTACCGCAACTGTAGCTTTTTCTCGAGTTCAATAACAGAACATAAATTCAGCAAGACGGAGCTACTACACACACAGCTAGAGTTTCAATGGAGAAGCTGAGGGGAATTTTTCTCAATAAATTAATCAGCAAATATTGAGACAAACCCTGGGCACCTCAGTCCAGAACATTATAACCTGCAACTTTTTTTTATGAAATACCTTAAGTCGAGAGTTTACAGCAAAAATGGTCGAACAATTTAGGCCCTACAAGAAAATATCCGCCGTGAAGTTGCTGCCATTGAACCAACGGTTTGCTCTCGCGTGTTCGCAAATTTATAAGTTCGATTGCAAGAGTGCCTTGAGAGAAATGGACGGCATTTAGTTTATAAAACGTTCAATTAGCATCGTTAAACTCAATTTTGTATAAATAAAATATGCGTTGTAGATTTTTTATTTTAATTAATATTAAACATGAAAATTTTCCTCTGGACACCTTTATGTATGTATGTATAAAAGTTTAATTTAGTTATAATAATAATAATATTATTACATCTAATATGCAACACTTTTGAAAATATAAGGAAAAATGTATCTCTTCTTCAGTATTAGCAAAATTACTTTATGGCCTCATTTTACATGAATAATAAGACAAAGTACTTTGTTTAAACCACTATTTATTGATTACTTAGCATGTTTTGATACCTATGGTATCTTCTTCAGGAAACAATGTACATATACTTAAATAAAAAATACAAACGAAGATAAAAACAAAACTATAAAGTGGTGAATAAGTAGGAACTAATATGAATCAAATTTAAAAGGTGACTATTTGCAAAGAGGATTTGGTTATTTATAATATTTAGTTTGCCATTAACACTTTTTCTTTGTTCTTAAATTTCAAATTCATCTAACTGTAAACGCCTAGTATTTATATGTATAATTTCTAAACCTCTCTTAATATCAAAAAAATGGTTTGTTTCAAAAAGGTGGTTGGAAAATTCTGAATAGTTGTTGCTATTTTTATTTGTAAGAATTTAAAGTCAAACTACGATGAGGACTTTCGTTTTCATGTATCAATTTAAATATACAATTTATTTACGTATTTTTAATATATAGACTGAGACATTAAGGTAGAATGTAAGAACATTTTAAGACAATTAGGTGAATAATATGTAACTGAATACACGTCTTAATGGTTGAGAAACTAGAAACAATATGAAAAAATAAACAATTACAATTATTTTTCCTCAAAGTGCATTCTTAAGTTAATTTTAATTAAAACAAATTGGACAAACCATTTAGAAAGAAGTACAGAATAGTTATATCTATCGATAAAATATAGTTGTGTAGGGAACAGGATATTAAATTCACCACCGTCTCAGCCGGCATCAATGCTAGCGATATCGCGCTGTTGCTACAAGTCTAGCCCGATCCTTCACCGACGATCTCTCTTCTGTTTTCACCGCTCCGCAACGGCGGTCTTGCCGCTTCACTTTCATAGTTCACGCGCACCTTCTGCATTTCTTCGTATCCGTAATTCTGTATTCTTCGTTATATCATTCTGTTACAGTAAACTTCATATCTCTTTCATTTAACCACCGACTTAAACCCCAAAGTTATAATTGTTTAGTACCGGCGGAGTGCGTTATTGATTAGGTCACTACAACTCAACGTCAAATTTGATCTAAATAAATTATATTTTAAGTAATACATTTATTATTATAACGTAATCTATAATCTATCTCATTGATTTTTTTACCCTTCCAAAACTATGTAGTAACATAGGTCTACCACCCCAATTAAAACTGTAATATTTCGGTTAATATATGCAACACAAAATTCATATGTTAGTTAACTCAATTGAAAATATTAATGCTTAGGGCTGACTGGTAAAAAAACAGGTGTGCAAAGCAAATCTTACAAAAATAATTATATTGTAATTCAGTTAGTTGTAAAATTAATATGCTGAAAAAAATACCATTTATTGTAAGACAAACAGAGATGGTTCATTAATTTCACAATAAAAATAATAACAAAAATACAAATATATGATATCTTTTTCTCACCAATTTAATGAAGAGAGAAAAGAAAAAAGGTAGTATTGTATAGGGCTTGATGAATGCTCCGAATTATCTTAGGATATTGATCTTTGTTACTGCATACTCAATATTTGGAGTAAGTTTATACGATTAATATTTTTATTGCCATTTAAACTAATAAAAGCTTCCTTCACATTTTAAATGTTAAAAATTTCTTACGGTAACACGAGTTGATAGCATGACTGCATATGTGTATTTTATATTACGGTTGTGGTAAAGGTTAAATAAAATATACCTTTAAAATTTATGTTATAAAATTTAAAAAAATATGATTTGATTGATTGTAATTATTATAGTAGTGATAATTGTTGATAATCATTATTTTTGAACTTTGGTGGTGAAAATTTTAATGTTTAAAATTTTTTTAAACTTTCATATAAATATAAAAAAAGAAATAAACACATTTTCTGAATTCGTTTTTTTTTGTATTTTTTTTAGAAAATTCCAATCATCTCTTTCTTGCGGTAAGCTTTCCATTCTGTAGGGGAAACAGATTCACTTATCTATAGAACAATAAATATCCAATTGTGTTTATCCATCGGAAGAGATAGGTCGTTTGTTTTCAGGAAAGTCTCAATATATCTTCCCTTATAGTCGCGTTCGCCCGCGATCGCAAAATTCGGATTCATATTTCATCTTCAAGAAATTGTTAAGAAAATGGTAAATATATACCACGGTGTCACGGACCGCAATCCGAGAACTACTTACAAAACATGTTTTTCAAAAAATATTTCTGTCCGTGTTTATTGTCCGTGTCTAGCGAAGAAGGTCATTGATACTGTATTGATAAGACCAGAGGTGGACTGGACTGGCCATCAGGTAAATGCCTGAAAGGCTGGTAGGCCGCCGAATCACACCAAAATCTTACAATCGTAATTTTTATCTATGCGGCAGAAACCAGCAATGACGATGAAATATGAGACAACACTAGACGTAAGCATCGCTTTATTTCTAATCTTTCAGGGTTAAGAACGTCATATGATACACCTGTTAAATAAAAACTACACGATGTCTATTTTCAGTAGGATAGGAGTATGTGCAACACAAGCCATCAGAAATTTTCTGACATCAATTGGCCGCCCATATCGTGCGATAACGTCAACAGATTATTTTATTTTAGGTTATGTTAAATATAATGTCTAGGTTAATGCTCCAGAAATGATTAAATTACTTAAGGTTTACTGTTATCTGAGCTACTATTAGTGAAATAGGATCTGAATTATGTAAAAAATTATTTGAATAACTGTTGAGTTTGGATCACCTTATATTTGAAATAAGGATCCTCGGGAATTTTTTTATAATTATCTAATACATAGAGCGTGGCGTAGACCTTGTAACTAGGAACCTTACATCCTGAATGAATGCCGAAAGTCACAGAATATTTATAAAATTAATAAGTCTTCTATGGCTAGGATATAACTTTATAGTCATTGCAAATTTAAGCATCTGTCAATGTTTTTTATCCCAGCGTGGATAGATGAAAATCTGCCACTTGAATTGTCTAAAAAATTGGCATTTTTTCCAAGCAGAATGACGCCGCTAGATAACAGATTTCAACGTCGATTTTGAATTTCCCGCTGCAATTTCTTCAATGTATCACCATATGAATTGGCATTAACAGTAGCTCCACGGGGCATTTTCATTCTTTAAAACATTTTAAATGCCCACAGAAATAATAAAAACAATAACAGCGCTACGAAACTTCCCACATAGCGAGCAGACAGTCAACTAAAGTCGTTTCACTTTGAGCGGCGACTACTCACATCACCGCATGGCGCGAACGGGTTCTACTTTCCGGTTAGCTTTCGTCTCGTAGATCGAAAGACTGTGAATAGGATACGTGATGAGAGTGTCAATGGCGGAAATAAGCTGGCAGTAAAAGACACACCTGCTAGAAGCCCCAAACCCCAAGATGCTTCTGCCAGAAGCCCCCTCTTTTGAAAGGACGTTTGACTATAAATGAAGCGAGAATTACGTATTAGTTAGAAATACACAAAGTGTAATGTTCCATCCTCTCTGCTTACCCCGCAGGAGTAAAAGTGTGATGTCAAGTTAGTTAAAATAACCCAGTGGTGTAATTTAATTTTTATCAATAAAGATTTGGAGTCCAAGCCTACACTTGTTTGTATTCACTAAATGGGGTTCCATAAGTGAAATTAAGGTTTTAGCGGAAAATAAAATTACACGCTAAAGGTTTATTCACGTTCCGAGTTGTTTTTAAGAGCTTCAACACACCAAAGTAGTACATAAAATGGGCCGGTAGTTTTGAATGTGCCACCAGAGCTTATTCTCGTCCCAGTACGCCCCTGTCTTGCTGAAAGTTGCGTGTGTCACGAAAAAATATGGATCTTAGCTGATTGAATATCGTTGAAATGCGACCACTAAACATGATTGGAAATCCGACAAATGTGACGACGCAGAAAAGAACGTCAACTTGTAGAAAGATTTCTCGTACGATAATACAAGATGGACAAGGACTATTTAAGACACGGTATTGTAAAATTATTCATTTTTTTGTTTTGTTTGATAAATAAATAATGTATATCAATAATAGCAGTGGTAGATTTACATAGCTTTCCAGAAAGCTCCAAAATAACCAAGAAATAGTAAAACCAGGAAAAAAAAAATATAGATTTTTTTTCAAAAATTAGTCCCAGTAATACTGTTTTAGCTCCGAAATTTTAGCAGATCCGATTGTGTTCGGCTACTATGTATTATTTCGTGAACTCGGTCTTTGTCGGGACAGCTCAGCACTAGGTTTGTTAATACGTTAAAATATTATGGCGAAATAAAATACGATTTCTTACATAGTTATGTATTGTGAAGTACCAGGAGATGAGTAATAGATGATCGAGACTCATGTCGGGCGAGACCGGCCGCGAGACCTGACGGCGGTTCAGATGTCGCCTGTGTCATCGGTCGATTGGTAGCCGCGATTATGGCGGTGGATTTTTAACCCCGCTTTCACAATATTATCTTTATCTGTGCTGCTGTTTGTAAATCACATTGTGTTGTGATGTTATTATTTTTCGGGGCCAAATTGTGTGCGTGTTATTTTTTTTGTGTGCGCTGTGATGCGCGCACATACCTGAATACCCTGTAGAGAATATTTGGTCTATAGGCTTTACTAATCTCATTCACTTTTTTATGTTAATAATATTGCAGGTTAGCAATACTAACCAGGAAATGATGCATAATCCTAATTCCTAACGTTGGTGCAGAGAGTTAGAATACAAATTTGCGATTTGTATAGATGTTTATTGTGACAGAAGATAGAACAGAGAGTACAAATGGTATGCGTGTAAAAATGAAATATAGAGAAGCGATAAATTAAAAGAGTAGATGAACGAGTTGGCGGTGTTTCGTGGCGGGGCAGCGGAACAGAAGATGTGTCGTCGGTGAGCGATCGGGCCAGACTGCGGTGGCAGCACTTTGCTGCCAGCTAGGTATTGAATGCAGATGTCGCTAGTGTCGGTGCCGGCTGGGAACGGCGGTAAATTTGAACCGCTGTCCCCTACAGCTACGATAAGAAGTGGTAAAAAAGAAAAAAATACTAAATATCTAAATATGCATAATATATTTAAGCATCTTTGCTGGCCTCCCAATGTTTCAGGATGATAGATAGATAACAATCCATTCTAACATTCTAAATGCCGCATCACGGATTATATATTTTAAAATTATAAATTCTCTCATATAACATCCTTTTTACATGAGCTACATTGGCTCAGGTTCCTTGAAAGTGTAGAATTTAAACTGTGCTGGTTGACATACAAGGTTGATGTAACATGGCGCCTCTGTATCTTCAAAAGCTTTGTATCCTAGACAATTTAAATAATAGACGTTAAACTCTCAAATCAGCCTTTACTTCAGCCGCAGGAAGGGTTACAGAACCGACCAACCATTGCCAGAAGTCTAAGGAACAATGAGTGCAGCTGAAACTTCATTTAAGAAAAAACTAAAAACGCTCATTTAAAAAAAATCATTTACGTAAATCAAAATAACAATTTTTCAGAACTATAAATAGTTCATATGTAAAGCGCCCTTGTAGTAGAAAATTTTTACGAAAATGGCGCTACAAAAATTATCCAACATTATTTATTTATTTAAGATTAAATCTGTTGCTACAAAATCCGTCTACGTGATTTTTGTCACAGAAACAACTTGCTTGTCACCAAATTCCCTGTCGACTGGTAATATTCTCGACTAAATGGCTTTTATTAAGTTGGCTGTCTCTCAGTTGTCTGCCGCTCAAATATCCCCGAACTTGATACTTTTCGACTTGCTGTCTTCAATTTAGTGTGTTTATATAAAATATAATAAATTAGAAATACCTTATTCTATTTCAAACAATAGTATTAAAGTCCCATTTCTTTCATTTTTATTTCATTAAAGATTTTAATAAAATATAAACTATATTTGAAATAAAAACACCCTCTTACTTTTATTAATTTGTTATTTATTATAAGGATTAATTGTAAGAAAAATGACATCAATATTCAAACATCTTATATTACATCCCCTCTCCTGCGCTTGTTAACCACGCCCTTACACCCACCCGACTCCTCAACACCAAGTAGCACGTAGTTCTTTAGTCTTAAGTTTAGTATTAGTAACATTACTGAAGTGATGCGCCAGCATTTGAAACGTTATAATAAATTAGTAAACGTAAATAGTGTAATTTAAAATGGCTTTTCAAAAAGTTTCACAAGAAGATTTTTGAAATATATATTTTTTGACAATATTTGAATATGTTCAAGAATACACAATTACTAGATTTTCAATTACAAAGGCACTGTTATTAAACAATTATTAGATATCTCATAGTGTAGAAGCTATTTTTTATTATATTTAATGGAAAATACGTGGAATTATGGGTAATTACAGGGCTTACGACCTGTCTTCGGCTGGCTTAAGTAATCACTTTATATAAATAAAACGTTCACCATTCTCACCCATTAATCAATCTCCATATTTAACAAATTTTTGAAAGTTGTATATATGTTAATATATAGAAACACTTCGAGTACCACTACGCTATGGCCATCTGTGGAATAAATTTGTTAATTTATTTAATTAGGTGCAAGATCTCATATTTCTCTGGATGTCTGATAATACACCAGAGATATTGAAGTTTTCTGATTTTTATTATTTTAAATACTTATTTTCTTTTTTATTAACTCTATTCTTCCAGCTAATGTCAAGCATTCTTCTTCAGATCCTCAATTCAAGTGCTTCTAAAATATAATGCTCTAAAAATGTGGTGCTGGTGAAACATGCTCCGCATGCCATGGACAACCCATAGAACCATTAAAATCTTGATTATAAAAGACTCATATATCATTATCCGTATATGGCTCCAGATCTTCAGATGTATTTTTTTGACGCAAGTGTTGATGGCACTAGAAATAGAGGACGTCCGCGGAAGACTTGGAACGATTAGGTAAACCAGATACTGGAGAATGGTCGATACTTGTATGAGAAGACGTATGAATCAATAAAGTACATTTTTTTAAAACTCTATACGTTAATTATATTCCCCATATTTTCTAAATTATCAGTTTTTATTTTTAAGGTTTCATATGAGTCATTGGACGTTGAATATTAAAAATATTTATCATATTTCATTAATACGATTATAAGATTATTATAAGCTTAGATAAAGAAATGCAGCAAAAATGGTGAGCTCGATAAAGTAACGACATTTAAAAGACTGCAGGAAAAATTAGAACAAACGCAAACTAGACGATCAGCTGATGTTCTCGTCCACGCCTACCGTCCTATGAACGTTTTGGCACCCTTTATAGGTAAGAGGTTTAAAAAAATCGACCTTAATTGCGTAAATATTTTTTTAATACAAATATCATCAAAAATAAACAATAGTTTTGATAATGAGTTAGAAATTATTTTAATAGCTGGTTTAATAATTAGGCTAGCCCGTTTTCAAAGTTGCAGAACATAATTGACTTCCATAAATTCTATAATAATAACACTGGAAAGTACTGGCGTGATCCATTAGAAGTGAGTGAAAAATAACCGTTATTTAACAACCGTACAATGAACTAAACGACAACCATTTAGTTATTCATTATTCTTAACGCGATATCGTTATTAAAGTTTATTACTAGGCAGCGGCGACTTGCGCTGCCGCGCGACTCCTGAAATATTACCGCGTACTATATACAATTAGTTGACCAGCGGCATGCACGATAACTGCACACAAGTCAGCTGCACAAATGACAACAACATACAGGACAAGGATACACATAAATATCTACATACAGCGTTTACAAATTTGCCCTAAAACAGACTTGCCTAGTTGGGCAATGGATTTTAAAATATGTGTAACATGTAACAAGCTGTCTTTTTTTTTTGTAGCTGTACAATGCTCATACATTATGTGTCTAAATGAACACATAATAAAATATAATAATATGTAAGTGCTCACATAAACAAGTGCATGCAAATCAATAGAACATTGAATTGAGTATGATTATTATTGAATATGAGTAATATTATTGAATTGAGTATGATTATCATTGAATATGAGTAATATTATTGAATTGAGTATGATTATCATTGAATATGAGTAATATTATTGAATTGAGTATGATTATCATTGAATATGAGTAATATTATTGAATTGAGTATGATTATCATTAAATATGAGTAATATTATTGAATTGAGTATGATTATTATTGAATATGAGTAATATTATTGAATTGAGTATGATTATCATTGAATATGAGTAATATTATTGAATTGAGTATGATTATCATTAAATATGAGTAATATTATTGAATTGAGTATGATTATCATTAAATATGAGTAATATTATTGAATTGAGTATGATTATCATTGAATATGAGTAATATTATTGAATTGAGTATGATTATCATTGAATATGAGTAATATTATTGAATTGAGTATGATTATCATTGAATATGAGTAATATTATTGAATTGAGTATGATTATCATTAAATATGAGTAATATTATTGAATTGAGTATGATTATCATTGAATATGAGTAATATTATTGAATTGAGTATGATTATCATTGAATATGAGTAATATTATTGAATTGAGTATGATTATCATTGAATATGAGTAATATTATTGAATTGAGTATGATTATCATTGAATATGAGTAATACAAATGTATGTAATTCTTTTAAAATTATCAATATTAACTTTGTGGTTAAAATTCATATTTTTTATTTATTATCTTTGTTTTATTAACCACTGAATTGAGTTTAAATACATCTACCGGTTTCGAAAAATACCATTTTCTTCTTCAGGATGTCATAACTAACTAAAAACATATATTATCGTTTCTTTACCAGAATAAAAAAAAAATAATTCTAAAGGCAAAGATGATAAATTTAACAATTCTGGCGTCTATAAACTTAGTTGCAAGGATTGTGCTGCATTTTATATTGGTAAAACGGGTAGAAATTTTAATATAAGAGTAAGGGAGTATTTGAGATGCTTTAACAATAGTGGGTTTTAAGAATTTCTAATCATTTGATAGAAAATGGTCATGGTTTTGATAAAAAAATGGGATTGCCAATTTTGCATATAAACGGTGTTGGTCACAAATTAAATAATAACTAACTACTAACTAAAAACATATATCAATGTTTCTTCACCAGAATCTATTTTTAAAAAATATTAAAAAAAAAAAACAACGATTATTTAAAAAATAAATTTAGTACCTAACTCAAATTGTTGCTTAATACAAATTTAGTCGAATAATTTTTAGGAAAAACTTTTATTCGATTAAATTTATATTAGGCAACAATTTGAGTTGGGTACTAAATTTATTTTTTAAAATAATTGTTATTTTTTTTAAAAATAGATTCTGGTGAAGAAACAATGATATATGTTTTTAGTTAGTTATGACATCCTGAAGAAGAAAATTGTACTTTTTAAAACCGGTAGATAGATATATTTAAACTCAATTCGGTGGTTAATAAAACAAAGATAATAAATAAAAAATACAAATGTAATTAATTAACTTGAAAGATATACTGTAAAATGGGATGAGTACGGACTTGGGGGGAATAGGTACATTCGTCAGGAAAAGGTTTTATTACTTCTAATTACGCCACTTTGGCTTCAAATATTTCGTGTTAAATAAAATTTTATTTACCTACTGATAACACTTACCGTGGTGCGGCATAAAAATATTTTAAATTATTACATTTCAACGATTTCACAAGTCGACGGACAAAATTTTACACCGCAAAACTTTGCTTGTAAAGCTATTAAATTGTTAGGTTTTCGGTTAATCTTAATATTTCACAAATAAAAGTTTTATGCCGAAGGCTGGTGTTTTATTTTCCAAGTAAAATTTCCCATTATCACTTACTGCCCGGTATGTCAATACAAAACACGTCCAGCGGCGGTGGGTCACTTTAGACCCACCTTAAGTTTTCGGTTTTTCAATAGTTTTGTGGGAGACTTTTTATAGATATTTCATTTTAAATATGATTAAATGACTAATTAATGTATTAATTATAAGTATATACATATAAAATCAATTTTGTCGAAAAATATTGTTTTTGCGTCACCGGGATCCGAACCTGGATCTCTATTTCCAATCCGGGAAAGTACACTACCAATTGTGTTATAACGCCAGTAGTTTTCATGACAAATTTTCGAACCTATATGTTACATTTTTTAATTAATGCACCTGTCGTTCCTTTATTTAAAAGCCATCTACATTATTTTTACATAATCTCAAATACCTTTGAGTAAACCGACTGCAGACGCCTGAATTATCAATTCATTTTTATTAAATTTTGGACACATTGATACAACATATATTATTAAGGAAAACACATTCTTATTGTGAAGTTGTAATTATTCAGGACATATCACAGACCTATGTTCTGAATAATTACAACTTCACAATAAGAATGTGTTTTCCTTAATAATGATTTAATGAAATGGCGTGATGTGCCGTAATGTCTGCTAAATAATTAAAGTTAAAAATTAAAAAATATTACGAATAATATACTTATTCTCACGTATTAAAAGATGCACTACACAGCCAAAATCATTAGCAATAACAATATTCAAAACCCGAGAGTAGGGTCATAAAACTTACAGGTAGGCGTAACGCTCCTCAAATAGCTATATTGATGGAATTGTGTAAAATAAGTCAAAACAAATAACAATATTAATCTGTACCATAATTGGACTGGCTCTCAATATATAGACGCATACCTGGAATCCTGGAATGTAAAATATATTCTCAAAATATTGACAATATATGTTTCAATGTAAGCGCTGAGATTCAATCCCGTAAAAGCGACTATCTTATATCTATTTTTGAGCATTTTTTTCACATTCTTATCATTAACTCAATTGAATCTCGCCCAAGAACATTTATTTGTATCTCAAATTATTTGGAAATATTGAGTAAAAAAATATCTAGAATTAAACGAATATTTGTTGCGTAATTCATATTTTTACAAACATCCGGGTCTGATCTAACCCGATGTGTTAATAAATATTTTATTCTGGTTTTACTGTAAAGCATCGCTTATAACTTAGTTTCTGAGTGAAAAGTTGTAGGGTAAATAGGGACATGTTATTATAATATGAATACACACGGTATAAGTAACACTATGTCACTGCACTTCGAGATAAATTATTGTCTTGTCGGTAGACAAATGAACAAAGCCGAGGGTATTTGAAAACTTTTATAAAAAGACTGAAGGCAGAAATGTAGCTACTATCCCTAAAAGCATTTTCCCATTTTAATAGCCAAAATCGAAATAAACAAATAAATTAATACAAGAATACAAATAATAATATTGGATAATTTTTATAGGGCCATTTTCGTAAACATTTGACCTTAAGGGTGCTTTACATATAGACTATTTATATCCATATATTATCTTTGTATTTAAAATTTAAAAATATTATTTGAACTAATGGAAATGATTTTTTTTGAAAAGTTGAAATTGATAGGTAAAAATAAAACTTTAAATCTCACGTGAATACGATATTTTGTGTAATGCCATAATTATCTGGCAATTATTCACATTAGTTTTTGACAAATATTAGACATCAGTGACATCTATTGCACAATGTTGAAAGATTGTAAATGAATAATATTACTCTGAAAAACTGTTTAAATCCTTTAAAGTTTTGGATATAAGACAACTGTTCACCAGATCAATTCGATAGCTACATACAAAAAAATGCCAAAAATGGATACCAAATTTGGTCAACGATCTTTTTTGTTTTGTGCACTGCGTATATTTAGTAAGCTTCTACTGAGTCTTAAGAAGTCTAAACTGATTAAGGATTTTAAACCAAAAATAACAAAGTGGTTGCTTGATGTGGGTAGAATACAAAATGAAACTAATTAGTCATTTGTGCTAACCTACACATTTTGTATCCAACTATATTAAAGGCAAAAATATTTTTTACAACCTATAAAAATTGTACAGGCTTTGGAACATACCATGTCTGGTAAAGTAATTACCTTTATTTTTAAATGGATTATTTTATGCTACAAAAATAATATTCTATACTATGCAGTAGATATAACGAATCACAATATATAAACCAAAATGAATTCTACATGCAAGTGAAAGGGAGAAAGTGCTCTATTCAGCTTCCACATCGCGAACTGCTCGCTTCCATTCTTTGCCATCTTGGCTTTGTTTAGCTCGACGTGTGGCGTGGCTCTGATCATATCTTGGACCTGATATGTCGCCTTATTGCGGTACTGCGGCGTGACATATAATATATACATACTTTGACTGTCGTTTTCGTATTCATTCTCTCAATCAAAAATCAGTATTTTTTAATTTTGACTGATAATGATTAATTGAGATATGCGTGAAGATTATGTTAATACATAAACATAACCTACCATAATCGTAATCGATTTCAAAATCGCACTCCGTTAATAAAAACTCAGGTTGTTTCGCGTTGGATTTATTCAAGAGAATTAGTTACAAAACAATTGACGACGTCTTATATAGGCTGATTTCCTGCTTACGTGCATTTTACTAGTGTATGGCGGACGTGACACTTTTTTTTTTACATACGAAAATATATGACTTGCAAGTGTTATTTTTTCTGTTAAATACGGCACACAGGATACGTCGTACATGAGGCATCATGTATTTGTTTGTTTGTAGGAAAATTGAATATACATGAATTCTTTGATAATATTGTAATCCACATTCGTAACAGAATGGGTGTTAAGCAGTATTTAAAAAATTCCAACCTAGCTGTGAATGTGTAGGACTAATATAGGAGCTATTTATATTAAACAGTCCTGAGTAAGTTATAGAAAAAATTTTTATTTATATATATATATATATATATATATATATACTTTCTTGATCAATGTGCTTATGACTGAGCATTGCGGTCCTTATTCTGCTTCCACGGTCATGCCTCAAACTTGGCCAATACATTTTATTGGAAATCAGAATGCAACAGACCTACTCCATAATATTTTATTGATGGATGTCAGACTAACAATATGTGCAAATTCTGCACTGTTACAAAAAATATTATTATATTAAATTTTTACAAGCTCAGCTTGAAGTCTACATACTTAGAAATATATATTTGCGAAATTGTTCAATTATTAATCCATATCATCTAACAAAAAGTAGTCTTGTCGCTCGAAATTTGATAATCTTTAATTTTTTGTATTCAATATATAATTTGGGATCAAAAAACTATTTAAATTATTGGCATAATTACGATTTTTTTTAAACGACATGGTTGAGATTAGGCACATATCCCTTGAACATTTTCGACTCGTAATTTAATCAGGTATCAGTTATTACCAATTACTTCAGACTACTATGCTTCCGTGACGTCCAACAACAAGCGGAATGTATGAAATAATTATTTTAAACAAATTAAATGTGTGAGCGCCGTTTGACGCACTCACACATGCACACCGTCTATTCGCGATTATCAAAATTTAATCTGTGTATCTCCTTCCTTTTCTTTCCTAACCTGTCCTTAAGCACGAGGAAGAAATAAGAGGTCGCAGTAATTAACATTCTCTCAAACTGCAACAAGTTCAGTGTGTGCTTGAAACCTTACGAATTAACCACTGTCGCTTAATAATTAACACATAAAAATAATCCTTATTTCGCGAGTGTTAACAGTGTTAGTTTACACATCCCGCATAAACGCTTGTTTTTGTGGTGGGAAAGGAAAAAAAAAACTAAACCAGCATAAAGACAGGCAGACGCAAAAGTATGTGCCATCCTGTATTTCCTAATATTTCTACCAAAATATATTAATTAGAAAGATATACATATAAAATTAATTTTATCAAAAAATATTGTTGCGGCTACCGGGATTTGAACCTGGATCTCTTCCAATTCGGGGAACGTGCGTTAACCGATTATGCTATAACACCACAGTACATTGACAACAAATTTTCGAACCTGTACGTTACGCTTTTTAAATGAATACATCTATCGTTCCATTATTTGAAAGCTATTTTCTTTATTTGTCGTTTATGTACTGTGGTGCTGTATCATAATCGGTTAACGCACGTTCCCCGGATCGGAAGAGATCCAGATTCAAATCCCTTTTATTTGAATTTTAATTTAAAATTGATTTTATATGTATATCTTTCTAATTAAAACATTTAATTTGTATTAAAAACATCATAGACTTATGTTATGAATAATTACAACTTCACAATAAGAATGTATTCTCTTTAATAAGTATTTTTTTTCCTACATATTGTGGAGAGCTTTATTTTCTCTCTGAAAAATAATGAAGACGTTTGTTCATTCATTTCGCAGTTCAAAAGAACTACTGAGTACAATTATTAGAACTCCGATAATAACGTGTAAACATCGCGTGTGGGTGTGTGTGTGTGTGTGCGCGTGTGTGTGTGTGTGTGTGTGTGCGTGTGTGTGTGTGTGTGTATGTGTGTGTGTGTGTGTGTGTGTGTGTGTGTGTGTGTGTGTTTGTGTGTGTATTGTGTGTGAAGAGTTAATTAAAATAAAATAATGTGTAAGTTTTTTATTTATTTTAAAATGTTAGGTAGATACCCACCTACTGGGATGTTAAATGACATATTTTAACATTCAAATTCAGATTTCCGAATTTCTAAAAAAATGTCAAAAGCGTAAGTTTACGGATAGTGAACAAAATATGTAATCACGACGGTAACGAGTGTGACGTGCTTTTTCGGTAACTAGTAATTTATCTGAAATTGCATACTCTGGTGCGAAATTTTATTGATGAGTGGAGCGAGCTAAAATGTTTGCACATTAATATTCGTGCGTTTAATATTTACGATTGCTCAGCTTTAATTTGTATACAGTATTAAAAATAATTTATTCAGTTTTTTTTTTAACCCTGATAAGATATTTCCAGTATGATGTTGAGTCAAAAATGAACTTTTGCAGTAAGTTAAAAAAAATAAGAAAATAATCCAGATTACTACACTTTTTGAATTTTCTTAAAATGTATAATACTTTAAGAGATGTTCACGATCAAAGTTGAGCTTGTTGAAAAATGCCGGATTTTCACATCCACCGTGTGACGTCACGTGTCTCGTAGGTACCGGCCAGTACTAATAATATTAGTACCGACTTGTCGACTCGGAAGATGTGACGTCACACGATGAAACGGTATAAACCACAGACTAATAAATTAATAGACATGATATGAACGAGAAGGGTTCAGAACATTATTTTCAGGACAAGGAGCATTCTACACACATTTATCCAACAAAACATTAATTCTATAGTTTAATACATTTTTGTATCAATAAATATATATACTTTTCGAAAATTAAATCTTTGTGTAAACAATACGTATTTTTTACATTAATCCATATTATTGAATATTGTCAGCGTTTAAATTTTCGTTCAAAACGAATCATATTTTTGAAAAAAATCGCGAAGCTTATTGATTGCGTGAATGACATTAATTAATGAATATTTATTTGGTGGTTAGTGGTCGATCGTTTTTCAAACACGTATCTTCGAACATCTGTAACTCGGCCATATTTCAAAATATCAAAAAAAAAAATTATAAATGAGATCATTTTGGAGAATTTTATTAAAAAAAAAATAATAAAATAAGTCCATCACCTCATTAAATGGATTGAGATAAATAATATTTTCTCGTATATTATCTGCCTAAACTAAACAGTAATAAAATCTCAAACTTAAAATATCTACATCTTAAAAATAATTTAAATTGTATTGTCCGTAACTTCGCCTAACAAAAACAGACCAAACTCTTCCAATTTTAAATCTAAAACAAAAACTTCGTTCCATTTTCAAATTTTCAAACATTGTCAACCGGAAGTTAGCGTTGTTTTGTTTGCAGTTCCGGTCGAAGCCCGCCTACAGTGAGGCCGGAGACCTGGACGGTAAATTGGTATTCGTTCGCGAAATTATGCACGATATTTTTTAATATTCTTGTCGCGAAATAACATTTAACAAATCTTTTATTTTTATAGCTTTTAAAATTACTTTATTTTATATACAGTGTGTTCCAAAACTATTTTTAATTTCGGTTCATTCGCTGCACTAACGCAACGAGCGAGTGAGGAGCGGCGATATTCCTATCGTTAGCCGCGTCCTCGGGAATTCAGTCGCTATGGAGCGTGTAATAACCAGTTGTTCGTGAATTTTTCCTTGGAAAATTTTCCGACGAGGTGACATAATCTGGCCTCACGTAGCCCCGACTTGACACCAATGGACTTTTTCCTATAGAGCTACCTTAAATCATAGGTATACAGTAACAATCCTACCTCCAGACGTCCAGAAAGTCATAGGAATAGATGGGGAAATGTAACATTATTATATATAATACAATTTCGCCTTAAACAGAGTATAACATAAATTTTTTTTATTAAAAGTTATATTATTATATTATATTACTATTAACTAATCAAAAAACAAATATGGAAAAAAAATTGTACAATATTAAGAGAAATTATATAAATTAAATTGAACTCTAAACATGTGTATAAAAAAAAATATTAATTCTGGCATCTCGTATCGGATTACTCAAAGGCATTTGAGATTCTTCAAAAATAAAGATGATAGCTTTTAAAATGATGGAACTATAGACGTATCAATTTGAAAAGTGTTACATATAGGTTCAAAAATTTGTCGTTAATACACTGTGTTGGTTGTAGCATAAACGGTTAATGCATTTTCTCCGGATAGGAAGAAATCCAGTTTCGAATCCTGGTTGCAACAAAAATATTTTTCGATAAAATTGAATTTACATGTATATCTTACGAATTAATACATTTTATTTATATTTAAAGTAATTATATATTTACAAGCATATTATTTTAAATAAGAAATATTTTTTTTATTTTCTATTATTGTTGATTTGATAAAATTCAACATCCCATAGTCCTGTCCTATAGGCCCTGTATTCGATTTCTGCAGTCTTCCTGACGATTTTACCAAAAATGGTAATTTCTGAGATGGAGTAGTCAATGAAACTTAATGGTACTTAAAATGTATCCTGGATTATTCTACAAAAACTATTAGAAGTTTGAAGAATAATATTTTATTAATCACTAGCTGAAGTACTCGGCATTGCCCGGACTTTACTAAGGCTTCGTTTAGGGGGATGGGGGTAGTTTGTACACGGGGCATCATGTATTTGTTTGTTTCTAGGAAAATTGAATGTAGATGAATTCTTTGATAATATTGTAATCCAAGTTCGTAACAGTATGGATGTTAAGCAGTGTTTAAAAAATGCCAACCTAACTGTGAATGTGTAGGACTAATATGGGAGCTATTTATCATTAAACAGTCCTGAGTAAGTGAAAGAAAAAATATTTATTTATATACTTATACTTATACTTTCTTGGTCGATGTGCTTATGACAGCATTGTGGTCCTTATTCTGCTTCCACGGTCATGCCTCGGACTTGGTCAATACATTTTATTGGAAATCAGTATGCAACAGACCTAGTCCACAATATGTTATAGATGGTAGTAACATATAGGTTCGAAAATTTGTCGCTTAAAATATCGTCGTTGTAGCATAGTTGGATAATGCACCTTCCCCGGTTTGGAAAGAGATCCAGGTTCGAATCCGGGTGGTGCAACGGCAATATTTTTGATAAAATTGATTTTATATGTATATCTTTGTAATTAATATATTTACTTCATATTATATTTATAATAACTATGTCATTAACTATATTAAAACTTGTAAAAGCATTTGGTCCCAATTTAAGTGCTTAAAAAACTCAAATTTCTTGTAGTAACACGAGTTGACAGCATGGCTCCGTAGCGTGTTTTTAACATGGTGTACTAAAAGTTGAAACCACGCTTTTTTCAAAACAAACATATATTTCGCCTTGTGAAAAAAAGATAATTCATTATTGTTTGGATCGAAATACTGCTGAAAGGTGTTGAAACTCGCAGTTCCCAAGGGTTTGTACTCGGTGGCCTTCCAAGTTCGCAGGGCGCCACAATTTTATATCGTTTCTCGATAGAAATATTACCGAAATATAAAAAAACGTGAAATAACAAAACATTCTCTAGTTCCAACACACGGGGTATAATATAAAGCCTCCTCCGTTCCCTTTTATTCCATCCATTACGTCGGCACCGCACCATCCCCGAAATATATAAATATTGGCGCGGCGGAGGGGTACGGAAATTCCAGCCCCTACTGATTTCAGCGCCTTTGATCAACTGGAAACTGAAGATTCTTCACGAAATTATCTGACATCGGCAGTTTCCTATTACGGTCTATGGTCGAAAATAATCACATCGATGAGAAATACGTCGAAAAAATTCAGATAAAATATCAGGCGTGATTTTTTTCGCGTATCCTGGCGAAGACTTGAATGAAATTTTCTCCATATATATATATATATATATATATATATATATATATTTTAGGTGTGAATGTACATTTATAATTATTAATAGAATTGACGTTAACTTTATAGTTTCATCATGATGAATGGATATAAATGAAACAATATTATTATTCTACTTAAGTTTATTAGCACTACTCGAGTTACTGTTTCTCTCGAAACTCGAGTAGTGCTAATAAACTCAAGTAGAGTTATAATATTGTTTCATTTATATCTATCCAGCATACATATAAAATAACATGGCACGACAATTTAAATGAAGAATATTCCAGTTTTGGTGTCAGGTGTGACATTAATTCATTTAGTCTGTAGAGGCGGTGATATAAATCCACTGCCAGCATCACCGCTCCTATCCAACGAACGACGCGAGCGACACCTGGATTGAGGATGCAGGCTGCAGAAAAGGGCAATCACCGCGCGGGACAGATACCAATCGCCGCAGACTCGCTTCTCTGCTTTTCCTCCTGTATTCTCCTTGTTCTATCCTCTGACACAATAAACGACTCAACACCAACTGAGCGTTTTATTTACATCAACTCCCACAAGTTAATTACATAATTTCCATTATTTTATATTCATACGACAAAAGCTCCGCGGAGATTTAGCCTAACAACAATACGTCCTTGACCAAAGATCCGGCCGTCAAAAGAACTGGCCGACTAAAGCTCCAGTCGGCCATTGATCCATGCGACGTTAAATCCAACGACATAACGGCCACAAAAAATTATCTAAATGATTTTTTTTAAGAAAGGCTTTCAAGAAATCAATGAATCGAGGGATGATTGAAATATTCATATAACCTTTCGCAGATTACTAAAAATAAGTAACCGATCAAAACATTTTGAAATTGATTTAAAAAAAAAACATTTTGAAATTTCGTTTGTGGCCGTTAAGTCTTTGGATCTAATGTCGCATGGATCAATGATCGGCTGGAGGTTTAGTCGCTGGATCTTTGGTCGTGGATGTATTATCGTTGGGCCAAATGTCCGCGGAGCTTTTGTCACGACACACAAATGGATATTCTTTTCGGCTATTAGTATTTTTTTTTGTATTGTTATGTGATTTAATTTGATTGAAGGATCAGGTAGAATGTTTCCCTTTTTATTATAATAACAATAATAACTTTTGCATTAATCCGATTTATGCTATACACGCACGCGATGATTTGTTCTAAGAGTTTTTTAACTTATAAAGGATTTTTAGGACTATATTTTCACGGCAGATTACAAAGACTTGCCTGAACATAGAAATCTTTACTACGGTTTGAGAAATCTCGAGTTCAAATATATAGGATAAGGACAAATATGGTGAGGGGCAAGGGGGTGAGAGTTACTGGGAGGGAGGAGAAACTCTCGTGCAACGCCGGTAATCAGCTAGTATTAAATGCATTTTTTTAACAATATTTTAATAGATTTTCGAGAGCTGTTTGATTTGAGGTTATATATATAACTGGCGTCTCTTATGGGTTAGACTGCGCTCTTTGTATATGGAAACCTAGGTACGATACACAAAGCGCGCGATCTAACCCAGAAGAGACGGCAGTTATACATATATGTATATATAGAGGGTGTAAAATATTTTATATGTGGACACCAAACCATTTCAAAAAAGTATTCGATTGATTGAAATATTTTATTGATTCCAAATTATTATTTTTTTATTTAAAAAAAATAGAGATGCGGGCACGGAATACATGTTACATCAATATTCTTACTATTTTCAAACTAAGCTAAATGCTTGTGCTATAAAAATAGACCGACAACTAGACCACTAGGCCAGCGTCTTATCCATTACACCAACAAGTTACCGAATTGAACTCATCAAATTTTGAGCGGCCAGACTATTTTGTGTTAGATAATTTAAAACCTAAAGGAAAAATTAATAATGGGTAATTTTCGTATGTATGTAGTTTAACATTATTTTGTAAAAATTTGAAACAATAATATTTTCCGTATTGATGCAGACTGCACACATTCCTTTAACATTTTTGACTCGTATTTTAGTCAAATATTCACCCATAAAATGTTGTGGACTAGGTCTGTTATAATCTGTATATACTCGTGTAAATTATTTTAGGATAATTATTTATAGATGAGAATTTTAACGAACATAACTGAGTATTTAATAATACGAACAGATATTACCAAAGACGTGAAGTAGTGATGAGAAAAAATGCTATTCTATACTCACTGGTGTGATTATGATTGATATTCGATAGTATCAGTGATTGATAACTGTGACTGTGATCACAGTTTTATTACTAATATGCGAGCGCCGCACGATACACAAAATATTTAAAAAAACATAATTTTTACGGTATTTACTCATATTATTCAAACTTCAATTGCGTAAGAAACATATTCTAGTATATCTAATTTAATATCGTCACAGAGAGAATAAAAATCCTTAAAAAATATGAGTTTATCTTTCGGGTCAAATTCTCAGCATTTCGATTATTATAATTATAAATTATAATGTCATTTCTTCATGAATATTTTCATTTCATGTGCACAAGCGTCGAATCATGGTTCACAACCAAATATAAATAAAATTAAAAAATTAATCACGAATCACGATATTCACAATCACCGATAGTGAGTGTGAGATAACAGTGATTTACTCGTGATTCGTGATTTTAATCTCATCACTAGCGCAAAGTACTACACACATATACTATACTATATTTATGTGATATGTTCAATTCTTTCTCCCCGAATCTATGTAAAAATATGTACCTACGTGACTGATAGAATTAATCAATTATATCTCTTTGTCTGATGGGTTATTTATTACCCGTCATAAATTCCTTTTTCCTTTCGCCCGTTTGCCATCCAAAATAAATATTCATTATTTCCATATCAACTGAAATTAATATTTATTGGCATTCAATTAATCAATTGTGCCACAGGGGTGTATTTTTTCACGTGTCAATTAATATTGTGAAATATTTATTTAAAGATGCATCAATCCCTATTCTATCCCGATGGCAAAATATTGCAGGGATTGTTGGTTGTTGAAGATTATTGATTGTGATATGTTAGAAGGTTTTGTGGATATGAAACTGAAGACTGAGACCCACATGATTGACGTGAGAACCTCTAAATCTAATGCTAATTATGCATAATATTAAGACAACACTGTATAGAGGTTGAGGTTGTAGAGTATGATTGACTATGAATGTATCAGAAGGTTTTTTGGATGTGA
Organism: Eubasilissa regina; assembly: GCA_022840565.1. NCBI lineage: Eukaryota > Metazoa > Arthropoda > Insecta > Trichoptera > Phryganeidae > Eubasilissa > Eubasilissa regina. The sequence continues at coordinate 6,374,192 of JAINEB010000010.1, forward strand.
GACTGAAACCCCATAACTACCTTCTAGTCTAACGCGTTTTAGTGTATATGGTATGCGCATGTAAGTATTTATGTTTTGTCTAGAGCAAGGCATTAAAATTAATGAGCACTTACTAAGGTTGGCGTTTATTGATAGATGAATTATATAGATATGATATGATAGATGAATTATAGATATGATAGATGAATTATACAGTATACCGTTAAATACGCGTATGTGATTAAATGCTTGAGTGGCTCGCTCGAGATGTTGATGAAAGGACTGTCTGCGGAAAAGTGGTCGCTAGATCCTAGGACAGTGTCCGTCACAATGTGTGGTGTCTGCTGGTTGGTTAGTTGGGTTTCGGCCCTATATGGTTATTAAGTGAGTCATATCTGTCCGACAAATGACGCAAGTGACACCCGGATTTAGGACGCAGGCTGCAGCAATGAGCTTGGTACCAAGATCTCTCTTGCGGTAGATATGCTCATGATTGTGCATCGTGGTCCTCTATTCTGCTTCTACAGTGAGAACTGCTTACCTCCGCTTTTTGTAATCACATATCTTGTTTAGTGCAACGCCTAGCAAGACTCCGATCGTAGATGTATTGGATTTGGTTCGTCAGTGTTGTAATATTGTCCCCTTTTATTTAAAATATTATTTTTAATAGTTTTATTAACCACTTAATGAATTAAAATACATCTATCGATTTCGAAAAATATCATTTTCTTCTTCAGGATTTTATTAACTAATCAAAAACATATCTTATTGTTTCTTTACCGGAATATATTTTTAAAAAGATTGCTTTTTAATAATAATAATTATTGAATTATTTTAAAAATAAATTTAGTACCTAACTTAAATTGTTACTTGAGGATACTAGAATAATTGTTAGGAAAAAATTTTAGAATGGGACTTGCGTTTAAATTCAGTTGGTTGTTTATAAGTTTACACGCTATATTTATATCTAACTATTCCAAATTATTTAATTTATGACCAACACCGTTTACTTGCAACATAGACAATCTGAATTTTTTATCAAAACCATGACCATTTTCTAACAAATGATTAGTAAATTCTGAAAAAATATTACTGAAATTATGTTTTCTTGAAATTATATTGCTGTATTAAGTATCAATTTTGAATATTTCATGCTTCCTTAAAGATCTGATACTGATACTGTAAAATGTTTTACTTTGAAGATCAGTGTACTGTCACTATACTGTCACTACACTATTACTATACTATCACTATTCACCGACTTATATTTACAAACATTTAAAACGATTGTACTGCATACAATGTAGGTAATATTATTTTTTTTAAAGTAAATAATAAATTACTTCGCATTCGTTTTTCTTATAAAAATACGTGAATTGCTACTCAGGTTTCTGCGCAGTCAACGTGGACCATGTGTTATGTATACATACTCGTATATGTTGTGGGGGTAAATACATGTGTCCTTCTCTTTCACCGGCTAGTCAGTGAAGAGCACAAGATCCACGGGTTCTTTACTTTAGAGACACATACCGACCTTATTTTTGTCACATTCTGTCTTCATCCTAAACTGGGAAAAAATTATTAGTAACACCTTGAGGTGATAAATAAAAATACGTTATTTAATATGAAAAAGATATCTAATCAAAAAAGCACAAGTACAAAAGAAATATAATAAAATACAATCCACTTGACAAATCATCATCTCGTCGGAATGGACTCGAGTTAGACGTCTTTCATGCAGGTGACAACCAGATATTAAAATTGATGGTTCCCATCTGCTTGGCTCCTTATCATGATTTACCCTCAGCATCCAGGACGACGCGATCGGTTCGTAAGCGGAATTTGTTGAAGATGATCACATCATAATGAAAAATGTCGACTGTAGGCTCATTGTAGTGAGGCGACTAAATCAAAGGCGATACCAAAAGTAGAAATCAAATGTTAAACACAAAAGGCAATATTCAAAGGGAAACATCTTATTTCCTGTAAAGATTATTTACTATGCGATTAGATTAATAAGTTAATAGTTAATTATGCACTAGTGATTGAATAATATTAAATATTTACCCTCTGGTTGTTGTGAATCACACACAGCTACACCTTAGTAACGCTGGTCGCAGCTTATTCAACCGCCCAAATATGACAGCTTTCTCGATGATTTTGAAAATGAACCATATATGCAACCGTTTTTATAACCTCAGAAACAGAATGTGATACCAACTTAAGGATAACTATTTGTGAATTTCAAAGTGCTTGACAATAAAGTAAGTGACGGAGCAATTTTATACGTGACCCTGATTTATAACATCACAACGTGCAATGTTTTATTTTTTAAACAATACGTTGATAACACGAGAATTGTAAATATTCCTTTAAAATGATACGCTGTTTATTTATAAAACTAGTTCATCTTTTTAAATATGCAGCTTTGGACATGTTCTACATTTGAGTTTTATTTTAATTAATTTACAACGTACATTCTGAATCTTTTCGATATATGTCTACCTACACGCATGTCTCAACTACATTTATCATATTTAATCATAATCTTCAAGTACCTGAAGATTTATGAAACCAGAATCTGAAAATACAGATCTGAAAACTTCTTTAAACTTTACGTTGTACAAAAGATCGACAATAGAGAATTTGTAGCCTGTTGTTTTTCAACGATTTACTACGTGTGTCTAGAAATTTAAATAACTTGCTTATTTTAACTCTGTAAGCGTTAACTATTTGCTCAGTTTAGTTCGAGTTTAAAACATCCCTGTGTAAATTTAAATGATTATTTAAATACCCCTTTGGGTGGCTAACTGTTATGGGTATAGGTAATTTATCTGCGAAGTTCTGAATCGAAAAATTTCACCCCACAGCTCGTTAAATGCAAATCAAGCAATAAAGTGATATGTTTCTGACGTTCCGAAGGGAAATATGTAAATCTGCGATGAGGTACAAAATGCGAACAAAGTTGCTTAATATAAAAATATATTATTCGATGAAACATAATGGTTTATTATAAATTTTTTTCATAAAACGAAATCATTTATATAATAACCATTTAATAAGAAAAATATTATTTTTTCCCAACAAACACAATCTTTGTGATCGAATTTGTGATTTCGAATTTATTATTTAAGTAAAAGCCTTTTTAAATATACATCAAAAGCTAATATGGTAAATGTTTAGCTTTCCTAAGCGATAAGTCTAAGTGACCGAGGGTGCGATCCTTATCTACCGAGATCACCAAGCCACTTTAAGATTTCAGATCTAAACCTACCTTTCAAATCTAAACCTAGATATTATTAAATATTTAACATAATAATGACGAAAATCACTTAGCTTGGAATATTGACTTAGAAATTAGTGTAATAATAATCAACAAATATTTATTTATTAGGAGAACACATTCTTATTGTGAAGTTGTAATTATTCAGAACATAGGTCTGTGATATTTTATATATTAATTAAATATATTAATTAGAAAGATAAACATATAAAATCAATTTTATCGAAAAATATTATTGTTGCGTCACCGGAAATCGAACCTGGATCTCTATTCAAACCGGGGGAAGGTGCATTATCCAACTATGCTAACGCGACATTATTTTTGACGACAAATTTTAGAACCTATATGTTACACCTTTTTCAAATTAATACATTTAAGAAAGTAGATGGCTCTTTTAAATAATGGAGCTTAAAATAATAGATACTTACTTAATATTTATTTATTAATTTCACTTATTTTTCTGAAATAAATTAACATATTCAAAAAAAAAAAATCTGGCTGGTATTTTGCAAAAAATTATATTCACAATAAGAATGTGTTCTTCTTATAATAAAGTTGTATCAATGTGTCCAAAATTTAATAAAAAATAATTGATAATTCTGGCAGATATTAAAAGGTATTTGAGATTTCGTAAAAATAAGGTAGATCGCTCTTTCAAATAATGGAACAATTATATATGTTAATATCGAAAAGGTAACATATACTTTCGAAAATTTGTCGTTAAAAATATCGTCGCTGTAGCATTGTTGTATAATGCACCTTCCCCGGTTTGGAAAGAGATCCAGGTTCAAATCCCGGTGGTGCAACAAGAATATTTTTCGCACAAAATAGATTTTATATGTATATCTTTCTAATTAATATATTTTATTCATATTTAAAATTTGTATTGTCATATTTAATATTGTGCGTTTTTTTTTTTTAGTAAATTGATATAAAATGTGTTTAAATTTTGAAGTGAATGTATTAAGAAAGTTCATGGCGTGAATTAGTAGTGTGATATTAAATAAACAAACTCCAGCATGTAGACATATGAAAAGAAAATTATAATTGTTCGTTGCAAAATACCGTGCATTTCTGAATTTCCTCCTGTAATGAGGTTTTGCATAGTATGTAACCCGTCACGCAGACAGTACTAAGCAACTATACAATGTTGTAATAGCTATTTCTAGAACTGCCATTGTGTTTCTATCAAGCGTATACAACGTGTATGTTGTACGTGCACAATTTACTAATATAGAGAAAATTAATTAGGTTTTTTATTTTTTTTTAGCAAGACGCTACATTTAATAATCGAATATTAACTTAAATACTACACATATTTTGATAGCGCCATTTAAATGTACGCGCTCGGATTTCATTGGATTACAGAAATATGTCCTGTCCCTCTCTTTCTTTTCCTATCCTAATCCCTTGGCACGAAGAAGAGAAAAGATCCCTGTAATCTGCTGTTACTACCGACCGTGTCATTGCGCTTTCGAAACTGTACACGGTACGCTGCCGTCGCTGTGAATCCGCTTACAACCGCTAACATTAATTACTGCTAATATATAATATCTTACTACCGCTAACATATTTTTAAAATAATTACTTTTCTAACGCCAGTGTCATCAATTACGAGACAATTATGCGTCGCTTGTGAAGTGGTGGACCAGGGAGAAAAGAACCAGCTTCCAGAGATCGGAGACCCACAAGTAAGTGCCATCCTATCTTTTATCTCCCGATAACCCGCCAACTTTCCATATATTATAAATACATACACATAAAATCAATTTTGTCGAAAAATATTGTTTTTGCGCTACCGGGATTCGAACCTGGATCTCTATTTCCAATCCGGGGAAGTACACTACCAATTATGAAGCCTGTATTTTTCATGACAAATTTTCGAACCTGTATGTTGCACTTTTTCAAAATTAATACATCTATCGTTCCATTATTTGAAAGCCATCTACATTGTTTTTACGGAATCTCAAATACCTTTGAGTAAACCGACTGCAGACGCCAGAATTATCAATTCATTTTTTTAAATTTTGGACACATTGATATAACTTATATTATTAAGGAGAACACATTCTTATTGTGACGCAAAAACAATATTTTTCGACAAAATTGATTTTATATGTATATATTTATAATTAATACATTAATTTAGTATTTAAAATATCACAGACCTATGTTCTGAATAATTACAACTTCACAATAAGAATGTGTTTTCCTTAAGAATTAAATTGTGTTTAAAGAATCGCTTTTGATACTTTGATTTTAAATACGGTAATTTTGATAGATATTGTATTACTGCCAGTGGCAGTGTGAGTTAATGTACCTAAAATCGATTTCCCGGTTGATTAGTATTTTTTAACATTTATTTAGCCAAGATTTGAACCGCGTTATTTAATGTGACCCCAAATGTTATGATACTAGACAGCACCGCAGTTGTATGTCGCATCATTGACGGAATGATAATTAAATCGCTTAAATTACATACGTATTATAAATATTTAATTTCATGACTTTGCGAGCACTAGAGTATGAAACTAGGATATATCGCGTTTTTAGTATATATAGATTATAGATTACCTCGAGGAAACATACGCCGACGTTTCGGCGTGGTAACACGTGCCATTATCAAGGCTTTGCCACAAAAAAGTTACGGTACAACCGTTCTCTAAGCTTTGTACCAACCGACACAGAGTACAACCCGTACGTTATTCAACATTAAAATGCCAAAAAGTATATAATAAAATTATACCACTCCCTTTCTTTCTTCCTTCCCTGTGAACAGTACACATAACTCAAATTCAAACTTGATGTTTTAGGTAGATGTTGATAGAAATACCAACTATTACAGTATGCTCACGATTCAATTTCAATACACTTTATTCGATCATGGACTCAAGACATACCTCAACTATCATCTCATCGGTTAAAATCGAAAAGTGGATGACATTGTTGCCAAATTGAGTTTTTTTGGCAAAGCGTACAAATAAAAATTTGGTGAGTAGATTATTTTTTAATTTCTTTTAGGGTGACAATATTCAAACACATTTTTAATAAATTAAAAGGAATTAAAATGTACTGAATTTATTTAGAAATTAAAAAGCAGTGAAATAATATTTGTTTACAAGAAAACTCTATTGTATACGTACTCAACAAATTACATTATTAAAAAATCCAATTATTTTTAAAATGAATCTGAATGAAGTCAATTACCGAAGACCAATTTGAAATAAAAATATTTAAGAGCATAAATTATAAGGCTAAGAGCCTTTTGCCATAGACAAATTTTATATTAATGCTTTCAATTGAAATCATGAAAGGAAATTTTTTATTTGACTTGAGCAATTTTTTTAAGTGACTCTTCAATTATCGAAACATGCTTGAATTTTTTTATGGTAGAAATCGGAAAGCATGAGTTATTCTCGTTTAACAGAATTAAGTGTCGCTGCATCATGACCTTCGAACAATAAGGTATCATCTGACATTTTGATCAAAATTGACCTTTTTTTTTAATAAAATTCTTACAATAATTTTATCTTTTAAATTTTGTACAAACATACAAAAAGTTCCCATAGTTTAGAAGATCACAAAAAAAAATAAGGTTTATTTTATTTAGCTGTTCCGTATTCGTAAAACACGCTTTTGGCGCGTTTTTAATATCGGCCGCGCATAATATTGTCATCACATTTCCGCGTCTAAATTTCTACCCTCGACCCATATTACTGCATGCCTTCAGTGTAATTTGGAAGCCTGACGCCCCCAGGCATCATTGGATCAATATTCTTTTGTTCGATCTCGACAACGCAATACCATTCTCGGTGTGGACAATTACCTCCAGTGCAGTGGAGCACTGTTTATTGTGGTCTTGTGCTGTGGTCATATTGTTTGTTGTTTATGTGTGCAGTGGGTGAACTGTGACATCATCAACTATATTCGTGTGACTTCTGCGGCTACTGCAGGGACTTGGCGTCATACTTGAGGTAAAGCGACTATTGCTTCTAAATCCCGGTTCACCAAGAATGCTTATCCTTCAAAAAAAAAACCCTTTCCCCTCATCAACCTGTTCTTATATTTGTTTCCCGATTTTCTTCCCCACCTTGCGGTAATTCCGACTTACAACCGGAATTATCGTAATCCTCTCCACTTGTAATATTTTTAGAACAGCTGATGATTTGTTAAATTATATTACAGTTGACAGCTAGTGCAAAATATTTTAGGGGTAGATTATACGCCGACAATGCAGTATTAATGGCGAATAATGAACCGGAATTACAGAGTCTAGTGAGTAGAATGTACGATGTATGCAAGGAACCTTATTATGAATGTCAACAAGTTGAAAGTGATGGTATTCGAGAAGGAAGAAAGCAAGACAACGTGCAAAATACTTGTAGGTAATTAATGTTTGGAACAAGTAGATGAGTTTGTGTATTTGGGAAATATGTTTGATAGAAACGGAAAGGCTAAGAAAGATATCGAAAGGATGGTGACTGAAGGAAACAATGTGAAGGGTACTTTTAACGGAATTATATCTAATAAAAACTTGTCAACCAAGACAAATCTAGTAGTATGCAATAGAGTCCTGGTACCGACACTGATGTCATAAGACAAATGAAAGTAGACTAAATTCAGTGGAAATGAGATCGCTTAGGTGTATGTGTGACCGATCCATTTATGACAGAGTTAAGAATGAAGAAATAAGGAAAGAATGTACAGCTGTTAGTATAGTAAGTAAGATTAATTAAGGATTACTTAGATGGTTTGGTTATTTGGAATGAATAAACGAGGAAAGAATAGGAAGAAATATATATAATTAAGAACGCAAAAAACAATATTTTTCGACATAATTGATTTTATATGTATATATTTATAATTAATACATTAATTTAGTATTTATAAATATATATGACACAAGTGTTGATGATACCAGAAATATAGGACGTCTACAGAAAACTTGGCATAACCAGGTAAACCATATACTGGAGGATGGTCCTGTTAGAAGCTTTAATAATCGGCGTGCTTGTATGAGAAGATGTATGAATGTGAATGACGCGAGAATTGTGTGTCAGGACAGAAGAGTGTAGTGCTCTCTCTTATCTACCTATTCCCGCATGGAAACGGGGTCGTAAGATAGTTAGTTAGTTAGTTCATACATGTAATCTTTTTTTTTTTTTAATTACCTCATGGGCGATGAATCAAAATTCGCTGAAAAAAATGAGAAATTAATAATTCTAATTTCAATACTCAATATTTCAAATTGATGTAAATTTTAGATGATACCTTGTTATTCCAAGATCATGATACGTTAATAAGGTTTGATTTTGAAGAAATGGAGCATCGATTAAACCTATTACGGAAAATAGGTGCCGAATATTTCTCAGAAATTTGGCCTTTCGTTTAGAAACGTGCCAGCACACATTAAGAAAACATAATTATTGAGAAATAAGTATCCAGGGACTGTACTTAAATGCAAAATAAACTTTTTTTTTATGAAACCCGTCCATTATTTTATAACAGAATTTTTATTATAAAAAAAAAACTTTTGGAACATTTTGTATACATTTTTTTATAGAAATACAACCTTGCGGAGCATGTCACGTCACAACTTCCGGAAAATTTCAATGCACTTTCTTTTATCATGACCCCGATTTTACCCTCCGTTAAAAAGTCAAACTATTATCTTGTTAGGGTGACATCTAATGTATGACACATCAATGATGGAGGTTTTTATATTGGCCAACACCCGGTACCCTATCGGGTGAAAGCAAGGTATCAATTATCCAATCGAGGTATCAAAATACACACATACGAAATAATCATTTTTAATTCAGGTTATGGGTGTTAAAAAAAATATTAACACTTAGAAATCTTTTTCACTGAGGAGGGCTATCGCTACTCTAATCATCACCGCCTGGCGATGCTGAACACACCCAGCAAGTGCCGGTACGTGAAACGAAGCTTAAAAACACTCAGTACCGACGCCATGCACGGCAAGCAACAATGCCAACGCGTCCAGGAGGAATCGGAAAAGCCGTTTGACTCTTTATATCGCCATTTCTCAGTCAATAGCAATCGAAATCGCCTTCGATTTCAATTCGGGCAGTAACTTCATTGCACAGGTTAACTTCTACATTTATAAAGTTTTGTCTACAATAAACTCAGTGCAAATAAAGGGTGAATATTATGTTCCAGACCGATTTTGCTTAACCACTAGATTGGTTTAGCAAACATTTTGTCAGTTTCCATTTGGTAATCGTAAAAAGTATATATTTATTAAACTTTATTAACATACATGTTTTTGTTTGTCAAATGTGAATATATAATAGTATAACATGATAAACATAAGATACAATTATATTTAAGTATATACTCATAGTTTATTGTGTGGGATGGAGGAGACTCCACCTCTGATATATACGACATTGTCATGCCTACATTGCTAGACTACTGTTTGTATTAATGTAGCCAGTTTTTGTCGTACTGTTGTGGTGTTATTTAATTCAATAAAGATAAAGATTTGATAGGAATAAAAATAAAAATAGAGAGAAAAAAATGTAGTGAGAGTGTTGTAGAACTAGTGAATTATTAGTGTAGACACTGTATAATGATTATGTTAGAATATTGAAAAGCGATACTTCTGATTGATCTCTACCCATATTTGTGTAATCTTATTGGAAGTGAACTATTTCCAGTTGGTGCTGAGTGTGTTGTACAGTTTCGGAACTAAGAGCACGTAGAATCTTTGATAAAATGTCGTTGTTGCTCTCAGAACTGGCGTGTAGATGTTCGTTGTTTGTCTTGCTTTGTGTCCAGTGTGTTGAGTAGTTGATTACAATTTATTTTGAAGCATCTAACGCCTCAACAACGAATTGAAGTCATTAAAATATTTTATCTTAATAATAATGGCAATGCTGCAACCATTAATGGTGAGTCTGCAACATATGTGGTTTCAACAAGACGGAACCACCTCACACACAGCCAGAGCTACGCTTAAAATTTTGCGAGAACTTTATCTCGGCGCATAATATCAAATAGTTGTGATATCGACTGCCTTCCTAAATCACCTGGTTTGACGGCTTCCGACTATTTACTGCGAAGTTATTTGAATATAAAAGTCTACGTTAATAAGCCAACAATAATTCCGTAGCTTTAGGATAATATTAGAAATGAAATTGCTCAAATAACACGTGAAGTGTGCGAAAATGTTATGAAAAATATGCCGCTACCAAAGGCGATCACTTGGCCGATGTCATATTCCATACATATTTTTTTTTAAATTGTGTTTCATTTCCAAGTTATTCAAAAACGACATCGGCCTGGAACATAATAAGTAGTTTTGTTTTTATAACCTACATCCTGCCATTTACACAATACACTCCATAACATCAAATGAACACGAGAGTTGTGGATGAAATATTGTGGCATACACTATTCTCATAATAATCACATCTTCTACTGCACAATCTTCTGATTCGAGTCTACATACATGTAGTTCGACACACGTTCAACCGTTAATTAAAGGACAGCTGGATGGGCCCATCCTTTTCCGGGACCGGTTTAGAAGCAAAAGAAATAACATATTCAAGTTTATGCAAAACGAAAAAAAGAGAATAAATTCAACGTGGTTATTGGTAATTTTCGCAAAAAAAAAATTTAAACCCTCTCTTTATTCATAAAAAACATAAATCCATAGAATATCGTTTTACATATATATGAAAAATTGATGAAAAATTCAGGTGCAGTAGTTCAAGGCAGATACACTCCCAAAAGAGGGACAGTGAACGAGGCACAAAATTGATTGAGTTACACTTACACGGGCAGACTAACGGAGTTACGAAACACGAGGCATAGAGAGTGAGAGGTCGGCGCATAGGTGGAGATTAACTGCCTACCTAAGGAGCTCTAACGTATCACCCATACCCGAATAAATTACTTATTTAAAAAAAATAATAAGTCCCATTTCTAATTAAATCTGTATTCCTGGGCATTCAGTTGTCCATAATGAAATAATTTATAATAAATATTGATGCAAATTAACATGAACGTGAATATTATACAAGAGAGAGATATACTATGTCTGCCATTCAGGAAGAAGGCTGAATCTCAGAAATCTGTGATGTAGGGTATGATGGAGATGATAGTGTCACTTTTCACAAATAACAGGATAACGTTATTATAGAGCTTTTATGTTATACAATACTTAATGTGTGTTGAAGTGGATATATCTGAGACTCATTTAATATACCTAAAATAACTAAACAGAATTGAGTTTTCTTTTTATATAAAAACCAATCAGATTAGTCAGATGGAACTTTTAACCCTACAGTCACTGGTATGGGTGTAACAAGTACCATCATTAACCAAAATCTTTTATTTTTTGTCCTGGAAAATCCAGCGTGCTGATCTATACCCATGTGCTGTTATCTAATAATTTTCTTATTATCGATTTATGAATCCCTTCAGTGACATTCTACAAATATCAAATTGTTTAGAAAAATTTCGTAAAGATTTATTTTCCCTCATCACCAAATCAGCTGCTTGTTTCATAACACTGATGGAAGTCTTCTCCCGCTCAGTTTTTACCTTCTACGTCCTCATTCTGTAAATAAAAATAAACAAATTTGACTGTACATATCTTGTACAAATAGGTACCGGGGGTGGGGTAGAAAATGCCACCACGGCACTTTTAACCTCACACCAAAATATCTAAACAAATATCAAATTGCAAGACAATGACAATTTATATGGCTAAAAATGGACTCTACATTTATAAATAAACACATAAATGAATAGAATAACTTACTTGACATAAACAGTAGAAGAAAATGTAGTCACATAACCAAAAATTGTGCAATTTTTAAATTAAACTCTCCCTGCACTTTTAACTAGCACATTTACTCGACTGACGAAGTGGGAAGCGAGGCAGAGAAAATATCGCCACATCACGCGGTGTTCACATGTAACGTATATGAGATATTTGCAATGGAACTTTCTTCCCGCGGCACCTTTATCCCCACCCAATCCTACAGTGCGATAAAGATTTTCATATATATATATACTTATAAAGCACTAAATTAAGAATAAAAGAAATAACTAACTGTAAAACCAACATCGGTCTTTACATTTCACTAATACCCATGCCATCTTTTCAAATCCTTCAAACATTATCCAACTTCCATGACTAAAGAAACATAGTCAGCATTACTACTTGTCACCGTGCATGAGTGCAGTTATCATGGAATCGATTAGAAATATTTATTATGTTGTTAATTTCATCGCGACCACTTCACAAAGAGCGGAACATAAACTGAAATTGTAAAACATCCCCTAAAAATGTCGATCGTTTCGAACAATAATATTGCCATATTTATGGCATTTTTATATCGATATATAATGGCTCTTAATTCGCTTCATGAATCTGAATACATTTGAATGACGATAACTTTCAAGCGGAATACTCTCGACAGGGTTGTTACTAAAATATGCACCCCCCAGAGAAGCCACGACTGCGCCATCTATTGGCTTCAAAACATATTTTTCGCGATATCAAATGTTGTTGACAGATATTTTAATGACTCAAGAAAAATAATATCAAGAGCTCAAAGAGCATTAAAATTTTAATAAATTCTGCCAAACTCGAATTCTTTTATAGTCAAATTAGAGATTATTCAATGTAGAAAAAAAAATTATACGAGAGGAATATTTTTAATGTATTAATGTATAAATATTTTCAACATAGAAAAAGATTTTTTATTATAGGTATACAGTAAAATTTTTCAAGAAGATTACGCATTATTTTTATATCCTACTCTATTATACAGCTATTTCCATGTACAGGATGTAACAGACCTGGTCCACAATAATTTTTGGGTGTATACCTGACTTAATTACGAGTCTAAAATGTTCAAGGAAGATGTGCGAATTCTGGACAGCTACGGAAAATACTATTGTTCGAAATTTTTACAAAATCAAAATTTACGTACTTCGAAATAGATATTTGCGAAATTTATATATATATATATATATATATATATATATATATATATATATATATATATATATCTTTTATTCAGGCTCTAAATGATTTAACAAAAAAAAAAGTCTGGCAGCTCAAGATTTAATGACCTTTGATTTTTTGTATTCAATGATATTTCAATCTCATTTTTACGATTTTTTTTAAAATGGATAATGATATAATATCTCTTGATCGACATGATTGAGATTAAACATATATTAATGAAGATTTTTGACTCGTAATTTATCCACCCATAAAATATTGTGAACTCTGTTTTTTACACCCTGTGTATATGTTAGAAATAAAGATTTATGATTACCCCGCGTCTGTTGGTCCTGAGATGGATCATTGTTGTCCCAACGTTTCGGGTAAATTTCATCCTATTCTATATGTATGCATAGTTTTTTTATGTCCATTATTATTTATTCATACTTGATAGCTACCCCTGATAAACTAGCTAGTATATCAATAAAGATCTTAAATTATTTGTTAAGTAATATTTTTATTTTATATTCCGATTTTTACTTTTAAGTTATTTAAAAAAAAAATTGTGGTCGCCAGGATCATTTTCGATATCACTCACATATTAAGCGAGTGATTTACCGTCTTAGCTACTTCCTCAATTGCCAAATCGTCGAATAAGAGAATAATCTGATTTTATAAGAATGATGATGACCTCCATGAATTGTAAATTAATTAATTTTTAATATATAAACAAGGCTCGTTATAAATAGGATGATAGATATAGCGTTAGAAATATTTAGAACTCTTTACAGGAGGTTCGTCGTCGAACTAATTACTTATATAATGATAGGTATTACAGATATTAAATACACAACTAAAAAAATTGCAGGAAATGCAGGGATGGTATGATTCATGCATCTGAGATTATTTTATAACTTCTGACTCATTAATTTTGTTCTCTACCTCTTCTTCTTGCTACTATATTTAACCCTTCCCAAACCATGCAGTAACACTGGTCTATCATCCCAATTAAACATATAATATTTCGGTAAATACATGCAACATAAAATTAGTGTTTTAGAAAATCGTATGGAAAATATTAACGCTTAGGAATGACTAGTGAAAAACCAATTACAAAAAGGGAATCGTACAAAAATAATTACTTTTCATTTTAATCCGTTGTAAAATAAATATTTTGGTAAAAATACAATTTGTTTGTTATTTTTTTTTATTTCTTTCTCTCTAATTAAATGAAGAGGGATAAGAAGGAAGGACCCATTGTATAGGACTTAATAATTGCTCTAAATTATGTTATTACATTTTTTTTTTCAAAATTGAATACTCAATATTTCGAGTACCATGAAAGTTTTACTGTTATTTACGGTAACATGTGTTGACAACAAGGCTGCGTATGGGTATGGTAAAGGTTAAGGAATATAAACATTAATAATTATTTAATTTTGCCTTCTTAATCCTTTAGCTCTCTCTTCCTTTATTATTCCATTCAAATTTCTATTTCTCTACCATTCCGTGTCATCATTTGAATCCTAACTCATTCTCTGGTCCCACCCGGTGGTTCTTTAATATCAATATCTTGTCCTAGGATCCGTTTTCTATACGAATTGGCATCCATCAGTTACGTCATTCTACATTGCGTACAGAACATAATGAACAATGGTTCACAACTCGCTACGTACTCAATTCTGCACTATCCTTAACGCAAATTTCAAGACGAGTCTTAAGAGTGTACACGCGGTATTGTGTAAATTACGTCAACTTTGAAGCGTTATATGTTGAACAATAACAAACTTTACATGTGTTATCCGACTGTGGCAATAAGGAAATAAATAAATCCTTCTTCTTCAATATTAGCAAAATTACTTTGTGGCCACATATTATATAAATAATAAGTTAAAACACTATTTATTTATTTATTCATATTAACTTCTTGAGAATACAATATATACTAAAATTAAAAATTCAAGCAAAGACAAAAACAAAAATTTTAAAGTATAAATGGTGGAGTAACTAATTAAAAACTACCTGTAAAACAAATTTGGTTATTTATAATATTTAATTTGCTATTAACACTTTTTCTTATTTCTAATATTTCAAATGTATCTAACTCTAAAACCCCTAGTATTTGTATGTATAATTTCTAGTCCCTTGTTAATGTCAAAAGAATTGTTTGTCTCCAAAATCTTTTTCCAAACAGTCACCTTTTAAATTTGTTTTCAGAATAGTTTCTAATTAGTTACCCACCACTTAAATTTTTAATTTTAGTATACAATGTTTCCTGAAAGAGATACCATAGGTATCGAAACGTGTTGATTTATCAATAAATAGCGGTTTAAACAAAGTATTGTCTGCGTGAGGAGCTAGTTATTTGATGTGATAATCGTTAGATTACCATCAGATTTCCTTTATATACGTATAATATTGTTACCTGGAAAAACTGAGTGAAACTTTCCAGGTAACAATATTATACGTTTATTACTAGGTATTCAGAAGAAGCTTGATGGAAGAGAGCTGTTCCCCCAGAGACGGCATCTTGTAAGGTTCATCCCCCACCGCTCATCTCCTCACTTTCATGACACACACACACACATACATGTATAAAGTGACTGTTCTCACACTTGAGATTAATTAAACTGCACTCTCAAAATATAAGGGTTTTTTTTAAATGTAAATCTTGCAAGTTAGAGTTTTGGGCATTGATTTTTAAAGTAGTCAAATTAAATTTTGCCACCCCCTCCCAGCATGTGAGCAGTCAGTACATAAGGTTAAGTTAATATAGTTATCAAAATTATTATATTCATAGTATTCCTTAAATTACTAAAAACATAACTAGAGAAATATTATATTATATATTCACATTCAATAAATTGCATGCAGCTGTTTATGGCATTTTATGTACATCATATATATATAACAATTATCTGAGATATATCTTTAGATGTTTATTTATTATCTTCTCGAAGCGCATTTTCAGTTTGCCGCCGAATTACACCAGTTATCCACGAAACTGACAAAAAGTTATCTTATTCTATTTTCAATAGTAGAAATATTTATATAATAAGAATTCCAGACTCGGCATCACAAAAGTGACTTAAATTGAATTGACGATCTATTCTTCAGAATGAATTGCCTTTCAGCCATACAAACAATTCTAAATTTGAACCGAATCCTTCGAAGGGGAGAACATTCACCCCTTTCGCTCAATTCTCATGCATTTTTCAAGCTCTTGGGGCGAAACGACCCCCGAAGGATCCACCCCAACCTTCGGACAGTCGAAATCTATTTTCCGATACGATCAGAAACCCATCCGGACGAATCAAACGCGACTCCTCGTAGCGACAATCGTAGCATTTGGCTACGGTTGTCGCTACGATATCCGTAAAAGCGCCCTGACATTGTAGATCGTGTTCAGTTCGAGCGTGTAATTTACAATAATAGAGGTCAAAGGTCAATGCGAGTACATGGGGTAGTTTTTCCAAGATGAGTAATTGAGGAAAACAATAATATCTAAAAATCAAATATTATTTTTCAACCACAAATGTACCTAATTAATTTTGTCTTGTTTCGTCTTCCTTTAATGAACGCATTACATGAATTTTGCTGGCATACACAAGTATCAATTCATCTTCTTCTTTTTCTTATTTACACTATGTTCTTGTTAGAATTAACTCATTTTTGATTTAGTTAGACGACACCCTACTACGACGACACACAAGTCCCGTATTGACCTCGCAGCTGACTCCAGAGTCCCTGGTTTGTAAATCCAGCACTCCTGACAGCCGCAAAAACACTACGTAATAATATAAACTTTAGATTTTTTTGGAATTTTATCAAGACATGGGTGACCCGCTGCGTAACATTAGGAAGGTAGACGGAAAGAGAGAGACAAAAAACATTTTCCTTCGCCCTTTCCCCGCCGTCTCTGTATAAATATTTCAAAATATTTTATTTATTTTAGGTCGTGATCGTGCTAAGCGTGGCCATGTTCTGTCTAAATCTCCCTTCAGGGATCGTTTATTGCGGCCCGGAAAAGCTCTACAGTACACTGGTCTCGGATTCTTCAGCCACGATATTCTCCATCTTTCAGGGCCCCGACTTCCAGAAATCTTTTCCTATATTATGAGGTGTAAGACGTCGTATGTCATGTCATATTAAATTAAAATATTTTTATGGTTGCTAAGAAACGTCAGATTATCGAACATTACAATAAATTAAATGTCACAATGTACAGAAGAAGAAGAAGAAAATGAATCAAATTGAAATTGAGTTTCTTACTGAGTACATCATCTTCAAACACCACCATCTTTGACATAAATACTTCACAATAAAATATACACAGATTCCAAGAACTATTTCTGAGACTAATAGTTGAAAGATCTAGGGTCCAGCACCAACACCGCAAAACCACATGTCGAGATTAAATAATGAGGGAATTGTGGTATATTCCCTACATAATGAATTATTTTCATCAAATCTTATTGTCGGAAATCCTGAATTGTCTTTTAATTAATTATCTTGAAACCTTGACAATGAAGATGTGGTGAAATCTTTGTTGAAATATTCGAAATTATGTAAACGAGAATTCTTATTAGAAAATTTAAAAAATTCTTAACGATGAAATTGTAGAATGTTGAAAGAAATTAAAAAGAAAGTTTTCCATGAATTTTTGATGGACGCCAGTTACGAATATTTGAGATTCAGAAAATAACTAAGCAGTTTTAAACTATTTATTTACAACTGTACAGCACTGTGAATTTTATTTACTGAGTCTAAATACATAAATATTACCATTATTAAGGGGAACACATTCTTATTGTGAAGTTGTAATTATTCAGAACATAGCTCTGTGATATTTTAAATACTAATTAAACGTATTAATTAGAAATATATACATAAAAACAAAGTAAATAGCTTTCAAATAATGGAATGATAGATGTATTCATTTGAAAAGTGTAACATTTAGATTCGATTTTTTTCTTAAGGATATTTTTCTTAAGGAGAACACATTCTTATTGTGAAGTTGTAATTATTCAGAACGTAGCTCTGTGATATTTTAAATACTAATTTAATGTATTAATTATAAATATATAAAATCAATTCGAATCCCGCTAGTCCAAAAACAATATTTTTCGATAAAATTGATTTTATACGTATATCTTTATAATAAATACATTTAATTAATATGTTTTAATATTATATTAGTTTATAATACGTTAATATTTTGTACGAGTCTTAGTGTGCAGACGGAAATTATCAAAGATGTGGGAGAGACATGGAACGTCGAAACAATATATTACGTATATATATATACTATTTTAATATTATCTTCGAAATGCACTACTAGAGAATGTTGTATGTATATTCTTAACGCGCTAAAATTATAATAAAATTTAATTCAAAATAATCAACCTGAATTCTATCATCGCATTTTGTTGACCAAATTATTCACAGTTTAAAAACTAAGCCTTAAGTTATGTATTGTTTACCTCTCCGGAAACCCAATACATACTCATGTCGCATAAACGTTCCCCGGACCCCAAACAATGGTGCAACCGATATTCACCTTTCGCGACACTCTTGCAGCGGTACAAAAAATAAGGGCGGACCCACCCCCTACCCAGGACCGATGCAATAAGCTCAAGGCTCCTATATCGGTCCTACTCGTTTGCCGCCTGGTTGGCATTTTTAATGCTACTAGGCATCTGTTATATAACAAGACGATACCGCACAGCTGCTAAAACAAAATTTTCCCTCAGTTTTGACTCACTTTATTAGTAAATGATATTTACAATATTGTGGTATCTTTGCAAGTACTACCAGATTCCCTTGGGGTTATTTGCTCATTTTGTACTCTCGAGTTGCTTTGGAGTGAAACTTAGATATGTGTAACAATATTCATTTATTACAAGTCACTTACAATCATATAACTCAGATATTGTTTATTACTATTGCGAAGGGTCGATGGAAAAGAGACCCGTTCCCCCAGTGACGGCCTCTTATATCCCATGACCCCTACCACTCATCTGACACACACATACAAAAGTGACAGTTCTCACAAATATATTACATAAAGATACTATAATTCAATTGACAATTGACAAGGCCGGGTAGCATAGGGGAAGTGAAGAGAGACTCCCTTCCGGGATACGAGACGGCAAAAATAAATACTTAACATCTTCACGCGCCGACCCGCAATAATATCTACGCACAAAAACATGCGCAGAAGATGTACGTATGTCTACTGCGCCGCGCCGCCATCGAGCATGAATATTCGTGCGGGCTCCCCCTCAACCATACTACGCATCTTTAGTTAACAAATTATATAGTTAAATAATAAAAAATCGTATACAAATCAACCAACGTGAACATTTTAATATATATCACCAAAATTAGAATGTTTGTCGCGTCTTTTACACAGTATAATTTCGCGTGAAATCAAAGATCTAAAAATGTAAAACACGTCGGTAAAGATAACATTAATAGAAAAAAATAAACATATTATATATAAACTTTATTCGGGTAGTACAGAAAAAAATTAAAACACCCCCGATAGGGGGATAGGACAAAACGAAAACAAAAATAAACACAATCTAATTTGTAATCAGAGCACAACTGCCGGCAGATTATAGCCCAAAGAAAAACAAGAAACTACAAAAACTGTATAGATTTATACACATAAAAATATCATTTAAAATATGTTAATTAGAGTTAAAGAAAAAAAGATAAAAACACACTGGGAGACCCCATCAAATATTGGGACTTTAAAGGTGATGTGAGTTGCGTTTCACTTACCGGTACTTGTTAGGTACGTTCAGCTTCGCAGAGCAGTTCAGATGGTGAAATTATAGACCAGCCATATTCAATTTTTTTTTTCTTCAGGCCACATACACATGTTAGGTAAATTGCGTGGGCCGCAACATTATACTGTTACGACAAAAAAAAATTCATATAGGGAAAACGGTATTGACTGAAACCCGTTTGCTTCAAGATTAAGACGTCGCCACTTGATAAAACAACAAATTTATTTTTGAACTATAACAGAATGACAATAATATTTGTCGCTTAGGAGTATACCAGCCAATACTAGCTCAAATATTAATAATAGCGTGTTTCCCTACATGAAAATTTTTTTTCGTCATATTTGTATACTCGGGAAGGGTAGGTAAGTGCCGCCGGCTTCAGTTCCAGTCAGTTCGCAGCGAGCATTGATTTTTCTCGCATATTTCAATATATTCAAAATTAGAATGCCAGATTTTTTAAAAATCACATTCCTGATAATAAATGTGTCCACACACAAAATCACATTACTGATAATAAATATGGCCGCAAATCGTAGGTATTTTTCAAAGAGAAAAGGCAGAATTAAAACGGACTATGTTTTTTTTTGTATGTAACTGACGTACACAATAAACGAATCGTTTTTAAGATGACAATAGAAAACTGTATTAAAAATAATGTATAAGTTTCTGAATAAATACATTTCCGTAACAAGCTGTAAATCTAATTGTAAAGTGCTCCCCAGAAGGGTTGATAAATTAATATTTCGAACAAACACAACAGACTTCTATTAGCTTTTCATATCTTTCAAACCAATTTTGAATGATGGGTAAATTATAATGCCGAAACCTGAAATCCTTAATCAAAATACTGGTGTTAAACAAACAAAGGCCACACCTTTCTGAAAGGCTCAGGAAAACAGGTTTGATTTCATCCTTTAACAAGATTGCCAACGCTCCGCATTCTCGGCTGCAAATAATCCGGAAAATCCATATTTCAGACGCGCGTCTAACAGATGTTGAAAATAATATTTGAGAAAATATACAAATTACGAAGGCAGCCTTAAAGTAATATCACCACTAAGCTAAAGCCTTTACTTATATTAAATTATTAATTTAAAAAAATCATCACAACGAAATTAAAAAGTACCGCTGTTGGGTTAACCAAATATATTTTTTACTCAAATATTTTTATAAAAAAGCGTTATTTTCTGGGTTAAGGCCGTGTCCAGATGAGCACAGCCTTTTCGCCTATCGCCTATTTAGCAGGACCCCTGCAGAAAAATAAAAAAAACAATCAATTCCAGTCTTAAGAGAATGGATCGTGACCGCCTAGAGGAAGATTAGTGACACTATTAAAAAAATTATCTATTAAAAAAGGTTTTAAAAAACATTGCATTTCCAACTATCTGAGCGGAAGTGAGGATGACATATTATAAGAAGAAGAAGGTGCCACAAATTATGCATAGAATAGTAATCATTTAAGCGACACTGATGATAATTTTTAAATTTTAAAATAAAGGTAATTAATTTACTAGACGTGGTCTATTCTAAAGCAATTACCTGTAGAGTTTTTAAAAGTAGTAATTATTTAGAAGTAAGTAAGTATAATGTTAAGTAAGTTATGTGAAAAATACACAACGTGAAGTTATAAAGTATTATTGGAAAAAAGTTATAAAAATATTATTGTCTGTAATATACAATAGTTGGAGACAAAAATGTGTAGGTAGTTATGTTAGCACAAATGACAGATTAGATTCATTTTACTTTCTACCACATCAAGCAACCACTTTGTTATTTTTGGTTTGAAGTCGTTAATCACTTTAGACCCTTTAAGGTCTAGTGGCAATTTGTTAAATATTCGCGGAGCACAAAATAAAAAAGTTCGTTGAGCTAATTTGGTATTAAATTTTGGCACTGAAAAGTATCCTAGTTTCTTTTCGATCAAATCGTGGAAGTAAAGTTTTATTTTTTTTCTAATTTTTTTTAGATTGCCCTGGTAAACAGTTTTATTATATTCAAAACTTGGAAGGATTTAAAGTGTTCTTCAGAGTTGTGTAAATTCAAGCATGTCTGAATAAAAAAATCATATATTTTATAATACAATTTACTTAATTAATTTTTGATTTATATTTGAATTTTTCCTTTAATTTCTTAATATATAGGTCGCGTTATATTCGAGCTAATACGATAATTTTTAATTTTTCAAATATAGCAGAACAATGATAATTACAGCCATTAAAATGCAGTCGATTCGTTTAACAAATATATATATTTTTTATTTGTAGAACTGACTCCTTCTGACAATTCTGTACTAGATATATAGATACATAACTATTTTTAAGTGTGAACATATTTAATATATTTGAAATAGTGCACTATGGAAGACTACCTTCTCCATTCTCATTATTTAGAAACCGCATAGCGAAGTAAAAAGTACACAAAAATACGGTTGCAACCAGCCATAGAGATGTGGTGTACTGACGGCTTATAACAATAAAAACGCGGTAGCCGCACTTGGACTTTTACCTATCGACACCTCAAACTTAATTCAATGCATCTGTATTTTCTTACAAGTTGCCGTCTCTCATATATTTCGACACAATTTCTAACCAATAAACACTCCGCGACACAAAAGAACACGAGAGTAAATATTGGGGCATCCAGTATCCTCACACAAGTCATATCACCTTCGAAACTTTACGGTGTGAAGTTAACAAAATCGGATTTCGGATAATTAGAGTTAAGTATGCAGTTTTGCAGATTTTTTTGTCAGCTACATGCAGAACACATTGTTTTCCGTTCTCTTAAATTCATTGATAGTGCGTGTTCAAAATCAGGGTTAGTTCCAAAGTACCCTAAAGCAGACCGAGTATAAGTCGCTATTATCCCTAAAATGAAATCTGCCAATTACAACACTTGATAATCGCGTGATCTAAAATCTAGTATGGCTGCCAGAACGGTATATACAAAAAAAAAATTCATTTCATAATTGTCTCTTTAAAAAATGGAGACGTAAAAACAAACATTTTGTATATTTTCTTTCAAAATATACGTTTTCATTCATTACTTGAAAACACATAAAGTAGTTTTAGGGGGTTTTGGATTTAGGCGCTTTAGTCAAAATACATTTTTAAAAATCAACGAAAAGACAATAGAATTAACTTTTATTATCGCGATAACCGCACACTTTCACGTTATATAATTGACAATGGATAATATTTGTTTTAAGTTGCTATGCTATACGGAGAGACTATCGGTTGGACAAAAGGAAATTATATATATGTAGTATAAAATAAAATAAAAAATAAAGGTCAAAAATTTTTATTTACTATATATTATAGAAATATATATCATTCTTGTCAGATTTATATAAAATATTTGGAGATTTTTAACTGATTTTAAATTATATAACATTAATTATAAATTACATAAAATTTTCGATCTTGTATGTTAAAATTCCGCGAACACGGTTGGATTGCAAGCAAATATATAATCAGGTATTAATTTTTTTCCTTTATAACATTCGTTATTTTTTGACTAATTTTCTTCGTGGAAAAAATGATTTCAAACACATTATTATTTATATATTCTATTGTCTATTCAAACAGGATTAAAACATTTAAAAAAATTAATTTCGAAATGTCTGCAATGTTGTTAAGTATTCAGTGATTTATTTGTGATATACAAATAAAAAAAGTTAACTGAAAGAATATTTGTAATACTTAATGGTTTCTAAATGAACTGCTCCATCGCCAGGTAAGTATAAAACTATTAGTTTACATACATTAATATTTTTTTAATTAACACTAGCTGCAATATAAATTTTATATAGCCCAAGGTGCCTGCCTTTGAGTGTTATCTTAATTTTAAAAGTTAAATATATACATGCAGATATCTTTGGTGACAAAACACAGGATTTTCTTAATTGATTCAAAATATAATACATACATATTAACTATATGAATGTGCACTTTTTAAACAAACTATCATTCTTAAAATTAAATATGAATTAAATGTATTAATTAGAAAGATATACATAAAAAAAAAATTGTTGTTGCGCCACTGCGATTCGAACCTGGATCTCTTTCTAAACCGTGAACGGTGAATTATCCAACTATGCTACAGCGACAATATTTTTAGCGACAAATTTTCGAACCCATTTGTTACCTTTTTGATATTAATACATTTAATCGTTCCAGCCATCTACCTTATTTTTACGAAATCTCAAGTACCTTTGAGTAATCGGGTAGCAGAGACGCCAGAATTATCAATTCATTGTTATTAAATTTTGGACACATTGATACAACTTTATTATTAGGAGAACACATTCTTATTGTGATGTAATTATCAGAACATAGGTCTGTGCTATTTAAAATATTCTTAAAATTAACTAGAAAATATTTAAAAACTGCCAAAAGAAAATGAAATATTGCGTAGGAAAAAAAAAATTATGTATTTTCCACAAAAACTATAAATAAAAATAAAAATAAACAAGTTACAATCCAGTTAATGAGAACTCGAAATTACCACCTCCATTAAAAGTAATTTGTGTTATTTGGTAATATTCATAAAATCAATGAACGATAATTTACTATATAATTGTAGGTTTGATATTTAAAAAAAATTTATACTCTGTTACCAATAGGTATTTTTAATTTCTACCATTAGCGATAATGTAAATGAAAATAATAAAAAATGGTCTATGAATGATATTTCAGCAACTTTATTTATCCTTGTTAAAAAAAATGAAAGCCTTAATCGTCGATATGTCTATTTAAAAATAAAAATTGCACAATTTTTTTTATTATTTCTGTAAAAAAACATAAATATTCTATGAATATATATATATTTATATATCAAAACGAAGCTAATCTATGTACAAATATTTCCTGTTTTAAAGATAGCAAACGGGATTCTCTATCCCTTGAATGCCAACCCTGTTATTCGAACATTGTGCTAAATCATAGAGCATTGAAATCATTAAACATTCAAATTCCTCCCCGTAAACCCATATCCAGTTACCGAATTGAATAGTTAATGCTATTTTCAGTTTAATTATCTTCTGTGGCACGGGCCTTCTCGCCAACAATTGAATATAGCCCGTCCCCCAATCCCCAGCCCTCAGTTCTCACCCCCGTGGTGTCAGGAATTTCAGGAATTCACCAGAGTAAGCAAGCCTTATTTCATTTTAATATAGTTTCGAACTCCTTGCAATAATATCAGTTATGATTATAGACAGTTTCTAATGTTTATTTGAGCAAACAACTCAGACTTAAACGGTTCTTAATTTTTAATATTATCTCAAATAAAACCATTCACAGCAATTAAAACTGTATACTGCATAATTTAAATATACTAATTATAATCAATAGATGAATACTAAATGAAAATTAATTTTACTCCCTCACTAACTAAACTACAATCACACTTTTTCTATATTAGAGAATAAGATAGAACAGCACAGTTTTCTATCTAGGCTACCAACAATTTTCTAATTAGATAGATATAAATAAAACAATGTTATAACCTTTCTTGAGTTTATAAGCACTACTAAAATTTTGAGAAAAACAGTAACTTTCATCAACAGGTGAAGTACTAAACTGTCATTACGTTTAATAGTTCACCTGTCGATGAGAGTTACTGTTACCGTATATCGGCTTTGGACAGATGTGAGTTATGAATGCCACATTATATACGTTGTTGCCCAATTGTATTCAATTGCACTATAATAAGAACAGCTGGGGGGGACTCATCTTTTCCCAGAACCGGTCTCACTCATCAAAGATAGTAAAAATACGCGATATTATTTAAATTACAAATTTAAGTAAAAGCAAAACAAAAAAGGAGAAGAAATTCAATGTGGTTATTAGCAATTAAGATTTAAAATTTTGACCCCCAGTGTCCCTTAAGTACTGTATTTATTCATAAAAAATCATATAATATAAATCCATAGAACATCGTTTTATATACAGATGGAAAATTAAGGTGCAGTAGTTCAAGGCACACACTCAAGGATCCATTCGTCAAAAACCACTCCCAAAAGAGGGACAGTGGACAAGATACAAAATGGATTGAGTCACACTTACACGGACAGACTAACGGAGTTGCAAAATACGAGGTATGGAGAGTGAGAGGTAGGCGCGTAGGTGGAGTCTCACCCACGCAGGCCGATTGCTTACTGCTAGAACCTACGGGCGGCTATTGTGACCGCTATGCGACCATCGATGACCGTGCGCGATCGGAGTCTCAAATAAAGCTTTCTCCAAAACAAAAACCAAAGGAACCTAAATAAAATGTCGATCTAATTAAAATTATTCCATCTTTGTAAGTTAGCTGTCAAAACGAACAAAAATGATATTCATATAAGAATCGTGGATAAACAATTTCGATGGTAATATTTCTCACTTACCATAGACGGAAAAAAAGATAACAGATGTCAATATACGATTTCCTAGAGATATTAAAAACACGTTCGTTTTTTACTAAATAACCATAATGAAAACAGAAAATCAAAGATATAGACGGGGAAACCTAACATTATTATGGACACTGCCTGTACGTACGGGTATTGCATTTTTAAATTAACGTCTCTGTGATTAATGTACTGGTAATTACTTTTGTATTTGGCTGTACGGCTTCTAGTGCACCCTTTATACAAGTGGTACCGGTGTCGTCGTTGTGGTGGAAGTTTGACCCCGATTAGTTCTGTGCTCCTAGTCAGTGAGAACAAGCAATTAGTGTGTGTTGGAGGGATCTCACGCGTTAAATTTAGAAAAATGTATTACAGGGTGAATTGGTCGTCATTTTGGTTTAACAGACATCTGTCAGTTCACATTTGAGTTAGTCGTAGAGAGTAGTTGATTACAACTATTATCTAAATAATAATGGCAATTCTGTATCCAATAATGGTGATTGCTATTGTCTCACGTTGGAAAACTTATTAGTGGCTGATTGGGATTATTTCGGTCTGCAATACGTGTGGTTTCAATAGAACGGTGCTACCTCACACACAGCCCGAGCTACGTTTGAAATTTTGCGAGAAATTTTTCCCGGCCGCATAATGTCAAAAAGTGGTGATGGTTTCGGTACTACAGGACAAACAAAGATAATGGTTAAAAGAGCACGCATTTGTGCCGCTGCCAGAAGAGGCCAATGTTGTATTTTTTTGGAAAATTTTATATTCTATGCATAACTGTAATAAATCATGTAATTTATAATTAAAAAAATAATTAAAATATTTTATTTCAATTCTTAATTATTTAAAAACAACATCAACCTGGAACATAATATTCACCCTGTATTCAATAAATATGATATGAGTACGAAAGGGCTTTATGACACCCCCCAAGAACAAAAAAAAAACAAAATTAATTTCGTAGATGATCGTATCGAATATTTTATACATCATCTTTTCCTCACCATAATCATATAGAGATCATCTCCCTAAACTACTTAAGCGATCCTAAAACGCACCAACTTTAAATAATATTCACTCCAACGTTTTCAAATCTGATTTTGATTTAACTCTGATTTCACCGATCACTCAGGCGTACGCTTGTAAATCAAATCTATCCAATATTGATTTAGTTTTAATTTACTTGGGATACTGAAAATTGTAAGAATCTGTATAAAATATGTAAATTTAGAAGAAATAATTATTTTTTCAGTCTGGCAAATCAGGGTGTTATTGATATAATTAACGTACATTCTTCGCTGCAGGACCCTAAAACTTACTTAAGACCGATCGGTCGCTTTTAAAATAGATACAATTGTATATTAGATAAGTATACATTTTATTTTATTGTATTGAAGGATTTTGACAGTGTATACACATTTTATATATATATTTATAATATTTAACATGTGATACTATTTATGAAAATCCACAGAAATGTTTATGTACATAAGTATGTTTAGGTGCAGAAGATAAGTAAAAAGATAAAAAAGAGGGAGAAAGGGTGTTGGGATTGCAACTATTGTTGCGGTAAAGGGAGAACAAGACTTGTGTGTAGGTAGAATGATTAGTCAAAATTGAGATTGAGGTGGTTCATAAAAAGAACCCTTTAAGCGCAGTAAGGCTAATGTTGAACAAGTCAATTTCTGTAAATTTCTCATTATGGTATTTGCATGACCGGTAAATGAATGAATTTTGTATGTAAGATGTTCTACTTCTAAGAGTATGGATTGCCGGGTTGATCTTGATGGCACATGTAGAGATATTAATTCCGATCGGTTGGGACAATCAATATGGCCTTGCAGTAGTTTGAAGAGAAGCGGTCAGCACGTGTTCGTCGATGTTCTAGGGTCTTCACATTGTGGAAGTTTTCTGCATCTAAATAGGAGCCAAATGATAGATTAGATTTAACATTCAGATGTTGAATAAATCTATATTGATAAACGTGTACAATTAACGTTAAATTACTATTATGCTTATGTAGGTTGGTTACGCTAAGAGAGTATGTTTTATAAAACCTTGCAAAACTAATTAAGTATGATCCATCTAAGTAATTCAGATTATCAAATATGTTCAGATATTTAAGTATTCAGCTTGACTCTAGGTGAGGAATAAAATATCAAGATAATGCATGGATGTATTAGCAAGAAAAGTACATACACTTTATTCGTGTACAGTAATACTCAGACTTACGCGAACTCAGAGTTACGCGGTTCGTTAGGCGACACTGCCGCTAGACGTTGACCGTTGACAACACTGTCGCTAGACTGCCGCCCGCTGTATTCAGAGTTTTTCTTACTGTGATTGCAAAAACTGATATCGCTAATGTTAATCTTAGCAGGCAATTAGATTTGGAAGTCAATGCTAACAATGTCAACGAGCTGTTGGATTCACTTCAGGAGTTCACAATCGATGAGCTCATAGAGATGCGTAAGCAAAACGACAATGAAGACACTTCAGACCCAATTCCAGCAGAAAAGCTCGTGATAATTGCAAGCTTGGTAGAAGGTCTCAGCTCAATTGAATATGGCTTAAAAATTTTCCAACGAAGAACGCGTTATAGCTACAAATCAAGGAATAAAAAAAATATCAGCTTGCTACGAAGAAATTCTTCGTGAAAAAAGAAGGCATTGTGTCGTCAGACGAATTTGTTAGATTTTATGAAGCCATCATTTTTTTAATATTTTGTATTAATATGTACAAAGAACTGCAATTTTATTAAATATTTTTCTTCTAAACTAGTGTTTTTGTTAGTCTTTGGTCCCAATTAAACAAAATTGAATGTATTTATATGCAAAGTTGTACCCCGACATACGCGAATTCGAGTTAAGCGATTTTCGTCGGTCCAACCTGTCGCGTAACTTCGGGGTATTACTGTATTCAGTCAATTAAACAATATAATTCGATTCTAGAATTACGGTGGAGAAGTGAAACGCCGAACGAAACGCCCGACCGTCACGTTTGTGGCTCCAGGTTCGCCCGGTGATCCGCACTCTGGCGGTTATCGTGCCAGTTTGGTTTTGAATTCATATATGTCTTCTTATGTGTACCTCACAATACGCGCATAGCCTCCTACAAAGACTTATTATCCTGAAGTAATGAATCTCTGGTCTACTTACTCAAATCGCAATATCAGAATATTTCCTTAATCTCTTTTTTTCTTCACATATAGCCATTTTTTATGATTTATCTGTATATTTTGACAGATTAAAGGACTTTAAGGTAGAAATTAATTTTGCTGACTGGTCGCCCCCTCGTTATGTTTCCAATAGATCTGACATCAGTTATCATCAGAGCAGGGGCAAGCATCACGCACTCCATATAATCAAAAGAAAAGCACTTTCAACTACGTGACAAATAGGTACTCAGCCCATACTATAGGTAAATTATTATTTTATCATTTTTATATCATTAAAACAAAAAAGTTTAATGATTTAAAGCTATGAAACGCTATTGTTTAAAAAAATTGTATCATGACAAAAAAAAATTATACATTTAGACATTATTAAATTTATAACTAATTAGAACTAAGTGTTTGGTACACTTTAGGATCGTGTGTTATTATATATTCCGGCTATTTACGTGATACTTGGCTAAAATCCACAGACCACCAAAAATACAGGCATGGACTAACGCAAATATCTTGTCACAATATTATCACTTTAAGCAATTAAATAGCTCCGAAATTATTTTTAAAATATGACTCAATTGGAATGAAAATTTAAACGCTAACAATACAATATGCATTAATGTAAAAAATACGTCTTGTTTACACAAAAATCTAATTTTCTAAGAGTAAATACTTTTACGTGATTTGTGCCTTTTAAGAGATATATTTTTAACACTTACTGCCCGGTGGAGCAAAATAAAACACGACCGGCGGTGGTGGGCCATTTTAGACCCACCTCGAATTTTCGGTTTTCCTACCGTTTTGTGCGAGATTTTTTATAGATATTTCACTTTGAATATGATTTAATGAAATGGAACGATGTGCCGTAATGTTTTTGCTAAAAAATTAAAGTTAAAAATTAAAAAATAATACGAATAATGTACATATTCTCACGCATCAACAGATACACTACACAGCCAAAATACAAACATCCACTGAGCATGCAATCTTCTCGTCGGAACCCGAGCAGGTAGTGTCATAAAACATACAGGAAGGCGCAACGCCCCTCAAATAATTACACATAATTATAACATTACTGGCATTATCTAGGGGCCGCCAGACGAAAATAAGAGAAAAAAAATACACGGACCCATACCTGGTATCCTTTGTCTGCCCGCTCAAAATGTTGACAATATACGCAGTGGGGGAGTGCAGACGTCTAGTACAACAAACCGTATACTAGCGAAGTGAAAATAACATTACGCGCGCACGCCCGGACGGGCGACGCATCCACCATGGACGTAAGCACATTAATAGTTAACATTAAAAGTGATTTAAATATAATAACCACAGTAAAATATTCAAAAATAAAACTAATCGTAGAACAAAACCTAAAAACGCTAGAAGAACTAATCAACATTGAAAAAACACATTTTCAGAAACAAATAATAACTTTAGAAGATAAAATTATAAAAAAACAACGAAGATTACTCAAAGAAACTAGAAGATTTTATTACAAACAAAAATAAATCATATCGACCAAAACATAAATAAACCCATTTCTTTGCAACAGAATTATGCAATAATCGTGATTGCTGATAAATTAAAAATTGATAAATAAAAGAAAAAAATTTACAAAATTAAAAATTGGAATCATAAATCATAATAAATCGTATCATAAAAAAAATATACATATTTCAGTGTAAGCGCTGAGATTCAATCCCGAGATTGAATCTCATCCGATAACATTTATTTGTATCTCAAATAATTTGTAAGTATTAATTATATAAATTAAATATAGAAGGGAATCAGCATTAAACGGATATTTGTAGCGTAATTCATATTTTTATAAACACCCGGGTCAAATCTGACCCACCACCGCAGAGTATGTATTAAGAGATATATTTTTAACAGTAAAATAAAATGAATTACGCGATGACTCCGGTCCCGAGAGAAATAAATTATCCGTCATCTTTTACAGTCAAGCTTTTTGTAAATTCTGTTTGTTATGAAACATCAGACAGCTCTTCAGCGGAATTCTCGTGATTCATTTTATTTTTTTCATTGGACAATGTGATTTTTTCCTACTTTATTTATCGTATTTTCATCGTTGATTTCTTTGTCGCTTTGTGTGAGAAATTTTCAAACAATTTTATTACTTTAAAACAGATAATGAAACTCACTAGGTATATTCCATTATTATTGTAAATTTTTTCAATTTAATAAATTATTCGATAACTAATTCAAAATAATTTTTTTCATTAATGCACCTCAGGTGCATTAATGAAAAATATTTTAGAGGTTAAAACCTTCCCCGAATTTACCTAACTTTAACTTTTTTAATTAACTAACTTACCATCGCGAGATAGAACGCCACACTCTTCTGTCCTGATACACGATTCTCGCCTTATCCACATTCATACATCTTTTCATACAAGCTCGCCGATTATTGAGGGTTCTAACAGGACCATCTTCTAGTATCTGGTTTACCTGATCATGCCAAGTCTTCCAGGTACGCGTCCATATATTTGTTTTCTCTTTTTTTTGTCTGGCAAAGCCTAGACAATACAAGTAATATAATTATTTGAGGGGCGTTACCTGTAAGTTTTATGACACTACCTATTCGGGTTCCGACGAAAAGATCACATGCTCAGTGTTGTTTGTATTTTGGCTATGTAGGGCGTCTTCTATTTTTGGTGCCATCAACACTTGCGTCATATCTTTTCACTATTGTCTCCTCGTTCATCCGTTCCATATGACCAAGCCGCCTATGCGTTCCTTTTTTAATATTATTCATATACCAAGATCAGCTTTAGATTCTTTCGTAATTTCATCATTCTTTATTGTTATTTACCGAATTTGTCAACTTGAATATTATTTACCGTGTGTTTTATTTAGTATACATATATTTCTATAATTTTTTTTTTTTAATATAGTTTTAATTATATATTACTTTGTGTAAGTTTATAGTTTTTACATTTGGTACATTGAAAATCTTAAGTCTAAGACTGTTCCATTTATTTATAAAAGATTAAAATTCATCATATTTTTTGAGTTCTAGATTACCTACGAAAGACTTTTAAATTATTTAAAGTGTATGGATAGTTATTGTACCTTTATCCGTAAAATACTTCAACATAGAATTTAATATTATTTAACAAATTGCAATTAATAATGGTTATAATATTAAATTAATAGACAATTTGTTAAACAAAAAGTACAAAAAAAAGTTTATCAGATCATATGTTTACCAACCTATTATTAATGGTGAGAAGCAATGGAAAAAAATTGTGTTTCTAAATAATCTTATTTAAAATTTAATTATAGAAAATATCCCAAATTTTATATAATAACAAATTAAATTATTATTTATTAAACAACAAGGATAAGGACGATATTTCCTAAAAATCGGAAGTCTACAAGTTTTAATTTACAATGATTGCAATTATTTTTATATAGGTAAAACTTACATTAAACTTAAATTTTGATATTAGAATTAAGGAGCACTTGATATGCCTAAATAGCATCAACTTTTCAGAATTTTCTAATTACCTTTTGGAAATATACCATTATTTTGATATTAACAAAAGTTTATAAATTATACCTACAAAAACTAGGGGTTTACAGTTAGATAAATTTGAAATTTTAGAACAAAGAAAAAGTGTTGATAGTGAGCTAAATATTATAAATTACTAAATCTTCTTTGCAAATATTCAGATTTTAAATTTGTTTTCATATTAGTTCTTACATATTAACCGCTTTATAGTTTTGCTTTTATCTATGCTTGTATTTTTAATTTCAGTTTATATAGCTTCCTGATTAATTATTTATATATATAAATAATTATATATCTACAATTTTAAAAAAATTTGATGCTTCCTATTTTTTTTGGGGTGTGCCTCTGTAACAAAGTACCTAGCAAACAAGGGTTGACAAAGATAATAGAGTGCCACACCCTTATGTTCCGTCGCTTTCATATATCAGGGTTATCCTTCAATATACAATCGTGCCTGGTTCCCGTTCTTTTCAAGAAACTTTTATACGACTGGCAGATCAGAAAAACTAATTTGAGATGCTAAGATTGCAACTAGTTCCCTCAATTAAAATACTTTAACCCATTAATCGCGTACATAAATACATATGACATGTTTCATACGCGGCACTCTTCGGTGGCATTATAATTTACGACTTTACACTACGATAATGCAACAAATTTATGATTTGTTTTTAAGAAATCGATAGCAAAGGTTCTCAAGTAGGATGCTAGGTAAGTAGGAAACCAATACAGATATCATAGTTACAAAATAACGTAAACAAAATTATCCATGAGAGAACACGACGGTGTCCTATACCATCATTACAATAGCACCATTTGTGGTGATACGAACGTAGCCCGCGCTGTGGCCAGGTAAGGCGCGTCTCATATGAGTCACCAGCGGGGAATGGGTTAAACGTAAAAAGGCGAAAAAGATGGAAGAATCGCGACTACCAGTGGGTTTAATAAAAGGGTGGTAAAAAAAATTAAAAAAGAACTAACTGTTTTTGCCGTATTGTCTCATTCCCCACTGTACTATATGGTCACCAAATATAGATTCTTATGTAGATAGTGATATCAATAATTTTGATTGCCGAAATGAGTTATCGTAGGGCAAGATTATTGAATCGAGTGAGAAGAAATTTTTATTTATTTATTTTTAAGCATAAAATATTACATTTGAAATAAAGGTAATTACTTTACTAGTAACGTCTAGACGTGGTCTGTTCTAAAGCAATTTCCTATACAGTTTTAATAAGTTGTATAATGTTAAGTACAATCAGAAGTTATATTAAAAATATTTGTCTATAATATAGTTGAAGACAAAATATGCAGATAGTTAGGTTAACACTTTTGACAAATTAGTTTAATTTTGCTGTACACTAACATCAAGCAATCTCTTTGTTATTTTTAAATTAAAATTGTTAGTCACTTTAAAGTCTAGTGGCAATTTATTAAATACACGCAGTGCACAAAACAAAAAAATTCCCAGACCAAATATGGTATCCATATTTGGCACTAATTAAAATGTTATCGGGTTAAGGTGGCTTGGCACGTCTTGCAAATGACATTCTTGATAACTCCGGAGACAAGGCGGCCGATGAATTGCTTCAGAATTAGTTGAGATAAATATCAACAAAGACTGTATGAAGACAAACTGCGTCTTGATCCGAAGCAATTCAAGATAAGGGATGATAGAGGCGCCTTATTTATACTTTGGGTCCCCGAACCTCCCAAGTACGGGGATGAAAATTATGTTCATGATAAAACTTAGCTGAAAATTTTATAGTTAATTTATATAAGTTTTATATTTTAGTTGTTATAATAATAATATTTTATGACTATAATTTATAAGTGGGTTTTTACTTGTAAATTTTTGTTTGACTTCATATTAATTAATTTTGTGTTTACTCTCGTTATAAGATAAATACTCTAATAATGTAATAAAAGCAAACTAAAACAAATCATTATCAAAATACTAAAACAATATTAGAGCAGAAAATTATTGATGAATTCAAGTATTTGGTAAATATTAAGTTGAACCTGAAATTGTTCCAGAAAAAACGCTAATTAATGTAATATAATTTAGTATTCCGACGCGTCATATATTATATTATTATTAATTATGCAGAAATTATGTTTTTATAACTTGACAATTATGTAATATTATGCACGATTTTAGAATTGCAACACATTGTACGAAGGTACATCCAGTATTTAAATAGTGTTGAGCTTGAACAATTAATCAGAATATGTTTTTAGGAGAACACATTCTTATTGTGAAGTTGTAATTATTCAGAACATAGATCTGTGATATTTTAAATATGAATTAAATATAATAACTAGGAATATATACGTATAGAATCAATTTTATCGAAAAATATTGTAAATACTGAATTAATGTATTAATTATAAATATATACATATAAAATCAATTTTGTCGAAAAATATTGTTTTTGCGTCACCTGGATCTCTATTTCCAATCCGGATTGGAAATAGAGATCCAGGTTCGAATCCCGGTGACGCAAAAACAATATTTTTCGACAAAATTGATTTTATATGTATATATTTATAATTAATACATTAATTTAGTATTTAAAATATCACAGACCTATGTTCTGAATAATTACAACTTCACAATAAGAATGTGTTTTCCTTAATAATGAAAAATATTGTTGCGCCACCGATTGATAATTTTGGCGTATGCTGTCAGATCACTCAAAGGTATTTGAGATTCTGTAAAAATAAGCTAGATGGCTCTTTCAAATAATGGAACGATTAAATGTATTAGTATCAAAAAGGTAACATATAGGTTGTATATCGTCGCTTAGCATAGTTGAATAATGCACCTTCCCCGGTTTGGAAAGAGGTCCAGGTTCCAATCCCTGTGGCGCAACAACAATATTTTTCGATGAAATTGATTTTATATGTATATCTTTCTAATTAATATATTTAATTCATATTTAGAAAATATTTTCATTTAAGCAATTTGATATTTTTTAACACAGAGTACCATACCATTAACTTAATATAAATAACACCTACATTTAAAAAATTATTCTCCTAGTCTAGTCTAGTCTAGCTAGTCCAATAGTGCCCAAAAAATTTGACTAGCATAATTGAGAGGTTTTTAATTATCCACCGTATAGTCTGGACCTTGATCTGAATGATTTTAATTTTTTTCCTTAGTTTACAAGTTCGAGCTTCTGGGTGGAAAAGGTTTGAGATAATGACTAATTGCAGCTTGCTGTCAACAAATTTATTAACAATAGACCAGCGATAGATGACTATAATAGAGGGACTTTAAAGCTCGTGAACAGGTATGGTAAATGCTTAAATAATAATAAAGATATTGTGTATTTAAAAAAATAATAAAGTGTACAATAAAATATATACTTATTTTTTAATGTGAAAATGTATTATTAGCGACAGTTAAATAAATTAAATTATATTAAGTTTTTTAGCGTTTGACTTGTTGTCTCACTCATACATACATTCAATTCGCGATTTACTAAAATTTAACCTATGCATCTCCGTCTATTTTTTCCTAAACACAAGAAAGGAAGAAGAAACAGGTATACCGCTCCAATTAAAACTGTAATATTTCAATAAATATATGCATTATAAAATTAATATTTTAATTAGTTGTAAGTAAAATGTTTATGCTTACAACTGACTAGTGAAAATAAGTTGTGTAAAGCGAATCCTACAAAAATAATAATTTTTTAATTCAGTCAGTTGTAAAATTAATATGCTGGAAATAATACCATTTGTGGTAAGACAAATAGAGATTGTACATTAATTTCATAATAAAAATAATAAAAATATACGTATATATGATCTCTCTTTCTCACTAATGTAATATAAAAAAAGTAGTATTTTATAAGACTTGAATGCTCCGAATTATATTATATTGATCTTATTTTCGTAATTAATGCTCAATTTTTAAGTTTTTAGGATTAATTATTTTAAAGCCATTTAAACTGATAAAAGTTTTCTTCACATTTATAATGTTATAAATTTATTACGGTAACATGAGTTGACAACATGGCTGCATACGGGTATTTTGTATCGCGGTATGGTAAAGGTTAATAATTAACCTATAATTATCTAATTTGACGCACGTATGTTGTGATAATTTAGCTACCACATAAGCTGCGAGAATTTTGTTTACAGCTAATTACAAAAAGTTGTTTTATCTTTTTTACTGATAATCCTAAAATTTCGAATAACTTCTAAACCATTTTAGTGATGTTTCTAGAACACTCTGTACAATGTATGTCCTTGTGATTTCCAAGAACTAAAATAAAATTATTTTCCAAAAAAAAAAAATCAATACAAGTTCTATTAACCTCTCTTCGTATTAATATTTTATTAAGGGAGTTACTAACGCTGATATTATTTTATTAAATAATTTTCTGAAAGCGCTGAAATATTCAAACACTTACGCTTGAAAGACTTTCAAATCTTATATTAAATTCTAAATTGAATTTCCTTAATACGGAACGCGGATCGCATCCATCCTTGAATGCCAAAATTAAATATTAAGATATAATTTATAAAAAAATATTTTCACCGGTTAACACAAACCAGATTTATCTGTCAGCTTGTATAGTGAAAGTAATTAGAGATATTTTAGTCACCCTTGTTCCGATAAGTGCGCATATATTAAACATTTGCTTAAAGCCCAATGTAACCGTATACGAGACAATATTAATTCGAACAGTGAGTAATTAAAAATAAATCGACGTATTGATATATTCTAACAGTAAAAAAATTCGTACTAGGATAACCTGTATCAAAAAATGACGCAAATTTTGATAGCACAAGAGATAGAGGACATCCGCAAAAGATTTGACACGATCAAGTAAACCAGACACTGGAAAATGGTCCTGTTAAAAGTCACAATTACCGGAGAGCTTGTATTAACACATCATCTACGGTGGTGTCAGATCTGTTTGTAAAAATATAAATTACGCTACAAATATTAATTTAATGCTGTTTACCTTCTAACTAATCTTTTATTAAATTTTTCCAAATAATTCGAGATACAAATAAATGCTATCGGAAGAGATTCAAATGAATTATTGATAAAAATGTGAAAAAACGCTCAAAAACTAACCTAAGACACTATCTTCTACGAGATTGAATCTCAGCGCTTATGCCAAAACGTATATTGTCAACATTTTGAGCGGGCAGACAAAGGATACCAGATATGCGTCCATGTATTTATTTTGACTTATTTTTGTCTAGCGGTCCCTAAACAATGCCGGTAATATAACTATTGAGGGGCATTGTGCCTATCTATAAGTTTTATGACACTACCTGGTCGGGTTTCGACACAGTTTAGAAGCCGGTCAGTAATTGGTAATTGTTATTTATATTTTTGATAATTATATTCTGACAATGACAAACAATATACTGACCGGAATTCACAGAACACAATCAATATTATATCTAATTTGAAAATAAGTTGTCTGTTGTTATGCTTATTTTTTTAAATTATGTCAATTACATTTGCTTCTGCTTATTATATTGTTGATTGCGTTTCGTATAAAAAAGATGTAATTTTTATAATATATTTATTTCATTCTATAAATATTTTGTTTAAATTATTATCATCCAATGTATAAAATCAATATATAAAATAATATATAACACCAGAAGGTAGTGCAATCGCCAACCAACATGAAGATCATATGCTCAGTGGATGTTTGTATTTTATCTGTGTAGGGCGTCTGTTGATGCGTGAGAATATGTACGTTATTCGTAATATTTTTAAATTTGTTAGCAGAAACATTACAACACATCATGGCATTTCATTAACTCATATATAAAATGAAATATCTATAAAAAATCTCCCACAAAACGGTTGAAAAACCGAAAACTTAAGGTGGGTCTAAAATGACCCACTCCCGCCGGATATGTTTTGTGTTGACTTACCGAGCAGTAAGTGTTACTGTGGATGAGGCGAGAATTGTGTGTCATTACGGAAGAGTATGGCGTTCTATATTCGAAACGGCGTTATGGTAAGTAAGTAGCTAATAAATTACGGTTAAATTCACTTCTATTGATTTTTTTATTACATTTCTTTTGAAAATACGTATTTGAAATATAAGTGGTCAGATAACTTTTATATAGTTTTATTATAAACTTATAATTTGATACAATATTACATTTGTATGTCAAAATTTATGCTATTTGAATTTCTGCCGATATATACTATATTAGAAATTTAAAAAATATTCACAAAATTTTATCAAATTATTTAATATGGAACACAATAAATATCTCATTTTCATGGTACAATACGCCACGTGTCAGTGATGCGCTGCAGTGAAATATAAGAATATTTTATTTATAAATCGTTTTGAGAAGAATGTAGGTGTAGAACTCCTGTTATTATTTTGTGTTTGTGTTTCAGAATATTCTTATTTTATTCATATCAATATAATCTTTAATTTTTTTGAAATGTTTTTTTTTTAAACACTATCATGTATTTTTTATTCAATCTTTGACCCTATGAATATTATAAAACAAACTTAGGACCCTACGAAAAACACAGGCACACTTTTCAATCTCCTTGGTCAACCTACTCTCAATAAAATAAATGTGTATAATAGTGAATGCTATCTGTTTCGATTTTGAAAGCACACTTTTGGCGCATCTTTTCGATTCAGCCGCGACAACTCTAATTGACACATTCCGCATCCAAATACCCATCCATACATTTCGTCATGCTCGTTTTTTCTGTGTGAATTGTGATCTTGACGCCAGTAAACGTCAACTTGACCGATATTTGTTCGATCTCAACATCGCGATAGCATTCCCGGTGTAGATCTTTCAGCCCCAGTGCACCAGCACTGTATTTTATGATATTGTGTTTTGATCACGTTTTGTTTGTTATTTGTGTACCATGGGTGAACTTGTGACATCGCCGCACTCAATTGGAATCGGAGATCGGCTCATCCGCGTGCCATTTTGCGTGATCTAGGTGACGACTGCAAGATTACGGAGACGTCATATACAAGGTTAGGTGAGCAGTCTTTCTAAATCATGATTTCCGAGATCAATGGTCCTTCGACTACAACCTTTATCCCCTCACCGACCTCATCCTGTACCATATTTCCTTAATTCCTTTCCCTACCCTGCGGTGATTCCGATTTATGACCGGATTTGTCGAATTCTATTCCGGCGGGACGTGCGGCCCAGAGATTGTACAATTCATCATCTTTCCAAATTTTACATAGTTACTTTTTAGGACCCTACATAAAATACAGGAACCTCCTGGTCGATCCATGTAAGAATGATGTGAATGGAAGAAAGTTAACGCAATAACTGAATAAAAAGAGAAAAGTAATGAAAGAAGATCCATCCCTCACAATAAAGGGAAGGGTATACAATTCGAGAATAGGGCTCCTCAGCCACATTGCGGTCATATACACTATAAATAACCGCCTAAGGGGTCAATCTACCCCAATAAAAATTTGAATGGAATTAAATTTTTCATATTATTAAGGGAATATATTCATATAGTGAAGATGTAATTATTCAAAATATAAGTTTGTGATATTTTAAATACTAATTAAATGTATTAATTAGAAGAATATGCATATAAAATAAATTTTCTTGTTCCTATCGTGATTTGAACCTGGATCTCTTTTGATTGGATAGGATTTTGAGTAAAACACATGCACCAACCCCTTCCGATACAAATGTTTAAAATCACCTAAATTTTGTTGAAATGCATTCTTAAATCCTATCAAAAATAAGGTTGTCTAACCCTTCGCCTACCTGGATCAAAGTTTTTATGAATCATTATTATTTAAAACCTACCCCAAGTAATGGAATTCTCTTCCCTTCGTCCAAAATCCCTATTTTGAATTATAACTAAATATGAATCGGATCGCTAGTAATATATATATATATATATATATATATGCAGACTTTAATTGAAATATTTAAAAAAATTGATCAAATAAGACCACTGGCCCATCTTTCGGCAAAAAATGGACAAAATATCCCTGAAGCATTTAAACGCACAAATACATTAAACAGGTTGTATCATCTTTCATGAAAACAGCCTCTATTCAAAGTCCATATTCAGAGATTTTCTATGATGCCCGTGCAGAATGATAGCAGTTTTATGACAGGTGACAAGGGTTGAATTTTGCTTACCGAATCCTTTGCAATTTTGAAATCCGCGTGTCCTCACCTTCTCTAGAGGATGCGTCTCGCAAAGATTACATTATTATTCATTGAATTGATAGCGTATCTGCCTATCCCCACGGGAAAATAGAAAAGTTGTGTGTGTATTTAGACTTTGAATATCGGCAAAAGTCGGCATTGTTATATGTATCTATTATTTATTGTCAATATATTTTAACATATTTATTTTGTCACGTATATTAAATTATGTCTACGTATTGATGTTATACCAATTATTATGATTAGCAGCCTGTATAAATAAGGTGGGTTGGAGAAATACGCGATACTAAAAGTGTGAAAGAAATTTGGGAGAGAAATAGGAATAGAAAACAGGGGGGGGCCGAGGGACCTAGCAGAACTAAGAAGAAATACTACCCATCTGAGAAATACTTCTTTAAGTATCTTGAATTTCTTCTTACACTGGATTCGTTGGTCTTCTGGCTCCAAGGAACTACACTTCGTTAATAACGCGAAGTATTATTTAATCACCTTTCGTTGATTACACGAAGTGTTACACAACAAGCACAATAGAAAGATGTACTAATCGACACGCACGGTAGCGAGAAACCGAACGTACACATTAGACCCTCCCTCAATTTATTATTACGAAACGGTAGGAAGATAATTCATCCAATTTTCACAGCCTACTGTAACACCTGTAAACGATAACTGTCAGTTCAAACTTCAACTTTCAACATATATACAAAAAAAAGAAAAAGGCCTTATTCTGGATGTAAGAGGAGGGGATAGACGCGTTCACGTGCCCGCGAGACCATAAATCATAAAGATCGAACACACCCTTTGGATACTTACGTAATAATACTTTCTACATTGGTCGTACAGTGAAAGTACCGTATTGCACTGCAGCGTGGCATAGTCGACCTGTAGAGTAAAAATGCCAACCTGGCGGTAAATAACTAGGAGATTTGTCTCAATTAAAAGTACTGGTGAGTTGCCACTCACTAACTACCTTATTTAAGCTTCTATAAATGACGTTTCTTATTTATTTATATTGCCTTTTAATGTATTACATTTGGGTTTAATTTACATTTCTTTAATGTTTTTATTTTGAAATTTACACTTATTTTATGATTAGTTAGTCTCGTATTAGTCTCTCTTCTTAGTATTAGTCTCACTTCTTATGTTGTTATTACATTTGTGTTATTATATTATCATTTTTGTGTATAACTAATTTTGAAGACAGTAAAAGTATTTTGAAAACTAGACAACAAATATAGGCTATATGGGAGCAATCACCTTACAAAATGGTTCTGGGAATGTGGTAGGCTACCGTTCACTGTCCATCTTGTTGAACATCGACCTCTAACTCTCCTCAACGACAAATTCCTCAAAGTTATCTCTATCTATTCTAGTAACATACCCAAAATACAGAAAAATTATTTTTCCAAAGCATAAAAAATCATTCACACAATATTAATATGTATTTAAATGGTGGCCTGCACCCAGTTATCATCAATATAAATTTGTCACCTGAGGCAAAATTATCGCTCCACATTGGAGTTTCGATACCATCACTAATGTTTGGCGTAATTATACCCGTGACCTACTAGAAAAAATATTGTGAAAGAATTATCGCCAACGGCCTTCGGGGGTGGGCGTCGCGGGAACACAACCCCAATAACCATTCACGCGTTACACCCTATAAAACTACCCTGGTTACCCCTTTCAACCGATTTTGCGGAAACAGTCGTGAAATGTGGCTATTTTCTAGCCGAACTACCCAAACTGGCTGAAAGTCAACTTTTTAAAAGATTTCTTCAAAATGATAAATAAATAATTTGTACGAGACACGATTTTAATTATGAATATTATTAGGAGAACACATTCTTATTGCGAAGTTGTAATTATTCAGAACATAAGTCTGTGATGTTTTAAATACTAATTAAATATATTCATTAGAAAGATATACATATAAAATCAATTTTATCGAAAAATATTGTTGTTGCGCCACCGGGATTCGATCTTGGATCTCTTTCCTAA
Organism: Eubasilissa regina; assembly: GCA_022840565.1. Taxonomy (NCBI): domain Eukaryota; kingdom Metazoa; phylum Arthropoda; class Insecta; order Trichoptera; family Phryganeidae; genus Eubasilissa; species Eubasilissa regina. The sequence goes on from JAINEB010000010.1 coordinate 6,417,528, forward strand.
CCGGGGAAGGTGCATTATTCAACTATGCTACAGCGACAATATTTTTAGCAACAAATTTTCTAACCTATATGTTACTTTTTTGATATAAATACATTTAATTTGTCGGTAAAAAAAATGGATTCTGTAGCATAGTTGGGTAATACACCTTCCCCGGTTAGAAAAAAGATCCAGGTTCGAAACCCGGTGGCGCAACAATAATATTTTTTGATAAAATTGATTTTATATGTATATCTTTCTAATTAATATATTTAATTCATATTTAAAAATATTTATGTAAGCTCTAAATGAGTTTAATTAAGAATTTATAGTTTTAAAAAATAATAATAAGTACCTACATATCGCATATACAGAGTGGTTGACATCATCCGTCTGTTGATTTTTAAATACAGCGTCTTAATTCACCCGACTGTGATCGATAATACGGAGTGTGTCTATGTTATCGCATTTATAATAAAAACAGACTGTACAGCATTATTTGATCTGCACTTGTGGTGTATTCAAATAAATAACGTGTAATTTTACGACGAGAAAAATTTCTTGAGATAATATTGCAGGCACAGTTATAAGTGAAACCTCTCCGAGTTTTAAGATAAATCGATGAATGTATGTTATATATGTAAGTGCAATTGTTATTATTTTTTTGTAATTAATCTGTTATAATTACAATGATACAACACAATAATAAGTTTTTTTTTAGTATAATTTTCAGTGATAAAATCATATTTTTCTTTTTATTTTAGTATTTGAAAGTTACTCACAAAATGTCGGTACTTTGAATTCTTTAAAAAGTAATTTTGTCGGATAATCTTTGGGTTTTTTAGTATTACTTTTTTGATAAGTTTTTTAACATTTTTTACTAGAATCAGACTAGTGTTGGCATATTGTAATATGGATTGAATAAATGCATAGTATACCGAGTACAGTTCTTAAAAATACGCATATTAATTTTCTAATCTTTTTAACGACTTGACAAATCTGATCTTTTCATTAATTTTATTTGTTGTTTTTAAAATTGAGCATTTAGAGAGACAATAATTTTGATTGTGAGTTGTATTTTGTGTGGAGTGTTCATGAATTATGATCTCTGATTCTTATTTTATTGCAAACGGAATAACGAAGGTTTTTTCGCTATGTTAAAAACTTTATGATCTATCAAATAAAAATGTGTTAATTTATTATTATTAATATGTAAATAAATCTTTAAAAAAATGATGTCGAAAAATACAAATAAAAGATAATTACATATATTGAAGATATTATATTACGTTATAATAATCAAATATAAATAAAACTTTATCATTTTAAGTGTAAAATATGGAAGAGACACTTTTGAGTGTTTCGAATGTAATTTAATTTAAAACAATGTAATGTATTTAAACAATAAGGAATTAAAAGTAATCATATTTTAATACCCTCATTATTGCTTATTTTAAATCCCCTGAAAAGGCACTTAATACCATAAAAACAAGATTTTCATTCCCTAGGGAACATAAGGATTAACGGTATCGGATGGAGCTTCCGAGGCTTTGTGGAACACAGAAACGCGATAGGGTGAATACTTTTAAAATGATCAGCAGATCCGTGAGGAGATAGGAACCGCAAATAGAAGGAGGTTTGAAAACAAGGCTTTTCGTGTGCGATTGCTTTTCATGGTTAAAATTTCCCGCGATTTGCTGAGCGAGTGTGTATTTCCGACTAAGCGAATACCGTTAAAAATTGAGATTAAATAAGTGTAATAATAATTATCTTATAGTTATAGGAAATGTATATTATTTTAGATCTTCTGCATGAGGGGTTTGAAATTGAGATGAGTATGGACGAAAGGCATTTGGTACAAGGTCAGGATAGGAGGACCGACCGGACACCAGGAAAAACACAACCTACCAAAAGTGGTGCTGCTTTCTCAGACTTCACGAACACACACTCTGTTGATCCGTACGAAGGACCGCCTACATCATACACAATAGCAGGATGAAACTGATTTTGGTACGCACAATAGTGGAACACCGATCACACGCACAATAGCGTTATGTACTTCATAAAGTCATAAACAACACATACAGATAAGTCGTTCTCTGAGATATAGGGGGGGAGACTGTTAGGTACTAGGTAAATATTTACTTGATGTATATATTAAGTATATTGATCCGTGAGAAAATAATTCAGTTATTATGTTAAGGTGTTAACTAGAACCATATAGCCAGCGGAAGAGTTTAGATATGACAAATAAAGCTGCGCATGTGTTTTTTCGCAAAATCTGTCTTAAACGCGTACGAACTAAACGCAACTCACGCCGCGCAATGTTCTGAATACACATCTTCGCTTGAATAAACGTGTTGCAAAACGTCGCAAGTGTTTATGCATTCCAATACACTTTAAACGTAGTATTATTTAATATTATAAAATATTTTAGGCCCTTCACTTAATAATTCGAATAATTTACGAAAAATAGTGACAATCGCTTTTACAGCATTGATATTAGCAGAATAACCTAAGTCCATGCCTAGTACATTCTACTGTAGGACAGGAACCATAATATCTACATAGTGTGGTCTTCATTCGTATTGCAACTTGTTGGATGAATATATTGCGTCTATTAATATGTCCTTCCTCTTCAAAGCCAACACATTTGCAATTATCTCAGTGTGGTTTATTTATTCCATTCGTCTCCAGTACCACATCTTGAATGCTCTCAATTATCTATCTGGTCAATAGCCCAAGTTTCACATCTTTACAGCGCTATGCTTCAGATGTAGGTTTTTGGCTTAATTTTAGAATTAATTTATTTTCTTTCTAGCAATATCTAAATATGTCCAAGAACACACAATTACTGGATTTTCATCTAGAAAGGCACTGTTATTAAACAAATTATAGATATCTTACACAGTCGAAGCCATTTTTATTATATTTATTGGAAAGATATGGAAGTATGGGTAATTACAGAGCTTACAAATTTATAAAAAAATGATTTTTCAGGCGTATTCTAGTAGGTATAATGTGCTTTAAATAATTTCAAAAATAATAAGATGCTCATTAGTTGACTTTTATGCTGTTTCAAAGAAATGAATATCAAATTTAGTCCATGGTTAAATTTACTCGAAGTGTTTCCAAATAGTAACATATATACAACTTCCAAAAATTTGATAGATGTAGAGATTGATTAATGGGTGAGAATGGTGAACGTTATGTCTGTATAAAGTGATCACTTAATCCAGCCAAAGACATGTCGTAGGCCCTGAAATTACGCATACTTCAATTTTCCATTAAATGTAATAAAAATATCGTCGCCTCTATGAGATATCTATAATTTTTTTCTTTACTTTCTGTTTATTTGTGATTCAATGACTTGTTTTAGCATTAGATGCCTTATTTTTCTGTCTAATGAGATTATGGCGTAACATATTATTCTATTTCCTAAGTGCCTACCTATTCGTACCTTTCTTCTTATTTATTTTATATTTGTTCATTTTTAATGCTGACGTTCAAGATAACTTGTTGTGATTTAATTATTGCTATTATGACCTTTGTTTTTTTTAAATAGTAATCTTGATTTGTTATTTTATTTGCTTTCATCTTCAAACCTGAACCATTTTATTTATCTCTATTATTTTGTCTATAGCATTTTAAATTATATGCAAATTGTATATTGTGGATGTAAATATAAAGCAAACTCATTAATGCCAACTGTTTTTAAAAATGTATAACTTTGGTGGGATTTATTTTTAATTACATTTTTTTTTTTGCAGGTGATAAAGAATTTATGAAAGTTTATAATGGCTACATACCCAGTGCAAGAGCGCGTTAAAATGATTGAATTTTATTATGTTTCGCGACGATCTATTTTCGGTGACTGGCTAATTTAAAAAAATACAAAGTTTGCTTGGCCTTCCCGTTCCCCAAATTTGATGGTGCCTGATTTCTTTTTATGGGGCTACTTAAAAGGCCGAGTTTACATAAACTAACCGGCAATAATTCAGGAGCTTAAACAAAATATTCATGCAGAAATAACAAAATTGGAGACAGAAACGTTGCGTAATGTAAAGCAAAAAACTTTAGAAAGAGCAATTATGTTATTTTCCACCCATTTATTAAAAAAGTTAACAAAGTACACTTTCATGTAATAATTTTTTTTTAATAAATATTAAAATTTCAAAAATTATATGCATTTTACATCAGTCAGTTCAAGTTGGACCACTCTGTATTAAAGCTCACTATATTTTTTAAGTTACTTTTTTTTTGATTTTACGCGTGCCCCACACGATGTCATAATACACGAAATAAATAAAAAATTATAATTTTGAGCTAATTCATTATATTATTAAAATTTCTTTTGCGTAAAAAATATATTCTAGCATATATAATTATAGTATATATATAATTTAATATCATCATTAAAAAAACCCTCAAAAAATGTGAAATTATTATTCGTGTCAAATTCTCACCATTTCATGTCAAATGCGTTATACGTTTTGGCAGAATCTGCTAGATGGCACTTATTACGAATTATAGTGTCATTATTTTATGCATATTTTTGTTTCATACACACGTGCCGAATAACGGTTCAGAACCAAATATACATAAAATTTTAAAAATGAATCTCGAATCACGATATTCACAGATATTCAATCACTGATAGTGAATGTGACTCAAAAATATCAGTGATTGACTCACGGTTCGTGATTTTGAACTCATCACTAGTTATAATTTTATCAATTTAAAGACAGAAATAGATTTTGAAAAACTGAAAATAATAATGGAGTAAGAGGGAAGGAAACGGAACACAGAAGCGCGTGACTGACTTTGGACTCGCAGCTGAGATCTTCAACACATTGCAAAGTCCTCTGCTCAAATATCTGATATTAAAAATAATACTTAACACACCAAAAATATATCTTATTGCCTAACTGATATATACCATTCAAGTAAAGCTTAAAGTGATTAGAATCAAAAATTAGAAAAAATTGTTCACCTATTTAAAATGAGCAATATCTCATGTGCCTCATGTTTGACTTTCTTGTAGTCTAATTTTTACGATACTCGCCTAGTGATTTATTGGTCAGGGGTTCGAGCCTCGTTCTAAGAGGTCATAAAGTTAGTCATACATATTTTCATGGCACAAGCGTTTAGCTTAGTTTAAAATAGATAAGCGTATACGGAATACGCGTCGCATTAATATTTAAAAAAATGTGTAGCGCAGTATAGGGGCAAGTATCCTATCTTTGGACGGTTTTATCTTTGAGCAACATTAATACCTCTGACAATAATCAAGATAAAAATTCCCTATAAATATACGGGTATTCTATTTTTGTCAGTTAGCAACACCATTGTGTCAAATCTGTCATTTTGTTTATAGTGTTTTTCTTTTACAAATTTGAAAAAAAAATGTACAAAAAGTAAGTTTTTTGCCTATTTTGATGAATTATTTTTAATGACTATTTACATATTGTCTTGTATTAGTTAATTGTATATTAGTAAACCAAAAATAAGCCTATTTGATTCAATTGTTACTTTAGTATATTTCTAACCACAAATTTCTACGCTTAATAGTCTTTTAATTTTGTGTGCTTGTCGTACCTTTGGACAACTCTACGTTCGTATCTTTGGACGCATCCAAGAAAAATGAAAAAGTGTTTGGCCATATTATTTTAAGTTTATCACATAAAAAAATCTAAAGTTGAAAAATATAATTTTTTCGAAAGGAATTTTTTTTTCTTTCTGGCGTATCCGACGCCACTGGTGTCTCCTTTTTTTATCGGCCTCGTTTTCTTGCATGTTACTTTATTAGACGCCGAGATATCAACATTTGTCAATTTGTTTCATATCTGAAGGGAGATGACAATATTTGTTTTAACACTCAACCATTCGTTCAACCATGACACCATTTCTCATTTATTTTAAATTATTATCAAACAACATATTTTCCTTTTGGTTAAACGCGCCGGGGAAATATTGTAGGTGCTTCAACTTTGGAAACGTTCAGTCTTATTGTTCCGCTAGAAAAGTAACGAAAACACGGGCCGAGGGGGAGATAGAAAAGACAATTTTCTCTTTTTGCGAGAGAAATAAAAGAAAATGAGAAAAATAAATGAATCGCGACTGATTGAAAAAAGATGGCGCTTAAGAGAGAACGATATTGTAACTGGCCCGTTCTCACGAATCAATTCATCTTCCATTCTTCTTGTAATAAGTATTTCACGAAGGTTTCTTCCTTGGGGGGTGTTTTTGAATATGGGGGATGGATTCGTTTTTCGAGTTTTGAGAAAGTGTTTTCCCTCAACGGGCAAAGCGAACCGCGAATTGTAAAAAAAAACAGTGACAACTGATATTCAGCAAAGAGTTTCAAGCATTTTAAAATGGTCTCGAAAAGGAAATAAATAAGAAAAAAGATGTTACGTTGTTCGCAATAAAAGAACATAGTAAGAAAATATTCTATAAATTGACACAAACTTACTCTATGCTGTTACACACTGTTTACATATACACAAACCAACTAACTTACCATCGCGCCGTTTCCCCGCGCATTCATTCAACTTCTCACAAAAGCTCGCCGACTATTGAGGCTTCTAACAGAACCATCCTCCAGTACCTGGTTTACATGGTCGTGCCAAGTCTTCCGCGGACGTTCTCTATTTCTAATTTCATCAACACTTGCGTCATATATCTTATAACATTATTTTATAGTACCTAGCCGCGACTTTTGACTTTGTTTTGACGTTTCGAACAATGGCAGCACTGTATCTAGTACTGTAGCAAACAGCTCGTGGAATTAAATATCACAAATGTGACTTCGAATTTAGAAAGGAAGGGTAGAATTATTTGATTGTTTGAGTTTACGTCAATGTATTTGTATATTTACAGAATGTAAGAACCCCTTCCTACTCCGACCTTCGTGATAGATATCACAAGACATGGGAATGTGATGACAATAAAAATTTTCTTGAGCCAGAGCACGACGAGAATACGATTAGATTCCAAGTTGCTCAGTCTGATTTTATTTTATTGAAATAATAATTTCTACGCTTCATCGTGAATTAAACCAATAAGCAAGTAACCAAACATTTGTGACGTTTGCGGTGTAAGGATTCATCAAGTGAATACGACATGGTGACTCAAACCATTAAAAACTGAATTTAAATTGTGAATTGCTCCTGTAAAAGGTTCTTTGTGTTTTACTGTTGTGAAGTTAATTCCCAGTTGTATAATTTTGAAGAGGTCGAAATTTATAATTTTATAACAAATCTCAACACTGATCCGCCAGTTTTCGGATGAATTTCTGATGCAGTCGCCATCTTTTGTCTGTTTAAGTGTCAGCCGAGTTCATCGGTTCTTATCTAGAAACGATCCCTTCGAAACACCCACATACCTCTATTGTTCTGCGATTATTTATTATGTAGCCGTTATTCTCTAATATTAACAATACATATATTTAAAAAAAAAAATTTTATTAAATTTTCAGAACTTGAAATTATATTTATGAGAACCAAATTCGTATGCAATTCCTAATTACTAAGATGTTGAAAAATTGACTGCCGTCAGAGAATCAGAACAAATAAATAGACGTTGGTATTTTTAGAACGATTTACATGGAAAGATGGATGGAGCGAGGGGTTGATTCTGGATAAAAAAATAAATATTATTATATGGACTTGGATGAATTAAAGATAATCACAATAACCAATAGTAAAATCGAGTAGGCTATGAGGGAACTTCAACGAGAACTTGGTCCATAGGATGCCCATGAATAAGATGGTTAGATAATGTTCCAAAAGGTGCAGCGATGCTGTTCCGGATTCGTAAACCACATTTTTGGCGGATCTTGCGAATTAGCCGCGACCCATATTATTGACACCATTTCGCATCTAAATTCACACCCATTCTTTATCCTTAATGCTTATCTTCAGTGTGAATAGTGATCTTGACGTCAGCAGACGTCAATGAGACCGATATTCATTCGATCTCAGCTCCGGTACATCAGTACTGTTATATATGTGATATTGTGTTTAGTGATCACGCATTATTTGTTATTTCTGTGCCACGGGTGAAGTGATTGATATCGCCATCTTCAATCAGAAGCGGAGATCTGTTCATCAGCGTACCTGTTGTGTGATCTCAGCTGCGACTGCGGGGTGACGGAGGCGTGTCATACACAAAGTAAAGCGAGCAGTCCTTCCCGGATTCGGATTCCCGATTCACCGAGAATACTGGTCCTTTGATTGGAATACCTATTCCATCATCTACCCTTATATTCCAGGTTTCCTTATTTCCTTCTTCCCCCTCGATTTATGACCGGAATCGTCGTAATCCAATGCGCGGAACGCGCGACCCGGAGATTGCGCAATTCGTTGGGTAGATCCTATCGGCGCAAGATTTACGTTTCTTTACAGATGCTGTATACTCCCTATTGGAAGATCATAAAAAGATCTTGAGGACTGTTAAGATACCGATCATGAATCTGAGAGTCTCCTGGAGCCAACTATGGTACAGTTTCAAAATAAAAGAGACATACCATTAACAAATTACTGAACGTCTGAACAGGTGCATATCTTAATGACTCATTCTCAAACGATGCTGGTCAAAAATTTTCAGAACATGGTGCTGCTGGTAATATTTGACGATTTTCTTATCATTTTCATTTTTCTTTACGTTCATGTAATGCTTGTATTTAAATCATTAAAAATATATTCAATTTATTTTAAAAACATTATCGCTATCATTATTGATTAGTTCCAACATTATTAAGCCTGAAAATGTTACAATTTACAAAACATTCAGTTTTATATAATAACAATTAAAATACATTTCAAATAGGTACAGTAAATGGTTGGCGGTACAACATATTCAACTATTAATATTCCAGTGTATATTACTACTATTCAAATATCTGTCTTCATTTTACAGACATTGTACTGTCTGCATGCTGTTTCTGTAAATCAATTATATCGCTTTGCTAGGTTAAGTATCCGTAGACAAACAAACTAGTACAATTGTCTAGATTCAGTTAAATGCTTACTCTATTATGCAAACTTTCACTTCGCTAGCTTAACTGAAGTTTCAAGTTAATATTTCGCTATCTCTGTGAATTATTAACAAAAATATATCGTACAACGACAAATTTTAATAACAATATTATAACTAGTGATGAGCTTAAAATCACAAACCGTGAATCAATCACTGTCATCTTTGAGTCACACTCACTATCAGTGATTGAAGATCTGGGAATATCGTGATAAGTGATTATTATTATTTTTATTTATATTTGGTTGTGAAACGAAAATATCTATGGATAAATGACGTTATAATTCGTGATAAGCACCATCCAGTAGGTTCTGCCAAAACTTTTTACGTATTTGACCCAAAATGCTGAAAATTTGACCCGAAAAATAAACTCACATTTTTTAAAGGATTTTCATTATCTTTGTGGTGATATTAAATTAGATATATATTAATTATTGTGATGATCTTACACACGCCAGTAGACATGGTCGGGAAGGGCTCACTTATCAACCATTAGGGCCCGAACCAAAGCGACCAATAAGCACTAGCAAATAAACATTATGCACCAGAGATGGTTACTGGCGAGCAACTAGCGATCACTTCTCCGCAGGCCGTCCTAACACCGGCATCTCCACCGAGCCACACCAGAGTTCAACCGAGTATTTAAATTGTATTAATTCTTCACTTCAATAAACGAAACCTTGTAAGCGCTCTTTCATTGTTATACCCTGCTCTAGTTACAACAGACACCCTACACGTGTGAGACAAAAAAAAGTTAGGAGCTTCTGTCTCACAGCTTCTTAACCTGCTGACACAATCCCGAGTCAATCATAATTTGAGTAACTTCAACACATACATATCAATTCCTACATTACAGCTGGAATGGGTTTTTTACCCAAATAAAGTTTGAATAATAAAAGTAAATGTACTAAAAATTATGTTTTTTTATTTATTTCGTGTATTATAATATCATATAGCGCACGGTTATTAGTAATGAAATTGGGATCACAGTCACAGTTTTCAATCACTGATATTATCGAATATCAATCTCAATCACTAAAGAAATAGAAATTGAGGGAGAGATGTGGGAATGGGAGGATGGATGATGGGAGAAGGGAAAGCTTTGATAGCTTTGATTTGACCCGGATGGACTCACTGAACCAAATGACAGCTAAACTCGTCACGTTGCTCTTCTGGAAGTTCACCCAATGAAGAAAACTACACCTAACAAAATACTATGATGAGTGTCACGTTCACAAACAACAAAACAGCGGTGTGTGCAAAGTAGTGATTCAATACAAATTAATGCAAGAAAATTTCCTCTCCTCAATTTCTAAAAGGACAACCAGTCGAGCTAAAGGAACAGAATGTACTGGGGAGAATAGGCTAAGGGGGTATGAATAAACTGAAAAATGGTGACAATATATTTCAATTAACAATAATATGAATGAATGAATAAGTATGAAAGTATATGCTTTCACCTATAAAATAATAATTTACTTTATTGCGAATACGGAACAATCAGTAAGATGATAATTTTCTCCATAAGTACCAATAACTCAGATATATTATATACAGACAAGGATTATATGTATCACTTAGTTCTAACTAAATATCAGGAAATTCTTTCGTACACCTAATATTTTCTCCGGATTCCTCTGTTAATAAGTATAAAAATTACAATTATAATATTTTTCTCGCTAATATTGTTTGCTTTTCTGATCGTTAAACTCCTCAAAGTTAGCATTTGCACCAAAATTATAATGATGTTTCACCAAGTATCCCGTGTCGTATTTTTGCACTAAAGTATGCATGAATTCTAGACTCTTTTACCTTTGTTGTATCCGGACCTTCTATAATATAGGCTCCTTTTATACCTTCAAATATCCACAACCTTTTGCGAAAGGTTAAACATGACAACAGTCCTTCTGCAGGTAGTTTTAAGGTTTTCGTTCGAAACTTGTCCTTTCACCCTATTGTTGGGCCTTGCTCTTTCCCACCCCCAGCGACAAGAGATAAACTTCATCCCTTACTTACGCCACGCCTATTTGAAATAGGGTCACTTAAACGCTTAAATTGTAGTCGATAAATTTCCTCTTTCGAGATAAGATTTTATCTTACTGCCAAATAAACCATCACATCTTTTTTACCAGAAAGAGCAAGTTGATCTACAATATATTTAAAGTGGATCTTTAAATACATATAATACGTATTAGTTTTAATTAATTATTTATATAGCTACTCCTATATTTAAATTATAATATTATTTATATCGCTAATGGTATTATTATTATAATATAATATTAACATTTAACACTTATTGTAAACAATATTTTTTATCGATATACATTCCACTTCTCTACACAGGCATAGGCTTTCAAGAGAAGCATAGTATGAGAAAAAAACCTACCATAAATATAAATTAATATATTATACTATGCACATAGTAACTCTTCAGATACAAACTCCGTCTCTGAAAATATTTTTGGTCATATATTTACGTCCTCGGGCACTACATAGAACATGGAGCCAAACATACAAATGTTTATTTAGGATTAGTCTAAAATCGATCGACATCTTTCATATCCGGGAAAATACGTTTACCAATTACACTGCGTCAACAGAGTAAGTTATTTATGTAAAAATTTAATAATAGATGTATCAATTTGAAAGAGCCGCAGCATGTAAGTTAGAAAATTTGTTATCAACTTACTATGTCGGCGTGATGTAATTGGTAAACACATTTCTCCGGATAGGAAAGTATTTAAGTTAAAATCACCTTGCGATGATTTCGCTTTACAACCGGTATTGACGTTATCCATTCCGCGGGACGTGTGACCCGGAGATTGAATAATTCCCCAAGTATAATTACGTTTTTACAATAACATATGACAAGGATTTACATTTTATTACTATAATGGAGCACACAAATACGGACACCATTCGTTTGTCTCCGTCTGATCGAAAAATGTTTTTGGTACCGCAACTGCAGCTGTTTCCCAGGTTCAACAACAGAACACAGTTTCAGCAAGATGGGACACTACACACACAGCTAGAGTTTCAATGGAGAAGCTGAGGGAAATTTTTCCCAATAAATTAATCAGCAAGTACGGAGACATACCCTGGGCACTTCGGTCACCGGAACTTACACCGTGTGACTTTTTTTGTGGGGATACCTTAAGTTGAGAGTTTATACCAACAATCCTCGAACAGTTCAGGCGCTACAAGAAAATATCAACCGTGAAGTTGCTGCCATTGAATCAACGCTTTGCTCTCGCGTGTTCGCAAATTTAAGAGTCCGATTGCTAGAGTGTCTTGAGAGAAATGGACGGAATTTAGACGATACTGAAAATAACATTGTAGTTTTTTTTTATTTATTATTAAAGATCAAAATTTTTCGCCGGACACCCTTTAGAACTATATTCCAAAAATAACCAAGTCAGAGATGTTAAAAATTAAAACACAAAAAATAAATCTATTGTGTCTTTCTCCAGTCCTAACCTTATTGCCCCGGGTCATGGCCTCATCTATTTCCACGTTTGCTTTCGGTACAAGTATCCTCCACACTTGATGGTCCTCTGATGCTGTGCAGGAGAGCAATGTGAAGCGTAGTGCCGGTCATCTATTTGATTTAATCAGTCTATCGCGTCAAGTGGTAGCTTCCCAGCCGGAGTACTTAAATATTTCCTTCTACAACGGATACAATGAAACATTTAAAGAAACCTTCTCACTAATATACACAATATATGTTATGTTGTATTAGATATAATATATTACAGATTAGATATATAATTTTTTTGGAATTCACTGCTTAGTATAAAGTTGAAATGTATTAAAAAATAAAATAATAGATGTATCACGTATGTAAACATTTACAGAAGACTACACACATAAAACTAAAATTTTTCTGAAACTTAAATGTTTAACATAGCAAAGTATAAACAATAAACCTCATTTGGTTATTTACAAAGCGTAATGTATTGTGAATCACGAATAGAGCACGATTCGCGGTGATCGCATTATAGTAAACTCATGTGTATGTAAACATTAAACTCATGTGTATGTAAACATTAAACTCATGTGTGCGTAAACATTAAACTCATGTGTATGTAAAGATTAAACTCATGTGTGTGTAAACATTAAACTCATGTGTATGTATACATTAAACTCATGTGTGTGTAAACATTAAACTCATGTGTGTGTGTAAACATTGAACTCATGTGTGTGTAAATATTAAACTCATGTGTGTGTGTAAACATTAAACTCATGTGTGTGTAAACATTAAACTCATGTGTGTGTATAAACATTAAACTCATGTGTGTGTAAACACAAACTCACGTGTGTGTTCCAAGCTGATATTGTTTTTTAATAACTAGGAAATAAAACACAATTTTTTAATTGAGTTTTAATTTATAAATTATTTGATTTATTACAATGATGTATGAACTATAACATTGGCCAGGTGGCCACCTCTGGCAGCGGCATAAATGCGTGCATTTTTAACCATATTTTTCATAACATTTTCGCACATTTTGCGTGTTATTTCAGCAATTTTATTTGTCATGTAGCATCGGAATTGTTATTGCCTTATTGGCGTAGACCTTTTTTTCAAGTACCCTTTCAGAATAGTCAAGAGACGTCAAATCAGATGATCGAGGAGGCCAGTCGATATAACCACTTTCTGGGAAAAATTTCTCGTGTTAAATTGTGCAAAATATATTGCAGGCCCAATCAATCCAATTCAGCCACCAATAAGTTTTCCAACATGTGACAATAGCGATCACCATTAATGGTTACATCATTGCCATTATTATTTAGATTAAATATTTTAATAAACTTAACACGTTATTAATGCGTAAGATACTACATAATAAATTGTAATCAATTAATATTTACGACTATTAAATAACTAAAAAAATTAATGTTAGATAAACTAAAATGGCGACCAAATAAAATCGACCTGGAACATAATATTCATCCTGTATGTTAATAATGGTAAAATCGTTGATTGATACCTGATTAACGTAATTCTTCGAACAACGATACATGTAAAGCTTACTATAATATATATATATATATGGAATATTTTTTTATATGTTGTGTCTGTTAATGGTCTGTAAATTATAAAATAAATGAAAGTATTCCAAGATGGATTTTATATAATTAATCAAATTTGTTTTAAAAAATATTTATATAAATAATTAGACAAAATACCTTGTTTAAACCATTATTTATTGATTATTCAACATATTTTGATACCTATGGTATCTTCATCAGGAAAAAATGTATACTGAAATTAAAAATACAAGCATAGATAAAAACAAAATTATACAGTGGTAAATAAGTAAGAACTAATATGAAAACAAATTTAAAATGTGACTATTTGCAAAAGAGGTTTGGTTATTTATAATATTTAGCTTGCTATTAACACTTTTTATTATTTGTAAAATTTCAATTTATGTCCACTTTATGTTCTTTGGTCAGTGGTGATTTATTTTTTTGACATAGAGGATAAAGTCACGAGTGTGTTCATGAGCGAAAACATGCAAAAAGGGACAAATTGGTCGTACATTAGCACCCAAACCTCTAATGGACCGGAATCTCTAATGTGAGGTCTGACGCGGCACTTCAGTTTGGACCGAAATCTCGAGTGAGATTTTAACCTTTGTGGTCGAGGGTTTTTTTTGTATCATCATCATCATCAACGTACCCTCTGAGACAGGACATCAACATCCTTATGATAAGTTTTTCTAAATATTTTTTTTAGTTTATGTTCAATATATTAATAATTATTATTACGTTTGAATGAGTGAAGACACAGAAGACGCGCGTGGGTCAGCAAGACCGCCGCTGCGGAGCGATGAAACAGGAGAGACTGCTGTTGCGAAGCGATGTCACAAGAGCGGGATCGTTGGTGAGGAATCGGACCACATCTGTAGCATCGTGCCGACTGAGATGAGGTTGAATTGAAATCTGATCCCTACAGATCATAAAGTATAACACACATTTATCGATTTATGTTAAAATTCCAAGAGACTGTACTTAAAACTGTGCCTGCAATATTATATTGTCTCGTCATAAAAGTGATACGTTCTTCGATGTTATTAAAAAAATCATGCAATTTACTATTCTTATTAAGGAAAACACATTCTTATTGTGAAGTTTTAATTATTCAGAACATAGGTCTGTGATATTTTAAATACTAAATTAATGTATTAATTATAAATATATACATATAAAATCAATTTTGTCGAAAAATATTGTTTTAGCGTCACCGGGATACTGTCAAGAAAAATACTGGCGTTATAGCACAAAGGTAGTGCACTTCCCCGGATTGGAAATGAAGATCCAGGTTCGTATCCCGGTGACGCTAAAACAATATTTTTCGACAAAATTGATTTTATATGTATATATTTATAATTAATACATTAATTTAGTATTTAATTTACTATTCATAAATATTAATTGATTGATTGACATTTTTAATTTCTTTATCATATTTTAATCATGATTATAAATTTTAGACGCAGATCAATGACACACTTCATGTGTGCTGTCGTGAAGAACACCGCGCGCGAACGCAGCTTAGAATAAAGATAGGTCATCAGCCATTGTCAATTCACTGCTAGGCTTCCGCCAATCCCTAACATATCATTCCCACAAGTGATGGTAAACTATTATTTAAACTGTTGTTCCAATGGTTATTAAAACGATTATTTAAAGGGTTATTCAACTGTTATTTAAAAGTTTATGTAAACAGTTACTCAACTGTTATTTAAACAGTTATACAATCTTTATTTAAACAGTTATAAAATCGTTATTTATACCGTATATACGGTTATTTAATCAGCATTTTAAACAATTGCCTAACTGTTATTTAAACGGTTATCTGACCGTCAATAAACGGTTACTTAAACAGTTAATTAAACGGTTATTTAAACAAGACATTATAAATATCTCAGAGATAAGGCTATTATATTATATGAGTATTACAGGGCTTACGACCTGTCTTCGGCTGGCTTAAGTGATCACTTTACACAATATAACGTTCACCCTTCCACCCTGTCAACCTTCATATCCATCAAATTTTTGGTTGTTGTATAATATGCTTCCTTGTAGAAACACTTTGCTGTTGCCATCTTTAAACTGAAATTTGATATTATTTAAACAGTTACATAGACGGTAAATTACACAGTTATATAAACTGTTATTGTGACTATGTGTACGATTATAACGATGATTTGTAACTGAGATTTAACTATTGTAGGTTTAGTTTCTAGTGTATCAGTGACTGTACGAAGAATTACAAATTAACAGTTACAAATTAACGTTACAAACGACCATTACCATTGTCACAGTAACGGTTTAAATAACAGTTTAACAGATCATTGCCGCAAAGCGAAAATCCGCTGCATGTATAAATAGATGTTTAGAAAATTTAAATTTAATAAGAGACATTAACTTAATTGTTTATATTTTAAGGATTTTTCATTGGAACACTGTCATTGGTCATTATTTATTCAATATGTTTCTTCGCCAATCTCCGGCATGTCAATACTAAAGCTCCGATAATTGTGTCTATCCAACAAAACTTTAAACTCCCGGTCGTTTTTTCTCTCGACAATATTTTTTTTAAGGAAATTCTTCGTCCTTCAATTATCTGGGATATAACGGATTTTATAGACTACGATAACTTCCGTAGTTTTTATCAGATTTCGATCAAACTTTTTCGAAAAAATGTCCTAGTAAATATCTCGGAAAAAGTTTTTTCTTCAATCTGATCGGTCAACTTGTTTAAAAAAATAAGTTTTTCTAAAACTTCGTAATTCATTTAATATTGGACCTAGAGAAAATGATAAAAAAAACACACTTCACTCACAGAACAAATCTATCTGATTCTTGTGGTCATTGCCGGAAAAGATTTTTACCTGTGACAATGATATCATTAACCTTAGTATGCACTCTAATGGATGTATAAGGTTGTCTAATAAGTCTGCGCTATTTTTCAATGAGGTAGTGGAGCTTAAAAAAGGATCACTTAGGTGGTTTGGTCATATGGAACGGAGAGAATGGTAAGAAAGATATATGATGCAAGTGATGATGGCACCAGAAATAGAGAACGTCCGCGCAAGACTTGGCACGATCAGGTAAACCAGATAATGGTGGATGGTTATGTTAGAAGTCTCAACAATTGGCGAGCTTGTATGAGAAGATGTATGAATGTGGATGAGGCGAGAATTGTGTGTCAGGACAGAAGAGTGTGGCGCTCTATCCTCTCTGCCTACCCCCCACGGGGAAACGGCGTGATGGTAAGTAAGTAAGTAGGTAAGTAGTAGAGCATGTCAGAAGATTTTTTAGTGTTGAAAAAATAATTCAGATTACCTTATTATTCGAATTATTTCAAAATGTGTAATATTTTCGGAGATATTGGCGTTCAAAGTGGGGCTTGTTGATATACGCTCGAATTACTCATATTCATTACTGGCCAGTACTGACAATATTAGTACTATTAAGAGTGTCGAGTACCGACTTATCTACTCAGAAGATGTGACGTCACATAATAGAATGGTATAAACTGATCGTTTTTAAAATATGCAACTTTTAAAATCTTTAACTGTGCCATATTTCAAGATATAAAAAAAATTCTTTCAGTTTTAGTTTTGTAAATGGGATATTTTGAAAAACCTTTAGTTAATTATAAAATCATTTTTTTAAACAAAAATTCCAACAATTCAATCAATAATATATTCTCTATTATCGTTCAGGACTTTATCCCATCTTTCAACCAATTAGTTAAAGCCTTCCCTTAAAAATCGGCTGATCTGTTATTGAAATAGTTATCGAGCCAATTTCTGACGTCATCGTCTTTGTTGAACGAAACGCTGTATATTTGATTTGAGAGCGACCGACAAATGTAATAATCTGACGGGGCGAGATCGGGACTGTAGTGTAGATGCGGCAGAATTTCCCAGTTAAGCTCCTGGATGACCATTTTAAAGGCGAAAATAAATATATTTTTAAAATGATCATTTTTCTCAACTTGACACATCATTATTTAAGCCCAAAAATTAATAAAAACTATGAAATACAGGAAAACGCAATTTTAAATATATTCTTTTTTTGTCACATAGCATTTAAAAAAAAAAATTGTAATATTTATTTCTCCTCTCTTTTTGCGATTCCCGGCGTATAATTATTTCTATACGATGTTGTCTCATCTGGAGTTAGTTTTGTATTCAATGTCCAGGTTCGTCGCTTTAAAATTGTATGAATGCTTTCGTAAAAACTTTTAACAATCATTTTGGAATTATTTCCCCCTTTGGTTTTTATCACATAAATATCTCATACTTTTGAAATTAGCAAAATTAACTTTGTGGTTAAAATTCATATTTTTATTTGTTAACTTTGTTAAATAAAACAAAGTTAACAAATATAAACATAAATATCTCAATTAGATTTTTTATCAAATATACAGTTAATTAAAATATTAATTAACAATAAATCACATTTTAATTTCAAACGTCTATTTTTAAAACACAGTTCTGTGATAATTTAAACAAACGGGATAAATATCTTAGAAAAAAAAATGTATATTGATAAAATATACATTTAGTATAGAGAGCAATGCGAAGCGATCAATGTGTCTTTTTAAATTTAAAAATATACCATAAACAGGAAAACATACAATCAACAATGGTTAAGATAGTAACAAAAATAATAATTGATTCAATTAATTTCATGATCTCGCCAAGGCTTTTGATACAATTTCGCATTCTAGTCTAATCGTGAAACTAAAAAAAATTGGTATCTTAGGTAAAGAACTTGATATGTTTAAAAGTCACATCACAGACAGGAAACAACGAATTCGTATTAAAGATATTACAAACAATCCTCTTACAACTGACTTTGGAGTCCCGCAGGGTAGCATATTAGGTCCAATACTGTTCTTAATATATATTAATGACCTATGCAACATCCCTTTTAACGGAAGCGTTACTTGTTTTGCGAATGACACTGTTCTTCAATTCCGATCTGATACATGGTCAGCAGTATTTTTGAAAATATAGAGAAAGGTATAAGTATTATTAAAAAATAGCTCGACCTGAACACCTTAACACTTAATACCAATAAAACTGAATACCTGACTTCGAACATAAAAGAAAATTGGCATCATTTTTATGTTTACACAATAAAAGATCGCAATTGTTCCAACTCATACGACGATACGTTTCGATGCAATTATATAGAACATACTGACCAAATTAAATACTTAGGAATTATATTTGATCCTTACCTCTAATGAAGTCATCATACACAACTCATTATATATAAAATTAAAAAAACCATTTACCATTTTAGAATTATTAGGAATTTCTTTAATATAAAACTTCTCAAAATGACGTACTACGCAATCTGTCATCCAATCATAGAGCATGGTATAATTTCTTAGGATGGAACAACAATGTATGCAATAAATTCAATAATAACAGCTCAGAAAATGATATTAAAAGTTATCCTCGAAACCGTAATCACAACGATCACTGATAAAATATTTAATAAATTCGATGTTTTTGATATAAGAAAAATATTTTGCTAATACTACTCTTAACTACATATATCAACACTAACAGACACATTTTAAAACAAGTCAACATATAATTACCACACGTACAAATATACATAACCTACAAGCCCCAAGAGTACATACAACATATGGCCAAAGTAACTACAAATATTATGGGCCTAAATTATTTAATAGGATGCTGAAAGGTTTAACCCAATTGAATGTTCTCAATAACATGAAACTGAAAATAAAAACTTGGATTCGTAATATGGGTAGAGCTAGTATTGGTACACTCACCCAAACATATGAATAATTTTTGTCACAAATTTCTACAAAATAATTTATTTGAAAGTCCACTTTGTAATTGTTTCATAAAATTGTAATACTGATTTATTAGTACAGTTGCTTGTAAACTATGCGCGTCTCAACATAGAATTTCTCTAGTGGGACGGGCACAGTCCAACCATATTTTTATATATGCATTATAGTTACCAATAAATAAATACATTAATAAAATTATCAAATACAATAACACGATACAGTGCGGGTTCGGTAACAAAGATTAATGTTAGGTAGTGTAGAAGATAGTGAATACAGTAACAGCTATTTCTTCTTTTGAACGAGTAAAAAAAAAAGAAAATAAATAAATTAAAAATTAACAAGAAAAAACAAGTTTTTATCAGAGGAAACGGGAGGTAGAAGAGAAAGAAAGATGGGATGGCGAGTAAATTCTGTGTAATAATAATAAAATGTAAGGCCATTATAATGTTTCTGAAAATAAATCGGATTTAATATCTTCCTTATTAAGGCGAACACATTATTATCGTGAAGTTGTAATTATTTAGAATATAGGTCTGTAATATTTTAAATACTAATTAAATTTATTAATTAGAAAGATGTACATATAATATCAATATTATCTCTCTAATCCTCTTCCAATCCGTGGAACGTGCATTAACCGATTATGCTATAGCAAGACAGTGCATTGACGAACCTATATATTACACTTTTTAAATGAATAAATCTATATACATCTATATACATAATGTAGGTTCGATTTGTCGTCAAAGCACTGCATAGCACACTCGGTTAATGCACGTTCCCCGGATTAGAAGAGATCCAGGTTCGAATGCCAATAACAACAATATTTTCGGTATATCTTTCTAATTAATACATTTAATTTGTATTTTAAATATTACAGACCAATGATCTAAATAATTACAACTTCACAATAAGAATGTGTTCTCGTTATTGAAATTGCATTAGGTAAATAATATATATATATTATTTACCTAATGCAATACATGTATATGTAAAGCTGTTTATTGTACGTCGATGATGCAGTACTAATGGCGAATAATGAACAAGTGCTACAGAGTCTGGTGAGTAGAATGTACGATGTATGCAAGGAAAACGACCTCACGATGAATGTTAACAAGTCGAAAGTGATGCTATTCGAGAAGGAGGAAAGCAAGACACCGTGCTGAATACTTGGAGGTTGAGGTAAATGGTTGGAATAGTAGACGAGTTTGTGTATTTGGGAAGTATGTTTAATATAAATGGGAAGGCTGAGAATGATAGAGGTGCACAATGGAGTCCTGGTACCGACACTGATGTATGGAAGTGAAGCCTGGAGCTTGCAGAAGAGAAACAAAAGTAGACTGAATGCAGTGGAAATGAGATCACTTGGCGTATATGTGATAAATTTATTTATGACAGACTAAATAATGAAGAAATATGAAAAGAGTGTAAAGCTGATGTTAGTATAGTGAGTAAGATTAAGAAAGAACCACTTAGATGGTTTGGTCATATGGATTGGATGAATGAGGAGAGAATGGTAAGAAAGATATGTGACTTAAGTGTTAATGGCACCAGAAATAGAGAACATCCGCGGAAGACTTGGCACGACCTGATAAACCAAATAATGGAGGATGGTTCTGTTAGAAGCCTCAACAATTGGCGAGCTTGTATGAGAAGATGAATGAACGTGGATGAGGCGAGAATCGTGTCAGGACAGAGGAGTGTGGAGTTCTATCTTCTCTGCCTTCCCCCGCAAAGAAACGGCGTGATGGTAAGTAGTAGGTAAAATAAAATTTAGATACTTCTAGCTGACATAAATGATCGTAATGAAGCATTTGTTTTCATTACGAAAAAGAAACAAAGTAGATGCCTCCAAATAATGGAACGATAGATTTATTAAATTGAAAAGCGTAACATATGGGTTCGACAATTTGTCGTCAATCCATTGTGTCGGTATAGCATAATCGGATAATGCACGTTCTCCGAATTGGAAGTGCTCCAGGTTCGAATTCCGGTAGCAACAACAATATTTTTCGATAAAATTGATTTTATATGTATATCTTTCTAATTAATACATTTAATTTGTATTTATTATATATTCTACTTGAGAGAAAGATATGTTTGTAGGTAGATTGATTAGTTCAAACCGAAAATGTAATCGTTAACGGGAAAAATTTTTTTTGGCCAATATTAAAGAAGTCAATTTCTGTTAACTTACAATTATTAATTGCTGTTTTATTAATTCTTTATAGAACTTGATGATTACAATTTTTTGTATCTCAACTCAATGGTGACGGATAAATTTCTACTTCACATTTTATATTTATTTTAAATTTTGATTATGTGAAAATATCCTATGAAATTTTTTTTGTGTATTGCACTTCTTTTGTAATTTTCTGTTATTTTACTAATTCTGTTAATGCCTGAATAGAGCGTGTACAATAATAAATTAATATTTTTACGAACGGTGAATGAATGTGTTCTATTTTTTTATTTATTATCTTTGTTTTATTAACCACTGAATTGAGTTTAAATACATCTACCGGTTTCGAAAAATACTATTTTCTTCTTCAGGATGTCATAACTAACTAAAAACATATATTATTATTTCTTTACCAGAATCTATTTTTTTTAAAAAAAGAAAACAATAATTATTTAAAAAATAAATTTAGTACCTAACTCAAATTGTTGCTTAATACAAATTTAGTCGAATAATTTTTAGGAAAAATTTTTTTAACCACAAAGTTAATATTGCTAATTTTAAAAGAATGTGTTCTAGATAGCATATGTCAGGATATTAGTTCTAATTAGCTGGGATATTCAATATGTCCTTGCAGTAGTTTAAAGATAAATATTTGGTCAGCACGTGTTCTTTAATGTTATAGAGTTTTCATATTGTGAAAGTTTGCTACATCTAAATAGGATTTAAATGATAGATTAGATCTAACATAATCTTATAACATAGTATTAAAAATGAATATGTCTTCCAGGTGGTTGGAGTTCATGTTATGTAGCGTCCGTACCAGGAGTATTTTTGCGACTCTTAAGATCCCTGGTTTTACGCACCGGTAGATGTGAGGTGAGTTCAGATATCGTCGTGATGGACCTTCACAATGGTTTTGATTTATTATTTATTTTGCGGAATCCAATTCGTGTCATTATTATTTTCTTTTGAATTAAATAATTAAATACTACGCAGTTCCATCATACGATTGCATACTTGAGATAATTTTTCCCGTGGCATCGATTATAGTAAGCTCCGCCAGTACTGCAAAGTGATTATGCTAATTCGGTCGCCATGCAAAAGGAGGCTAAGTTTACAGCCATATCGGCCTAGGTAAGCCGATGTAATCCGGCAACTTTTTCCAAGGAGAGTATTAAGAAGTTGGTATTCAGATTAAGTATGGCCTAATACTTTAAAAGGCAGCCTTAAAGGGAGACTCCGAGAGGCAACCTACCCTTAGAAAACCTTGCGGGGGGTGGATAGAAAATAATAAAATATTAAGTTTTATCAATCGATTATTAATACTACCCACCCACCTCTATTTCCTTTTAAATTACTGACTTTTTACCCATCCTATGGTGCAATGGTCAATAATGTCTGTATACGCGCCCTGTTACTTCAATTGGCATCACTGGGTTTCCTGGTTTATAATGATGTACATGTGTATGTGTGTGTGTATGTGTGAGTATTGTTGTCCTATTTTTCGTTAGGCTAGGAAAACGGTAACCTACAGGCGTCATTCTTACTACATCCCGTACTTCAACCAGTCCAGCGGTCCAAATAAACCATCAGTACGCGCTCCGGTCGGTCGAAATCTAAAGAAGACAACCCAGCTAAAATAACTACAACATCGGACCACAAAGACAGCAAAAATACAAAGGTTAGTACAGTTCATATATCCTATGTGTACTTATTGTTAATTGGAAACCTGGGAACCAGCTATCGTAGGCATTTACATAAACAGTATATATTAAACGCTGAACGCAGATCGGCAAAAAATAATATTAAAAATAAAATATAAGATTTTTCATGACATAAAAAATGTTTTTTAACTACGTTAAAAACTATCGATATTTCAGTATTGCATATATTAAACATAATCATTTGTAATGTTTATATTGTTAAATACTTTAATATATATATATATATATCAATTTCATTTAAAATATGAAATAAACAGAAAGATATTATTGCTTTAAAAAATTAAGAAAATATTTTATTATAATACGAATTAAATTAATCAACTGATAGATGTACAGAACAATCTATTAAACGAAAAAATATTTAGTTGTTACCGGGATTCGAACCGGTAGGAAGAGGTGCCTACAGGTTTGAATCCCAGTAACAACTAAATATTTTTTCGATAAATACATTTTTCTGTACATCTTTCCAGTTGATTCAATTAATTTATATTAAAAATACTACAGAACTATAATCTAAAAATGTAACTTTATAACAAAAATGTGTATTCCTTAAAAAATATTTTATTATATAATTTTATATTTTTTTATCTCACTTTCTTTATTTAAGTATTTATTTATACTACACTCTTCACCTGGATTATCCTCGAATAAATTTTATTTTAGACATTTGAAGGAGTAACTTTATAGTTAAAAGATTTTTCTATTTAACCAGAATTCACTAAGCATTTAACAACCGGGATTATCGTATTTGAACGCCAATCGTCGTTGAAAGCGATATTAATCTAATTTTTATGTCTAAGTTATCAAATAGCTGTGTCAATAAATATACCCTAACCTCACCAAGCTACTAATCATTAGCTATCCAGTGTCAAGTGCCTCGAGTCAGGTTCAAAGATTAAGGGTTACGTTAAAGAAAATTTATCGGGACAAATAGCGAATTCTCTTTTATTGTATAACCACTTTAATATAAAGAGTGATTCAAACTCAACCGTTACATGATTTATTTTTTCAATAATTGAGGCCCTATTTCATCAACACCAGCTCGGATATTGACTTTAAGTGCCTAGATCGTTTCGGGAGCATTAACGTAGACCTTATCTTTCACATAACCGTAAAGAAAAAAGTCCAGAGGCATTTAATCGCACGATCTGGCCAGCCAATTGATATCTTCGAGGAATTACTCGTCCAGGAAATTTCTGAGCAAATAACTTGATTGACACGCAGTCCTATCCTACTGAAGTTAGACATTGTTCGAGAGTAAATTTTATTTCCGTAAAATTTAAGTGCTTAGCTCATTTGACTTATTTTTGTTAATGCTATAGTTTTTATTTGACAGATGTCACATATGACGTTTCTAACCATGATATATAAAAAAATGGAGTGAAATTGAATTTCACTCATTATATATCGTAGTATATCTATTCAAGTAACTAAATAAACATTCATTATTATAATTTAAGGATAATGTTATGTTAAAGAACCGATTTTTCAAAACAGCGCTACTTAAGTAATTTGTTTTCTTATTTATTTATTTCTACCTACATTTACGAGTGTTTGTATTTATAAATGTATTGAAACACCATAAACAGGCAACACAAATCACTATCTAAATAAAGGGACGCCTGCCTATTTCATCAAACAATAGACGGTGGGTTCTCTTTAGTTAGGTTTTATAGGGCAATACCAAGCAATAACAATAAAGCCTACATCACTGAGAGGCGACAGGGTCTCTAATGACGTGAAAGGGCGGCTATGATGCTACGGAAATAACAAGGTATTGACTGTCAAAAGAAGGCTCCGGCGGTATTTAAGGGTTTGTTTTCTTTTGTTTGTACATAGTATATTTGTTTACGTACAGTTCGTTTGTCGATTGTTATGGTTGGGATTTTTTTACACGATAAACTGTAGTCATACCATGTAAACTATCTACTATTCTTCACATGGAAAATTGTAATTGTAACATATAAACTGACTATTATATTTTGCATAGTAAACTGTACTTGTAACATATAAACTGACTAAGATATTTTTCGTATTTAGCCATACTTATAACATGTAAACAGGCTATGATTTTTACATAGAAAACACTTGTTGTAACATGTAAATTGTTTTAGTTTATGGTATGGTAACATATAAACTGTCTATGATATTTTATGTGGTAAAAAGTCCTTGTAAATGATAAAGAATTTTGCATAGTAAACTGTACTTGTAAAATGTAAACGGTCTAAGATTTTTTAACACAAACTGTAGCTGTAACATGTAAACTGACTACGATTTTTACATGAAAAACTATAGTCGTGACACGTAAACTGACTGATTTATTTGGCGATTTTGACACATTATTTTTTTAAATCCCTGGACAGAACTCCTGAGTTAAGGATTACAGAAAAAATTTTCGACAACACGCAAGAGAAGAATTCGTAAATACTTTGAACATGTCGGAAGAAACGATGAGAGTCTTGAGAGGTTCAGGGGTAGTTGAAAAAAGCGAGCAAGGGGATGGTCTCCGTAAATAATGCTGGAGAATATATTACTGATTAGTTTATGTATTGCGAATTTTTGAATTTAATATTAAAGCTACGAACTTACTGTATTAAAACTATTAATATTACGTATTTAGTACAGGGTGACCACTAAAAGACTGGACGATATAAAACAAAAATAACTTATCAAACGGATACTTTTTTATTATTTATTTTGAAACATAATTAATGTTTTTTTTCATCATGCATAACCACTTTATTCTACAAGGGATGCTACAAAGAAATAAAATATATTATAAACGAACAAGTCATGACTTTTTCAAACCCTTCTGTCTAATTATTTTTATATATATATAATTTTGATATACAGTTAAAATTGAGAGAATATAAAAATTTTGCAAACTTCTGAAACTAATAACTTCAATTAATACTGGCTTGTTATAAAGGTATTAAATATTAATATTTAGTGTTAAGGATGTATAAATAATACAGTTAACCTTAGTTTGAAAATACAGTGGAACCTCTCATAACGAGCACCTCTCATAACGAGAAATTCGCATAACGAGCAAAACAGATTGTGGAAAAAACGCTCTCTTAACAAGCGACATTTCGCATAACGAGTGAGAAAGTCCCATCTTCACATCACTCACTTGTGAGGCGGGACTTCTGCGTCAGTGCGTCAGTCTCTGTTAGTGCGTTAGTGTCGCATGTGATTACACATTTTTCCTAACTTATGTTCAGACATTATTCGTAAATTTTTTTATGCAAAGTTTAATAACCCTTGCAAAAATGTCCCTGAAAAATACAGCCATAAGAGAATAAAAATAAATGTAGAAATGAACTGTAAAATCATTTAAAAGCGCGCACACACAAACAAGGATAAAATTAAGAAGATAGATGCTTCAAAGGGAGTGTCAAGAATGTCCACGAAACGGTAATTCTTGATAATGTTAAAAGGTTGCTTCTCATATGAATAAACGAAAAGCAATTGCAAGGCGACACTATTTAAACGAAAACATTAAAAACATTCCAGGTTGTTACGCTCTTTAACAATTTATAATTATGTAGTATAATTATAATAAAATTTAAAAACATATATTTTTTTTTTTTTGGCAGGAAACGCATTATTATCATTTATGTTGTTTTGTTTGAGAATAATTATTTCGCCTAACGAGTGTTTCACATAACGAGTAAGATTCTGGAACGAATTAGTTTCGTTATAAGAGGTTCTATTGTATTGATGTGACACGTATTCTGTGTACTCATTTTTTTTAAATATGCTACATTTTCCAACGCGTTATTTTTATTGTAGTTTTCATGGAAAATTTTATTAGGGATTCATCTGAAAAAACTTTTTTTTTTCATAATTAAAAACAATTCACTTTGTTTAAACACTATGAATACCTTCGATAGCTGATTCCCAGGTTTCTAATTGACAAAAAGGCCATATATGATACATAAAAGCTAATTTTCTGGTCAGATGTTTTTGTTCTTTTGGTGGGTAGATTTCGACCGATCGAAGTGCGCACTCCTGACGATCGGTTCATTTGGACCTTTGGACATTTGGACATTTGGATTTGTATTGGTCGAAGCACAAGATGTAATTATTGATCTGTCTATCATTTACCGTTTTCTTACAATCTCCGAAAAAAGGCGACAATACGCACGCACACACATGCATAATATTATCAATCAGAAAACCCAGTGGTACCAATCGGAGCAACAAGGCGCATAAACACACTACTTTGTTTTTGCTTACACCGACCGGTTTCTAAACACCGTTTCTTCTTCAGGATGTTCAAGATACTCACTAACTTAGTGTTACAGAATATGGGTATTTATACATTTCTGTCAGATGAGAAAGTGGCAGTGGGTGTCTGGGGGGGGGGAGGGAGAAAAAAAAACAGATGATATGGTAAAAGGGTACATATATAAGGTTAGATTTTTTTGGTTGTTAATTATGCCTTCATTATTTTTTATGGACTTCTATATTTCTAGGGCTTCTAAGTTATCTAAGAGTTTATCAATGTGGAGAATATTGACTTCTGTATTTTTATCGAAGCTATGGTTATTTTCAATAATATGATTGTAAAATTCGGAAAAACATTTATTATTTAGGCTCTCATATATTTCTTAACCCTTGTATCAAAATTACGACTCGTTTTTTTATATATAAAATGTGTGGCAGTCTTTAAAACATTAAGCATATTTTACACCCTGAAGAATGAACGATGGTTCTGAAACCAGTTGGTGTTAGCAAAAATAAAGTGGCGTTTAAACAAAGTGATTTTTTAAAAAATTATATTTATATTGAATAACCATAACGGATAGCGGATAATAACAATATAGTTTATTTATTAAACGTAAATTTAATTTATAAATTATGTATAAGATAATATTTTTCAAATTATACGTACGTATAATAATTTATTATTTTCCACTACATTGAACTTTACGACGCTCGTCCATTTATCCATCGCTCTCACATGGTATTTACAAATAATTTTGCTCGGCAACCTTCATGCATCTTTGCCAGCCGTGTTCTAGAAGGTTTCCAGATTGATCGATGGGTTTGCCGAGCTCTCAGTTTGATGAATCTAGTTTCTGGTGCCGGCTATGGGTAACTGTAAATAACGTAGATGAAGGCACACAGAAAAAACCCGAAACCTCTTTTATAAAAATAGCCTTCGTTTGATTGGTGTGGGCAGAGTGGGTTTCGGAGAGACGTGAAATAATTATTTTCGTTCTAAAAAAATATAAGAATTAAAAAATAAGCAACGTAGAATAACACTATTCTATTCATTTAAATACTAATGTTAAATAAAAAAATATTTTAATGAATAAGATTTTTTTTTCAATATCAATTTTATGAAAAATTGTCATTGTATAATCTATACATTCGTGAAATTTGATTAAAAAACGCAATCTTGCTGTGGTGGGCATCTAGTCTGAACGTTTCTTGCTTCTGTATTGATATGGTACTCGCGTGAAGCTTTATTTTATAGGTCAGTGTGCTGTCGACCAGATTATCTATTAACAACCTTGTACAGAAGTAAAGATCAGCAATATGACATCGCTTTGTCTCTGATTCGATTGTTAAAAAGGGGAGGGATAAGGGCTGAGCCCTCTTGTTTCCGACACATGAGGTAAAAGCAATGGCGTAAGATTTTTTTTTGGCGGGGTCCCTATTGTGGGGATCATAGTGAAATTGTTTTATTTTAACATTGTATATAATTTTATAAAGTAGTAGCAAAAATGGGTAAAGTTTTTATAAAATATATATATATACATTTTAATAATATTTTGCTAATTCTATTTTTGTTTAATTTTGTATTTTTTTTATTGTTAGTGAAGTTTATTAATATTTTTTATAAATTATGTGCAATAGGGTCAAGATCAGGGTAAAGAAGTGAAAAAGAACGAAGATGATGGGGATCGGATGAGGGATCATATAGGGCGAGGGAGTTAATGGAAGGGTTTGGGATGAAAATTAATTTAGAAGATAAATCGTGTATGTGGCGTTTGAGTGAGGGTATGTTTGACTCAATATGATACCTCGTATTACTTAATAATTGATTGTTTATCGATGATATTAAGTTTCTACATTTTTGCTTAGACATGTTCTGGGTGTGTTTTATTTATAAATATTTTTTTAACAGATTTTAAGAGATTTGTGTATATTGCATAATAA
Source organism: Eubasilissa regina (assembly GCA_022840565.1). Classification (NCBI taxonomy): domain Eukaryota; kingdom Metazoa; phylum Arthropoda; class Insecta; order Trichoptera; family Phryganeidae; genus Eubasilissa; species Eubasilissa regina. The sequence continues at coordinate 6,447,487 of JAINEB010000010.1, forward strand.
GGGCACCATATTGGAGAGCCATATTCTATATAAAATTATTCAAAGCCATTTTTTAAAGTTATCTTTATTGTCTGATTTTTCAATTAGCTGTGTAAGGTTTCAGCACGGCAGCGAGTTTCAGCGCACTAAATAGGAAAATAATTCGCAAATTCGCTTTCACGCTTGCTTTCAGGAAAACTGCAAAAGATTTCAGCGGGTTGCTGAAAGGAGATGCTGAACATTCATTTCGTTTACAGTTACAGAATTAAAACCTACTTTAATTACTTTAAATAAAAGCTTCCGTTGCAGCCTCTAAAGGAGCTCTATATAATCTGCTGACGTATTTTATTTACTTGGATTATTATTCCATTATAAAATCTTAAGAAACCTACCTCATTCTGTGGATTTAATTATCCTTTATGTATATATAATAGATTGGGAATTGGAATATGAGACGGACGGAAGTGATTTGAAACACGAACAGAAAATGACCAACCAGAAAAATGGTAAAACACAACTTGTCTGAATTTCTTTGCTCGCTAATTAACGACAAGTCTTAGGATTTTGCTGTTATGTACAAAACTACTCGAATACACATTTTGCTGATACGCACAAAGTGAACATGATAGCAGTAGTGAATAATAATAGTGGGAGTAACGGATAGGTAAAAGGACAAGAACCATCATGTCTACGTGTCCGTCATAAAAATCGAACGTCTTAGTGGTCAAAAAGTAGATTTCGTTCACGGACGTTCAGAAACTTATGTATCGAAATTTCTAAGCAATTCTGCCAATTCAGATCAATATAACACAAGACAATAGTACATTTGAAACCACTGATTTTGGCATACACAAGACACGGTACTTGGACTACGGAGATGTAAATATGATGGTTCATGTCCTCGTACCTAATTAATACTAAAATAACAAGAAATTAATCAAAAATTGATGATAAAAATAATAATATTTTTGTTTATTATCTTTGTTTTATTAACCACTTAATCGAGTTTAAATACATCTACCGGTTTCGAAACATTAGACCGGCATAAATTCTAAAGAAAAAGATGATAAATTTAACAATTCTGGTGACTATAAACTTAGTTGTAAGGATTGTGCAGCATTTTATATTGGTAAAACGGGTAGAAATTTTCATATAAGAGTAAGGGAACATCTGATCAATAGTGGGTTTTCAGAATTTTCTAATCATTTGATAGAAAATGGTCATGGTTTTGATAAAAAATTGGGAACGTCAATTTTGCAAATAAACGGTGTTGGTCACTAATTAAACAATTGGAATGGTTGGAGATAAATAAAGCGTGTAAAACTAATCAAAAATTATAAACAACCAACTTTAACTACGAGTCCCATTCTAAAATTTTTCCCTAAAAATTATTCGAGTTAATTTGTATTAAGTAACGATTTGAGTTAGGTACTAAATTTATTTTTTAAATAAAAGTTTGTATTTTTTTTTAAATAGATTCTGGTAAAGAAACAATAATATATGTTTTTAGTTAGATATGACATTCTGAAGAAGAAAATGGTAGTTTTCAAAACCGGTAGATGTATTTAAAAATATGAATTTTAACCACAAAGTTAATATTGTTAATTTTAAAAGTATAAAAATAATTATAAAAAACAAGACTATCCAAGTGTCCAACTCTTTACAGACTTAAAAGTACAAAAAATATTAGACATTTACAAAAAAATTAATTAATCTAAATTTTTAAAATTAAAAATATATTAAATAGAAGCAATTTCCGATCTACAAGATTTAGAGACCAAATTGATATTCCAAAATTAAAATATACCCCAACCCAACCAACCACTATCTTATCAATGTATTATTTTTTTTAAATAATCTCCTCATTACAATTAGAAAAATTACAGACTATCATAAATTTATCTGAAATCAAAAAATATGTATACAGGCCAGCAGACACATTAATTATATACTATTTTATATACTCCTCTACACACGAGTCTCAACTCTCATGGAGAAGAAAAAAATGTTAAAAGTAATTATATATGATTACTGATTATGTTTAAAAATGTGTACATCTCATTTATATCTTCTATTGAAAATAATAAAATATGCGACCTCTGTGGCTCTTAAAAAAATTTAATATTCATATTTATATTGTTGATTCCGGTACTAGTAAAATGAAGTGAAAAAAAAACCCTAAGTTTTGCGTTTTTTGCGTCAAAATCAAAATATTTTCGTCAATAATTATTATTATTAGACAAAAGATGACTTTAGGTCAAACAATTTTAAAAATAAGGTAAAATCGACTTCTTCTATACCATAATAGACTTGATCTGAATATTTTTGATTTTCTGATACCATTTCGTGTCTTCTACTTACTTACTTACTTACTTACCATCACACCGTTTCCCCGTGGAGGTAGGCAGAGAGGATAGAGCACCACACTCTTCTGTCCTGACACACAATTCTCGCCTCATCCACATTCATACATCTTGTCATACAAGCTCGCCGATTGTTGAGGCTTCTAACAGAACCATCCTCCATTATCTGGTTTATCTGGTCGTGCCAAGTCTTCCGCGGACGTCCTCTTTCTAATTCCATCAACACTTGCATCGTATATCTTTCTTACCACTCTCTCCTCATTCATCCTTTCCATATGACCAAACCACCTAAGTGATGTCTTCTATAAGAGATATAATGTGAGAATGAATAAAAATATAACATTTTTTAAACGCATCGTATATTAGTAATAAACTTTACTGGGATACCAGCTGATCAAGGATATTGTATATTTAAAAAAATATACGCGCATTCGTTCCAAGATCAATGATGTTGGAACACGTGATGCGCGATAGGGAGATAAATGTATGCCACAGGGTACACTGTTCGCATATGAATAATCAATAATATTAACGTATTATAAGATTTTAATATTTCAGCAAACTCACCTGATTTGACGATATCTGGGTTCCTAGAGTTATCTGAAAATAAAATAAAAATATGTTATATTATAATAAAAAAAAAACGTAACATATAAAAGTAAAATTCAGAAAGTTATTTTACTTTATTTTAATAAATTAAGAAAATATTGTATTATACAATTATATTTATTTTAATATAGTACCTTAATCTATTTATCTGTTCACGAGCTTGAAAGTCCCGCTGTTGTAATCGTACACCGCAAGTCCATTTAACCGATCGCGCCCAAAACTACCCAACAAAGCCTTAGACAGATTTAGTCGAGAGGTTTTCAAGCATCTAACGTACAGTCTTGACTTTGCTCTTAACAATTTTTACCATTATCTTTATCTAAAGGAGTTTCTTGATAAAAACGTTTCATAGTTGACAATTGAAGCTCGCAGTTAGCAATTGGTTAAAAGGACTGGCGGTGGACGTTTATAACTTTTAAACTAATATACAGATACGATAAATGCCTAAATGTATGTAAAAAAAATGAATCTATTAAGGTACCTACTGTGTGTTGATTAAAAAGTTTAATTGTGTTCTGTCTTGTCTTTCATTAGGGGATGTTTTCCTCCAACTACATCCCTCAGCTCCTCGGTTATCTCAGATTGTCCCCAACTTGAATATGTTCTCTGTTCACTGTATATAATGATAGGCGTGTACCTATTTAATTTTGTATTTTTACCTGTTATGTGTTGTAATATATTATTATATTAACTAACTAACTTACCATCACGCAGTAGGCAGAGAGACATCCTGACATACAATTCTCGCCTCATCCACATTCATACATCTCCTCGCAGATTGTTGAAGCTTCTAACAGGACCATCCACTAGTATTTGGTTTACCTGGTCGTGCCGCGTTTTCCGCGGACATCTTAAATTTTTTACATACGACCAAACCACCGAAGTGATCCTTTTTTAATCAGCTTTACATTATTTTCTTATTTCTTCATTCTTTACTCTGTCATAAATAGATTTGCCACATATACGCCTAAGTGATTTCATTTCCTACCTGCAGACATCACTTCCATACATTAGCGTCGGCACCAGGACTCTATTGTGTACCGCTAGTCTTACCTTGGTTGACAAGTTCCCGTTAGATATAATTACATTCAAAGCGCTGTTCACTTTATTCCTTGCAGTCACCCTTCTTTCTTTCTTAGCCTTTACGTTTCTATCAAACATACTTCCCAAATACACAAACTCATCTACATGTTCCAAACATTCATTACCTACAAGTATTATTGTATTATATGAATAATAATAATTTTATATTGCGATATGGGAGAAAATATATTCCGAATTTTTACATCTAAAAAGTCTTCACATTCTGAATCACCTCATAAATATCAATTAAAACCTGTTTTAAAATCAATTTAGAAAAATGTTTTAAAAAATATGCTATAAATTAGTTTTCACTTCATCAATAATCCGTCAAAAGCGGATTTAGTCACTTTTGTAAATACAGGATTCATTTTTGTCGTTGTCCGTGCCGTCATCGCCATTTTGCAGATTCAGCCGGTGGATCACATTTTCGACTGAAAAAAATTAAAACCCCGAAATATTTAAGCCTTTTTAATCCCACCATTAAACTGGATAGTAGTAAATGCTTTGATCCAAAATTTTGCTGACCTTTGTTTATTCCAAAATTTGTACACGAGTTTTTATCAGCATTTTTCGTAGCCCGAGTTAACGGTTTCGCAAATCATCTTCAATTTGGCCGCGTCCCTGAAATGGCAACACCTCGCGCGCGGGTTTTAATTAAATGATGAGAAAAAATGAAAATATCTTTTTAAATTTTTTGATGTATTTTTTCTTAACAAAATTTCAATTACGCGTTACCCAAGCCTATTTACAAATTACATTAATGCAAACTGTCATTCATAGAGTCATTATTTTAAAATACTAATTGTCACGTACTTGACTTCTTAGTACGTCTTTAGTGTACACCTCGTAATGTGAAGTTTCAAGAAATAGACTTTGTAACAATGAATATTTTATTACAATTAGCTACAATTTAGTACAAGGTATGTCACTAGTATAGGTCAAACTATTAAGCCGATGAACCGCGACTCCTACGCGCCGTATATAGCCACGTTATAGCCACACATACCCGCACCGGCGGTGCGGCACACATACACATATACACACATTCACACACTGCTTCCCACCATTCCAAGGACATCACACTAATTTAATGTATAATAATTAAAACTTCACAATAAGAATGTGTTCTCCTTAATAATCATTATTTTTAGTTTAATGGCTCTTGCTTAGTCTCTGATTATGCTCTCATGAGATCCTTTAGTCCCAGAGATTCACCGTCTCGCATCTCACTTCATGCTTGTTATATTATATCAAACATTAATTGTCAGTAAACTGACCGATGATGTTTCGTTCGTCAGTTGGTTTAATTTGAATCTCCCAAGCAGCGGTTAAAACGAAGTCAACATGTTTAAATAATTTAATGCATTATATTTATCAAACTTTACACAATTGAGAGTATTAGTAATAGTTAAACCGTTATTTTGAATTACCTTTTATTCGTAATTCTTTGTGAAACCACTGGTATGCTAGAAAATTAGCCTCCAAAAGTTAAATCTAAATCTGAGTAACGGTTTAACATCATCAGTAGATATCTGTGGTTCTAGATAACGTTTGCTCGTCCGTCTCGCTGTCAAATCAAACGTCGTTTTTGTGTCATTCTACCAATCTCAAGCTGATCTCCAGATTAAAATCTTAACATGTGTATATAATACTTAGATTTATCTCAACTTATTCTATGAGATTTATCTCATCGTGTCTCATTCCGTACTGAAAAAAAAAATCGAAAAATATTGGGATTTATACATAATTCGATTTACATTATGTACAGTTCATTATTTATACTCGGCGGCGGTTGAAAAAATCCAGAAAAACTTTCTAAGATTTATTAATTTTAAATTATATATACGTTTTGAGGATATCAATTAGGATTATCTCCTTAGCCGTCTGAAATTCTTAAACTTATCAGTGAGACGTACGATGACCGATCTTATATTTCTATACAGGATCATCAATGGTATGATAGACTGCCCCCAGATTATTGGTCTGAATGACTTTCAGGCACGATTGAGGCCATCATGACACAATTAATTGTTTTACTACAGTGGTAATGTCATAACTCATATACTAGCTAACTCCGCAGTCCCCAGAATGCATTCTTTGGGGAATGAATATGCGAAGGTAGTTAATATTTTTGCTTTTAATTTAATTCTTTATATGACTAAACTATTACAATTTTTTGTGTCTCAACTCAATGGTGACGGATAAATTGCTACTTCACATTTTATATTTATTTTTAATTTTGATTATGTAAAACATACTGACACTATGATTTTTTTTCTTTGTGTATTGCATTTCTGTTACAATTTAAAGTTATTTTAAAAATTCTATTAATGCCTGAATGGGGCATGTATAATAATAAATAAATTATTGGTGAATTTTTGTCATTAATGTCTACAAATTTACATTGAATAGATGGTGGATATCAACCATAACTACCTTAATTAAATAATTATTAAGTAGGTATAGTTAAATCATTTGGAATAATGGGTCATCCAGAGAGCAACATTTTTTTATATTCAGTCCAAGACGTCATGCCGGTTAATAGTCATTCGGGGAACTGTCGCATTGTTAGACTTCGTTGACCTTGGAACCAATGCAAATTGTAGTAATGCCGCAGTTTTGAATATATTGTTTACTCTCCTCAGTCGTCAATTTGTAAAATAACTTTTATTTTTATTTTATCATAATGTTTCTACAATAATTAGTCAATCTTAAAAAAATATATTATATAACATCTTATTCCCGCTTGTCTTAAAATATTGTATTTTTACACTATATTAGACTAGCGGTTACGACATTTACCTGGTGGCCGGAGGTTCAAGTCTCGTTTCAGAATACCGGCAATTTAGTCCTATCATCATAGCACAAGCTCAGCTCAGTTTGAAAAATTAATTATATTGATGTGACACAAAAAAAGTAATATTAAAAAAAAGTTTAATATCATACTAGTTTAATGTCATCTACCAGGGTCATTGACAATCTGTGGTGACCCTACACACATCCACAGACTCACTTAACAGCCGTATAGGGCCGAAACCCAAGCAACCAATCAGCAGACAACATGTATCGTGACGGAAACTCCCCAAGCAGAAAGCGACCATTTCTTTGCAAAACATCCTTGCATCGATGTCTAATCTCAGCTACTTCGATTCGGTCACACCAGGTTTCCTTCAGACCTCGATCTTGCATTCTGCATTTCTTGAGTCAAAATATTTCAGGAATCATCAGATAAAATCACTGATCTCTTTCTAAGCATCTACATTAGTTCTCGACATTTGTTCAAAGTGATCTACTCGTATTTACTCATACTCAAGAGCTCTGTACTTCAGTCCCAAAGGATATTTTAGCGTCAATGTGCATCTTTGAAAATAATCAACTTTAACGTTCGCTTTCCAGGATCTGTTCATGACTCTGCCATTTGAATGTCATATTATATAAAACAGTACTTAAGGCAGTTAAATATTGCAAACCATAGCACATACATATTGCTTCGTGATTTGGGATACCCACGTAAAGCCTGGCTTACAGTGCCAGTTAGGGATTCTGTATTCTCACTTTTTTTCAATTCCCGGGAATCGAGACCAAAAATTTAATTTAATTAAAATATACATGTATTTTAATAAATATTCATTTGTATTACGTACAGTAGGGATATTATCTATATTAAATCGAATACAAATTGTTTTGTATAATAATTATTAGTAGTTTTTTTTAATGAAATTAGGCTTACATTGATTACAATAAACAAATACATCTATAAAAATTACATTTTCTTTTAAGGATATAAAAAAAAAACAATCGATAAAGAAACGCATCAGAAGACAATGAATAACTGACGCTCCCTAATAACCTTTTTCAAATAATTTAATTTCATCTATGTTTGTCAAAATATAACACAATTATATCTTAAATATTTATATCACATTTTACAAAGGAATATAATCCCCTATTAGAACAAACCGACAAAATTATTCCCTTCAGAGTTTTTATAGCTGACCATATATAAGAATTGACACAGTGCACCGCTAACCGCTCGCCGCGAGGTCGCTACCTGCTGTGTTGCACTAAGCTTGTTTAAATGATGTTAAGAAAAATCAAAGCCTAAGGTCATTTTTTTTATATCGATAGCTATTCTGTAGGCGTTGCCATTCTCTGGTCAGGGAACCAGCTTTCCATGAGAGCGCCACTTATACCAGAGAGTTGGTGCTGAGCTGCAGCCGCTGCTTTACTCGCAACTCGATCTCCATGTATTTGCTCGCCGCGTACTTGCTCTACAGCAATGTCCAGTAAACTAAAATATTTTTTCGATAAATAGATTTTTTCTATATAACTTACTAGTTAATTCAAGTAATGTATATTAAATTTGTTTAAATGATATCAAGAAAAATCAAAGCCTCGAGTCTTGGGTTATTTTTTTTTTAAATCCCGGGACTCGAAACAGAAAAAAACCTGGGAATTTATTCCCGGATTATTTAGACACAGAATATCTAGTGCCGTTCAAGATTCAGCTCAAGATACCTCCGAAGCTCGATACAATAATTCTCATGGTAAATCAAAAAACACCATAGAACATTTGAATGGTAATTTAAAAAGAAGGTTTAGATATTTATAACATAGAACCTTGCATTGCGATCCTATGAAAGCAGCAAATATAATTTATAGCTGCGCTGTCCTATATAATACGGCAATTCATCATAATGAGGAAACTCCAGAGGAATACATTAGTTTCACATTTTAATTAGCGTGTACTAATAATTTTAGGATATAATAGAATCATCTGAATAAATCAGACAATAAGTTATGGACATGGGTGCATATATTTCAATATTATAAATAATTACTTATTTTAACTACATAATACATAGTACTAAAATCCAAAAGCATTAAAAAAATAAAGTATCATATAAATTTATTTATTTATATATATATATATATATATATATATATATATATATATATATATATATATATATTGACATTCATATTTTTGTTCTAACAGAGGTACATACATAATAAATATAAGACATTCTCATAGTTCATTGTGTGGGATGGAGTAGACTTCACCTCTGATATATACAGCGTTGTCCTGGCTACTTTGCTAGACTGAAGTCCGTTTTAAAGTAGCCAGTTTTTTTTTTCGTGCTGCTGTGATGTTATTTATCGACAGGAATAAAAAGAGAATTACAAATATGTATAAAAAAGTAAAAATAAAATAAAAATATATGTAGCGGGAGTGTTGTATAAATTATATTAGAATGTTGGATATCCATGCTTCTGATTCATCTCTACCTAATTGAATCACATATTGGATCATATGTAATCAAACTATTAAACTTTTTAAATATTTTCAAAATTATTTCGTGGCAACATGTTATATAAATAATAAAAAAATATATATATTTATTTCATTGTTGATTTATCAATATGTTTCAAGACAAATAGTCTCTTCTTCAGGAAACAATGTAACATAAAATTAAAAATACAATTTTATTTATTATTAGGAATTAATAAAACTCATAGCTGACTACTGATAAGTACCACATAGATAACTACTGTGAAAACAAATTTAAATGGTAACTATTTATTGCAAAAAAATAATTGGTTATATATAATGTTTTATGAACAATTTTATCTAACTCTGAACCCATTGTGTTTGTATGTAGAATTTCAAAACCCTTATTAATGTCAAATTAATGATTTGTTTTCAAAAGTTGATTGGAAAATCGGCTTCAATTTATTCGTATTTTGTCTATATTTGTATTTTTAATTTTAGTGCATATTGTATCCTGAATTGTCCTGAATACCACGAGTGTCTGCCTTGAACTACTGCACCTTACTTTTCCATTAATTTTCCATCTGCATGTAAACTATGTTCTATGGATTTATGTTATATGACTTTTTATGAATAAAGACAGTACTTAAGGGACGCTGGAGGATCTAAATTTTAAATCTTAATTGCTAATAACCACATTTAATTTCTTTTTTTTTTCGTTTTGTTTATACTTAAATATGTAATTGAATTACAGTCGCGAATTTTTATTAGCTTTGATGAGTGGGACAGATAAGGGATTCCTAGCTTCTAAACCGGTTCTGGAAAATGGTGAGTGGTCTCTCCCTCCAGCTGTCCTTTAATGTTAACTACTTTTTATCAAATAATTTTTGGTTCAACAGTGATTTTTGTAAATACTACGAGTAGACACAAAATATTTTCGTCTTGCTTCTAGCATGTATATTTTATTAAAAGTGCGACCGAAGTACTAACGCCGAGAACTATTTTAATGGCGTTTTAAAAAAAAACTGTTTTTGAAGGAATTGTATTCATACGGTGTTTTAGTGTTTCTTCCACGACTATTTTTTAGGTACAGTATACACCCGACCCTCCCAGGGGTAGTCAATGCTCTGGCATTTTCAGCCCGCACTAACCGCCAACTACGCGACTTGAATTAATAAGGATCAGCTTTGTTGAAAGTGACCCCTGTCCCACGGTTCGCGAACAAACAGGTACTAAAATTTTATACAACAACCTATTAAAAAATACCAAGTATTTTTTAAAGTAAGCCTTTTGAACGCGTGGCTTAAATAATGCCTTGGAGATGCTGCGTTTGTCGCTGCGTCATTTTCTCCGCTCACACCTCCCGCGTTTGTTGACGTAATATAATATTTTCGAAACACACCAACATGTCGATGAGGGAATGTGATAATACAGAAATGTCGGGATAATTCTAAAATATTTTAAGTCTACCAGTGGCGTGCACTTAGGATATGCTGTAGAGGTACGAATGACTATATTGTCACGAGAGGTTGTTTTTATCTGAACTGAAGGGGGTTTTCCTGGAAAGAAATACATTCGTTATATGAAGTGTACCTGCGGGTGTTGATTTTTGTCATTGAAAAATAATATTATTACTGTCAATACAATATTTAAATTATTGCAATACCAATAATACAGCTTTGGATGTTCATAAGAAATACATTAAATTTGACACCTGATGGCCGACTGGCGAAACGCCAAGTCACTCAGATAAACTGTAGCATTGGACTTAAGGGGACTATGTGTTACTGTGATCGCTGCGGGATAACATCTCGAATTAAAATCTTACATCAGTAAGATACGTCATGAATTACCCTTTAATGTAATCATATTTCTGCACGTCTAGTATCCTTCCCTAGTTTTTACAGAATGTTCTAGAGTCTTTACATCTGACAACATATGTAGCGCCTAATTCAAAAACACTCTAAAAAGATGTGCTTTTGGGTTATGAATGAAAATGTATATTTTGAAAGAAAATATACAAAGTGTTTGTTTTTACATAAGGATTTTTTAAAGAGACAAGTCTGTATAGTAATTTGTTTCTGTATGTATATTGTTCTAGCAGCCATACTAGATTAGAAATCACAGTGATTGTCAACAAGTGTTGTAGTTAGCTGATTTCATTTTATAATAGCTATTTATACTCTGAGTTAGATTATTTTGAAACTGACCCTAATTTTAAACATGCAATATCATGACTTTTGCGAGAAACAATGTGTTCTGCATGTAACTGACAAAAATATCTACAAAACGTCATACTCTATTGTTTTGACCAGTTCTCGCATCATCCACATTCATACATCTTCTCATACAAGCTCGCCGATTATTGAGGCTTCTAACAGGACCATCCTCCAGTCGTCCTCTATTTCTGGTGCCATTAACACTTGGGTCATATATTTTCCTTACCATTCTCTCCTCGTTCATCCCATCCGTTCCATACGACCAAATCACCTTAGTGATCTTTTCTTAATCTTTCTTACTTACTAAGATCAGCTTTACATTCTTTTTTTTTTCATTCATAAATGGAACTGCCACACATACGCATAAGCGATCTCATTTCCACTGTATTCAGTCTACTTTCGTTTTCTTTCTATCATTTATTTAACTCTATCACTACCCCAAATCCGTTCAGGGAGTTTTGAAATTAGGCGTTACATATATTTCTAATTTTAACTTTTTCAACGTCAATATTATTTTGATTACTGAAAAGACAAAACAAGTTTAAGGATGTTTCCAAAAGAATCACTTTTCTTACAATCCTTTTAAAACTTTGAATACACATACTTATGAGTGTCTTTTAAACGTAGAAATTTTCTTCAATAGTCCTTGCGGTAGTAAATTTGTAAATATTGACTATTAAAATGAGCATATTTAACATACGAACCATACCCCGATCGATGTTGTAGCGCACGTTTAATTGCAAAGCAATAGTAATTTTCTTACGATTGTTTTGGAAAACTGAGAATAGTTAATTGAAAATTTAGCAAATATCTTTCTGTAAAAATAACTAAAACAAGCTGTATTCGTTTTATTATAAAAAATGTTAAAAGTGAGCTACTTTTGAATGGTTTTGACGTTTCCTTTTGTATTTTGAATAGTGAGAGATTTTTGAACTTCTGCGCATGTGAGCGGAAGCGAAAAAGTACACTGTACTTCTATTCTATTCATAGTAGTTTACATACGGGAGAATCTTCTTGAAGATTGAGTACGACTGCTCTTTGGGAACGTCCTTAACGTTTATATGGATGTTCCATCGGTAATTACCCCAAACTATTTCAAATATTCTTTGGATAATTTTGTTTTCAAATTATTAGATAGCCTTTATCGGGTTCTACGTGAGGCTCTAGGTTTCTTATTCATTGGCTTAACGGTCAAGTGTTAATTCGTCATTTAGTTTTTCTTGACTGTCTAGAAAGAAGGGTATTTATATAATACGTTTTGAACAAATTAGAGTTATATATCATTAGAATCGCAATTAATTTATATATTTAAAAATGTATGCCTCATTTTTAAAAGACCCTTTGTTAGTAAACAATACTAAGTATAGTTTTAATATGAGCAAAACCCGGTATAACACGATGTGACTCTCAAAATCTACCATGTTTTTTGTATCATTATGAAAAATATATTTATGTTTAAATTGATTCAATAATTAACGTAAACACGTAATAATGTTATTTTAAATTAATGTAAAGGGTATTTTTTTAGAGGTATAAATCTTTAAAATAAAATAGAACACTTGAAAATCGTGATAATGGCCAAAATATTGACTTTATTGGAAATATAATATTATGCCATTATTGTTTGAATATGATTTCGGGTATATGTGTGCCGCGGCTGACTTGAATAAAATATCCAAAAATTGACCACTTTTTGGAGCAGCTGAGGTCGTATATCGGCAATAACGCAACGAATGTTGGCTCCAAGTAGTCTGTCGTCTCTGGTTTATCGGTAAATATCGGCGTAATTATCGGCGTAAAAACGATCCATGGATATTCGAATTACTTACTCAAATGGACGATTATATCGACCGTAAAATGGACCTAGCGCACGGTAAGTTTCACGAAATGAATCAAGATTTTCGAAATAAATTTGTAAGTTTATTCATGATGAAATGGTAAACCAAACTGAGCACAAATTAGCTGTCAGTAATTCGAAAAACAAACATCTAAAAAAAATAACACCCTTTAGTTAATAAATTTTCTAATAAATTAATAATGCCTGTCATTAAAGTGTAGCAGGATTACTTGATTTTCTCTAAATCGTGTAAACATGTTATAGTGTGTATTGAAAATCAGCGATTGTAATAAATAAAAATTTATTGAATAGTTTTGTCAGTAATATACATGATTTTTTTTAGTAACATCACGTCAAATATTGGCGAGTACGTAAATGAATAAATGTATTTTTTCCTGTCAATACTCGCAGCAATAAAAATATGTTTAAAGTTCTCGGTAGATAGAAGAACGCAAGAAGAGGAAACAAAAAACAACTATAAAATTTGTTTTTCTTAACAGAAGTTCTGTTCGGTTTGTGATGAACGGACATTCACTAGATTACGTATCGTAATGATGATTCTTTCGAAACGTAACTATAAAAATAACAGACAAAACAGTTCACAATTGAATTGTCTGTCTGTATAAATAAAAAAAATGTAGCAAAGAAAATAATGTAATAATTTTCCATAATAGTACCGGTGAAACTGTCTCACTTGAGACAATTTTGAGATATCTATTTTGTTAACAAACCGATATAAACAGTAAATATTTAAGATTATAGGTGTAACTTTATATTTCACGTTTTTATGTGATGCGTGAAACTCAGGATATCGATAATAATTTTTTAAGACTTGAGACAATAAAAATAAACCCATATTCGTAAGTAATATTTGATTTTATTCATCTACTAAAAGGTTTAAATGAGTTATCAAAAAATATTTCATCTTTCAGTCTTTTCCAAGTTTGTAAAATACTCCTTAATAGGGCTGTTTTAATATTTACTGTCTGCCTTGAAAGAAGCGTATGTTTCACAATACTTTGAGTATATTCAAATATTTATGGGAACCAATTACTGGGATTTTATCCCTTGAGGGATTGTCGTCAAGATATGAGACATTTATATCTTGATGACAATCCCCCGGGGGATAAAATCCCTATATTTAGTTCCTACAAAGTTTTGGATATACTCAAAATATTGTGAAATATACTGGTCTAAATATGAAGTTAAAAAAATTGAAAAATACTGCCTTTTCAAACGTATTCTAGTATATGTTAATAATTCGAATGAATTTCATATACATACATATAAAGGATATGGCCCCATATTTTAAAAAAATTGTCTCAACTTCAGCGACATCTATATGAGAATGAGAATCAATTTTTCAAAAAAAATCCATAGACGGCGACAGCATAGTTGATAATAAATAATTGAAATATTCCGACAAGATAACATATATACAACTTCCAAAATATTTAAAATATTGATCGATGTGGCAGTGTGGGTAAATAGGTGAACGTTACATTGTGTAAAGTGATCACTTAAGCCAGCCAATGACAGGCCCTGTAATGCCCAAGACTTGCATACTTCCCATGTAAAAATAATAGCTTTCGTTCCTTTGGGACAACTATATCTTCAAGCCTATGTGTAACTTGTTTCTACGCTCGATTTGTTAATGTTTACAATACCTTAATTTCTCAATTATTGAAGAGAATTAAAATCGCCAAACACTCGGGCGCGCTCTTTCGCATCGCAGCCGTGGCTCGAAACGCATCTCTTGTATTGTATTCATAACTGAAGTTTAGTATAATGAAACGGTATTGTCACATCATCAGATTATTATTGTGCTATCCAATCCCGTACGCGATAAGGCCCGCAAGTAGTTAATAGATATCACAAACTAACGCAATCGGAAATCAGCCGACTCAAAGGATATTACATTTAGAAATCATAATACTTGTGTGTGATATTATTTTAGGATCACTACCGAATCAGCATTAGTGGCAGAAGTAGGAGAATCGAGGCGAAGTGGTAGTAGTATATAATTCAGTTCAAAGATTTATTAGATTGAAATAATGCAGCAAACAATTTTTTAACATCTTAAAATATTTGTTATATTCCATGTAAAAATATATCAGTGTTATTTCGATAACTAAACTAATATCGTAAATGCCAATTTTCGCTGTGGTAGTTTTCCACTAAAATAGTTAGTACCTCTTACTGTGCGCATCCCGGCAGCGAATTATCGTAACTTTACACTTTAAACTCTTAACTTTACTGTAAATTGAACCAGCTGCATTTAAATATATTTGAACGTATACTGCATTTAGAAATTGGTATTCTGTACTTGCTAGAACATCGTAAAATTTTACATTTTCAAGTTCTGTATGTTACGAAAATACTTACATATATATAAAAATATATGTTATAATATCATTGTTACAAACATGAATAACAATATTATCCGAAAATCCATCCATATATACATATTCCATGTATACGAGTATATCTTCAAACAAACGCCCCATGTACAATATTTCCTGTATGCTGTATTTATCGTCAAAAAAAGCACAAGCCAAGCAATGCAAGCCATACTTGCGACTAATTCCCACGTTATTCATATGTTTAAACACGTGTCCTGAAGTATAATATAACAGCTTATTTATGACACAATTATGCACAATAGCTTGTAAGCAGGAAACCTGTGTATAAAAGACACGTGTAAATATTTTGTAACCAGTTCTCTTGAATAAATCCAACGTGAAATTACTTGAATTTTTATTGACAAAGTATTATACGTCCAGAAATCGTAGTACATAATTATCAGTCAGTTAAAATATCGGAGAGATTAAAAAAAAAATCAGGTAGGTAAATATTATTTAATCAACTAATTTTGAACATTTTTTTTTAAATATTCTTATATTCACGCAACGTGACACAAAACAATAAAAATAAACAAAAATCTATTCAAATACTTCATAAAAATATATCTACGCTAGCATGAAGCACGAATATATGACATTTAAGAGTATACAATACATAATACAATTGAATAGGGTTATTCAAAATGGACTCAATTTTGTAACTCTATATTTCAAACTGCAAACTAGTAATAACTATGAAGTAAATTACATTTGATAAAACTCACAATAAAGTTTACAAATACATTTTATAAATGTTCAACGCGACTCCCTTTGGCTGCATGGAAAACTTCTAATCGGGAGCTGAACTCGTTCCACACCCGATGAAGCATATCTTGTGTTACCGAGTTCATTGCAGCTGTAATACGGTTCCGCAGGTCGGCCTTGTTGGTAGAAGTGGTACATAAACTGGTTCTTTTGTGGCGTGAGATAAGAAGATGTTGGGAACCAGAACTGAAAGGTCTTCATTCCCAAAGTGACCTATCCATCGTTGAGGTTGAGATTCATTAAAAAATCCACCAACATCTCGGTGCCAAAGAGGTGAAGCTCCGTCTGGTTAAAAGTTTTGGACCTCCTCTATCAATTGCCATGTAGAGCATTCACATGTAAGATAATTCAAGAAAAAAGCAGTATGAAATTGAGACCATCATTTTGATTTTGAATAACCGTGTATATTATATTTAGCAATAATTTAATTGTATTAAAAACTTTTTAAACATACTTTTTTTACGAAACGGACGTTAGAAATACTAATTACATAATAATATTGTTTAATAAAACTACAATTTTTTTTTTTTTTAAATCAAAAGTGTAAAAAAAAATTATTTGCAAAAACAAAGTGATATGCACCCTGGGCAGAGGTGTTCCGCCCCAAAAATAGTTCACCGGAACTCTGGCGGGCACAATGGGCTTTGGATTTTTCAGAGCTTTTTTAACGAACTTGGTTTCAGAGCTTAATGATTATGAAAGCTGCCGATTGCATTCAGTAGTGTAGGTATTTTAATTGTGTTCATTATTGAAATATGGACAACAAACATAAATAAATGGTAGACAACTTTGAAAAACCTTTTGCTTCTTCCTGTATACGAGTATTTATAAATATTAAAGTTTTTTTTTTGTATTAAATGTAGAATAATTTTTTAATGAATTAAACTGCTTTAAAAGTGTGCTTCAAAAAAGACTTAATATTTTTAACTAACTAACTTACCATAACGCCGTTTTCTCGCAGGGATAGGCAAATAGAATAGAATGTCACACTCTCGTATCCTAGTACACCACACTTGCTTGTTCACTTTCACGCACGCTCCATGGTTGCCAATATTCGTTAATCTGATTACGGCAAGTATTTCGCGGACGCCACTGTTCTTGTTGCATTTAACACTTCAACTCATACAATTTCTTTACAATTCTCTCTTTGCTCATACAATTTCTTTACTATTCTCTCTTTGCTCATATAATTTCTTTACTATTCTCTCTTTGCTCATACAATTTCTTTACTATTCTCTCTTTGCTCATATAATTTCTTTACTATTCTCTCTTTGCTCATACAATTTCTTTACTATTCTCTCTTTGCTCATACAATTTCTTTACTATTCTCTCTTTGCTCATACAATTTCTTTACTATTCTCTCTTTGCCTATACAATTTCTTTACTATTCTCTCTTTACTCGTGTAATTTCTTTACTATTCTTTTTTTACTCTTACAATTTCTTTACTATTCTCTCTTTACTCATACATTCTATATGACCAAATATCTCTGCAAACCTTTCTTAATTCTATAGACTTTGCCAAAAACAGCTTTACATAATTATGCTCCTAACGTTTTCGTGTATCACCCTAACTTAAACACGTGACCACATTTCCACTGCATTCAATCAACTTTCGTTATTTTTTTACCAATTCCAGACTTCACTTCTAATACATTATTGTTGGCACTAGAATTCAATTATGCACCGCTGATCTTGCTCCATGTAACAAATCCATATTGGCGATTATTGCATTTAGAGCACTGTTAACTTTACTTTTTGCAGTTACCCTGCTTTGACGACCCTAGTAAACAGACTCCCCAAACATTATTATTTCAAGCTTTCATTATATTATTCTTAAATCTCTCTCAAACGCCATTATTTTTGATATGCTAAGATTCATTGCTTACGTTATAAAAAATATATGCCTATTTTTTAGATGGTTTAGTTACACTACTTTTAATTTAGAAAGAACAATTGTACTAGTGTAAGTAATGCAATTTGTACGTAACATGCACATTGTAACAGTGTATTGATGCCGCTTAGTGCTTTAATTGGTCAGTAGATTATAAACACGGTACCCATAAAAATATGTACGAAATGTTAGAATTTTGTAAATTAGTAAAGTTAGTTAGGAAAGAACGTTTTGTATTTTTATATTATTACCGACACTTTATTGAATTCATTTGTTGATTTCTTTATTGTCATAAGTGTATATATTACGTTCATATATACACACATTATAAAAATCATATATTAAAAATAAATATTCCTAAAAGCATAATGCGTGTTTCAATAAACCATTTTTTCACTATGCATAAACAACTTAATCTTATTTCTATCGTATATACGCAGTGACGAAAAAATAATAAAATATGATATATCACAAAGAATTGTGATCAAAAAAATTTAAGCTTGTATGTGTTGTGTGTTCTATTTCCTACGAGTTTTCCAGCATCATGTATTTATTTAATTTTTTTTTTAAATCTAGGCATTACTTGTTTTTATAATACAATTGATCTTTCTAAATGAAAAATAGTTTACTCGATATTATTCACATTAATGCAGCATTTTTTAGTTAACATAGATATTTCCACATTTGCCATGGCATTAGGACTAAAGTCCAATCTAAGCTTCGGCTTCGGCTTTAGCTTCGGTACCTTCGGCCGAAAAATATACCTTTGGCTTTTTATTGAGCCACCAAAAAGTGCCGAAAACGCACGTAAGCGCTGGGGGAATTGTTAGTTTGGCCGGCACGAAACACCGGCGAGCGACTCATAATGAAGAAAACATGTTTATGCATGCGCGTGTTAATTTGTAAACATTACAAGTTTTTGTGATTATCATTGAGTAAAAAAATAATTGTGAGTGTGACGTTTAAATTAATAACGTGAGTATATCTTTCAATAATATTTGTACTATTACAAAAGTTATTTAGAAATTTATTTATTTAATGGATATATTTACAATTATTATCAACACCATAATGCAGATAACTAAGTAACAGTGTAGAATTTGCGTTGTTATGTATACTTTCTAGTCAGTGTTGTAACGTTTCTAAGTATTGAACCTTCAGCTTCGGCCAAAGATTATGGCAATAGTCGAACAATCGGCTTCGGTTTCAGTCAAAAACCGACCTTCAGTCGGACACTAATTAGGACAACCAATGTTATTTTCAGAGAACTTTTACAATACTTATTGATTTGTTGTACTGTACAAAACAATATTTTTATTCCATTATAAGTGTTAAAATTCTAATTCATCGTGATTTATAAAGCTGATAAAATAAATCCACAATAAGTGAGATGCGAGCAGAAAAATAAAGGTCAAAAGTTAATGGTTCTCTTATATCATCAGATCTGTACAACAACCCTTGAGCTGTAATAATATTGTGTGTATTCATCCCCTAAGAAGCCACAAAGGATGCCGCCTTAAGTGCCTTATACTAACAATCAATATTAGACACTTATCCTTTAATAGCACTAGTTGCAAAGTCCGCTACCCTTTCTATTTTTGTACATATGAAGAATTTGATGGATATTATATCTACATAAATTATGATTTTCTCTTATGTCCGACGAACTTATTAAAACTATTTATTAAATAGTTTTTTTTATATTTAAAATTTTGCATCATAAAATTGGTAACCCTGATTTATTGCGGCTAATTAAGTTCCACGTACCTACCAGAAATACTTGAATCGTTTTAACTTATTACTGTAACAATATTGGGACGATTGTTTAGTTTAATTCTCCATTACACAGAATTCAAAATATGGGTAACGAGTATGTGGATGTTGTTGATGTATGGAACATAGCATGAGATATAGCATACTCATTTTATGTAATTATTTTTTATCCTTACATCCTACCTAGTACTTATCATGTTTTGTTTGCTCCCTGCTTGTTTCTTTTCTTTTACTTCTTACATATCTTTAATAATTTTTATTTTGTTCATTTTACTTATTCTTTACTTGTCTCTTTTTTGATTTTTCTGTTTTTCTATCATTTAATTTAATTTGTTACCTTACTTTCAATTTATAATCTAGCTAATCGAACCTAATGGCTACCTACCTCAGAACAGGTACTTTATGTGTACTTAGCGAGGTAGGAAGCGGCCAACAGGCTTGCATATAAATGGAATTTAGTATTAATACCTGTACTTTTTGGTGTATTGGTTACTTTAAGGATTTTTATATTGATGCAAGCTTTGAAGGAAAATTAAATAAAAAAATAACATTATCGGAGTTCTATATGTTGTATATTTTTCGTTTTTATTTTACTTTAACAATTACTTTAATATATTGTGTAATATTAAAGGCTGAATTGAGGACATTAATTTAAAATAAATAAATAATTAATTGTTTATGTTAGTTAATAATAACAATAAAAACCTTACATCATTAGATACTATAAAATTGTTTTAAAAGTTTCGTAGTTTACATATCTTCAAATTATGTTGAGTTTTGTATAGATAAAAAAATAACGCCTTACTTGTCTCAGATGTACGATACATTTGCTTAAAAAAAAATTCAATCATTTAAGTAAATCAAAAAAAAAATCTTCCTGGCGGAAAACTAAATTAACAGACAAGGACACTATCCACTGCACTAATTATTCAATTTTTTAAAACTCTTCAATATTTATTTAAATAAATTAAATATAAGTATTAAAAATAAAATAAATCAAAAAATTTAATTAATTTTGACACAAAAAAAAAATACTTATACGACAATTTGACAAAACAATATATTTTATAGAAAACCAAAGTTGACTTGTGAGAAATACTGAAATCGATACTTGGCGGTTTCAAAAATTTTTTTTGATTTTATAAAGTTTGTGGAGACACCTCGTATCGGTAAATGTTGTACATTTAAAAAAAAATAAATACGAGTAATTTAAAATATCGAAAGATTATCTAACGCGCTATTTCTAACACTGTTTTGGTAGCAAATTTTTCACTCTACTGAATAATGTTTATTTCAAACATGAGTTCGCTCAATAAATAAATAAGCTAGATTTTGCAAAATATATAAAATAACAATGGTTTTACATTTGACAACTTAGAGTCGCTGTAAATGACCACATAAAAACAATCAAAATATTATAAATAATAAACTAAATGTTTCCACAAAACCCTAATCCAATAATGTTACCAATAAACATGACATTTTAGTCTGGTTTGGAACCGTTAAGTCCCGCCACGCACAACCCTCGTGCACTTGACAGTAACGAGTATTTTTTACCGCCGGTACTAGGAACTAGAACATGACAGATTTTAAAAAGTAATTCTTGTGATAATGAAACCAAAAACAACCAATTATTTGTTTGGATTTAGTTTTAAGCTGACCTGACGAAAAAGTGGACCTTATTGATTTCAATAATAAGTTATTAATTCAATTATTAGAAATGTATTATATAAACTGTCTGTACAAAGGTAAACATAGAAAAGGGACAGGATCAGGGAACAGGGTGGGCTGAAGGACCACCCAGAACCAAAAAACACGACCCACTTGTGAAATGATTATTTAGGTGTCTGGATTTTTCACTGGTTCTTCTGACTCCACGAGACGTACTCCGTCGTTCCGCATTAAGTACATACTCTTGGACCTACACTTCGGTGAAGGTGCGAAGTGTGACACAACGTGCACTATGCACAATAGCAAGATGTACAGAATTCGGCACGGACGGTAGCGAGAAAACCGAACACACAAACAATATCAGCCCACGTAATAATCAATAATTCACAATTTTACATACTAAGCTTATAGCTTAAAGGTTCAACTTCAACTGGTCTAAAAAACTATAGAGAACACAACTACAGAAAATATCGTCTTCTTTAGTGGGAGGGGGTAATGAGTTAGTAATAGGCAGGAACCACGAATCAAACACGACGTTAAGACACTGACTTAGTAATTTAGTGGTCGGGGGTTCGCGCCTCGTTCCAAGATACCAGAAAGTTAGTCATATTTTCATAGGATAAGCATTTAGCCTAGTTTGAAAATAATAAGAATATTTATGTGATATGCATTATAATTTATTAAAAAAAATAACAGTACCTATATTATAATAAAAAATATTTTTTTAAAGTCTTATCTACCGATGATATTTCTCTCGGAGATTCGACTCGAGTGCGTATAAAGAACGACAAATCTCAACGCGGATTAGAATGACGTCTCCAATAACTATTATATTATTTAATCGACTCTCAGAGATCCAAGTCTCAATGATAGATTTGTGGAGAACTATTGCCAGCACAACCAGCGACAACTCCAACAGGTTATAAATGCACATACCTGGATGCTAATCTTAATCTCTAAATGGCCGTATAATCTCTTCAGGTACGGACCAGTTGGCCGTCAATAATACGCTTTGAGGCAGCCGCTCAGAGGTCGCTTAACTCGACCTCACTCCTTTCTCAGCCGGCATCTCGAACACACCTCCGGTTCTACGGTTGTACGGTTCTCGTCGTAGACTTTATGTTTAGATCTATAAAAAAAAAATTAAATCAAATATACTATGTCTTTAATTTATGTCAATACTTTTCAAATTTGACGTCAGATGGCGTCCTTCTTCGTAAATGGGTACTTATTTTGAGAGTTAATATTAAAAGTACACTTGCGTTCAGTCGTTGTCAAAATAAAGGGTTCACACACAAAAATTTTCTACAATAATACACGTTGATAAAAAAAAGTTAATCTATCGTGTAGAACGATTTTTTCTAAATACAAATATTTATACTTATCCTTGCTTCGGCTAGCTGGAAAAGAGCACGGATTCTCCTACTTAATAGCTCATGCCGAGTTCAACGGTGGTCAGGGCGAACCTAGCTATGCGAAATGGAGGAAGCGGAAATTCCTAAGATTTGCAAGGGAACGAGATACTAGAGGTTCGCGCGCCATTTGGTTATTTACGACAGTAGGTACTCAGATTTTAAAATATTCACGACTCACGACAATTGTCAAGAAAGATGCGCGAGCTGTCTACGTGTACTCGTAACCATGGAAACGCCTTGACGATGGCACGTGTTGCCGTGCATAGGTTTCTCTAAGGAAACCATCTACATAAAATGCAATCTAACCCAGAAGAGACGCCAGTTCCATAAATATTTATTCAGCTATTTCGTAGTTTATAATGAAAATATCTTAAAAAATAAAACATTTTATAATTATGCTAATCACCGCCAACAACATAAAAAAATGATAAGTATATTTGCTATTGTAGTTTATTATTTGTCGGATGCCAATACAGGGTTGATTTATTGCCCGATCTTCAACCCCCGTATTTATCATATCAGGCTGTAGAGCAGGACACACCGCGGCCTTCGCTGGTTCATAAAGAGACGTCCCAGAGAACATTCGTTCTCCTCATGATTTCAGATGATGCGGGAATGCGTTCATCCCACACAAGATTAATGGTCTGTCATACAGTCGCAGATGGACCAAATCCCAGAGGCTTGGCAGGGCCAGATTGTGGAAATTTAACTCGACTGTACTATCAGTAATTATAATTTGTAGACTAATATAGTATTACTAGAGAATAAAACCTGTTTTAATACGAGCGCATGTTAATTTCTTTACATAATTAAATTATTTTAAAATGTATTTATTTAGAAAATTATCTTGATGTGTTGCATCCAGTTGGAGAGACCCTGGAGTCACCTGTGAGGGCAACCTGGGACCGGGAATTGTGGAGGTGCATTACATTTGATTGAGGTTACTATATTGTGATGTCGTTGGTGATATCTGAGGTGGTTTGGAAATTTGACAAACTATTGTGACAGTCCACATACTAACATATATACAATTTTCAAAAATTTGATAAATATGGAGATTGTGGAGTGAAAATTGGTGAACGTTTTATATATATATATATAAACTGATCACGTAAGCCAGCCGAAGACTGGTCGTGAGCCCTGTAATTATCCTATACTTCCATATATTTTCCAATAAATATAATAAAAAATACCTTTGTCTCTATTAGATATCTGATGTTTGCTTAAGTTTTTAAAATATTGGGTTGAACTTAATGTTTGGTTAAAATTAGAGATTCACATCACATATGGACACGATACATTGACCAGATTTAATGTTAAAGTGGAAAGGTTGACTTGGTGTGATATAGATGTTGGATTCAGTCCCAGGCTGAGGTCAGTGATACTCGGAGGACCAGACCAGCCCGGAGTCGCTGGAGTGCTAACGAGGGTGTTCTCTATTTCAGCTGCTGTCTCCGGGTGTCTTCCAAGGACAAGAGAGAACTCCTGCCCGGATGCCACCATTGTCTCAGCCACCAGCGTCGTGGGGACTATTGGGAGTGTGAAGCGTGTGAGTGGGTATTTGTGTTAAGCGGGGGAGGATGTGTTGTATTTGGAATATAGTGGAGGTATGTATGTGTGTGAAGAGGGGTTTAAAAAGTGACGCGCGCGGGAGCGCGGTCTCTTTCTCTGCCGCAAAACGTGTATATTATTGTATCATAACAGTATTCTTGCAATAAATATTGTTTTTGGCATCTGACGTGTTTTATTACTGAACTACCAACAATCTTATGTTGGGTACGCAACATTGTAAAGCGCTGTCAACCCAATTACTTAACATATATAATAATAAATAAGAAGATTATAATTAAATACATGCGTGCAAGAAGTAGTTGTGTGCAAAAAACACATTCTGATAAAACAAACTTTAAAATTGTACAAACCAATTAAATGTACCAACACCAGGTCCACTAAGATATATTTCTATAGTATAATAAGTATATAGAGATGTGATGCTGGAGGGGTAAGATGCAAATCGCATCGCTGACAAAACAAAAAATAAGTCGAGCCATTTATATATTTATATCAATACCATGTTTAGTGAATAATTAATATTTCCATGGCAACCATGTGCTGATCACCGTATTTGAGCAGCAAAACCTGAAAAACAAACACGGTTATATCTGTCACGTGTATTTTATTTCCTCTGTACAGAAAATGTTTAATGGCTGGCTGTCGTTTTTTTTTGCAATTTTGTTAAAAATTTTAACAATATACATTTAATGTTTATTATTGAAGTAAAATATTATTATTTGTTACGCTTATTGAATTCTTTAATTATAAACACAGCGATTATTAATGTATGAAAAATTATAATATTGTAAAACATGGATTTGTGATATTTAATTTTAATGAACCAGATTATCAACAATTCTTTTAATATGCTACCACAGACTACCAAATATACAGACATGAACTAACGCAAATTCAAATATTTTCATTTTGGTATCACCCACGTATCACTTAAGCAATCAAATAGCTCCGCGACTTGTTTTAAATATATGACTCGATTAGAACGAAAATTTAATCGCTGACAATATAATTTGCATTAATGTAAAAATACGTCTGTAAAGCATAATTAAAAAGTATAAGTGATGAGTAAATAATTAAGAACTACTGTAAATAAAATTTAAAGGTAACTAACTGTAAGGTTGGTGCATAATCATTGAAGCTTTTTTCGCGACGTGTTTTTTTTTAATATTACAGTTTTTCATAAAAATAATCTTCTCTTTGCATGAAAATGCGTGTCAAAAATTATATTCATATTATGCTCTACCACTTCGAGAAAGGTTGGAAGTCAGCACAGTCATTTCACGATCTCAGCGAACTTTTTGGCAACGGAACAATCAGTGGTTCAAGAAGTTTAGATCGGGCGATAAAAACCTGGCACATGAGGAAGGAAGAGATCGACCATCAAATTTTGATGACCAGACACAGCCGATGGCGGCCGTTAAAGAGAATGAAAGCTTGATAACGAGAATGTTGGCCGAAGACTTCAATGTGGACCATTCGATCATCGTTCGTCGTCTCAAAAAGCTAGGAAAACTATGGAAATTGGCTGGATCGGTCCCCCGCGAACTATCCGATAACAACAAAGCCGAACGTGTTCGAATTTTTAGGTTAATTAGTTATCCACCACTTATACTTTTATAGTTTTGTATTTATTGTTTCTTGAATAAGATACCATAGGTATTGAAACATGTTAATGTATTAATAAAAGTGTTTTTCTTTTTGTTTATACAGTGTGTTTCCACAAAGTAATTTTGCAAATGTTAAAAATATTATATTTTTTTGAGTTCATATTATTATTGTATTTCAATTTGATTCAATAGAATTTGAATTATAATAAAATAATTTAAACGAACTTATAGTTATTGAGAAAAACACATTCTTATTGTGAAATTGTAATTATTCAGAACATATATCTGTGATATTTTAAATACTAATTAAATCTATTAATTATCTAAAAATATTATTGTCCTCTACCGATCCGGGGAAATTGCATTATCCGATAAAATTGATTTTATTTGTACAACTTTCTAATTAATATACAGAGTATATTTTCATAGAAATCAATCACTTTGTATGGAACCACATCAACCGGTTTCACTTATCTTAAACTTCATCAGGACGTATTTAAAACTGATGATAAATACAAAAGGAGTGCGGTGCAACAAAATGATTGTTATTTAATTTAATTTAATTTGTATTTAGAACTTATAGTTAGTAAAATACAATTGATTCTAATCTTGAAATGATTTACACAATACAGTAATCAATATCTGTATCACAGGTGTACGAATAAATGATATTATTGTTATATAAGATAGACGTTAGCATATAATATGAAAGTCATGCTCTTCTCGTTTTCTTCCTATATTAAATTTCCAAGCCCTGGTTTGTGTAAATGATAAAATGACGATCCTGAACTCTATTCCTCAGAAACATATTACATTACAGTATCCAGATCCACCCCTGTGCTGTCCGGGCTGGAATGGAATTTAATATACAACCTGGGACGTCTACAGCGACGCCTGGCGAAGTAACGCCGACGCCCTTTGCGAAATATTCGCGTGCGGAATATTGCCACTAGATTTGAAATATGACTGTTTCTTTTTTGGGGTCATCGCCTCTCGTTCACCTAACCCTTTTTTTATTTTCATTTCCCCATTCCTTATTTTGAAAACATTTCGGATCGAGAACAATTATTTTTAATATATATTTTTTTATTAATTTTTTCATGTTTAATTTAGTTTCATTTTATTTTTTATTATTAATTATTCTTCTCCTTTATCTGCTTTATTTTAATCGGGTTATAACTCTTATACAGCACTTTTCACCACTTTCTGTCCTGTGCTGTGTTGATGACTTAGGGCCACTGATAATTCCACCTTTCTTCTCAGAGTCTCTCCATTTGCCTCTTCCATGTTATCTTGGATCATTCTACAGGTCTTCTTCGCCCTGACACTCATGATAAAGTTTTTTTAGGCAGTATTTCGTTTTCCATCTAAGCCAACTTAACTGATATCATAAATATATTTATATGCTCTAATATAAAAATATAAAAATTTCCCTTTTGACTATCTTGCACATATTTACTTAGTTTCATTTTTAAACTATGTAATTTTACCTTCTTTCTTATATTATGTGGTATTTCATTGATAATCTTTATCGCATTATATATCATTGATTTCAGAGATTTAGCCTTTTTTTCTGAATGGCAGTGTCAGCCTATGTCTTCCTCTTGTATGATGTTCGTGCTCGTGTTTATTTGCCTCAATTTATATTATAAGTTCTGCGGATATTTTTTAAAGTAAGGATTTTATAAATAAAGAAATACAATAATATTAAAATATATTTTCTGTTTAAAAGTTATCATATTAAGATCTTACAGCATTATACTGATATTGTACAAAGAATTAACAGTTTAATGATATAACACAGGCTAGCAAAAATGACCTACAAGCATTTAATTAAATGTATCTACTCAGCGTATAGATAATACAGTGGGAGTTAATTGTCCATTGACAATGAAGTATTATATACATACAACAATAGTATATTCATAACATTATATGTCATTGATGAGATAAGATCCCGTGGACTATATTGATTAAAATTAATTGTTAGTTAGTCAATTTCGGTCCTGGGTTGGTCGTTCAAGTTTCACCTCCAGTTGACACGCACTTTTATAGTGAATAACGGAGATATCACTGCAATACCGTAGATGTGTAGAACACCACTTCTTTTTGGTGGTCCTGGCGTTACGCACGGCGTTACTCTCGACCGTTAAAATAAACATATGTGTTGACAGCTCGGTGTCGAAATACAATTAGTTAGCTAGAGTGGAAAAAGTATATTAAGGTTTATTGGAAAGACAAAATGCACTCGATTTGCATCAACAGTAACTTTGAGTCGTATATGAGAATAAAAAAATAGTTATTCATGAAAATAAATATCAAAATCATTTATCTCGTCCTAAGACGTGATAGTGAGATATGTTGGGGATATTGCAATAGAAGAAAAATAATAGTACGATGCAGCGAAATTTCATCTATTACCAGCATTTAAAAAAAATAAAATGGGCGCTCAACGTCACGGCGTGACAGAGGAAGACGTAAAATAAGAAGAGAGAGATGCTACAGAATTTTATGCAACAATGATGGATCCGAAACGTTGTCCCAGAGAAGACGGATGCGCACGATTAAATAACCTAGAAAACTCTATAGAGAAAACCTTAAGCGGCTGTAAAAACAATATAACATTTTACATTATTTTAGTTACATTATTGAATAAAAATAATAATTTTCAAATATTACTCAATCGCCAGTCATGTTGATGAAATTGTCAAATGAATTTTTTTAAATAATTATTTAAAATAATAGAATCCCAAGCACAAAAAAAAATCGTTTTAATTTAGTTTTACAGACAACGTGATAAAATACAAATTCATATGAAATATACCAGAATTTTCATATTCCATGTTGCGTACTTCACAATTCTGCCAGCCATTTTCAACCCCATTATAAGTGCAGCGGGGTGCACTCTCTAGATATAAGTGACCCCCTATTGATCAATTCATCCCTTCAGACGAGATTGGTACCGGCGCCATGCCATCAACCCTTTAGATGTGGATAGGGAGGTTTTTAATAAAAATGTAAAAAAAAATCCTACATTTGCTTCCTATCGTACACAAATATATGTTATAGTAAATACTAATTAAATGTATTATGGATTATGCTATAGCACCACAATGGATTGGCGACAAATTTTCGAACCTATATATTACACTTTTCAAAGTAATACATCTATCGTTCTATTATTTTAAAGTCATCAACTTTGTTTTTACTGACTATAATACCTTTGAGTAAACCGATAAGAGACGCCAGATATATCAATTCATTTTGATTAATTTTTAGACACATTGATACACGTTCCCCGGATAGGAAGAGATCCGGGTTTGAATTTCGGTAGCAACAACAATATTTTTCTATAAAATTGATTTTATATGTATACCTTTTTAGTGAATACATTTAATTAGTATTTAAAATATCCCAGACCTATGTTCTGAATAATTACAACTTCACACTAAGAATGTGTTCTAATAAATAAGTTGTATAAATGTGTCCAAAATTTAATAAAAATGAATTGATAATTTTGACGTCTGCTATCAGATTACTCAAATGTATTTGAGATTCCGTAAAAATACGGTAGATGACTCTTTCAAATAATGGAATGATTAAATGTATTAATATTAAAAAACGTGTACATACAGATTCGAAAATTTGTCGCTGAAAATATTGTCGCTGTAGCATAGTTGGATAATGCACCTTCCTCGGTTTGGAAAGAGAAATCCCAGTGGCGCAACAATAATATTTTTTGACAAAATTGATTTTATATGTATATCTTTCTAATTAATACATTTAATTAGTATTTAACATACATAACTGATAACACATCCCATTTTGATGTTTTCTTACATGGCTCCAGGAATCAATTAAGTGAAAAAGTCGATAGCCACCTGTATTTTCAAAATAAAATGCACATTTGTATTTATATAATAACATAAAAAAATTATCAAAAAAAAAGTTTTTTTTTTAAATAACAGTCCTCTGTATAAGAATGCAAATAATTATAATTTAACTAATGGTAACCATGTATTACACGTTCGAACGACTATTCACCATGTATAATATAATTTTGCTAAAACTGAGCCTGTGTAATGGACTATAAATAAATGAAGCGATATATATTCATAATAAATTTACATGTTGAGACTCGTACAGTATTTCCATTCTAACAATAACCACCCCTAGTAATAAATTACAACACTACATCTGCACACCACTTGCGAGAGAAACAACGACATTTTTTCAATTTTTCTACATATTTTTATCTTCGAAACTGTACAACACACTTAACACTAACTGGAAGTCGTTCACTTCCAAAAAGATACGCAAATATGGACTCAATATATGATTCAACTGGGTAGAAATTAGTCAGAAGCATCTTATTTTTGTAATTAAAACTAGACCCACAAAAAATCTTGGTAGACGTTTGTCTTCAGGTACATTAATATTAATTTTATTAAATATTAATATAATATAAACATAACAACCAAACTGTGTCACGGTTTGAACAATTATTTTCGATAAGCCACTGTTTTATCATTTAGTAAAAAAACCCGGATAGTTTATTTTTTAGTGTAGGAACAACAAATTCTAATGTCCTCGATCCATACTTATTGCTAATTTTGGGAATTGTTAAATTCAGATTAGCTACACCTCTTGTATTTTTTTCGTGTGAAACCACCCTATTTAGAGCATCGTTGTTATAATTTTATTTTATTTAAAGGGTCAGTGACAGCTCGTGTACAGAAAGAACGTTTACAGAAGAATATACAAATTTTAGATTATGCCTCAATTTAAATAATAATTAATACACTTTAGATTCAGGACACGCTCATTACATTTTTTTATATCTCTGTCGAATCTGACTATTTATTTTTTAATTTTAATAAAATAACAATACAACAGTATGAAAAAAAATAGTCTACTTTAACACAGACGGTAGTCTAGTAAAGTAGCCAAGACAATGCTTTATATCAGAGGTTGATAACTACTATATCCTTCACGGTAAACTAATAAGACTTGACACGACCAGGTAAACCAGATAATGGAGGATGGTTCTGTAAGAAGCCTCAACAATCGGCGAGCTTGTATGAGAAGATGTATGAATGTGGATGAGGCGAGATTTGTGTGTCAGTACAGAAGAGTGTAGCGCTCTATCCTCTCTGCCTACCCCCACGGGGAAACGGCGTGATGGTAAGTAAGTAAGTAAGTAAGTAAGTAATAAGTGTGTTATATTATTGTATGTTGGAAAAATCGTGTTTGATTTATTGCGTTTATTAACAATGGAGTTCTATAAAATGAATACCATCTATATTAAAAAATTAATTAATATATTTTCACATTTTATCATATTTCTGTACAAAAAATGTATGCTTTACTTAAATATGGTTAAAAACAATATTCGTGTAAGAATTAAATAATTGACGGATACTAGAATCAAAATATTTCTGAACCGGTGTGATCACTGTAACAGGCGCCCACCGTATTTGATTTAATGCTTACTAAACATCCCTTTCTACTGATGAATCGGCGTCAGGAGATGAATTTATGGAAGTTGTTTAATCAATTGTTCGTATTTACATTTTATTCCACCAATTTGTACTCCGCAAAGGGTAAAACGACGCTAATGACAAAAGGCCCATCCATCTAAATAAACAAAGGCGTCTCGTAATTAGATCTGCACCTTTCGGACACCGTAAATAAATTTAAAAACAAACAATACAAGAAATGTTTCTTTTTCATAAATTTACGTGAATATTAAACATTCACCGTTGTGTTCTCTGTATGCAAAAATAAATATAAATATTTTCGGAGTAAGGGTTGGAAGAAATCAAAGATTCAATTTAAACTCTCTGATCGTGATAATAAAATAAACAACATTCACAACACAAAACGTCACAGATTTTATTTATACCGTTTGATTGTGAGAAATGTACAAATTTCTGTACACACAGCTAATATTAAAATTATTTGGTGGTCAAAAATGTCACTCGTTGAAATCTATGTAAATAATTTCAAAAAAATTTACATCATAAAAGTGACCAAACAAATACGTTATACTCTTTACTATTCTGACAGCATATTTTATTCAGTATTCATTAATGTCACAATTAGAAATCACTCAAAAAAGGCAATAAAAATTATTCCAAAAAAAAAAAAAAAGACCAAAAATAATAAACATTCAAATTCAATAAAATTCAATAATTCAAATTTTTTAAATTTAATTTTAGATGCGAATTCCGATCTACAAGATATAGAGATCAAATTGATATCCCAAAACTAAAATATACCGCAACCCGGCATCAAATTTTTTAATAATCTTCCCTCACAATTAGAAAAATTACAGACTATCATAAATTTGTAGCTGAATTAAAAAAAAATATGTACACAGACTAACTGAAACAAAAATTAACTCGTATATACTTCTTCTCTATACGTGAGTCTTACTCTCATAGAGAAGAAACAAATGTTAAAATGTATATATATATATATATATATATATATCTACTAATTATTTAAAATTGTATTATATTTTTAATATTAATAAAAAAAAAAATAATAATAAAAAAATGTCAAACGTTTATTTTGCTCTTTTGTCTAGAAATGATCGAAAAGTCACATCACTCGTATGTATGAAAATTAAAATTTATCATTTTGCGTATCGATAAAAAGATACAAGACTACTTTGTGAATTGAAGATTCAATTAACCACCTATAAAACTAGATAGATACTTAATTTTTTTTAAATATTATATAACTAGCATCTATTTATACAAAATCCCATGATAACCAAACGTTTTCGATCAAATGAAATTTTTAAATGTTAAAAGTAAATTATATAATTTTTTTTTTAAAAAAGCAGACAAGTTTTGAAGGCTTCACATTAGAATTAAATAAAACAATAATTTAGTTTTAAACCAGTTTATTATACACATATACTAAAGTCAACTAGTTTCAGATGGATCCAACCTTCTTCAGGATTATAAAAAAAATCAGTACTTTTAGATTAATCTATATACTTTATAGCCCTAGAGAAGTTTGTGTCCAACTAAAACTAGTTGACTTTAGTATATATGCTGATATAATATTTTATTATTTCATTCCCAATGAGCTGTACATTTAAACCATATAAGTACAAAAAAATGGCTAAATTAAGGTAAATAATATACAGTTTTCTGTAATATATATTTCAGCGACAATAATCCGTTGGCAATATAACAAAGTTTTTCTTTAATAATAAATACAACAATGTCCATCTCTTTCCAAAACACAAATGACAGTTTATAAAAGAACCAATCAGGACGCTACACATTTCTAATTTCAAATTATATCATTTAAATCATTTATATATCGAAACTGGCAGTGTCCATATATTTATGAAACAAAACTGAGAGTAGAACTCCATTAAGAAAAGGCGTTTAAGAAGAAATTGAGTCACGTTTAATAAAAACTGGTTCAAAATATAAATCTCAAAGCTCTCGTATTTTGTAAGCAAATAAATAGAATTTTTAACAATATTTAAGTATGTCCAAGAACACAACAATTACTGAATCTTTACGTTCAAAGACATTGTTATTAAGACAAATTATATATATCTCACAGAAACAAAGTTATTATAGCTATGATATGATTAGATATGGAGGTTGATTGGGTGGAATGGTGAACGTTACATTGTATAAAGTAATCACTTATCCCAGCCGAAGAGAGGTCGTAGGTTCTGTAATCCCCAAACGTCTATATTTTCCCATATAATATAATAGCTTTATCTCTATGAGATATCCATAATTTGTTTTAATTACAATTAGCAACGTTTTTCATGATTTCCACTGAATGAAATTATGTACAAACATGCCATAATTATACTTAATTTTATTCACGATTATCTTATTTAATAATAATACTATGCTGATATTTTCCTAATAGCTTGAAGATTAGATCGGTAGCAATAGTATTCTAACAATTTCCCTGAGGCACATTACATCAATTGCCTTCAATTCGCCATTCGAGTTGATACGGCAAAATATATTTTCAATATATTTTATACTTGATCAATTCAACGCTGCTTCTTAACAGTTCTCTTTACATTCTAGAAATGTGATCGCAATACGTCACGACGTGATCTATTTCATCTGTTAGATTCCGAATTGGAATATACCCGTAAGGCACATGCCAGACAATTTATTGGAGGCAGAAAACACATAATATATTAAAAATATGAATTAAATATATTAATAAGTAAGATATACAATACATATATATATATATATATATATATATATATATATATATATATATATATATATATATATATTCTGACGTTGTGTATTGCACGTCCACCGACTTGCTCAGGGTATTGCAATAAATATACAGGGTATGAATTAAATATATTAATAAGAAAGATATACAATACATATATATATATATTTATTCTGACGTTGTGTATTGCACGTCCACCGACTTGCTCAGGGTATTGCAAATTTGACAAATTTTCGAACGTATATATAACCTTTTTGATATTAATACATTTGATCGTTCCATTATCTGAAAGAGCCATCTACCTTATTTTTACGGAATCTTAAATACCTTTGAGTACCGGACGCCAGAATTATCAATTCATTTTTATTAAATTTTGGACACACTGATACAACTTATTATTAGGAGAACACATTCTTATTGTGAACCTGTAATTATTTAGAACATAGTCCTTAGATATTTTAAATATGAATTAAATTTATTAATTAGAAAGATATACATATAAAATCAATTTTATCGAAAAAATATTGTTGTTGCGCCACTGGGATTCGAACCTGGGTCTCTTTCCAAACCGGGGAACGCGCATTATCCAACTATGCTACATTATGAGTATTATCCATTTCAATTTTACCCAGTCACACTCTAAGACTCTACATACTCGCCTACTATATCTCACTCATCGGGCATCTCATTCTACCTCTATCTGTACCAAATTAAAAAAAAAATGAGTGTGTGGAGATGTGTGTCCTGTGTGGCGAGTAGACATCGACACATGTGGGCCATGCGGCGAAGCTGGTTCAAAGCCACCAGCGTTATGTGGCGAACGGGTCATAGAGGTAACCCATACCAGGCGGACTGAAAAATACGGATGGAGGGGAGAGAGCTCGAGCCGTCTGGTTTCTGACAGCGGAGGCTATTTTCTTTCATACGCTTGTTCAGTCTAGCTGCTTAACGTATTGTTAATCACATATAAATTCTACATTGTGATTAATCAACCTAAATTTATGACATCACTATTTAAACTGAAGACCCGAGAACCGAGATAAGACTATCAATTCATTTGACACCCGCGATGATTGTATTCCTTGAATCACGTATATAAACTAGAGGTTTTTTTTCAATCATTAAGCTGAATTTACCTAAACTGGGACCCCGTCATTCCAGTCATCAATTTACAATTCTTCAAAGGCTATTTTCAGACTCTTATGGCAAAACGTGTAGAATATTTAAACTGTGCTTGGGACACATATTTATTTCTAAATACATATTTATTCTTGAACGAAAATAATGCTCTCCTTCCATTCCTTTCCCGACCTCGTTGTCGAATCAGTCGATCGGCGACCTTGAGCGAGTGCGATATACGTGAATCGAAAGATTACAATATTATACAATTGAGACTTCGCCTCTATATAGTGTCGTCTAAAGAAATCTAGGACGAAAATAGTGATCTAAACATACAGTCCACATTTGGAGATGTCTGCAGAGTCTGGTTTATGGTGAGTGCCAAACTTCTTCCGTATCCTGACTTCTTCCGGCATCTATGCTTGTTCGCAACAAACTGTGTATAATTCCATAAATTTAACATCTGGAAAATATTATGAATTGAAACTTTTTACTGTTGGCACTGTATATATTGAAGTTTAAATCAAAGACTCGGCAGCTGCTGCAACGGCGGACGTCAGTATGTGAAGTGCAATTAGTAGCTAAATTTTCCCTGGGTTCTGACAAATGGGTGCCACTATTACACGCAGCCTGTACTTTGATTATTTATGACTGGTACTGATTTACCAGCCGCGTTCAGCTTTGTTCTTCTGAGTATGACACGAGAAAGCGTACTGTACATATTAAAATATGCTTTTATCAACTTAAAAAGATTAAAAGTATTTTTATTGAGGGGGCCTGTGTACTTATAAATGCATTTGTATTGGTACTTGTGGACAACATCTATACTGGCCTGCCAATGTTTCAACTGGATCGATTACAATCCATTACAACATGGTGTTTCCAAATTCTCTCATATAACATCCCTTTTACATGAGCTATATTGGCTTCGATTCCCTGAAAAAGTTGAATGAAAATTGTGTCGGATGATGTACATGGCGACATCCAACACGGTACCTCTATTTTTTCAAGATCTTTGTATTCTAGACAATTTAAATTATAGACGTCAAACTCTACTTTAGCCGCTGGAAGGGTTATAGAACTGACCAACCGTTGACAGACGTTTAAATTTATTGAACAGATATTTGCGGTGGCAAGTCTAAAAGCGTGCAACTTTTTACCTTCCGTCCTAAGAAACAGTGCATCAAAGACTAAAAACGCAAATATTATGGATAAATATATTGTGCAAAACGCCCTTGAGGTGAAAGTTTTAGGTGTAATATACAGGGGTACCAGGTGCTCACACACATAACCTTCTAATTCTTACAACACATGTACTAATTCATAACACTCAATCCAAGAACACACCCCCAAATCTGTTAATGATCGGAAAATAAGAGTGTTTCGACAAGAGGTAACTGATTGATCCATTGGCATAAATCGTTAAGTAAATTAGATTTTTTATATATATATACGTATTTGTGGCAGAGTCTATTTATGACAGAGTAAAGAATGAAGAAATAAGGAAAGAATGTAAAGCTGATGTTAGTATAGTGAGTAAGATTAAGAAAGGATCACTTAGGTGGTTTGGTCATATGGAAAGGATGAATGAGAAGAGAATGGTAAGAAAGATATATGACGCAAGTGTTGATGGAACCAGAAATAGAAGACGTCCGCGAAAAACTTGGCACGACCAGATAATGGAGGATGGTTCTGTTAGAAGCCTCAACAATCGGCGAGCTTGTATGACAAGATGTATGAATGTGGATGAGGCGAGAATTGTGTGTCAGGACAGAAGAGTGTGGCGCTCTATCCTCTCTGCCTACCCCCAAGGGAAAACGGCGTGATGGTAAGTAAGTAAGTAAGTAAGTAAGATGTTTCCACATATATTTGACACGTTTTGCAGTCATAGACTTAGTCTCAGATCTAAATAGCGCTACACAAATTATTATTATAACCATTATTTAAAATGATGTAATAAATATGTAATATGTAATAAATAATTGCGCTAGAATAGCGCCAACGCTCGGAGTTTCATTAAAAAAAATCGTCGGTGTCTTCTCCCCCTCCATCCCTTATCGGAGGCTCCACCCGCCGTAGCAAACTTGCTCCTCCGGTGGTGCCGCCGCTCAGGAACTAAAGTAATTTATGCCCGCTGGTGAGGCTGGCGGAGATTTGTAAAAGTTCCACAATTTATCTGGCGTAGGCGTTAATCGTAAAACCAATCTGCATTAGCGAACTTTTCCCGAATAATGTAACGGGAAATAAATTAACTGCATCTTAGATGAGAGTACCAATCTTGCTAGCAATGTTTTCTATATATTTAAGGCTTTCATTTAAACGGTCAGCGTAATATTGAAGTTTTGGTCAGCTCTAAAAATTTTTTTGCCCACAAACAGTCAGTTGAGCCGCCACTTGTACCCAGCAAGTAGAACAAGATTTTAAATATGAATCAAATTTAATTCATATTTAAAATATCACAGACCTACGTTCTGAATAATTACAACTTCACAATAATAAAGTTGTATCAATGAGTCCAAAATTTAATAAAAATGAATTGATAATTCTGGGGTCTGCTATCAGATTACTCAAAGATATTTGATATACCTTTGTATATATTTGATATATTTTCTTATCTTCTTCATCAGAGAATAAAGTTCCATAACTAAACCAACAAGTCTTTGATATATATACATAGGAAACAATGCAAATATCAACCGTTTCAAAAGTTATGGCAACGAAAGCGTACATCTCTTTACTTAATAAAATATTTATCTACCCTAGAAAAATACATCTCAAAAACAAACTGTTCAGTACTGATTGTATAAAAAAAAAAAGTGAATACTTAACATATCCCTTACGATGCTAAAATAAAAACGATCGTTTTGATGCTGCAAACTCAGTTTACACGGATACTTTGCCATTTTTAAGTCGGATTAGTATTAATATTTTACATTTATCACTTATATTAATCATTTAAATAATAATTTATATATAAATGAATATATATATATCAATTATTGTATTAAAGTGCTAAAAATGAGAAAAAACATTGCTCATCGTGAATGACAGCATAAAGATATGTCTGACTTGGCCGGCACACGCTCTACCACTAATATGACCCCGCGGCCCGCAACACTGCGCCTTCTGCACATTTCCACACGTACAAACACACGTCAGGTTCTTCGAGAAAACATTTTTTTGTTGCGTATGGTAAATACAAATATATTATAATTGTTTTATCCGATACATGAATATATTACGGAGGAATACTTTAAATATGAACTCTGTATTTAGTATATTTACAGAGATATTCACATAATTAAAGGCATTGTCAACTCAGTATACGTTATCGGAGAGGAAAGGTTAAACTGTACAGCTATATATCGTTTCTTTGATAAAAAATAAAATCAATTAAAAGAGGTGCAGAATTGAGTTAAAAAAATCAAAATAGTGTTTAAAAAAAGTCAAAGGTTTATCACTCAAAACCATGTACTCTTAAGACAGGTTGTGTGATCAGTAGTCAATTTTGACCATGGTAACTTTTACCAACGCCTGTGGTAAAAACAAAGCGTGCCTTCACAGCATCAGCATCATCAGCAGCGACTAATGTCCGCATCCAAATTCCTACACTAGACCCATCTATCTATCATGCTTGCCCACTAGAGTTAATTGAGATATTGACGCCACCAGATGACAACTCGATCAATTTGTTTTGTTTGATCTCGATATCGCGATACCATTCGCGGTGTGGACAGTTAGCTCCAGTGCACCAGCACTATTTTGTGTGATTCTTGTGATTTGTGATCACAGTGTTTATTGTTTGTGTGTGCCGTGGGTGAACATTGACATTGCATGATTTCGGCGGCGACCAGAAGACTGCGGAGGTGTCGTACTCAAGATAAGCCGATCATTCTTTCCAAATCCCGGTTCCCCGAGATCGCTGGCCTTTCTTAATCCCTATACCCTCAGCGACCTCACCCTATACCAAGTCTTTCGATATCCCCTCCCCACCACCCTGCAGTGATTTTGATTTACAACCGGAATTATCGTTATCCATTTCGCAGGAAGTGTGAGTAGCTTGTTGATGTAGTGGTTAAGACGCTGGACTAGTGATTTAGTGATTGGTGGTTCGCACCTCGTTCCAGAACTACAGCAAGTTAGTCATATTTTCATAGCACAAGCATTTAACTTAGTTTTAAAATAGTAAGAATTATGATATGACATGTATTCCGTTTACGCTTCTCTATTTATTTTTTTCCATAGATATCTCAATTCACAATGTAGCAAGACAAATCATCATGAAATCATGCTTAATTTTCTCGTGCATTCGAAATGTATCACTTTGTATGGTATATATATATTAAACAACGAGATCAACATCGGACAATCTCTCATCACTAAAATAGCGGGATATTGATATCAATGTGACAGATGACTTTTCGGTTTTTACCATTCGATATTCGAGAGTAAAGTTAATCAGTTAAATCATTACATTTTTTACCAACGATCGAATAATCTGTACAACTTTACAAACTTTTTTTTCTATGGTAAAAAGTTACCACTGATCAGACAACCGTCCCTTAGAAGACATTCCTAAATGTCATCTAGGATATTCGCTAAAGAAGGGGAGAACAACTTTCATACACTTTTGTGGATAAACGTCAGTTTTCGATTGAATTGGCAAGTTGTCAGAAATAATGTATATACGTAAAAATATAATAAAAGATATGTTTAACTCAAATTAATTACGCATATTCAACAACGGACTCAGATTGGCAGAAAAAGAAGAATAAATATTGAAAATGGTGTACATGTGCAAGGTTGTGTTTACTTGATGTAATCTATCAATCACATCTTAAAATATTTTATTATATATATTTGCCGAAAGCCTAAAAAACTGTCCTATCATGAGTTACATACCATTAAATTAAATTAAACCCACCTATAGTGCAGCATAATTAAATATTACACATATCTCTTTGAATCGATCTATTTATAGATGTAAAATTTAAATTGGAAAAATATTGAACCGCACCATTTTCATAAAAAAATTCACCTTAAAGGCTCTTAAAGTAACTTATGAAAATTTTTAATCTATAAAAAAAAATTTATCAAAGAAAACAATAAAAATTAGTTAATTAAATTATACATGTTATGCGTATATATCAAATAGTTTACGTATTATTACCAACTTAATTTTTTCCATTTAAT
This sequence comes from Eubasilissa regina, assembly GCA_022840565.1. Lineage (NCBI taxonomy): Eukaryota > Metazoa > Arthropoda > Insecta > Trichoptera > Phryganeidae > Eubasilissa > Eubasilissa regina. The sequence continues at coordinate 6,488,505 of JAINEB010000010.1, forward strand.
ATCTTTTTGCTCTCTTAATGACAACGCCCTCTTTTTTAATGATAGAAATAATATATTTTTTATCTTATTATTTAAGCAGGTACACATAATATAAAAAAAAAACGTTGTAAAATTATTTCAGGTATCAGCAGGATTATTATACAATAATTACATTTATAAATATTAATTCGCGTGATTATTTGTACCAATAAAAAAATAATTCTAAATATTAATTAAATTGTAGTTTATTTTTATATCTGAAATTTTGTTGAGGCTTCTTGTTTCAGGAGACAATGTACTATTTTAAGATTTTTGAAAGGGCTACCTAGCCTTAACCTCCTTCCACCGTAGTACGTATTCCGCCGGGGGATTTTATGATCAGTTCGAACTATAAGTCATTAATAAAATTGTATATTTATTCAAGATAAAATTGAATTGTATTATTACGTATTATACTGTAAAAAAAATTTAAATAAAGTCATGTAAAAAATATCCGGTATAAAATAAAATCCTAAGGGTCCTACGGAGCCAATCTCACCGAACGTTCAATCATAATATTGGCACGTGGTAGTTCGACCAGTCAATTTGCGACTGATTGAGCAGGCCTCTGATACCGCTGTTCTCTCGTCTGATACACCCTCCAGCCCGAACCACCCTCTCACCCACGTGACACGTGTCCATTATGAAGAGGAAAAACTAAATACCCAATGTACCCACAAATTATAAATTCTGATTTTCATTGGCTAAAGCATCTTGTGAACGAGCTCGTAAGATATATTCAAAATATTATATTAGGTCATCCCATAAATAATGCGATATTTTTATATATGTTTAATTTTCCATAATTCTTGTTTAATCTTAAATATACACTCCTTTATTTTCTACGACATTCTTCCACAGAATTTATATTTTTTCAATAAAAATGATTATGAAGGCTGTGGAATAAATGATAATCAGAGGCAATATGGTGAGTGATGAAGCGTTTTCAAACAAGGTTCATTCGTGTGACGTGGCAGCAAAGAAGAGCACACATTCACTCTCTGCACTCGATTAGACTCTAAAAGTTTATGAGGAACCCGTTTCTAATTTTTCTGGATGGACACTGTCTTACATTACATTATTGTCCAAAATCCATATACAGCATTAATATTTCTCGCACTTTCCATTACGTTATTGCTTTTATTGAACTAATAAAGCCAAAAATGCTCCTTTATCACTTCCATCATAGCTTTGAAAAAATAACTGTTAAAATTGAACTCCATTCTTCAAAACTTGCACTAAGAATAAGTTACTACATGTTTTTATAGCAGGTAGTAGTTTTATCTGATGCAGGTAGTTTTTCCCGTCCCCCTCTGACTTTTAATTCATGTAATTGAAAAAACCGTATTATTTATGGGATGACCCATAAAAAAATATGAAAAAAATTCGAGACATTTACATCGGGGTAATTGTACCACCCCACATAGCATTTAAAAAGTTAATAATTAATGATTTTAAGTCACTAATTACATACTAGAATTATAAACGTAATTAATATTGTATTATTATGTTCTGACTTTTAGTTCATGTAATTGAAAAATGGGCGATTTGACTGTATGCTGTTTAGTGTACGCCAATGATGCAGTACCAATGGCTAATAATGAACAAGAACTACAGAATCTGGTGAGTAAATGTACGATGTATGCAAGGAAAGCGACCTCATGATGAATGTAAACAAGTCGAAAGTGATGGTATTCGAGAAGGAGGAAAGCAAGACACCTTGCTAAATACTTGTAGGTAATGAATGTTTGGAACAAGTAGATGAGTTTGTATATTTGGGAAGTATGTTTGATAGAAACGGAAAGGCTGAGAATGATATCGAAAGGAGGGTGACTGCAGGAAATAAAGTGAACGGCGCTTTGAATGGAATTATATCTAACGGAAATTTGTCAACCGAGGCAAGACTAGCGGTGCACAATGAAATCCTGATACCGATACTGATGTATGGAAGTGAGGCCTGGAGCTGGTAGAAAAGGAACGAAAGTAGACTGAATGCAGTGAAAATGAGATCGCTTAGACGTATTTGTGGCAAATCTATTTATGACAAAGTAAAGAATGAAGAAAGAAAGAAAGAGGAAAGAATGTAAAGCTGACGTTAGTATAGTGAGTAAGATTAAAAATTGATCACTTAAGTGGTTCGGTTATATGGAACGGATGAATAAGGAGAGAATTATAAGAAAGATACATAATGCAAGTGTTGATGGCACCAGACATAGAGGACGTCCGCGGAAGACTTGGCACGACCAGGCAAACCAGATAATGGAGGATGGTTCTGTTAGAAGCCTCGACAATCGGCGAGCTTGTATGAGAAGATGTATGAATGTGGATGAAGCGAGAATTGTGTGTTAGGACAGAAGTTTGTGGCGCTCTATCCTCTCTGCCTACCCCCACGGGGAAACGGCGTGATGGTAAGTAAGTAAGTAATTGAAAAAACCGCATTATTTATGGGATGACCCATAAAAAAATATGAAAAAAATTCAAGACATTTACACCGGGGTAATTGTACCACCGCACACAGCATTTAAAAAGTTAATAATTAATGATTTTACGTCACTTATTACATACTAGAATTATAAACGTAATTAATATTGTATTAATATATTTTAACATGTAATCTACGTGTAAACTTATATTAATTATAATTAATTGTAATTTAAAACAACTGATGTTATAAAATTTGATATAAGAAAGATAGTATAGGCATTGTTTTTTATATTGATAGGCTTCTGATGGAGTGAATTTCCTTCGGGGCGTAATAAAATAAGCAAATACACAACTTGTTAACCAACTTACAAGATAATTAGTAATGTTAACATCAAATAATATATAGAAAGTAAGAAATTATTTCAAATTAATTAACTTGTAAGAACTCTAAATAAACTTTTAAAAAACGCGATGATTAGACCGATCTTCTGGAGTGCGCATATCGGTCGGTTGAAATCTGCCCGGCCTAAATAACAACAACATCGGACCAGAAAGATAGCAAATACAATAAAAAGGTTAGTGCAGTGTTCACGTATCATATATGCCCTTATTGTTAATCGGAATCCTAGGAACCATTTTTCGAAAGCATTTACGTAAACAATTCTAATATAAATGGCAGGGGGCAAAAATTATTGCTTTTATAACTAACATGATTTTTAATGACCAATTTATATCAGAAAGAGCTGTGTTTGACTGATCATAAACTAAAATAATGAGTAAAAATAATATGTGAAGATAACTGCATTAGAAGTTTTAAAAAATCTAAGTTATTAACTTTGAAACTACCCCTCAAATAATGTCGCAGAATTTTATATTGGAAAGTCTTTTCCATTTGAAACTTGAAAAATCTTCCGAACAAAAAGGTCACATATCCATCTAATTTATCATTCAAACAAGATGAATAGTTCACTCTAATATAATATATCAGTTTTCTTTTAAATTTACCAACAAACAAGCTTTAGGGACTTATTTATATCGGGACTGTAACATAGAGGTCCTAAATTTGGCTGGAAGGTCTGAAATAAAAATAAATAAATGATGTATTACACAAGTTTTATATTTATATCTTTAAATTTGTTCTTCTCTACCTTTTTCTTTATAAAATAATAAAAAGATATTTTTATATTTCCACAACAATTATTAAAGGTAATTTTTAGATAATTTAACATTGTTTTTTTTAACCACCCCATTAATTAATACACAAACTGGTTTTAATAAATACCATTTCCTTCTTCAGGATATCAACCAAGAACATATATTTATATCATGTTATTTTAACATTATTAAAAAAATCTATTTCAAAATAAATATTATGCATAAATATATACATACAAAATCAATTTTATCAACAAATATTGTTTTTGCGTTACCGGGATTCAAACCTAGATCTCTATTTCCAATCCGGGGAAGTACACTATCAATTTTGTTATAACGCGAGTATTTTTTATCTATCAATGTGTCCAAAATTTAATAAAAATGAATTGATAATTCTGGCGTCTGCAGTCGGTTCACTCAAAGGTATTTGAGATTCCGTAAAAAATAATGTAGATGGCTTTCAAAAATAATGGAACAACAGATGTATTCATTTGAAAAAGTGTAACATAATACGAGTAGGTTCAAAAATTTTTCATGAAAAATACTTGCGTTATAACACAATTGGTAGTGTACTCCCCCGGATTGGAAATAAATATTCAGGTTCGAATCCCGGTAACGCAAAAACAATATTTTTTGACAAAATTGATTTTATATGTATATATGTAATTAATACATTAAATTAGTATTTAAAACATCACAGACCTATGTTTTGAATAATTACAACTTCACAATAAGAATGTGTTCTCCATAATAAAAATATTATGTAAAAATAAATCTGGTACCTAACTAAAATTGTTACGGTGATAAAAGATACGTAAATTTACTTGTTAAATTAAGTTGATTATTTGTAATATTTCAGTTAATTTTCTAAATTATCATTAATGATTCTAAATTATTCAATTTAAGGCCAGTATTGTTTATATTTTAAACAGATAATCTCAATTTTTTATCAAAAGTATTATCAATTTCTAATAAATTATTGGAAAATTCTGAAAAACCAATAGCATTATTATTCTTATGTTAAAATTTTGACCAGTATGAATGTTCTATGAAAGCAGTAGAATTTGTACAGCTAAGTGTATTCATCGGAATTATTAAACTTATCATTTTTAA